>JASFXZ010000046.1:0-1288234 GCA_032209605.1 Mactromeris polynyma
TGACCATGAAATGACAGTGCTCCTGAGAGGTATTGTCTGACCATGAAATGACAGTGCTCTTGAGAGGTATTGTCTGACCATGAAATGACAGTGCTCTTGAGAGGTATTGTCTGACCATGAAATGACAGTGCTCTTGAGAGGTATTGTCTGACCATGAAATGACAGTGCTCTTGAGAGGTATTGTCTGACCATGAAATGACAGTGCTCTTGAGAGGTATTGTCTGACCATGAAATGACAGTGCTCTTGAGAGGTATTGTCTGACCATGAAATGACAGTGCTCTTGAGAGGTATTGTCTGACCATGAAATGACAGTGCTCTTGAGAGGTATTGTCTGACCATGAAATGACAGTGCTCTTGAGAGGTATTGTCTGACCATGAAATGACAGTGCTCTTGAGAGGTATTGTCTGACCATGAAATGACAGTGCTCTTGAGAGGTATTGTCTGACCATGAAATGACAGTGCTCTTGAGAGGTATTGTCTGACCATGAAATGACAGTGCTCTTGAGAGGTATTGTCTGACCATGAAATGACAGTGCTCTTGAGAGGTATTGTCTGACCATGAAATGACAGTGCTCTTGAGAGGTATTGTCTGACCATGAAATGACAGTGCTCTTGAGAGGTATTGTCTGACCATGAAATGACAGTGCTCTTGAGAGGTATTGTCTGACCATGAAATGACAGTGCTCTTGAGAGGTATTGTCTGACCATGAAATGACAGTGCTCTTGAGAGGTATTGTCTGACCATGAAATGACAGTGCTCTTGAGAGGTATTGTCTGACCATGAAATGACAGTGCTCTTGAGAGGTATTGTCTGACCATGAAATGACAGTGCTCTTGAAAGGTATTGTCTGTCCATGAAATGACAGTGCTCTTGAGAGGTATTGTCTGACCATGAAATGACAGTGCTCTTGAGAGGTATTGTCTGACCATGAAATGACAGTGCTCTTGAAAGGTATTGTCTGACCATGAAATGACAGTGCTCTTGAGAGGTATTGTCTGACCATGAAATGACAGTGCTCTTGAAAGGTATTGTCTGACCATGAAATGACAGTGCTCTTGAGAGGTATTGTCTGACCATGAAATGACAGTGCTCTTGAAAGGTATTGTCTGACCATGAAATGACAGTGCTCTTGAGAGGTATTGTCTGACCATGAAATGACAGTGCTCTTGAAAGGTATTGTCTGTCCATGAAATGACAGTGCTCTTGAGAGGTATTGTCTGTCCATGAAATGACAGTGCTCTTGAAAGGTATTGTCTGTCCATGAAATGACAGTGCTCTTGAGAGGTATTGTCTGTCCATGAAATGACAGTGCTCTTGAAAGGTATTGTCTGTCCATGAAATGACAGTGCTCTTGAGAGGTATTGTCTGACCATGAAATGACAGTGCTCTTGAGAGGTATTGTCTGTCCATGAAATGACAGTGCTCTTGAGAGGTATTGTCTGACCATGAAATGACAGTGCTCTTGAGAGGTATTGTCTGTCCATGAAATGACAGTGCTCTTGAAAGGTATTGTCTGTCCATGAAATGACAGTGCTCTTGAGAGGTATTGTCTGACCATGAAATGACAGTGCTCTTGAGAGGTATTGTCTGTCCATGAAATGACAGTGCTCTTGAAAGGTATTGTCTGTCCATGAAATGACAGTGCTCTTGAGAGGTATTGTCTGACCATGAAATGACAGTGCTCTTGAAAGGTATTGTCTGTCCATGAAATGACAGTGCTCTTGAGAGGTATTTTTGGGGTAGGCTCTGTTTTCATATTCGAGATTTCCTGCTCTACTCGTTTTCATGATTTTGATAAAACATATTTTCTTGCAAGCCTGCATAAGATACCGACTAGGTTAAGAGGCGTTTACATTGTGATTTTGGAATGTTTGCCATACATGCAACGGTCTCTTCTGCTAAATTGTGAGCGATCCTAATTGTCTAAGCGAAACGTTAGTGTGATCAATTGTCAACCTTGTGATCGTGCTTTCCAAACTGGGCTTTCCGCTTCTGGTTTATATGGGGACAGTTTGAGTTTCCTTTGTAGATTAAGTAAGTGATAGTTAGGACACCTGACGCGCTGGTTTGGTCATATGACCGCCGTTCATATCTGAGAATAACGTCCGAAAGGACAGTAAACCCCAAACATGCAATAAATGGTCCATGAAAGAAATTTCATTATCTGCTCTGGAAATGTAGCGGATGAAATGTACAGGACTTCTATTTACCTCGCTTTTTATATTTTCAGGTTTGCTGTTTGACTACACCGGTAATTACAATATTTCATTCATAGTTTCGGGGTCCGAGTTTGTTCTTGGTGGAATTTTCTTACTTATGTGCAATTTGTTTAAACCAAAAGTTGAAACAACAGCAAAAATTCTGACAGCTGACACCCTGGTCTAGCTCAACAAATCTACAACAACATCATCATCACCAACAACCATAGAAGCAGTGACCCCAACAGCAACAGCATCTCCAACAAGTTAAAAAACAACAACAGTTGCAGCAATATTCACAAGAACAACAGCAAGTGGACAAACAATCTACAACAACAATAGCAGAAGGGGCAACGATGACGCTAACAATAATATCAAATTAAAACATTTCGATATAAGGATATTGGGAAAATTTTACTTGTTTGTATGCAAGGGCACAAGGTTGTCCTATTTAGGAACATGCAATGTAACAGCGAATTATGGACATCTATTGGTTTTGTATTATTATTATCAATAAAGAATGGATCAGATCCCTCAAAAATAAATATTTTGCTGCAAAACATTTTGTGGTTGATGCTATTCTATTCGGACGGCTTGAGTGTAATGTAAGCATTGGTATTGATCACATTGCTGAGCCTTCTTCAAGGGTAGGATCAGTACTGATGGCTTGATTGTAATGTAAGCATTGGTATTGATCACATTGCTGAGCCTTCTTCAAGGGTAGGATCAGTACGTACTGATGGCTTGATTGTAATGTAAGCATTGGTATTGATCACATTGCTGAGCCTTCTTCAAGGGTAGGATCAGTACGTACTGATGGCTTGATTGTAATGTAAGCATTGGTATTGATCACATTGCTGAGCCTTCTTCAAGGGAAGGATCAGTACGTACTGATGGCTTGATTGTAATGTAAGCATTGGTATTGATCACATTGCTGAGCCTTCTTCAAGGGTAGGATCAGTACGTACTGATGGCTTGATTGTAATGTAAGCATTGGTATTGATCACATTGCTGAGCCTTCTTCAAGGGTAGGATCAGTACGTATTGATGGCTTGATTGTAATGTAAGCATTGGTATTGATCACATTGCTGAGCCTTCTTCAAGGGTAGGATCAGTACGTACTGATGGCTTGATTGTAATGTAAGCATTGGTATTGATCACATTCCGGAGCCTTCTTCAAGGGTAGGATCAGTACGTACTGATGGCTTGATTGTAATGTAAGCATTGGTATTGATCACATTCCGGAGCCTTCTTCAAGGGTAGGATCAGTACGTACTGATGGCTTGATTGTAATGTAAGCATTGGTATTGATCACATTGCTGAGCCTTCTTCAAGGGTAGGATCAGTACTGATGGCTTGATTGTAATGTAAGCATTGGTATTGATCACATTGCTGAGCCTTCTTCAAGGGTAGGATCAGTACGTACTGATGGCTTGATTGTAATGTAAGCATTGGTATTGATCACATTGCTGAGGCTTCTTCAAGGGTAGGATCAGTACATACTGATGGCGTGATTGTAATGTAAGCATTGGTATTGATCACATTGCTGAGCCTTCTTCAAGGGTAGGATCAGTACGAACTGATGGCTTGATTGTAATGTAAGCATTAGTATTGATCACATTGCTGAGCCTTCTTCAAGGGAAGGATCAGTACGTACTGATGGCTTGATTGTAATGTAAGCATTGGTATTGATCACATTGCTGAGCCTTCTTCAAGGGTAGGATCAGTACGTACTGATGGCTTGATTGTAATGTAAGCATTGGTATTGATCACATTGCTGAGCCTTCTTCAAGGGTAGGATCAGTACGTACTAAAGGCTTGATTGTAATGTAAGCATTGGTATTGATCACATTCCGGAGCCTTCTTCAAGGGAAGGATCAGTACGTACTGATGGCTTGATTGTAATGTAAGCATTGGTATTGATCACATTGCTGAGCCTTCTTCAAGGGTAGGATCAGTACGTACTGATGGCTTGATTGTAATGTAAGCATTGGTATTGATCACATTGCTGAGCCTTCTTCAAGGGTAGGATCAGTACGTACTGATGGCTTGATTGTAATGTAAGCATTGGTATTGATCACATTGCTGAGCCTTCTTCAAGGGTAGGATCAGTACATACTGATGGCTTGATTGTAATGTAAGCATTGGTATTGATCACATTGCTGAGCCTTCTTCAAGGGTAGGATCAGTACGTACTGATGGCTTGACTGTAATGTAAGCATTGGTATTGATCACATTGCTGAGCCTTCTTCAAGGGTAGGATCAGTACGTACTGATGGCGTGATTGTAATGTAAGCATTGGTATTGATCACATTGCTGAGGCTTCTTCAAGGGTAGGATCAGTACGTACTGATGGCTTGATTGTAATGTAAGCATTGGTATTGATCACATTGCTGAGCCTTCTTCAAGGGTATGATCAGTACGTACTGATGGCTTGATTGTAATGTAAGCATTGGTATTGATCACATTGCTGAGGCTTCTTCAAGGGTAGGATCAGTACGTACTGATGGCTTGATTGTAATGTAAGCATTGGTATTGATCACATTGCTGAGGCTTCTTCAAGGGTAGGATCAGTACGTACTGATGGCTTGATTGTAATGTAAGCATTGGTATTGATCACATTGCTGAGCCTTCTTCAAGGGTAGGATCAGTACGTACTGATGGCTTGATTGTAATGTAAGCATTGGTATTGATCACATTGCTGAGCCTTCTTCAAGGGTAGGATCAGTACGTACTGATGGCTTGATTGTAATGTAAGCATTGGTATTGATCACATTGCTGAGCCTTCTTCAAGGGTAGGATCAGTACGTACTGATGGCTTGAGTGTAATGTAAGCATTGGTATTGATCACATTGCTGAGCCTTCTTCAAGGGTAGGATCAGTACGTACTGATGGCTTGAGTGTAATGTAAGCATTGGTATTGATCACATTGCTGAGCCTTCTTCAAGGGTAGGATCAGTACGTACTGATGGCTTGATTGTAATGTAAGCATTGGTATTGATCACATTGCTGAGCCTTCTTCAAGAGTAGGATCAGTACGTACTGATGGCTTGAGTGTAATGTAAGCATTGGTATTGATCACATTGCTGAGCCTTCTTCAAGGGTAGGATCAGTACGTATTGATGGCTTGATTGTAATGTAAGCATTGGTATTGATCACATTGCTGAGCCTTCTTCAAGGGTAGGATCAGTACGTATTGATGGCTTGATTGTAATGTAAGCATTGGTATTGATCACATTGCTGAGCCTTCTTCAAGGGTAGGATCAGTACGTACTGATGGCTTGATTGTAATGTAAGCATTGGTATTGATCACATTGCTGAGCCTTCTTCAAGGGTAGGATCAGTACGTACTGATGGCTTGATTGTAATGTAAGCATTGGTATTGATCACATTACTGAGCCTTCTTCAAGGGTAGGATCAGTACGTACTGATGGCTTGATTGTTATGTAAGCATTGGTATTGATCACATTGCTGAGCCTTCTTCAAGAGTAGGATCAGTACGTACTGATGGCTTGATTGTAATGTAAGCATTGGTATTGATCACATTCCGGAGCCTTCTTCAAGGGTAGGATCAGTACGTACTGATGGCTTGATTGTAATGTAAGCATTGGTATTGATCACATTCCGGAGCCTACTTCAAGGGACGGATCAGTACGGATGGCTTATGATGTGGTTTGATTATCATCAGCATTCTCATTTAAACTTGAAAAAAAGGAGTCCTTCTATACGTTGTTAACAATTGTTGGTTCAAAGTTTGAGGCCCCAGAACTTGATGGTGTTGGTGTGGTGCTCGTCCTCTTTTATATATATTATCAATGGTTGCGGAAGGTCAAGTAAGCACTGCCTTGCTTGAAGTCTGTAAATAATTGGACTACTGATAAGAAAGGAAATCGCTTAATCAATTGATTGATCTAGACTAATCATGTGGATTATTGTCAATTGTTGCGGAAGAACTGTTCAGTTCTTGTTGGACACACTGAAAACATTCGCTTACCATGTCAGCTGTTCGCTGTGAACAATTGACATACTGTATACAGACGATAAAATACGGCCATAAACCACAACCCTGTATCGCAATTTCATTTTTATTGCAATATTGGTATTTCCGTCCTAGTTATGATTGATTTACAGAAACATTACAGTGCACTCCGTACTCATTGTATTACTTCGTGTTCAGTTGTGTTTGTACTATCTAACTTAACCACATGACACTTGAATATCATTGAAACACGAGATGTCGTCTTTAGTCATTAGAAGTACGAATCAATGCACTTCATGAATTCATGTACCGATCTTAGGTACATGTTCTTCTAATAGATCGGGTGATTCTGGGAGACCCTAGTTCCCCAATGAACACAGTACGGGGTCATTGTAGTGCAATATAGGAGGAACTGCCCTTTTTATCAATATTGAGTTATAATTTTAGGTATTTTCATCGACGAAAAAAGAAACCCATATCTTTGAAAATAACGCGATGATATACTTGCGTTGCTGCATTTAGATAATATATCAGCTACTTCGGAGTAGTACATTTAAAAGTAAAAATAGTTCAACATTCTGGACAAATGGTGTCGTCAATCAAAGTTAAGTCAAAGAAAGTGTGTTACTTTGTCACTGATAGAATGATACAGTTACAGGACGGCGGCCTCTGAACAAAAAAATCACTGGGTGGGGGTATGACGGACGGACGGACGGACGAAATACGACGGACTCTTATGGGCGGATGACTTAAAAATACAATAATCCAAATTATGCAACCAAAGGATGTTTTATTTATTACAATGTAGATCTACTAGATCTAGATTCTATCGTTATTCGACAGAAATATCTTTAAATAAAATAAGATATTATTAAATGTATTTACATGTACATCCTAGCTCTAGATCTAGTCTGTATTACTGGAGTTGTCTTGTTCCTCCGATTGTCTCCGTTTAGCGCTATATATGTTATATGAATTCTAACTGTGTTATAAATATGAATCAGTGAATTTGGACAAAGTTTATTTTTGGTCTTAAACGGCCGAAATCCGAAAGTGAAAAGCTAGTGTCTGATGCCTGCATTCCGTTTTATATTTCCCGCGTCATAATACTATTTCCAAGAGCGTCCAATGCGGCAGCCCTCAACCAATCAGAATTGGGAATCCTTATATATACATGTTCCGCGCATCCAATGAATAAACTTGCGGATTTTCCCGAAAATTGTGTTCCTCCGCCGTACAAGAAATAGACCATTTAAAGATTTTCAAACATGTAAATCACGGCAGGGGTCTCGACCTTCATTATTCTGAAGCCAATTATAACATTAGCATTGCCTGTCCTGAAAGTATGTCAGGGTATTTTTCGGGAATGACTGTGACAGATATAAATAGTAACAAGCAGAAATAGTGGCGCCATATTTCTAAACACATAGTTGTAACATATATTATTTGGATGCACTGAATACCACAGCATTGTCTAATGCAAATAAGTAATTAATAAATGCTTATAAACATTATGAAATGTGTAAATATGAATTGCACGCTGTCACAACATATTGAGTATGTCACTGATACTTGTCATATAATTTCGCGACCTGTCAAATTGCAGTGCAACTTTGAGGTTCCCGTACGACCACAGACACAGACACGATATATTGTAGCTAACTAGGGCGGTAAGAGTACCTCTCATTCTACTTCTAACGTCTGGAAATCGCTACCTAGTCAAATAACAGAGAGAATTGTATCGTGGCTTTGACGTGATATTACCGTTCTGTCCATTGACTTGACCTTGTCGATTTCTAGTTTACTGACGTGATCAGTAAGTGTCGTTCTTAGTACGTTGTGTTTGTGTTTAATATGATAATTTTAAAATTCTACCTTGTCCGGATATATCTAGTTGACTGGCGTTATCAGTTCGAACTGTAATCGTTTTCTGTACAAGTACATCATGATAAAATGCTCAAATCATTTTGAAGTGACGGCCATTTTTAATAACTATTTGTTTGTGGTACTCAAATCGTTCCCTCGACTCGTATGCTGGGCTTCCGGGTAGGATTTCGTTATTGTTTAGAATAAAATATGTCTATCATTCGTGATAAAAAATCGACCTCCATCGAAATGATGTACAGTTGTACACACACCTTGCAAACAAACAGTTTTATGGTTGTCCTTAAATGTTATTTTAAAACATCATGCAAAAGCTGTAATTTCCATCACTTTGAATAAAATTTAGTTTCAAGCCCGGTTTTCATTCTCAAGGTTTGTAATATTTCAAAATAAAAGTTTAAGCAATAGATACAAACGTGTTACAAATATTCGCTTGTCTTATTCTTTGTTTATGATGCATACTATTTATTTTGTATATTTTTCATATTACTTTAGCCACAATTAGACTCAATTTTATAAAACAATCTAACATTTCGGACATTGCAATAAAACAGACCTTCACGACGAGAAAGAGAGACAGTTGGGAGAGTTTGGTTCATACTAGTGTCGTCTGACGTGAGTTGTTAATTATCATCATGGTCACTCAGGCGTTGTATTGTGACGTTTTCAAGCGTTTGTTTGACGAGTAACGACATCTACGTATTTACGTTATTGGCACGTAATATTTAATAGCCATTACAGAACTGCGTCCTCCGTCCTGCATTGTGCGCTCAGCTTTGTTAGAATATACATCAATTTTACTTTATACGGAATTATTTATAACATTGATTGGTGAGTAAATATATTTTATTTATTTATTATTTATTTAATAATGTATAAAATTAGGGCAATATAATTATTATGCCATCATTATTATCTTTTATGTATTCATTTTTGTTTTAGTATAAAAAAGAGCTCAATATTTATTCTCATTCGAAATTGACAAAATTAGATTGGATGTAAGCGTAAAGAGTTTTCGTTCTTAATTTAATGTTGGAATAAAAAAGCAGTCAGAAACAGACGACTGCGTATTTTTAATTGGTATTTATCTTAAATTATGAAAATAGTTCAACAAGTTTCAGAATGTTTCGCTGTTTTTTTGCAAATGCCTGATTTATTGGAAGTATGTGTTCACCTTGAATTAACCATTTATCTTATAAAAACATCAGCTCCTATATTTTTAAAAGCGCATACAACGTACAACTTTAATTAATTTAACTATCCTGATACGTGACACGGTTAAAACTACAAAATGTATTAATTCCGCGTTCCCAATACCTTTTATGCAACATCCTGCATTGTTAACTGTTTATAGGTTTTACGATGCAGCTTATAATGTGATAACTTCTGTGTTTTATACGTCATCTGTTTGTATCGTGTCTACCATAACTCATTTCTGGATAACTTTTACATAAGTCGACTGTATAGGCCTACCACATTTTATATGTTTACCTGGGGGACGCAAATCATATAAACTTGAACTAACCATTCGGAAAGAGAACAATGTAACTTCATACCTGCACAACAAGCTTGTATTTATTGCTCTGACGCTGTATCAATAAACTATCTGTATGTTTACACTCAGTTTCGAAAATGCACTCAAATTATTTGAGATTTCCATTAAACGCTATTCACATAGAAAATATAAGCACCGTTTCTCTCAAATGTTTTTTTTTTTCTTTTAAATATTTGTAGTTTGTCAGTTTCTTGTATTCGTGAATACAGATTTATATTAAAACTCAGTTGCATAGAAACTAGTTTGAGGGAAATACGATCGGATCATGTTCTTAGACTTTGGAACAAGTTAATCGAATGAATTCACGCCGTCTGATTACATGATTGTAAATTTCTGTCGCTTGATCTTATTCATAGCAATATCTACAATCGCTCATTGGTTGCACAGCAAAGACGCAAGATAAAGAAACTAATGATACAATCCACAATAAATCTATCATACAAATTAACATATCATTCATAAACGTGGTTTATGACGAAAAATACAGGAATACTAAATAAGAACGGCGTAAAAACAAAGTGATCAATTATAGGATGGTTTACATCAAGGATGAAACACAACGGGGAGGGATGTGAATTATTTTTAGTTTAGCCTAATCATCCTTTTCATTTCGTGGGTTTTTGTTTGTCCAACGTTGATGTATTAACCTGAATATGTTTTATTGTAACATACGTAACCGCATTAGTTATATTCAAGTTCACATCTAATAAGATAGTTCCGGCCCATCTTTATGTGTCGGTATTATGGTAGGGTTTTTGGTTTGAAAACAAGGACAAAGACCGAAGCTTTCAAATGCAGTGGATTATTTGGGCAAGCCGCTGGCAAGCTGAGAACCAGGTATCTAGTGCCATTAGCCTAAACAGATTGTTTCCACGAGATGTCAGCACAAAGTAGTGGACACAAATGGCATGAAGCAGAGTGTTCCTTTTCGTACTGGTCCAGTTGGTTTCAGTATTGTTTTATGTTAACCTATGAAGATCATAGAACAGTCCCACCACCTACTGTCCTAATGTTAACCTAGGAAGATCATAGAACAGTCCCACCTACTGTCCTAATGTTAACCTAGGAAGATCATAGAACAGTCCCACCACCTACTGTCCTAATGTTAACCTAGGAAGATCATAGAACCACAGTCCCACCTACTGTCCTAATGTTAACCTAGGAAGACCATAGAACCACAGTCCCACCTACTGTCCTAATGTTAACCTAGGAAGATCATAGAACCACAGTCCCACCTACTGTCCTAATGTTAACCTAGGAAGATCATAGAACCACAGTCCCACCTACTGTCCTAATGTTAACCTAGGAAGACCATATAACCACAGTCCCACCTACTGTCCTAATGTTAACATAGGAAGATCATAGAACCACAGTCCCACCTACTGTCCTAATGTTAACCTAGGAAGATCATAGAACCACAGTCCCACCTACTGTCCTAATGTTAACCTAGGAAGATCATAGAACCACAGTCCCACCTACTGTCCTAATGTTAACCTAGGAAGACCATAGAACCACAGTCCCACCTACTGTCCTAATGTTAACCTAGGAAGATCATAGAACCACAGTCCCACCTACTGTCCTAATGTTAACCTAGGAAGATCATAGAACCACAGTCCCACCTACTGTCCTAATGTTAACCTAGGAAGATCATAGAACCACAGTCCCACCACCTACTGTCCTAATGTTAACCTAGGAAGATCATAGAACCACAGTCCCACCACCTACTGTCCTAATGTTAACCTAGGAAGATCATAGAACCACAGTCCCACCACCTACTGTCCTAATGTTAACCTAGGAAGATCATAGAACCACAGTCCCACCACCTACTGTCCTAATGTTAACCTAGGAAGACCATAGAACCACAGTCCCACCTACTGTCCTAATGTTAACCTAGGAAGATCATAGAACCACAGTCCCACCTACTGTCCTAATGTTAACCTAGGAAGATCATAGAACCACAGTCCCACCTACTGTCCTAATGTTAACCTAGGAAGACCATATAACCACAGTCCCACCTACTGTCCTAATGTTAACATAGGAAGATCATAGAACCACAGTCCCACCTACTGTCCTAATGTTAACCTAGGAAGATCATAGAACCACAGTCCCACCTACTGTCCTAATGTTAACCTAGGAAGATCATAGAACCACAGTCCCACCTACTGTCCTAATGTTAACCTAGGAAGACCATAGAACCACAGTCCCACCTACTGTCCTAATGTTAACCTAGGAAGATCATAGAACCACAGTCCCACCTACTGTCCTAATGTTAACCTAGGAAGATCATAGAACCACAGTCCCACCTACTGTCCTAATGTTAACCTAGGAAGATCATAGAACCACAGTCCCACCACCTACTGTCCTAATGTTAACCTAGGAAGATCATAGAACCACAGTCCCACCACCTACTGTCCTAATGTTAACCTAGGAAGATCATAGAACCACAGTCCCACCACCTACTGTCCTAATGTTAACCTAGGAAGATCATAGAACCACAGTCCCACCACCTACTGTCCTAATGTTAACCTAGGAAGATCATAGAACCACAGTCCCACCTACTGTCCTACTAGTTTTGTCTTTACTAGCAACTTTAACACGCACACCAAGACAATAGCCTCAGATTTCTCTGTCTGGGTTCTGTAACAACAG
The DNA here is from genome assembly GCA_032209605.1 of Mactromeris polynyma. Taxonomy (NCBI): domain Eukaryota; kingdom Metazoa; phylum Mollusca; class Bivalvia; order Venerida; family Mactridae; genus Mactromeris; species Mactromeris polynyma. The sequence continues at coordinate 12,269 of JASFXZ010000046.1, forward strand.
AAGCATAGCAAATGTCCACTGAAACAGCGATTGTTCCAGAGCGTATCTGACTTTACAAATTAGTAAACTAGTAAAACAACAGTTCGTCAAGCCGGGAGTGCGCTGGGGCTCCAACAATTACATTTTATCTAGTTTATATTTTGCAACTTCCATGGTAGATTTAATGTAAATAAATTGGGAATATTTTCATTTCGGAATAAAGGCACACAATTCTACCAGACACCTGATAGCATCGTCTGTTTTACTGATTTGTATGGTAGTACTAACTGCTTACTTTAAAATCTTGCAATACGCAGTTTTGTGCGTTATTTTACATTTAAGCACATATATTTACTTTCTCATTTTGATAAAGGCGTCGGTACGGTTTATTAACGAAATAAAACATACATTTATATACAATCTGTCAACGTATGAAGTATTGGTCATATTAACCGACAAGGCTGTATAAAAACGTTACACCGTGTCGTAATACGGTCTTAATACGAGCTGAATTCGTGTCAATTTTAACTCGAACTTTCGATATCTCGATATTTGTATGTTGTATGTCGCCAATGATTTCCATTTTCGATAATCGGACTATTCTGTAAATATATCGATATCTTCGTTTATCAACCATTTTGAAATATATCGACTTATCGGTCGTCTTTACGATCATGTTTTGTCACGTGTCGTAGATCGAAACTGTACTCAACTTATAGAGACGCATGAAAAGAGAAATTCTGCAGATAAATAAAATATATATTTTAACCAAAGTTGATATATATAAAAAATAACATCAAGAACGACGTAATTGTATTAATGCGCAGAATAACTGAGGGAATATTTCGGACTATGTCATATTAGAAATAGACTCATTCCACGATTTGAGCCTGTCATTTCATCAACAGAACTAAGTTTGCAGACGCATTTTCAAAATAGCGCGTGTTAAGATATTTGATTGACAGGCCACGGATAATTTGTCAGCTAACAAACATATTGATGCACACAAAGTGTATAGAAAACAAGATTTTGACAGAACCTGTCAATTTTCTGCTTTGAATCTTGTTTCGTCTGTCAAAATCGTCTGAGAGATCGTGTTTAAGTACATTATTGCATGTTTAATGTATCGAGTGGGTACGACTTTTTGACACCCGCGCCTGCGAAAATTTTGACGTTCGTGCATCGCGCGAGCTTATTGTTTTGTCACACGAACATCGAATTTCGGCATATACATGTATTGTCATAAGTTTAAACATACCATCTAAACGTAAGCTACAGTCGAAAATAAAATACAATGAATTATCAAAATTGAATACCAATTCCTGTATTTTTGCATTAAAATGCGTATAACTATCATGACGTAAACAGCGTGGACAAAGTTTATAGATCTACACAATTCAGATAATTAAGAGATATTGATTTTGTTCCTTTTGAATTATACCAGAAATTCACACAAAGTAATCGTAAATTCGACCATATATCAGCGTTAAATACATATTTTAAGTCATATGTATTCTATACCCGCGTTTTCTGTATCGAACTTTGCTTACAAACATTAGGCGCTGCGCAAAATGTGTCTGGAAGATGTCACATCGGACAGGTAAATGACAGTTTGACATAAAAACACAACTCTGATGTCATGTTTTATTGATAATGATGTAAACAAATTTGTCATCTGAACTCCGCAATTAAATATTCAAATTTATGCAAATAATTTAAATGTCTCACCATATCATTTCAAAAAAGTCAATGCACTGAAACATGCCATGAATGACAATCTAGATTAATGCGCATTTGTATTTGTCCGAACTTTGACGGAAAGTGCCGATAAATTACGATTGTAAGCAGACAACATTTTCAAACTTTCATTATTTTTTATTATTCAGATGTTGCGAATGCGAAAGCGAATATTGTCAATGAACGTATGAGTTTATGAAGCACAGCTCTGAGAATATAGATCACAATCAGTAAATCATTGGTCAATATCACGGATATATAAGTATTTAACAATGTCCAGTGTTGACAGATAATAGTCGCAAAGTAGTTCAGATTTGACACAATGGTTAAGTGTAAGTCATTCTCTTATCAACGTTACATTTGTTTTTTCAGAAGAGACCGCAGAAACTGACAAGGAAATGGGTGAAAGTCAAGAATTACGTCAACGTGACGTCAGATCGTCCGCAGACGAAACCGCAAACGATAAAGTGGCGAATGGCGGTCTAAATGGTGTTAATAATACTGGAAAGTATGACGTAACTGAAGATGAAACAACCAATAGATGCATACAGCTTGAAGAAAACTGCATCAACTGTTGTATACCGTGCCTAACAAGTCACAACCCTCTTCCGGAAAACCCGTCATTCTTCCAAAGAATCAAAGACGCCTTCCGGTTCCCCCCACACGGCAACCTCGCCTCCTATCTTCAGTTCTTTGTTGTTTGTCTACAAATATGGATCGTCCTGTATACTTGGACACATCAAGAGGCCCTACCAGGGGGGAATTTTTATTCCCTTCTCATTCTGTTTGTCTGTTGCGCCATCGGAGGATACTTCATCTCATTTGTAAATTTACCCCCACTTCTTGGTAAGTTTTACGACAACTATTTTAGCACAATACACAACATGAAGTGTCTTACTTCAAACTTCAAATATATTTCTGTTGGTCTTATGAAGGGTAAACGTCGAGGAGTAAATAGCCTGACAGCTGATCCTAAGATCGTGAGTTGGGATTCCACCCTGGGCAAGGTTGTACCATGAACTTTACACTCCCTCAATAATGCGCAACTATTTGTTAGTAACGCGGGTAGCAGTCATCGAGAGTGATTTATATAAAGTTAAGTTGTAAACATATTTCACAATTGCTGTAACCAAAGTTTAGCTGAGTAATTAAATAAAGGGGAAAATAGTTAATGATATGTAAAGGCAATTTCAGCAGTTTTACAGTACAAATCATTACTATTCTAAAATTAGAATTTGCCTACATGGAATAAACATCCCTTGAAAAAGACAACAATTCTAGTAATCCACCGAGTTCATCTAATTTGTCAGTTTTAAAATGAACCGGTTTCGCAGCGTCCGGTTCAAGGAGGGTTTATTATTAAACTACTTTCAGCTGCTTTGTTTGTATCACTTCGTTGATACTGTCAACATTCCGCATCTGACTATGATGTAGTGCTCTACATCTTGTTTTCTGTCCAAATATTGCTAATACATTGACCGAAATAGTATTAAGCACCCACGTAACCTTGTAGCAACATAAACGGTACAAGGTTCAGCCTCGTTTTGATCTTACGCTGAACAATAATGACATCAGCCGTGGGCCCATTTATCACAACAATTAAACGCTAAGTATACATGTTTATGGCGAATTTATTATACCGTGATATTCGGCAATGTTGTGAAGGCTGTTGATTAAACATACCAAGAAAGGGCGTGTGGTGTAGTATACACTTTTGATTTGTCATGCAAAAATGATACAGTTTTCCCGCCAAAATATACCGGTGTGCAACTGAAACATCCCGAAACCTCTGTGGACAGATAAATCACTTCATCGCCAGACAGAATATGGGCAATAGTGTATCACTGACCTTACTGTCAGTATTTATCATCGTACACTTACACTTAATACTCTAAATGACCAAATCTTAAGTTTCTAATCAGTACTTGCGCATAATTCGGCAAGGCGCGTAGCTACATGTACGTAAAATACGCAGTTGCGTACACATTGTTATCAAAAATAGAAACAAACTTTAAATAAGTCGACGGTTAACTTTATGATATAAATTATGAATACATAATTCTTCAAAATTGACACTACTACTGGTGAAAATGCCATCAGATTCCAGGGAATACAAGACCTCTAGATTGCTTGCGTACGCATTCGACGATCTCTGGCTACGCCCCTGACTGCGGTAACACCATGGCTGGATTTATACCCATGACCTTCAGAGCATACGTCCAGTGCTCTACCCCCACACTACCATGTCCCCTAAAGAGAAAGCCGGGGTTCATGATGACATAAACTAAGATCAAGTTTCCCTGATGATCATATTTATAAATTTCAGTATTTCACCAGACGACATGTACACGCGAGTATAACAGTAACGTCCAGTCCTGACATTAGCGCCGTTTATTTTGGCAAAAAATATTTTTTAAAATGCAGATATTAGTTAGGCGTCACTGAGACTATGAAAACGTTTCGTGAATCCTTTTGAATTAGTGTCAGTAACTAATTAACACGTCAAATTAAATTTATTATGTACATGGAAAGACTAGGATTGAATTTTCCTACAAACTAACATTGGTGTCGCTAGGCATTCGTTATGTCTAGTCCATTTAAACAGGTTAATGTTGGAAATAACAAACATTGTCAAATTTCGTACTGGCTTTCGCACAACTACGAAAGATAGTTGGTGACATTCATATGCCAATATTTCTATCTTAGGAAAGTCATGATTTCAACTTTTATATACATTGTATATTCAATATACATGTATATGAATGCATGAATTAGAAATCGTATATTCATGAACTTGGTTGAAATCACGAATTCAAGATTATGAACTTGTATGAAGATGAAATCGAGAATTCGTGAATTCGTAAAGTGGAAGTTTGAAATCGTGAATTTCCTGGAAATGCGAATGTCATCACCGGTTTTTCGTACATTTCGGTTGTCCTGTTTCATACAATGTATATTATATCCATTAGTTACTGTCAAAACAATTAAAGTACCGACCGCAAGTGATGTTACATGTTACCAGATATTTGTGAAACTTAATTTACGATGTCAAACAAGTTCAGTATCTTTTACTTTCTTTCATCTTGTGTTGTCACGGTGTAACTCATGTTTGACGTAATTATATATAACATATACCACCAAATTTTAATTAATTGTTTCAGTTCGCATATTATGATGTTAAAGATATAATACATGTATAGATTTCATCTTCTCCAATTTGTATTTTCTTGAAGTTGTTTTAAGATACATGTGGCCATTTAAAAAAATTACAGCACGTTTTTGGGCTATTAAAAATAAATCAATTTCACGTGAATTTTGTCATTGAGCTCTTGAAAAGAAAAACTACTAAATGTAAGTTATCCTATGCAATCGGTATACCTATGTTTCGGCGTAGCTGTATAATATTGATTTTGACCTACATTTTTTACCATCCAAATGTTGTCATCGAAGCGGGCTTTTGAAAATCTGACCAATCATATTTTCACCCAAGAGAACTGGGTTTTCGTTCACCCAAGAGGCACCAAACGGGGTTTTCATAAGATGTGCGTTCATTAGCAGTAATAATTGTGCCGGAAGTAGTTAATATGTAAAAATGACACTGATACGACAGGTCCATGATTATAGTATATATAGTTAATTTCCTTGTAAGGATTTATTTTTCAACATGTTGCAAAAACATTATTTCATTTAACATACCGGAAGACATCATTCTATCTGCGCCGTTTATCTTTTTTTATAAATATTTATTGTTTCTCTTTATATTGGTGTGTTCCGATATTAAAATGAGTTTGCTAACATGAAATATGAATGTCATTTTATTTCTGTAACTTCAGGTATGTTAATTGTTGGCTTGATGTTGAGAAATGTCCCTGGAATCAAATATGTCGGGGAACATATCGATGGAAAGTGGTCGGGTACATTAAGGTAGGTCACTCGAGTCTACCTCAAGTCCATTAGCCATTTTTATTATACCAAAGTGATTTTCTCTTTTAATATCTTGACGCAATTTTATTGAACAATTCTACTAGATTAGCTTTCATCGCGCTACAAGCGTTTCTATCAAAACTTTTGAAAATCAAGAATTTATCATTATAACCATTTGTATACATGGGCTCAGGCATCTGGGCATCGGACGTGGTTAAGCCTATTTGAACATTCAGTCGGAACTTTATCCGGTTACTTGGTATCATCCGAAATAACTATCCTGTCCCGATGGACCTTCTAATGCATGTCCAATGGGCTATTCGAAACAATGCATAATTCGAAATAAAATTTCGGACCCGATGATTCGAAGAACGATGTCCGACTGTACTTGTATCATAGAAAATTTAAATACATGTATTGCATTTATCTAACAGTTATGTCAAATTTGCGACATTTTGTATACATTATAATGATGTGTTTAATGTTTTATTAAATGAAATGGGACTGAAAGCAATGTCCAGCGTTAAAAAGAATCATATTTGTATGAAAATCTGGCGCTATCGTATAAACAAGAGAAATCGTGCTGTGTACAAATACAATGAGATAAAGTAACAGTGAAGCTGGCCATTGTATCACCTCACCTCACTTCAACCGTTTTGATTAATTACAATACGTAATGTCCTCAAGTGTAATGCCTCAGTGACCGGTGTACAAAAGTACTGTAGAGCGTGAAATACGTCACTATAACAACTGTATAACAACAGGGCGGGTAACCTGTACCACGAGATATTTTACAAACAGTCGGAATATATTAGTTATCTCCCTTGCAGGAAAGTCGCTCTTACCGTCATTCTAACACGTGCCGGTCTGGGGCTGGACATTGTTAAACTGAAGAAATTATCATGGGCAGTTCTACGTCTGGCGTTCCTACCGTCTGCTGCAGAAATAATCACCACAGGGGTTGTATCTAAGTTTCTGCTTGGGTTTCCATGGTTGTGGAGTTTGATGCTGGGGTAAGTGTGTGATCGGTTGTTACATTTATTTTGGACGGAATGCATTTTTTTTCAGTGACAAATTTGACTAAATATAAATATACATTTTGTCCTCAATCTTTGATTCCTATGGGGAAGATGCCACGTGCTTGCGGTACTGGTTGGTATCCCAGCAACACGGGTAAACTGACATCGGTAAGTAACTGAGGTATTGTTAAACACAGGCGTAAAGCACCTCAACATATTCCGACTACATCTTCTAATTGGCTTATTAACGTTTCCAAATAGTCAATTACTCTCTTGTTATACAGAAGTTATAAGAATTTACGACCTCACTCTTCTTATTTTAGTAATATAGTAATACGTATCGTAATTTTAAGAATCTGTAAATGTTATGATCTGCGTTTTACAGTTGCATCATGGGAGCTCTATCCCCGGCTGTTACGGTCCCCTCCCTCGTGAATCTACAAGATCGTCGTTATGGTGTTGCTAAAGGTATTCCAACTATGCTTCTGGCTGCTGGTGGCCTTGACAACGTGTTGTGTGTCACTGGTTTCTCGGTATTTCTTGGAATCATATTTTCTGACGGTATGTACTTCTCCGTGTGTTTTACACTTATAATTCATATTATTTGGCTAAATAAAACATTACACGTTAACTACTACCCTGTCAACTGGTAATGTAATATTTCATGAAGCTTTGCTATTTCATAGCAGATGCGCAAATGTACCATTTTGGTTTTCTGCGCATGTGAACTCATATCACATAAACAGTAGGGTGGTCGATTTTTCTAGTTTAGTTTAGTTAATCATATTTTATTGCATTTATACATATAACTATCATATTTGCAAAAAAATACAAATAACGTGTACATACATACAAAAGGGTTGGGCAAAAACAGCATTATCTAGGGCCTTCCCTATTTTTTCTTATTAGTAAGATTAAGTATATGATGTATATGAAATGAGAATCATGTTAGTTAAATATGTATGGTATTCGTGAAAAAGTAGGCCACTCATGAAAAAAATAAGACTCAGCTGTTGCCTTAAAAAGTACGAGTACATCATTGGTCGTGAAACAAGTCCGTGGTTCATGAAGTACACCATTGGTCGTGAAACAAGTCCGTGGCTCATGAAGTACATCATTGGACGTGAAACAAGTCCGTGGTTCATGAAGTACACCATTGGACGTGAAACAAGTCCGTGGTTCATGAAGTACACCATTGGTCGTGAAACAAGTCCGTGGTTCATGAAGTACATCATTGGACGTGAAACAAGTCCGTGGTTCATGAAGTACACCATTGGACGTGAAACAAGTCCGTGGTTCATGAAGTACATCATTGGACGTGAAACAAGTCCGTTGTTCATGAAGTACATCATTGGACGTGAAACAAGTCCGTTGTTCATGAAGTACATCATTGGACGTGAAACAAGTCCGTGGTTCATGAAGTACACCATTGGTCGTGAAACAAGTCCGTGGTTCATGAAGTACATCATTGGTCGTGAAACAAGTCCGTGGTTCATGAAGTACATCATTGGACGTGAAACAAGTCCGTTGTTCATGAAGTACATCATTGGTCGTGAAACAAGTCTGTGGTTCATGAAGTACATCATTGGACGTGAAACAAGTCCGTGGTTCATGAAGTACATCATTGGACGTGAAACAAGTCCGTGGTTCATGAAGTACATCATTGGACGTGAAACAAGTCCGTTGTTCATGAAGTACATCATTGGTCGTGAAACAAGTCCGTGGTTCATGAAGTACATCATTGGTCGTGAAACAAGTCCGTGGTTCATGAAGTACACCATTGGTCGTGAAACAAGTCCGTGGTTCATGAAGTACATCATTGGTCGTGAAACAAGTCCGTTGTTCATGAAGTACATCATTGGATGTGAAACAAGTCCGTTGTTCATGAAGTACATCATTGGACGTGAAACAAGTCCGTGGTTCATGAAGTACATCATTGGTCGTGAAACAAGTCCGTGGTTCATGAAGTACATCATTGGACGTGAAACAAGTCCGTGGTTCATGAAGTACATCATTGGTCGTGAAACAAGTCCGTTGTTCATGAAGTACATCATTGGACGTGAAACAAGTCCGTTGTTCATGAAGTATTCAGTACATAAAATGTTAACAGTGTTTCTTTTTCTATTTTCACAGGTGATCTTGTTGTAACCATATTTAAAGGACCAATCGGTGTTTGTGTTGGTATTGCGTATGGCTTCATTGCTGGTATATTTCTGTGGTATATTCCTGCTAAAGATTGTGTGAGTATTTCGAATATGTTTACTTTTTGTCCATGAGAATTAATATTTAGCATCACAAAATGATTGCAATAATAAAATATTTACAATGGCTTTTATTGACAAAGTCATTGTGCAGATGTGATGATCTATGTAGTTATAAACTTATTACAATAACTTAACGATACATGTACATTCAAATATGATCCCACTAGAATACAATTATGATAGACAATCGCTGCATTTAATATGCCATTATGCGACAGGGATTACTATTCTTTTCGCAATTAAACGGACATGTATCACTATATCATTTGGATAAAACAGTTAACCAGTGAGTTTGGAACAGTAATAAGAGTAATGGTCCTTTCCCTTGTGGCGAAAAAAATGTCTACATACTAGTGCAACAGTATATCCGCGTCGTTACAAAGTTTTGGTCTAGATCTAGATGACAAGCATGTCAATAAAAGCTTTACTTTCCTCTTCTTTTGAAGAGCATAAGTCATGAAACCTTAATGAAACATTATCCTATTGTTTAACCATTGTGTATGATCATTACAGGGTAACAGAACATTTTTCCGATCACTGATGTTGATTTGTGCCGGTCTTGTTGCTATATTTGGAAGTTCAGAGATTGGACTCTCTGGTGCTGGTCCACTCGGGTGTCTGACCACAGCTACAGTGGCTGCGTACAAGTGGAGAAAAGAACGCCAACCTGGTGAAACTGTAAGTGATATAAATACATTCTCTCATACAGTTTATCTGTATCCGCTGCTACATCTAGAGGTCGTTAGTTTAATCTCTGCACAGAACATACCGAGTTTATCTGTATCCGCTGCTACATCTAGAGGTCGTTAGTTTAATCTCTGCACAGAACATACCGAGTTTATATGTATCCGCTGCTACATCTAGAGGTCGTTAGTTTAATCTCTGCACAGAACATACCGAGTTTATATGTATCCGCTGCTACATCTAGAGGTCGTTAGTTTAATCTCTGCACAGAACATACCGAGTTTATATGTATCCGCTGCTACATCTAGAGGTCGTTAGTTTAATCTCTGCACAGAACATACCGAGTTTATATGTATCCGCTGCTACATCTAGAGGTCGTTAGTTTAATCTCTGCACAGAACATACCGAGTTTATATGTATCCGCTGCTACATCTAGAGGTCGTTAGTTTAATCTCTGCACAGAACATACCGAAGGGTGCAAGCGAAACAAGAGGTAAACGTCGTTCGCCCCTCGAAATGATCCCCGTCATGATTAGACCGAAAACGATAATCACTCAGTCATTCATTGTCAACATCTGGTTTGTGTGTGGATGATGCATTGTGCTTACACAAGCCTTTTGAGTTAAATCAGCCATCAAGTTATCTCCCTTCTCATTTTATGTTTATCATATTTCTCAGTTATGATCTTTTAAAGCTGGTAATTTAATTCATTTAATAGAAAGATTGAAAGCGGTTCAGGTTGAATCTCCGTCAGATCGAATGAAATAATGAAGGAGTAAGTTGTATAAACTGTAACTTGTATATATCTTGCAGGACGAGGTTGCTGGTGTGATGGCCTTGTCATGGTTGTATAAACTATAACTTGTATATATCTTGCAGGATGAGGTTGCTGGTGTGATGGCGTTGTCATGGTTGTATAAACTATAACTTGTATATATCTTGCAGGACGAGGTTGCTGGTGTGATGGCCTTGTCATGGTTGTATAAACTATAACTTGTATATATCTTGCAGGACGAGGTTGCTGGTGTGATGGCGTTGTCATGGTTGTATAAACTATAACTTGTATATATCTTGCAGGACGAGGTTGCTGGTGTGATGGCGTTGTCATGGTTGTATAAACTATAACTTGTATATATCTTGCAGGACGAGGTTGCTGGTGTGATGGCCTTGTCATGGTTGTATAAACTATAACTTGTATATATCTTGCAGGACGAGGTTGCTGGTGTGATGGCCTTGTCATGGTTGTATAAACTATAACTTGTATATATCTTGCAGGACGAGGTTGCTGGTGTGATGGCCTTGTCATGGTTGTATAAACTATAACTTGTATATATCTTGCAGGACGAGGTTGCTGGTGTGATGGCCTTGTCATGGTTGTATAAACTATAACTTGTATATATCTTGCAGGACGAGGTTGCTGGTGTGATGGCCTTGTCATGGTTGTATAAACTATAACTTGTATATATCTTGCAGGACGAGGTTGCTGGTGTGATGGCCTTGTCATGGTTGTATAAACTATAACTTGTATATATCTTGCAGGACGAGGTTGCTGGTGTGATGGCCTTGTCATGGTTGTATAAACTATAACTTGTATATATCTTGCAGGACGAGGTTGCTGGTGTGATGGCCTTGTCATGGTTGTATAAACTATAACTTGTATATATCTTGCAGGACGAGGTTGCTGGTGTGATGGCCTTGTCATGGTTGTATAAACTATAACTTGTATATATCTTGCAGGACGAGGTTGCTGGTGTGATGGCCTTGTCATGGTTGTATAAACTATAACTTGTATATATCTTGCAGGACGAGGTTGCTGGTGTGATGGCCTTGTCATGGTTGTATAAACTATAACTTGTATATATCTTGCAGGATGAGGTTGCTGGTGTGATGGCCTTGTCATGGTTGATTGTTCAACATTTCTTGTTTGGTTTGATTGGAACAGCCGTGGATGTCAACAATATTCAATCTAACACCGCAGGTAATACATGGAGATAATATTTCTTTAAACTAACTTCGATGCACTGGATGACTGAATGAGTCGTTCTAACAGTCTAAGTCTGCTTCCTGCGAAATACCAACTATTTGCTAATAGGACGTCACTTACCTAAATCCACTCCAGCCCCAGTGAGACATTGTACGACAATGGTGACTTTGTCTGTCACTAGTAGTTTCACAGCTTCTACACAAATTACAATGTCTGCTAGCTATGCTATGACTGTTCAGCGCAAGGGTTCTTGTGTGGCCTGGTTTAAAGGCGAGAACTGATTTCCTACGAGGAGTAAATGATCATTTGACTTTAGATATATTACCTAATGGTACATCCACATCTTATACACCTTTTGTAACGCTTTATTTACCTTTGAGGGGGTAATTGCTAGTTGGAAACCATCACTGCTTTATATGTCAATACAATCCATAGTCAATGTTATATGTCAATACAATCCATAGTCAATGTTATATGTCAATACAATCCATAGTCAATGTTATATGTCAATACAATCCATAGTCAATGTTATATGTCAATACAATCCATAGTCAATGTTATATGTCAATACAATCCATAGTCAATGTTATATGTCAATACAATCCATAGTCAATGTTATATGTCAATACAATCCATAGTCAATGTTATATGTCAATACAATCCATAGTCAATGTTATATGTCAATACAATCCATAGTCAATGTTATATGTCAATACAATCCATAGTCAATGTTATATGTCAATACAATCCATAGTCAATGTTAAACTCAAAATTATTGAAATCAGCAAATTGAGACACATGTTGTTTTATGCAGGTTTGGGAATTGCAACTTTGGCTATTGGACTGGTTGTTAGAAGTTTTATGTCATTCAATGTCACCATGGGAACCGGATTCAACCTCAAAGAACGTGTATTTGTCACATTGACTTGGTTGTCAAAGGCAACAGTGCAAGTAAGTACAAACATTTATATTTTGTTACTGGTTCTTTATGAACAATACTCATAGCGGAGCCAGGAACAATACTCATAGCGGAGCCAGGAACAATACTCATAGCGGAGCCAGGAACAATACTCATAGCGGAGCCAGGAACAATACTCATAGCGGAGCCAGGAACAATACTCATAGCGGAGCCAGGAACAATACTAATAGCGGAGCCAGACGGTAGAATGCAGTTACTAATAGTTATATAACTTCCAACGTGTTAGACACACTCGGCTGAGTGCAAGTATTAATACATTTGGTTGCCACACTTGAAAATGTAAATGACAAAACGTAATGAGATGCCTACGCTTACAAATGATTAGACCAAAGATGATACACTAATCAACTTTCAGTCTCCACGTACACGTGCTTTAAAACTGAGCTAATCTGGTCTCGTCAACTGACTATTGCAAATTACTACTATGTAGAATATTATTGAAAAAAAAAAGCCTAAACAATAAAACCAAAATAACACAATTTGTCATTTTGTGCATGATATATAAGCCAAGTATTGACGGTATTGTGCATGATATATAAGCCAAGCATTGACGGTATTGTGCATGATATATAAGCCAAGTATTGACGGTATTGTGCATGATATATAAGCCAAGTATTGACGGTATTGTGCATGATATATAAGCCAAGTATTGACGGTATTGTGCATGATATATAAGCCAAGTATTGACGGTATTGTGCATGATATATAAGCCAAGTATTGATGGTATTGTGCATGATATATAAGCCAAGTATTGACGGTATTGTGCATGATATATAAGCCAAGTATTGACGGTATTGTGCATGATATATAAGCCAAGTATTGACGGTATTGTGCATGATATATAAGCCAAGTATTGACGGTATTGTGCATGATATATAAGCCAAGTATTGACGGTATTGTGCATGATATATAAGCAAAGCATTGGCGGTATTGTGCATGATATATAAGCCAAGTATTGACGGTATTGTGCATGATATATAAGCCAAGTATTGACGGTATTGTGCATGATATATAAGCCAAGTATTGACGGTATTGTGCATGATATATAAGCCAAGTATTGACGGTATTGTGCATGATATATAAGCCAAGTATTGACGGTATTGTGCATGATATATAAGCCAAGTATTGACGGTATTGTGCATGATATATAAGCCAAGTATTGACGGTATTGTGCATGATATATAAGCAAAGCATTGACGGTATTGTGCATGATATATAAGCCAAGCATTGACGGTATTGTGACTTGACTCATTATTTGTGAATTACTTTATTATTTATTTCATTTTTTGTTTAATTAATGAAAATGAATATGATAATTTATAAACTTCTTTTTCATTTACAGGCAGCAATTGGAGGTCTTGCTTTAGATAAGGTACTTGAGTCTGAAAATCCCAACAAAGATGACGTTAAATATGCCACAGACATACTTACCATCTCTGTACTTGCAATTATCATTTGTGCTCCAGTGGGTGCTACTCTGATGGCTGTGTTAGGACCAAGGTTTCTGGCTAAAGGTGAGTCCTCATTCATATCTTTTATATCTATCTCTAAACCAGTCTCTCATAAAACACCATCTTCTGCAGTACTCTATACAACAGAATGGGTGGATTTCGATGAGATGGGTGGAGATTGGACTGTTGGCGTGTTAGATGAAAGGTAGATATACTTGTAGCATATTGTCTCCTGTCTACCAACTCTGATCACTTTCTCTTCCACACCACTAATCTCTCAAAAACGTTCCACAACCCATTCTCTCTCACCCACCTTAAAGCTTGTCTCCCTTTGTCACCCTCTCTCTGATACACATTCCTTACCACCCTTTTCCCAAACATGTTCTTATCTCTCACATTTACCATCTCTTCAAGCATCACTTCCATACCTAAATACATAATCCTTTTCTATGTTCTTACTCGTAACTCGTTCATCCAATTACACATAATATTTACGTTGTAGGTGACGAGGAAGAAGTTGAAGAAAAAGCTGACAAAGATGTATCTGATGTTACTGAACTGGAACAAAAGGTTGAAATTATCGCTGAAACAGGTTAGTTCGCCGGGATATACCTATCAAAATATATGTTTAAACATTCGCCCCTACGGCTCTAGCTCTGTCTTCGTTTGTAACTATAAGTGATCATAAAGGGTTTTAATAATACATGAATACAATTACGCTGGTATCTGAAATGTTTTAAGCTTTTTGTGATCTAACATAATCCTGTTTTAACTTCTAAAGCCATACTTGCATATATTCATTTCAGAATTAGTCGAAGAGGAGGTTAAACCAGTAGAGAACCATACATTCAAATCTGAATTGTCCTTGACTTTGCAAAACCTTGCTGCAAAACTGGAAGAAAGGGAACCAGTGCTAAATCACGTGAGCACAAGTCACATGACTAATCAAAATGGCGGTATTGACAATCCAGCTTTCGCTGAAGCAGAAGTAGATCTCTCAGAGGACGAAAGTCAGAAAGATAATTCAATAGTAAATGAACCTAAAGAAAGTCAAGCTACCGAAACAGTAAACACAGACATTGATAATACCAGTGAAATTGGTGAAAATAAACTTGATGAGATTAATGAGTCGGAAGATAGTAAACTTGATGGTGCTCAGGAAAATGAAGATGAACAAAGTGGAACAGATGTTGACGATATTGTTAAAGACCCTGCTGATGAAAGCAATACAGGAAAATATGTAACAGTGGTCCAAGTGCCCGCAAGTAGTGGGTTATATACCCCGTCTGATCAGTAATAAACAGACATACCTCAATCATGTCATTCCTGGCCAAACGGAGCTAACGTTTTGTTTTCAGTTTATATTTTCTAGTTATTGTGTTGAGAATAAAATGGTCACAAGAATAGTATTAAGTAAATATACATATTGAACAA
Organism: Mactromeris polynyma; assembly: GCA_032209605.1. NCBI lineage: Eukaryota > Metazoa > Mollusca > Bivalvia > Venerida > Mactridae > Mactromeris > Mactromeris polynyma. The sequence goes on from JASFXZ010000046.1 coordinate 27,724, forward strand.
AACTGCCTCAAAAGACGAATAGTATTTTACATAAACTTCTGAAACAGCTAACTTTTGTTTCGTTTGGTCTACAGAAGCACCTGTATGTTTATACATTCATACATTATATCATAGTCTTTATTTCTAAATTCATACTTCACCTGTCAAACTTTTTAGAGATTTGTCTCATGCTATACACGTATATATAATTATACATGCAATTGTCCTTTTGTACTATAATGTGACTTTCATAATGCATAATTTCGCAGGATTTTCTTTTGCAAACTGGAACATCATACAAATAGGGTGAACTCTGTCAACAGCTTTGTTAATGGCGTATCCAACAATAAGGCCATTGTTTCTACCGCAGAGATTTCCTTTAAACTTTGTATATTTTATCAGTGTAATGTATCTAACCAAAATATGAAATAATACTGACGGGTCATGTTGCTCGATTTTATGATAATGAAGATTAAACGTGAATATTTCATATGAGTATATATATAGCAAAATCGATACAATTTTACTTTATTTTTTCTTGCGGAGAGATTTTCTTACAAGTTGGTATATTATATGAGAGCCACTGTCTGAATGAGAATATGAAATAAAAATAATAGGTCACATTGCTTGATTTTAAGATAAAGGTTGATTTATTGTGTTTAAAATGTAATATATATGGAAAGTGAAAGTTGTAAAATTTACCCATAATACACTTGGTAACCCATTATCGTTTTACAATTTCATAAAATGTGTTAGTTTTAAATATTTATTGAAGAAGATCGTTTTATATGATTTGAAATATAGAATTTTAAATATCAATGACTTTTCTGATTTTAATAATAAAGTACATGGAAAAAGAAAGTAGAAGAAAAGCTGAAAAAACATAATGAAATACCTCAATTAAACATAATAATATCATTATTTGTATTAATAATAGTGACTCTATTAAGTTCAGTAAAAATCTTTGCATCGTAAAAGAAAATAGCGCACTACTACAGGATATGTCTTTAAATTTCAAATCGCTGTAAAATATTCTTGAACAAGACATAGTCGGGATCAGACAAAGGTTTAAAGGTCTTCGGTTTTAAACAATATTTTACTGCTATACATGTATATAAAAATCCATTCATTTTTTCGGAGGTCGGCCAAACTGTCGTTTGCACTTCCGGTGGTTATGACAAGTCCAAGTTTTTCTTCATGATTTATTGTTGCTAATTTTAAAAGACCGGAAGTGGAACCGGAAGTGGAACCGGAAGTGTCCGCGGCCTTTGTCTCGACACCAGTTAAGGGGACTCGTGTAATGCTGCCAATAGGGAGAAAATCCTAAACCACAGATGTCTAGCACACGCTCAGTATTGAATTACATAGAGCACATTTCTTTGTTTTTTAGCATACGAAATTGAACTTTATATAAGTATTACTTATTTTTTCTGTAAAGTTTTTAACACGTTTATTTGCTGGACTTTATTCAAGCACTTATTTTTGTTATCTGTGAGTTTTCATTGTTGTTTTTTCTACTACAATTATTTTAATTTTCCAACCCCTCGTTCGTCTTATCGAAAACAAGTAAACCCAAAGTGACGCGTTAGAACTTTAGGTGAGTGTAGTTTACAGCGTAAGTATAACATTATTTATCAACAATTTCGATTACTTTAATTTCGTTTGATAAAACTGGTACATACTTTGCTCTCCCTTAGATAATGTCAGTTTACACAAGTACATGAATATGTGATGGTTTATGTGAGGTTGTGTTACTTGTACAGAATGTATTAATTGACGAGAGCAACGAGAATGTATTGATTGACGAGAGCAACGAGAATGTATTGATTGACGAGAGCAACGAGAATGTATTGATTGACGAGAGCAACGAGAATGTATTGATTGACGAGAGCAACGAGAATGTATTGATTGACGAGAGCAACGAGAATGTATTGATTGACGAGAGCAACGAGAATGTATTGATTGACGAGAGCAACGAGAATGTATTGATTGACGAGAGCAACGAGAATGTATTGATTGACGAGAGCCACGAGAATGTATTGATTGACGAGAGCAACGAGAATGTATTGATTGACGAGAGCAACGAGAATGTATTGATTGACGAGAGCAACGAGAATGTATTGATTGACGAGAGCAACGAGAATGTATTGATTGACGAGAGCAACGAGAATGTATTGATTGACGAGAGCAACGAGAATGTATTGATTGACGAGAGCAACGAGAATGTATTGATTGACGAGAGCAACGAGAATGTATTGATTGACGAGAGCCACGAGAATGTATTGATTGACGAGAGCAACGAGAATGTATTGATTGACGAGAGCAACGAGAATGTATTGATTGACGAGAGCAACGAGAATGTATTGATTGACGAGAGCAACGAGAATGTATTGATTGACGAGAGCAACGAGAATGTATTGATTGACGAGAGCAACGAGAATGTATTGATTGACGAGAGCAACGAGAATGTATTGATTGACGAGAGCAACGAGAATGTATTGATTGACGAGAGCAACGAGAATGTATTGATTGACGAGAGCAACGAGAATGTATTGATTGACGAGAGCAACGAGAATGTATTGATTGACGAGAGCAACGAGAATGTATTGATTGACGAGAGCAACGAGAATGTATTGATTGACGAGAGCAACGAGAATGTATTGATTGACGAGAGCAACGAGCCGGATGTTCGTTTATTATTGTTACCCTCAAGTTGTTTTGTTATGTTTACATTGTAAATAAACTTTATAACAAATCATGGTTGTATAATGAAGTTCTATTTCAATGTATTTATAAAACTATCCTACATCCAACTTGATTTTGTTATCAAAAACGTAGCTGATTTCGCGACAGATTTGCGTAACGTTACGTCCAGTTCAATTCCACCAATTAACGTCATTAGACAATAGACGAATGATTCGTTATCGATGTACGCTGAAGCATATTTCGAAAATCTAATATAAAGTATGCATGACTAAGGTTTATTTGTTATGGTTGTGTTCAATACATGTGATACAAATACATGTTAACTTATGCAGTACAAGGTATATTATAGTTACCATACATGTATATGACGTAAATGTAATTATATTTTTACAGTTATTAAAAGGAGTCATACTTGAGGCGCTATACTGCACACATAATGTAATTGCACATGTATACATGAAAGTGCTTGTGCAAATGTGACGGTAAACAATTAATCGCGTGACAAAAATGTCACTGAACTGCGGGTTACAATAATTGAATCACTGCATGCAATTTGTTCATACACCTTATATACATGTCTGTGCAAATTGATTGGTGCTAGCGAAACCGGCCCGCTCGCTTCTTTATTCATATATTGACAGACGAACATTCGCTTCACCATGCAACATTTATACGATATGATGTGTCTCAACGAGTTGGGACATAAAACGAAAGTAGGCATTTTGAAAAAGCGAGTATAGAGTATATTACTAATTTATAGCTTTGACTACGAACAAGGTATGCTAGGCGTCATACAAAAAAAGCGTCTGCAAGAAAGAAAAACGTTTAATGTCTATTTACTGAAAATGATGTCAAATTCAGCGAAACAGAAAATATTTTCGTCAGCAAGAATATCATTCCTTTCCAATTGTACATTTATATCATACTATATAGTATGCCGCTTTAACGCGTGTAACAGGTAGTCATGTGTACGTACATTTATACCATACTATATAGTATGCCGCTTTAATGTGTGTAACAGGTAGTCATGTGTACGTACATTTATACCATTCTATATAGTATGCCGCTTTAATGTGTGTATTAGGTAGTCATGTGTACGTACATTTATACCATACTATATAGTATGCCGCTTTAATGTGTGTAACAGGTAGTCATGTGTACGTACATTTATACCATACTATATAGTATGCCGCTTTAATGTGTGTAACAGGTAGTCATGTGTACGCACATTTATACCATACTATATAGTATGACGCTTTAACGTGTGTAACAGGTGAGCATGTGTACGTACATTTATACCATACTATATAGCATGCCGTTTTAATGTGTGTAACAGGTGATCATGTGTACGCACATTTATACCATACTATATAGTATGCCGCTTTAACGTGTGTAACAGGTGATCATGTGTACGCACATTTATACCATACTGTATAGCATGCCGCTTTAACGTGTGTATCAGGTAGTCATGTGTACGTACATTTATACCATACTATATAGCACGCCGCTTTAACGTGTGTATCAGGTAGTCATGTGTACGTACATTTATACCATACTATATAGTACGCCGCGTTAACGTGTGTAACAGGTAGTCATGTGTACGTACATTTATATCATACTATATAGGATGCCGCTTTAACGTGTGTAACAGGTAGTCATGTGTACGTACATTTATATCATACTATATAGCATGCCGCTTTAACGTGTGTATCAGGTAGTCATGTGTACGTACATTTATACCATACTATATAGTACGCCGCGTTAACGTGTGTAACAGGTAGTCATGTGTACGTACATTTATATCATACTATATAGTATGCCGCTTTAACGTGTGTAACAGGTAGTCATGTGTACGTACATTTATACCATACTATATAGTATGCCGCGTTAACGTGTGTAACAGGTAGTCATGTGTACGCACATTTATACCATACTATATAGTATGCCGCTTTAACGTGTGTAACAGGTGATCATGTGTACGCACATTTATACCATACTATATAGTATGCCGCTTTAACGTGTGTAACAGGTGATCATGTGTACGCACATTTATACCATACTATATAGTACGCCGCGTTAACGTGTGTAACAGGTAGTCATGTGTACGTACATTTATATCATACTATATAGTATGCCGCTTTAACGTGTGTAACAGGTAGTCATGTGTACGTACATTTATATCATACTATATAGCATGCCGCTTTAACGTGTGTATCAGGTAGTCATGTGTACGTACATTTATACCATACTATATAGTACGCCGCGTTAACGTGTGTAACAGGTAGTCATGTGTACGGACATTTATATCATACTATATAGTATGCCGCTTTAACGTGTGTAACAGGTAGTCATGTGTACGCACATTTATACCATACTATATAGTATGCCGCTTTAATGTGTGTAACAGGTAGTCATGTGTACGGACATTTATATCATACTATATAGTATGCCGCTTTAACGTGTGTAACAGGTAGTCATGTGTACGCACATTTATACCATACTATATAGTATGCCGCTTTAACGTGTGTAACAGTTAGTCATGTGTACGCACATTTATATCATACTATATAGTATGCCGCTTTAATGTGTGTAACAGGTAGTCATGTGTACGTACATTTATACCAAAATATATAGTATGCCGCTTTAATGTGTGTAACAGGTGATCATGTGTACGTACATTTATACCATACTATATAGTATGCCGCTTTAATGTGTGTAACAGGTAGTCATGTGTACGTACATTTATACCAAGATATATAGTATGCCGCTTTAATGTGTGTAACAGGTAGTCATGTGTACGTACATTTATACCATACTATATAGTATGCCGCTTTAACGTGTGTAACAGGTAGTCATGTGTACGTACATTTATACCATACTATATAGCATGCCGCTTTAACGTGTGTAACAGGTAGTCATGTGTACGTACATTTATACCATACTATATAGTATGCCGCTTTAACGTGTGTAACAGTTAGTCATGTGTACGTACATTTATTACATACTATATAGTATGCCGCGTTAACGTGTGTAACAGGTAGTCATGTGTACGTACATTTATACCATACTATATAGTATGCCGCTTTAACGTGTGTAACAGGTGATCATGTAAATTAACATTAAACTGCTTACGCAAAATACAATGGGACATTATTCCTGTATAATAAAATGGTACGTTTTAGTAAATAAGCAGATATTCAAAGTTCTGATGCAAATATTGCATACTTTACAGTTCATTCGCTCGCGTTTATCTCTGAAATGCAATAGTTTTTACTAGAAAATAAACTGCGAATAACTACAAAAGTTCATAGAATGAAATACAGGAAATCAAAACGGTTGTCATAGCAACATATACTGAAGTGGTACGAAGATGGGCAGATGATGTCAAGAAGTCTAGGTCCGTCGAGTTGACCACGTGAATACCTGAAACAAAATATCAATAATTATGTAGGCAGTGTGATTCAGAACTTTAATGTATCAGGTTATCAAAATACTATTACGGAAAAATTCTATGATAGAACTAGCATGGAATTAAAATGATCTTAGTACGGCGCTAGAACACTAGCCGACACTCATATCTGACAAGGGAGACAACCCGATTATCACTCCAGTTGTTGTGTTGAAGTGTTACACCGTTTGTCGACAGTATTCCAGTTATGCACGGTTGTCAGACGACCTAACCAGTGTTCCTGGGTCACCAACCAGTACTACCCTATTCACCAGTAAGCGACTGACAACTGACAACTGACCGACATGAAACAAAGTTGGAGGACAAATGACTTTGCATTTATAATGTTCAGTCAACTTGTCACGGAAAACATTCGCCTCACCCGAGAGTTCCGGACATACGACCTCCAGATTGGTTCACTTCTCTTCCTGTTGGACTGTTCGGGCGGGCCTTATCGGCCCTGAGCTATGAAAACATACCCAAACAGAGTGAATAGTTCTCTGTGACGATGAAATATATCAACAGACATTTTGTCCTGATTTATATAGGAAAGTTTTCAGTCGGTCCCGAAATTTAACTCAGAACCACAAGATTGTTAACTTTACGGCAAAACTTTATGTGTAAAATGAACACAAAGCCGAATATTCCTGTCCAATGGTTAGCAAGTATCTGGACATTGCGCAACATTGGATGAAGCGTTTGACGACACATGACGACACGTGACTATTTGTATGTAATCTTCAGAACTAATAAATACCTTGACTTTTCATATATTGTAATATCGTTGGAACGCTTGACTGACTAACAGGTCGACTGGCATCGACAACTACATAAACTTCGAGCCCTGAAATTTAAATTGTAAGACAATTAAGGGAATTTTGTCATAAACTGTTAACGTTTTGGCATCATGTTTTCGATTAAGATTTGTGATTATGGAATGATAATTTCCCATTTGTTGACGTCTGTGTCATCTTAAATAAGATATTTTTCATTATTTGATTTTCAATTACATAGATTAGACGCCGCTGAGAAGCATTTCATTGGCTCATTTGCGTGTGCGTGTGTGAATTCTTGTTTGTTTGTGCGTGTTTATATTGTTAATAGAAGGCCATAGTGAAAAAAAGATGTACAATTTATTGTTAAACTTAAATATGTAACCTTCTGAAAATAAAGACTTTATTATTATTATTATTATAAACAAAAACGCAAGAGTATGTCTATACTAGAGACATACCAAGAGAAGTCAACATTCAGAAAAAATCGAATAACAATTGTAAGCGGTTTTATGTATAAGTGGAAAGAAGATCAGGCATCACACAGTGGTCCGAGTGATTCAAATATATACAGAAGCCGAGCAGCATGAAATGTCAAAAGGAATATACTCAGAGACTCTAAAAGCACAATGAGACACAAGGAGAAACGAACAAAACATACATGTAAAAATTAATTATAAAGGGAAATAAACAAGAAATATCTTGAAAAAAGATGGTCGGCGCAATTTGAAGGTTAAAATTTTGTTGTGCAACATAAAAACAATTGCCGAGATGTAACGATTGCTGGTCACTCCAGATCCAAATTGGATTTCGGTAAATTACCCCTTATCGAAATGTTAACCAATCTGCGTCAAGGTTACAAACGTTGTTCGGTTGAAGAGAAATTTGTTAAGTGGAAGAGAAGATGGTTCAGTGATTAATGTAAGATTTGATTGGTTTACACAACATTGATATGCAAATAGCAAAGTCATGTTAGTGCGGCTGCGCCGCGAAAAAATTATCACCAAAGAGTAAAGCCTGAATAAATAAAAACACCTATTTTCTGTGCATCCCTCGAAGTATAGAATACGCAGAAGTCCAGAGCAAGTCCTGTAATAATCACTTTAGTGATACCATGTGTGTTTAGAACATCTTCCAATTCTGTTTTTGAGAACTCGCCATTGTCAAAAAATCCAGAGTACGAATCAATCTGAAAACGTAATAATAACAGAGCGTAGGTTTCTGAAGTCCGTATTTATGGACAGCGTGTTGTTGCTTAAAAGTTGTAGGCTGGAGACGCAATCGTTTAACCTTACCAAATGGCGACGAAATGTATGAAACTAAAAACTGAAATAGTTTTCTAAAGAAAACTTTGCAGTACAAATAGCAAGTCTAGAATGACCTTGCATCATTACCGGTAATTCGGTGAGATCGATGTTGGTTATTTTGAAACCTAACTTTTAATTAACAAAATTTATGCCTTTTGTCGAATTAGAAAAAACATGCCGAGTTTCATGAGAACATCATGACATTGGTTACGCGTTTAATGGAGTTCGTTCTTGCAGACTTGCAGTAACATTACGTGTATACATGTAGTTTGTATAATTATGCCTTACTTGATGTTTAAATTAACATTTAAATGTATGAATAATGTACGGAACAATGTACGGAACAATGTACGGAACAATGTACGGAACAATGTACGGAACAATGTACGGAACAATGTAAGGAACAATGTACGGAACAATGTACGGAACAATGTACGGAACAATGTAAGGAACAATGTACGGAACAATGTACGGAACAATGTACGGAACAATGTAAGGAACAATGTACGGAACAATGTACGGAACAATGTACGGAACAATGTAAGGAACAATGTACGGAACAATGTACGGAACAATGTACGGAACAATGTACGGAACAATGTACGGAACAATGTACGGAACAATGTACGGAACAATGTACGGAACAATGTACGGAACAATGTACGGAACAATGTACGGAACAATGTAAGGAACAATGTACGGAACAATGTACGGAACAATGTACGGAACAATGTACGGAACAATGTACGGAACAATGTACGGAACAATGTACGGAACAATGTACGGAACAATGTACGGAACAATGTACGGAACAATGTACGGAACAATGTACGGAACAATGTACGGAACAATGTACGGAACAATGTACGGAACAATGTACGGAACAATGTACGGAACAATGTACGGAACAATGTACTCATATAGGTCGTCATGAATCATTTCAAAGAATATTTGAATAACATTAAATATGTGATGAGTCATTTTAAATTGACAATAAATAACTAAATCTCTCAAACCATTAGTTTGACATGTATTCGATGATTCTCAAAAAATAGTGGATTGTTTTGGAGAAATGTATAGAGTATTGTTATTACTAATAATTATCAAAGTGTGTATTTACTCACGTCACAATGGTACCCTTTCTTGACAACAATGTCGTTTGGTTTCATGTCAATATTTGCGCTGAAATGGGCACCAGTCGTGTTGATAACACAATGGTCTGGCCACAACGTCTGATTCAAAGACTGGTCACCATTGCATGGTGACGTGTTTCCGGTGCACAAAGTACCTATCAGAAACAAACAAAGTAACTCGCAAAAGTGAAACAACGGTGAGTGTATCAGACTAAGGTTGTAAGCTGGGAAAGATAACCCTACGATTTACAAATCTGATGTTAAGATAGCAGTGATAATACCTGATGCTTAATGAAGTCACCAATGACGTGGCCGTTGCCATGATGGATGAACAGTGGATGAATATGAAAGTTGGAACCTACTGATAAAGATGGTAAAGCATTTCTTAGAGACTTTTAAAACATTGTAGAAGAGCACGATAAGGAAGAGTTTTCTAGTACCTGCGACCTTGGCCTCTTCTCTCCAAATTTACAAGAATATACGCATAAACGTTGTGGTATGAGGACAAATGTAGGAACTTATATTGGTGAAACTAGAGATGGAGCTCGGACGCAGTTGCTTGGCAACGACAACCTGGACCATTTCAAGTCGCTTGTATATGACCACAACGACTATACGGGTTATTTGAAGGGATTGGTCACAAGTTATCGCAACATAATTGAAGCCCTCTCCCAGAACATTTACACAATTATAGCAACTGCAAGAAAATATGACAGATACAAAATTATAAAGTTTATTTTAAAGAAAAAAAGAAAAAACAGCAGTCAGTAGTGTAGACAATACAAATTAAACATCACACATGTATATTATGAAATATACTTGGTAATGTTAAAACGTTTTTCAAAAAATATTCCATTCGGTTTCAAGAGAACTTCTTTGGCAAAACTTGATCGAAAATAATTACCATTGGCATTGTACTGAAGAATAATGGAGCTAAATGGCTGTTTCCCCTCATGTTGTGATGCAAACGACACGTGATCTGCGCAGTGCCAGTCTTGTGTGAATACAGTTAGCGCAATTCGATCTCCATACTTCCGGCGGATGTTGTTGATGACCGGAATAACTTTGTTGCCGTCCGGCACTGCCAATGAACCGCCAGGAAGAAAGCAGTTCTGTACATCTATGACAAGAAGAGCTGTGTTTGATGAAGTCGGTGTCGCCAAAGTTATAACCAACGCCACCAACAACCACAGTCTGCAAGAGAAAGAATGAGCGTTTACTAGATGTGGCCTATCGTGTAAGAATATGAGCGCTGAAGGATGAATTTCAGTGAAGTTAAATCTACATACAATTTCCATGAAAACCGACTATAAGGCATGTGTGTCTTATTTAGTTACAGTCCACACATGAGTACAGCTAAATGGGTGTTTAAAATCCGATATTTATTATCAAGCCTGGGTCCATGATAAAAGGTACGCGAGAGGTTGTCATGCAATATTGTTCTCTTTGGTAAGACCTAAATACATTTGAATGCCTTTATAACAATGAATGGCGACGATGAGGATGGTGACGATGAGGATGGTGGGGATGAGGATGGCGACGATGAGGATGGTGGGGATGATGATGGCGACGATAAAGATGGTGGGGATGAGGATGGTGGGGATGAGGATGGCGACGATGAGGATGGTGGGGATTAGGATGGCGACGATGAGGATGGTGGGGATGAGGATGGCGACGATGAGGATGGTGGGGATGAGGATGGCGACGATGAGGATGGTGGGGATGAGGATGGCGACGATGAGGATGGTGGGGATGATGATGGCGACGATAAAGATGGTGGGGATGAGGATGGTGGGGATGATGATGGCGACGATAAAGATGGTGGGGATGAGGATGGTGGGGATGAGGATGGCGACGATGAGGATGGTGGGGATGAGGATGGTGACGATGAGGATGGTGGGGATGAGGATGGTGACGATGAGGATGGTGGGGATGAGGATGGCGACGATGAGGATGGTGGGGATGAGGATGGCGACGATGAGGATGGTGGGGATGATGATGGCGACGATGAGGATGGTGGGGATGAGGATGGCGACGATGAGGATGGTGGGGATGAGGATGGCGACGATGAGGATGGTGGGAATGAGGATGGCGACGATGAGGATGGTGGGGATGATGATTGTTTTGAGACAATTTAAACCATCTTATATGCTTAAAAGCCAGGAGCTTCAGCGGCCCCCCTGGACCCCTTGCTGAATTTTCAGCTGATTTGAAATTTTGCATGCTCATGAATAAACACTTATACTTAAACATATATATACTATAATCAAATATTTCACTGAAGCGATCAAGAATTTATGACAGTTGCAACATTCAGTTGTTTTTTGTAAAACAATCTAAAATGCATTATGAGGGTGCGTTCTTCAAAAAGTAAACAATTTGTTGATGGTTATGCAGTACATATGTATTTTATGAAATGCATAAAATTGCTTCAGATTTTAATCTTTAAAGTTGTTAAGCATTGGTCTGGTGAATTTTAACACATGAACGTAATCATATAACTATGTAACAAAGAACCGCTAGACATGAACAGATCGTGTTTAAATCTTAAATGTTCAAATTTTAAATTGTTGTTGATGTGCCGACAAATAGTGTAAGGTGGTGCAAAGCGCCCATATTAAGCAACATTTTACGATAATAATAACCACGAGTTCGATCAAGCACATAATTATATACACATCTAAATTACATTTGTAATATCACCTTCTATATGCATCTAGCGTGTCGAATTTAAAGCTACGAACATTTAATTTTGGAAAATATGAGTACTTCAGGATGTCATCAGATGAACCAGGGAGTGTAACCGTAAAAGAAAACTGTAGTTCCTGTGAAACAACAATTAACATCCTTCGGTGTCGATACTAGTTATTCAACCACAATGACTAAGCCAGGAACGAAAGGAGTACTTATACAAAGCTGTAAGACCGTATGTGCGACCTGCGTATCAGGACATCACTTGTCCAGCTCCAACAATCCAGTGATATTATTGACTGTTGTATTTTGTTTGTCTACGATTTTGTAATTTTCTCGTAATAGTAAGTATAGTAGGGATAAATAAACATGTGCGCCTTGTTTGATTTTCTTTCATTTATTTCCTTATTGTGGATTAAATACACCTTTAATGTACTATCACTGAATACTATCCTGAAAAAAGTAAGTATAAAAACAAAAGCTATAAGACCATTACATCTAAAGCTATATGAAAATGATCTGTTAAAACATGGGTGAAATGAAATGGCCAAAAAAACCATTTCCGTCATAGAACATTCAATGATGTTCAGATGTCGTCGCCAAAACAAACTGACGTTGCTGTGAGCATGACACGTGTTGTCTTTAAAACGTTATAAAATGACAATGAAGTAGTATAGAGTCATACGATTTTCATTTTTAAGGTTCTTAATGTCTGAGGAAACAATTAAGCCCCGTTTTCTTGGAGAACGACCCATATAATCATATTGGTCCCAGGTTTCATCAACAAAATCGAACTCCAAATGTTTTTTTCTTTATAATAATAATACATAATGTTTTAAACGTTTATCGGATAAATAGATCTAAGATAGCCCGAGGCTACATGTTAATGTGTTATACCAGTTATCAATCGGTGATCATCGGAAAATTTACGATCACTAACGGAAACTGTCGACAGACAAATTGACTGCTGACCAAAAGCCCCATCGATATCGATCTGCATCGACTGGATTTATCTGATAAGCAATATTGTTGGGTATGGTACCCCCGCTATACAAACGAGGGGGACACCCCCTCCTTGTATCCCCCAGTCGTGCGTATCATCAAAAACAGCCCAGCTACGGCCCTGACAGTGTCACATACAGAGAGGTAATTATATAAACACGCGACTATGAAACCTACAAACAGTATAAATATAGATAATGCAAATCTATAGGGTGACGTTTAACAATTTGATACCTCGTTTAGATATCTAACATTCAATTAAGAATATATCTGAGAGAGGTGTCATTCCGCCAGACCAACAACTTTCATACATGAATCAAATGTGGCAGACAACTTTACTGAACTTTTTTTTCTTCTGTACATATACAGTAATGGTAAAACATACAATTTGTGTTAACATGCTCAAAGATGGATTGAATATACTTGTTATGTCCAAAATAGTTACTATAATACAGTAATTAAACGGTTCTATTAGATTAAATAAGTACATTGTATAAGGTTTTCAATGAATAACAACTATTTCGATGGTGTGGGATCGAAATCATATTATGGCGGGAATATCTTTAAATTAAAATATAAATATGCAAAAATACAGGAATAATTATTAAATCTATGTTCATGGTTTAAATGCAAATGTATACAGGCAACTGTAATCTCGTAGTTATACGTTTCCGAAATAATAAAGTATTGATCATTAATGAGATATAGAGATGTTCAGTGCTTGACAAAATTTCTTTAGGAAATCAATATTTTTTTATTTTTTTTTATAGTATCGGGAGTTAAAATGGTTAAATCAAAATAAAACATTTGGAGAATATTAGTCTTATTCTTTCTACGTTCACTTTTAAAATATTAATTATTTCATATTGTTCATAAGAAATTTGTTTAAGTATGCACAATAGTGCACGAAATTATTCAGTTTCTTACACAGGTTTTTGTTTTATTATTATTTTTAGTAACAATTAACAACTGTTTTTTTTTCAGTTTTATATGCATATATGTAATTATTTATTACGCTATATTGTATAACGTTAATATCTTAACGTATCATGTGATATTTTGATGTTTTATTGTAATGTCTAGTTTCTTATAACTCTTATTAAGAGTGGCTATATACTAAAAGTTGGTTCTGTTTTTATGTTATTGTAAAATGTATGTACATGTATATAGATGAGACGAAAATAAAGATTAAAATAATAATATTGTTTGTACATGATTTTATAACCTATAATTATATATTCTAGAGAGTGTGTTGTAATGTTTATGCCGTTTTCTGAAAATATTTTTATTATCGTTTCCCAGAATGATTCCATATAGGTACATGTTATAAAAAGGTGGTTTAAGTTTTCTAAAGCTCCACAGTGTATGCAGTTTGGGGAAGTGAATATTTTCCATTTGTAAAGCTTTTCATTTGTGGCAATTATGTTATGTATCATTTTATATATAAATTTTTTGACGCGATTGTCAACAAGTGCTTTGTTTATGAAATAGTAGTAGCTGTGCCAATTGATCTTTTGATTAAAGCTTGATTCCCAATATGTTTGTAGATAGCGAATTTCAAATTTCTTTTTATAAATTCTTGATAGTATTCTTTACTTTTTATTAATTTTGGGTTAGTTTGTCACTTGAGTTTAATTTAGTTTTAGTGAAAGTTTGTAATGATTGTGCTGTTTTGATTTCGGTTTTCCATTCGGAGGGTACTGCTTTTTTAATAATTTCACTTTCAGAGATCCAGTTCGTTTTATTTTCAAGCTTTTCATAGATTATGCGTTCGCTTATTTTGCCGTTGATATCAATTATGTCGTTAACAAATATCAAATCGGAATGTATCCAGGAGTTAAATATGAGACATTTTCCTTTAAATTTGATATACTTATTACCCCATACAACTTGGTTTCTCATTGCATAGAAAGATGTTGGTTCTGGTTTAGCTGAAAGGTTGTTGTATTCCATCCATGTATTTATAATATTTAAATAAAAGGGAGGCAATGGTATGTTTACGTTTGGGATCGTCAAATATTGTTTTTTTACCAAATTGGTTCAATAATAAACATGGAATGATCTTCCAGTTTGCATTATTAGGTGATCTCAAGTTTTGGATCCATTTTAGTTTAAGGGACTTTGAATAACTGTCTATATCAACCATATTTAAACCTCCATCAAATTTATTTCCTATTAGTGTCGTTCTTTTTATTTTTTCACGTTTATTGCTCCAAAGAAAAGTAGAGAATAGTTTAGTAATAGTGTGTACGATATGCTTTGGAGTGGGCATAGATTGCGTTAAGTATATATGTCAGTTTGTGAAGGATTAGGCTTTTAAGTACGGTTATTTTCCCGTAATATGTTAGTTTTCGTTTTTGCCATTTTTTTGCCATTTTTGTATAAGATATTTACATATTTCTAATTTATTTTGCCAGTTTAAATCTTCGCATACATCCGGGCTATTGCCAAAATAAATTCCTAGTGCTTTAACATAATTATTTGTAAAATTGATGTTGTCAATATTGTGTGTATTGGTTTTTGAACTGCCTATCCAGAGCCCTTGTGTTTTATTTCTATTTAGTTTTAGACCTGAATATTTACCAAATTCTTCGATTATTTTTAGAGAGATATTTATTTCATTTTAATATAGTACGAATTTTGTTGTGTCGTCTGCTAACTGAGTGATTTTGATGTTTTGTGTTGTTATCATTTCTATCTTTTTTTATTTCAATCCCGTTAAATTGTTTGCTTATTCTTATTTTGATTGTCATAATTTCGGTGACAATAATAAATAATAGGGCTGATAATGGGCATCCCTGCCTGACGCCGCGAGATATTTTTAAAAATCTAGAGCTCCAGCCATCATTTATTATACAAGACGTTATATTGGTGTACAGAACCAAGACGTTATATTGGTGTACAGAACCTTTACCCATTGTATGAATGAGTTTTTAAACCCGAATTTCAACAAAGAATTTAGTAGAAATGGCCATTCAATTGTATCAAACGCTTTCTTACAGTCTTAAAGTCGTGAAATAAAATAGCTTCTGGAATTTTGGTTATGTTTGTATAATCTATAATGTCTTGTATTTGTCTTATGTTGTACCCTATGTATCTATTTTTAATGAAACCTTGTTGGTCGTGGCTTATTATATTTAGTAGAACGTTGACTCTTTTAAATGTCCAAAATGAACATGATCAGGGAGCACACTTAAACAATGTATTAACTGTTAACCGCCTAAAGTATATACTTAAACTACAAACAGGTTTATGTATGCTCCCTGAAATAAGATAAATGTGTTTATCATCTCTGACATAAAATAATTGGCTGTGAGCGCAGAAAAAATGGCCCATTTGGCACAGAAATCACAATTTTTTTACACGAGAACATTATTTAATTATTTGCCTCACTAAATTTTTTTTTTAAATAAAGTTATGTTGCATAGTTTTCAAGTATAGCGTTTTGAAAATACACCTACCATGTGTACGTATGACTTGTAGGACAAAATTCCCCCCGGACAAAATCCCCTTCACTCATCAACTTTAAATTAGTATAACTTTTTATCCGTTAAAGATATCAAATAAATGCAAACGGTTTTGCAATGTTTCAATATTCCCCATTTATTCAAATATTTTACCTTTTATTTAAAAAAAAGGCAAAATGGTCTTTTTTTAACTCTAAAACAGTTACCAGTGCTATATAGAATATATAGGCGAACAATATTTACTCTGAAATTAACTTAATGTCATTTAAAAACGGTTAATGATATTAACAAAATGCAAATGGTCTCATAAACCATAATTATTTCTCTGTCTGTCGGTATTTATTTTGTGAAAATATTTATAAAGGAAAATGGTATTTTTTAAACTTTAAAATTATATAGAATGTTTTTTACCACGTTCGGAAATGTTCGGAAGACCATCCGAGTATGACCGAAGTTTTATGGCACTTCATCTCTGGGCGGTCACACTAGGGGTCCAGCAGCGATTACCAAGCTGTTAATTAACAATTACTGCGCTTTATAGGGAAGAATTTAGGGGAAACGTGACTTTTTATAGAATAGCCTTGAAATCAAATATTGGTGTGGTTCATTATCAGGGTGACAATATATTGACTTTTTATTCTGTAAAGGTGGGAAATTTAAAACACTATAATTCGATTACAATAAATAATTTATATGATATTGTTTAACTTTGTATTTAACAGTGAAAATTATAATATTAATGCTATTAATATCGTAAAATACAGATGTTACAATTATTTAGACAAATAGGTGCATAACTTATATAAAATATAAAGTATTAGGTTAAAAATCAGACCCGGATCCAGAATTTCCGGACTGGGGGGCCAAACATTATGAAATGCCCACACTTGAGATGCGCAGCGCCAAGTGTGGGTAGGTACGGGCGGGGATTTAAGGGAGATCCGGGGGATCTTCCCCGTAAAGAGTTGACAATATATACACGCTTGTAAAAGTGTCACTGAGTATATTGGGGGGTCCTAATATAATTGTATTTCGATAATCCGTTAAACAACCGACATGACTTGAGTTAATGACTCGCTTTTTAATTAAGGAAGATCAAAGCTGGGAGAAACATGCCGAACAATGAGGTGACGGGAAACAACATAATTCGCATACTAATTGTTGACGTAGATCGTATCATCCGATCAAAATGACTGTTTAAAAACATTGATTACGTATACTCGAGAACCTGATAAACGCTTCTATATTCAGATAAGAACCTGAGCAAAATTTATAGCTTAATTTATGTTTTCATTTTGATAGTATTCATTATCATTTAATAACATTAAAGTTAAATAACAATTTATGACTTTTGTTTGCTCACATTCAAGTACTTATTTATTAAATGAAGCGGAATGCATTTGTATTATTGAAGCGTCCTTCAACTCCTCGAGTATACGATCGTACAAAAAAGAAGTAATAATGGTGGCGATATATACTTAGAAGAAAACTTTAGACACATGATTTTTGTCTCGACACTTCACAAAGATATTCATGAACACAAATATTGACATTCCGGTGATGATTTATTTACTGCAATGAGTTCCTTCGTCAGAATCTTCCCTTCCGGTGAAAAACATAAGTAGAATACACGCAGCACGTAAGGAACTTCGGTATATGAAATATGATTTTTAAATAACTTTGTCTAAGTTGTGACGATCGAATATTCGAATATTCGTTCGAAAGGCTGATCGAATATTCGAATACCTGATTTGCTATTCGTTGACATCCCTAATTAAAACTTATTATCACAAAAGACCTTCGATGTATATTTTTTTAGAATTACTTCAATCAAATGAGAAAAAAACCTTTATATAACTTGGACTTATTCACTAAATACGCACTTAACCAGAGAAATATCAAACTTAACGTCAGAATTAATTGAGTTTTTTCCCATTTCTTTTGTTTTTGTTAGTATCTGTTTATACAATCACTTAAGTCCGGTTTCCATGAAGCGGAAAACATACGCGTTTTCGGCGCGGTTTTATTCGGCGCCGAACACGCGCCGATTAAATATAATTCGCTTCAGTCTATATTGCATGATGACGTTTCCATTGACGCGTTTTTCGGCGCTAAATATTGTCGGCCCGAAAGAATTCGCTTCGGGTAGCGATTTTATACCGCGTGTCGGCGCCGAACTGACGTATTGAGGTGTCGCAGATAGGAAAAATGACGTCATTTCCTCGATTTCCGGGTCGACTATCGACTGTCAACAAAATTTAAAGATGCAGTTAAGTGTACAAGTTTTAGTAGATGATAGAAGGCACCAAACGACTTTCTTCGTTTTATTATGTTGTGGATCCAAAATCGATGCCTACGTTTGTGAAGCAGCAACTTTTGTTTAAGCACAAGCGCAAGCACCATATCCTCGACCTCAAGCTCTTCCAAATGGGCAAGGAAAACGTGCTAATGTAGTGTTTGTTTTAACTAGGAAACGGCCATTAAAAGGTCAATAGAAGGTCAATAAAACTAAAAACTAAAACGCATATGCGTTTTTATTCGAAAACCGCGTCGGGTTTCGGCTTCATGGAAACCCGGCTTTATATTTATATTCATCTTTATATGTATGAAATCTTAAGAACAAATCTTACAATGCTATATCTAATTCCATTTACTGCAGATTTAACCGCTAGCAGTATTGTGATTGCAGACAGATTGGTGCTCGATAAGAAATTTAGAGTTGAGAACTATGTAATTTCTGTTTTGCAACGTTACAATGTGGCAGACATACATTTGACCTGTAGGTTCGACCGTAGGTTGGTGATTTACAATAACATACATTTAATTCTCTCGTTGTAGTTTAATGCGCAAAATATAATATATACATGCATGTTTATGTTTCAAGTGGTGTAACATTACAAAAGGAAAAATATCAATCTCCTACATGAATAATTTAATGCTCATACAACTATATGATGTCGTTTTTATTAAAGTTAAGGTATTTTGTATTAGCTATCTGAATAACAAATAAGTCGTTTCAAATTCAAATACATGTATCTCTTTCACGAACATGATATGCCTTATACCCATTTTTGACAAAAACATGTATCATATGTGCACGCAACGATCAAAGATTTGCAATCTCATTGCTTAATTTTCGAATAATACCGACCATCTGTTCAGTTTAGGAATGTACTTTCAAATTGGGGAACATAGTTTTGCCGTTTGGCACATGCTTGAATAACGCCTACGAAAACGGCTGATAATCCAGTTATTTAATCAAAATTTAAAAAAACATTCATGTTAGATTTCTATATGGATTCTAGTGTACATAAACGTCAACATGCATGTTAAACAAGCCAAGTTAATTTTAGTCCTTATCATTATGAATTAGTTTTTTAACCTGTTAAATCTTTCCGCGAAGGACAAATCGAGGGCTGAATACAAACATACACCTGTTTCTTTATTTTTAAGAAGAAATACTAGTTTCGCTCTGAGCATTCAAAATGTGAAACGATATTCTCTGAAACTTTCTCTCTTTTCTTTGACGCTGTCAGCGTTAAGACATATCTCCTAGACATGTGATGCCAATAATTTGGTGTCTTGATGGAAATAAATGCATGCAGGAGATCTCCCAGACAATATGCCTGAATAGTTGGGAACATCGCCTGCAGTATAACATTATTTTACTAAACTTTCAGTATGCTATCGTAACTACAAAGGAAACAACATTAAAGTTTATAATTTAATTCGAGTGAAATTTCTTACCTGAAGAAATGAATGTTCAAATATATCCGAACTGATTTCATTTTGATGAGATGAATAGACGTGCTCGTATGTCGGGTTTCACTGAAATGTTTACACGCTAAGTCAGAACGCAATAACATTCGGAATGTTTCGGCGATTTACGCTCAAGGTTCTTCGAATATTGTCCTTTACAACCGAGTATTTCCGTAAACAACCGAACTTTGACGAATGTATACGTAGGATCGGTAAACACGCATTGTATTTGTTTGCTCAAGGGTAAATTGTATTCTTAGAGCGGACATAATTACATTCTGACGACGTTTTTAAAAAACGCACAAGTAACAACAAGACAGCTCGCTACCTAAAAACTGTTACAAAAACACAATTTACATAATTTTGCTACAATTTATCTCATACATGTATTTATTTTCAATTTGTAAAATATTTCATACATTTTTTTCTTATTTTGATCTCGGGGACCAATTGAATTCTTCTAGCTTGTATGTCCTTAGCCCCCATAGTCAGTAGAGTGCTCGACGGTCTATCAGGAGACCGTAGGTTCAAACACAGGACCATGCGTATGTTCTCCGTGACACTTTCACTGAAGAGTTCATATTTATGTTGTATATCAAAAATAATTTTCCCAAACTCTGATTCATGTGGGAAATTGTCAGTTTTTTGGCGAAGAATCATTCTAATCATGATTAATAAGTTTGATCAGTCGTGAAGATTCACGGAAATTCTACTGAAAAAAGGGACAAAACTCCCACACATCAAATGGGAATGTTCAGGCGAGTCATCGTCACAAAACATCAGTCCCTCATATATTTTGTGACTATAGAAAAAACGAATAACAAAATAAATGAAGTCAAATTGTATTTATGCACAAACATGATGTTTCCGGATCGAAATACCAGTTTGACCTTTTGCCTCAACGACCTTGATGACAAACGGACGTGTCTGAAACTGAACGTTAATTCGGCCGTGATCTCAACAAGGCACTCACTTGCCAATATACAGTTTTAGAAATATTCTAGTAATATAAAACATATATCTCAGGTATGATGTTGTGCTAGTCGGACGATCGGACGTAAAAAATAAGGTATTGTTCCACCATAACACGTGTTCACATTATTACCAGAGCTTCTCTCAAATCGACGACTCTGTCCAACCTTTAAAATGAAGTTTAATATATGCAAACTAGATGAAAAAAACTTAATACAAAAAGTTTTGATGGGTTCGTTGAAAAGTTGTACATAAATTAACGATTAATTAAACTTGGGATGAATGTATCAAATATTCTCACGTAAAGGAATTTCCTTTTATCAAACCGCAAACGCCAGTTTCAGCATTATTAAAATTCCAGTCCTTTTTGCAAGTTATGTATTTACATCGCTTGAGAAACAAGATATTACAACTTATTTCAATCATTCTCCACCAACAACTTCCTGTGGTTCTGCTTTGTATTGCGTCAGGAATTGTAAAGTCCGCGGTTAAACCTGCCCCCAGGCCGGATTTGAACCCACGACCTTCGGATCAGGAGTCAGGCACTCTACCCTCGACCATTATGCTTCCACAATCAACGAACAACTTAAAACATACCGAGGCAGAGATGATAGACAATTCTTGTTGGAGTTTAACATCGTTGTTCCAAAGAATTTCAGTCAGTATATGTGTCAGTCGTTTGACCTAACCAGTGGGTTACCAGGACTTCCGCATTCAACAAACAACTTCCCCATATGAATCGAAGGTGAAGGACAAATGACTTTGATGTACGGAGGACATGCGCCTGCGCTATTCTGATTGCCAGTTTAGTGATCTACCGACTGAGCTAACTCTGCTGGTTCCAGTGGACGATTAACGTAATACATCCATGTTCTTGACGTAATACATCCATGTTCTTGACGTAATACATCCATGTTCTTGACGTAATACATCCATGTTCTTGACGTAATACATCCATGTTCTTGACGTAATACATCCATGTTCTTGACGTAATACATCCATGTTCTTGACGTACTGATACATCCATGTTCTTGACGTAATACATCCATGTTCTTGACGTAATACATCCATGTTCTTGACGTAATACATCCATGTTCTTGAAAATACACCGCATATAAAACACAACTCTCGCAAAATATGAAAGAGATGAAGAGGGAAATTCTGGATCAAAGAACCATCCATATATAGCGCTAGAAAATATTGGTCTTAAACTCAACTACATGAAAATGCAGCAGTACATACACCCGTGACTGTGAATTCGAGAACGTGTTTACCAATTAATATTTTATTATAATTATCGTATTTTGAACTAAGACATCATCTTTCAATTGTTGAAAGTTTGCCCTCAAATGATATCTCACGTCACTTTCTGTCAATAAATAACTTCCGATAACTGTTATAAAATTTCACGACCATGTAAATGCAGCATTAATTATACATATGGCAGCAGTAGAGAAAGCTAAATGTACGGAGCAACTCATCAACGTTTTCACAAATAGTGTAAAATGAGAGTTAAACAGTTTCCTTGGAAAATACGGGTTTAAATTTTTCGCCGGATTCCAATATCTGTATCACATCATACTGAAACATCCGAGTGACTAGATTAATCACATGATGGCAGATTGTTCGCGCATGCGTATTACGGTTTTTATCTCGTTTAGGCATTATACCCAACTTTACTCTACAAATAAACAATCATAAATTATTTTCAATTCGGCATTATTTATACCTAACGTTATGTCACATACAAAAATCCCATCTACAGACCGAGCGACAGTTATTTCGTTTAATTACACAGGTTACGACACAATGCAAAAATCCCATCTACAGACCGAGCGGCTGTTATTTCGTTTTATTCACACCAGGTTACGGCACAATGCAAAATTCCCATCTACAGACCGAGCGGCTGTCATTTCGTTTTATTCACACCAGGTTACGGCACAATGCAAAATTCCCATCTACAGACCGAGCGGCTGTCATTTCGTTTTATTCACACCAGGTTACGGCACAATGCAAAAATCCCATCTACAGACCGAGCGGCTGTTATTTCGTTTTATTCACACCAGGTTACGGCACAATGCCAAATTCCCATCTACAGACCGAGCGGCTGTTATTTCGTTTTATTCACACCAGGTTACGACACAATGCCAAATTACCATCTACAGACCGAGCGGCTGTTATTTCGTTTCATCATACCTCACGTTATGTCACAATGCAAAATTTCCATCTACAGACCGAGCGGCTTTTATTTCGTTTCATCATACCTCACGTTATGTCACAATGCAAAATTCCCATCTACAGACCGAGCGGCTGTTATTTCGTTTCATCATACCTCACGTTATGTCACAATGCAAAATTCCCATCTACAGGCCGAGCGGCTGTTATTAGTAAATATCTGTTTTCGGAGATTACGAGTGTATATCAGATAACGAAATTAAATCACTACGAACAGTTTGTACATCGTTCTATTTGCACAAATGTTTAAACAAACTTTAACTACACATGCTTTAAAAACCACAATGATGTGCTTTGATATAACTCTTGATTTTCAATGGATTGAACCTTCTTGTTTTTGGTACTCGTGCACTGCATCACAGTCGATCAGAATTAAAAGTACATGCTGTATGCCTGCAGGTACGGATCATATTACGTCACGTAAATGTTAATATTCCGTTAACACATTGGGGGTATTGAATTGAATACGTCAGTTGTTTACATAGGTTGATGTGTATACGAGTGTATTAAAAGAAATTAGTTTGAAATAGTTTGTATAGTCCGTTGTTTGTATTGCATTACGGGTTGCACGTGCAAAATTACTTTTTCGAGCAAAGTCGACATGTACGCAACTTTTATCACAAATCATTCCTCTCACTTGAAAGTTGGTGGACAGACTAAGAGAAAAACGTTAAAAACCAGAATTTATTTGCTAAGAATGCCACGTTTAGGGGACGTTCAACGTCATCAGGTCATCGGCATGGTTGACGTCGAACTTTCATTTCGTGAAATTGCACGTCGTATGGGCTGTTCTCACCAGACAATCATGTAACTGGTCAGGAGACATGATCAGACGGTCTGTGAGTGATAGACCGCTCCCAGACCATGAGAAGGTGACGTCGATACGTACAGATCATCACACTACCCTCACCCATCTGCGCGACAGGTTCAGACCAGCGACAAAAACGGCAAGAGAAACACCAGGGGTCCGTAATTATCGAATTAGTGCATAAACAGTACGCCGGCGCTTGAAGCCCGTCGAATTGCGGGCCCTTTACGCTTACCGAGGTAACGTTTTGACACCGGAATGGCGACACAACCGCGTGAATTGGTGTACCCTACATCAAAGATGGACACAGCGACAATGGCAGGGTGTTTTATTCAGTGATGAGTCGAGATTTTGTCTAGATATGTTTGACGGGTGTGGAGACGTCGCGGAGAACGCTATGCAGATTGTTGCGTTCGGCTGGCCATGCGCTGGGGTGGGGGAGTGTAATGGTGTGGGGAGGCATCTCGTGGAGGCATAGAACACCTCTCGTCGTCGTGGATGGGACGCTGACTGCCCAGCGCTACGTTGACAATGTGCTAACACCAGTGGTTCTTCCGTTCTTACAAAATCACGATGTCGTTAACGTTCTCCAGCAAGACAACGCGCGGCCTCACTCTGCCAGGGTCACACATGGTTTCCTGCGGGAGAACAATGTCAATACCATACCCTGGCCTGCTTTCTCATCTGAGCTGAACCCCATAGAGCATTTTTGGGATCAGCTTGGACGTAGAGTCTACGACGGCAGACGTCACATCGGTAACCGTCAGCAGCTGGTGCAGGCACTCATGGAGGATGGGAGGCCATTCCCCAGTACAGAATCCAGCGTCTGATTCAGAGTATGAGACGCAGATGCCACGCTGTACTCAATGCAGAGGGAGGTCATACCCGCTACTTAGGTCTGTGACTTTTGTTTTTCGACTGACCTTCATTAATGAAAGAGTTCAGACGTTTATGAGTGAAATCTTTTCTAAACATCAGCTATCCCATTTCACCCAAATGTACACACTATAACAATTTTGTACCGATAGGTCATATTGTATAAAAAATACAGAGGTATATATAAGTGGTAACTTTTCAGTGACGCCCAGTCAACATATAAAACATATGGGCGGACAGAACAAAGAACGTGGACGTAACAAGTGATGAAAACAAATACACGACCATGTCTGTTGGCGAGACCAGCCGTGTCCAATGTCATGGTATGTTGGCGAGACCAGCCGTGCCCAATGTCATGGTATGTTGGCGAGACCAGCCGTGTCCAATGTCATGGTATGTTGGCGAGACCAGCCGTGTCCAATGTCATGGTATGTTGGCGAGACCAGCCGTGTCCAATGTCATGGTATGTTGGCGAGACCAGCCGTGTCCAATGTCATGGTATGTTGGCGAGACCAGCCGTGTCCAATGTCATGGTATGTTGGCGAGACCAGCCGTGTCCAATGTCATGGTATGTTGGCGAGACCAGCCGTGTCCAATGTCATGGTATGTTGGCGAGACCAGCCGTGTCCAATGTCATGGTATGTTGGCGAGACCAGCCGTGTCCAATGTCATGGTATGATGCGTGTGTTTGAAGTATGTTCATACTGCATGTGGACAACATGCATGATAATATTCCAAAATGAACGAAACAAACGGGGTTGTCGGTCTCTGGATAACCCAAATGTACTGAATTGGTATTTGGGCCAACAGAAGATATCGGGTATAGCTGTTATATAATTGTACAGTTGAAAATGCACATAGTCTTACATCTGGGTACAAGAAAAAACTTTACCCGTTATTATTTCAAGTACGCAACATGTAGGCCTTATTTCAGATATCATAAGCAAAATGAATTTCAAAATACATTATAATGACGCTTAAAATATCCATACCTTTATAAATGTACTTGGTGTCACTTGTGATATGTCAGCAATTGGGGGAAGAGACTCCACTTGGCATAAGGGACATGTATGTACAGTCGGACCTCGTTTATTCGACAACCTTTATCCAAATACTCGATATCATCCGAAATAAATGTCAGGTACCGATGTGTTATTCGAAATAAAAGTTCGGACCCGATGAATTCGACTGAACGAGGTGCGCCTGTATATGATATCTGAATGTTCCAAATTAATTCGTGAAATGGCATACAGGGGACATAAATGGAGCTGATTCGATTAATTCCCTCGTGTTGCACGGCCTTATTTCATGGACATATCAAGCAATACAACCACAACTCTTAACTTTCATTTCATCGTCGGGAAACCAGATATTTAACTAATCAGTAGCGTCAACAGGACAGTCGTAACTCGGTTTTAGCCATTCATTTCCCCTCGCTTCAGCTTCTCAATGGTCTATCGTCGATAATACATGTCTGAACGTATGTTTAATATAGTTAGTTATGTGATTTCGGGCAAAAATGGTTAAATTAACTGCAAAATTTAAACAACGCTGAAACTATAAATTTTAAAATAAAATAAATAAATAACAAAAGTAATGAAAATATAATTAAAAAAATGTTGACTTGTGCATAGCAAAACCCGCTGTCACTTCGCCCTTACAGGCACGACAACTAGCCGACTGTTAATAGTGTCATACACCTGTCAATGTTTTACCCCCCAAGGGTTGGGCAGCTTGCATATAGGGGACTTTAGGGGGTGATTCCCGACACGGGAGAAATTTTACTTGACCGATGAGACCGCCACTCGGGAAATAGACATGGCTGGAATTTGATTGCCTACAGCAGCTCCGACCCTAGGATTTTGTTTAGAGGTCTCCCTTCTCAAGGCATGGGATTTAAACAACTAAATTTGATGCTTGTCTAACTCCTCAGAGCTAGTCCACCACCAACCCCCTGAAGAAAAGACATTGATACATTGTATAGTTGCATGAACCCATATTTATCCTGCTGGCAACCATAAAATCATATCGAATGTTTATTTGCATGTTTCATAAAATTAGGAACGACACATTACTACATGATATCGCTATTTTACAACAAATGAGCCTCATTGTTTCGGTCGAACTTCACTACACTATATGTAGTATGAAGGTGAGAGATTAAATATAAATGCAAATTTCCCCCTCAAAATATTAAATAATTAAAAAGTTCTAATTATTGGAAATGTAACAAATGCAGTATGTAACTCCACCTCATACTATCATTTGTAAAATAAAAAAGTTACAGCAGAAAATGTCAACTGTTCCCCCTGTATTCAATATTGTCAACCATTTTGAGCGCTTTCGTCCTCATCCGAAAAGCGAAAGTGTTGTACATGTAATTTTACAATGAAATGATTTTTGATTATGTTGTATACGAATAAATCAAATGAAATTTCTTACCGGAAGAATTGGATGCTAAGATTTATCCGAAATGAGTTCATGTTTTGTGAGAAAAGTAGACGTGACATCTTCCGTTCTTACTGCACTGCAATGTATTCACATCAAGTAGACGTGACATCTTCCGTTCTCACTGCACTGCAATGTATTCACATCAAGTAGACGTGACATCTTCCGTTCTTACTGCACTGCAATGTATTCACATCAAGTAGACGTGACATCTTCCGTTCTTACTGCACTGCAATGTATTCACATCAAGTAGACGTGACATCTTCCGTTCTCACTGCACTGCAATGTATTCACATCAAGTAGACGTGACATCTTCCGTTCTCACTGCACTGCAATGTATTCACATCAAGTAGACGTGACATCTTCCGTTCTCACTGCACTGCAATGTATTCACATCAAGTAGACGTGACATCTTCCGTTCTTACTGCACTGCAATGTATTCACATCAAGTAGACGTGACATCTTCCGTTCTTACTGCACTGCAATGTATTCACATCAAGTAGACGTGACATCTTCCGTTCTCACTGCACTGCAATGTATTCACATCAAGTAGACGTGACATCTTCCGTTCTTACTGCACTGCAATGTATTCACATCAAGTAGACGTGACATCTTCCGTTCTTACTGCACTGCAATGTATTCACATCAAGTCACTGCACTCATACTCATAACGCTTCGACAATTTACGTCCAAACTAATGTCATAAACAACCGAGTATTGAAGATTGGTTGTCTGTGATCGGCAGACAAGAAGTGCATTGAGTTGAAACTTCACTCAAAGATAAATTCTGAACGCAATGAGGAAATACTTCATGTTGGCGGCGAATAACAAAACTAACAAAGTCCCTATGACTGGCATCAAGTCACGGTAGGTTAGAGTCTCGCTAAAATCTTGCTTAAATAATTTCACGGGAGAAAGCCACCAATAAGCTTGCTTCCAGGAGGACATCGATTCTGTCCAGATGTTTGACCGCGGCTGAAGTGGAGACCAGATTGACAACTGGGTATTTCATTCACTTGTGAACCCTCTCCCCCTTCCTTGTCCCCCTCCCTCCCTTCCTTGTCCCCCTCCCTCCCTTCCTTGTACCCCTCTCTCCCTTCCTTGTCCCCTTCCCTCCCTTCCTTGTCCCCCTCTCTCCCTTCCTTGTCCCCCTATCCCCCTTCCTTGTCCCCCTCTCTCCCTTCCTTGTCCCCCTCTCCCCCTTCCTTGTCCCCCTCTATCCCTTCCTTGTCCCCCTCTCTCCCTTCCTTGTCCCCCTCCCTCCCTTCCTTGTCCCACTCTCTCCCTTCCTTGTCCCCCTCTCTCCCTTCCTTGTCCCCCTCTCTCCCTTCCTTGTCCCCCTCCCTCCCTTCCTTGTCCCCCTCTCTCCCTTCCTTGTCCCCCTCTCTCCCTTCCTTGTCCCCCTCTCCACCTTCCTTGTCCCCCTCTCTCCCTTCCTTGTCCCCCTCTCCCCCTTCCTTGTCCCCCTCTATCCCTTCCTTGTCCCCCTCTCTCCCTTCCTTGTCCCCCTCGCTCCCTTCCTTGTCCCCCTCTCTCCCTTCCTTGTCCCCCCTCTCCCTTCCTTGTCCCCCTCTCTCCCTTCCTTGTCACCCTCTCTCCCTTTCTTGTCCCCCTCTCTCCCTTTCTTGTCCCCCTCTCCCCCTTCCTTGTCCCCCTCTCTCCCTTCCTTGTCCCCCTCTCCCCCTTCATTGTCCCCCTCTCCCCCTTCCTTGTCCCCCTCTATCCATTCATTGTCCCCCTCTCCCCCTTCATTGTCCCCCTCTCTCCCTTCCTTGTCCCCCTCTCCCCCTTCATTGTCCCCCTCTCCCCCTTCCTTGTCCCCCTCTATCCATTCATTGTCCCCCTCTCCCCCTTCATTGTCCCCCTCTCTCCCTTCC
This sequence comes from Mactromeris polynyma, assembly GCA_032209605.1. Classification (NCBI taxonomy): domain Eukaryota; kingdom Metazoa; phylum Mollusca; class Bivalvia; order Venerida; family Mactridae; genus Mactromeris; species Mactromeris polynyma. The sequence continues at coordinate 57,205 of JASFXZ010000046.1, forward strand.
TTGTCCCCCTCTCCCCCTTCATTGTCCCCCTCTATCCATTCATTGTCCCCCTCTCCCACTTCCTTGTCCCCCTCTCCCCCTTCCTTATCATCCTCTCCCCCTTCCTTGCCCCCTCTCCCCCTTCCTTGTCCCCCTCTCCCCCTTCCTTGTCCCCCTCTCTCACTCTGGATATCGAACAATCGGCAACAAACGGCACATGAACATAGCTTATAACGATTTCTTGGTATTTCTCTTGGTCTTATTATCTTCATCATTATCTTCTACTCATATATTTCGGTATTAAACTTTGACATTTTGAACAGCTTTTCAACGCCATTTACCTTCAAAACTCAGACACATGGATAGGTAGTTATAATTTTCCGTGACAAGTCTAATCAATTTGTAATTCAAATGACCATTTAGCCTCTGGATAAAAAGATGTCAATTTAGTAGACTATAAAATACAGATTGGGTCAACCATGATATTTTCAATTTACACATACCTGCGAAACTTAGTACTTTATTCAAATTTAATTTCCATTTTATTTATACGATATACGAAACATACCGTTTCGATGTACATTAAAACCTCAATAATAAGACCACCTTTGGAACCCTTTAAAACTTGTATTGTTATTGAGACGGTCTTAATATTGAGGTTGAATAAAGTGCAAAACAGTGAAAATGGACTTGAAAATTGTGTGCTTAATATTGAGGTGGTCTTATTGTTGAGTTTGAATAAAGATTAAAACAGTGAAGATGGACTTGAAAATTGTGTACTTAATATTGAGGTGGTCTTATTAATGAGGTGGTCTTTAAGTGAGGCTTTACTATATATGCCATTTTCTTTCTTCTAATATAACCGTGTGCCAATTTTATGTGGACCGTTCTTTGGTATCAGCATTAAATATTATATAATTTGATACAGAGTATCTTTGAATACAAGATGTCGACAGATGTACCAGTGAGCCGGCCAGTAGCGCTTGACAGCTAATGTGACACAGAGTATCTTTGAATACAAGATGTCGACAGATGTACCAGTGAGCCGGCCAGTAGCGCTCGACAGCTAATGTAACACTGAAATATAGGTACATTTGTACAGTAAACCCTCAATAATAAGACCACCCTAGGGACCCTTGAAATCGGGTCTTCTTATTATATTCTTAATTTTAAGGTGGTCTTATAATTGAGGTGGTCTTTAAGTAAGGTTTTACTGTATTGTAGCTTAACGATTATACATGCATTGTGAGTAGCTTGCATATCCTACCATCAGCAAATGAAGATTTTACTTGTTTCAGTACAATAAACTCGTAAATGGTAGCACTCTCGGTTTGTTCAGCACGTAGAGCACTCCACTGCCAACATGGAGGTCGAAGTTTCGAACATTGGGTGGGACGGATGTTTTCCGTGACACTTTGACTTAAGATTATTAACCCAAAGCTTCTTGACATCCACTTTTGATTCCATTTGGAAAACCTCGGCCAACTACGTCCAGTTCAAAGTTTAACGGAGAGTAACGAAGTGGTACGGAAATATCCGAGAGCTGTCGAAAATGCTTTGATTCGTGAGACTTCCGCAGTTGCTTACGGAAGCACAGATTAGTAGTGACTAGCAACCGAGGAACGCTAGTAGGGTCAACTGTCTGCCGTATGTAACTGAAATTCGTGCGGTTAACATATCTTGTGGACTACAAAACATACAACACGAAATTTGATGTGTCAGTGTCTACAGATTCGTTCCTTCAAATAACAGACATGTCCTTACAGTATCAGATTGCCTTATAGTCCAGTCAATCTTATGTTAACCCTCAAATAATTGCAACAGAAATGTTTTCAAGTATATGCGATAGAATAATACTGTATAAACAACATATCAAAAGTCTAACAAAATATTTGATGCAGAAAGTGATAAAAATAAAAATGAAAAATGTAAAAACACCTTTGAAGGAATGGCGCATATTGTACACCATATTTTAACTATTATTCGCAAGGGCCCATTGATCAAGATGAATTTGTCAGCACACACATGTAAACAATGTATAAAATCACTATAAATACTGCTGGCAATAAGGTAAGTATTAGATTTTAAATAATATATGAAGTCAAAAGTACATAAAAATATATGTGATGGTCATTCCTGTGCAGATTAGATTGCTATCATGCCATATTTACGTGATTTTCAATGATTTCTCATTGGCTTATTTTTTTGTTTGAAATGTTAAGATAAATAATAAAAAGCACATATTGTCATACCAAAGCATAAGTAGATCGATCGCGAATCTTTTCCATTTTAACGAATCGTATTAAAAATAATTTCTTGTCAAATAATTTTTCTACGGAAGCGGGTATGTGCCAAAATTTTGCCAAAGATTGAAAAATGGCGAAATATTCATTTCATGTTGTAAGCTGAATGGTAGAAAAAATCAAACATAAGTGACCAACATTATGATGTCATGTCAAGTTATAGATATGACCCAACATGTGCACCATTATGATGTCATGTCAAGTTATAGATATGACCCAACATGTGCACCATTATGATAGGGTACCCAACATGTGCACCATTATGATAGGGTCCCCAACATGTGAACCATTATGATAGGGTCCCCAACATGTGCACCATTATGATAGGGTCCCCAACATGTGAACCATTATGATGTCATGTCAAGTTCTAGATATGACCCAACATGTGCACCATTATGATAGGGTCCCCAACATGTGAACCATTATGATGTCATGTCAAGTTATAGATATGACCCAACATGTGCACCATTATGATAGGGTCCCCAACATGTGAACCATTATGATGTCATGTCAAGTTCTAGATATGACCCAACATGTGCACCATTATGATGTCATGTCAAGTTATAGATATGACCCAACATGTGGACCATTATGATGTCAAGTTATAGATATGACCCAACATGTGGACCATTATGATGTCATGTCAAGTTATAGATATGACCCAACATGTGGACCATTATGATGTCATGTCAAGTTATAGATATGACCCAACATGTGGACCATTATGATGTCATGTCAAGTTATAGATATGACCCAACATGTGGACCATTATGATGTCATGTCAAGTTATAGATATGACCCAACAAGTGCACCATTATGATGTCATGTCAAGTTATAGATATGACCCAACATGTGCACCATTATGATGTCATGTCAAGTTATAGATATGACCCAACATGTGCACCATTCTGATGTCATGTCAAGTTATAGATATGACCCAACATGTGCACCATTATGATGTCATGTCAAGTTATAGATATGACCCAACATGTGCACCATTATGATGTCATGTCAAGTTATAGATATGACCCAACATGTGCACCATTCTGATGTCATGTCAAGTTATAGATATGACCCAACATGTGCACCATTATGATGTCATGTCAAGTTATAGATATGACCCAACATGTGCACCATTCTGATGTCATGTCAAGTTATAGATATGACCCAACATGTACACCATTATGATAGGGTACCCAACATGTACACCATTATGATAGGGCACCCAACATGTGTACCATTATGATAGGGTACCCAACATGTACACCATTATGATAGGGCACCCAACATGTGTACCATTATGATAGGGCACCCAACATGTGCACCATTATGATAGGGCACCCAACATGTGCACCATTATGATAGGGTACCCAACATGTGCACCATTATGATAGGGTACCCAACATGTGCACCATTATGATAGGGCACCCAACATGTCCACCATTATGATAGGGCACCCAACATGTACACCATTATGATAGGGTACCCAACATGTACACCATTATGATAGGGCACCCAACATGTACACCATTATGATAGGGTACCCAACATGTACACCATTATGATAGGGTACCCAACATGTACACCATTATGATAGAGTACCCAACATGTACACCATTATGATAGGGTACCCAACATGTGCACCATTATGATAGGGTACCCAACATGTACACCATTATGATAGGGCACCCAACATGTGCACCATTATGATAGGGTACCCAACATGTGCACCATTATGATAGGGCACCCAACATGTACACCATTATGATAGGGTACCCAACATGTACACCATTATGAAAGGGTACCCAACATGTACACCATTATGATAGGGTACCCAACATGTACACCATTATGATAGGGTACCCAACATGTACACCATTATGATAGGGTACCCAACATGTGAACCATTATGATAGGGTACCCAACATGTGCACCATTATGATAGGGTACCCAACATGTGAACCATTATGATAGGGTACCCAACATGTGCACCATTATGATAGGGTACCCAACATGTGAACCATTATGATAGGGTACCCAACATGTGCACCATTATGATAGGGTACCCAACATGTGCACCATTATGATAGGGTACCCAACATGTGCACCATTATGATAGGGTACCCAACATGTGAACCATTATGATAGGGTACCCAACATGTGCACCATTATGATAGGGTACCCAACATGTGCACCATTATGATAGGGTACCCAACATGTGCACCATTATGATAGGGTACCCAACATGTGCACCATTATGATAGGGTACCCAACATGTGCACCATTATGATAGGGTACCCAACATGTGCACCATTATGATAGGGCACCCAACATGTGCACCATTATGATAGGGCACCCAACATGTGCACCATTATGATAGGGTACCCAACATGTGCACCATTATGATAGGGTACCCAACATGTGCACCATTATGATAGGGTACCCAACATGTGCACCATTATGATAGGGTACCCAACATGTGCACCATTATGATAGGGTACCCAACATGTGCACCATTATGATAGGGTACCAAACATGTGCACCATTATGATAGGGTACCCAACATGTGCACCATTATGATAGGGTACCCAACATGTGCACCATTATGATAGGGTACCCAACATGTGCACCATTATGATAGGGTACCCAACATGTGCACCATTATGATAGGGTACCCAACATGTGCACCATTATGATAGGGTACCCAACATGTACACCATTATGATAGGGTATACTGGAGAATATTTTGAAAATATTGACAAGTTTTCAAAGAGATGGATCAAGTTACCGAAGCAAAGAATGGGTAACTAACGCATGCACTTGTACTGAATAGCACATTAAGGGCCATAATTTGATATGCACAATTATTTCCGAAGCCATTCATACAGCTGTCGGTGCTGCGGAACCTGTGTATTTTGATATACGTCATCCCGTGACTCAGCATTCAAGTTACTACAAATATGTTTAATGTTTATAACTACACAATTTTCGATGCTGGAACGAATCACTACCTCCTGATAAGGTTTTCTCTACGTGAAATTAAACAGATTACCAAGATCATGAAATACTCCCTCGGTACACTTGGCCATGATATTGTAAACACATTTAAATATTTCTAAAACGGAAAAATACCTGTCTACAGTTGAACTTCGAAACCTCGAACTGTCGTGGAATCTAGCGATTAGTTCGGGCAATCTAGTGTTCGAGGTAGTGTATGTACAAACTGACTGTCGCAGGTACAGGTGTATTAAGCATGCTTACATCATGACAGGCGTGTGTTGTTTGTGTATGTACAAACTGACTGTCGCAGGTACAGGTGTATTAAGCATGCTGACATCATGACAGGTGTGTGTTGTTTGTGTATGTACAAACTGACTGTCGCAGGTACATGTGTATTAAGCATGCTGACATCATGACAGGTGTGTGTTGTTTGTGTATGTACAAACTGACTGTCGCAGGTACAGGTGTATTAAGCATGCTGACATCATGACAGGTGTGTATTGTTTGTGTATGTACAAACTGACTGTCGCAGGTACAGGTGTATTAAGCATGCTGACATCATGACAGGTGTGTATTGTTTGTGTATGTACAAACTGACTGTCGCAGGTACATTTGTATTAAGCATGCTTACATCATGACAGGCGTGTGTTGTTTGTGTATGTACAAACTGACTGTCGCAGGTACAGGTGTATTAAGCATGCTGACATCATGACAGGTGTGTGTTGTTTGTGTATGTACAAACTGACTGTCGCAGGTACATGTGTATTAAGCATGCTTACATCATGACAGGCGTGTGTTGTTTGTGTATGTACAAACTGACTGTCGCAGGTACATGTGTATTAAGCATGCTTACATCATGACAGGCGTGTGTTGTTTGTGTATGTACAAACTGACTGTCGCAGGTACAGGTGTATTAAGCATGCTGACATCATGACAGGTGTGTGTTGTTTGTGTATGTACAAACTGACTGTCGCAGGTACAGGTGTATTAAGCATGCTGACATCATGACAGGTGTGTATTGTTTGTGTATGTACAAACTGACTGTCGCAGGTACAGGTGTATTAAGCATGCTGACATCATGACAGGTGTGTGTTGTTTGTGTATGTACAAACTGACTGTCGCAGGTACAGGTGTATTAAGCATGCTGACATCATGACAGGTGTGTATTGTTTGTGTATGTACAAACTGACTGTCGCAGGTACATGTGTATTAAGCATGCTGACATCATGACAGGCGTGTGTTGTTTGTGTATGTACAAACTGACTGTCGCAGGTACAGGTGTATTAAGCATGCTGACATCATGACAGGTGTGTGTTGTTTGTGTATGTACAAACTGACTGTCGCAGGTACAGGTGTATTAAGCATGCTGACATCATGACAGGCGTGTGTTGTTTGTGTATGTACAAACTGACTGTCGCAGGTACATGTGTATTAAGCATGCTGACATCATGACAGGTGTGTGTTGTTTGTGTATGTACAAACTGACTGTCGCAGGTACAGGTGTATTAAGCATGCTGACATCATGACAGGCGTGTGTTGTTTGTGTATGTACAAACTGACTGTCGCAGGTACATGTGTATTAAGCATGCTGACATCATGACAGGTGTGTGTTGTTTGTGTATGTACAAACTGACTGTCGCAGGTACAGGTGTATTAAGCATGCTGACATCATGACAGGCGTGTGTTGTTTGTGTATGTACAAACTGACTGTCGCAGGTACAGGTGTATTAAGCATGCTGACATCATGACAGGCGTGTGTTGTTTGTGTATGTACAAACTGACTGTCGCAGGTACATGTGTATTAAGCATGCTGACATCATGACAGGCGTGTGTTGTTTGTGTATGTACAAACTGACTGTCGCAGGTACATGTGTATTAAGCATGCTGACATCATGACAGGCGTGTGTTGTTTGTGTATGTACAAACTGACTGTCGCAGGTACATGTGTATTAAGCATGCTGACATCATGACAGGCGTGTGTTGTTTGTGTATGTACAAACTGACTGTCGCAGGTACATGTGTATTAAGCATGCTGACATCATGACAGGCGTGTGTTGTTTGTGTATGTACAAACTGACTGTCGCAGGTACAGGTGTATTAAGCATGCTGACATCATGACAGGTGTGTGGTGTTTGTGTATGTACAAACTGACTGTCGCAGGTACAGGTGTATTACGCATGCTTACATCATGACAGGTGTGTATTGTTTGTGTATGTACAAACTGACTGTCGCAGGTACAGGTGTATTAAGCATGCTGACATCATGACAGGTGTGTATTGTTTGTGTATGTACAAACTGACTGTCGCAGGTACATGTGTATTAAGCATGCTGACATCATGACAGGTGTGTGGTGTTTGTGTATGTACAAACTGACTGTCGCAGGTACAGGTGTATTAAGCATGCTGACATCATGACAGGTGTGTGTTGTTTGTGTATGTACAAACTGACTGTCGCAGGTACATGTGTATTAAGCATGCTGACATCATGACAGGTGTGTGTTGTTTGTGTATGTACAAACTGACTGTCGCAGGTACATGTGTATTAAGCATGCTGACATCATGACAGGTGTGTGTTGTTTGTGTATGTACAAACTGACTGTCGCAGGTACATGTGTATTAAGCATGCTGACATCATGACAGGTGTGTGGTGTTTGTGTATGTACAAACTGACTGTCGCAGGTACAGGTGTATTAAGCATGCTGACATCATGACAGGTGTGTGTTGTTTGTGTATGTACAAACTGACTGTCGCAGGTACATGTGTATTAAGCATGCTGACATCATGACAGGTGTGTGTTGTTTGTGTGCTCATGTTGAATGCACTTCGATCATAGCATCATCCATAATAATAATAATAAATAAAAACGAAATAAAAAGACAGCATAAACAAATTTAATTAAATAATTTGTTTATTCGTATTTACATCACAAAACTACAACGTCAATGTACTATTTTTAAAAGAACAGTAATAACAAGTTTGTTCTTCTATTTATGGGGAAAATGAATGAAATGATAGCTAGGGACCGCAAAACATGTTCGAGAGTTCGACCTATCATTGTGGTCTACTGTTAGATAATATGAAATGAGAAGGATTTTTGACGGGACTTAAGAACCTATTCGATGTATCTACTGTGTTCGAGCCAAAACTTTCGAGGTTTCGCAGTTCTACTGTATTATAAAGTCACGTACCTTACCGACAAATGAAGATTAGTACAAAAAAGCAGTTATACTGTATACTGCAATATCTCATTGTCTAAATCAGACATGTTAAAAGGTCAAATATCAAAACATGCTAGGTCATAAAGCAATAAATCAGCGGTCCTGTAATGAAAGCACTGCATACATGTATGGGAGCATAACCAAAGTAGGGATTTCCCTGATGCAGGAAACTTGAGTCCCTGACTCCCTTTTCTTTCTAGGAACTCCCATTTTTAACTTGCTGTGCATCCCCGGACCCCTAAAATTAACATTTGTCAAGTATAAACTGCATATCTGGGACCCTACAAATTTACTTAGGACCCCCAATTTGTCAAACACGAGTGTCCAAGGACCCCTAGCTGAAAAATCATAGGGAAAACCCTGCAAAGTCATGACAAACACATCTTTTGTTCATGAAAGTCCATACTTTACCCCCTACAAGTGCAGCAGTGTGTTTATCTTCAAGCGCAACATTGGTTAAGATATACTAATGGTATGAATCCATGGTTTTGGACTGACGATGGAAATATGCTGTCGCCAATTAAGACCCATATGTGACCTACATGTATTGATTGCGTTTATCGAATCAGATGTAACTGTAAAGCTAAGTGTGACACCAAGTGTTGTACTTGCAGGAAACATGGCTTGGATTGTTTATCAGAGTGTGGTGAATGTCAACGAATAAGTTGTTCAATAGGACAAACCACATCAGATGACGATATGACATGTACAGAAAATGATCACTTGTACATAGAATAAGCTTTAAGAGAAATAGCGTGAATATAGCAATAAATATTGATAAAATGTGTTAACAACGGTTCTTCCAGCACTTAGATTTTTTCTAACAATTTTTGCTTTTTCATTTTTTTATCATTACATGTATTACTATTTCAGGTGTGTGTTTGTTTGTTAAAAAAGATTTACTTTTCGTCTTAATGTATCACATGCAATTGTGTCTGCTAACATTTTGGAAATGTTTCATGCATAATTAATAAGATAGTGGGAGGGGAGCTATAACTGTGAATTAGAATCTTCTGGGAACAAATTAATTAACAGCAGTGACATAATTCTGTGTAATGTTGATTGTGTCATTGCTGTGATTGTTGTGGTTGGTTATACTGCACTGTTATTTAAGCATTCAATCGGTGGGTATTATATAATAGTTTAGTAGAATTTATATTTATGTACTACGTGTTGTTAGACTACTTATGTTTTTGTCAATCCAATAAGATGTATAACGATGTATAGTTGAATACATGTACATCTGATATACTTTTTTGAATATTGTTTAAAGAAATTTGGACATATAGGTTATTAATGTTTTGAAGTTACTTAAACGAATATACTGGCGACTTTATTAATTTAACTTTAGATTTTGTATTAGTGGATGGGGTAATTTCTATCACTTTAACTTAAGGAAATATTCATTTTTCCTTGTAATTGAGCATAGTTCTTCATAAATACACATTGAATGCAGTCTAGATATAAATAGTCTGCTGTCAAGAAGTTTTCTGGTACATAATATTCCACAGATGTACATCTGGTCATTTTCATATTGGCACAAAAAAGACATTTTTGTTAACATGAGGTGGTGTTAAAACAGACGAATTTCAAGTATTTCTGCAACTTAGATTTTGTTAGACATTTGATATGTTGTTCTATATAGATTTAACTTTCATAAACATTGTAAATCATTTCTGTTGCAATTATTGGAAGGTTTGGCCATTTATTACGTAGAATGACTTGACTATTAAGAGACAAGTATGCATTGCACAACATGAATGAATATGTGTACAAAAAGTGCATAACTAGACAAATATGATGAATTGAGAAGTATCACTGTCAATAATTCCCTTCCAAATCACAACAGTCTTAACCTGCATGATACGAGTATATAGTATATATGTCTCCTAGTTGTGATTACTTTTTTAGTAATAATTATAAGTAAGGATGTCAACGAATGAAAATTACGGTTTTCGAATATTCGACCTTCATCCATTACGAACGTCATCAATGATTTATCTATCACCATTTTTGCTTGTTCTCATACATACTGAATGTATAAGATATTTCTGCTAGACCTCTTGGTCTGAATACATTTGCTTAAGGTTTTTCTTCATAATGCTGCATACACAGTAAAACCTCAATAGTACGACCACCCTTGGAACCCTTAAAATTGGTCTTCTTATTGAAGTGGTCTGAATGTAGAGGTTAAATAGTGAGCAAAGCAGTGAAAATGGACTTGAAATTGTGTTCTTAATTTTGAGCTGGTCTTATTATTGAGGTTTTCTGCAAGTGTGGTTTTAATGTACTAGCGAAATTTAAAATCCTATTCTAAGAGTATTAGCTCTATTACAATCTATATGAACATGTTTAAATGTTGTCATATTTATTTTTTTAGTTAAGTAAGTTATTATATGTGATATAAGCCACGCCATGACAAAACCTGTATTAGTGACGTTGCTTAGTAACTCGTAGGTTATGACGTCGAGTTTTTCGCACTAAAAGTTATGACGACACAAACTAAGCGCTTTGTTCGAAGATGTTTGGAAGTCTTAATTGTGATTTATAGAATTAAGTGAATGAGGAAATATTTATAGGTAGATATCTATTGCATGATTTAATTTTTTTTCCATTTGAAGTGCAGAATATTGTTTAAGAACTATGTACATTCTGCACAATGTCATCATTTTGTGGCGTACTTTTGCATCTTGTTCTCAACGTGGAATTGCTATAAAAAGATTTCCAAGTTTAATATTTTTGGTTTTAATGAAAGTAGAAAAAAATGTTTTTGTTTGAAAAGCGAATAACCTGAAAATGGATTTAGTGTTCACTAATACAGGTTGTTTCGTGTCACAGCTCATTTTCTGATGAGTATTTTAAACTGTCAGTTTCTGTGTCAGCTGTTATATTATAGTACTAGTTATCATGATACACTTTAGGTTACTTTATTATTATAGTCAGTTGTAAAGCTCTGTTTCAATTGTAACTGTCTTGCCCACTAGAACTAAATATTATCTTATATAACTAAAGGGAGGTAATGTGTTAGACATGTCTGTAGGACACATGAGTTGTATCCCTTGAAATATTGTGATAATTTTCGATATTGTTTAGTATTTCATGTAAAATGTTAATAATAATTCTGACAATGAAAATCATTTTATCGAATGAGAAAATTGGCTGTCATCTTCCGAAAAACAAAATTGTGTATTTCATGGGACATATTTTCGGTTATTAGTGAGAGTCTATCCAGCATTTTGATTCAAGAAATCCGTCGCCACGCTTATTATCCCCATAACAACCAATGAAAGGCTTTGTTACAAGTCATTTATGAAATGGATGTTAGATAAAAACCATTTCCACGAGTCTCCAAAACATCTCTCAACATACTCTGAACTTTTCAACCACGTAAACGATTTCTTCCAGCACATTATAAATACGGGACTCCAGGAATACTGGCAATACTTACATCTGAGAGAAAGGTAACACAAACATACGAGAGCTTTCATGTACCATAGACCACCACATACCCAAATAATCATCAACCATGTGACAGTTGAAGTAAATGAAAATAGAAATATTGTGAGCTGTGAGAAATCTTACTACGGATATTACGTAAAACGAGTCGGGGAAATCATATATTCAATGGATCATTTAAACTTAACAAACAACTGTTACAAAAAGCCATTTTTATTTCCAAAAAGTAATTACATTTTCAATAATAAAAATGACAAAACACATGCTTTAAACTTGTTTGGTCTACAAAACTATAAAATTAAGACAGTATCTACATGCTTATACCATATAATGTAAATTTCCATATTGGGTTTGCTAGAATTTAAAAATTACAAAAAATATTCCATACTGTGTAAAATACTCACTAGCAATAAAGATATACTTGAAGTGATTCTTGATCAAGTACTTGGCATATTTTACATGAAAATTACTCAATATGTTTGTATTGTATTACTGCAATACCGTAGTTATCATTTGGTCCAATTTGTCCCAGAAACCTGCTTCATAAAACCTCTTACTCTAAAGAAGGCTTACAATTCTTCCGTAATATCTTCACTATAAAAAATCTTTGAGACCAGAAAAAAGAAAAACAATAAAGAGAATGTTCTAACATATTTATTGACTTTGACAATTTGTCTACGATAGTACAAATAATCATGTATAATAGCACAGTACTTATCAAGAATGCACTATCTTTTATCATCACATTAAAAGTGATTCACTTAACATATTGGATAAATGATTTTTAGCAAAAAAACCTTCTATATAAAAAGAACAATTTACATGTAGATACGCAACAATACATCACACAGAATTTAGTTTTTCACATTTTTTAAGTATTTCCCACTTATAAAAAGGGTTAAAACGACCCAAAAAATACAACCATACATTTTGACTAACCTTTTTGTTTCTAATATATTCAGATCTATGAAAATGTTCAAAAACATGCAGTAACTATCTATAATGTAAAAATGGCGCTACCAATTCTGTGTATTGCTGTATTTTTGATTTACCATAATTTTGTCTAAAAACATTTTACGTTAAAAGAACACAAGAAATATATTTACACTTGGCGCATACATAGAGAGAATGAATGTTTATATACAAGTCTGGCTATACTCAGTTTTGCAGATTAAGTTCATACAGGAGTATACCCCCAGCCTTATTCAGCCAAAAATGCCAGAACCGTTAAACTGACGCTCTATTTGTTCAGGGCAAAAATGTAAAGCATATGTCTAAAAAGCATGTCAAAATGATCTTTTTTAAAATCTTGTCAAAAAGACACATTTCTGTAGACTATGGGGATATTTTTATTTACAAAATGGAATAAATACATGGTTTACGATGAATATAAAAATAGTTTCGAATTTTTTCAAAAGTTAAAAATGATCATAAAAACAGAACGTTGTGGATTTTTACCTCACAATAAAATGATCAGGAGTATGAGTGTATGAGAAGGGACGTAAAATGAAACATCAAGAATGACTCAATGACGTGGTTTTATACATCTGTTACACATTACCATCTGTCTCTTGTAGTGTAATTGACCGTTATCAAGTTTGGGAATGTGTAAAACACAGCATTTTTCGACAGAATCTCCATTTGTTTTGAAACATCCAAATTAATTTTGCATTCCAACTTTGCAAGAAAAAACAACATATTTACAATGTAGGAACAAACTGGGTAGAATGCAAATCTAAGATGGGATTTTCTGTATGAAAATGATATTTATATAATAATTAAGATGACTGGTAATTATCACACCTAAATCCATACAAAAACGTCAACAGTTTCAACAACAAGATGCAAGATCCTTAATCAACTATTTATAAGACTTTAAATTTTGTTATGTAAATATAGAATTGTGAACACAATTATAAATGAATTTCCATTAATATTAAGTCTTCAGGTTGGTTTTTTGTTTAATCAACTGATTTTTCTCCAAATGATACAGAAGACTTTAGAAGACTAATGATTTTAGATATGATAGTGACAGAAAGATGGCTTACCATGGACATAAAATCGAGATATAAATGCAGTCAAAACTGATAAACATCAGTTTATACACAAAATAAAAACTGACAAAATTATTATATTATATTGCTCCCGTTACATATACATAAATGATAAAACTATGTACACAAGGTGACTTAAGTGATAGCCTCTACCCCACCCACTATGGAAATGGAGCAATAAAAAATTCATGATTTTTGGTAACTCAATATAAAATTTAGTAAATGTACCTAAAACCAAAAACCATTTTATTGAATTAAAACAAATTTTTATAATGGTATTGAAGCAAGTGAATTATACGTCAAGATGTACTTGATTGGGCTCACCGGATATCCCGACTTTTGGAACTTTTGAGCTCTACTTTTTTAAAAATCTTAAAAGGATCTAGAAAATCAGTAAATGGATTTATGTTAAGAAAATACAAAAAATTGACATTAACTCGAGTCCCTGGGGTTATTGCAGGGTGTGGGTTGGGGCGACCATCCACTGGATGAAATGTAGAGAACAAGGCAGTATGGTGCAACACAATCTATGAACTTGGGATGTATTTCTTATTTTTTCTCCTAATATGTAATACAAGATATGTAAGAATATTTATCAAGGCAACATCTCCAGTATGTTTTCACCAGCTCCATCGTCACTCAAGATATAAGTCCATCAACAAAATGTTCACAAATTTGAATTGACATTTCCTTTTTAAAAACATAGCCAAGAGATCATAAAAAGTTAAAAGAACTTCTGGATGTATCAGCCTGGAAACATAAAACTTGATTTTCCTGCCTGTTTATGTACGAATCCTTTGATCACTAAGTTTCACAGTGTCATGCGCTTAGCGTTTGGCATATAATCCTACTGATATGATCAGTCTTATATTCCAATCAGCAAGAGTACACACATATTTACTGTATTTCTCAGTTTTTGTTATGTTCAAGTTTTTTGATATAAAATGTCTGCATTTTACAGATCTGTATCGAACCACTGTTGTGGAAGTCCGCCGGAATTGTCACCCTGGGGCTGTGGCGGCATACTGCTGTTGTCTATATTCCCGAAACTGAGATCGCCATGGGGACCGATATCAAGATTATCCATTGGTCCATACTGGTTTCCACCTTGACTACCTAGGTCAAGACCTTGCATCGAGTCGATAGGCAGCTGACTGTCATAGCCTGGAAATATCAAAATTAAATTTTAATATAAAGCAGATTACCATTTGTCGTAATTGATTGTGAGTTTTAAACAGCTTTTATTAGTAAATCCAGATGTATAATCATGTCCTATTTTGATAGATGCAAGAAAATGAAAACGCGTGTTTATGAATAGTAGTATACTATAGTGTATAACATGCAATGAATAAACACATTCTGTCAGTAGTATTTCTCATGAAAGAGAAAAAACACACAACTTTGTACACTAGATTGCTGTCTTTCTTTTGTTATTCAATTAACTTAACAGCTTATTTCAGTGGATAAAATTTTGCTTTTGTCATTTTCCTTAAAACAAGACTTCATATTATAAAAATTTACAATAAGCCAACTCTCAGTACTAGACAAACTTCAAGTAACAGATAAAATGTTACACAAGGATGACAACTGTCCTCTTACATCTAGCAAATATTGTACAAAACATACAAGTATCGATAGAACTGATGTATGTGAAATCATCGAACCTGAACATGCCGACAATATGCGTGTCTCCTCTAGGTAGTAAAGTTTCCCAATAAGTTTCATAGAATTCCAGTCAATGGTTGCTGAGAAACAGTGGGACATACAACATACTAATGCACAGGCAGACAAAGCGGCGGTGGCCGTATGCTCCTCCTTTGTGAAGATCCTACCAACAATTATGAAATGTACAAAGAACAATTTGCAACTTACCACGACTCATGTCATGTTGAGACCCGCTCATATTTTGTTGACTACCAGGATTGTACATCTGATCATTGGAACGATATTCATCTTGTCCGAAACCAACATCGTCAAATCCTGGATGCTGTAAACAGATGATAAATATGTGTCATAAATGGTGGATAAATTGTTACATCTGTTCTTAAACCATCAACAGTTCTTAATAATAATGGTTTCAAGTCAAAAACCGTTATGTCAAAGCTGAATAGTACAACATATTTGACTTTGAGTGATTAATTATGCAAGTAATTTTACGCCTTACAGAGAATGTAATAACTAGAGCTAACATTGAAGGTGATTATTACCCCACCATTTTTTCGGACATATTTTCGACAAAATCCAATACAGAAGCACGATGGTGACCTTAGTGATAAAAAACTATTTTTTCCGACACAACTCATCATGAAGATAATTTGTGTGAAGTTTCATGAAAATCCTCCAAAAACCATAGAAATAGTTTCCTCATCAAAATTTCAATAAATTCCAAGTTTTTCTTAACTGTTTAGGGAATTTAAGATCATAGGAAATTTACAACTTTCAAAAATAGGAAAACTTAAGTAATCCTACCTCATTCCATGCCATATTTTGGTCACCTCTGAAGAGGGAGCTGGTCAATTCAACAGACAAGCGTTTCTTGTAATCCTGTGGCTTATCTTCCGACATTCTGAACAACACAGCAGCAGCATAGGTAGCTGAAAATAGCACACAAAAACTCAATACAAATGTCTTTAGCAATTATAAATACACCTAGAAATCCTACTGGAGCAAGAAGTAAATTTTGCCTATAAAAATGCTGAAAATCTAATTTATGACACAATTTAATTATACTTGCAGGGAAAAAGCTAGGCTCAATTTTTTGGGAGAAGTCACTTCTCCCTTCAGCTGAGATGGGGAGAAGTGGGGAGAAATTAGGGAGAAGTGGAGACCGCGTCCACATCATTGATTTTTTTTCATGACACTGGATCTTTTAATAATTAAAGTTTTATAGTAACTGTTGTGAAACATACAAATTAACAAAAAGTGCAAAGCTTCCTATCAGTTTATGTTTTACAAATCTCCTCAATAATAAGAAAGCATGTTTCTTAAGTCACACACTGAATAAATTATAGTGTGCATACGATAAGCCTGCTTTTTTAGCCATACATCAACTAAAATCTCAAAGCAAAATGTAAATCTTTACTCCATTTATCAGCTTACATATTATGACATGTTGTTTACTTTAAAACCTTATGAGAAACTAGCCTTACAGCTTAATGTTTCACTAAAAATCGTCAAATTATGCATTACTGAAATGTTAACCAATGAAATTTAATTAAAATCAAAACTATAACCTATGTTTTTTTAATTAACATCAATATCAAGTATGAATAAACACCATATGACGCGACCGACGTAAACGAAAATATACGCGAGTCGATATTGAAAACGAAAGTAGAAATATTCAATAAAAATATAGACAGCGTTTACAGTGAAAAATCTCAACAAATTCGCCGTAATCGCAGTATTCATTGCAATATCGCACCTTTCACGGGTCGTCCGTTTGATCAATTTATGACAGACTTAATTTGTCGTCTATGTCAGTTCGCATGTAAACACACTCATGTCGAAATTCATTACAAAGCTAAGCGCTCATTGGTCAGCAGTAGTCGATTATCCAATCAGATCTCTCCTTACATTATAGCTGTAGGCGAAGCTTAACTTTACACTGTCGCATATTTGGTGCTGTTTATTGATCATTACTGATTAAACCGTGGAGTAAAACCCGATAATAGGTATGTTAATACAACGAATGCACTGCGGATGTCTCGCTTGATTACACGTAGGCTCCTATTGTTTAATGACATGTCCCAGAAATTTACGGCGACTTAATTTTCGCCGTACTTCGCGATAATTGGCGAAATGAACGGACGTTCGGCGACTTCTTCGCCCACTTCGCCTAATAGCTTGTTCCCTGACTTGGGACCCTTGTTCTTAAAACCAGAAAGGTAATTTAATGGTTCTCAAAATGTTTCATATTATAAAAACTTGAAGTATCAGTGACTGAAGCAGCTTTTCATTCTGTCAATTTCAGGCCATCCTTAAAAAAGTTGTTTGTTTGCGGTTACCCGGAATGTAAACAGTGGGGAGGTAGGTTTTTTACTGAAGTACTGTAATTGCTAAACGACTGATTTTTTTGGTCATCGATGAACGGGAAAAAAGAATTGAGTCGCTAAGTTTTTCAAGAGGCGGTCGTGTAACTGCAAACATTTCAAGAGGCGGCCTTGTAACTGCAAACATTTCAAGAAGCGGACGTGTAACTGCAAACATTTCAAGAGGCGGTCGTGTAACTGCAAACATTTCAAGAGGCAGTCGTGTAACTGCAAACATTTCAAGAGGCGGTCGTGTAACTGCAAACATTTCAAGAGGCAGTCGTGTAACTGCAAACATTTCAAGAGGCGGCCTTGTAACTGCAAACATTTCAAGAGGCGGCCTTGTAACTGCAAACATTTCAAGAGGCGGCCTTGTAACTGCAAACATTTCAAGAAGCGGACGTGTAACTGCAAACATTTCAAGAGGCGGTCGTGTAACTGCAAACATTTCAAGAGGCGGCCATGTAACTGCAAACATTTCAAGAGGCGGCCTTGTAACTGCAAACATTTCAAGAAGCGGACGTGTAACTGCAAACATTTCAAGAGGCGGTCGTGTAACTGCAAACATTTCAAGAGGCGGCCTTGTAACTGCGAACATTTCAAGAAGCGGACGTGTAACTGCAAACATTTCAATAGGCGGCCTTGTAACTGCAAACATTTCAAGAAGCGGACGTGTAACTGCAAACATTTCAAGAGGCGGTCGTGTAACTGCAAACATTTCAAGAGGCGGCCTTGTAACTGCAAACATTTCAAGAGGCGGCCTTGTAACTGCAAACATTTCAAGAAGCGGACGTGTAACTGCAAACATTTCAAGAGGCGGTCGTGTAACTGCAAACATTTCAAGAGGCGGCCTTGTAACTGCAAACATTTCAAGAAGCGGTCGTGTAACTGCAAACATTTCAAGAGGCGGCCTTGTAACTGCAAACATTTCAAGAAGCGGACGTGTAACTGCAAACATTTCAAGAGGCGGCCTTGTAACTGCAAACATTTCAAGAGGCGGTCGTGTAACTGCAAACATTTCAAGAGGCGGCCTTGTAACTGCAAACATTTCAAGAAGCGGACGTGTAACTGCAAACATTTCAAGAGGCAGTCGTGTAACTGCAAACATTTCAAGAGGCGGTCGTGTAACTGCAAACATTTCAAGAGGCAGTCGTGTAACTGCAAACATTTCAAGAGGCGGCCTTGTAACTGCAAACATTTCAAGAGGCAGTCGTGTAACTGCAAACATTTCAAGAGGCGGTCGTGTAACTGCAAACATTTCAAGAGGCAGTCGTGTAACTGCAAACATTTCAAGAGGCGGTCGTGTAACTGCAAACATTTCAAGAGGCGGTCGTGTAACTGCAAACATTTCAAGAGGCGGTCGTGTAACTGCAAACATTTCAAGAGGCAGTCGTGTAACTGCAAACATTTCAAGAGGCGGTCGTGTAACTGCAAACATTTCAAGAGGCAGTCGTGTAACTGCAAACATTTCAAGAGGCGGTCGTGTAACTGCAAACATTTCAAGAGGCAGTCGTGTAACTGCAAACATTTCAAGAGGCGGTCGTGTAACTGCAAACATTTCAAGAGGCAGTCGTGTAACTGCAAACAATCTATTGTTTAAGGATGGCCTCAAGTAAAACACTAAGATACTTACCAACTCCCTCATTTCTGGAGTGCAACAGATCTGTCAGAGGTGCAGTGGCCCCTTCTTGTTCAATAAGCTCCGCCCCTTCTTTGTCTGAAGCCAATTCACAAAGAACACCAGCAGCTACACGCTGAATATTTTCAACTGGTGAGTAGAGGAGCTGTAGAAGAGAGACAATTATTACAACCTGTCTGACTATATGAGCAACAGTGTTTAATAGTTATACTAAAACCTACTTTCTATCTTTAAGCAATATTTCCTTTGCCCGAGCATAAAACAGGAGATTATGTTAATACAGTAAAATCTCATTATGAGACCTCTCTTGGGACCATTTAAAATGCTCATCTTATTGAGGTTGAATATAGAGCAAAACAATTTGGAAGTTGTCTTATTACTGAGGTGGTCTTTGTGTTAGGTTTTACAGTACTTCTAACTGTTACCAATCATAAATTGTGCAGTGTTTAAGATATAAAGTAAAAGGTATTACTGTTAATGAAGAGAACCATACAAATAACAAGACTTGACCCAAGGTACGATAGTAATTGGCATACAATCTAAGGGAAGTAAGTGACACAACAATAAGAACAACTTTGAACAAAACATGAGTTACTTCCCTTCCAACTAAATTTATTATTTCAAAATAGAAATTTACCTGAACAAAGAGAGGAATGCAGTTGAGACCACGGATGACGGCCCTGTTGTGACCCTCACGGGCCAAGATGTGGAGTGCCCCTACAGTGCCCTCAACAATTTCTTCCATACGAACACCATCAACATAGCCGCTTCCTTGTCCATTTGAACTGATTGAAGCTCTCTGAAAAGGAAAACAGAAAAAATAACATACATGCATTAATCATACTTAAACTAAACTTGATGTTTTACAAAACGAATTTTCCACTTTTTTTAAAATCCTACTCATTCATATTAATGGAAGACTTGAAATTATAAGAATATAAGGCAATTGTATGCAAGTTATTATCAAAAAATAAAGAATTGAAAGAAAAGAATGAAATAGTTAATATAGTAAAAGACGAAACAACCTACTCTTTGTGTGTCTTGGTGAGCCCTGATCATAAGTTGGACAATTCTTGGCAAAGCACCGTGTTCTCTTAGTGGGGCATGGTTAGCGGGGCAAAGGGCGAGGTTACGAATGAGCCCCACAACAGCCTTGATTAGGGGCCATCTGCTTGGTGGGTGGAGAAGTTTGACGAGAACAGGGAGGCCGTAATGCAGACGCACAGCATTCTGGGCCATCTCAGCTTCATGATGACGAGCCGTCAAGTGACGCAATGCGCATACCTGTAATAAATACAGAAACAAATTAAATCTGCAAATCAAAGTCAATTGTTTCTAAATGAAGATAAAATATTGGAATTTTATAAACAGAAACAAAGAAGATGTGCCAATTAGTAGTTTAAGTATAAAATAAATCCTCTAGATCAAAATAATAACATCAATGCAACAGTCTGATCTTTCTTGATAATTTTACAGTGTGGTAACATTCTATGTATTTAATGCGAATGGCAACGTTAAAGCTTGTTCTAATAATGTTTTGCTTGGCCTGAATGTCTGACTAGTGGCATGTGTCATAGACTTGCCATTTAATATCTGAACTAAAGTAATTAAATGTAAGACTTACGGCTGGTTCTGTGATGTCTTCTCTATCTCCAGCCTGCAGAATGGTTCTGACGAGAGCTTCAATACCACCAACTTGACATACGATCATTTTGTTACGAATATTGTTGCATGTTAAGTTAGATAAGATACCAGCAGCACATGTGACCACGTTGATATCGTTGGAGGACAACAGTTGTACCAGCATTTGGAGAAGTCCATCCAAGGTGTCCTGTAAGAAAAGATACAGAAACATATATACACAACACTACCTGAGTTTCCTTATTTGTATTATGTTGACATTTGAAGCCATTTATCATCAGTATTACAGATACTTACATATGTAAGTTGACCTAATCGATGTTCATGCGTTATCAACCAGGACTACATCCTTACATGAATCAGAGGCGGGGTACAAAGAACTTTATGTGTTAGCGTTTCTTAATACTATCCGCGTATAAAACAAGTTTTATCAAACTAGTAGCGTAAGAAACAGAACTGACGGCAGGGAGAGAATTCAATAAATTGTAACTCAATTTCAATCCTGTCTTAGATTATGCCCAAAGAATCTTACATGAACCAAATGATTTCTAAATTACAAGGAATAGAATAAAGATGACTTAAATGTAATATCAGTGATATACTTACACATTTGGTTGCAGCATCAGACAAGTTTCTCAATGTCCACAGACAATTCTGTACCAATCTTTGACTTCCATGTCCGAGATGGTTGGCCAGTGCTTGCATACCACCTGTAAAAATACATTATACACAATAAATTATGGAGCTATATTCAAAATATCATATAGTATTTAAGTTCAACAGATGGATCAATATCTCCAAGCCTGAAGCAGGTATCAGCTATAACAGGCTTTCTGAAAATGCTTGTGGGAAATTATAGTCTGACCAAAAAGAAATTGACATTAATTGGTTTTGGAAGGACTGTAGCTTGGAAGGACTGTAGCTAGTTAACTTGGAAATATTTGTCCAGTGACCTTGCAGAAAATTACGGGATCTGTTTGAAATGTGTCTGACATGACAGACAGTCTTTCACCAGTAAGAAAACTTAGATAAATGGATACTACTGTTAGCTTGCATTTGGCCACTCACAATGAATTATGTTTGAAAATAACTGTGGTTACCATTAAATTAATGATTTAGTTTTTATATTACAGTGATAGTAAAAGACAGAGCACAGCTCTACATACCAGCATCAACAACAGCAGGTTTGTTACTGGGACAGACAGACAGAACTTTGAGAACACGAGAAGTGGTCCACAACAGCTTCTCGTAGGTGTATGACCTCATGACGCGCACGAGTTCCCCGGGTCCTCCGCTTGCAAGTATGATCAACTGTAACATAAAACAATAATACATGGTTACATACATATAACATCATAACCATAAGATCTGTGCCCAGTATTACTATTCATCCGCACTCCAGTCTAGCATTTTATCTTTTGAATAGGAAGATTTAAGTGAACAGAATGGAATACAGTGCTTGCTGAGTCTTAAATATTCATTCCGATCTACATTCTTTGAGATTTAGTGCAAATCCTAGAGTAAGCTTTTAGTGCAGATTATTACAATGACTGTTTCACTGTCTTATCCATATCTTGTTTTCAATTAGTGGTCACAAGTCAAATAAGTTAATATTATTGTCTAATGACCTCATACATACTATATTATGACATTGACTTTATGTAAAAGTTTTAATTTCCAGTGAGCAATATTTAGCTTGCAGATAAAAACCAGACAAAATGATTGTTGACAGTTCAAACAAATCATTGAAATTGAACATCCCACTACAAAGCTTGCAAAGTTTGAAATGAAAGCTTATCAATGATGTTCCAAGCATCTTACAAAATATACCACTGAAACATTTTATCAACATAAGAACTTTGTTGTCAAGCAACAGACAATCATTTACCTTGCTTTCTTGGTTTCCATAAGCAAGAATTTGTAGACAATCAGTTGTGATTGCAAGGAATTTGACATTATTCCTCTGTAACAACGCCACCATCTTCTGTAATCCTCCAGCAAGACGCACTGCCATCTTGGATCCATCTTGATGAAGTAACAGATTGTGTAGAGTTGTGATGGCGTAGAACAGAACCGATTCCATCGGTGAGCTGTAAGAAGAACAAGAGTCTTTGAAATAAACTTTCCAGACATTATAGTAGGCTAACAAACATAAAATTGGTAAGTGGGTAAACTCTGGAGTCTTTCAAAAATCAAAACGTAATACTGATTATTGAGGCTTCTTCAATTTCCTTTTTTTTAAGTATAAAACTTGGCACGACGTGACTTAGAGCTATAGTAGTTGTTTTATGAAATCAAAATTTGTAGTACATAAATTAAACATCTAGATGAAGGTTCATCTATGCTGTAAAGTAGACACATACCTCAGTAGCTTAACAAGGGCCGGTATTCCTCCTGATTTGAATATGGCCAATAGACCTTGTCTGTGATGTGATAGATTGTGCAGGGTACCTGCTGCACATCTTGTAGTCTCCGTATCATTGGTGTTACTCATGGCACGCACTAAAGCTGCCACCATTTGTGGAGAGTTCATGATGGCTGCACGACTAGCCTCCTTTTTGGAGAGCTGGTGAACCATCATGGCCGCCTGACTAACAACGACTTGATCATCATCACACAGTAGCTTAGTTAGCTCTGGGATGGCTCTTGTGGCAAGATCAGCATCATCCTGTAAGATTTTACAAAACATTTCATCAATTTGGAAAGCATTAGAAATATATTTATAACATTATCTATGACCTATCAACAAAATATACATGGTAATCTAATGCTTTTTAACTAAAGCATTTTACGTAGATTGGTCTATTCACTTTCACAACCTTTTTCTAATCTAAATTTACCCGACAGATTGAACAATATTTCATTCAGTTTTTGAAAAAAAGAAGACTTGTTTCATTAGCAAACTGCAAAGTCACCCACAGTTTGGATAGAATTACAAAGGTAATCTTGATCTGAAATCTAGTTTAAATTTCAATGAATTCTTACCTGATAGTTGATAAGGTTAACAACGGCATGTTTCAACATCTGCGATGGCTCAGCCAATCGTTGAACAGCTGTGGGCTGATCAGGGTGTATTTGGGTGGAAGGGATCTGTAGCCCCTCCTCCAGCGTCTCTGGGAACATGGCCTCTCTCACACGGTGGGAGCGGGTCTGGTTTAATTGTTGATTCATATCTATTGAAATCAAAGAGACATGGTATTAAACATAACTAACCAACCTATGTTAGTGTGTTTCTAGGTAAGTTGAGACGTCTGTATACGCGCGATCTGCTGTATCTCTTGATCAAGTCTTTATTATTATTGCAACTACTAATTCATATTCGCCTAAAATCACTTAAACTTAGAATATATATTATTTTGCATTTTTCTAAACACTTAACAGTATGTTTATCTACACATAAGTTAAAAATGAAGTCAGGGGTTCGTTCTACAATTAAGAACAGCAAAGTTTGAAGTGAAATAATTTTGGATTATTTATTTAAGCTTACCATCAACTTGTTCCTGGGTGAATCCGGGACCCATTCCCTGATCTCCCCAGTTAAACATCATTCTGGATGTATCCATGTTCTGATCTGGTTCCTCCATCTCGTCCACATGACTCTTGCCACTCAATGATGGAGCCTGCAATGAGAACGGGTACCGGTAAGAATAAATATTTGTCATGTAGATCATAATCAACCTGCTACCAAAATCCTATGTTTTAGAGAATCACTAGCGTAACTATGGTTGTTGTCTTTAAATTACACTTGATCGTTTGAAACAACCAGGAATTTTTGAAATTTGGAGTCCTGAAATTGTAAATTTCCTTCAGGGGACATTGGACCTTTCTAAGAAGTTTTATTCTGAAGCCCTAATGAAACTTCAAGACCTTTCAGACAAAATTCAAGCAGGCTTTATAAATTACTTGATTTTTTCTGGAGTTATTTTCAAGTAGTTAACAAAGACTAGCAGCAATACATTGACAATGCTTTTATGTTGAAAAAAATAGGATGCAGTAGACACAGGAACATCAAACATTGTACAAACCTGTGTTGTTGTTCCGGAATGGATACCAGAATCCCCCATGTATTGATTCTGCTGCCACATTAAAGTCTGTTGTTGTTTGTTGTCCATTGGCATGTCACCGAGGTCCATCATGTTGCTGCCAGGGGCCACTGCAAGAACAAACAACACCATATCAGTCAGTTTTACAAATATACAATGCACAGTGCATTTAAATTAATCTTAGGCCATTTACTGATTCAAATTAATGCTAAAGGACCACTTATTACACCTACATATTGGATTTTTAGCCATTCCACAGAAAAACGGGTTTGATGTAAAAAAACTTCAAAGGTAACAACAGAATCCACATCATTTAAAAAAAAAATAAAAAAAATACAATTTAGCAACTGGAATGAAACTGGCATATCAATGTAGAACCCTTTGCCAACAAACAAGAGATACACACCCATCAACTTTTTGCTGGGACAATCAACATTGCACATTTGTTCCATATAAAAAATGAGCCAGAACTATTTCTATGATACAATTTGTAGACACATTTCAAGACAAATTCATACACTGAGAAAACAAGTTTCATATAAAGTACCACAAAAAGTTTCGTGAGAATTAGCAGATCACCTGCTCATGGCAATTAGGCTATTGCATCACATGCCATTTTTTTTATCTACCTGCATTTCTGTTTGGTGCCATGCTGAATATCTCAGACTGGTATCCTAGCCTACTGAAATACTTGTTTATACAGTTTACATGAAGATTGCTTATGATAATTGGACTTGTAACGCAATCTGCCAAGAGCACAATTTCTGAGCCGCAGAGCAAGTTAGGAGTTTTTTGTGTACATGTTTCTGACAAGTTAATTTACATGTTGTTTCTGTTCCAGTTTCAAAGGATGAAATATTCGCTCACAGGGATTGAGAAAATAACTTCAGTGAGTTTAAAGGGGATTTTTTCAATCTACAGTTAAATGAATATTGGATAGAGATGTTGTCTTGTCTTGTTCTGTAACTATGACAACCAAGAAATGCTATAATTTATTATGCCATCTTTTTCTTTATGCAACACGAAGTACATAAAAAATGAATACATAGAATATTAAAAAATTATCAACAGTTTGACAATTCAGTAATAGACTCAGAAGTTAACATTTTTGTTTTGTTTGCTTTGTTTTGTTTGCATTGGGTTTTCCTGGAATTAATTTTCAACCAGTACTAACTTGCTCTTCGGCAAGCACCTGACAACTTCTCATGACCATAGCCAATGTCATGGAAGAACATAACCTGCCCTACCCGGGATCGAGCTCCAATCTGATGGGTATAGTCTAGTGCTCTACCAACTGAGCGAGCTTGTAACATGTAACATTCCCCCTCCCTAATTTTCATAACTCCTCTATTCTTTTTACAAGGTATTTTATTTTCTTACACAATAAATGACAAGTTTTACCACAGAGAAGTGATTCTTACCAGACAAATATAGATGCACCCTGCTAACAGAAACACTGAAATGCTAGGTTTTTTATGAAACAAATATATGAAGTAATAATGCAATCTACTTACTGCCCCGGGTAGAAGCTTGTTGATTCATATTATAGGTACTCATTGTGTTTGCTCACAGGCTCTGAAAATACACAATTATACAACAATTAAATGTACAGCTAACTAAACATTTTGAAAATCCCTGCAACATACATGATAGCATGAAACTAACATTAAGTCCCCACCCAGTTATCAACACATGTAAAATGCACTCCATGACCTGGTCGATCTAGTCATTAAAAAAACATCTCATCATGCAGAAACCACAGATCCATAAAAATTACATAAAAATAGTGACTACCATTCAATTAAATATGCTTAGTCATGCATTTATGAAACTAGTAAAAGTAAAAAAAAACATAATTTTCAGCTGCATACTTCAGTTTTAAGGAATTTATGTATTGTTCAACTTGATTTAATTAAATTCTTACAGGCTGTAAACTTGTTAAGTATATAAATAGTCTGGAGCATGTCCTTAAAATAATTTACATATTTTCTACAACATTAATCTATCTTGTATGTTAAGTATATTTTTTGTAGTTAGAATGATTTACAGAACAGCAAAAACTGTTTACTCCATTATCAATTTTCCTCAGCATTAAACAAAACATATTCACTTTGTAACTTAATTTTACAAAATTTCTTACAATTCATGTATGAAGAAAAACACCAAAAATTGTTAAAAAATATCCATGCTTATAACATATAGATGAAGTCCAACGTACAAATGTCGCATACTTTAAACTCCAGCTACTAATTTATTTCCGTCAACCACTTAACTACGAAATATTACACCAAGTTAACTCTAGTATTGATTACCAATGCGCGTAATGTTCTTAATGTCGGGTCGAGAAAAATATAATCAAGTAATGCACGAGTGCGAACCAATTACAGAATAAAATATGGCAATGCTTCTGGGGATACGCTGAAACTGCTGCAGATACAGCTAAACATGTTAATGTGGTAAAGAGAAGTACATCGCATTCTGAAGTGTACACGAACGCTGTTTTCATAAATTTAACAGTTGGTAATCACCAACAACTGAAAACCATGCGACCTTAAAGCAACAGTTTTTTTATTTGATAAATTGGTTTCTAGTACACTTCTTAACATGTATCTATTGTGACTATAAACACTGTAATGAAATGTTTTATGTCCTATTAAACTAGATGTATCCACAATACACAGAACAGACATCCCCAATATATGCTTTCCAGCAGTAAAAGGCTTTATAATTTTGAAGCTAGATGCATTGATTCAATCCACCATTTCAAGTCTAAAATCAACTCTATGCTAAAAAATTGTCTACATTTGTAAAAAGACAGTATTAAAGTATTTTCTGAAAGTATAACCATACGCCTAACATTGCCAGTAAGCCATATCAATGCTATTCCATGTGCATTGTAGGCAAGTAACTTAATTGAGAGAATAATAATAGTTAATTAAGTTAGAATGCTGTTAGAGATATAATCAAATTTACACTTTTCCGTATTTTGTAGCAACAATACGTCACTGAATTAATTGGATGCAGGGTATGAACGAACTGTGTGGCACATGATATCAATTATCAATGATGTGAAATATCCTAATTATACATAATCTTAATTGTCCATCAAAACGTCAGAAAACAGACACTCCGATGTGTCAGGAAATTCCTTCCTTGAGGGTATACATGAGAACTATGATGTGTTTTGATAATTTAAATGACACTTATACAACATATTAATTAAATTGATCCAAATGTCAATTTAAACCCAACATGACACTGCCCTTCCCATCAAACATTACAAATACTTGAATCACATTTTCAAAATTAGACGTCTTGCACCAAAACACTTAGACTTTAGAGGTGTTGTGTCCAACATTGTAATCTTCATGGACTAAGAATAAATTAGTTTCCTCACACAACATAATATGCAATTAATAGAGAATATGAATTTTAAATTTAGTAATAATTATACCTTGATTAAAAATTTATATTACCAGCAAATATAAAAATAAATGGGTGACATGATATTCACACACAATGTTTTATACATACTGTATGTACATTCAGTATATAAACTTGTTAGATTGAATGAAGACAAATCAAACATTCTCAACATGATGGATATTATTAAAGTACTACATGTATAAACTTACATACTAGGAAATAACATCAATTTTCTGTGCTTATTTTATATTCCACTCTTCCAAGTTTTCTTGTTCACAATTTTTCAAATTTTCTACAGCAATCAATGTTCACACACAACTTTGAACACAACAAAGATGTTTTTGTCATACCCTAAGACAAACACTGGTTTTATACAAGTTTCACAGTTTTCACTCATTGCTAGAGTTAATCATGTGAACACAACACCAGTTAGTCAACACAATGACTTTCACTGTTTACTCAGGTTACAATTTGAGTAAATCCACAATTTATCACACTCATGCATGTACATGTTTCACACTTCACTGAACATCCATGTACACCTTTAAGAGTTGTAACAATCACTCTAGCACAAAGTTACATGCAACTTGTAACAGTAATACACTCATTTAAATCAAAGGCACTCCCAAAAAAGTGTCAACTCATTGTAGTTTCAAATTTAAATATTTTCAAAATAATCAAAAACTTCACTATAATCACATTAAAATTATAAATCTTAATTGAATGGGAACTTCACACAGATCTATATTCTCCCACCAGTTACAAGTCTTCATTCACTCAATAATATTAACTCTGAAATGTGCATACTACAAAGAGTTGTGTTTTTATAAGCAGGTCTACAAATTATTCAGATCTTTCAAGCAAGAATACATTTGCACACATCAGCGCACTAAGTTATCATAGGTACTGATAAAAGCTTTTATTTTCTTATCACTGTCAAAAATCACGGTACTAATTGAATAGAGCTGACATTTCTACAGTCATGTCACCTTTTAGCATGAAAAGAAATCAAGTCATTAGATTGCTGTTATCTTTGTAAAAAATCTTGACAAGGTGTTTTGTAGACTTAGCAAACACTAGACGCCTTTATGAGTTGAGTAAATTTGATACTATGTGTATTTAACCCAGAGAGGCACAAGTTTTACCTGAGGGGGGTAAATTATTTGCTTTAGATAAAAAACAATTTATATTTCATATACTACGCAAGCCTCCTGATGAAATAGTTTTAATATTAATAGGTATTTAAAATATGAAAAATACTAAACAATTGTCTGTGGGTTAAGTTGATTTATCAAAATATACTCGAGTTAAAGCAGACACCCCTACACATACAAGTAAGATATGGACTCTTCCATCATGACACCTGCCATTTCCAACTTACCTGTCATTAAATAATGGGGTGTGCCAGTGGGTTTAGACATTAATAAACAGCAAGTAATTCTGACACTGGGGCTCCCAACGGGGAAAATGTACGCCTTTCCCAACGTAATGAGATTAAATGACAAATTGTACATAGATTGGTGTTAACACAAATTTCAGGAAACACCTTTTAACAAGGATAAATTTACCTAGTGATTTTTGTTTCCATTTACCTGCTTATAATGACTTAGTCTAACATGGACACAAGCATTTTAATTTGTATTTCACTTTGGATCTTAGGGTTTATTATTTAATATACAACTGACCACAGATCCATCTGTATATACATCAACTGGATGACCAATATGGTAAAATTAAATGTAAATAATTTTTATAATAATAATCATTATATATTTTGAAGCTGTCAACTGACCACCTCTCAACACAGACAATTACTTCCATTTTATACAAGAGTGGCAGATAAACACAGGTTATACTACAATACATATATCTTGGCACTATATCTTTACTTTCACATCTACTCAGAACTCCCTGGCATTCAGGATGAAAACAAACCACACACTATTCCAATTGTGGCACAATCCCACAATATGGCACCACTATGAGGCATCAAATATTCACATTTATTAGCTATGACCTCAAGTGCTAAAACATAAAACTCGAGGCACATTTTTTACAACCTTGGGAAAAACATGTAATAATGTAAGAGCTTCTAGAATACATGGACTGGATCAATGAAAGCCTCTCCAGCACACAGATTGGATCAAAGGGTACAAGAAAATATTTACAGTTAGAATTACTGCAGTACCAGAGAGGAATATGTGTTTTATCAATTACCAAGTCCCAGCCATATGGCGGTTCACACAAAGATTGGTTTTCTTGGAAGTTACTAGGCCAAACCACAACAAATTCGTTGTTTTTTTCATGTTTTCTAGGCTAAACTCCAGCATATCTTATTTTAGATGCTCAACCTATGATGCTTGAATATTTTTGTATGAAGAATACCAGTCCAAGATTAGAAACAGAATGTAAAAACTTGTATCAAGACATTTCCCATCATCATTTAAACACACCTTCACAGGTTAAGATTTTTATGGGGTCCTTGTTTGGATTTGACTTTTGTAACACATTTTGAAGGAACGAGTTTCTAGAGCCGAAGCTGGAGTCCAGGACTGACCCAAAATCCGGATAAAAGAAAGCACTGACACAAGTTTGAGAAAATTACTGCACAAATGGATAATTAAAAAGTCTTAAAATATCAAAATAAATAACACTATCCAGATTTATGTAATGTTAAAGCCAGCATAAACCCAAGGTCCATTAATCAAAGCCTGAGTGAATATATAACCAGACTTCAATTGAAGAACAGGTGCAGCCAGTGTTGTAAATCACAGAAAACTAACATACACCATCATACACACCAGATTAACCTAGTTAACGGTAATTAAGGTAAACTTACCTCGGAACACAGATTTTGATGTGTTTTATAGTTGAGAATGGGGACCACAGTTAGATAGGAATATCTGCTATGATATACCAACATGTCTGTTCCAAACATGATATATTATAACTTGCACATAATCTAGTTTCCATAATTTTTTTTAACAATTCAGAATGAACAAAGAATTATCCCCTTTTTTATTGCAAATTGTTCAAAGAGTAAAGAATATATCTTGCCCAGATTTTGTCAAAATTTCCCCATCAGTAAAATTATTTTTAACCAGTTCTTTCCCTGCAGTATTTGTATTTTCGTCAAAATATAAATATTGTCATGTTCATAAAGCGATCTAAACCAGTTGATGTACAATATTAGATTTAAAGTCATCACAATGTATGTTTCCATGTCATATATTTGCCCCAGACCATTTTCGACCAAAGCGACAGACACAAAATTTTAAAAGAAGTAAATTAGTTTCCATGTTATTTTTCTAGAAAACATTTAGGCATTGTTTTATATTGTACAACAAGTTTTAACCTTCAGATTGCAACAAATTTGCATACTTCAAGTTGCGCTGACCATCTTTTTTAAAGATATTTCTTGTTAAGTAATGCCTTTACTTAATATGTCCATACTAATAATGATACAAGTGTGACATTTGGAACATATTAGCTATTCTGCATGATATATCGTGTTACCCCAATCAAATTCAGACTTACAATATCTGCAACAAGAGCCACTTATATGATATGCATGCAAGCAATCAGTAATAAATGAGATGATACCTTTTGGGTCATTATTAGTGGAAACAATAATCTGTATGTTGACCATTCAGTAAAAGGGAAGATTTCAAAACACAAACGATTGAGTGACCATTGCTCTCACTCCCAGGACCCAAATGAGAATCTCAATGGTGGTCAGCAGTGGTCAGTGGTCTACATTCTCCGTTTTACAGAATAGACTTATCAGTTGGGGCAAAAATTAACCATCATTAACAGGTGGCTGCATTAAACAACTATGGGCTGATCTACCTCAAGTTTGACTGTTTGAAATTGAATTACTAAAGGTGTAGATATGAATATTTATGGAAAGCAATATTAGGTAAACAAAAATAATTCCAATACAATTTGCATAGCAAAGCTTAAAATACTACATCAATATTTAATGAAATAAATCTTTAATCATTCAATCATTGAATAATAATAAAAGAGGAAAGAGAATGCTCCCAGTTATATTCTGACATAGCATTACTTACACAGAGGACAAACCTGCCAACAGGTTATTCTATCATTTCACATAATCATCCAATTAGTTTCAACACTTTTTAAACCATTAATTCAATTTGTCACTCAGGTAAATTTCCCCCTAGAGGGTACCTTGAAATTCTGAAGGCCTATTCATCTTGTAACATGTCAAGTGAAAAAATGCTCAGGGGGCATTTCAACATTATTTTGAGACATTTTATAAAAAATATGAAATCAGACATGTTATATTTTGGCAGTTGTGAGGCTTTAATAGAGATAATTTCTAAAATGATCTGTAAGGTAATATGATATTTATCAAATACATAGGCAACAAAAAAGCAAATGTTAAATTTTAGATAATCTTTCCCTAAATCCCTGACCCTTAGTATTGGTAGACAATTTATGTTATGAACTTATTAGCAACTTTTAACAAACATGTCCTCTAAATAGTGCATCTCATAAAACATATTTTCCACACTTTCTATTAACACTTTAAATTTACTTCCAATGCTAAACAACCAGTTTCTTTAAAATGATGCATGTTATTGCAACTCACCTTAGTACACTGCCATTAGTATTTACGAAATAATAATTCCTATTTAGCAAAAAGTTGTTTTTAAGAAATAATAATTTGTCTTTACAAAATACTATTTCGTATTTATGAAATAATAATTAGTTTGAACGAAAAAATCTTTTGTTTTTACGAAATACTATTTCGTATTTATAAAATATTAATTTGTTTTTACGAAATACTTTTTCGTATTTACAAAAATAATACTTCGTATTGACAAAAAATAAGTTGAATTTATGACTAGATAGTGAAATAATTGTTTTAAAAAAAAAGATTTGTTTTTACAAAATATTAATCCGTATTTACAAAATAATAATTCGTATTTACGAAATAATAGTTCATGTTACAAAAAATAATTCGCACCATCGATAGAGGACCACCTAAGGATCATTTCTGCAAAATTTGATCAAAATTTATTAAGTGGTTTAGGAGGAAATGTCATTTATATTTTCCACTATATGCATATATATAGGGAACACGTCCACGCCCCTGGCGGCCATCTTTCTTGATGGAACTTGATAATTTATGCAATCTTGTAAGAGGACCACTAGACAATGCTACACACCAAATACAAAGCTCTAGACCTTATGGTTTGGGACAAGAAGATTTTCAAAGTTAACACTTTTAAAATCTATTTATAGCTCATGAGACCTACTTATGCAGCGGACTGGAACGATTTATGCAACTTTGAAAGAGGCCCTACCAAGGATCATTCCTGTGAAATTTGAAAAAAATCCATTCAGTGGTATAGGAGATGTTGTTTAAAGAAAATGTTGACGGACGACGCACAATTCATGACGGACATTCATGGATCCAAAAAATCAATCAGAGTCAATCATAACATTATAAGATGTCATTGTCCATTAGAATGAACAGAATTATTTTGTAACATTCCCTCAACATTTCAGAAGCATTAGTGCAAACAAATAATCAAGTTGACATATGGGG
Source organism: Mactromeris polynyma (assembly GCA_032209605.1). Taxonomy (NCBI): domain Eukaryota; kingdom Metazoa; phylum Mollusca; class Bivalvia; order Venerida; family Mactridae; genus Mactromeris; species Mactromeris polynyma. Next base: position 91,575 of record JASFXZ010000046.1, read on the forward strand.
AGATTTGATTGTAACCAGGGTAGAACGGCAGACTGGTTTAAGTGGAACATGTTCTGTTATCAGAGTAAAGACTGTATACTTCATACTCCAATGAAAGTGTCAACATATCAGAGATGGCAGGTTTATGACTAGGTAGTGAAACTGCAGATATTGAGCAGAATGATGGGGTATTAAATGCTTAGGATTGGCAGGTTTTTCTGTTAAACACTGAATACAAAGCCTATCGATAAATAATGATTTGATTTAATGTTACTTATTATAAATGCCAATGTTTATACTTGAGAATGTTTGTGTTTATATTCTGGTTTAGCATTAAGACTAACATATATATGCTTTCTCAACAATTTCCATCCCAACAGAAAAAGATGGAAAGTCAAATAGAGCCAACTTAGTAGCATAACACTTCCTGACCATGCTTTGATAAGGGACTATAATTTAAAACTTGTACCAGATTAGAGAATTTAACTAAGTAACCTAGTAAGGGGCTCCACTTGGTGCAGAACCTCCAGACTTACTGAGTTTTTTTACCAGATTTTACTATTTTATAGCCAAATTACCTATAACTTAAGGAGAAAAATTGACCCCTCAGCCAGAATCCTGAGGGTCTTTTTGGAATTCTATCTATAGGTCAAATGGATGAAATGTTTAACACCAGGGTCAAATGGATGAAATGTTCAACACCAGGGTCAAATGGATGAAATATTCAACACCAGGGTCAAATGGATGAAATGTTCAACACCAGGGTCAAATGGATGAAATGTTCAACGCCAGGGTCAAATGAATGAAATGTTCAACACCAGGGTCAAATGGATGAAATGTTCAACACCAGGGTCAAATGGATGAAATGTTCAACACCAGGGTCAAATGGATGAAATGTTCAACACCAGGGTCAAATGAATGAAATGTTCAACACCAGGGTCAAATGGATGAAATGTTCAACACCAGGGTCAAATGAATGAAATGTTCAACACCAGGGTCAAATGGATGAAATGTTCAACACCAGGGTCAAATGGATGAAATGTTCAACACCAGGGTCAAATGGATGAAATGTTCAACACCAGGGTCAAATGAATGAAATGTTCAACACCAGGGTCAAATGGATGAAATGTTCAACACCAGGGTCAAATGGATGAAATGTTCAACACCAGGGTCAAATGGATGAAATGTTCAACACCAGGGTCAAATGAATGAAATGTTCAACACCAGGGTCAAATGGATGAAATGTTCAACACCAGGGTCAAATGAATGAAATGTTCAACACCAGGGTCAAATGGATGAAATGTTCAACACCAGGGTCAAATGGATGAAATGTTCAACACCAGGGTCAAATGGATGAAATGTTCAACACCAGGGTCAAATGAATGAAATGTTCAACACCAGGGTCAAATGGATGAAATGTTCAACACCAGGGTCAAATGGATGAAATGTTCAACACCAGGGTCAAATGGATGAAATGTTCAACACCAGGGTCAAATGGATGAAATGTTCAACACCAGGGTCAAATGAATGAAATGTTCAACACCAGGGTCAAATGGATGAAATGTTCAACACCAGGGTCAAATGAAACCCCTAATAGTACGGGTGGTAATTCTTCATTCAACATAAAATGAACGAAACAGCAGACACATTTCAGTCATATAACCACACTTGGTAGTCCATACAATGAAAATCTAGACCCAAGTTTCATGCAAAGTGAGACTTAGTCTGGTGTTCAAAATTTTCAAAACGGAATATTTCTGTAGTCAAAGAATGCATAGTCAATCAAGAATGGAGATAAGAATGAGGCACATTTTTAACAAACTTGATAGCAATGTGAGACCAAACATACTTGTGTAGTGATGCAACATTTGGCTGATTTATGCAACAAGTTAGGGCATAGTTTTATCTTTAGTAACATACAGGGATTAGGGGTGGTACCGGGTAGTATTACAGGGGTAACATTTGACCTGGGAGTTGACCCTTTGACTCCTTGGATTTCCAGAAAGCTACATTTTGACCTTCAAGATTCTGACTGAAGGGTCAATTTTCTTTAAATTATTGGTAATTTGGCTATAAAATGGGGAAAAAAACCCGAAAAATATATATCAAAATGACCTTTGAGATCTAGCACCTAGCGGAACCTTTGAGATCTAGCACCTAGCGGAACCTTTGAGATCTAGCACCTAGCAGAACCTTTGAGATCTAGCACCTAGCAGAACCTTTGAGATCTAGCACCTAGCGGAACCTTTGAGATCTAGCACCTAGCAGAACCTTTGAGATCTAGCACCTAGCAGAACCCCTGATATTAAATATTATTATGCACCTTTGATTTCTTCAAGAAACCAATTTTCACAAAAACATAGCAGCCATGATGGCAGCAGCTGATAATTAAGTTGAAGAATGAGGTCCCTACCCTACATCCCGTAATTTTAGAGAATCTTAGAACCTTCTCAAAATCATAATTAGGGACTATCCAGGAAAAAACTCACATTGATAGCTTTAAGCAGATAGATGCAGGCTTTGCCTTAATTCACACAGAGCACAAGCCCATTAGGGAATGTTGCTGAGCTAAACCACTATCCTGAAATCATTCTTACTGGTCCTAACGTTTATTACTCTCATTTATAAAAGCAGAAAGTCATATTCTACATAACTGATGACATTTCTATATGTGTAGTAAAAACCATCTGATTTCTTGAAAATATTGAACATGGAAAACAAACACTCTAGCAACACTAAGAAGTAACGTAACTTTTAGTTTATTTGAACTTCTCAACAGATTATGTGCAAATATATAGATTCATAGCTAAAAAAATCACATATGCACATTTTCTTACCTCCTAAGCAGAAGGGTTCATATTTCCCATAATCCAAAGAAGTATCATAAATCCAATTCTATAAAAATAGCTGAAAACCTAATATCAAGCTCAATGACTCACTAAAGTCCACACTGTAGAAGTTTTACAAGTTTGTACAGTCCACAAAGCTTTATACTTCTTGAGGCATAAATAAATATCTCAAGTGACATGTCATACTTGTGAATACACAATGACAGCGATTATAAAATTACGCATAGTAAAGGTACACGTCACTATGTTGGCAGGCGATTACTTACATTTTTATAGCTTTAAACCTTGTTAAAAATGCCGTGTCAAAAATAGGAGTTATATTTTTATGATGCTACCGGTAACAAGCATGACAATCAATGCATGAATGAGAGTGAAGTAAAGCATATATAGGCCATAAACAGTCAGGACTCGAGACAGCTTTTTGGACCTGGCACACATGCTGCACATATGGGGAATTTTGTATCCTTCCTAGACAAGAAAGGGGAAATTTAAACCATATCTACATTGTTACTTTTTCATCTATTTCTTACCAGTTTATATTAATTATGACATAATCATAATATTTCGAGACAAATGTCTTAATACAGAAGTTTAATTTAGAATGGGAGATTTAAGGGCATATACAGATATGGGGAATGGCATCCAATACAATGCCCCCCCCCCCAACCCACAAATGGCTGAACAAGTGTCCTGTAAGTATAAAGGGTTTCTGAACAAATGTGTGCAATATTTGTACAATTTTCATTTTTCAGGGTATAATTCTCTATCAATTTTATTTTTATGGCAATATAAATCTATTAATATCATTATGGCCAACATATTATTTGTATGTATTATTAATGCAATTAAGATTTTCCTTTAACTCTGTTGTTTGTAATGGGTGCTGAGTTGTATTTGTATGATTCTCTTTCACTTTTTTGGGGAATGACAGAAGTATCATATAATTGTAATGTTGTATAAGGCAGTTTGAGTTTTATGAATTATATAAACACCATACTAAATATTGTTGTCTCTTGGTTTGGTTTCAATTACACTGGAACCCCTTTAATCCGGAAACCCCTTTAAACCGGACAAATTGTCTGGTCCCAACTTTTTTACTATATAAATCACCCCTTTAATCCAGGAAACCGGACAAGAATTTTGGCCCGAAATGGGTATTTCCATTATAAATCGCCCCTTTAAACCGGACAAGAATAGCGTCTCAATATTAATTTTCCCCACTTGCGCCAAAACTTTTGGTGGAAAAGTTTGATACAGAGCACTCAGTATCAGAAGAAATGATTTACCAATGCAATACAGTAAATAAAGTCAGTCAATATTGTTTTTAACAATTCACACCTAATTCGTGTTTGGCTAGAGCATCTGTCTGTCATGGTTGGTCTTAATTGCTATGGCAACATTACAAACTGATTAACGATACTTGATAATTGAAGGGTACATTGACTGTGTTTTCACAATTCTTTGTATAATTTATGACCCCTGTAGTATTTCACAATGGACTAGTGTCTCTCAGGGGGTCATCTCCATCCAATCAATTATTGTAAATCATTAGAGTTATTGATAATTTGCAAACATTGAAATTGTTTTTTAATTTGAAATTATATCATTAAGAAAACATACATATCACATCATTTTCTTGTAATGTACAACAACATTCTACACTCCCCCAAAACGCAACCATACTGAACTGTCATTAGATGACAAAGTTTAACTCATGAAGGTAATTAAATACAGATTATTTAAATCATCATTTTATTCCCGCAATTTTGATATTGAAATGAATTGAATTTTATTAATGTATTTTGGGTCAGATTTTCACATTCAGATTTGATGGTTTTATGGGTTTTTGATACAAATCATTGTAGTACTAAACAAAATATAGATCCAAATATCGCCTTTTGAAAAAGAAGTGCCAAATCTTGTCCAGTTCTCAAAACCTCTTTAAACCGGACATTTTTTCCGGTCCCGAGCTCGTCCGGTTTAAAGGGGTTCCAGTGTACTACCATTTTGGTTATTTGGTTTGGTTATGTCAGTATATGAAATACACAAATTTCTCAATTGATAGTTTAATGACTTGCAATGACCAGAAATGAACATTTAACTAGATTTAAGCAGAATAAGAACAATATGTTATAATATTGAGTAAAGTAGAGCACTGACTAGATATCAAACTTAAGTCCCATAAGTAAACGTATCTAGTAACTAAAAATAAATGATACTTTTAGTCGAAATGTATTGTTCATGCGTGGTAATTTCGGCACATGGTATATTGGGTGGGCGGGTACAGTAAAATAATTGTAAATATTAAAAAAGATAGGATTAAATGACATGTGGTTGTCAAAAACATGGTTAACCCTTTACTCCATAGACCTCTAGCCCATTTACCTACTGTATGCTGATAAGACACTGGTCACATAGCCTACTCTATCTCCATACAGGTTATTGGAAAATAATTGGTGATTGACACCTGTATACTTAAACATGAAATAACAGTGTAAAGTATTGGTTTAATCACTTTTACATGGGTGTAAAAGTTTCAGGGAATTAAATTTTCTGTATAATGATGTAAATTTTATTATTGTGGGTTAAAAATTATAGAAGATACAGAAAATTATAATTTGAGATACACATACACTTTGTGTATTTCTAAAAATAATTGTGGTGAAATTGGGTTTATAATCCCAACAGCACATATTAATTAGCAATTATAATTATTTATAAATGAACAAACAGTCACCATTTTAGTCAATATTTATATTTTGTTATAAAATGAGTTTATACAAGCCAAATTTATGTTCAAACACAAATGGAGATTTACTTATACAGTTACAGTTACATTGGCGTATGTTGGAACATGTAAATAAAACAAAAAGTCCTAAATGTTTAAAATTGACTTCAGTATTCTCACAGCTAATGATAATTGACATTAATTAATATATATTTATTATGGTTCATTTAATCTGATTGGTTGATGCTTATTGTTTTGCAATTCATAAGCCACGCCCTAGACAGAAGATTAGTCCTACTGGTCACTAAATTGCCCCATGTGTCAGCTGTAAAAACATAAAGAGTCATAAAACTCCAGGAGATCTTTATCATGTGTTAATTCATATTGCTATTTCCTGTTTGATATAATTAATCCCATTGATAATTGCAATGATTATGTCATATCAATCTTGGATCTCAATTTGTAATTCACAAGATGGCTGCAACTGTCATCCAAAAATATTTACTTCAAAGACTTAGTCAGGACTTCAAACATCTTTGATGTTTATTCTTGTTGAAAATTAAATTGTTGTCACAAGAATTGCAACACAGACAATAGGTACCTGGATTTGACCTACTTTAATATTGATTTTGTTCTGGTGCATTTTCAGAAAATAGCAGACTTGTGTACACAAAAAATGTCATGATGACGTATTTTTTCTGTGAAAATTTCTTTACATGGGATTGTTTGATCGCTGTTTTTGGATTAACTTTTATTATTAACCATATTTTTTTGGTGGAATTAATATCTTACAAGATTGTTTTTTACATTAGGGTAAGTTAAAAATATGGTACTTATTGTAAAAATCCGAGAATTTATTGTAAACTTGCCGTGAGTTTGTGAAGAAAATACGCTTCCGCGTGTCCAGCGTAAAATCGCTACCTGTGATGTTTTAAATGCAGTTTATGCAAAAACTTTATATAGTAACCCAATTTTTAAAAAAATGCATTATCGATCTTTTCAAAGAATAAATTAGAATGTCCGAATTTTACGAAAAAAATGGATTTATAGTGGTTTAAAAACAAGTGAGTGAAAACGCGTGATCATGGAGATGGTATTAGGGCGTGAAATCGAGTGATCATGGAGATGGTATTAGGGCGTGAAAACGAGTGATCCTGGAGTAAAGGGTTAACATAAGCTCGGATCAATTCAGAAAAAAATTAATGCTGGTAAAATGAAAGCAAAATTGACACCTTTATGTGTACTTATTTTTAATACTTTATATAGCCCGTCTGTTTTAGTGAGTATGAGCACGAGGCTTCAATAATTGTTGATGAAAATATTATAAGGGCAACTATGACCATTTTTTGTCATACTTTTTTCTAACTTTGGGTTCCAAAGTTTTTCTAGCGAGAGGAAGTTTAATCATAACATAATGAAACAAAAAAAGTCATTGTTTTGTAACTAAGAAGAACAAACTGCACACATTGAGTGTTTCATAATGGTGTAGTCGGGTTGATAACCAAAAAAAAATAAAAAAATACCAATTTGCAATAATTTTTTTTGAGTTGGCGGCCAAATCTCGGGTTGGTCGGTAAAGGGCAAACAAACCTAATTTTAATTTAGGCCTGAGACCCACTTTTACGAATTATTTTTTTGGATATCAAATAAAAAAGTCAGGGTCGACGGGAAAGGGGAACCACACTTATTTTTTGTTTTGGCCTAAATAGAACCATGATAAAAAGAATGAAAAATGATAATTTTTCGTTCAATCGTGGCAGCCATAGTACTAAACAATGTCATATACATCCAGGCATCTCAGCAAGTCCTGATTGGGAGCCCTGAACTCCTACTTTTACATCTTCTTGTGTTAAAATTATGTAGAAGAACTCCCTAATTTCTTTTAAAGGCTTTCTCAGTACTCATACTTGGAATCCTAGAAAGAATTGAGAACCATACAATCATAACAATATTACTGTTATAGTGCTTGTGAAACATGAACAACATCAAGGCGTCATAACAGTATTACAATGTTTGCATTGCATCACAAGGATATAATGTTAGAATAATTACAATGTTTGCATTGCATCACAAGGATATAATGTTAGAATAATTACAATGTTTGCATTGCATCACAAGGATATAATGTTAGAATAATTACAATGTTTGCATTGCATCACAAGGATATAATGTTAGAATAATCAAAGCAATTTCCTCCAGAAAAACTGATTGATATTCTGAACAGTAATTGGAAGTGAACGGCTTTATAAAGTAAATTAAGTTATTCTTCAAGAAGTGAACTGAAATGTCACGAAGTCTGAAAGAACCAAAGTAAACATGCCATCTATCGACGATACAGAAACTCATTACACTTGGATGTATCTTTATTGGATTCGACCACGCCATACACAGACTTCAAAGTTCCCAAGTAAACATGCCATTTAAGGCAGTTACCATGTTAACAAATCAATACACTCTAGTCTCTAGTGTCAGTTTATTTTCTTTATTTTGTTTCATTGAAAGACTGAAAATTTAGAGACTAGCTCTTCTTTTTTTTCATATCACAACTACTTTTCGAAATCCTCTCTCACAAGAATGTTGGAGCCAAGAATTTCTTTCTCAATTGCATGCCAACGTGCCATTCTAAAATAAATGTTGAAGGCTTATAAACAAGCATACAACATGCGACCAATACAGGCCAGGGTCTCCCCAACACGTTTTTATAAGTGTTTGTTCAAGCACTTGCTTTTGTTCATTCACCTTTAGAAAAGTGTTATAAAAGACAGATGAAAACTTGCAATTGCCTTAGGCTATATCAGATTTTCTAACATTGTTTTCAGACGGAACAACCAATTTAGTAAGGGAAATTACTCCAGACATAAAACAAGAAATGGGCAATGCCCACAAACCAGGTTTTCAACCTAGTTATTTGTAACCAAGGCTCTATTTGTATAATGAATACATGATGATCATCAATGTTGCAAAGGTGCCTTAGGTGATACATGCATACACACACTCACACTTAGATATATTATATATATATATATATATGCAACAACTATACACCAAGTTTGATGTCAATACACACACACACATAGCAAAGATATTAAATGGAAACTGATTTTTAAGTTTCAAGTGACCTTGGATGGAACAAACCCAAAAGCAATCCCAAGCGAGCTCTCCACATGTTCTGACTTTACACTTTGGTTATTTGCCGAAAACCAAATTTCTATTTTTAGTAATGGTGACCTTTACCTTGAATGGCACGAGCCCAAAAGCAATCCCAACCCCTCCACATGTTCTTACTATACACCAAGTTTGATGTCAATACGATGAAAGGAACTTAGTTATTTGACGGAAACCACCAGTTTGACGCCTGCCCGTCGACACACACCATTCTAATAACCTGGTTTTCATTGAAAACCTGGTTCACAATGCATACTTTCATTCTGAGTCATTTCAGTCTCAGATCCCTATTTTTGTCCACCTGCAAATTTTTATTTTTGGAACCCTTAGATCAAGAATTTCAGATTTTTCTGAAATGTTTTCAGCCCTGGTAAATAGAAATTTATAACATGGTATGCACATTACCAGTCTTCATGATAACTCACCTGCCCGAAGCCCCGGACAAGTAAAAATCCACATTGTCTGTCTGAACGGTGTTTGTGGTCTGGTCTGACTAACTTTCAAGCTGTCACAAAAATTGATGATGTAGTACACAATACTGGTTTTCATTTTTTGTCAATTTTGTTTGTGTAACAGCACTTTTTCATCAACTAATTTGAACTATTGTTACCAGTCTTTGTTTCCGATTAAAAAATCAAAACAACCATCAAAGCATCATGTTTTCCTCGTTATTTTGATGGAGCTGTTAATCGTATTCGGGCAAGTGAAAGTGAATCCGGGCAAATGGAAATTGCAAGCTGTCTGTCCGAATGGACAAATCCTTCAAAATAATTATTGTGAAGACTGCATTACATACAGACATCAAGGGTTGCAGACACTATGACCTCCACCATACGTAAGTGTACGTTCATCGTGAACGGGAACCAATACAAAATGTCGCAAAACAGTAAATATTACTGCGTCAAAACAAGAAAGAAAGATTCTAAGGGATCAAAAAAGATCTATTCCATGTCTGAGACGGCGTCAAGTGTCCTCTGTCAGAACACTCTCTGTGAGCCCGATGGTTATTCAACTTATTTATGCTGGCGATGAACATCTCACTGATCAAATCCCCCAATGGAGTGCGCTTTGTGAAGTTTGTTTATATTCCGAATCATGCTGGTTTATTTTACATTTTGAAGACGAACTTTACTGATAGATTGCTGTTAATGATAATTGGCTCCAGGATAGACCTATAAATATGACCCTCAGGGCTCGCGCTGGCATTCGCCAATTGAGCCATTGGCTCAAGAAAACAAAAATTGGCTCAAAAAAAAATCAAATTGGCTCAAATCGTCGAAAAGTATTACTTTCCAAATTTACCGTTGGCGAATGTTATATTCCACTCAATTTCGATGATAAATGCGGTTAAAAGCTGCCGAGACCAGTTCTCAATGTCTGTGTATAACCTCGCGTACATATTAAAGGGCCCCAATTGATATCCTGTTTATGACACGTTCGTGTATAATGACATAATTATACACATGTTTACCAAAAACAATCGGAGGTGGAGTTTGTCGCCTGTCACAAAATCTCCTTTTAACCAATCAAATCATGTCCAGCGTACCCGATACGTGATAGACCTGTGAAGCGCATAATAATAACAACACTGCAGAGAACTAAATTGGTCAAACACGAATGCGCCGAAATATCGATTGATTAGACCAGTCAATGCGAATGAACGTCGGACAGTAGGAGTCGGACATGTCCGGTATATTTTCAGTTTGACCGATAGAATTTCTGTTATAGTCGGACAAATTGTCAGATGAAAAATTTCAGTAATCACAGTTTATTTTCGGAAAATGGCTAAAGAAAAATCAAATAGTCGAAAAGCTGTCCCGTCGAAATGTATGAATTTCTAAATTTACCGTTGGCAAATGGTTTTACTCTAAACTCTACACTAAATTTTGATGATAAATGCGGTTAAAAGCGGCTGAGACCGCTTCTCAATGTCTGTGATAACCATGCAATCACTTTCGTTTTCGTGTCTAGTATACAATAAAATCCGTACCGTACGGTCCGTAATGCGGTCACCTCCGAATTTTACGAGGAATGAAAACTATTATGATAAATTCAGATAACTATTATTTTTGCCTGTATAAACTAATGATTTATGTCTCATACTCTGTGCTATGACTATTCACATATAATTTTCATCACTGTATGTTTAGTTTATGTTTATTTGTGGCCTAGTTTTTATGTACAGTTGAGTGTTTAAAAATATATTGCTTCTTGCACGTGACTGTGACTTGTGTTTGGGAGTATACATTGTCTTCTTTTTTCAATTTGATTAATGAATACTTGATAATGAGATGTATTGTTTAAACTTTAATTACAAAATAAAATAAACAAGAAATAAAATAACAGTGCTACAGTGAATCATCCTACAAGCTCGATTGAAATGATTTGTAGACTAAAGCAATTACAAAGAAACACTAAAAAGGATTACAGTGAAATAAGTCCTATGCCATGGAATATTGGGGGGGGGGGGTTTGAGACCACAAACTCCACTACCTATTTTTGATTGCGCGCTGTAATATAGCCCGCAAATTACTGAAACCTACCGGTTCCAAATTGGCTCAAGAAAAAAAAAAGCCAGCGCTAGCCCTGACCCTTCAAAACTTATTTCACATTTTGACATTTTCCAGTTAATAAGTTACATGCAAAGTGAAAGTAAAATAACAACATAAAGGGCATTTACACGTCTAATATTTTAGAATAGCTGTTTAGCTGTTGGAATGAGTGTATTCATGGTAAAATGGTACACCTGTCCTAATTGCCCTCTGCTCATCTTGAAGCTCTTTGAATTATTCTAGCCATTATTGTCCCTTGTGTCATAAATGTTTGTATACTTTGTGTCTTTTTGACAGTCGATATAAGAAATGTAGATTAAAATGTTTGTTTTATCATAAAACTTAGATAAGAAAGCTTGTTCTTTTAACTCCCAAAATTGGAGTTGAAGCAATTAAATTTCTTCCCAAATTGATGAATTTTACGACGCAAATTTTCGCAATATATCCAGGGTCTTTTTCCCAAAATGGACAGAAAAAGGCCTGGTATGTTAGGTCAGGGTTCTCGCTAGGATATGGAAAACGGGGGTCCAAAAACCATGCTTTTGATAAAAGTTGCAGTCCTTCAATGCTATTTCAAAGAAATGATGCCAGAAACAGGGAGTCCCAGCGAGAAAATAGGAATCCAGAAAGCCTAATTAGTGAGTCTATCGAGAACTTTGTAAGGTCTAGGTTGCTGTTTCTACATCATGTCTTATTTACAACTTCTTTGATCACATTCCGAGTGGCAAAATGTATCTTTATATTCCAGTTATTTCGGCGTATTCGTGTTTGACCATGTTAGTTTTCTGGAGTGTTATTATTATGTTCATCACACGTGTCGGGTACGCGGGACGTGATTTGATTGACTGAAAGGAGATTTTGTAACAGCGACAAGCTCCGCCTCCGATTGTTTTTGCCAAGCGTGTGTATAATTATGTCATCATACACTAACGTGGCATAGACAGGATATCAATTGGGGCCCTTTAATATGTATGCGAGTTTATACACAGTCATTGAGAACTGGTCTCAGCCGCTTTTAACTGCATTTATCATCAAAATTGAGTGGAATAAAACAATTGTCAACGGTTAAATTTTGGAAAGTCATACTTTGATTTGAGCCAATTTGATTTTTCTTGAGCCAATTTTTTAGCCAATGGCTAAATTCGCGAACGCCAGTGCGAGCCCTGACAAGTAAGGAAATAAAACATTTTCAAGACAAATTTCTGATAATAAAATTATACAACTTTTTTACAAGTAACAATACATTTGGTCTAACTCAAATTTTTGAAAAGAATGATAAACCATGCAATCCACTGAAATATAACCCAACTTAAATTTGGTAATGACAACTTACACAATGTCTGACTCAGTCAATGAGTTACACATTCTGAAGTGGCCACTCCTAAATTCAAATATGTGTCAAAACTTTGTCAACAATAACAAACATGTACACGCAACACAACAAAATTCCAGTCCAAACATATAACAATGAAAATATTAAGAGTTACTGTTTGGAAATGCAACTCGTAGTCACAATTTCACAAATGCAGACAAACGTTAATTTCAACCGTACACAACATCAAACATGGACGAAATTATGAAAGTCCTCGGGAAAAATTGTCGCTCGTTTCAGAGCCAAAATTTACAATGCAACCCGCTAGAAACAATTGCATACTCACAGAACAAGAAATGAGCTATTAAACGCAGCAAAAGTATTAATGGTGAAAAAAATAACATAATTCAACAGGTAAAGAATGATTCATCCAGCTAGCTGGTTCGCGTTTTTTCCGAGACAAAGGCCACCCGGTTCAAAATGCCAAGGTTTTGCGAAAAAACGAAGGAATTAATGAGAGAAACTTTCAACTTACCGTAAGCAGTTGCTTTGGTGAACCATAAGCTTCCTTTCTGAGAATAAAATGTTTTCGAAACTGCTGAAATTTGGCAATATCTTTGCGAAAATAATTATCGACCTGTTCAAAATTCCAAGATGGCGAACATTCAATTTAAGCCACGCATGCGCAATAAAATCGCACCTGTCACACTTGATTAGTTAGTTTAGGTCAAAAGGTCGATATCAATGATCATGCGGATTTAACCGAAATGCATTAATGCACAAATTCAACGTATTGCATGTTTATCAGTCGGATTTAGTCAATTTTCTGATTCAAAAGTTTGATAAACCTCAAATAGTTCAGAAGCTTGTAAAGATGCTTATTTCATGCGTGCCATTATCCAAGGGAGACCAATCGAATATTGCTTGCATATTAATTGGCAAGTGACCTACCTTGTAAAAAGTACTCGATTTATCATGATTTCGCAAATGCTAAGTTACATTTCTAAGCTTCCGATTTCAATAAAACTACATATATATACACCAAACATATTCTAATAAAGACAATCTCCTTTGATTTGGCAAGGTTCATCATAAACATTCTCATCAGTGAATTTCGCAGCAATGGAAGCGACGCGCCTCGCGCATACCACGATATATCACAATACACTGCGACGCGCCTCACGCACACCACGATATATCACAATACACTGCGACGCACCTCGCGCACACCACGATATATCACAATACACTGCGACGCGCCTCACACGCATACCACGATATATCACAATACACTGCGATGCGCCTCGCGCATACCACGATATATCACAATACACTGCGACGCGCCTCACGCGCATACCACGATATATCACAATACACTGCGACGCGCCTCACGCGCATACCACGATATATCACAATACACTGCGACGGGCCTCACGCACACCACGATATATCACAATACACTGCGACGCGCCTCACGCGCATACCACGATATATCACAATACACTGCGACACGCCTCGCGCATACCACGATATATCACAATACACTGCGACGCGCCTCACGCGCATACCACGATATATCACAATACACTGCGACGCGCCTCACGCGCATACCACGATATATCACAATACACTGCGACGCGCCTCACGCGCATACCACGATATATCACAATACACTGCGACGCGCCTCACGCGCACCACGCATTTTTGTTGACCTCACAATACACTAGCAACACACCGCCTTTTTTATCGCAACATATTGCTTCATTAACCTAAGGTATGACTGTATATTTTTACTTGTACACGTTTATTTAGCTGCAAGCTTTTCAAATAGATTGCAAAAGATAAAGCATACAGTAAGCTTTTGACGTGTTATCATGGTTATGACATAGCCCTCACAGAGTAGAAAGTAATAAGCTTACAGTAAACAGTCATCACTACCCTCATTTCTTTTGTATAACACCATAATTTCATATCGTAAAATGCGTATGCGGTTATTTCATATCGCAGTACAATACAATTTGGCTGGATATGGAAACTTCATGTTTACCGATATACCAGCATATCCCTAAGTGCCCTAAAGGCTAGGCTGGAATAATTTAAGTCCGTAACAAAGTGGCTACCGACTGAGGATAAAAATTTTACCCCTAAAACGCGGGAAATCCCTCATCAATTATAGGTCGGAGATATATATTGAAAATTGACAATGGGGAACAAATGTTTTTTTCTCCAAAAACCAGCTCTATGTGTCTGGATCAAGTTCCCGGAACACCGTCCCTGTTTACGTATTCAAGTTAAGGATCTGATTATAGTATATTTACAAATATTCCATGAACATTAGTCACATTTCAACGGAACCTTTTTCTTGTAAATGTCACAAACTGTGACCTGAAATCATTACAAAGACAAGCAGCTCCGAGAATCGATCATTTCAAACCAAAACACCAACTATAACTAAGTTCTATCAATTACATTATCAGACCTAAAACTTACACAGTTTTAAAAATCAAAAGCCTAAGGTGCAATATGTGTGATGGAAATATGTCTACATGTATCTGTATTATTTATAATGATGAAACGCTCATTTGTGTAGGGACCCTGTTTCGTCCCGAGTTATTCAAAAGATAATGACACTATCAGTTATTTTGATGGCCCCTTTCTTGCCTCCTGGTCAATTTAGTCGAGTTTTTGTGTTCTTCCATGTGTGTACCAATTCCCCTCTGTTTAGGGAGGTTATGATTAGGGCATGTTACATTCCCTGTTCCCGCGTGTTGCATCCCCTGTTTCCGCATGTTGCATCCCCTGTTCCCGCGTGTTGCATCCCCTGTTTCCGCATGTTGCATCCCCTGTTCCCGCGTGTTGCATCCCCTGTTTCCGCATGTTGCATCCCCTGTTCCCGCGTGTTGCATCCCCTGTTTCCGCGTGTTGCATCCCCTGTTCCCGCGTGTTGCATCCCCTGTTTCCGCATGTGGCATCCCCTGTTTCCGCATGTTGCATCCCCTGTTCCCGCGTGTTGCATCCCCTGTTCCCACGTGTTGCATCCCCTGTTTCCGCATGTTGCATCCCCTGTTTCCGCATGTTGCATCCCCTGTTCCCGCGTGTTGCATCCCCTGTTTCCGCATGTTGCATCCCCTGTTCCCGCGTGTTGCATCCCCTGTTTCCGCATGTGGCATCCCCTGTTCCCACGGGTTGCATCCCCTGTTCCCGCGTGTTGCATCCCCTGTTCCCGCATGTGGCATCCCCCGTTCCCACATGTGGCATCCCCCGTTCCCATTGCATCTTTTCACATTTTATTCAGTTATCAGTAAAAAAAATGACCGGCATTTTCGAGTTTTCAGAACTTAGTCTAAATATTGATATTCAGTTTTCCTAGATGAGGCAGTTGCCCTTGACAACAGGCATTACAGAACATACTTAATGTTGTATTTCAAATGCACTTTTTCTATAAAGTGGAATTCGGAATGAATAGTTTCGAAATTGATTGGCAGAGAGTCATTGAACATTGCGATGACATTGAAATCCACTTTGTCATCACAATTACTAAGACAAACTTTGTAAACTGTTGACCCACTCAATAATAAGTATACATTGCCTAGTTGGTAGTTAGATAAATGAAATCGTTCGGTCGGGAGATGGCCGTTGTTTCGAGATGATCTTGTACTGAATATTATCGGGGAAAGGAACGTGGCTTTTAATAAGAGGTGACAGAAAGTGAAAGATGGCCATTATCAGAGTTTCAAATTTAAATACATTTTGTATTTACTTTAGTAAGTTCTCCTTATTATTCTGCTGAAAGAGAATTAGAGGCTCGTCAAGGGAGACAACTCTGCCAGTCTTATCACAGTTCAAGGTATTATATAGCACTTTTGTCATGAAAAGAGTGTTCGTGGATGATTTGTTTTATTTACAAAATACTTTTGATAGAAACATTATGATTCAAAGTTTACGTAAAGCCTGCATCAGGGCCGCACTGATACAGAAGATGTTTAGTTAGCATAAATATTTTTGCACTAAATGAAAGAGAGGAAATTGCAGAATACTGTCATAACTGTTAATATGATAAAGCGTTTAATTTTACGTTTAAAACTATTTTCTCTATATAATCTATTGTTAAAAACTCGTAGAGCTGGAAACTCGATATCGATTTTGGGGTCCTTTTCAAGGGGGAGGGGCAATCCACTGCGATAAGCCAGCTACAAGGCATTGAAAGCTGGTTATGCAAGTTAAGTCCCCGTTAATGTATGTCGACATGTCACAAAGAACTTTCCCAAATAAACGTAAACATTTTAATCGGTATGCGTCGGGTACCGTTTAACACGACAAACTATGCACTCAGTTTATATTTTATTATTTCTATACACGTTTATTTCGCAGCAGACGTGATTTGTTTCTTGAAATGGATCGAAAGTGAAGTAATAATTATTATTTATGAAAATAATACTCGCGACATCATGCCAGTTTTTCAGCTGGAAACTCGATATCGATTTTCGGGTCATTTTCAAGGGAGGCAATCCTCTGCGACAGGCCAGCTAAAAGGCACGGAAAGCTGGGTAGGAATACTTTGAACGGTGATTTTGGACAATATCTTTAGAGGTCAATTATCATGTGGGTTAAGAACGGATTGATCGCAAGATGTATAAGTTGTTTAGAACAAAAAAATACAAAACGCAATGTCAGCTCGGCTAAATACTGTATTAATAATACAATGCCTGTGACTTGCACCAATCGAGTTTAAAAAATGTTTCAACAGATGAAATACGTATATGTAATAAAGTGAAAAAAAGATATTGGATTTTATTTCTTTTCCAGTTATTTCCTGAGTAACAATGTTATTTCACGTACTTTGTAAATACTGAAACTATCATCATCAATGGATCAAGTATGAATTAACGACTGTACGACTTCATACCTGCATATGTACGTATAGAGGTAACACACGTCCGTGATGATAACTACAATCTATGTCTAGAATGGAGGTTTGCTAACTAAAGTCAATGTCTAGAATGGAAGTTTGGCTAACTACAGTCTATGTCTAGAATGGTTTGCTAACTACGGTCTATATCCAGAATGGCAGGTTTGCTAACTACAGTCTATGTCTAGAATGGAAGGTTTGCTAACTGCAGTATATGTCCAGAATGGAATGTTTGCTAACTACGGTCTATGTCCAGAATGGCAGGTTTGCTAACTACGGTCTATGTATAGAATGGAAGGTTTGCTAACTACGGTCTATGTCCAGAATAGCAGGTTTGCTAACTACGGTCTATGTCCAGAATGGCAGGTTTGCTAACTACGATCTATGTCCAGAATGGAAAGTTTGCTAACTACGGTCTATGTCCAGAATGGCAGGTTTGCTAACTACGGTCTTTGTCCAGAATGGCAGGTTTGCAAACTACGGTCTATGTCCAGAATGGCAGGTTTGCTAACTACGGTCTATGTATATAATGGAAGGTTTGCTAACTACGATCTATGTCCAGAATGGCAGGTTTGCTAACTACGGTCTATGTCCAGAATGGCAGGTTTGCTAACTACGGTGTATGTCCAGAATGGCAGGTTTGCTAACTACGGTCTATGTCCAGAATGGCAGGTTTGCTAACTACGGTCTATGTCCAGAATGGCAGGTTTGCTAACTACGGTATATGTCCAGAATGGCAGGTTTGCTAACTACGGTCTATGTCTAAAATGGAAAGTTTGCTAACTACAGTCTATGTCCAGAATGGCAGGTTTGCTTACTACGGTCTATGTCTAGAATGGAAGGTTTTCTAACTACGGTCTATGTCTAGAATGGTTTGCTAACTATTGTCTATGTCCAGAATGGAAAGTTTGCTAACTACGGTCTAGGTCTAGAATGGAAGGTTTGCTTACTACGGTCTATGTCTAGAATGGAAAGTTTGCTAACTACGGTCTATGTCTAGAATGGAAAGTTTGCTTACTACGGTCTATGTCTAGAATGGAAAGTTTGCTAACTACGGTCTATGTCCAGAATGGCAGGTTTGCTAACTACGGTATATGTCCAGAATGGCAGGTTTGCTTACTACGGTCTATGTCTAAAATGGAAAGTTAGCTTACTACGGTCTATGTCCAGAATGGCAGGTTTTCTTACTACGGTCTATGTCTAAAATGGAAAGTTTGCTAACTACGGTCTATGTCCAGAATGAAAAGTTTGCTAACTACGGTCTATGTCTAAAATGGAAAGTTTGCTAACTACGGTCTATGTCTAAAATGGAAAGTTTGCTTACAACGGTCTATGTCTAAAATGGAAAGTTTGCTAACTACGGTCTATGTCTAAAATGGAAAGTTTGCTAACTACGGTCTATGTCTAAAATGGAAAGTTTGCTAACTACGGTCTATATCCAGAATGGAAGGTTTGCTTACTACGGTCTATGTATAAAATGGAAGGTTTGCTAACTACAGTCAATGTCTAAAATGGAAGGTTTGCTAACTACAGTCAATGTCTAAAATGGAAGGTTTTCTAACTACAGTCAATGTCTACATGAATTTAGAGACCTGTCTCAGAATGTAGTGCATGTATTGCATTAATTTGGTAAGAATGTACTCGGAAACAAGCCGTTAGATGTTTAAGACTGGTCTTGTATCTCCATCCCATCATGAAACTGGTTGATATACTCGACCAGCACCCGGGCTCTATGAATTAAACCAAGGTCACCGAGTACACACACTACAAAATGCAAATACATATTTTTTTCTTCACTCAACAGCAGAATTGGATCAAGTTGGTCCATAAAAATATTTGCCATTTTCATGAGGCAATTGAACGCTTTTTCCAGTACTTCTCATAAACATACACAAAAATACCTAAAATTCTACTAATTAACATCGTGAAAACACACATAACTTCACCACGATGTTGAGCACTTAATTTATTATTCTTATGACTGAAACTGATCTAGATCAAATCAGGACAATTTTCCCAAAAACCGGTCATAACTTATTAATGTCCATCTTTTTCTTAATAACCATTACGTGTGAATTTAATGTCTCAAACGTTTTGCAGGATGTTTATATTTGTAACATTAAGTAAAAAGATTATCTTTGCCTAACTTTTTTTACAAAGCTTGAAAGATCCTATATTAATTTTTGATCTTGAGCTTGATCCTGAAAACTGATTGTTTGTGAATTTAAAGTCTGATAACTGCTTCCTGGGCGACTAATTCTCAACTTATTCGCCGGATTGTCTGGTCTTTCATAGTTTAGTTTTTAGTAGCAACGATGCAGAAGGAGAGTACTTATAGAAACCTGTACAAATCTGTCTATGTTGACAAATCTGTCCATGTTGATATCATAGCATGAAAAGCAAATCTAAAATTCCACAACAGCCTTTCCAAATTTCACCGCCATTTTCTCCGACTCGTAGCGCGTGAATTTTCCCGCGTATCATGCGTTCTATTTCCGCTTGAGTTTCTCCTCTCCTCACGGCTACTCCTAACATTAACAAGAAAATTAATGTAATTTATGTGTATCGGAAAACCATCCACCGCTTGTTTCCCTGCACAGGAAAATGGAACTTTCCTATACACGGAGCGTTCCATTGTATCGCGAGATACAAAGCTTAATATTGGAAGAAACGCTTGCAAAATATATTTGATGAATATTATGTTTATGAGGAAACATGTTGGAGTTTTGTTTGAAACACACGATTGTTAGCATCTATTCGCTGATGATATGCGCGTAGGTACATCAGGAAAGTACCGGATTCTTCATTTATGTGAGTTAAAATGGCTAAAAATCGATCAGTTCTAAGGAATTCTATTCGTTGATTGAAAATGCTATCGAGCGGAGAAACTTAACCGTTAGAATTACGGTTGAGAAATACCGACGACTGAAGTTGTGAAGCAGCTATCGAGATATATTTGTTATCCCTCTGATGGTGAAAAGCAACGATTATTCATTTGAATGTGTGTCTAAATTCGAAGGGAAGTGTTAGCCCAGTGTTTTAATGGAAACATGGCATTGGATGGTGTCTGAATGATGAAGCAAAGCTAGGATTTTTTCACAGCTCTTCGTGTTAAGGAGATGTGTTGTGTAATATATGTTGTGTTTTAATTCTTGTGAATGTCTGCTAAAAATAAGTGTAAATCAATGACTAGATATACTAGCTAGTGTTAATTTCCAAGGATATACATTCTGTGTTTGGATGCCCCATATACCCTGAAGGAATGTTCGATATCACATTTTATAGCATATCAATAATGCGATCCATGGGTTTATGTTAAAGTTTATAACCCTGATCTGTTGATGATCAAATATTTATCATTTGTCGGAATAATGTATTGAATTGTAGCAGAATAGCACACGACGAACTAACTCACTGTGCAGTGTAAACGTATACTCAACCGCAACTCGTGAATATACAAATGAGACGAGTGTTTCTAAGACATCATGATCAATATATACGCCTCTCAGTTTTCAATAATGCTTAATATAATTATTGCCAATGTGGGTCAAAATTGAATAAATTATTATTCAGTTGCTACATACACAATATTTTAACGCCCTTCGCTAGAAAAAGTCTAGCGTTCAATTGTTTAGTAGAACTACGAGAATTATCAATATACCCTACATGAAAAGCAGTAAGCCTCCGTTTGTTATTGATCGAAACGCAGGCACTTGGAGAAAAGGACACGATATAGGCTAGAGGACATCGATGACGATGACGATATTGACAGAGTCTGACTCGGCGGATAATATATTATACCATACCCTTAGAACGGAAACTTCTGTTTTTAAATATTTTACTTAATTTCTCAGAGAGAAATAGCAAAATGTTCGCAGGTACGAGGAGGTTAAATATTTTATCGATATAGCAATATCCACACGATGATTGGAAGGAGCATTTGATCTGCCGTGTTTCACTTCGGCTCTTACTGTAACCGCTATTGATCGCAGAAAGATGCTATAGAAATAATTGAACGCTCGCATTTCTCTGGACCGATTGTGTGTCTATTCTGTTCTTAACGCTCAACACATGAGTTCTGTTATTGATCATGTATTTTTACTGTAAGGGTGACTGTTTGAAATTATTTTCTAGTCGATAGTTGTAACAACTATAATGCATGTTATTGATAAACACTCGATTGCAAACATGCGGTTGACGAACCGGAAGTGAAGACAAACTGTCAAAATCAAAATGGCTGCAAACTATTGTTATAACATTAAGTGCTAAAATTCGACTGTAATTACAGAAACAGCCGAATACAGAAAGTACTGGATTTTGTTAAACGCCAGTGATTGAGTTAATTGAAACATTGTGTATGTTGACTGAGATTGGTTTGTGTTATTTAGGCCCAGTTATGAGCTATTGTATATTCCTCTGGAAAACTCATCTATAACATCATGCAGACTACATTCACGTCATTTTATCGAGTTTTATTTTTTTGAAATATTGATATAAAGAAGACTACGTGTTTTCATCGACTATAAATCACACAGCAATGGATCTGGATACACTGATATTCCGCCTACTGTGTGGCTTTGTCTGCGTTCTTGAAGTCATGGTGTCTACTGCTGTTAGTATTAAAGAAATCCCGCATAAATTCTCACACGCGCGACCTGAACGAAAACCAAACGGCCGAAAATTACGATCTAGGTCAACTTTACTCGATTTCCATGTAAGATCGAATATAGGTCAGGAGTCAATGGAACAAAGTCAAATTCTAGAATTCATTGAAACTATTCGAACTAACAACACTGAGAGAACTTCATATTGCAATAAGTCACGTGAGCAGACTATTACATTAGACAACTTTTCTTATTCTTTCACTAGATCGTCATATCGTAGTTATTTAAATCAAACTAAAAGTGGGATTTTAATAGCGAAATATTTGACTGATATGTTGACCGATGGTGTTGACAGGTTTAATTCACAGTCTTTCTCTACCAAAAAAGATGTGCCAGAGATTAATTCGTTCTTAAGGATTATTTTGAACGATGACAACAATTTGGCTGGGTGCGGTGTAGCATTAAAGAATACATATTTTCCGTACATTTACAAATTGGAGAATGGTTTATTAAAACCTCCTGAGGATTTTGGTAAAGTTTACGAAAATTTTACGAATTCGGAGTTTTTTGCCTATCATGCACGAAAGAAAGCACCAGTGGAAGAACCTACCCTTACACCGGACGACGCTTACTACGGGCAACCATACTTCGATTGTCTAAAGCATAAAAAATGGATCGCCACAATCTCTCTGCCATTTTATGGACGCACCAAAACAGGGCCATCCTCAGTCTTAGAATTTAAGTAAGTGTATTGTTGTGTTTCTAGATACACGCAAACCTGTGTAAAAAGACCACATTCTAGGTACATCACCGACTTGTATTCAAATGTCACGAGGTGTCAGTTCGAATGCTGGTACCATTGGGGGGAACATTGGTCTTTCTATGCAGGTTTTAAGTAGTTTTGTTACCTTTATATTTGCATTAATATTTATAACTGGACATAGACATGCGTTTGACTCACTATAACCACTTACAATTCCTGCTGATGATTAGAAATGAGCCGTAAGTCGTAGTGTAATCATGTTGTTTGTGAACAAATCACGCATCAAGTGAAAAAGATGAGGATTTTGTGAGTGTTTAGTAATTTGCACTTAAATCACGCTTCATAGGGTGATTTGTGAGTGAGTAAGTGAGTCACGCTAGTAGTAAGTGTCTAGTAACTTGTGAGTGAGTCACGCATGTAGTAAGTCTCTGGTAACTTGTGAGTGAGTCACGCTAGTAGTAAGTGTCTAGTAACTTGGGAGTGAGTCACGCATGTAGTAAGTCTCTGGTAACTTGTGAGTGAGTCACGCATGCAGTTAGTCTCTGGTAACTAGTGAGTGAGTCACGCATGTAGTAAGTCTCTGGTAAATTGTGAATGAGTCACGCATTTAGTAAGTGTCTAGTAATTTGGGAATGAGTCACGCATCTAGTAAGTGTCTAGTAACTTGGGAATGTGTCACGCATTTAGTAAGTGTTTGGTATCTTGGAAGTGAGTCACGCATGTAGTAAGTGTCTGGTAACTTATGTGTGAGTCACGTATTGAGCGAGTATGTATTTGTGTGTGTATCAACCGTCTGTAAGGTTTAATTTACATGTATATAAAGTCGAAATAAGTCATCTTCCTTTCTAGCACTGCGCTCCTTATTATTAAATAATAGATACCTATTTGGTAGCTATCAGGAAAACTAGTTAATTTAGTACTAGAAATTAAGACCTGGCCTCCGCACTCAAATCACGTTCGTATAGAATGAAACTGAAGCAGTTGGTGACCAACCCGATACTATTCAACAACTGAACACGAAAGGAAACCTAACTGTACGACTGTCTACAAAGTAAACATAAGCAATTTTATTTCCACTTCAATCATAGCCCCTAACCTATACGATCCAGAAACTATAACTTTCTGCCTTTCAGAAATGTTCATAGACAATCATTTGCAAACAAAATTGTACTTTTCCCATCACAGTTCACACATGTTCTCGATCAATATTTTACGTGTTTTCTTTTTTTCTAAAAAATGCTCGGAAATACTATTTAACTTATTCGTTAAACGAAAGCCTTCCTCCCTATAACTTCCATATTATTGAGAATGTTTTGATTAAGTTATACAGGTGTGTCTGCTTATCAGTAGGTCGATAACTTCGGAGAAATACCCATCATCTCGTCTGACGAGAAATGAACATTCCATTGGAAAATTTGTGTTTGATATGCATAGCTGATTAAAGTCATTCACTGTGCTCTGTTTAGACATTAATAGTAAGGTTTCAATATTCTTATTCTCTCGTCGGTATGCTGTATATAAACAAAGCAAGATGGCGGATGTTTCTTATCTATACATTAACGAGAGGTCAAGGTCATTTATATGTATGTACTTGTCTTGAGACTGTTGTAGCGCCAGTATTTGCGGTGTTACAAAATGATGCTCTATTTTCGTTTAGGACGAGAAAGTTAGTAGGTCCTGTCACCAGATTAACACAAACGTAACAGGGAGTAAAAAGGTAAATCGTTATGTAGCTCAGTTCATTGAAATCTCAACAGTTCTGTATTAATTGAATAATTAATCAACAAGGTTATTTACTCAGTAATATTCCCATTCTGTTTCATTAAACGATGACATCTATGATCAAGCAAATATTAAGCTTATCATTATACGAAGGACAGGTTTAATGTCAATGATAATTCATTAATTAACTTTAAAGGTATTATGTTTGAATCATTAAATATCTTAGAAACGATTATCTGCGTTGTCAGCAAGCTGTAGTGTATAAAACCAGGTAATTTATCTTATGCAGAAATTTCTGAGTACAAATATGGCATTTGAAATGACAATGTTATTTGTGAGAAATGAATCACTCCAGCGAAAAGCTTGTTCAACACAAATTTATAATATGCTGACTTTCAGTTCTTGCGATACGAGACAAGATACGATGTGGATGCTTGTAAAATGTCAGCATTGATTGAACGCTTAATTTCGTCAAGTAGTTGTAACAATCAGTGGTATTAGTAGAAGTAAGACGCGCTATCGTTATGCCTGTGAGGTCAGTTATACATTTCGAAACTTTTAATGCTTATATGCCAGGTAACACAGTGGAACCTCGATAATAAAACCATCATTGGTTCTAAAGAAAGTAGGTATAAGTTGTGAGGTGTTCTGATTATCGAGTAAATACAAGGATACACGTGCTCCATGAAAATACGATCTGATTATCGAGTAAATACAAGGATACACGTGCTCCATGAAAATACGATCTGATTATCGAGTAAATACAAGGATACACGTGCTCCATGAAAATACGATCTGATTATCGAGTTAATACAATGATACACGTGCTCCATGAAAATACGTTCTGATTATCGAGTAAATACAAGGATACAACTGCTCCATGAAAATACGATCTGATTATCGAGTAAATACAAGGATACACGTGCTCCATGAAAATACGATCTGATTATTGAGTAAATACAAGGATACACGTGCTCCATGAAAATACGATGTGATTATCGAGTAAATACAAGGATACACGTGCTCCATGAAAAAACGATCTGATTATAGAGTAAATACAAGGATACAAGTTTTTCATAAAAATACGATCTGATTATCGAGTAAATACAAGGATACACGTGCTCCATGAAAATACGATCTGATTATCGAGTAAATACAAGGATACACGTGCTCCATGTATATACGATCTGATTAAGTGGTCTGAATTTCGAAGTGGATCTTAAGACAGCGTTTACTGCATATGACCTTAAGAGAGCGTTTACTGCATATGACCTTAATATATCGTTTACTGCATATGACCTTAAGAGATCGTTTACTGCATATGACCTTAAGAGATCGTTTACTGCATGTGAACTTAAGAGATCGTTTACTGCATATGACATTAAGCGAGCGTTTACTGCATATGACCTTATGATATCGTTTACTGCATATGACCTTAAGTGAGCGTTTACTGCATATGACCTTAAGTGAGCGTTTACTGCATATGAACTTAAGAGAGCGTTTACTGTATATGACCTTAAGAGATCGCTTACTGCATATGACCTTAAGAGATCGTTTACTGCATATGACATTAAGCGAGCGTTTACTGCATATGACCTTATGATATCGTTTACTGCATATGACCTTAAGTGAGCGTTTACTGCATATGACCTTAAGTGAGCGTTTACTGCATATGACCTTAAGAGAGCGATTACTGCATATGGCCTTAAGAGAGCGTTTACTGCATATGACCTTATATTTAAAAAGTTATAACAATGGAAACTTTTATAACTACTTGGCATATTAAAACAAAATAATCATTTGATTGCTCTTGATACACCAAATTTTCATTTTTAATCGTGAAATCCGAACTATCGAATTATGTATGTAAATAAGTGTAATTCTGAAGAGTAATTTACTCATAGAATTGTTTAGCTATCTAGAAATTCGGATTTGATTGCGAGTTTTGAATAAGTAATAAAACAAATTTAATTGAAATTTTTTAAATAGCACAAACGTGTAATAATCCGGAGTAAATGGATAGCATTATACAAGCAACTATTGTACTCAACACATTTCTCTGGAATGATTGGCATATTGCGGTTTTTCTGGAATAAATTAAAAAATGAGACTCATACGGTGCGACCTCTTTAGCACCTCATCCTTTTAAACACTAAAATTTTGGCAGTCAACGTTGTTGCTCTAGAGAGGTTAATATGTAGTATATTTTTCTGCAAGAAAATTGATGTTGTTGAAGAGAGGTTTTCCCCAAGAGTTCTTTTTTACAACATGTCCATTAAAAGTCTGAAATAGAAATCATTAAATACGACTGCGCAGTTATAGAGTCGGATGTTTATTTGTTAATACAAAACGCACAGAACAACCTGTCCTTAGCAGTCCTCAGTTGCGCAACAAACCATCTTCAACAACATTATGACTACCCATTTAACTCTCTGGAGCAACAACCTCACAACAACAACCAACACGTGGGTCTCGCACAGGGTGCTGCTCTCGCGTGGGTCTCGCACAGGGTGCTGCTCTCGCGAGGTTCCAATATACCAATATACATGTACTTTCAGTTGAGGTCAAAGGTATTCCGTTTATTTTTGGGCGTTATCAAGAGAAGCACGCATTGGTATTGAAAACATATTAGGTTCTTTATAATTTTATTTCTTACCAGAGTATCGTGATTGAAACGTGTTTGATTACAAGGCTGAATGAGCTAAACCATCAAACAATCCATTTGAAAACCCCTAGATCAAACAAAACTCCAGAACAGCGTTTGTTTTACAGTATGCGTACGTTTTACTGAATGTATGATGAATTCATTCAATAAATATAAACCATGATGATTTTTCATACACCATACAGCATTATTTTCCGAAGTTCTCCGCGTGGTTGTCGAGTATTTTGTCGCGTGGTTGCCGAGTATGTTGTCGCGTTGTTGCCGAGTATGTTGTCGCGTGGTTGCCGAGTATGTTGTTTCTCCGTCAAGTATTCATTGTGCAAACCAATCCTAAAACGGCATCGATATATTGATTATTTGATTGGCTTACATATGAAGACAGATTTTTTTGCGCATGCGCAGTACATGTTCTTTGTGGAATTTTAAATAGACAGTTTTTCATGTAATTGCCATTTTGGGAAAGTTTATTATCACCAAAATCATTCAGTAGATAATGATAGGGAAACTGATGATGATGGTAAAAATGATGATGATGATCTTGACGACGCTGATGACGGTGTGGATATTAATGATGATGTCTACAAAAATACCAAAATATGCTTCATTCTAAGATCCTAACAAATCACAAACACCCTGCACTTGGCATTTTCTCGCTTCCAAAATTCGGCCAAAACTTCCAAGTAACTGCCAAGTTGCGTTGTTACCCTGATACACTTATAGTCGGGTATGATTTGCAGGTAATTTTAGTTATGTACGCCTATTATCCGAATTATACGGTGTAATATACATTTCAACAGATTCCCAAAGGTGTTGAGCAATAAAATATGAAAAAAAGTTGTTTTTATATGCACCTTGATATAAAACACTTGGTTTCTAAACACATCAATACTAAATGTTCTACTAGAATCTACCACTTATCCACGAATATAACTTCTAGGTATGCAAATAAATCAGTAGACCGGCTTAGAAATATACAAAAATGAAGAAATCACCAATTTAAGAATTTCATTTTTTTGGTTAAGTTATCTTGTTATAAAAATCAAGTATTTTGTGGGTGATTGTGCGAATGATATAAATGGCATCAACATCATACTTAATACTTATCGAGGCTTTGGCATAATATCGTTGTAACTGATCCTATGAAGAAAGTTACCTATATTTTTTATATGAAAGTGTTAAATAAAAAATAGCATTGAACTAATAAATATACTTGTTTAAACCATGCTTAGTGGAAGACTCCCTGTATTCCTACATGTACTTTGTATCAAACCTCCCCGTATTCCTATATGTACTTTGTATCAAACCTCCCTGTATTCCTATATGTATTTGTATCAAACCTCCCTGTATTCCTATATGTACTTTGTATCAAACCTCCCTGTATTTCTATATGTACTTTGTATCAAACCTCCCTGTATTCCTATATGTACTTTGTATCAAACCTCCCTGTATTCCTATATATACTTTGTATCAAACCTCCCTGTATCCCTATATGTACTTTGTATCAAACCTCCCTGTATTCTTATATGTACTTTGTATCAAACCTCTCTGTATTTCTATATATACTTTGTATCAAACCTCCCTGTATTCCTATATGTACTTTGTATCAAACCTCCCTGTATTCCTATATGTACTTTGTATCAAACCTCCCTGTATTCCTATATATACTTTGTATCAAACCTCCCTGTATTCCTATATGTACTTTGTATCAAACCTCCCTGTATTCCTATATGTACTTTGTATCAAACCTCCCTGTATTCCTATATATACTTTGT
The DNA here is from genome assembly GCA_032209605.1 of Mactromeris polynyma. Taxonomy (NCBI): domain Eukaryota; kingdom Metazoa; phylum Mollusca; class Bivalvia; order Venerida; family Mactridae; genus Mactromeris; species Mactromeris polynyma. The sequence goes on from JASFXZ010000046.1 coordinate 120,595, forward strand.
ATCAAACCTCCCTGTATTCCTATATATACTTTGTATCAAACCTCCCTGTATTCCTATATGTACTTTGTATCAAACCTCCCTGTATTCCTATATGTACTTTGTATCAAACCTCCCTGGATTTCTATATATACTTTGTATCAAACCTCCCTGTATTCCTATATGTACTTTGTATCAAATTCCTATATCTGCATTGTGCGTTGTTTAACTGCACTGAGTATACATGAATGCATTTAGCTAATTCCAAATCATGTTTACGAATATTCAGATGTACCGACAATTTCCGCAATGTTCATGTAATAAGCATTCATTATCTCTGAACAATAAACATTTTGCGTAATTAAGAGAATTACCTTGGCATTCTGGAATACATACACATTGCTGAATGTATTGTATGAACGTTTACAGTGATCAGTGCAAAGATATATCGCACCTGACACAAACATTGCGTTGAATGCATGCCGTGTATGTCCGGTGCATCTGTTAGTTTCATAAACAGATCGAAATTTTGTAAACTTAATATTAACAATAATATCCCTGAGGAAAATTCAGTGTAAATGTTAAAATGCATGTAAATAAAGTTACCTGCGTGAAACATGCTTAGTGGCTGTTGAGTTTTTCAAGAACCGCTAGTTACTCGTATATTGTTTGAAATGATCGACTGACTGCAGCTGTGAACCGCCATAATCATCATCAGTATCATCATCCATATCGCCGTCGTCTCCATTGTCATCATCATTTAGCGCGTTATCAAAATCGTATATGTATACGTTAGGCATGAATGTTAGGACTGACTGTTGTAAAAAGTCATCATCATCCTCATCATCATATGCATTAGAATCATCATCATCATATGCATTATAATCCTCATCCTCATCATCATATGCGTTATAATCATCATTCTCATCATCATATGCATTATAATCATCATCCTCATCCTCATCATCATATGTATTATAATCATCATCCTCATCATCATATGCATTATAATCATCATCCTCATCATCATATGCATTATAATCATCATCCTCATCATCATATGCATTATAATCATTATCACTTTCGTCAGCGTTATCGTCATCATCATCATCATCACAACATTTAACGATTTATGTGAACAAAATCATATTTAGTTTATATTTATTGATTGAATACTCTAAATCATCGTCATCATCGTCGTCATCGTCATCATCGTCGTCATCATCAACATCATCATCATCGGCATCATCAACATCATCGTCATCATCAACATCATCGTCATCATCAACATCATCGTCATCATCAACATCATCGTCATCATCAACATCATCAACATCATCCTCGTCGTTGTTATCATCACCAGATTATTAAACTCGATACGGCAGTGTAACTTTGTGTATAACGTACCTGGTCTATGATCGTGGGGTTCAATGTTTGAGTCTAGACATAAGTGTCCACATAATAAGGCGACTGAGGATATACATAATTGTTTATGGCGAAATGTTTAGAAGTTCCGTTGTAATTAAAGTCGACTTGATGATGTAAACAATTTAAATATTTTGCTTACGTGCATTCTTCGTTGCTTTCATCAACGCTTTTCTGAAAATCAAAACATGTTGAGAGAGTTAAATTGTAATCTATATTTACCAGTAAACAAGAGAGTACGGATCACGGTAGGGAAGAGTTGTTGTCAATAACCACAGATGGCATCTGTAAAATAAGAACATATGAACCAAGGAAATCCCTAGATTCTGGCAATTTTCAACATTATGTCTTGAATCTTTATAGCTTTGCCTTTTGCTTAAATAATAATTTGTAGGAAAAAGAATGACTAACTCATAAAGCTCACTGAAAGAACTGCGGTAAAATTGTCCCTAGATAATATTGTTAAAACTTTTTTGCCCAACCATTTTGTATGTATGTACAAGTTATTGTTTGTGTGTTTGCGCGAATATGATAATTATATGTATAACTACAATGAAATATGATTAATCTAAAATACTGGGAAGTTATCGTTCAAGACAATACCGATTTAAAAAGAAGTACTGTATAGGGGACTACTCATTACAGTACACATCCCTTATGTTTTTGGAGGGACAATACAATTTACTATTCCTTGCGTAAATATTGCATTGTAAATGTAAGCAATTTCTTACTGTTGTGTTTATTATTTTAAATTGTCTGTGAGAATTATCGCTCATGGGAGTATATTGTAATATCATATAGCTATTCGGTAACCTTCGGTCAATACTGTGTACCAAGTTTATTTGAGTTGTTTTCGAATGACTATAAAATAATGAAACCAAGCTGAATTAGGTCGAAAGTCCAATTTATAAATATTTAATGTGTCAAGGTCACCGGAAGTGCATTTTTAGAAGAAAAAAATATAACCTTTTTGTAATACCGAATTTATGGAAGAGTCGGTATCTATAACTCTATGATTCTCCCATTCTGTTCACCCATACCGTCTTGCGTTCCTAGTTTACATGTTCTGCATTAATCATTTTGTTAGTAAGCACATCTAATTAACTGTTGGCAGGCACACATATACGTAAATACTGACCTTCGGTGCCAGATTTCTTCTTGAATTAATTTCGTAATTGTTTTATGTTGTTGGCAAAACCCTATGTATGTGGCCGCCGCATTTTGCGTCTTCAGAACAAATCCGCGAATAAGATCAAAACATTTGGCAAAAAAAACATTACTAGCCGCTGATTGATTACAGCGCAACCTGTCCGGAGCGGTCCTTCCAGGAGAATTAACATTTCTTCAACATTTCCACATTTCTCTTAGTAAAAATTTACTGTCAGTTTAGAGCTACAACCTCTTAGCAAGAGTCAAAGTTCGCATCTCTCAGTTGATGGTGCTCTGGAGAAGTTCCCCTGTATATGAAAGGTGAAACGAGTGGTTGAATTGGGGACACTGATAGAATATGTTTATACAAGTGAGAAAGTGTCACACAGGCACTGCAAGATTCCCAAGCAGCATCTACACACACATCCCTACTTAGACCCTCCTTATAATGTGGTTTTTGTACTCCGATCCTTTATAATTATTTGGGATAGGTCGGAAGTTCTTTAATTTTATCGATGTTTTTCGTATACTCGTGGAACTCCCAACATACAATTTATTAAAGATGGCCATAACGTTTGGTAAATACAATGCAAGGTATACTATGGGAAACATAGTGCACTAAGAAACCATTGATTTAATTTAACGTCATTCCGCTATCCACTGACTGTTGATTTTCTAGATAAAATCAATCGAAGTGGGCGCCAAAATGAACAGAATCATGTACAGTAGGCCTATAACCTATCTATGGCAGCCCTCTCTTGTATAACCTCTCTAGGGCGGCCCTCTCTTGTATAACCTCTCTAGGGCGGCCCTCTCTTGTATAACCTCTATAGGACGGCCCTCTCTTGTATAACCTCTCTAGGGCGGCCCTCTCTTGTGTAACCTCTCTATGGCAGCTCTCTCTTGTATAACCTCTCTAGGACGGCCCTCTCTTGTATAACCTCTCTATGGCAGCCCTCTCTTGTATAACCTCTCTAGGGCAGCCCTCTCTTGTATAACCTCTTTAGGGCGGCCCTCTCTTGTATAACCTCTCTTGGACGGCCCTCTCTTGTATAACCTCTCTATGGCAGCCCTCTCTTGTATAACCTCTCTATGGCAGCCCTCTCTTGTATAACCTCTCTAGGGCAGCCCTCTCTTGTATAACCGCTCTAGGACGGCCCTCTCTTGTATAACCTCTCTAGGGCGGCCCTCTCTTGTATAACCTCTCTAGGGCGGCCCTCTCTTGTATAACCTCTATAGGACGGCCCTCTCTTGTATAACCTCTCTAGGGCGGCCCTCTCTTGTATAACCTCTCTAGGGCGGCCCTCTCTTGTATAACCTCTCTAGGGCGGCCCTCTCTTGTATAGCCTCTCTAGGGCGGCCCTCTCTTGTATAACCTCTCTAGGGCGGCCCTCTCTTGTATAACCTCTCTAGGGCGGTCCTCTCTTGTATAACCTCCATAGGGCGGCCCTCTCTTGTATAACCTCTCTAGGGCAGCCCTCTCTTGTATAACATCTCTAGGACGGCCCTCTCTTGTATAACCTCTCTAGGACGGCCCTCTCTTGTATAACCTCTCTAGGGCAGTCCTCTCTTGTATAACATCTCTAGGGCGGCCCTCTCTTGTATAACCTCTCTAGGGCGGCCCTCTCTTGAGCAACCCCCTCTCTTTAATCCAAATTTCATTCCATAATAACTTACAATCAATGTAACCTCTCTAGAGCGGAGGCCTCTCTACAACAGCTGGACTTCGCATCTTCCAAAGGGCGTTACTCTGAAGTGATTGTATTGTGTCAAACACCCGATATTTATACAACTCGACTAAATCGTGTCATCATTCATCACAAGTCATTCTTCCATTAAAAAATAGTACATAGAGGATATTGAATGAGTGTTGTTTAGTAGCCTATTGAATTTATTGAACGAGTTGAATAAAATGATATGAAGCGAGCCTCTGGCGAGCTTCAACAAGTTCGATAAATTCAATACTAAACAACACGAATTTAATATTCTATTTATCACATACCCGACAAAATCCACATCCAAACTTGACCTCATTTATAGAGACAGCAGCGTCGCGAAAGTAATTAGGCTATTGAATTAATGAGCCGAAAAAGTAGTCCGATTCACAAATTCATAATTTCTAAAATTATCCATAGATCTATCAATATTTAATTATTTTCCAGTTTATAAAATGTATTTAACAATTTGCTAATATCAAACGTAACTGTAAAATGTACATAAAGGAAAACTTTTCTGTCAAAATGTCATCGATAAATATGTTTAATGACGTCATCAGATAAACAAGTCTCTGGCGTCATACACGCGTTCAGTGAGTCCGTTCCATCTCTCTGACTCGAATCGTATCAAAGTGTGCGGAATTTAGTCAATTTTGATTGATATAGGACTGAGCTCTTCGAACAAAGATAAAATATGTTGATTCAAATTCCTGTGTACAATGATGATGTGTTGAATGTTGTCTGAAAGACGAATCGTTTGAGATGGAATAAACTTACTGAACTGGTTGTTAATTGTAAAACAAGCAGCGTATGGATTTAATTAAGGTTTTCCGCTCATTTGCATATTATATGCAAACTGTGCAATATGATATTTATTGCATAGTAGAAACATGCACGGGTATGTGATAAACTGTTATATTTATAGAAATATAGGTCAGGACGTACATTTACGGTTGCGTGTTAGTACAGATACAGATGCCACGGTGTCATGGAGTCTTTGTCGGAAATTTGATCCATTTTAAGTCTGTCTAGTGTACTCAATATATTTATCATTAAAGTTATATTAAGGTCCAGACATTTCATAAATCAAATACACGTACTGTCGATGTCTATTTCAGAACGTAAATATTGTACATGTGGGAACTATCTATACACATCATATTAGTTTACATTATATTAATTATTATTGTCGGATTCATATCACAATGTTAACGTCTTGTGGAGAATGATATGGAAATCTTGAATCTTGTACACATTAGTATATAAGAACTTGGTACATATCACAAATATATCTGATAGTAAACAAAATCACAATAAATATTTAGTTGTATGTGTATGTTTCTAAGGATTTCGCATAAAGCTTTGATGTGTATTTCTTATGGGATCCTTTATTTTGGTATTTCCAGTGGGATCCTTTATTTTGGTACTTCAAGTGGGATCCTTTATTTTGGTATTTCCAGTGGGATCCTTTATTTTTGGTATTTCCAGTGGGAACCTTTATTTTGGTACTTCAAGTGGGATCCTTTAGTTTGGTATTTCCAGTGGGATCCTTTATTTTGGTATTTCCAGTGGGATCCTTTATTTTTAGTATTTCCAGTGGGATCCTTTATTTTGGTACTTCAAGTGGGATCCTTTATTTTGGTATTTCCAGTGGGATCCGTTATTTTTGGTATTTCCAGTGGGATCCTTTATTTTGGTACTTCCATTGAGATCCTTTATTTTGGTATTTCCATTGAGATCCTTTATTTTGGTTTGAAAATGTACTTTTGTAACAACTATTGAACAATCTGAATATGAATGTAAGAATATTTTCTACACTGAAATGAACTCGGCACAAGTATACTTATCAAGGAAACTACACAACCAGCGCTTACCAGACATACACACAAACACACACACGCACACACACACACCTGTATTTTAAGAATGTATGATCAGAAGATTCTCTCTATAGGTATATGTGCCGTGTAGTTTTACAAAAGTTCGCCAATAGGTGTGATTTTGATTGAATCTTGTATATGTATTTAAGAACATTAAATATACATATTGGAATAAAATAGGGCTTTAATACATTTTTAGATAATTATTTACAGTGAGTGAATTGTTTTGCATATAACCTTACTTACCAACGCGTTTGGTTTCCAACTTAACTTAAACCATATTTTGTTCTTTTCCTGAAATCAGTGATTGGTAATTTCTCTCATCACAAAACGACCTTCCGGCAATTCGATGTCTGAGTGTCATTGTACGCATTACGTGACTACCATAGCGTAGAGTTTCGATGTCTGAGTGTCATTGTACGCATTACGTGACTACCATAGCGTAGAGTTTCGATGTCTGAGTGTCATTGTACGCATTACGTGACTACCATAGCGTAGAGTTTCGATGTCTGAGTGTCATTGTACGCATTACGTGACTACCATAGCGTAGAGTTTCGATGTCTGAGTGTCATAGGATTGTACGCATTACGTGACTACCATAGCGTAGAGTTTCGATGTCTGAGTGTCATTGGATTGTACGCATTACGTGACTACCATAGCGTAGAGTTTCGATGCCTGAGTGTCATTGGATTGTACGCATTACGTGACTACCATAGCGTAGAGTTTCGATGTCTGAGTGTCATAGGATTGTACGCATTACGTGACTACCATAGCGTAGAGTTTCGATGTCTGAGTGTCATTGGATTGTACGCATTACGTGACTACCATAGCGTAGAGTTTCGATGTCTGAATGTCATTGGATTGTACGCATTACGTGACTACCATAGCGTAGAGTTTCGATGTCTGAATGTCATAGGATTGTACGCATTACGTGACTACCATAGCGTAGAGTTTCGATGTCTGAGTGTCATTGGATTGTACGCATTACGTGACTACCATAGCGTACAGTTGTTCTATTTCCGTAATTTTATAATTTAGTGCGTTACGATTCTAACAAGGAAGAAGACATTATGAGAGTTGTTGAAATAAAGAGTAATGTGAAAAATGCATCATAAAAGATGGGAAGGATATGTTATTGCCAAAATGAGATTTTTGGGACTGGGAACGATAGAGATCTCTGTGGTAAGGGCTTCCGGTCCTGTTCCGAGACACATATACAGTAGATAAGAAATAAGTTCCGAATCTTTCAAAGTTATGAATTGTCAATACGACATTATTTAAGTGCACATTTTCGGGCAGGTCACTTCAAATAGTAATTCTCGACGTCTTTCTTTATAGTCCAAAGTAACTGTCTATGACTTTGACTTTCGATTTTACAAAAATCCATATTGTTTTTAGTTGTTCGGTAGCATCTAGCATTGATTTTTTACAGAAAAATACTAAACAATGTCTTTGATATAAACAATGTCTTCGATATTCTATGTTAAAATTGTTTTGAGTTAAGTCAATTATTGTAACAGCCTGAAAAAAATTGGGTCAATCGCCTAATTATAATGTTTGGCGTGGGTTTAGTCACGTGTCATCAAACAAACGCCGAAAACACATCACCTAAGTATAATATTTGGCGTGGGTTTAGTCACGTGTCATAACAAACGCCAAAACCGCGCGCTTTACTCCGGATGTCGCGGAGGAATATAGGTAAATCAATTGGTAAACAATAGTCCAACAGTTGGCATTTATCTCTGTACTTTCTGGAATTTCTGAATATAAAACCAGTGTTCAATACCGAACAACTACAGTGCTTTCAGCGCTTTGATTACAAATTCAAATGAAACAGTCAATGCTCTGTGACAGACGCTACTCAACTTAGTGTCTTTAATTAGCTAATAAATGTTAAAATCTTACATTATATCGGACATTGCCTCGTTACGTATCAATGATACAGTTCCAAGACTATGTAACCGTCTTATCGCTAAGTTTCTTTTACTGTTATATTATTGTACATTCCTTATAGTCCCCATTTCCACCCTCTATAGTACCATTGCATATCCAACGCCTTCCCCTTCAATTTGGTTAAAAAAATATACCTCCTCTCCAAATTTGGGTCTTCTGTTCTCGATTCCCGTTCTTTTTATTTCATTTTGTATTTCTTCCCCATTCACTGTTGTATTTCATATACCACACATCTATGTGTACATGCCATGGTTTGTGACTTGGTTTTTGTATGAACCGCTCTTTCTCACTTTTCTTCTAATGTCATAACTGTCAGCTATCTGCAAAACCAATTATACATTTATTACAACAAACATACGCATTACTTCAATAGGAGCTAATATACAAGTCGAGCAGAAATGCTACGTACGCGTGCAGCACCAACCTTCCCATAAGAACAAGGTGAAAGTATAAACTTTGTTATACAAGTAAAATAATCCATTGGGTCACATGATTCATTCTGATCCACTTTCAGTACAATGATAAACGAACATGTAATATTTTTTATGAAACAAATGGTTTCAACAAATGATTTGTCCGAAGGTTTGATCAAGTTAATGCTTTAAACAAAATAAGGGAAGGAAGAGGAGAGGTTGTCACGTGTATGCTGATAAAACTTTTCTATGTGAATCTATATAAGTAGTAATGTTTTATGACGAAAAATGCGATAATGTGTTTGTATTTCTGGAGTAAAGCTACATTATGTCAAACACTATTGCTGTTATCTTTGAATAGTAGTTCATGCATATTGTCAATTGGCGTTTTTCTAATCATTAAAGGCTGGCAACCATTAACTGATACAAAAACTTAAACACGTAATGGATGTTTTCTGTTGAACATAACAGCTTCTAGATAAACCTGTTTAGACTTGAGTTACTTGTTTGTTCTTCGATTACGTTATTTTTGTTCTTTCTGAAGATGTCATTATGGCATCGAAAAATCGCTTATCTGAAACGGTTTTTACGCGGAGCTTAAAGTCTGGCTCTCAGAAGTAGGCCATGTTTTATCGAGAAAATGCCTCTCTGCATTGGTTAACGTTTATAAATATATTTGAGTGTTTGGCAGAACAATACTTTATGTGATGAATTCTGAACTACTCATATATAGAAAACCTGCTAATGATGAGTGCTACTCCAGGGCCTGTATTCACCTAATGATGGGTGCTACTCCAGGGCATGTATTCACCTAATGATGAGTGCTACTCCAGGGCCTGTATTCACCTAATGATGAGTGCTACTCCAGGGCCTGTATTCACCAAACGATGAGTGCTACTCCAGGGCCTGTATTCACCTAATGATGAGTGCTACTCCAGGGCCTGTATTCACCTAATGATGAGTGCTACTCCAGGCCTGTATTCACCAAATGATGAGTGCTACTCCAGGGCCTGTATTCACCTAATGATGAGTGCTACTCCAGGGCCTGTATTCACCAAATGATGAGTGCTACTCCAGGGCATGTATTCACCTAATGCTGGGTGCTACTCCAGGGCCTGTATTCACCTAATGATGAGTGCTACTCCAGGGCCTGTATTCACCTAATGATGAGTTCTACTCCAGGGCCTGTATTCACCAAATGATGAGTGCTACTCCAGGGCCTGTATTCACCAAATGATGAGTGCTACTCCAAGGCCTGTATTCACCAAATGATGAGTGCTACTCCAGGGCCTGTATTCACCTAGTGATGAGTGCCACTCCAGGGCCTGTATTCACCTAATGATGAGTGCTACTCCAGGGCCTGTATTCACCTAATGATGGGTGCTACTCCAGGGCCTGTATTCACCTAATGATGAGTGCTACTCCATGGCCTGTATTCACCTAATGATGGGTGCTACTCCAGGGCCTGTATTCACCTAATGATGAGTGCTACTCCAGGGCATGTATTCACCAAATGATGAGTGCTACTCCAGGGCCTGTATTCACCAAATGAAGAGTGCTACTCCAGGGCCTGTATTCACCTAATGATGAGTTCTACTCCAGGGCCTGTATTCACCAAATGATGAGTGCTACTCCAGGGCCTGTATTCACCAAATGATGAAGGCTACTCCAAGGTCTGTATTCACGAAATGATGAGTGCTACTCCAGGGCCTGTATTCACGTAGGGATGAGTGCCACTCCAGGGTCTGTATTCACCTAATGAGGAGTGCTACTCCAGGGCCTGTATTCACCTAATGATGGGTGCTACTCCAGGGCCTGTATTCACCTAATGATGAGTGCTACTCCATGGCCTGTATTCACCTAATGATGGGTGCTACTCCAGGGCCTGTATTCACCAAATGATGAGTGCTACTCCAGGTCCTGTATTCACCTAATGATGAGTGCTACTCCAGGGCCCGTATTCACCTAATGATGAGTGCTACTCCAGGGCCTGTATTCACCTAATGCTGGGTGCTACTCCAGGGCCTGTATTCACCTAATGATGAGTGCTACTCCAGGGCCTGTATTCACCAAATGATGAGTGCTACTCCAGGGCATGTATTCATCTAATGATGAGTGCTACTCCAGGGCCTGTATTCACCTAATGATGAGTGCTACTCCAGGGCCTGTATTCACCTAATGATGAGTGCTACTCCAGGGCCTGTATTCACCTAATGATGAGTGCTACTCCAGGGCCTGTATTCACCCAATGATGAGTGCTACTCCAGGGCCTGTATTCACCAAATGATGAGTGCTACTCCAGGGCCTGTATTCACCTAATGATGAGTGCTACTCCAGGGCCTGTATTCACCAAATGACGAGTGCTACTCCAGGGCCTGTATTCACCTAATGATGAGTGCTACTCCAGGGCCTGTATTCACCTAATGATGGGTGCTACTCCAGGGCCTATATTCACCTAATGATGAGTGCTACTCCAGGGCCTGTATTCACCTAATCATGGGTGCTACTCCAGGGCCTGTATTCACCTAATGATGGGTGCTACTCCAGGGCCTGTATTCACCAAATGATGAGTGCTACTCCATGGCCTGTATTCACCTAACGATGAGTGGTGCTACTCCAGGGCCTGTATTCACCTAATGATGGGTGCTACTCCAGGGCCTGTATTCACCTAATGATGAGTGCTACTCCAGGGCCTGTATTCACCTAATGATGAGTGCTACTCCAGGGCATGTATTCACCTAATGCTGGGTGCTACTCCAGGGCCTGTATTCACCTAGTGATGAGTGCTACTCCAGGGCCTGTATTCACCTAATGATGGGTGCTACTCCAGGGCCTGTTTTCACCTAATGATGAGTGCTACTCCAGGGCCTGTATTCACCTAATGATGAGTACTACTCCAGGGCCTGTATTCACCTAATGATGAGTGCTACTCTAGGGCCTGTATTCACCTAATGATGAGTGCTACTCCAGGGCCTGTATTCACCTAATGATGAGTGGTGCTACTCCAGGGCCTGTATTCACCTAATGATGGTGCTACTCCAGGGCCTGTATTCACCTAATGATGAGTTCTACTCCAGGGCCTGTATTCACCTAATGATGGGTGCTACTCCAGGGCATGTATTCACCTAATGATGAGTGCTACTCCAGGGCCTGTATTCACCTAATGATGAGTGCTACTCCAGGGCCTGTATTCACCTAATGATGAGTGGTGCTACTCCAGGGCCTGTATTCACCTAATGATGGGTGCTACTCCAGGGCCTGTATTCACCTAATGATGAGTGCTACTCCAGGGCCTGTATTCACCTAATGATGAGTGCTACTCCAGGGCATGTATTCACCTAATGCTGGGTGCTACTCCAGGGCCTGTATTCACCTAATGATGAGTGCTACTCCAGGGCCTGTATTCACCTAATGATGGGTGCTACTCCAGGGCCTGTATTCACCTAATGATGAGTGCTACTCCAGGGCCTGTATTCACCTAATGATGAGTGCTACTCCAGGGCCTGTATTCACCTAATGATGAGTGCTACTCCAGGGCCTGTATTCACCTAATGATGAGTTCTACTCCAGGGCCTGTATTCACCTAATGAGGAGTTCTACTCCAGGGCCTGTATTCACCTAATGATGAGTGCTACTCCAGGGCCTGTATTCACCTAATGATGAGTGCTACTCCAGGGCCTGTATTCACATAATGATGGTGCTACTCCAGGGCCTGTATTCACCTAATGATGGGTGCTACTCCAGGGCCTGTATTCACCTAATGATGGTGCTACTCCAGGGCCTGTATTCACCTAATGATGGTGCTACTCCAGGGCCTGTATTCACCTAATGATGGGTGCTACTCCAGAGCCTGTATTCACCTAATGATGGTGCTACTCCAGGGCATGTATTCACCTAATGCTGGGTGCTACTCCAGGGCCTGTATTCACCTAATGATGAGTGCTACTCCAGGGCCTGTATTCACCTAATGATGAGTTCTACTCCAGGGCCTGTATTCACCAAATGATGAGTGCTACTCCAGGGCCTGTATTCACCAAATGATGAGTGCTACTCCAAGGCCTGTATTCACCAAATGATGAGTGCTACTCCAGGGCCTGTATTCACCTAGTGATGAGTGCCACTCCAGGGCCTGTATTCACCTAATGATGAGTGCTACTCCAGGGCCTGTATTCACCTAATGATGGGTGCTACTCCAGGGCCTGTATTCACCTAATGATGAGTGCTACTCCATGGCCTGTATTCACCTAATGATGGGTGCTACTCCAGGGCCTGTATTCACCTAATGATGAGTGCTACTCCAGGGCATGTATTCACCAAATGATGAGTGCTACTCCAGGGCCTGTATTCACCAAATGAAGAGTGCTACTCCAGGGCCTGTATTCACCTAATGATGAGTTCTACTCCAGGGCCTGTATTCACCAAATGATGAGTGCTACTCCAGGGCCTGTATTCACCAAATGATGAAGGCTACTCCAAGGTCTGTATTCACGAAATGATGAGTGCTACTCCAGGGCCTGTATTCACGTAGGGATGAGTGCCACTCCAGGGTCTGTATTCACCTAATGAGGAGTGCTACTCCAGGGCCTGTATTCACCTAATGATGGGTGCTACTCCAGGGCCTGTATTCACCTAATGATGAGTGCTACTCCATGGCCTGTATTCACCTAATGATGGGTGCTACTCCAGGGCCTGTATTCACCAAATGATGAGTGCTACTCCAGGGCCTGTATTCACCTAATGATGAGTGCTACTCCAGGGCCCGTATTCACCTAATGATGAGTGCTACTCCAGGGCCTGTATTCACCTAATGCTGGGTGCTACTCCAGGGCCTGTATTCACCTAATGATGAGTGCTACTCCAGGGCCTGTATTCACCAAATGATGAGTGCTACTCCAGGGCATGTATTCATCTAATGATGAGTGCTACTCCAGGGCCTGTATTCACCTAATGATGAGTGCTACTCCAGGGCCTGTATTCACCAAATGATGAGTGCTACTCCAGGGCCTGTATTCACCTAATGATGAGTGCTACTCCAGGGCCTGTATTCACCCAATGATGAGTGCTACTCCAGGGCCTGTATTCACCAAATGATGAGTGCTACTCCAGGGCCTGTATTCACCTAATGATGAGTGCTACTCCAGGGCCTGTATTCACCAAATGACGAGTGCTACTCCAGGGCCTGTATTCACCTAATGATGAGTGCTACTCCAGGGCCTGTATTCACCTAATGATGGGTGCTACTCCAGGGCCTGTATTCACCTAATGATGAGTTCTACTCCAGGGCCTGTATTCACCTAATGATGAGTGCTACTCCAGGGCCTGTATTCACCTAATGATGAGTGCTACTCCAGGGCCTGTATTCACATAATGATGGTGCTACTCCAGGGCCTGTATTCACCTAATGATGGGTGCTACTCCAGGGCCTGTATTCACCTAATGATGGTGCTACTCCAGGGCCTGTATTCACCTAATGATGGTGCTACTCCAGGGCCTGTATTCACCTAATGATGGGTGCTACTCCAGAGCCTGTATTCACCTAATGATGGTGCTACTCCAGGGCCTGTATTCACCTAATGATGAGTGCTACTCCAGGGCCTGTATTCACCTAATGATGAGTGCTACTCCAGGGCCTGTATTCACCAAAAACAAATTCAGACTTCAGACTCAAATTACAGTTTGAGACCTAAGCTTTTATTTCGATGAACATAGATCAAAATTCAAATTCACGAGAACTGTTGCGTCAAGAAAGCTGGTATGAATGGTTCAGTAGCAATAGTAGCGATTTTGGGAGTGATTTCTTGTTCAACCACTTTAAAGCATGTTTAAGACTAAGTCTCAAATTCAGGCTTAAAATGTTAGAGACGAAGTGCCCAGGTCTGGGTACAGGAGGTTACTACTACTTCATTATTAGAGGAACTGCCGTAGTATTACTTTCGGACGACATGTGATAAAGTGATAATAATAGATAGGAGTTTACGCAACATCGCAATATGTTGTCACTGTTTGAAATGAAGTTCGACACACAACATTATCTTCTCTGAAGAAGAAGAGCCATACATTTATTAATATGGCAACTACAAATACATTTAGATTACCACGAGAGACTGCTCTATTAATAAATTCTATTCTTTGGAATATTTATACGTCAACTGACCAACGTACGTAATTGAAATACCGGTACAAATGAATTAACGTTATGATTTATTCATTGTACGATGTATCTCCATAACTACGATATGCGTTGGTGTACACGATTGCTGTTACATACAAATAATTAACAGTTGTATACAGTTAGCATTCCATACAAATTAAGGCGTTTGTCTGTATAGAGAGTTTGTATGTGCAATGCGTATATGTACACTGTATCACAGCAAATGTATGCAAATACATGTATGCAGTTCACCCTGTCCAAATCAGCCCTTTCTTGGGCTACAACCTTTCTTCAACAACAATATCATTTCCTGAGTATAGAATATATCAATTTGAACCTCTCGACAACAGTCAAATGTACATCTTCCAACACGTAGTACTCGGGAGGGGCTGCTCTGTAATTATCGGACCAATAATGGTTTTGGATGGTATTATCCAAAAGTTAACATACCCTGTCATTGTATATACATTTAGTTTCAAAGAAACAGTGAATATTATAACAATGATAACAATGAACAGCACTTGCGAAGTAAGGCGGTGTAAGTGTGTGAAAGTTTCGGAACGGTTTGCCGTAATTTGTCGAAAATGTTCTAAATAAGAAGTGACGGTTAGCACCCTGAAATTCGAGTAGTATATATTTTGTATGAAAGAAATTCATCATTCTACATTCTTTTCTGTTACGCTGGTAATTAGATAAAAACACACACTATTTTAACTGATATACTAGCTGGTGTCTTTAGTCCCTTTTGCAAGGATCTGGAACAAGCATTTGACGCCAATCCCACTTGCTTTAAGTATGACAGGGAGTTGGGGGCACATGCCCTTAGCCTCTTTTTATAAGGGTTTTGCGCACTACTCATTTGCCTTTTTAAGTATTTTATTCACACACATTCCTTATTTTTCACAAGGATTTTGCGTCTATTCCCTTTACTTCTTTGGCAAGGATTTATTTGCAAACCCCTTGGCCCTTTTACTCAAAGATTTTGCACACAGCCCCATTTGCACCCCTTTCACGAGAATTTGTCGTATACCCCTTTACCACTTCCTCGTATTTCCTTAAACAATTCCCACACCAAAGTAAGATTTACACAATTACATCGATATATCTACTTGTGAACACCAGCTACACTATGAGACGTATGAATGCACATGAACTGTTTTTTCTCGTTCTGAGTTTTACCAAATCGATACGAACTAACGGTCTATGTATAAAGCCATCGCTCCTATACATTTCTAGCGGATTTGGTGGCTTCAATCAATAACAGACTATAAGAAAACAGAAGTGAGAGAATCAGTCCAGACTGCCGAGCTATTTCTCGTCTTGTCTTATGTATTGAATATTTTCATTTGCTTGTTGTAAAAGTGGTGGAAATGGAAGTAACTTGTAATGCAGTCCTTTCACTTACAGCCGTTTTTCCTACGATTCTGCTTCTGGAAAATGGAGACCGTGTTCTATTGTTTGCATCGATGGCTTAATCTGGTTGACTTTGTCACTACATTGTTTCCAATATAATAATGAATATATAGATGGATGGTCGTCCCTTTTCTGTCAATTACCTACATGTACTTCATTCAATGCGAATTTGACTAAGCACTCTTTTGATACACTACCTCATTTCAGACAATTTATCACATCTCCCGTAGTAAAATAATAAGCAATTTTACTTCTCTAGTGTGGCAACATCTCAACAACGGCAGCAACTTGCATCTCTTCCCTCTCTCTGACAAACCCCACTATCCCCTTGTCGTATTTATTCCTCACCCCTCTCCAACACTCATACAACACCATTATTCCTCGCCCCCCTCTCCAACACTCATACACCGCCATTATTCTTCGCCCCCCCTCTCAAACACTCATACAACGCCATTATTCCTCACCCCCTCTCCAACACTCATACACCGCCATTATTCCTCGCCCCCTCTCCAACACTCATACAACGCCATTGTTCCTCCCCCCTCACCAACACTCATACACCGCCATTATTTCATCCCCCTCACCAACACTCATACACCGCCATTATTCCTCCCCCCTCACCAACACTCATACACCGCCATTATTTCACGCCCCTCTCTCCAACACTCATACACCGCCATTATTCCTCGCCCCCTCTCCAACACTCATACACCGCCATTATTCCTCCCCCTCTCCAACACTCATACACCGCCATCATTCCTCCCCCTCTCCAACACTCATACACCGCCATTATTCCTCGCCCCCTCTCCAACACTCATACATCGCCATTATTCCTCCCCCTTCTCCAATACTCATACACCGCCATTATTCCTCGCACCCTCTCCAGCACTCATACACCGCCATTATTCCTCGCCCCTCTCCAACACTCATACACCGCCATTATTCCTCACCCCCTCTCCAACACGCATACACCGCTATTATTCCTCCCCCTCTCCAACACTCATACACCGCTATTATTCCTCCCCCTCTCCAACACTCATACACCGCCATTATTCCTCCCCCCTCTCCAACACTCATACACCGCCATTATTCCTCGCCCCTCTCCAACACTCATACACCGCTATTATTCCTCCCCCTCTCCAACACGCATACACCGCTATTATTCCTCCCCCCTCTCCAACACTCATACAACGCCATTATTCATCGGCCCCTCTCCAACACTCATACACCGCCATTATTCCTCGCCCCCTCTCCAACACTCATACACCGCTATTATTCCTCCGCCCTCTCCAACACTCATACAACGCCATGGCTATACAATATAACGTGCCAAGATCCGAATGAACTGCAAATGCGTTTATTTCCTGACAAACAGTAAAAGTTAACCGATGATAACCAAATCAAGCCATTTTACCACAAACACTCTAGCCTATAGTATGATAAGTAACCGTTTATTTTATATAATCATTGTTTTGTTTCATTTTCAGGGGCGTGGTTGTCCTAGATATTAACCTTGACAAAACCTCTGTTAACCAGTGTGAGAAGTCAGAAACCCTGTTTTCCGGCTCCCATAAATGCCGACCTGAGACAACACAAGTAAGTACTGTTTATTTCGCTTGTTCGATTCGCAAATTCTCTGATGAGGAAGTGACGTATCCGAATGTACAGTCTTCCTTCCATGTTTGTTTTGCCATTGTCTAATCTCCTTCTTCTTCTTCCAATATTGTACAGGGCCCACCCTGGAGCATCGTCGTATCATTCCAGTTCACATGTTTGTGAAAGTATTGCGCATCAATGTGGTGTTTACATACCGTGTCAACATTGGCATACATTGTTGTCGTTCCCGTTACCTCCCCAAGGCGATTTACCGTGCTAACAGTAGGGCTTGCCTATTTCACGTACACCGACAACATGACACATGACGTGTTTCATTTGAACATAGTGAAAAGGGAAAACGTGTTACGTTACCAGGCATACTATCGCTGTATGCCTGCGCTGCCTTAAGGGACAACAAATGTTTTATGTTCATCTTGATTCATAATTATTTTAGAGAAAATCTTGAACCCTTTAGCTCTGTATGGACTCGTCCACTGGCTCTTTTATAGTCATGTTTGTAAATCGTACGTTATCGTTGGGGATAATACACGTAAGTGGGAGCATAGAAGGAACGACAACTCTTGATAGAGATTGTCGTGTAGCTTGAGGTATGATTGAAACATCTGCCTTCATATCAACATATCACACATTCTTGTCCGTTTTCAAGAACAAATTATACATACTTCAATATCTAACACACAGAAATAGAAATTGCAAAAGACAGAGGTTTTAATGAAATGCTTCGTTTGATCAAATCGCACCATTGATATCAAAATACTGGAAAACGATTTAAATTACATTCAACAACAGCATGAACTGGGAAATTATAAAACAACATTTGGCGTAGAACAACATTCCATTATAAGAATTTAATTTTAATACATTATCGGTAATAAGCACATTTTGAGAAACAACTTTCAAGACATTCTACAAGTTCAGAAAAGCCACTTTGCTTGCAATGAATGGCAGTAACTCGGTCAGATTCTTTTATAATAAGACTATATATAACTTTATTTACCTCCACATACACGGAGTGAATAACATATATACAATATATTACAGTATATGCAATACACACACACTTACCTCCACATACACGGAGTGTATAACATATATACAATACAGTACAGTATATGCAATACACACACACTTACCTCCACATACACGGAGTGTATTACATATATACATTATATTACAGTATATGCAATACACACTCACTTACCTCCACATACACGGAGTGTATTACATATATACACTATATTACAGTATATGCAATACACACACACTTACCTCCACATACACGGAGTGTATAACATATATACAATATATTACAGTATATGCAATACACACACACTTACCTCCACATACACGGAGTGTATTACATATATACATTATATTACAGTATATGCAATACACACACACTTACCTCCACATACACGGAATGTGTAACATATATACACTATATCACAGTATATGCAATACACACACACTTACCTCCACATACACGGTGTGTATCACATATATACATTATATTACAGTATATGCAATACACACACACTTACCTCCACATACACGGAGTGTATAACATATATACAATACAGTACAGTATATTCAATACACACACACTTACCTCCACATACACGGAATGTGTAACATATATACACTATATTACAGTATATGCAATACACACTCACTTACCTCCACATACACGGAGTGTATAACATATATACAATACAGTACAGTATATGCAATACACACACACTTACCTCCACATACACGGAGTGTGTAACATATATACACTATATTACAGTATATGCAATACACACTCACTTACCTCCACATACACGGAGTATATAACATATATACAATACAGTACAGTATATGCAATACACACTCACTTACCTCCACATACACGGAGTGTGTAACATATATACAATACAGTACAGTATATGCAATACACACACACTTACCTCCACATACACGGTGTGTATCACATATATACATTATATTACAGTATATTCAATACACACACACTTACCTCCACATACACGGAGTGTGTAACATATATACAATACAGTACAGTATATGCAATACACACACACTTACCTCCACATACACGGAGTGTGTAACATATATACAATACAGTACAGTATATTCAATACACACACACTTACCTCCACATACACGGAGTGTGTAACATATATACAATACAGTACAGTATATTCAATACACACACACTTACCTCCACATACACGGAGTGTGTAAAATATATACAATACAGTACAGTATATTCAATACACACACACTTACCTCCACATACACGGAGTGTGTAACATATATACAATATATTACAGTATATGCAATACACACACACTAACCTCCACATACACGGAGTGTGTAACATATATACAATACAGTACAGTATATTCAATACACACACACTTACCTCCACATACACGGAGTGTATAACATATATACAATACAGTACAGTATATTCAATACACACACACTTACCTCCACATACACGGAGTGTGTAACATATATACACTACAGTACAGTATATTCAATACACACACACTTACCTCCACATACACGGAGTGTGTAAAATATATACAATACAGTACAGTATATTCAATACACACACACTTACCTCCACATACACGGAGTGTGTAACATATATACAATATATTACAGTATATGCAATACACACACACTAACCTCCACATACACGGAGTGTGTAACATATATACAATACAGTACAGTATATTCAATACACACACACTTACCTCCACATACACGGAGTGTATAACATATATACAATACAGTACAGTATATTCAATACACACACACACTTACCTCCACATACACGGAGTGTGTAAAATATATACAATACAGTACAGTATATTCAATACACACACACTTACCTCCACATACACGGAGTGTGTAACATATATACAATATATTACAGTATATGCAATACACACTCACTTACCTCCACATACACGGAGTGTATAACATATATACAATACAGTACAGTATATTCAATACGCACACACTTACCTCCACATACACGGAGTGTATAACATATATACAATACAGTACAGTATATGCAATACACACACACTTACCTCCACATACACGGAATGTGTAACATATATACACTATATCACAGTATATGCAATACACACAAACTTACCTCCACATACACAGAGTGTATAACATATATACAATACAGTACAGTATATTCAATACACACACACTTACCTCCACATACACGGAATGTGTAACATATAAACACTATATCACAGTATATGCAATACACAGACACTTACCTCCACATACACGGAGTGTATTACATATATACATTATATCACAGTATATGCAATACACACACACTTACCTCCACATACACGGAGTGTATAACATATATACATTATATTACAGTATATGCAATACACACACACTTACCTCCACATACACGGAGTGTATCACATATATACATTATATCACAGTATATGCAATACACACACACTTACCTCCACATACACGGAGTGTGTAACATATATACATTATATTACAGTATACGCAATACACACACACTAACCTCCACATACACGGAGTGTATAACATATATACAATACAGTACAGTATATGCAATACACACACACTTACCTCCACATACACGGAGTGTGTAACATATATACAATACAGTACAGTATATGCAATACACACACACTTACATCCACATACACGGAGTGTGTAACATATATACAATACAGTACAGTATATTCAATACACACACACTTTCCTCCACATACACGAAGTGTGTAACATATATACAATATATTACAGTATATGCAATACACACACACTAACCTCCACATACACGGAGTGTGTAACATATATACAATACAGTACAGTATATGCAATACACACACACTTACCTCCAAATACACGGAGTGTGTAACATATATACAATACAGTACAGTATATGCAATACACACACACTTACCTCCACATACACGGAGTGTGTAACATATAAACACTATATTGCAGTATATGCAATACACACACACTTACCTCCACATACACGGAGTGTGTAACATATATACAATACAGTACAGTATATGCAATACACACACACTTACCTCCACATACACGGAGTGTGTAACATATATACAATATATTACAGTATATGCAATACACACACACTTACCTCCACATACACGGAGTGTGTAACATATATACACTATATCACAGTATATGCAATACACACACACTTACCTCCACATACACGGAGTGTATAACATATATACAATACAGTACAGTATATGCAATACACACACACTTACCTCCACATACACGGAGTGTGTAACATATATACAATACAGTACAGTATATGCAATACACACACACTTACCTCCACATACACGGAGTATGTAACATATATACAATATATTACAGTATATGCAATACACACACTTACCTCCACATACACGGAGTGTGTAACATATATACATTATATTACAGTATATGCAATACACACACACTTACCTCCACATACACGGAGTGTGTAACATATATACAATACAGTACAGTATATGCAATACACACACACTTACCTCCACATACACGGAGTGTGTAACATATATACAATACAGTACAGTATATGCAATACACACACACTTACATCCACATACACGGAGTGTGTAACATATATACAATACAGTACAGTATATTCAATACACACACACTTTCCTCCACATACACGAAGTGTGTAACATATATACAATATATTACAGTATATGCAATACACACACACTAACCTCCACATACACGGAGTGTGTAACATATATACAATACAGTACAGTATATGCAATACACACACACTTACCTCCAAATACACGGAGTGTGTAACATATATACAATACAGTACAGTATATGCAATACACACACACTTACCTCCACATACACGGAGTGTGTAACATATAAACACTATATTGCAGTATATGCAATACACACACACTTACCTCCACATACACGGAGTGTGTAACATATATACAATACAGTACAGTATATGCAATACACACACACTTACCTCCACATACACGGAGTGTGTAACATATATACAATATATTACAGTATATGCAATACACACACACTTACCTCCACATACACGGAGTGTGTAACATATATACACTATATCACAGTATATGCAATACACACACACTTACCTCCACATACACGGAGTGTATAACATATATACAATACAGTACAGTATATGCAATACACACACACTTACCTCCACATACACGGAGTGTGTAACATATATACAATACAGTACAGTATATGCAATACACACACACTTACCTCCACATACACGGAGTATGTAACATATATACAATATATTACAGTATATGCAATACACACACTTACCTCCACATACACGGAGTGTGTAACATATATACATTATATTACAGTATATGCAATACACACACACTTACCTCCACATACACGGAGTGTGTAACATATATACAATACAGTACAGTATATGCAATACACACACACTTATCTCCACATACACGGAGTATGTAACATATATACAATATATTACAGTATATGCAATACACACACTTACCTCCATATACACGGAGTGTGTAACATATATACATTATATTACAGTATATGCAATACACACACACTTACCTCCACATACACGGAGTGTGTAACATATAAACAATACAGTACAGTATATGCAATACACACACACTTACCTCCACATACACGGAGTGTGTAACATATATACAATACAGTACAGTATATGCAATACACACACACTTACCTCCACATACACGGAGTGTATAATATATATACATTATATTACAGTATATGCAATACACACACACTTACCTCCACATACACGGAGTGTGTAACATATAAACACTATATTACAGTATATGCAATACACACACACTTACCTCCACATACACGGAGTGTATAACATATAAGCACTATATAACAGTATATGCAATGCACACACACTTACCTCCACATACACGGATTGTATAACATATATACATTATATTACAGTATATGCAATACACACATACTTACCTCCACATATACGGAGTGTATAACATATATACATTATATTACAGTATATGCAATACACACACACTTACCTCCACATACACGGAGTGTATAACATATATACATTATATTACAGTATATGCAATACACACACACTTACCTCCACATACACGGAGTGTATAACATATATACACTATATTGCAGTATATACAATACACACACACTTACCTCCACATACACGGAGTGTATAACATATATACATTATATGACAGTATATGCAATACACACACACTTACCTCCACATACACGGAGTGTATAACATATATACACTATATTACAGTATATGCAATACACACACACTTACCTCCACATACACGTAGTGTATAACATATATACACTATATTACAGTATATGCAATACACATACACTTACCTCCACATACACGGAGTGTATAACATATATACACTATATTACAGTATATCCAATACACACACACTTACCTCCACATACACGGAGTGTATAACATATAAACACTATATTACAGTATATGCAATACACACACACTTACCTCCACATACACGGTGTGTGTAACATATATACAATACAGTACAGTATATGCAATACACACACACTTACCTCCACATACACGGAGTGTATAACATATATACATTATATTACAGTATATGCAATACACACACACTTACCTCCACATACACGGTGTGTGTAACATATATACAATACAGTACAGTATATGCAATACACACACACTTACCTCCACAAACACGGAGTGTATTACATATATACACTATATTACAGTATATGCAATACACACACACTTACCTCCACATACACGGAGTGTATAACATATATACACTATATTACAGTATATGCAATACACACACACTTACCTCCACATACACGGAGTGTATAACATATATACACTATATTACAGTATATGCAATACACACACACTTACCTCCACATACACGGAGTGTGTAACATATATACAATATATTACAGTATATGCAATACACACACACTTACCTCCACATACACGGAGTGTGTAACATATATACAATACAGTACAGTATATGCAATACACACACACTTACCTCCACATACACGGAGTGTATAACATATATACACTATATTACAGTATATGCAATACACACACACTTACCTCCACATACACGGTGTGTGTAACATATATAAATTATATTACAGTATATGCAATACACACACACTTACCTCCACATACACGGTGTGTGTAACATATATACAATACAGTACAGTATATGCAATACACACACACTTACCTCCACATACACGGAGTGTGTAACATATATACAATATATTACAGTATATGCAATACACACACACTTACCTCCACAGACACGGAGTGTGTAACATATATACAATACAGTACAGTATATGCAATACACACACACTTACCTCCACATACACGGAGTGTGTAACATATATACAATACAGTACAGTATATGCAATACACACACACTTACCTCCACATACACGGAGTGTTGTAACATATATACACTATATTGCAGTATATGCAATACACACACACTTACCTCCACATACACGGAGTGTGTAACATATATACAATACAGTACAGTATATGCAATACACACACACTTACCTCCACATACACGGAGTGTGTAACATATATACAATACAGTACAGTATATGCAATACACACACACCTCCACATACACGGAGTGTGTAACATATATACACTATATTGCAGTATATGCAATACACACACACACCTCCACATACACGGAGTGTGTAACATATATACACTATATTGCAGTATATGCAATACACACACACTAACCTCCACATACACGGAGTGTGTAACATATATACACTATATTGCAGTATATGCAATACACACACACTTACCTCCACATACACGGAGTGTATAACATATATACAATATATTACAGTATATATATGCAATACACACACACTTACCTCCACATACACGGAGTGTGTAACATATATACACTATATTACAGTATATATATGCAATACACACACACTTACCTCCACATACACGGAGTGTGTAACATATATACACTATATTGCAGTATATATATGCAATACACACACACTTACCTCCACATACACGGAGTGTGTAACATATATACACTATATTACAGTATATATATGCAATACACACACACTTACCTCCACATACACGGAGTGTGTAACATATATACACTATATTACAGTATATATATGCAATACACACACACTTACCTCCACATACACGGAGTGTGTAACATATATACACTATATTGCAGTATATGCAATACACACACACTTACCTCCGCATACACGGAGTATGTAACATATATACATTATATTACAGTATATGCAATACACACACACTTACCTCCACATACACGGAGTGTGTAACATATATACACTATATTACAGTATATATATGCAATACACACACACTTACCTCCACATACACGGAGTGTGTAACATATATACACTATATTGCAGTATATGCAATACACATACACTTACCTCCACATACACGGAGTGTGTAACATATATACATTATATTACAGTATATGCAATACACACACACTTACCTCCACATACACGGAGTGTGTAACATATATACATTATATTACAGTATATGCAATACACACACACTTACCTCCACATACACGGAGTATGTAACATATATACATTATATTACAGTATATGCAATACACACACACTTACCTCCACATACACGGAGTGTGTAACATATATACACTATATTGCAGTATATGCAATACACACACACTTACCTAAAGAAGCAAGTAAAAGTATAAAATGAATATTAATTTTGAACGATTTTTTTATCAGAACAGTACTCGAGAAGACTCAAATATTATCTGTTAGAGAAAGGTACCATATTATTATATCTTAGATATGGAATGATTAATAAACACAACTACATGTGTAAGACTTCAATTTCATGCATGATAAATCAATGCATAATATACAGCGATCTATTTAGGTAAAAGATCTTCTGTTTTGAAAATATAAATGTATAAATCAGATTGCAAACTACTCACAAAAAGAACAAGAAAACCTTAGGATCAAATACATGTACGCGAAAATCTTGAACCCCTTAGCTCTCGTACGTCTATATGCAAACTAATCTTTTTACAACTCAACACAACGCGATAGAGCTAAAAGTAGGAATAAACTTACAATTACGTGGATTGGATAGTTTTAAAACATTTATAGAAAATACATTTAAAACAAAGATTTTGATATTTAAAAGAACAATACATATACCATCATTTGAACTACGATGCTGCATTAATATATACAGTGAACTCTCGTTGGCTCGAACTCGTCGCAAGCAACTGATGAAATCAGTTCTAGTAAAGCCTAGTTCTAGACAACCCAAGTTGTGTTCACTATATGAGTTTTACTATGCAGTAATATACACAAGCACGTAGATAAACATACAGGATACTGACATCAAGATCATTTCGTAAATTCGAATACACACTGTATGACATATAAACATACAGGATAACGACATCAAGATCATTCCGTAAATTCGAATACACACTGTATGACATATAAACATACAGGATACTGACATCAAGATCATTCCGTAAATTCGAATACACACTGTATGACATATAAACATACAGGATACTGACATCAAGATCATCCCGTAAATTCGAATACACGCTGTATGACATATAAACATACAGGATACTGACATCAAGATCATTCCGTAAATTCGAATACACACTGTATGACATATAAACATACAGGATAACGACATCAAGATCATTCCGTAAATTCGAATACACACTGTATGACATATAAACATACAGGATAACGACATCAAGATCATTCCGTAAATTCGAATACACACTGTATCACATATAAACATACAGGATAACGACATCAAGATCATTCCGTAAATTCGAATGTATAACATTGTGCACACTGTATGACATATAAACATACAGGATAACGACATCAAGATCATTCCGTAAATTCGAATGTATAACATTGTACACACTGTATGACATATAAACATACAGGATACTGACATCAAGATCATTCCGTAAATTCGAATGTATAACATTGTGCACACTGTATGACATATAAACATACAGGATAACGACATCAAGATCATTCCGTAAATTCGAATGTATAACATTGTACACACTGTATGACATATAAACATACAGGATAACGACATCAAGATCATTCCGTAAATTCGAATGTATAACATTGTACACACTGTATGACAAGAAAATTAAAACACACTTAACTTTATTTTGACATATTCTACTTGGATGTGTTTTTCAAAGAATGTATTTTTTAAGATTGACCAGTGAATCACTTGTACAATCATATCGCTAATTAAATATCTGATAGGTATTAGTGCAATTTTCACAAATGTGTCAACATTGCACGCGCCGCTAAGCGAATTATGAGGTGAGAAACTGTATTGTTGGACCTTAATGAGCGAATTATTGAGCATTCTATGTTGAAGGGACCAGGTAATTGGTTCGAGAGAACGAAGCTGGGCGTTTCAAACCAGAATTCCTGTTGCTTGTAGGAACATATGATTATAAAAGCTCATCAAGAAATGCCATTTACAAAGTGGACACATTTCAAAACATCACACCACACAAAAGTCACACTACTAGTTAAGGGTGAAATCATGATCTAGAACTAGGTACCACCACGATTTACTATAATCAGTGCATGGAAAGTAAATATTATTCTATTTTTGTTTTTACAATCATTGTCTGTGACAGCTGGTCTCTCCACGTGTTTACTGAATTAGATATTAACTAGTAATATGTACATTTCCCTGACTGTATTTGTTTGTTTTCCTTTCGTTCGGCTGCAAATGACATTAATGTACCAATCGTGACCGAATTACTGTCGTTGAGTGCAAGACATGTACCTGAAACAGTACAAAAAGTGAAACATTTTGAACAGGGAGGGCTTTATTCATAAATCAGAACTTCCCTAGACAGATCTAGTCAAAGGGTAGGAGGCACACACAGGGAGGGCCACATTCATAAATCAGAACTTACCTAGACATATCTAGTCAAAGGGTAGGGGGCACACACAGGGAATGCCACTTTCATAAATCAGAACTACCCTAGACAGATATAGTCAAAGGGTAGGAGGCACACACAGGGAGGGCCACATTCATAAATCAGAACTACCCTAGACAGATATAGTCAAAGGGTAGGAGGCACACACAGGGAGGACCACATTCATAAATCAGAGCTACCCTAGACAGATATAGTCAAAGGGTAGGAGGCACACACAGGGAGGGCCACATTCATAAATCAGAACTACCCTAGACAGATATAGTCAAAGGGTAGGAGGCACACACAGGGAGGGCCTCATTCATAAATCAGAACTACCCTAGACAGATCTAGTCAAAGGGTAGGGGGCACACACAGGGAGGGCCACATTCATAAATCAGAACTACCCTAGACAGATCTAGTCAAAGGGTAGGGGGCACACACAGTGAGGGCCACATTCATAAATCAGAACTACCCTAGACAGATATAGTCAAAGGGTAGGAGGCACACACAGGGAGGGCCTCATTCATAAATCAGAACTACCCTAGACAGATCTAGTCAAAGGGTAGGAGGCACACACAGGGAGGGCCACATTCATAAATCAGAACTACCCTAGACAGATCTAGTCAAAGGGTAGGAGGCACACACAGGGAGGGCCACATTCATAAATCAGAACTACCCTAGACAGATCTAGTCAAAGGGTAGGAGGCACACACAGGGAGGGCCACATTCATAAATCAGAACTACCCTAGACAGATCTAGTCAAAGGGTAGGGGGCACACACAGGGAGGGCCACATTCATAAATCAGAACTACCCTAGACAGATCTAGTCAAAGGGTAGGAGGCACACACAGGGAATGCCACTTTCATAAATCAGAACTACCCTAGACAGATCTAGTCAAAGGGTAGGAGGCACACACAGGGAGGGCCACATTCATAAATCAGAACTACCCTAGACAGATCTAGTCAAACGGTAGGAGGCACACACAGGGAGGGCCACATTCATAAATCAGAACTCAAAAACAAAATGGAACAACACAGGGTTACACGATAACTGTTAATGTTCTATATGTACAGCACACAATGTTAATGGTTTCCGAAATGTCTGACAGTTAAGTACAGGCGTCCGTGATAGAATGGTTGTGGTCCGCTTACTTATAGCAAGTCTTGAAATAACACGCGTGTTTGTTGTCTTGCATACAATGTGGGAGAGTCTCCATATGACCAGAACTATGCTGGAATGGCGTTACACCACAAAGCAAAATAAACAACAATTGGTCGATTGGCCATTTGCCGACTGAGATTTAATTTTGTGGAAGGATTAAGGTACTAGTAGTTAAGGGAACGCCACAGTCACAAGACAATACCTCACCACACAGAACCCTGGGAGACATCAGCGCACACAGCACTTAGGAGTTTAGGTGTAAGGGCAGACCTGATTCGGTATTGACACACAAACTTTCAACACAACATATGGTTGATGAACACTTGCTAGAGATAAGACAGGAGAGATTTCTTTGCTGTTTTGCCTCCGAATAAACGAAGTTAAGAACTGAGGATGATTCACAAAACTTCTATCTGTTGCAACAAAAGAATTGAAAGTTACCTTCTAGCAAAATAGAGCTCATAGGTCGAACTAATGTGGTTTTCGTATGAGATGAAATAGCTAGTGAAACAGTGTATTATTATTAATCTCCAATTAAACAGCTGGACAAGGAAGCGTTTTCTATTTCACGTTTGAATCTCAAAATTGGTTCTGACGTAGCTCACAACAGTCTCTGACGTAGCTCACAACAGTCTCTGACGTAGCTCACAACAGTCTCTGACGTAGCTCACAACAGTCTCTGACGTAGCTCACAACAGTCTCTGACGTAGCTCACAACAGTCTCTGACGTAGCTCACAACAGTCTCTGACGTGTGGAGTTAAACACCATTCGTATTACAAACTTGGTGATGCTGATAGATGGTTTGTTATTACAAACAGATAATACATAATGGCCTATTTTATATTTAACATTCAGTTATATTCTCCATTGATTCAGTTATACTATTATATTTGTCTCGTGTGACTTGGCAATCGACAACAGTGTACAGTGCCTATACTGACTGTCATTGTTGGCGTATTAAGCCGTAGGGACTTATGTTCATGCGGCACTTCTTGGTCTAATCCTCGTGTTACAGTATTTATAGAAGGTTTCCGAATGTGGAATTGTGTTTTTTTCACTTCCTTTGTGGAAGCAAATTGTTTTTGCAATCTTAATATCTGACATTGTAAAGACTGGCGCATGCCTCTTTATTATAAACAAAAGGTAAACTGGTTGTACATAGCGTTTTGTGACTCTAAATGATAAGGCTGAAACACTTATGTGTGACATGATGATTTGCTTCATTCTATAAGAACGCAATTGAACATTTTTTCTACAGATTTTGTGGAATATATTTGAAATAATATAATATATACATTTAATAAATATTGTGTGGAAGTATTGATAAATTATTTCTCAACTTCATACAAAGCCGCATTGACATCTTTTGTGCTCAGATATAAGAACTTGGAAATAGTATACATAACTATTCAATTACTGATTCTTAGTAAACATGACATTGCCACTTTACTCAAGGTTAATGAAACATGCATAAAAGTGGTAAGAAATCATATTACGATGTTTTGAAATATTTACCATCATTTCCAGTAGTAAATAATGATGTCGGTGACACATGACTACATTGTTGAGTAATACTCTTGTCGTGACATGTGGATGATATTCTGTTAAATGCCAGACTATGCCAGCAAATGTGCATTTTGCCACCTGCAGTTCATTGGGAGGGGGATATAATAAATGGTCTGTGTAGTTATGACATTCTCTGCATCTTGTTATATGGCACGTAATTGGATATTATGCACAATTATCACAATTGCCATATTATCCTGGGATTAGATATTTAGCTCGAGAATATGTTTTGTGTAATTAATTGTACCATGTTGTAGAGTCTGACATTCATATTACAACTGGAATGATGTTTTGAGAGCTGTGTGCCTGTAAAGTAGTCATTTACAATAATATAATATCATATTCATTTCAAATTAGTGCGGTATGCCGGTTGGGGCTTACAGCGCCGATATAAAGGTGGTGAGTTGGAATTCCGAATTGGGTGAGAGTGAAT
This sequence comes from Mactromeris polynyma, assembly GCA_032209605.1. Taxonomy (NCBI): domain Eukaryota; kingdom Metazoa; phylum Mollusca; class Bivalvia; order Venerida; family Mactridae; genus Mactromeris; species Mactromeris polynyma. The sequence continues at coordinate 152,629 of JASFXZ010000046.1, forward strand.
AACAGTCGGACCTCGTTTATTCGACAACCCTCTATCCGAATACCTGGTATCATCCGAAATAAATATAAGGTCCCGATGTATCATTTTAGGAACGTCGAATTGAAATGGTCTATTCGAAACTATGTGTTATTCGAAGTAAAAATTCGAATAAACGAGGTCCGACTGTAATGCACGAATTAGGTGGGAGTACTGCTAAGTAACACATAAAGAAGTCACCAAGTGCGAGTCATATGTCACAATCGATGTGAAATATATATGCACTAATTAAAGCAGAAATAGACTGAGCAAAACGTGTGCCATAAATAAATGTTGCTTGACTGTCAACATGTGAAAAGGAATTAACATATACCAAGTTACCAAACCATTCAGCCTCCACTGAAGAAGTGGAAATTCTATTGCGGTGACTTCACAGAACACCACCTTAGGTTTTACGGGCGAGAATTCCCATTGCTTACAGAAAATAAGTTCGCACTGGAAATAGCGAATATGGAAGTTGAGCAGGACCTTCCACTTGCAAAGCGCGAAGCCACCACGAAAACACGGATAGACACGGAAATATATAAGACTACAGTAAAACCTGACTTAAATACCTACTCAATGATAAGACCACCTTAACATTAAGAACACACTTTTTAAGTCCATTTTCACTGCTTTTCTCTTTATTCAACCTCAATATTAAGACAACCTCAATAAGAATACCGGTTTTTAAAGATCCCAACTTACATGTGAAAAATGACAATGTTAAAAGGGACGCTGGACATAAATGATGAACGCCCTATGATCAATCAGCGGCAAAACACGTGCTTAAATAAAGTCACGTGATTTAAGGGTGCTTCATTGAAAGCATAGTATGACTATTTATACTCTATTAAATGATAATTATATTTAGAACTACAAATACCAGCAAAGGACCACGTATTTACTTTAAAACAAAATAATGGTTTCCTTACAAAATAAGTAGTTGAATGATACATCTTGTTATATTGTTTCAACATTTAATGAAGCATTAAGCGTCTGCAATAGGTTTACCACTTCCAATTTGTACAAGGTTGATGCACCCGCTAAATGACGTCATTGTTACATAAACAGAAGTCGTTAATTGTTGCTAGTAGTAGAATTAATACAATGATCAAAATAGCATTGACTTGGTTATATAAAGTTTCTACATCTTTGGTTTCGGAACAAATGTTGTTTTAAAGTACATTTGTATTTTCAGCAATATATAGAGTACATGTACAATTGTTAGTTTTGGAATGGACACATTTTTAAACACTATTTCAGTTACGAACCGTGGCCAGTTGACCTAATCATTGTTTCTAGGTTACTAATGGGTACAAACAATTTCTCATCCAAGAAACTGACAAATAAGCTAAATGAATGAAAGACAAAATAGATTTGGATGTACATGTATTAATTTCAACCAAATAGTCAAATTACATACTTACTGTAAATATTTAAGCATTTCCCTGTCCAACGTATTACCACCTGCAATTACCGATCTATTTGTAAATATCTACAAACACTTTTCTATCCTGTTTTGGCTCATCTGAGACGATTGCTAGGGTAATATTGTGGTCGACCATTGCCCGTCGTTCGTCCCGGGGCCAGTATGCTAGGATGATATATTGTGGTCGACCATTGCCGGTCGTTCGTCCTGGGTCCAGTATGCTAGGATGATATATTGTGGTCGACCATTGCCGGTCTTTCGTCCGGGGTCCAAGTATGCTAGGGTGATATATTGTGGTCGACCATTGCCCGTCGTTCGTCCGGGGTCCAAGTATGCTAGGGTAATATTGTGGTCGACCATTGCCCGTCGTTCGTCCGGGGTCCAAGTATGCTAGGGTAATATTGTGGTCGACCATTGCCCGTCGTTCGTCCGGGGTCCAAGTATGCTAGGGTAATATTGTGGTCGACCATTGCCCGTCGTTCGTCCGGGGTCCAAGTATGCTAGGGTAATATTGTGGTCGACCATTGCCCGTCGTTCGTCCGGGGTCCAAGTATGCTAGGGTGATATATTGTGGTCGACCATTGCCCGTCGTTCGTCCCGGGTCCAAGTATGCTAGGGTGATATATTGTGGTCGACCATTGCCCGTCGTTCGTCCCGGGTCCAAGTATGCTAGAGTGATATATTGTGGTCGACCATTGCCCGTCGTTCGTCCCGGGTCCAAGTATGCTAGGGTGATATATTGTGGTCGACCATTGCCCGTCGTTCGTCCCGGGTCCAAGTATGCTAGAGTGATATATTGTGGTCGACCATTGCCCGTCGTTCGTCCCGGGTCCAGTATGCTAGGGTGATATATTGTGGTCGACCATTGCCCGTCGTTTGTCCCGGGTCCAGTATGCTAGGGTGATATATTGTGGTCGACCATTGCCCGTCGTTCGTCCCGGGTCCAGTATGCTAGGGTGATATATTGTCGTCGACCATTGCCCGTCATTCGTCCCGGGGCCAGTATTTGCATAAAGTTATATCAACTGTGAAAAAAATGATTCAATCTTGCTCAGATTTCGCAGGAAAGATGCTGGCATGTTCCGTAACTAAAATAATTTAATTTAACTTGATTGAATTAAAGTTATAGGTGCCATGACGACCAATTTAAAAAGAACTTTGAAAATCTCCAAGTCTAAAACCAAAGCCGAGTCTTCTGTGAAACCTATCGTTAGAATTCAAAATAATTCAGTATTATTTATTGTATTACTCTTTTGAAAACTTCAATTGTCTTTTTTCTGTGAACCTAGTGTACAGTTTTTAAAATAGTACGGTAGAAATGTTTCATGGTTGACATTTGGCAATGTTTGCCAACTGATTTCGACCAGTTAAGGAGAATGACAACAAGAGGCTGGGTCTGGTGGTCGACAACTCGTTTTAAAATATACTCAACACACAAAACATATTTTCTCAAGTTTTTCGGCGAACGTACTAACATGGTTTTGCTTTTTGCATACCAGTGTTGTGTAAACCAATCAAATATTACGTTAACCACCAAGGCAATTTCTCTTCAACCAAACAACGTTTGTAACCTTGACGCGGATTGGTTATTTCGATAAAGGGTATGTTACCTTACCGAAATCCACTGAATTTCGGTGAATTAACCGAAATCCACTTTCAATCTGGAGTGACCAGCAATCGTAACATCTCGTCATGTTTAATGTTGCACAACAAATCTTAACCTTCAAATTGCGCAGACGGCTTTTTCAAGATATGTCTTGTTTGGACTCGCATATGGATACTATAAAGGACTGTACATTGTAGCATTTCATATTTGTGTAACATATACGATATAATTCATCGCAAACACTGGGTATTTTCATATAAAATAAGCTTCAAAATACAATAAAATGACGCTTTACAAACATTTGCAGGTCGTAAACTGTGCGTTTTTATGTGTACTGAGTATAATTTTTCAATGACGAATATTTCTATATAAGTTAAGATTTGTTGTGCCACATAAACATTGCCGAAATATTACGACTGCTGGTCACTCGATTATGCTACACAATAGTTACTCCGATACATGTAAGGAGAGACGACTCGTGTACAATCCTTTGTCTTCATTCATACATCGATGTTTTTTTTGTTTCAGTGCAAATACCAAGCAGGAGGTGGTTTTGAATCAGGACAGTATGAATGTCAGTGTAAATCTGGCTTTTACTACCCTGTCCTCAATGCGACACAAAAATTTTACTCTGGAACGCAACTTGAACGCTACTTCCTACAGAGCATGCGCAGTGAAGTCAATTTTTCCACGAGCGAATTCCAGTGTCTTCCTTGCCAACAAGGGTGTGTAGATTGTGACGATGATGGTCCTTGCATGGTGGAATATAATATTCTGATGAGAGGAATTCCATTAGGAATCCAGAGTTTTTGTATGACCATAACCTTAGTACTTGGTATCGTTGTGCTCAGGGTACGAAAATGCAAGGTGAGTTATGATCCGAGTACACACACTACAGTATGATCCGAGTACACACACAACAGTGTTCTTGCATATTTTGTCCTTATGATCTCCACATTTTCTTGATTGCCCGAATCAATCTTATTGCGAATGTTGGTGAGGCGATAGACACCGAATGCACGTTAATCGGTCTCTTTGTGCTAAATGTCACAACAATAATATTGGTACATGTACATACTAACTTTCAATTTTTGATAATTTGGCCGAAAGCGAAAACTAGATGATTTACACCGCTTGATATTTGTATTTTCAATTTAATATATTGCGTGAAGAGTTTATATTTCTCTTTGGTGTTCCTATATGTTATATACTGGTCGCAAGAGCTAACCCGCCATTTTGTATTTTAAAAACCTTCGCCACTATACAACAACGATGAACTTGATTTGACAGCTTTGTAGAAGCTAAGTGAAATAGTACTGGTGAGGAAGCACCTTTGTAGAAGCTAAGTGAAATAGTACTGGTGAGGAAGCATTGTAGAATCTAAGTGAAATAGTACTGGTAAGGAAGCATTGTAGAAGCTAAGTGAAATAGTACTGGTGAGGAAGCATTGTAGAAGCTAAGTGAAATAGTACTGGTGAGGAAGCACCATTGTAGAAGCTAAGTGAAATAGTACTGGTGAGGAAGCACCTTTGTAGAAGCTAAGTGAAATAGTACTGGTGAGGAAGCATTGTAGAAGCTAAGTGAAATAGTACTGGTGAGGAAGCATTGTAGAAGCTAAGTGAAATAGTACTGGTGAGGAAGCATTGTAGAAGCTAAGTGAAATAGTACTGGTGAGGAAGCACCTTTGTAGAAGCTAAGTGAAATAGTACTGGTGAGGAAGCACCTTTGTAGAAGCTAAGTGAAATAGTACTGGTGAGGAAGCTAAGTGAAATAGTACTGGTGAGGAAGCATTGTAGAAGCTAAGTGAAATAGTACTGGTGAGGAAGCATTGTAGAAGCTAAGTGAAATAGTACTGGTGAGGAAGCATTGTAGAAGCTAAGTGAAATAGTACTGTTGAGGAAGCATTGTAGAAGCTAAGTGAAATAGTACTGGTGAGGAAGCTTTGTAGAAGCTAAGTGAAATAGTACTGGTGAGGAAGCATTGTAGAAGCTAAGTGAAATAGTACTGGTGAGGAAGCTTTGTAGAAGCTAAGTGAAATAGTACTGGTGAGGAAGCTTTGTAGAAGCTAAGTGAAATAGTACTGGTGAGGAAGCATTGTAGAAGCTAAGTGAAATAGTACTGGTGAGGAAGCATTGTAGAAGCTAAGTGAAATAGTACTGGTGAGGAAGCATTGTAGAAACTAAGTGAAATAGTACTAGTGAGGAAGCATTGTAGAAGCTAAGTGAAATAGAACTGGTGAGGAAGCATTGTAGAAGCTAAGTGAAATAGTACTGGTGAGGAAGCATTGTAGAAGCTAAGTGAAATAGTACTGGTGAGGAAGCACCTTTGTAGAAGCTAAGTGAAATAGTACTGGTGAGGAAGCATTGTAGAAGCTAAGTGAAATAGAACTGGTGAGGAAGCATTGTAGAAGCTAAGTGAAATAGTACTGGTGAGGAAGCATTGTAGAAGCTAAGTGAAATAGTACTGGTGAGGAAGCACCTTTGTAGAAGCTAAGTGAAATAGTACTGGTGAGGAAGCTAAGTGAAATAGTACTGGTGAGGAAGCATTGTAGAAGCTAAGTGAAATAGTACTGGTGAGGAAGCATTGTAGAAGCTAAGTGAAATAGTACTGGTGAGGAAGCATTGTAGAAGCTAAGTGAAATAGTTCTGGTGAGGAAGCACCTTTGTAGAAGCTAAGTGAAATAGTACTGTTGAGGAAGCACCTTTGTAGAAGCTAAGTGAAATAGTACTGGTGAGGAAGCTAAGTGAAATAGTACTGGTGAGGAAGCTAAGTGAAATAGTACTGGTGAGGAAGCTAAGTGAAATAGTACTGGTGAGGAAGCTAAGTGAAATAGTACTGGTGAGGAAGCTAAGTGAAATAGTACTGGTGAGGAAGCACCATTGTAGAAGCTAAGTGAAATAGTACTGGTGAGGAAGCACCTTTGTAGAAGCTAAGTGAAATAGTACTGGTGAGGAAGCATTGTAGAAGCTAAGTGAAATAGTACTGGTGAGGAAGCATTGTAGAAGCTAAGTGAAATAGTACTGGTGAGGAAGCATTGTAGAAGCTAAGTGAAATAGTACTGGTGAGGAAGCACCTTTGTAGAAGCTAAGTGAAATGGTACTGGTGAGGAAGCACCTTTGTAGAAGCTAAGTGAAATAGTACTGGTGAGGAAGCATTGTAGAAGCTAAGTGAAATAGTACTGGTGAGGAAGCATTGTAGAAGCTAAGTGAAATAGTACTGGTGAGGAAGCATTGTAGAAGCTAAGTGAAATAGAACTGGTGAGGAAGCATTGTAGAAGCTAAGTGAAATAGTACTGGTGAGGAAGCATTGTAGAAGCTAAGTGAAATAGTACTGGTGAGGAAGCATTGTAGAAGCTAAGTGAAATAGTACTGGTGAGGAAGCATTGTAGAAGCTAAGTGAAATAGTACTGGTGAGGAAGCATTGTAGAAGCTAAGTGAAATAGTACTGGTGAGGAAGCATTGTAGAAGCTAAGTGAAATAGTACTGGTGAGGAAGCATTGTAGAAGCTAAGTGAAATAGTTCTGGTGAGGAAGCACCTTTGTAGAAGCTAAGTGAAATAGTACTGGTGAGGAAGCATTGTAGAAGCTTAGTGAAATAGTACTGGTGAGGAAGCTAAGTGAAATAGTACTGGTGAGGAAGCTAAGTGAAATAGTACTGGTGAGGAAGCTAAGTGAAATAGTACTGGTGAGGAAGCTAAGTGAAATAGTACTGGTGAGGAAGCTAAGTGAAATAGTACTGGTGAGGAAGCTAAGTGAAATAGTACTGGTGAGGAAGCATTGTAGAAGCTAAGTGAAATAGTACTGGTGAGGAAGCTAAGTGAAATAGTACTGGTGAGGAAGCATTGTAGAAGCTAAGTGAAATAGTACTGGTGAGGAAGCATTGTAGAAGCTAAGTGAAATAGTACTGGTGAGGAAGCTTTGTAGAAGCTAAGTGAAATAGTACTGGTGAGGAAGCATTGTAGAAGCTAAGTGAAATAGTACTGGTGAGGAAGCATTGTAGAAGCTAAGTGAAATAGTACTGGTGAGGAAGCACCTTTGACCAGTATACTTGGATTTTTTGTCGAATTAAGTTCACCACTTATTTCGGTACACTGTATCGTATCGGTGTCACTTGTACCAACTCAGTGTATAATACGTCATGCGAATAAAAGTTTGATTCCAGGAGACCTTCCAGTACTTTGATTTTACAAAAGTCCACACCGTGTACTTAAACATACTTTCGGTTTTAATAGAATGAATCTAATTCCCCACCAAAGAGAATGTAGATTTACACTTTATTCCGCCCACTAAAATTATGAAACACAGTAATTAATGTTATTGCATTGTTAGGAATTAAATGCGTTCCAATTCAACAGCACATTAATGGTCCATTGATTAATTTTGTATCAAGCTGACTGTTAATTACTCAATGTCGCTCAGAACGACGCGAATAAATAATGGAAATAATAATAGAAATTCTATTGGAAACGCAAATCGTTGTCAACATTTTACATTCTATTGTAGGAGCCATGTTAAGTTTTTTACAAAAAAGTATTTCGTTAGGTGCGCTTAGCAGCGGATTTTTTATTTTACGTAACTAGGTCAGTAGGTCAACTCCTAATGGCGACAGGCGTTTGTATACAGTCGCAGATATTGTCTAGATGTTCGAGATATGACTATCTTTTGATAACTGAATTACTCATACCCGATCGAATTCGCATCTGAATTTGTCAACTCGTTTTGTTGTTATGCAAAAACACTTTTGTTATTATGTAAAATCGTGTAAATATAGCTCGCGCGGCTCAAAATCGTGTAAATATAGCTCGCGTGGCTCAAAATCGTGTAAATATAGCTCGCGCGGCTCAAAATCGTGTAAATATAGCTCGCGCGGCTCAAAATCGTGTAAATATAGCTCGCGCGGCTCAAAATCGTGTAAATATAGCTCGCGCGGCTCAAAATCGTGTAAATATAGCTCGCGTGGCTCAAAATCGTGTAAATATAGCTCGCGCGGCTCAGAATCGTGTAAATTCTTTTTTATATTAATCATCACTGATGTAAAATACCATCTAAATTAAAACTTGCAATTCTTAAGTAAAACTTTATTGTAAATATCGCAATATCAGTGGGCAACACATGTGCTTTCCAAATATATTAACATTAGATTGAATACAGAGACAAACGGATGTCTTTTCTATTCGTGCCAGTATGCAGAGACATACCGGAAGATGGCGTGTTGTATAACACGTTTCCATAGGAACTCGACATTTTTCATGACAAGATCACATAGCATGATATTAAATTTCATTGAATAAGTTCCTACCAATATTATACCATGAGATTTATTATATAAAATTTAATATAAATAAAGAACTTTTACTTTATACTTTCAACTTTGAAATGACTTCGAACTAAGACAAGTGAAGTGTACGAACGACCGGTGATGTCATTCACACTTCATTATTTCTCTCACCGGAAGTACTAAATTCGTGTATTTACAACTTCAAGAATTCACGAATACAGTGTATCCTAGGAAAGAAAGAATGAAGTGTGGAATGTCACCTACGGTATTTCATAGAGAGCAATGAGGTTGCTTGTACTCACTCAACATTAACATTCAAACATATAAGAACATAACAATAACAATGCTCAGTTAATATCGTTCTGATAAAATCGTAGAATATTACATGATTGTATTTAAAAACTCTTTGTGCTGAAAGGTGAACATTTTTGCATTCCATTTATCATTTTCTTGGACATTGTTTATAGGTAGATAGTTCCATCAACATAGGCCGAGAAAGGATTTTTAGGAACTGGCATGTTAAAGCCCTTATACAGAAGTACTCACACACATTGCATTGTAACTTTTCTGAAAGGTCGAAGAATTTTGGAGCTTATTTCTTATTAGTGCAAAGTATGTCTAATTCCGCGAAATAAAACCAATTGCGTCGGCAAATTGTAATTCCTTACCAAATAAGTAAAAAAGTATTTTACATCCATTAGTTACATAAAACATGTAATGCCGCTTTAATTCTCAGGACTGAAATTGTATGAATTGTGTATTAAACTTCGCGACCATCAATTGTTCAATTTTCACTCGGACAAAGATGGACTAAATCAGTAAATATGTTGTAGCATATGCTGTGCGCTTTGGGGATCTCATTGTACGAAAGACTGGTCTTCCATTTTGCTGTTCAGTATACTAATCATTAAGTTAAAACAGTCGGTTACCACATAGGGCCCGGAATTATAACAGATACACCCAGCACTCAAGTCTTACAATACAAAGTTACTTTTATTAGTTTGACCGTCGAAATTTGAGCGTGGAAAATGCATGAACATGTTAAATGGACGTGGAATGCATGAACATGTTAAATGGGCGTGGAATGCATGAACATGTTAAATGGGCGTGGAATGCATGAACACGTTAAATGGGCGTGGAATGCATGAACATGTTAAATGGGCGTGGAATGCATGAACACGTTAAATGGGCGTGGAATGCATGAACATGTTAAATGGGCCAGGAATGCATGAACACGTTAAATGGGCGTGGAATGCATGAACATGTTAAATGGGCGTGGAATGCATGAACACATTAAATGGGCGTGGAATGCATGAACATGTTAAATGGGCGTGAAATGCATGAACACGTTAAATGGGCGTGGAATGCATGAACATGTTAAATGGGCGTGGAATGCATGAACACGTTAAATGGGCGTGGAATGCATGAACATGTTAAATGGGCGTGGAATGCATGAACATGTTAAATGGGCGTGGAATGCATGAACATGTTAAATGGGCGTGGAATGCATGAATATGTTAAATGGGCGTGGAATGCATGAACATGTTAAATGGGCGTGGAATGCATGAACATGTTAAATTGGCGTGGAATGCATGAACACGTTAAATTGGCGTGGAATGCATGATCATGTTAAATAGGCGTGGAATGCATGAACATGTTAAATGGGCGTGGAATGCATGAACATGTTAAATGGGCGTGGAATGCATGAACATGTTAAATGGGCGTGGAATGCATGAACACGTTAAATGGGCGTGGAATGCATGAACATGTTCAATGGGCGTGGAATGCATGAACACGTTAAATGGGCGTGGAATGCATGAACATGTTAAATGGGCGTGGAATGCATGAACACGTTAAATGGGCGTGGAATGCATGAACATGTTAAATGGGCGTGGAATGCATGAACACGTTAAATGGGCGTGGAATGCATGAACATGTTAAATTGGCGTGGAATGCATGAACATGTTAAATGGGCGTGGAATGCATGAACATGTTAAATGGGCGTGGAATGCATGAACATGTTAAATGGGCGTGGAATGCATGAACATGTTAAATTGGCGTGGAATGCATGAACATGTTAAATGGGCGTGGAATGCATGAACATGTTAAATGGGCGTGGAATGCATGAACATGTAAATGGGCGTGGAATGCATGAACATGTTAAATTGGCGTGGAATGCATGAACATGTTAAATGGGCGTGGCATGCATGAACATGTTAAATGGGCGTGGAATATTCTTTTTGGTCCACTTTCTTTAAGATATTAGTGTGATTATGCGATATGGGAGTCATGTTTGGATTTTAGTGCCACTATTCACACTCAGACTTAATAATCATTCCCTCAGCTCAACTTACGCTCACATATCTCCCTCAGCTCAACTTACGCTCACATATCCAGGTAAATGATCCACAAAGAATACGCAGCAGTCATATAATATTGTCATGCATTTTCAAACGTACAAGAGCAAATTTTGTGATTTGAGATTTGAGTGCTGAGTTTAACTATCCGTTGTAATTCCGGGCCCAGGTTACATCAATAGAAGTCAGTGTCTTGTAGACAATTATGTTGCAAAAAGCAGTCAAAATCTTCTTTTTTTCATTTCAATTTACCTCATCACAGGATGACGCTCTCACAGTGGACATATTGACATTTGTTCTGGAGGCCGACCTCTTTGAATTTTTTAATTAATATGTTGAGTTTATTTTGAACACTGGCTAAAAACCTGTTAATTCCATGGTTGAGAAATAGAAAACGCGTTTCTTCTGTTCATTGGTGATGTCGATAAAATGGATTTAACAGTTGAATGCGGAAGATATGATGAACATTATGTCTATATTGTGTTTACGTTGAGACGGACTTTATCACGTGCTTCAATGTGTATCAATGTTTTGTTCATTTACTATTTAAGGTCATGGTCATTGGAATGTGGTGCTTATTGGAAATTATACTTCTCGGTGCTTTATTTCTATACGCTACGGTAAGTTCCATATTTAATATGATTCGTATGTAATCGGAATTCTTCGCCATTTTCCGTCAAAATTCGTCGTTAAGAAACTAGCGTTCGACGAAAAAGTGCGAAGTGTTTCTAATTGAATCATGCGAACAATTATTATTATGTGGTATATTTTATTGTAACTATTGTACACAGGGATTGTACACAGGGATTGTACACAGGGATTGTACACAGGGATTGTACACATGGATTGTACACAGGGATTGGACACAGGGATTGTACACAGGGATTGTACACAGGGATTGTACACAGGGATTGTACACAGGGATTGTACACAGGGATTGTACACAGGGATTGTACACAGGGATTGTACACAGGGATTGGACACAGGGATTGGACACAGGGATTGGACACAGGGATTGGACACAGGGATTGGACACATGGATTGTACACATGGATTGTACACAGGGATTGTACACAGGGATTGTACACAGGGATTGGACACAGGGATTGGACACAGGGATTGGACACAGGGATTGGACACAGGGATTGGACACATGGATTGTACACATGGATTGTACACAGGGATTGTACACAGGGATTGTACACAGGGATTGTACACATGGATTGTACACAGGGATTGTACACAGGGATTGTACACAGGGATTGTACACAGGATTTGTACACAGGGATTGTACACAGGGATTGTACATAGGGATTGTACACAGGGATTGTACACAGGGATTGGACACATGGATTGTACACAGGGATTGGACAGAAGTTATTCCAACATTATTGAAGCACTGTCTCCGATCATTTACAAATTCATGGCAACTGCAAGAACATATATTATGACAAATACAAATCTGTAAATGTTAAGCCGGATCAGTGGTAAAGAATAAATGATATGATTATGTACTATGGTAGTGGACAATAAAGTAAACCTTACACATGCTTAGTATAACATATAATAGGTAATGTTCAAAGTTTTATTCTAATGTATACATGTAGTTATAAGTTATTATATTGTCTTATCGTGGTCGGTATAGCATATTTGATATTCAATGTCCATCTGTTGTTAGGAATGATGTTGTTTTCGCTACTTCATAAGGGGTGGTCAACGCAATTTCGTACGTCTTTTCAATAACCAGGTGCTAAGTTGTAATGAATCTTGTATCACGTACATAGTTAACGCCTTTCTCGTTTAAGATACAGTGTTTGTCAAACCAGACTCAACATAAAGTGCCTCTATGTTACAATATAATGGTAAACAGCAAGCAATTCTCGCCATTTCAAATTGAACAGATTTTAGTACATTTATATGTTCAACAGAGCAACCACCTCACAGTTCTGATGTATATTCCAAAACATGAAGAATAAAACTATCATTTAATATAGGGAGAGTTCTTTCTCAAGACACCCACTTTGTTCATACAAGAAGTATAGATATTTTCTATAAGTCCATTTTGGATCAGATGAGATTGTATCTACAAGGTGTTTATGATGGTGTATTGGAGATAGTTCAACGTCACCATACCTGAGAGAAATGTTGTGTTCTTGTAACGAATTAGTTATAATCAGGATTAAAATTAGTTAACCAATTGTTTGACCAGAATTATCTTTTTCTTGAATATCGACCAATGAACTGGAAGAACAAGGAAAAGCCGAGTTAAACTTTAATTCATAAGCAACATCATTTATATAAATCATAAAATTCATTAAAAGGCATGGCTCCCTATCAGTAATATAAACACACAGCTAGTTAAATAAGTTACCATCGAGTCGGTTAGCTGTATGGTTGGTCATAACTCCACATGTCAAACTCTATCAAAAGTATTTGATATGTCACATGATACTAAGCAAGTATGTTCTCTCAAGAGTCTGTCGTATATTATCATACATTTCAATAAGCTGATTGAGAGTACAATGACAGGACTGACATTGGTAAAATCGTAATTACAAAATGTTTAAAACTTAATCTTTCAATGACTTTCCCGACACGAGAGAAACAGGTCAATAACTCCAAACATCGTGCCTATCCTCGGTCCTGAAGTGGGGTAAAATGATGGCATCATTCCACTGTTTCGGAAACTTTTATGTTTGCAACGAGAGATTGAATACTATTCTTAGAGGTTAACTGGCTGACAATTTAGTACATTTTAACAATTGGTGACTAATTCTATCTTTTTCGGAAGCTATGAATTTTTTAAAACATTATATATTTCGTCTACATTAACTTCTAATTGCTAAAGGAAGCATTATTTCGCTTCTCAAAAACAGGAACAAACAATTACATGACATATGTCCTAGTTAGTGAATGCCGTCCCAGAAACCTGCTATTCCATTTTATGATTTGATTTGAATAATGCGGACATGATATATACTGAAAGCAGAACTTCAAACACAAGCATTGATTCAATATAACTGAATGGAACACACCATCGTGACGACACCTTTTGTAAATAAACTACTGTTCTAATGAACTGCAATTAAAAGTTCCATTACAATCAAATGTACTTGAGATATCTCATTAACACGAATTGGCGTCTTTTGTCTGAGCGAGATAAAGCTAACGACTGAATCATGAGCAAACACCGGACAAACATTGATTTAAACACTTAACCATATTACTGCAGCATCAACTAAATATACAATACAATCTACCCAAGCAGCCCTCTCTTGAGCAACAACCTCTTTTCAACAGTAGTATACTTTTTCCAAAAGTGATGCTTTACTATAAATTGAACCTGTCTATCATAGCTACCTCTCAATAACATCCAAACTTTGCGACTCTCAAAGGGGCGGAAGAGGTAGCACTATAGTTTGGGATGCACTCACAGGCAAACTGACGGGTTAAAACGTACAAAACATTGACCAATGTTCATTATTCGACTTTTGAGATATATTTTAACGTTTTGTTACGTAATATACGTTATTTGAGTTGTCATTGTTTTCCATTCTCTGAGTCAAACATCACTCTTGGTCGCGCACATGTTTTCTAAATACAGTTACAAGGTTTATTGCAAAATGCTCCAAATATCGTAAGTATAGAAGAAAATACTTACCTGTTTACTTTTGCTGGAGATCAAATTATGTTTTTATTTGTGTTATTTTCTGAGATCTTTGGCCAAAATGACATATGTGTAATTGAGTTATTAACATTTCCGAACGCATGGATATTTGCAGGTCACAACAAAACAAAAATTATTGCAAAAACGACATTTTTTGGGGAAAATTTAATACAGCAAATATGTTTTCAGATACAATAATATTTTACAAATAAATGTATAGTATTCTTTTCCTTAAAACAATGTTTACCGATAATTGTTTTGCTTCTGCTCCGCCGAATCATGAATCTGTTACTGAAATGTATCAACTAGCTGTTGCAATTAATGTGAAAACATGACGTCATATTGTGAAACAAAATATGATAATTTGATATTAACAGGTAGTCGTCCAATATTTTGAACCGTCAACAACGACTTGCCTCATCGTACCATGGCTGAGAGAACTAGGTTTTGCCATACTCTATGGAGCACTAGTGCTTAAAATATACAGGTAACGTATACAATAAATCTCTACTTGACGTTACTTGATTACTTTCTATTAGTTACGTATGCTCATTACAAAATGGAAATCAATGCGTGACAATCATATAGCAAGGTAACGTTATATAACGTTATATTATTTGCGTGTAAAAAGTCTGGATTAAACATGAGGTTAAATATTAGTAATTGTCGTAACTTATTCTTTAAAAAAGTATGTTTGAAAAGTATTTATGTATTTCCGACTTGTCATATATGTATTTTGTAAAATTGATGCATTGATGACTAAATTGATTTCTTCTATGATAAGAACGTTCATACGTTTAATTCATTCATTACGAATTTTGTGATATTTCTGCTCAACCTGAGACCCGATAATCCGAACTGATATGAAAAATTATCAGCATGTATCGATTGTTATCCCATATTGAAAACCAACAGCAGATATATTACCCTTGACTTCAAACTGGAACATTTTGCTCTGGTCTATCTAAAATTGTGCTGAACAGGGTTTTTATGGAGGGGTATGTATGAAAGATGCTTGACATTGATATTGTATTACTGTTAATCACTTTATTTTGCCACAACGTAATTTTCGGAGACTCGCGAATTCAACATTTACGCGAAAATATGCTTTTCGCGAATAAAAGCATGCATATACGAATTTGGTGCATATCCGAAATGTATAGTCTGTTATGTATAATAAGCGATGTGAGTGTATAACGATTTGATATGTAAATATATAATCAAACAACAATACAAACAATATCCGTCAATGTTAAATTCGCGACGGAGGAAATTCGCGAATTAATCATTTGCGCAAGATTTTGTGGGCAACACTTTCGCGAAAATTTAATATCGCAAAAAATAAGTGATTTACAGTAAATACAGTGTGTATTGTTGTATATATGTGACATTTACAGACTGCTGGCTGATTTTCAATCAAGAAAAGCCCACCGTGTACACGTCAGGGACAAGGATCTTCTTAAATACCTCCTATGTATAGTCATTGTGGTAATTGGTTACATGGCAGCATGGACGGCAGTCATTATAGATCAGGTAAACTTCTTTCTTTCTTTATATACAGTCGGACCTCGTTCATTCGAACCCATTTTATTTCGAATAATACATGGTTTTCGAATAGCTCATTTCAAGTCGATGTTATAAGAAGATACATCGGTACCTGAATTTATTTCGGATGATACCGAATATTCGGATAAAAGGTTGCCGCATTAACGAGGTCCGACTGTATAGTGTTTCTGCTACCTTTTGCTCTTACGTGGCGTCCACCTTTGACGTCATCATCTTTGCTGCCGACATCTGGCATATGTAAGCCGTACACGTATATTCCTTGTTGCCGACATCTGGCATATGTAAGCCGTACACGTATATTCCTTGTTGCCGACATCTGGCATATGTAAGCCGTACACGTATATTCCTTGTTGCCGACATCTGGCATATGTAAGCCGTACACGTATATTCGAAATTTCATTGCAAACCCTCTGCACCTAACTTAAACATGCTCCCTCCCTGTCATTGACCTCGGGTTGTTTTACCTTAATTTTCTAATTAGTTAAAATGGAGATAAATTAATTTGACTAATAGTAGGTAACACTATTTATGGTATAAAGGTTTGTTTTGTGATACAATATATACATATGTAGTAGCTTGAAGCTAAACATTATACCCAATACATGTGAACAATTGATGTTTAGAATAACGAATAATGCATTTATTTGCAAGTTCGTATTTCAATGTTCAAGAATAATGTAGGTCAGTTGCTGCTAATTCGGTCGATATGTTGTAGTCTTTTATTTTAACGACTCAGTAACGTGTACCGTTAAAGTTATCACCCTGGAATGAGGTCGTTATATGGGACTTGGCTTCACATGTAATATTTATCGTCTGTAAAATGTAATATGTTTAAAATATTCAGGCGTAATGGAATGAGTTCTGCTTTTGGTACAATGCAGACATTGACAATAATGTATCACACGAGGTCTCTAAGGCTCCGACATATTACATAATATTGCCTGGAGCCACCATGCATGCCATCAGTCGATATCACGGATGCGATGTAAATTGAAAATACAGAAAATTGGATTGAAATTGTGTCATTTTTTATCGACTGATTGCGTGTATATTATGACAGGGTAATATCCGCTATAGACAATGGTGGTGGGAAAGCAGGTAATACTTACATGAAGGTTTGTGGGTAAATCACGGGGATACGCCATTGTTAGTTCCCACTAAACTAAAACGTCTGTCATGTCAGGTCAGACTAAACTAGAAATACTCTCTTAACACATGAAACTCACCTAAAACAACCCTGTTAAAATGTCTGAACTTATACGACATTAACCATAGACCATCCCAATCTAAATGACTGTCACAATAGTAAAACTTAACTAAAACAGGCTTATTTGAACTAAAACGAATGCCATTATGTGTACATTTATGACTAAACTAAAATGACTGTCATGATAGGTCATCATAAACTACAAAGACTGACATAATCGGGTAAACTTAAAGGACTGCCGTTAGGGGCCAGAATAAACTAAAATGGCTATCACAATGAACCTGTTTGACAACTAATTTACAGCAATAAATGGGACATGGCGTATATTTGAATAGTTTCATTAGTATTATATACAACTAATTTACAGCAATAAATGGGACATGGCGTATATTTGAATAGTTTCATTAGTATTATATACAACTAATTTACAGCAATAAATGGGACATGGCGTATATTTGGATAGTTTAATTAGTATTGAATACAACTAATTTACAGCAATAAATGGGACATGGCGTATATTTGGATAGTTTAATTAATATTATATACAACTGAGTTTCTTTGCGCGTGTTCACTGTTATTATACTGAAAGTATCAAACTATTCGAATGTATTGCATGTTCGGTGGTTTACCCCTTTATGCAGGCGTCACACTGTCCCGAAATTGACACCAGATGGACACACGATATCGGAAATGTTCAAATTCGGCTCAGATCGTAAAAACATCGGGCCATTCGTGAGGGCATCTTAAGCCATCGTATGACCGCCGGTGGAGTTTCTCAGGCTCCGGCAGCAACTTCGTGAGTGGTGGCAAAATCTTTGGCATGCCAAAGAATTGCCGAAGGACCTTGCGACGGTTCATGTTCGTGTTAAATTCGTGTCTCCATTTTGCCCTTCGTAAGGCCATCGTGAGGGCATCTTGTCAAATCGTGTCATCTTCGTCTTTACCTCGTGTGATCATCGGTGCCATCAGCATTTTTCGCCTCACGAAGACAATACGAAGGAAACAAGACGCTGCCCGATTGTTTTAGGAAGGCAACACGACTACGTGAAGCCCTCGCAATGCCGTCGTGTAGCCATCGTATTATAGTACGATGACATTGAGATGGGACCACGGTGTCGGCGAAGACAGCCGAATTTGAGTAGCTCAAGCGTTTCCCATGTGTCATGGTAATGTGGACATATAAAAGGCCAGCCTCAGAGCATCTTCCTCGGTCAGTCCTGAGCAACTCTACAGAGCAGAGGCGTGTGTAACTCCCAAAGCTTCAATCACAATTAATCACAATTCAGTTCCTGTAGAATGGCATACTTTGATGATGAGACAACCAGGATAAAGAAGGCAGCAGCATTGCTTCGTTTGATGCACCTCTTACAGGCCAAGCACCTCCTCTTACAGGTAAAAATTGTCTTATTTCACTTTGTCTTTTCTTGCTATTTGCCTTTCTAGCATTCGACAATGTACTTATCTTGTTTTGCTTCTTATTTTCCAGGGCAGGGGCAAACCGAGGCAAAGGAGGAAACCGAGGTCTATGTGGGTCAGGAAATGGCTGTCTGACAAAAGAAGAGAACGCTATGGCCACTAGACCACTCTACAAAATGAGCTGAAGACAGAAGATGAGAAAACCTTCTACAACTACACAAGACTTCCCAGAGGCCTCTACGATGAGGTCCTGCGAAGGGTAGAAGGCAGAATAGAGAAGAAGGACACATGGTACAGAAAGTCTCTCCCTCCTGGTCTCAAGCTGTCTATCACTCTACGACACCTGGCCTGCGGTGACAATTATCCAAGCCTGTCCTACAACTTCAGAGTTGCTCCAAACACCATCTCCCTGATCGTTAATGAAGTCCGCGATGCCATCAAAGCCGAGTTTGCTGCTGAGGTTATCCAGTGTCCTACTACTACTGAAGAGTGGACCGCCATTGCAGAACAGTTTGAGAAGAGATGGCAATTTCCACACTGCTGTGGTGCTCTGGATGGCAAGCATGTGGCGGTCACCTGTCCTTGGAATACTGGCTCTGTGTACAGAAACTACAAGGGCTTCTTCCCCATTGTCATCATGGCCCTGGTCGACGCAGACTACTAATTTCTTTCGATTAATGTCAACTCTGATGGTTCCAACAACGAGACCAGGATCTACAATGGATCAGAACTGAAGGAAGGGCTGGAGAGTCCGAACAACATATGTAATGCCCCTGAAGAGAAGTCTCTACCTGGTGATGACGTTCCTGTCACATACTACATAGTAGGGGACAATGCTTTTGGGATCAACAAGCGCCTGATGAACCCGTTTTCCATCAGAAACATGGAGCACCATGAGAGAATATTTAACTACAGACTCTCCAGAGCCAGGTGTGTAGTGGAGAATGCCTTTGGTATTCTGGCACACAAGTTCCGAGTTTTGCTGAGGACCATGAACCAGAGGCCAGAGACATGCAGAAAAAAATCATCACAACTTGTGTGATCCTTCACAATCTCAACAGACTGAGATATCCAGCCATCCACAACAACCTGATGGACTTGGAGGACCACGGTCGGCCAAAGGTTTTATACCATCGGTAGGTCACGTGACGCCTTCGTGACCTAGTTCGAACGCATCGTACTCTCAATACGACGTCGTGTAGCCTCGTGTGGCCTTCGTTTGTCCTGCGGGTAAACTACTGAATAAAAATTCACATCTTCGTGTTGCCTTCGTGTGTGGTTCGGGTGCCATCGTGTGACCTTCTGTAGGCATCGTTCTTGCTTCGGCTGTTGATTGGCTGTTGACCAAGTTCGGGGCCATCTTCGCGCGAAATTCAAAATTCCATATTCGTATGGCCATCTGGTGTCAATTTCGGGACAGTGTGACGCCTGCATTACTGTTGAGCATCAGGTTTGCTTCGCGACGACAGGACGGGATGACGGGTTATATACTGCTTCTTTATTTGCTTCGCGACGACAGGACGGATTGACGGGTTATATACTGCTTTGTCGGACCGTATTTGGTACAAAAACGAATATGTACAAATTTGTACCATATTCGGCCGAATATGGTACAACTGTCTAATTGTACCATATACGTATCTGCAGTTTTGGGGTAAAATGCCTGACCAAATATGGTACAAACTTGTACCATATTCGGATGAAAAATGTACCACATTCGTTCCGAATATGGTACACACTCATCATCGTCATCGTCATCATCATCATCGTCATCATCATCATCATCATCATCATCATCATAACTACAATTTGCATCAACGTCATCAATACCATCATGAAAATAATCATCATCGTCATCATCATCATCATCATCATAACTACAATTTGCATCAACGTCATCAATACCATCATGAAAATAATCATCATCGTCATCATCATCATCATCATCATCATCATCATAATCATCATCAGCATCATCATCATCATCATCATAATCATCATCATCGGCGGCCGGTAATCATTGGCGTCAACATAATAAAAAACTTTTTTCATCATCATCATTATAATCATTATCATCGGCCGATAAACATCGCAGTTATCATCATCACAATCATCAAACCCCAATCATCATCACCATTGTCATCATCATCAATTACATCATCATCGTCACCATTAACACCATCATCATCATCGTCACCATTAACGCCATTATCATCATCATCGTCATGATGATGACAAAAGTTTTGATGATGATGACGACGATCAAAATTACCGTCATCATCATCATCACAAACTTTTATCATCATTGTCATCATCATCACCATCATTATCACCACAATCATCAAGGTCATCATCATCATCATCAACACCATCATCATCATCACCATTATCATCATCGTAATGAAGATCACAAAAATGTGATGATGATAACTGCGATGTTTTTCGGTCGATGGTGATGATGATGACAAAAGTTTTGTAATGATGATAACGACGGTCAGCACATCATCATCATCATAATCTACCGATAAAAATCGCCGTCAGCATCATCAAAACACATTTGTCATCATAATCATCATCATTATAATAATCATCATCGACCGATAAACATCGCTGTCATAATCATCAAAATACGTTTGTTATCATCATCATCATCATCATCATCATCACATCAATTATCAACACCCCAATGATCATCATCGTTGTTATCTTCACCAACACCACCATCATCATCACCATCAAAACCAACATCATCATATCCATTATCATGATCGTAATGGTGATCACAAAAGTTTTTTTTGTGATGATAATGACAGCGATGTTTTCGGTCGATAATGAGGATGTTGTGATGATGATGACGACGATGAGAATATCATCATCATCATCGGCCAATAAACATCGCCATCATCATCATCACAAATATTTTGTTATCATCATCATCATTATCATAATCTTCTGCCGATAAACATCGCCCTCATCATCATCTAAAATCTTATCATCATCATTATAACCATCATCATCGTCCGATAAACATCGCTGTCATCATCATCCCAAAACGTTTGTTATCATCATCATCATCATCATTATCATCATCATCACCACCACAATCATCAAACCCCAATCATCATAACCACTGTCATCATCATCACCACCACCATCATCATCACATTTTTTTTACCATCATCATCATCACAAATGTTTTGTCATCATCATCATCACATATTCATTTTACATTTTGTATTTTATAATTTGTTTCATTCAAGAGATTCAACAAACTTGTACTTTTTTCATTTATTGGTATACTGACAGGATTTTTCAAAGTAATATTGAAGAACATAGAACAGCATTTAAATTTTAATCCAACTGTAGCATTTTGACCAGACATAATATACATATATACATTCATTTTAGTAGCAGCCAAAATATCCCAAATGTGCTTCGTAAAAAGTTACCATTAAATGAGCAAATGACAACAAATTTCCGGTAGAAGAACATAATCATCAATCACAAAAATAACATAACAGGTTTCCAAACACCGATATACATGTATATTTCACCTGTAATGTCTGTACATGACATCTATGATATCATACCAACCGATTCCACTAACACGCAAACGCAGCCATGCGTTTGCCCATTTTGGCCCCTTGATGATTTCTTTTATTGCCAAAATAAGACCGCTGTTTCTGCCCGCTCTTGTTAATAGGAAACGAACGCTAACAGGATTTCTGTTACTAGTATCTAGTCCAATATCCGGCCGAATGTAAATTCTAGGTGTTTGCAAACTCATTGACCTTATTAAATCTCTAAAGGGTTTGCCGACCTTCGCCAACACAAACTGGATTGACGGGTTTGATTGTATGCAGAACTTAAAAATTTCAACTTGAATGTGAAGTGGTAACATCAGAAATGGAAAAGTCGTTCGCCTCTGTGCCCTCCTATTGTTTATCATATCTTGAAGCTCTTTCAGGGCTGAACACACAGAGACGTCACCGTTGTCGCCAGAGTCACCGTTGTCGCCGGAGTCACCGTTGTCGCCAGAGTCACCGTTGTCGCCGGAGTCACCGTTGTCGCCAGAGTCACCGTTGTCGCCGGAGTCACCGTTGTCGCCGGAGTCACCGTTGTCGCCGGAGTCACCGTTGTCGCCAGAGTCACCGTTGTCGCCGGAGTCACCGTTGTCGCCGGAGTCACCGTTGTCGCCAGAGTCACCGTTGTCGCCGGAGTCACCGTTGTCGCCGGAGTCACCGTTGTCGCCGGAGTCACCGTTGTCGCCGGAGTCACCGTTGTCGCCGGAGTCACCGTTGTCGCCGGAGTCACCGTTGTCGCCGGAGTCACCGTTGTCGCCAGAGTCACCGTTGTCGCCGGAGTCACCGTTGTCGCCAGAGTCACCGTTGTCGCCGGAGTCACCGTTGTCGCCGGAGTCACCGTTGTCGCCGGAGTCACCGTTGTCGCCGGAGTCACCGTTGTCGCCGGAGTCACCGTTGTCGCCGGAGTCACCGTTGTCGCCGGAGTCACCGTTGTCGCCGGAGTCACCGTTGTCGCCAGAGTCACCGTTGTCGCCGGAGTCACCGTTGTCGCCGGAGTCACCGTTGTCGCCGGAGTCACCGTTGTCGCCGGAGTCACCGTTGTCGCCGGAGTCACCGTTGTCGCCAGAGTCACCGTTGTCGCCGGAGTCACCGTTGTCGCCGGAGTCACCGTTGTCGCCAGAGTCACCGTTGTCGCCGGAGTCACCGTTGTCGCAAGAGTCACCGTTGTCGCCAGACGCAGCGTTGTCGCCAGAGTCATCGTTGTCGCCAGAGTCACCGTTGTCGCCAGACGCAGCGTTGTCGCCAGAGTCATCGTTGTCGCCAGAGTCATCGTTGTCGCCAGATGCAGTGTTGTCGCCAGACGCAGCGGTGTCGCCGGAGTCACCGTTGTCGCCAGAGTCACCGTTGTCGCCAGACGCAGCGTTGTCGCCAGACGCAGCGTTGTCGCCAGACGCAGCGCTGTCGCCAGAGTCACCGTTGTCATACGACTGTTCTAAGCGTGATATTATGTCCTTGTACACGCGTTGATTGATACGGATACTAACGTAATGCATGCCAAATCCTTCTGGGAAATACCCCAATGCAATTGTTCCAACATCACCATCGAACTTTCCATCTGCTGACACAATTGATGAGTGTTCTAGTCCTCGGGTACAAACTACCAGGCACTGCAAATTATATTCTCTCATAAGTGCAATGAGCGTGAGGTTGTCGCCGTATGTCCCATTCTTAGACATATTCTTAACGTATTCATCAAATGTTTCATCATAGACAAAAGTTTCATAGAAATATCTGTTTTCTACAATGTGATGGACTGCTTCCTTACGTAAAGCATCTACGTCTTTGTATATACCAATTTTACCAAGTTGATGCGATATAGCAGCAAATTGACAATTTCCATCCGGATTTGGGTCCATGGCAATATTCACCCCATCCAACAACTGCAGATTTTCATGGTGTGTTGAAACATGATAGTACTTAGTTCTGTGATTTTGTTTCTCTGAGCGGTTCTGTTTTAATGAATGTTTTTTAATTTTTCGTTGTTTCTCTAACGCAACAGTTAGGCTAGTCATGTTTTCGACCCCAACCGATTTGCTTACGAATCCAAGTTCGGGTTTGTTCGGTACTTGAAATGACACGATATAAACACCATTTCGTTTTACTTTTTCTACCTTGCCTTCGATAACATATCTTTTGGTTGGCACCCTGGATTTTCGAAAGGGATAGCGAATTAATACTGTCTCTCCTACTTTGTACTTGCTTGGGGAAGTTGCGTTTTTCAACAGCGACCTGTAAGCCGTTTTATTTGCTCGCCGTATGGTTTTCTTTATTTCACGAGAACTATGACGTTCTTTGGTAAAAACATGACTTCTTCCGTAGTAGGCTTCAAAGGGCGTGAGACCCCCAAGAACTCGTTTGAAACTTGTGTTTATGGCATAGGCTAAATCTTGAAGCCCTTCGACCCAGTTAAATCCACGTTTACTTTTTGTTGCAAATAGAATCTTGGCCTTTATAACACTGTTTGACCTTTCACACTTGCCCTGTGATTGAGGATGATACGGCCTACTATTGATAATTTTGATGTTGTACTTGTTCAACAAAAGTTTCATACTAGGGCCTTTAAATTCCAGTCCGTTGTCACATTGGATGATGTCAGGGGCAAGGTTAACCATCAACACGTCCTCTAATGCCTTTGCAACTTCACACGAACTCTTCGTTTTCAGGGGTTTTGGCATAACGTACCTCGAATAAACGTCCACGACTTGTAGAATATAACTGTATGTGGACCCCTTGTAGCTAACACTTTGATTTTTCATGTTAATTAGGTCAATCTGCCATCTTTTGCCTGGTTCCTCTTCTGTAATTGTCTTTGGCGTTGGCTTGTTTGTAAATCTCGGATACTTCTCATGGTAATACTTGCTATTGTACAGTATTTCAAGGATAGCTTGGTCCGAGAACCCCGTGTAATTTACTTTCAGTTTGTTGTAAATAACCCTTGCTCCACATCCTTTGTTTTCCATGAACATCTTCTCAACAAATCTAGGAAGATCTTCTTTCACAAGGACTTGCTTTCCGCCACACAATAAAGAACCCCGGTCACCAAGCTCGAAGTCCTTACGTTTTCTAATCATGGCCAAACAATTATTCTCTTCAGGTGTCCGTTTCTTCACAGGGACATCGAACGATCCGTTTAAACATCTGACAATAATGTCGTACTTCGACCTGGGCAAGCACCCTAATTGCTTCCTTTTTCTCCTAATTGCTTCCTTCATCTGAAATAATATAATAAGTTATTATACATTTATACTTCATTAGTTAATAGAGCTTGTATTGAACACCGCGTGTCGAAAACGAATGTCTCACGACATGAGCTGAGCTAAAATCACTCGTCTGATAGCTCCGCTAAAATTTACAATCCGAACTTCCGGGCAATATGCGCAATGAAAGTAGCAAGTACTTCATGTAAAGTTTCATTGAAATCCAACCGAATTCAAATTCAGGGGAAAAATAGCGGGCAAACTTATGGCGGTCAACGGACAAACGGTCTGTAGAAACCAATGCTACGTGGATGGAAGGGATATAAAGAAGGGGCCCTGGGGGCCTAGGTCGCTCACCAGAAGTCACGACTAGGCAGGGTTCGAAGGTCAAAGACCTATAAACTCCATAAAATTTAAAATGTTCAAATCTACAGATTAAAGGAGCTCGATCTGATTTTGGTGGAAAATACACTTTCGAAAAAAATTGTTTCCAAAAGTCGCTATTAATGATTTTGTGAATTGTTTGGGTTAATCTAAAAATACTGACCAGAGGACATTGCATGACATCAAATACAATCCGAAAAAATAACAAGATTTTTTATTTTTCAATTAAAATACACCAAAATTGGTATTTTTGTCCTATTTATTGAATAGGAATGGAATAGGCCGAAAATATCGCGTTAGTAGATCTAACGCGAAATCCATTTTCCATGCATTTTCAGTTGTTTTACGATACAATTTCTTCGATATAATTCAATATCCTTTGGTCAGTAGTTTGGTCCCAACACAGGCACGGGACGGTGCCAATTTTTACCCCAGGGGCATAATTTGAACAATCTTAGTATAGGACCCCAAAATTATGTCACATACCAAAATTATGTCACATACCAAATATCAAACCTCAAGGCCTTGCAGTTTCGGACAAGAATATTTTTAAAGATTTCACTATGATTTGCCTTTTCGTTGCCATGACAACCAGAGTTCTTCATGAAATGGAATTCTTTGAACAACTTTGGTAGAGCTTGATGCAAGGACTATTCCTGCCAAGTTTCATTGAATTTGGCTTAGCGGGTTAGGAGGAGAAATCGTTTGAAGAAATTGTTGACGGACGCACGTACGGACGCACGCACGCACGGACGATGGACAACTTGCCATCACAATAGCTCACCTTGATCACTTTGTGCTCAGGTGAGCTGAAATGTATCTTGAGAGCTGATGATGGACAACATTTTTCATGAAGTTTCATGACTGTAGCTTAAATATTTTAGCAGTTTAGGAGTTACGCACCCGGAAGGAATGCCACGGACAATTGGATAGACGGACGGACAACTGCAAATGCACTCTGAGGGGGGGGGGGGGGGCATAAAACATAAAAATCAATGCATGTTAAAACATCAATGCATATTAAGACAACTGAAAATTAAAATTATGTACAGTACTTACTGTCAAGAATTCTTTTGAAGTTTGAAGAAAGTTTGGATTTCAATTCTTTCTAGTCGAAAATCACAACTTTTCTTGCCGACCGCCAAGTCAAATATGGTTACTGACTTCTGAGTAAGACTCGTGTGCAAAATTCCCGCCTTTTTAAAGCGGCACGTTATCAAAGAAAAAATCGGAAACTTCAAAGCTTTGTCGGCTTCTCAGCAATATGACGTCGGAACGACAAATCAACTTTACAAAGTAAGGCCAAATAAAACATTATGTCTGGTTCCGGTGACATGCCCCCAAAAAGTAGGTAGGGTAGGTCGGCATTTCTTTTTATTTTATTTATTTATTTATTTTTACTGATGCTGAGTGAAAGGTGATATAATAACGTTATTTTAATGTATATTTTGTGTGATTAAAGTCTTCTGTGCGTGCAACACTAAGCTTTTTATGTACTGTAAACATGCATAGTGTGCAAGCTGGAGGAGTTTTATGCACATTTAACCCTATAGGTTTAATAATTGTTTCTTTCTGTACGTGTTATATTTTGAAAATATAATTCGCTATAAACGAGACCACTTTTGGTGCTTGCTATGACTAGTACAGTATTTATGCAATTATATGGCAAAATCATGGGTTGTAGAACATTTTAAATTGACTGAATATCAGCGTAAAAAGAAGTCGCAGGGAATGCTTTACGTTGAATGCTTTAGTGCTGTGCAAATTCGTACATTTATTTAAAAATATGAGGTTTTGATTCGAACCTTGCCACAAGATCTAGAGGGGACTGGTAATAAACCCAGTAAATAAAAGACTGTTTCATCTAAAACTCATACTGTGCTATTTTAGTCTTTAAATCAAATGGTTTTGGGTTTGATAGTTCATTATATTAAAGCTAACAGCTCCTGTTCCAGAAAATAACCAACACTCTAACGCACACATCTGCTTACCAACCAAAAAAGATTGAATATCCAATGTTTCAAATTCAAATAATTGACACATACAATGTATTTCTATTTTCAAAATTTACTTTCCCTTAATCAAGACAACATATTATAGATTCAAAACTTAAACTAAAATTATTAAGTTTTGTTTTATTTTTAGAATGTTTACATGAACGCTTTAAAAACGTTCTTTACAATTCTCTTGAATATTGAGTAAAAAATCGGACCAATTTTTTCGTATTCAAATAAAAAAAAGTTTAGGGTCGGGCGAAAAAAATAGGTAGGGTCGGGTCACCGGAACCAGACAATTTTTTTCTTTTCGCCTAATGTTTAGGAATACAGTCACACCTGTCTAAAGCAGCCAGTCAAACATCCTTATTTTTGGAGAGATATATTCATTTAAAAGAGCTCAAAATCTCTTAAATCGGATTTTGGTGAAAATACACTTTCGAAAAAAAAAGTTTTAAAAATTTGAAAATTGCTATTAATGATCTTGTGAATTGTTTGGGTCAATCTAAAACTACTGACCAAAGGATATTGAATTATATCGAAGAAATTCTATCGTAAAACAACTGCAAATGCATGAAATATGAATTTCGTTAGTTATTTTTTCGGCCCAATTTCTTGTTTATTTTTCGGATTTTCTCATGCAATATCTTCTTGTCAGAAGTTTTAGATTGACCCAAACAATGCACGAAATCATTAATATGGCTGACGCGACTTCATTCGACCAATCGAATGCGACGTCGACATTCCTGCAACGACGTTTGCTTAAAGCAATCATATCTGGACAAAACCTACCAATTATTATTAAAATGTATTAAAATATAAGCATTAATACCGAGGGGTATTAAACGATCAAATTTTCCAAGAAGCGCTGGCGCGCTTTATGGATTTGCTCGCCTACCTTTACCCTTACAAGTTCACACTCTATGAACACAACCAAAATGCGATAATCCTCAAACTTTTACAGAGTTACCTGGAGCAAGCACGTCTCTAGTCTTAGAGTACTAGTACTTAGTAACCAGTACTAAGCAGATACATTCGCCAGTAATTGACAACTGCCCTACTTGAAACAGCGGTAGGGGAAGAATGGCCGTAGAAATCATTTCGTGACCAATCTCCACGAAAGTATCTGGCCCGCCCGGGAATCGAACCCAGGCCGCCTGCGTGCCAATCTGACGCGCAACCGACTGAGCTAGCCGGCGAAACAGTTACACAACCAGCAAAATCCATGTAAAGTGTGGTTAGGTTAGCTGTTTCTGTTACTGCTAGTTACGACGACGACGACGACGATGATGATGATGATGATGATGATGATGATGATACTTTTGTCACTTCCAATATTAGGTTAATACAATGTATTTGAGTTTGAAAAAAAGTTTACACATTGGCAGACTATTTCATTTATTAAGAAATACATAATTTATGTACCATATACGTAGGCCATTTTCATTTTATGAGTTTTTTTGGTATGTACCAAATACGTTTTGGCGAGCATAGACAAACTTATTCCAACCGAATATGGTACAATGTTTGTACCATATTCGGTCGAAAATTGTACCATATTCGGTCCGAATATGGTACATTTGTACCATATTCGGCCGAATATGGTACATTTGTACCATATTCGTTTTTGTACCAAATACGGTCCGACAGTGCATCCTGTTCGACCACAACTTTTACAGCAGCGATGTTTGCCTTGGAAACAGAGGTTTTAGGCCTAACAGAACGGGTATCATCTTCGACAGATAATATCCCAGCTTTAAAAGCGTTAACCCACCTAAAACTTGTGCGCATTGAAATGGCCTGAGGTCCATATATACCACACAATTCATCAAATATCTATATCAAGCTTAATGCTGCATTTAATATAGCTACGAATTTCAGTCTTTTCGTCCATTTTACAATTTGAAAAGTAAATTGGTCAGTGTATATGACTGCATGTATTTCAATTTAAAATAACTCGGTCATTTGAAAAGCAATTTGCACAAACAAAACGGATATCGTTAGCTATTGGACACACAATTCAAGTGCAATGAAGCGTTTTATAAAATACCTGGGATAAAACTACGGAAGCCCATTAGTGACAGAACTTTTTGCATGACCCTCGTAGTGTGGGGTTAGGTGGCCACCTGGTATAAAGCTGTACTAGTATTTAGGAGGTCTTTGGTTCAAGTCCACAATTGGGTCCAGTTTTTCCCCTTGAATTACTTAAATGGTGGCAACGGTTTTGCCAGCCCACAGTGGTTGTGCCTAAAATGCCTAAATGAGGAAGAGTGTTGTAGTGTGGAGTAAGATAGCTGCCCACGGTGGTTGAGCCTTAAATGCCTGAAGGGGGATGAGTGCTGTGTAATAGTTTTAAATGAGAAAACATATTGCAGAAGAAGTTTGCTCATACTTCATTTCTTCCCTAAATACCTTTCACCCCCCCCCCCCCCAATTTTGATAGACCCTAGACTTTTCACCCCCACTTTCAGTATAATCAAATTTGTGTGAATTACATTATTAATATGATGTTTATTCTAGAATCAGATTGTTAATTTATAGATCAAAATTCCTTTATCTTCATGTTAAATAACAGTGTGATTTAATCAACACCTTTTTACTTGTTAAGAATGATGTGATTTAATAAACAACCACTGTGCCTCTCTAAATCAAGCATCTCTAGTCTCCTTATCAACAGACTGGCCCTGTGGGACTCCAAGGTACATCCTTTCAATATTGGTGATAAAAGTCAATATTTTCAGGCTTGCAAAGGAGAACATAAACATGCTTCGATTCTGAGCTTGAAGATAAATGTCATAAACATTTTCACGACAATACTGCAGTGCCTAGCTTCATTTAAAATCATCAAAAAAGAAAAGCAACTGGGAACCATATTTACCTTTTCTATACGTTTTCAGAAAAATACATGTATAATTTGTAGAATTATTTAAACTCAAGCACATTTTTGACCAGAATCAAAGCCCCTACCTCCTGCTATATTTTAAGGATGGATAAATGTGTATTGGTGAAAGAAATACCAACAGATTGGCAAAAGACTACTTTTTTAAAAATATATATACATGTACATTCCATGTCATTTGACATATGGATTCTTAAACACAATCAAGTTGTCACTACTTTATAAAACCCCTTGTACTAACAGGCAATCTGCCCATACATAAGTATGCATTTATAATTAACATTCCAGGCAGTTAAAAATACCTATACTGAGATCATTGTTCCGATGTTAAAACTAGGACTTTTTTTTGGCATAGGTTAAAGATTTTTAAAACAGTAAATATAACAGTAAACTTCGCTTATACGATACAGAGATGACCATAAACATACAATCGCTTTATCCAAATATCTTAATATCTGATCATACTGACAATAAAGCGCATTGTCAATGTCCAAAAAATCATATCACTATATGCGGTATATCGCTATAAGTGATATTGCTATAAGTGATATCGCTATAACTGGAGTTTACAGTATTTACTTCCATTATTTTAAATCTCTATCAACCTTTACCTAAAAAACTCCCGGCATTGCCCACCATGATCAAGGCCTAATTCTCCACTAAATTTGATGTATAAGTTGCTGGTACAGCTGAAAGGTCTACGCAAGGCTCTGAATGCACTTTCCAGTACGTTTCTTCTTGAAATAATGATTTCCTGCTTTTGACTTTTGTTGATCTGTTTCTGGAAGTCATGAATAATGTCTTTTAAAGTGACTTCAGGTTCTTTTGGTTTCCTGGAAATAAAAGGTTTATCTATATAAAATACTGAATTAGTTCATTTTCACTTTTTTAGTGAAACATCACTATCGACTACCCAGAGTTTGGATTTGCAGCCCTTCAGATTTTCAACAAAGTCTTTTGATATCTTAATATCATGACCATACTTCACTCTTCTGTCTGCTTCACGTTTTATGGAGGTCACAACAGCATCAGGAATGCCCTTTCAATGTCCAGATTCAAAGAATGACCATCTGATATTTTTTAAACCAAATTTAATTGGATCCTGTGCCTTTACATGTTTCTTTCACAGTTATAGTAATAACCTTTTCTTTGGATTCTTTACCAGCTATAATAGTTTTTTGCTCTGTCTTTCTTTGCCATTGCTGCCATATTATTACTGTACAACTATTCTTTGTGAGTGAAAATGATCGGAGTTTTTATATTTGTGCCTCTCTGCCTCTGCAGTTCCATTTATGTCATGAAACAAAAGGACAACCACAACACAGTGTGAGTTGAAAAAGGCCTGGCATGAAATCATGCCAGACAATTTATTTTAAAACAAAAGGAACTAAATCAAAATAAACAATGACTAGTAATGTGTACTTTTGGTAGCATAGGAAATCCTGTAGTGAAAAACCTTTAATAAGATAGTGTCTTTTGTCAAGATCGTAATGTGTTAGGTAACTTGTTTGCGGGCAGATATGGGGGTAGGTAATTGGGAATCATTTGCCTTTAGGCTGTTGGGAATTGTGAGTACTAAATCTTTGTGCTGTTTGGTGTTTCTGCTGATCTGAGCTGTTAAATCTTTTGACTGATCTATTACACTGCTGTGCAGCATGGTGTCCTTCACAGTTACTGCACTTGTGTGTTTTGTCGCATTGTGGCCTGAGGCAGTTGCCAAACTTTTGGATGTCCCTACAAAAGCCACGTCTTTGCAAGATCTGGATTGGCATTTTATTGCTGTTGCCTGAGGGACGAAAATTGTTTTTGGAGATCATACAGTGCAGATATGTTTCTGTATGAATAGAACCCCAATGGTACACAAGTGACTGCTCTGAGCTGTCTGAATTTCTGATCATACAATGACCAAGAAATACCATGATTGGAAAGATTTTGTATCAAAGTCATATATTGGAGTAATTGATGTGCCTCCTCCTGGTACTTTGATGTGTATATATCCCCATACACCTGGAATGCTCTGCACCAAGTCATTATGTTTGTGACTTGTTTAGGAGCTGCCTTTTGAATAGATGTAATGGTACTGTCGTTAAATTTTTTAATTGTAGTAGTTTCTGCCGCAGAATAAACTTGAGATAAATCTACATATTCTTTGATTCTTTTAGTTTAACAGGCACTGTTGGGTGTAACGAAGAAAAAGTACCCAAATCAACAGGCTCTGAAGGTGTTAATTCTTCATGTGTGGGCATACTTAAAGCAATGTCACTTAGATCAGAATCACTGTCTCCCTCAGAACAAGATGAGACATTTCCTTCCTCAATATCACGGGAGCTGTTGCTTGTACAAGAAATGTTGCCCATACCATCAGTTCTTTTCTTTTTCGAAGTGCTACTATTGCATTGTGGCAGCAGGCCCACTATCTTTCCTAGCACTGCAGCATCCCTGGTAATAGCAGTAGTGATGAGATTGGCCAGTTCATTATTTGGTTGCCCCAATGTCCTGTTCACTATTAGCTTTTCTTTTGCCACTAGTGGCAGTTGAAGGGTGGCGTTTAGGCATTCTGAAACTAGTTTAATATTGAACATAAAGAAATGTAATGTATGATTATGACAAAGTTAAAGTTCTCATTGTTGTCTTAATGCATAATTGACTGACCACATGGAACTGATATTAGTATAATGGAGCTGACCATAAATATATATGCTGACTAATCAGCAATTATTTTTTGACATTGCATAAGGCAGAAACCCATGCGTCAAACCTTAATAGTATGTTTTAATTGATCAGCAGGTATTTGTGACATTGCATAAGGCAGAAACCCATGCGTCAAACCTTAATAGGTATGTTTTAAGTGATCAGCAGGTATTTGTGACATTGCATAAGGCAGAAACCCATGCGTCAAACCTTAATAGGTATGTTTTAAGTGATCAGCAGGTATTTGTGACATTGCATAATTGAGGCAGTAACCCATGCATCAAACCATAATAGGTACCTTTTAACTGATCAGCAGGTATTTGTGACATTGCATATGGCACAAGCCCATGCGTCAAACCATAATAGGTACTTTTTAAGTGATCACCAAGCATTGGTGACATTGCATAAGGCCAAGACTCTGCGTCAAAACATTTTATGTTGGAATCACCTGGAAAGCATATATCATACCAGTGTATTCAACACAACATGACATTGCAAAAGGCAAACTAGCCCATGCTCTAAATGATGGTTTTGTTATAAAACACCTGGATTGCTATATGAAACTCTGTACTCACTACAACTTGACAGTGCATAAAGCCAAAATAAACCCCTGCTTCATAAACATGAAATGTAAGTTAAACAAACATGGAGCCATAAGCCTATATCTAATGGAAGTCCAATATTGCATAGTGTAGATAAGCACACTCCTAATATGATACATGTGTAATAAAATACTGCCCATAAGTGGGCCTCAATGCATATTGACACTGCATAGGGCGTAGGCCCATGCGTCATATGACAACCATAATAAACCATATATGGATACATGTTCAATTTAATGATAAGAACTTGTTTTGTCAAGAAACAACTTTATTGCACCTTTAGGGGCAGTAAAAGCTTCTATTATATCATTAGAATAATTTGTTTTGTCTATTCTGTGGACTGTCTCTTCTTGAGCAGCTGTCATATTTTCCTTGAACTTGTCTAAATCAAAATGTCCTTGGTGGTCAAGTTCCGCTTCATGGGCGGATTTTGACGAAATCACCCCACATTGTCTGACTTAGCGATCTATTTTCTGCTGTGTGCAGTTGTACCACTGAATGGTATTTTGAGTCCCCTTCTGCCAAACTTCGTACTTTATCTAGGTCAAGGAGCCACCATAAAAGTGAACAACAGAATTTAGTAGATTTATTTCGTGGGTGCTCATCTCCATCAACGGTTATAAGAAGTCTGGTTATAAATCTGCCACTTTGGTTCAGAAAGTGATCTGTATACTGGTCTAGGGACATGATGTATAAAAGTTCATTCATATGTCTGAAGACAGTCGACGGTTCAAGATAGTGGACTTTCACCAGTGAAGCTTGCATTGGGACTCGTGGGCGTTTTGGCATGAGAATTTGCATTTCCATATGTGGAGAGAAGGTTCCCCTCCGGAATGCATGTTCGGCCTGCAATTCCCGATATGAATAGTCGAAATTGAGGACACTGTTCCATTCATAACTCTCCTCGAATTCAAATATTTTGGTGGTATACGCCAAATAGAACTCGATCTCAGCTCCAGGTAGTTGGTTTGTGCTAAGAAGGTGATTTAGCACCCCCATGTTGCCAGCCCCCCATTCCTCAAGGAATATTCCTAGATAGGGATGGTCTTCGTCTTGCTCAAAACTAGAGTATCTGGTTGGTCTTTTGCCCAGACCGCAATATAAATTCTTTGCGACGGCTTTGAAGTCGGCACTTTGTTTTTTTTTGACAGAAACTGGGTAACTTTGATAGCGATTTCATTGTTAGGATAGCAAGGGGGTCCATGAAGTGTCCGTTGTTTTTTTTTCCATTTGGAGGAGAGGGACATGTAGTAGTTATCTCATCAGATATAAGAAGGGTGTCAAGCGTCTTACCTGCCCCTTTCAGAATGTCCCTGGTACTATCAAAGACGGCCGCTTCTGTGGTCACTGACACTATTGGGCTAGTGCTTTCACCGTTCCACATCCTGCATAATTAATTTAACTGCTCCTAATGGAATACCAATTTGTTTCAGATCACTTTCCACAATAAGTCGCAAGGCATCCTTTGTCACCAACTCTTCCTGTCTAAGCACTTGCGACACCTTTCGCGACAGTTTTTGGGTTGCTACCCATTCGTCAAAATTAAATTCTTCCACGGGTGAGGTTCACTCATTTTGGATGTATATATATATATATGTCCCAAATCACAAAACTTGTTCTTATAACACACACTGTAGTGAAAACAAAAACAATTTTAAGCATTTAATTAAAACATATACATAGCGTCCAGTCTGATACGCGCGCATGTAATGACTGGCAAGGAGCGAGGAATTTGGCTCCCAGAAAAGAAAACCCCAGGGAGGTCACATTACCAGAAGGTGTGAAAGAGGAGGCGCCAGCAGTAGTTTGTCTAAATACAATTAAGAAGCTTAATTAAACATATTTATTAATTTTAAAAAAACTATTAAGCAAATAGTGTCATCTCAACGTTAATGCCTTTTGGGTGAAAGTACTGCATTTATTGTCATTTAATAAAGTTTCCCAAATGGCACATTCAGTTTAGCGAGGACCAGGATTCGAAACTGGGTATCAAAACTATAAAGGTAAGGTGCCCTAGACCACTAGACCACCC
This sequence comes from Mactromeris polynyma, assembly GCA_032209605.1. Classification (NCBI taxonomy): domain Eukaryota; kingdom Metazoa; phylum Mollusca; class Bivalvia; order Venerida; family Mactridae; genus Mactromeris; species Mactromeris polynyma. The sequence continues at coordinate 188,554 of JASFXZ010000046.1, forward strand.
TGGCAGTTGATAAAGTTAGCCATTCTAGGAGATTGGGTATAACAGTAACAAAAAGTTGAATGACAATTGTGCTAGTAATTTCACCAGTAAATGTATTAAATACACTTTTTCTCTCTGCATTTTCTGGACTTGGGACCAGCAACTGTAAACACAGTTGGTTGCATTAAAAAAAAACATTCAAATATACAATAAAGAATGTCACATTCCCACCTGTATAAGCCTTTTAAAAAAAGAACTAGACAGTTGTTTTGGAAAAACATAATACTGATACAGGATGTTGGAATAAAATGGGTATGGAGAAGAAGTCAAATGAAATAACTTAACTAATCGATAGTACATTCTAAACATCAGCAATATAATACTGTGAATTTAAAAAATAAAATATTGATGGATTTATTCTTATAATGGAATTAAATGATATAAACCTATACCATAGTGTTAGCATCGTATTAGCAACATAGTTATCATTTGCGTCTAAAGTAGACGCATCAAACACATTCACAAAGTCTTGAAATGTGTATCCGACAAATCTTTGGCGAAGAAACAAAACACAATACAGTCCACAAACTGTGGAATTATCACCTTGAATCTGAATGTGATTGATCTGCACAACATTCGCCTTGTTTTGTAACCAACGATGAAAATACGGACTATTTTGAGTAGCTGTTCTAGCATAAGTGTCAAAAAATTCTAAACGACCACAAACATCGCTAAAAAAAGCGCACCAGTGGTGGCCTGGTTTTAAAAAAAAAGTCTTTGTTTGCAATAAATCCAAAAGGCGTTGATGGAAGTACACTCGGCAGTCTGTCTGCATCATAAACGCCTATTATCCGTCCATCTAACACAGGATCACATTGAATCATGCATTTCAGCTGTGACGTATCCATCATGGGAGAATGATATCTCTTTCCTTATTTATTTCGAAAAATCCAGGTCCCTCGCTGTATGCAATGCAGCTCATAGGTTCTGAAATATAAATGTTATAAAATTCAAGTCTCAGTTCATCTATAAATTATAACATAAATTTACATTCCTTTAAATTGCTGCGATGGAAATACATTGATAGACATCTTTAAACTTGCTTGCGAAAATAATAAAAGCAAACATTCACCTGTTAATGCTGTCTTGAATATGACATCCAGTCTAACATTCCCCGTTTTCACCAAGGAAAGGTACTCTCTGTGATGAGAAAAGTTGGGTTCTAACTGGAAAACGAACAATGTGGAACCATTTATATAGTGATCTCTGTCCAGTAGATTGCCTTCATCTTGTCTCCACTTTCCGCTTGATGTGAGCAAGTTGGTATATGCACGCATAATCGCAGTACCCCCTGTAGCATCGAAATCCAACTTAAGCGGGTTTCCTCCCACTGGAAGTCCGTCACAATACACAGCTATTTGTTGAATCGAGCAATTCTCGAAATTAAACGGATTAGTCTTATTATCGCCACTTACTGCTTTACTTTTAACGAAACCGAGAATAATATTCTCTGGTCGTCTTTCTTGAAACATATTCTCCCAGGTGTAATTATCTACTTGCAAACAAATAAAAATTATGTTTGTTCCTGTACTGTGTGGTAGGACCATCCGATACGAAGTGCATAATTTTTTACTGTGTCTTTTCCTTTAAGTAATTGAATACTGGTTCAAGATGTGCCCAGATACCTGCAGGACTGTGTTTAAGGCAGTCAGAAACTGTAGCAAAAGAATATGTGTTTTCCTTAGTGTATGCGATTCCAGTATGGACACTGACTTGTCGTTTTGAAGCCCCAAAGTGAACGCTTTGGATTTCGCTCTCGTATTTACACACATAGTTTTCGCTAAAGTCCATGTGTATGATAGTTTCGTCGCCAGTTAACTTCTCTTTTAATCCTGCCAATGCAAGATATTGGTGTTGGATATTGTATAGGTGTCTACATGCTCTTTGCACCTCCGCATTAACCTGTTCATGTAACGTTTCTAGTGTTCCTTGTTCTGGTTCCTTCATTACACTGTTGGTAAATTTGGTTGTTACCTCACAGAAATACATTTCGCGCCATTTTGCGATTTTTGTACGGAAATGATGGAAAGTTGCGGGACACGTATTAGATCGTTATTTTTGTGATATTTTATACTACAATATTTCCTTAAGATTAATTGTTGTATAAACCTATGGTAATGTAATATTAGGTTTATAATATAATTGTAGGAATACACGGGAAAAACAGATATTAGGCATAGGGACACACGTTCAGCGTATTGAAACATTTTACATGTAAATTAAAAAATGGTTGTAATGTACATTTTTCTCATAATTTCAATATTTAATGAGAAATATCGGCACATATTAATGTAAGTAACATAAATTGTGTACATTTACAACTAGTAAAAGCATGTATTATGGTTAAAACAAGATAGGGACACTGCTTTTCAATAAAAGATAGAATGAGCCATATAACAATATACATAATACATATAACAATATACATTTTTTACAGTTGTTGCTCCTGAAACAACTAAAGAATTCACATACACTTAGGGCTCCTGTAAGTATTTACGTAATTGCTTTTAAAAATTCAAGATATGTACTTCTATATAAAAAAAATTGTATTAATTGCTGATGAATATTTAATGTTGTACAAATTAATGTACAGAAAACTATATGGCAATGCCATTAGTGCTTATTTATTATTTAAGCATTTATGTGTTATATCTCATTTGTGCTCCTTGCTGGAGGCTGACAGAAGGCATGAGTAGGCACATTTTGCAGGGATAGCCACTGTCTCCAAGTATGTAACTGTGGTCACCTGGTACATGACTTCCGTCAAACAAGCCATGTATGCCAATTTCCCTCAGCATCCTACTGTCGTGAGTAGCTCCAGGCCATCTTGCCACAATGTCTATTATGTTGTCGCAGCCATCAAATACTATCTATAATTATTTGTAGTGCTTGAAGGGTGACAACAAACAGCACTCATCAATAGCTCACAAGATTCATGGAAAATCAAAAATCTTAGGGTTGTGGTCAATTAGTACACAAGGCTTTTTTTCGTCAAGCCAAGACAGAAAAAACAGTCAAAATTTCTTTCAGGGAATCTGCTTGTACAGGCTGATCATTCAGAAATATTGTGTTTCCATGCATTGTCAGTCCTGTAACAGCTGATGCACTCGATGAAATTGGCATGATATAGTGTGAACATTTGTCCTTCCCTTAGACAGCCACTATCTGCACAATATCACATGTCTTACATAATGAAGTTGTTTCTATATCACAATAAATATTTGCATAAGTCTCTGGAAAAGCTAAGTGTTCTGTTAGTGGGTATTTCTTTGGAGCTGGAATATCAACAATAGACTCGGTGGCTGTTTCAGCAAGACCCACATAAGATTGATAGGTTGCAACTTCATGCAGTTCACTGTGTGCTTTTGTTCAACCATCTTTCAAGTTTACGTTTTTTGAATGTTCTGGTGTTCTCCTGAGTAAGTCTCATTTTCCTGGTGTTGTCTTTACGCTCTACATGTTTTAGATATATGTGACCTGCAGAAACAACCAACTTTTCTTACACTTTGTTAACATTATCCAGACCCAATGTTTTTTCTGCCACAGAACAGGTCAACACCGTTTAGAAGGCTGAATAATGGTTACGTTTTGAAGCCTTAGAAGCGACAATATTGTTATATGATTCATCTTCTTTGGTTGTAGCCGCTGGAGCAATCTTCGCAGCATTAGTCATTAATTGTCCGAAAACGATGTTAAGGTCGGCTTTCAGAGCATCATCAGATAAATCATTACCGTATGGCAAGGACTTGTGGTTGTCGGAATCTGGATGTTGACGATATCCACACCATACATCATTATAGTCACCATGGTCATCAAAACAATGTGGCACTATTTGGGTGATAGCTTTCTTGAGTCCATCTGGGTTGGATTCGTTCTGTGCAACAGCATAGCTAAATGACTTCTGAATAAATTTGATAGATTTGTTTGACACATTTTTGTGGGTTTTATGGGACTACAAAGAATGTCCTAAATGTTTTTAGTATGATTTATGTCACTCCATTGTGTTACTTTCCTGCTTGCTTTGACTCTAGAATGGTAGTGGTATCATCATCCATGATCAGCACAGAAACTTTGACATTCTCTTTCTCAACCTCATTTATTTAGCCTAGATTGCTACACTAGATTACGTCGCCTTTGACAACCCAGACCAGTTTTTGGAACATTCATGTGTTAGGGGTATTTGACCCTTATTTGTATGGTAGGAACACATTCTGCAGGCCTTTATCTTGTCGCCGTAGGGGCAGATCTTGCCAGTCTGATTGCCAATTAGTGTTCCTACTTAACTGCCCAAGCCACATTTCTGCCACCCCATGTCATATTTAAATTGCCCTGGGTGTAGTGGTTGGCACATCCCCATCATTGGTGGAACACATACTGCAAAATATAGTATAATGTGTTCGTGGTCAGCTAAGTTTAAATTGTAATTAAAAGATTTTTTAAAGTACAAAATAACTTAAAAGTGGTAAGGCATATCAGAAACCTCTCGGTGTTTTCAGGTTCTGTCCCTTTGCGTACACCTTATTAGCACTTTTTCATGAAGAGAGCTCAAGGGGAGATAACTACATAAATGTTTTCATGACCTTAACGAACCACAGGCTCCTGTTAAGGTCAGCAGCTGCTTTTTACATGTATATTTGTTTATATACTTGTATTAATAATGTTTTTGAAGTTTACATACCTGTATATGCATTATGTGATATATTTAGCAGTTATTGCTGTGTTATTAAATTATTTTATATTACATTAAATTGTACATTTGTATTTCTGATATTGGATTCCTTTTACCGTTATGTACATTTATATTGCTGATATTGGATTCAATGTAACAGTCAATTTGTTTATATTGCTGATATTGGATTCAATTTAACTGTCAATTTGTTATGTACATTTATATTGCTGATATTGGATTCAATTTAACTGTCAAATTGTTATGTACATTTATATTGCTGATATTGCATTCAATTTAACTGTCAATTTGTTATGTACATTTATATTGCTGATATTGGATTCAATTTAACTGTCAATTTGTTATGTACATTTTTGTTGCTGATATTGCATTCAATTTAACTGTCAATTTGTTATGTACATTTATATTGCTGATATTGCATTCAATTTAACTGTCAATTTGTTATGTACATTTATATTGCTGATATTGCATTCAATTTAACTGTCAATTTGCTATGTACACTTATATTGCTGATATTGCATTCAATTCAACTGTCAATTTGTCATGTACATTTATATTGATGATATTGCATTCAATTTAACTGTCAGTTTGTTATGTACATTTATATTGCTGATATTGCATTCAATTTAACTGTCATTTTGTTATGTACATTTATATTGCTGATATTGCATTCAATTTAACAGTCAATTTGTTATGTACATTTATATTGCTGATATTGCATTCAATTTAACAGTCAATTTGTTATGTTACTGAAATTTCATTTTTATTGTGTACTCTTTGATACTGCAGTTGTATTAAACTTTATTTTATCATGATTCTGTTGTATTTTGATTCTCTTTTCCATCTTATGCACCGGGGAGTATCAGGTGGTCTCCATAGTACATTTGCTGTACAAGATGGCTGAAAATTCAGTCTGTTTGATTCCAAAATTTAATGTGTATGGATGATTACCGATAAGGTAGGATCTTCAGAATAAAATAAATACATTTAAACCCGGTGTTGAAATGCAGTGGTTTTTAAAGAAAACATATCATATAGAAGAGATGTTCTTAGTAGGCCCCTACGAAGAATTGTGTATGGGTTAACAACCAGTACCAATTTATTCAACAACATCCCACCATAAACCATGTGTAAATGGGTCGAACACACATAAAGTGATACTTAAAGATTTGGAAAACCCATGCCTCTAATCGCTGTGGATATTTAGTTCGACTAAATTAAAAACAAGCACAAGTTTGTAAGTGTCGTTGTTTCAAAAAAAAAGGCAACATCTTGCGAGCAGGAAACAATATTTACTCCATATGGTCGCTTCGTTTTCGTATTGCCGTATGGGGCAAATATTGCTACATGTGTCGTGCTCTGGAATAGATCTTACTTTGACAATTATTCTTAGTAATCGAAAATGTTGAATCAGGTGAAACTGCATTATTGACACATCAGTTACAGGAATTTCAGTACTGAAAGATATCTCTTTACTCTGCTTCTCACATGCAAGGATAACTGAGGTATTCTGATAAGCAAATGGACACTTGTGGAACATTTTTAACCAGCCCGCCTAAGCGCGCCTGGTTTTAGTACTCATACAGTTTTCGAACACTGCTACCCTATATACACCAGATGGACCTACGATCCACGAAGTTGACTTGTAAATAAATACACATTATTTCAGAAAAAGTTCTGAATGCGTAACAGATGTTGAAATTGACAGCTGTTAAACTTACATGCTTGCTTCTAAAAATGGCTGCAAAATTACAATAATTAATAAGTCCAAGACAGATAGATAAGCGTTCGATTATGGTTGGATTTAAAGTATTTTAGACGTGACACACCGACGGATCAACATCTGTGTACGACTATAATCCAACCATTATCCAACCATTATCCAACGTCAATCCAACCATTATCCAACCATTATCCAACCATTATCCAACGTAAATCCAACCATTATCCAACCATTATCCAACCATTATCCAACCATTATCCAACGTAAATCCAACCATTATCCAACCATTATCCAACCATTATCCAACCATTATCCAACGTAAATCCAACCATTATCCAACCATTATCCAACGTAAATCCAACCATTACCCAACGTAAATCCAACCATTACCCAACGTTAATCCAACCATTACCCGACGTTAATCCAACCATTATCCAAGGTAAATCCAACCATTATCCAACGTAAATCCAACCATTACCCAACGTAAAGCCGACCAGTATCCAACGTAAATCCAACCATTATCCAACATAAATCCGACCATTACCCAACGTAAATCCGACCATTACCCAACGTAAATCCAACCATTATCCAACGTAAATTCAACCATTATCCAACGTAAATCCAACCATTATCCAACCATTATCCAACCATTATCCAACGTAAATCCAACCATTACCAAACGTAAATCCAACCATTATCCAACCATTATCCAACCATTATCCAACGTAAATCCAACCATTATCCAACGTAAATCCAACCATTATCCAACCATTATCCAACCATTATCCAACCATTATCCAACCATTATCCAACCATTATCCAACCATTATCCAACCATTATCCAACGTAAATCCAACCATTATCCAACCATTATCCAACGTAAATCCAACCATTATCCAACCATTATCCAACCATTATCCAACCATTATCCAACGTAAATCCAACCATTATCCAACGTAAATCCAACCATTATCCAACCATTATCCAACGTAAATCCAACCATTATCCAACCATTATCCAACCATTATCCAACGTCAATCCAACCATTATCCAACCATTATCCAACCATTATCCAACGTAAATCCAACCATTATCCAACCATTATCCAACCATTATCCAACCATTATCCAACCATTATCCAACGTAAATCCAACCATTATCCAACCATTATCCAACCATTATCCAACGTAAATCCAACCATTATCCAACCATTATCCAACGTAAATCCAACCATTACCCAACGTAAATCCAACCATTACCCAACGTTAATCCAACCATTACCCGACGTTAATCCAACCATTATCCAAGGTAAATCCAACCATTATCCAACGTAAATCCAACCATTACCCAACGTAAAGCCGACCAGTATCCAACGTAAATCCAACCATTATCCAACATAAATCCGACCATTACCCAACGTAAATCCGACCATTACCCAACGTAAATCCAACCATTATCCAACGTAAATTCAACCATTATCCAACGTAAATCCAACCATTATCCAAAGTAAATCCAACCATTATCCAACCATTATCCAACGTAAATCCAACCATTATCCAACGTAAATCCAACCATTATCCAACGTAAATCCAACCATTATCCAACCATTATCCAACGTAAATCCAACCATTATCCAACGTAAATCCAACCATTATCCAACCATTATCCAACGTAAATCCAACCATTATCCAACCATTATCCAACCATTATCCAACCATTATCCAACCATTATCCAACCATTATCCAACGTAAATCCAACCATTATCCAACGTAAATCCAACCATTATCCAACGTAAATCCAACCATTATCCAACGTAAATCCAACCATTATCCAACGTAAATCCAACCATTACCCAACGTAAATCCAACCATTACCCAACGTTAATCCAACCATTACCCGACGTTAATCCAACCATTATCCAACGTAAATCCAACCATAACCCAACGTAAATCCAACCATTATCCAACGTAAATCCAACCATTACCCAACGTAAATCCAACCATTATCCAACGTAAATCCAACCATTACCAAACGTAAATTCAACCATTATCTAACGTAAATCCAACCATTATCCAACGTAAATCCAACCATTATCCAACGTAAATCCAACCATTATCCAACGTAAAACCAACCATTATCTAACGTAAATCCAACCATTACCAACGTAAATCCGACCATTATCCAACGTAAATCCAACCATTATCCAACGTAAATCCGACCATTATCCAACGTAAATTCAACCATTATCTAACGTAAATCCAACCATTATCCAACGTAAATCCAACCGTTATCCAACTTAAATCCAACCATTATCCAACGTAAATCCAACCATTACCAAACGTAAATTCAACCATTATCCAACTTAAATCCAACCATTATCCAACGTAAATCCAACCATTACCCGACGTTAATCCAACGTAAATCCAACCATTATCCAACGTAAATCCAACCATTATCCAACGTAAATCCAACCATTATCCAACGTAAATCTGACCATTATCCAACGTAAATTCAACCATTATCTAACGTAAACCAACCATTATCCAACGTAAATCCAACCATTATCCAACGTAAATCCAACCATTATCCAACGTAAATCCAACCATTACCAAAAGTAAATTCAACCATTATCCAACTTAAATCCAACCATTATCCAACGTAAATCCAACCATTACCCGACGTTAATCCAACGTAAATCCAACCATTATCCAACGTAAATCAAACCATTATCCAACGTAAATCCAACCATTATCCAACGTTAATGCAACCATTATCCAACGTAAATCCAACCATTACCAAACGTAAATCCAACCATTATCCCACGTTAATGCAACCATTACCCGACGTTAATCCAACCATTATCCAACGTAAATCCAACCATTACCCGACGTTAATCCAACCATTATCCAACGTAAATGCAACCATTACCAAACGTAAATCCAACCATTATCCAACGTAAATCCAACCATTACCAAACGTAAATCCAACCATTATCCAACGTAAATCCAACCATTATCCAACGTAAATCCAACCATTATCCAACGTTAATGCAACCATTATCCAACGTAAATCAAACCATTACCAAACGTAAATCCAACCATTATCCAACGTAAATCCAACCATTATCCAACGTAAATCCAACCATTATCCAACATAAATCCGACCATTATCCAACATAAATTCAACCATTATCTAACGTAAACCAACCATTATCCAACGTAAATCCAACCATTACCAAACGTAAATCCAACCATTACCAAACGTAAATCCAACCATTATCCAACCATTATCCAACGTAAATCCAACCATTATCCAACGTAAATCCAACCATTACCAAACGTAAATCCAACCATTATCCAACCATTATCCAACGTAAATCCAACCATTACCAAACGTAAATCCAACCATTACCAAACGTAAATCCAACCATTATCCAACGTAAATCCAACCATTACCAAACGTAAATCCGACCATTATCCAACGTAAATCCAACCATTACCAAACGTAAATCCAACCATTACCCAACATAAATCCAACCATTATCCAACGTAAATCCAACCATTATCCAACGTAAATCCAACCATTACCAAACGTAAATCCAACCATTACCCAACATAAATCCAACCATTATCCAACGTAAATCCAACCATTATCCAACGTAAATCCAACCATTATCCAACATAAATCCAACCATTATCCAACGTAAATCCAACCATTATCCAACGTAAATCCAACCATTATCCAATGTAAATCCAACCATTACCAAACATAAATCCAACCATTATCCAACGTAAATCCAACCATTATCCAACGTAAATCCAACCATTATCCAACGTAAATCCAACCATTATCCAATGTAAATCCAACCATTATCCAACGTAAATCCAACCATTACCAAACGTAAATCCAACCATTACCCAACATAAATCCAACCATTATCCAACGTAAATCCAACCATTATCCAACGTAAATCCAACCATTATCCAACGTAAATCCAACCATTACCCAACATAAATCCAACCATTACCAAACGTAAATCCAACCATTATCCAACGTAAATCCAACCATTACCAAACGTAAATCCAACCATAACCCAACGTAAATCCAACCATTATCCAACGTAAATCCAACCATTACCAAACGTAAATCCAACCATTTTCGAACGTAAATCCAACCATTACCAAATGTAAATCCAACCATTATCCAACGTAAATCCAACCATTACCAAACGTAAATCCAACCATTATCCAACCATTATCCAACCATTATCCAACGTAAATCCAAACATTACCAAACGTAAATCCAACCATTATCCAACGTAAATCCAACCATTACCCGATGTTAATCCAACCAAAATATCTTCTTTATCCGACGTTGGTCCGAAAACACATTACGGTAGACTTTGGTTTGAAGAATAAAAGAAATAAAACTAAGATCCTTTATGAAATGTGTAAAATAATAATGTAAACAGAAATAAAACAAAAAATGCATGGTACCTGTTTGAATAGATGAGCAACCGATCGAGAATTGTCGTAGCGTTAAATAAATTTGTTGCTTTGCTAGTTCAGATTTCCAAGGTTATCTATCGATAATAATCAAGTTATCCGCATATGCGCGGAATGAGTTTACGTCGTGTCTGACCTAAATCCAACGTTGATATAACGTCGGACCATAACGTTTGTTGAACGTCGAGGCTCCGACGTTATCCCGACGTTGGATTATGGTCGCAGACGTCATGACGGAAATCCAACGGTGATCCAACGTTATTTAAACGTTAGATAGATAGATAGATAGATTTATTTTAAAAGATATAATGTACAATTTATATGGCAATATAAAATTAAGACATATATTAATAACAACAATATGCATGAATCAAAAAGCCATATCAATCAATATTATATGTTAAGGATAACACAAAAAAAGAGTACAAGTAAAAACTCTTATTTCCAATGTGGTAGGTGTTAAGCAGTATGCTAATGACAAAGAAAATGCCATATTATACTGAAATGTAGCATAAAAACGCACCTTTTCCCTCGAAATTTTCTTGGGGGAGGCCCCCAATCTCCCACCGGCGGAATGAGGGTCCCTCCCACATCTACGCCAACGCGCAGCCTTTCTGCTCGATTCGCACCTACGATGCTCACATTTGGCGTACAGTCTAAATCGTCCATACACGTCGTTATCGTTATTCGAGTTTTTTCAAATATTTGAATGCAGACCTAGTAGCGAACCCAGAACCAGGGCCTTCGTAACGATCTATACGTGCTGGCTAGTTATTCTCATCCAGATATCTATTCGCCGCAGTCATGTTCGAATGTTGATGTCAGTGCTAGCTTAGTGTGTTCGCTACTAGGTCTGTATTCAAATATTTAGAAAACTCGAATAACGATGTACGAGCTGGCTCGTTATTCTCATCCAGATATGCATTCGCCGCGGTCATGTTCGAATGTTGATGTCAGTGCTAGCTCTGTGTGTTCGCTATTAGGTCTGTATTCAAATATTTAGAAAACTCGAATAACGATGTTATGAGCTGGCTAGTTATTCTCATCCAGATATGCATTCGCCGCAGTCAAGTTCGAATGTTGATGTCAGTGCTAGCTCAGTGTGTTCGCTATTAGGTCTGTATTCAAATATTTAGAAAACTCGAATAACGATGTTATGAGCTGGCTAGTTATTCTCATCCAGATATGCATTCGCCGCAGTCATGTTCGAATGTTGATGTCAGTGCTAGCTCAGTGTGTTCGCTACTAGGTCTGTATTCAAATATTTAGAAAACTCGAATAACGATGTGTGAATTGGCTCGTTATTCGACCCCAGATATGTATTCGGCGCGGACCTGTGTCGAATATCGATGGCAGTGCTAGCTCTGGGTTTGATTTAAGGTATGTATTCAAAAATATATTAATTATGTCGAATAACGATGTGGTGGCGCTTTTGCGTGTCTTTTTTTGAGCTGCCATTGTTTCTGTACACTCGAGACAGGTCAGTGAATGGAACCATGAAGCAACTGGCCCTATCCTCACATAACTTCTCAGAGAGTCCTCAAGTCAAACATTATATACTAGTAGAATAAAAATCATGTTGATAGACGTGTATGTCTAAGTCTAGATTACAGGCTCACCAGTTTTTCCTGAGTTTTGCTAGTATTTTTCAAGTGCTTCCATATTTTTCCAAAAACGCTCATATTATTACTACTTGTCATCAGCAGAGTAGTATTTTGGATTTTTAAATGTGTTTTTGGAGATTTTCTTGCAGTAGAAGACATGAGGACGTGTAATTGACTGGCCCCTTTGCCGGAAGTGGTCTGGTATCACTGGTGCATAGTCCAACCTTCTCAACTGATGATTGAAAAGGTTGGTCTATGCTTCAGTGATACATGCAAGTGACTGCGGAAACAATAACCTGTCAATTAAACGATTCAATTGCCTTGGTGTGTGGTAATCAAATAGAAATAAGGAATATCTTGAAAAAAGATGGCGCAATTTGAAGGCTAAGATTGATTGTGTAAAAATGCCAAAAGATTGCTGGTCACTGCAGACCCAAAATAGATTTTGGTAAATTCACCGACATTCAGTGGATTACGGTAAGGTAACGAACCCTTTATTGAAAGGTTTACCAATCCGCGTCAAGGTTACAATTTTGTTTTATTGTTGTTCGGTTGAAGAGAAATTGCCTTGGTGCTTAACATAAGATTTGATTGGTTTACTTGTAACACTGGTATGCAAAAAAAACGACGAAGGTAACATCAACCAATTCCTATATTCCTATATTTTCCTAGATTTTTAAGAGATTTCTTATATTATCAAAAGGATGTGTACATTGCATATTATTATCTGATGATATATCAGATTTTGTTCTAATCGGCTTAAACATTTTAATCGACATAAAACACCAAAATCGGGAAATTGGGAAATTGTCGAGAGTGTTCGGTTATTTCCCGTGAAACCTGTATCACTGTCAAATTAACATTTCTGTTCTGATGGTTATTAGCTCTAATTTCCCAATGTATATGAATCAATATATTACGGGGAACATATTGCTAGTGGTTGATACTAAAATCCAGTGTCTCCAATTACAAGCCGTACTTTTATTCCGTTGTAAAGCCTCGAGCATTTCTAAAAGTGCAACGATAATGACTGCGATATTGTTTCTTTTACCGCAATCGCGTGGTGCTACACTGAACAATTTTTCTAAACGTCCGTCAGAAAATTGGTGTCTCATAAGTAAAAAATGACTGGCCCTTTAGATAGGGTTGACACTATACTATAGTATATGTTAATAAATAAGTGATTTGATATTGGCCCTGTTATTTGTCCGAGGGCAGTCGTATTGGCACGAGGCCGAAGGCTGAGGGCCAATACGACTGTCCCGAGGACAAATAACAGGGCCAATGTCAAATCACTTATTTATTGACAATGTTATTAAATATCGTTTTTTTTTTCTGTATACGCTAAAACTATGAATTAGTTCCGTGCTAAAAACTGTCGACGAACGTTTAAATACTGACTTTAAAATAAAATGGCTGCCGTTTCCGAATTTCCAGCTGCGAATCTATATCATTTTTTGGCCCTGTTTAATTAGCCAATCAAATTCTTTAAAATGCGGGCCAATATCAATATCAGTTAGCGGCCCCGGGCCGAAAAGTTATATAGATATTGGCACTGTTATAGAGGAGGCCTTTGTATTATTGGACGAGGCAAATGCTGTGTTTAAGGGCTAATAATTAATAGTTATTTAATAATAGTAAATAAACACTTTTATGTGACATATTAACATTACCTACTGTAAAACCTCAATAACAAGACCTAGGGACTCTTGAAAAATGGTCTTAATATTTAGGTGGTCTTAATATTGAGGTTGAATAAAAAGCAAAACCGGGAAAATTGTGTTCTTAATTTCTATTGAGGTGGTCTTCAAGTGAGGCTTTACTGTATAGAGTATATGGAGCTCGGTTTTGTAAAAGTACATAACATATAACTATAGTTGTTTTGATCCTCGGGAGTTCAGCTTGTATGCACGTTTACGGATTAGATCAATCATGCCGTTTTCTCAACAAAATAAGAACAGTTTCAGTGCGTGCTGTTTTAAATGAAAAGTGTTTTTTTACCAAAACTTGCTTAAAAGCGAGTTTTTTTCTGGATTTTTATTAAAAATGTATTTTTTTCTTTTTTTTGACAACATTGTCGGTTTTAAGCGAGTCTTTGTGGAAATAAGTTAGTTTAAAGATGGTTCAAGTGGGTTTTAAAACCCGCTTAAACTAACCTGTCAAGAAGTGGGGTTTAAGCGGGTGTTTTACTCGCTTCTAGCTCTTTCTCACTTCAAGCCATTAAAAAACCAACTTCTGGAGAAGTGTGTTAAAAAACACCACATTAAATCAGAAAAAAACCCACTAATTGGTTAAAACTGTGTTTTTGAAGGGTTTTTTCTCTCTGAAAAACCAATAGTTTGCCTAGAAAAAACCTGCTCGGTATGCTAAAAGACCCACTTTTAACCCGGTGCCAATTCCGGATTAAACCCAGTTTAAAACCGGGTTTTGCTCACTTTGAAAAGTTTTATAACATCCCTATGCTAGATAGACATGTGTTCACAAAAACGATCTTTTCAACTACACTCGTACCTCGCTCATTCGAGTTTATCGGGGGCAAACTTTTTATTTCGAATAATACATGGTTTCGAATAGCCCATTTTAATTCGACATACCTAAGTTGATACATCGGTACCTGGTATTCATTTCGGATGATACCAAGTATTCGGATAGAAGGTTGTCGAATGAACGATGTCCAACTGTAATCTTGAATTCACTTATTGACACCGAACTGAAGTTGATTAATTATCAGTTAATTGACATGTTAATTCCCTTTACTGTGTACTGTTTTCACAATTATTCCGTGGACGACTTTTTCAGTGTTTGTTTAACTATTTATAATTGTAGGACTGTATATATATGTTCAACTCAGACCAGCGCATTTATTTTGTATTTATTTTCATTGTAAATTCAAGTCATGTTCCATATTGTGAGTTAACTAAATTTAATGTTGATATTTTGCTCTTCTGTAAATACCTCTACCCATTGTGTTTTGTTATAATTAATGTACATTATGTTGCTATGAAACATGTTATGTTTGAATGCAATAAACTATTTGTATTGTATTGTGTACATAATGTCTACCGAAGTGCGTTTTTTAGAGGTAGGGGAAGTAAGCGAGAATGTTAGCCAATGTAGAAAAGGTAGCTGTCTAAAAAACGCTTGAACTCTTTAGCAAAGCTAGCACTGTCACATCACGCTACCTAGCAAAGCTAGCACTGTCCGACCACGCTACCTATCTTAAGATAGGTGCTACTTTTCCTATGTTTAAGAAACGGCACCGCTACTTTCCCTACGTAGCGATAGGTAGAATTCTATTTTTCCTACCTCTAAAAAACGCGCCTCAGGTCAATGTTGTGCAAACCGTGTTTTCACACTCTTTGTTTGTGTTTGATAGCTTATTATCGTTATAGACAGAATGCAATTTGTGCACATTATGCTCTTCGTTTTGTTAGTTGTTTGTTAGTTGTAATTCAACATGATCAGGTTTCAGGGACTATCACATAAAGGGAATTCGTTTGCCAGCTGCCCTCAGCACGAAATACATTGTTGACATGACGTCAAAAACAAAAGATAGCAACACAAATCTCGTTTTTTTATATTTCAAACGATCAGCTGATATAATGCGTGAAACTAGGTCTCCAGCGTTACCCACTATCGATCTGTCTGTACCGCGTACCACATGTTATATGGTTCACAGCTGTTGAGGATTTATAAAAGAAAGAGTTGTACTCCAAATGTTATGGTAGAAACGCATGAGTGAGTTTTGAAATTAGGGTATCAACAAATAAATTAACACTTTGAAGAAAACATTCACGGTGTTAACTCGGATTTTTTGGAAAGCTATGTAAGTCCACGTTCGTACAAATACATTTTCATTAATTGTTATCATGGTTAATGCATTTAACTATATTATATTATACACGGTTCGAGATTTGATGCTAATGAAATGCATACGGGGTATTAATAAATACTTTGTATTTCTCTCGTGAGTCTTATTTTATTGTTTTCCTTTTCCTATATGTATATAAGCTACTTCATAATATAATGAAGTAATGATACTAGATGTTTTGTGTATAACAGTATAAAGTTACGTGCCTTTTTTCTTCATCAAAAGTTTATATATTTTTTATTATAAACCAGGTACGTACGATGTCTACTCGGCTCTGCCATGTCAATATTGTTAATTGTGACACCTTTCTCAATGATTGCAATTGCTTCTCCTCAATTACAGTCAAACTTCAATAATAAGATCACCTTGCGATCCTTGAAAACTGATCTTATTGAGGTGGTCTTAATATTGAGGTTGAACAAAGAGCAGAACAGTCGAAATGGACTTGAAAACAGTGTTCTTAGTCAACCTCAATATTAAGACAATCTTAATAAGAAGACCTGTTTTAAAAAGTCAAAAGGGTGGTTTTATTATTGAAGTTTTACTGTATATCCGCACATCTGCAACCAGGATACGGAATAACATGTAATTAATGTTGTTTGTTGGACTCAAAATGGAATATACAGGCTAACTCCGTTTTTATGTCTCATGATTTTAAGTGATTAACAGCGATACAAACACGCAAATGACTCTTTTAACTGGGCTGTAATGATGCTAATAAGCACACACGCATCGCATCAGCGTATTGTAACTGACCACATAACAGTCCCTAAAATATGATCCTATTATAAGAGCCCCCTTTTATGAACTGTCTCTCAGTTTACGAAGTTTCGCAAACTTTCTGCCTGCTTTGTCAATTATTTTGTAAGATATTTGTGAGATATTTTTATAACAATACGGTTAGATGCGAGGTTGGTATGCCGTCAAACGAGTTCAGGTCCCGATCTCACAAAGCATCGCAAATAGAAATATCAGAGCTTGAGTTTGTGACAAATCTCATTTTGGATCTCTTGAAAATATTTTGAGAAAAAAAAACTCATCTCACACCTTCTTTTGTTTTTAATACCGATTTTGAGACCGGTCTCAGAAGAGAAAATCTAAAACATTTGAGACAAAATTTGAGCTGAGATCGAAGCCAGATCTCATTTTTGTTGTTAATGGTGTTTATTCATATATTTCTAAACTTTTATATGTGTTGCAAATTAAGTTACAAATTAAGCGTTGTAAATATAAATGCAACTTTTATAATACGAGTATATGGTTTTCTTAAGTTATTTCATTGCATTTAATCTACAGTAAAACATCAATAAAACGACCACCCTTGGGACCTTTGAAAACTGGTCTTAGTACTGAGGTGGTCTTAATATTGAGGTTGAATAGAGCGAAACAGTGAAAATGGACTTGAAATTGTGTTCTTATTTTTTAGGTGGTCTTATTGTTAAGGTGGCCTTTTACTGAAGTTTTTCTGTATATAAACTTTCTGCGATCTTTCGCCAGTTACCCTTTGATGTATATTGTGATTATTAATGTCGTCTGAAGTATTCTTAACTTCAAGTTCACATGACAGTGGCTTGATCGTAACTATAATAAAGACATCGATATCAAAGTATGCATACACTTTTATACGCCGAATTACAACATTCAGGATAAACGAATAACTAATGTCCATTTAGTACGAATCTAGATTGTGTAAAGATAAAATATTTCTGTATTATGCTTGTATTCATTATGCATGACATAACTACTGGATGGAATGTTGAATTGTACTGATTGTTTGTGAAACTATGTTCTATGATCTTGCGTTTATAGTTTTCTAGCAAATGGTAATTTAGTCAGTGCTCAATATTTAACTCATTCAATCAATTTAGATGGAACAGTTCTGCAGTAGATAAAATGACATGTGAAATTTGACTTGTTCGGTATGCGATCATGACTAGTTGTCCGAGAATATTTTTTTTGGCAGTTTGAATTGTCACCAATTTCAAAGCATCGGTAATGCATGATTTTCGCTCAATATTCAGAGTGTCTAATGTTAACTAGCTTTTAAAATAGACTTGTCCTTGACTGACTTCAACTCAACTGTTGGTATAAAATCATGTTTTAAGGAACACGAAAAATCGGTCATTGGCGCCACCGGGATTCGAACCCGGTTCTCCGGATTGCCGGTCCGTTATGCTAACCACTACCTGAATCAGCAATTAGACTTGTCCGGTATGTCTGGCTAGTGGATTTCTAGAGCCCTGTTACTGTACCTAATACCACTGACCACTGTGTCATGCTGTTGTAGGCGTTCACTGACCACTGTGTCATGCTGTTGTAGGCGTTCACTGATCACTGTGTCATACTGTTGTAGGCGATCACTGACCACTGTGTCATGCTGTTGTAGGCGTTCACTGACCACTGTGTCATGCTGTTGTAGGCGTTCACTGACCACTGTGTCATGCTGTTGTAGGCGTTCACTGACAACTGTGTCATGCTGTTGTAGGCGTTCACTGACCACTGTGTCATGCTGTTGTAGGCGTTTAATCAAGGCATCATTTCTTTCTCTATAGAAATATCAATGTTCGTGTTTATCTGTTAATTTGAAGTATAAAATCATAAAGCCAAGTAGACCCACCATTGTGAGATATTAAAACATTACAAACTATCCTCTTAACGCAGACATCGTGGCTTCCCACAATATAGTAATTTAGTAATCATGCAAATTGCTTTTAAGTACTTGGCATTAAAAATCTTTATGTACATGTACTGAGAAAAGAGAGGTTACGATTTCAGGGGCGTCGTTGAGCTGAAATTGATGTGTAGGGCCAAGGCTTAATTTTACGACACGGTCCTCCTGAAATATTGTTGTAGCTAGATGCGTTTTGGTGTATTTTTCGTTCCGGTAAAAATGCTTACAGTAACATCAAAAACATACAATAAATATCGTATTGCAGTTTTGACCATTTTATATTTTCGATTTTTCGAAAAAAAAGTGTAGGCCGCTGCCTACACGGCTTGTAGGGATATACGCCCCTGGATTTCGTAGAAAGTTCACTGCCCACAATGTCTTCCCGCCAACAGTTTTACAAAACCACATTGTCACGTGACGTTAATTTCGCAATAAAACTGTATGAATCATTCGACACAAACTCTTTGTTCGGCCTCACCAGAAATTACTCAGAAGTACAAATCGTCGGAGAATAATACAACTCGAAATATACGAATGTTGAATGTCAATGCATTTTGAAGTCACTGAGTGTAAGTTATCTACTTCATTATCTTGGGTATAATGTGCGTACGTGCTTGGTAATAGACTAACAGTTATGTACAGTAAAACCTCACATAAAGACCACCTCAATAATAAGACCACCTCAATAATAAGACCACCTCAATAATAAGACCACCTCAACAATAAGACCACCTCAATAATAAGACCACCTCAATAATAAGACCACCTCAATAATAAGACCACCTCAACAATAAGACCACCTCAATAATAAGACCACCTCAATAATAAGACCATCTCAATAATAAGACCACCTCAATAATAAGACCACCTCAATAATAAGACCATCTCAATAATAAGACCACCTCAATAATAAGACCACCTCAATAATAACACCACCTCAATAATAAGATCACCACAAAATATGACCCCCTCAATTTTAAAAATACAATCTTCAAGTCAGTTTCCACGGTTTTTCTCTTTGATCAACCTCAATAATAAGACCACACCAATAATAAGACCACCTCAACAATAAGACCACCTCAATAATAAGATCACCACAAAATATGACCCCCTCAATTTTAAGAATACAATCTTCAAGTCAGTTTCCACGGGTTTTCTCTTTGATCAACCTCAATAATTAGACCACACCAATAAGAAAACCTTTTTTCAAGGGTCCAAAAGGTGGTCTTATTTTATGAGATTTTACAGTATTTTAATACATTTTTCAATAATTTTCTTACACTTAGAAGGTAACATCAAACCTCGCATTAAAAACCACCTCAAATTTTAAACCACCTCTTTAAATGAAACCATATTTTCTCCCATATTATAACTCGATAACCAGACCACCTCATTAAATGAAACCATATTTTCTCCCATATTATAACTCGATAACCAGACCACCTCATTACTAAGACCAACTTTCTTGAGAATAAATGGTGGGCTTATTATTGAGATTGTTCTATGCATCAATAGGTTCCATACAATCTGCAGACACGCGTGTCAGATACGTGCCAGTATTTTCAACGAGGCAAACATGATGTGTATTAACTTCTTGAGTTCCCTACAAAGTTTCTCATCTCTGACAATTGATGTATCATCATCTTATCCGAAATTATACAGATTCACAGAAACTGTTTTATGAGACACGACTTGCATATTTGGAGGCGATTTATACTGTAGAAAAAGATCGATAAGTGTATAATTGTATGTTCGTAGATTCCGTGGCTCGTTTGAACAGTAACTCATACAATCTTCGTGCAGAGACAGACAAAGTCATAACCACCAACCGTGCGCCTCAGTAACACTCACTTGTAAACACAGTTGGACAATTGATCATTGAAACGCTACCTATCACATTTTTACGCGTAACGTTCACCATAATTATGTGCACAGTGTCTATATGACCAACAAATGTAGTCCGTCACATATTTATGATGACACCATAGCCGGGAAAAGGTATCTACCACATGGATTCACCCAATGCCATGACGACTGGTAAACGATCTGCGAAATGAACACACTGACAAGACGACCGGTAAACGTTCTACGAAATGAACACAGTGACAAGACGACCGGTAAACGTTCTACGAAATGAACACACTGACAAGACGACCGGTAAACGTTCTACGAAATGAACACAGTGACAAGACGACCGGTAAACGTTCTACGAAATGAACACACTGACAAGACGACCGGTAAACGATCTACGAAATGAACACACTGACAAGACGACCGGTAAACGATCTACGAAATGAACACAGTTACAAGACGACCGGTAAACGTTCTACGAAATGAACACACTGACAAGACGACCGGTAAACGTTCTACGAAATGAACACTGTGACAAGACGACCGGTATACGGTCTACGAAATGAACACAGTGACAAGACGACCGGTAAACGTTCTACGAAATGAACACTGTGACAAGACGACCGGTAAACGTTCTTCGAAATGAACACAGTGACAAGACGACCGGTAAACGTTCTACGAAATGAACACAGTGACAAGACGACCGGTAAACGTTCTACGAAATGAACACAGTGACAAGACGACCGGTAAACGTTCTACGAAATGAACACAGTGACAAGACGACCGGTAAACGTTCTACGAAATGAACACAGTGACAAGACGACCGGTAAACGTTCTACGAAATGAACACTGTGACAAGACGACCGGTATACGGTCTACGAAATGAACACAGTGACAAGACGACCGGTAAACGTTCTACGAAATGAACACAGTGACAAGACGACCGGTAAACGTTCTACGAAATGAACACACTGACAAGACGACCGGTAAACGTTCTACGAAATGAACACAGTGACAAGACGACCGGTAAACGTTCTACGAAATGAACACACTGACAAGACGACCGGTAAACGATCTACGAAATGAACACACTGACAAGACGACCGGTAAACGATCTACGAAATGAACACAGTTACAAGACGACCGGTAAACGTTCTACGAAATGAACACACTGACAAGACGACCGGTAAACGTTCTACGAAATGAACACTGTGACAAGACGACCGGTATACGGTCTACGAAATTAACACATTGACACGATGATCGGTATAACACATCGGATATAACAAACGTTTCAACCACACACTCACATTGACAAGATGACCTTCCTAATACACATATAGACAAAATGACTGACATGGCGTCCTACCACATACACGCAGCTATAACTGACCATTAAATCGTTCTACCTACCACATACACACAGCAACAAATGACCACTAAATTGTTCTACCTACCACATACACGCAGCTATAACTGACCAGTAAATCGTTCTACCTACCACATGCACGCAGCAACAATTAACCATTAAATTGTTCTACCTACCACATACACGCAGCTATAACTGACCATTAAATTGTTTTACCTACCACATGCACGCAGCAACAATTGACCAGTAAATCGTTCTACCTACCACATACACGCAGCAACAATTGACCAGTAAATCGTTCTACCTACCACATACACGCAGTTATAACTGACCATTAAATTGTTCTACCTACCACATACACGCAGCTATAACTGACCAGTAAATCGTTCTACCTACCACATACACACAGCAACAATTAACCATTAAATTGTTCTACCTACCACATACACGCAGCTATAACTGACCATTAAATTGTTCTACCTACCACATACACGCAGTTATAACTGACCATTAAATTTTTCTACCTACCACATACACGCAGCTATAACTGACCAGTAAATCGTTCTACCTACCACATGCACACAGCAACAATTAACCATTAAATTGTTCTACCTACCACATACACGCAGCTATAACTGACCATTAAATTGTTTTACCTACCACATGCACGCAGCAACAATTGACCAGTAAATCGTTCTACCTACCACTTACACGCAGCAACAATTGACCAGTAAATCGTTCTACCTACCACATACACGCAGCAACAAATGACCAGTAAATCGTTCTACCTACCACATACACGCAGCAACAATTGACCAGTAAATCGTTCTACCTACCACATACACGCAGCAACAATTGACCAGTAAATCGTTCTACCTACCACATACACGCAGCAACAATTGACCAGTAAATCGTTCTACCTACCACATACACGCAGCAACAAATGACCACTAAATCGTTCTACCTACCACAAAGGGACAAAATGACCGGTAAAATGTGCTACCTATCACAAAGGGACAAAATGACCGGTAAAATGTTCTACCTACCACAAAGGGACAAAATGACCGGTAAAATGTTATACATACCACAAAGTGACAAAACGACCGGTAAAATGTTCTACCTACCACAAAGTGACAAAATGACCGGTAAATCGTTCTACCTACCACAAAGGGACAAAATGACCGGTCAAATGTTCTACCTACCACAAAGGGACAAAATGACCGGTAAAATGTTCTACCTACCATAAAGGGACAAAATGACCGGTAAAAAGTTCTACCATATACACAAAATGACCGGTAAAATGTTATACCTACCACAAAGGGACACAATGACCGGTAAAAAATTCTACCATATACACGAAATGACCGGTAAAATGTTCTACTTACCACACAGGGACAAAATGACGGGTAATAAAGGGACAAAATGACCGGTAAATCATTCTACCACCACAAAGGGACAAAATGACCAGTAAAATGTTCTACCTATCACAAAGGGACAAAATGACCGGTAACATGTTCTACCTACCACAAAGGGACAAAATGACCGGTAAAATGTTCTACCTACCATAAAGGGACAAAATGACCAGTAAAATGTTCTACCTACCACAAAGGGACAAAATGACCGGTAAAATGTTCTACCATATACACAAAATGACTAAATGACCGACAATGGTTCTACGGCATACACACAGCAAACAATTAAATCATTCTACTGCATGAATACAGCGACAAAATTACAGGTGCATCATTCTACCAAATAGTGTCAAACTGGTCAGTAAATGGTTCTACCACATGTTAAAATGTCAAACTGGTCAGTAAATGGTTCTACCACATGTTAAAATGTCAAACTGGTCAGTAAATGGTTCTACCACATGTTAAAATGTCAAACTGGCCAGTAAAACGTTCCAACATATTTGCAAGTGTCAAACTGGCCGTTAAAACGAACACCACATATACAATGAACGACAACATGACCGGTAAAACGTTAACTTTCACAGTTGCACATACGACTGACATAAACGTTCCCAAAGATGTTATTTGAAGAGTACAACTGTTCAATGATTTTATGTGTGCACCATAAATTGTAAGCGCGTAACAAATCAAAGCACTGAACGTGCTGACAGCAAGGGGCTCACTGCAGAACACAGACGTCACTTTGACATTAAATTTTAGTTTACCTATCACAATAGTCTATCAAGAACACTCTGTTATGTCAGTATATTAAATAATATAGTGAAGCACACACGATTGTATACAAAGAATTGATATAGACAGTCAGAAGGATGGATGGAGAAGAAGTAAACAGTACCTCAATGTTGATTATATACCAAGTTTCAATGCAATCCATTGAAAACTAAAGTATTTTGCTACATGTGTTCTAACAGGAGACTTCAGTTCAAAGGGACATAATTCTAAAACATTTGGTGGATGCACAACAAATTTATGTCTTCCACATCTACAAATCATGTATCATGGTACTTGTATTATCAAACTGCATTGTAATCCCTTGAAAACTGAAGAAGTAGTTAGCCACTCAAACTGCTTCTGTTGTATATGGACAGAACAACCAATCGACCGACCTACAGACAGGATGACAATAAAACAAAAAGTATGGTTCCGTAAATCGTCGATATTCAACGGAACGATGACGGAAAATTGTATTACCCATGATTTCAATATACGTATAATTGTTCGTTGGATATATAATATGTTGCACCGTTTTCTTGTATACGTATCTCTGCCTACTGCTATCGTCCGCTGACTACTGTACATTATCTTAAACTATCGTCCACTAGCCTGTTTTCAGTGCACTTCACGCGTGATACGGCTGCGGCGTAGGCAGACGGTTCAGAATGTAAGACTTGTGATGACTCATCCGATGAGTGCCCCGCGGATTGCGTCTACTATAGCAATTGGCTCTAACGAGCCCCTTGATAAAAATAATGCCTTACAAAAGTAGTCTTCTACGCTCCTGAAAACGTTAGCGATGAGAAACGGATAACTATTAAGACGGATATAATCAGAAGTGTGGGAAGAATTCTGCGACTTTTTTCTCGCCGGTATTTTCGAGAGATATGCTTTCCAGGATGTAATATGAGACGCGATGCGGTTAAATAAATATTTCTTGATGGATTTTGATATTTTTTTCTAGGATATGAATCATGAGCACAGGAACGGCAGACGACAAAACGATCGACATACAATATACACAGATGCAGGTTAGTGCTGTAAGAATGAAACCTGATTGCATGAATGGTGCTATGGAATCCTGTTGGGGCCATCGCGATCTCGCCCCTCGCATATTTATTGACTGAGAACAAAAACGCGAGATTGTACCACAAAATCGCGTGTGTCACCCTGGTTGTTTCAGAGTAGTGAAAAAGATGCGCCGAAATAAAAGTCAAATCCCGCATTTTTTATCGAATTTCAAATAAAAAACACCGTAGTTTTTGTATACAAAGTGCTACAAATTTGAAAGAAAAAAGAATCGAGAATGAAACAAACGTTTTTATATTGGTCAAATAAAAAGGCCAGGGGCGAGATAGCGATGGACCTAACAGGATTCCGTATAATGAAGTCGTGTTTAGTGATCGATGTAACACAGCTTTGAAATGAATCGCTCAATATTGAGATGTTTGCTTTTATGTCCTTGTCGTTTTCTTGAAAACTCCTACCACCATGAATGGCGGGCAGTTGTACTACGTGATGTGTATTCGTCTAGGTTCCTTCCAGTACTTGGGCTTTATTCCAACTGCAACCGGAAGTTCTGTCATATGAATGAAGGGTGAAAGACGGAAGTTTCTTGTTGTATGAGGCCATCCTTAAACAAGTTTGTTTGCAGTTACGCGATCGACTTATTTCCCAGGTTCACTGATGATATTTTGTGTCGGTCTTTTAGCCATTACAGTACTAAACTAAAATAAAACTACCTACCTAACCACTGTTGAAATTCCGGGTCGAGTAACCGCAAACAAACATGTTTTTAAGGAAGACCTTAAGTTTAGAATTTTATACTATCACAGCGCGACTATATCTTGACCGGGAGTTAAGCTCAATACGTTTTATCTGAATTTTTGTTCATCAAATATTTAGGAATTTGATAACAAACATATCCTGTTTTTTCGAGTGGGTGTTGATATCATTTGTGCAGGCGAGTCGAGACGTATAAACCTTTCATACAAAGAATCGAAACTTATTAAATGTCTGTATGGTGTAGGTGCTGTATAGAACGGTGTTTGTTCGGACATCACACTCCAAGGGATGATTAGTTGTCTGAATATTGACTTACAGATCTTTAGGGGTATCTAGTTGTATCAAATACGGTATATATGAACACGGATTATAGAATTAATTCATTGAATAATTCATTGATTGATTGATCGAACTGTCGGGTTAATCGTTCGTTCGTTCGTTCGTTCGTTCGTTCGTTCGTTCGTTCGTTCGTTCGTTCGTTCGTTCGTTCGTTCGTTCGTTCGTTCGTTCGTTCGTTCGTTCGTTCGTTCGTTCGTTCGTTCGTTCGTTCGTTCGTTCGTTCGTTCGTTCGTTCGTTCGTTCGTTCGTTCGTTCGTTCGTTCGTTCGTTCGTTCGTTCGTTCGTTCGTTCGTTCGTTCGTTCGTTCGTTCGTTCGTTCGTTCGTTCGTTCGTTCGTTCGTTCGTTCGTTCGTTCGTTCGTTCGTTCGTTCGTTCGTTCGTTCGTTCGTTCGTTCGTTCGTTCGTTCGTTCGTTCGTTCGACAGCAACATTCTCTGTCTCTGGAACTAACTGATAATTAATTGATCAATTCGTTGATTTATTAGTTGATCGATCGGATGTGTTAATGATTGATTGATAAGCAGATCAATATAGAATTTCTTATTTACAGAGAAATTCGCTGGAGCCAAGTGACTCGTTATACAGTTTATCTTCCGGTTCTCTGCCGTCACATATCCGATCCATAAGTCCTAAGATGGATGTAGAGACCACTATGATGAGAGAGCAGACTAAAACATCACGATGCAGTTCCAGACTGGTGTATATCATTCTCGTGGCAATATTTGTGATATCATCGTCTGTTGCTATCGCTGTAGCCGTGCACGAGATTCGTAAAATCCAAACTGCCGGACGCTTGCAGGTACAATATTTATTTTAGTTGAGAGAATTTTAATAATCTTTAAAGCGGCATATCATGTTTTCAGTTATTAATATTTTTAAAAAGTTACTTTGCATTTTTTGTAAGGAATGTCATTATTGCTGACAAAAATATTTAGTCATTCGCTGAATTGAAATAATTTGCAGTAAGTAAGACATTAAATTCCTTTTTTTTTTGGAAAAAATCTGTCTCGGAATAACCTAATGTCACTTCCTGTTCGTTATTCAAACATTTAAATATTACATCTTGTACGATTTGTCAAAATTCCTTCTTTCGTTTTGATGTCAAAAGCAGGCTATTTTCGGTTTTAAAAAACACGTAAGTATAAAACTAAAAGAAAGTATTTTAATAAAATGAAATGCAATTTAAGTGGTTGGAAACTACCATGTAGCCATATGAGAAAAGGAAAACAAATGTCCTGTCGCTTTAAGATTTCTATTCAGTCCACCGTGAATTCATGATAACTGCATGTATATTTCTCATACTGGTATTAATATATTATCTTGATGAACCATCAACTTCAAGGCAAGTTGCTTTTATGTAAAACCGGTAATGATTTCTTGATTCAACATTTCATAATTCTTAAAACGTGGAATCACCAACTTCAAAATGTCAAAGGCCTTTATTTTTCAACCATATTGTGAAATTGTGATTTGTGAATTTTTCACGTGCGTGATTTCAAAGTTCATTATTTTACGATGTTATCCAAAAATGTGAAATAGTGCCCTTTGAAATATCGATGCTTGAAATTTATTATTTTTAGTTTTCGGATATGAAATGATCAATACTTTCACCACCGGTCATTCCTATATTTTCGATTTTATGCTGTAATAATAATAATATACAGTAAAACCTCACGAAATTGTCACAAGTTCTCTCCCTTTATCTGTCTAGAACTCTAGAAGAGGAAAAGGGAGGGAACTCGTGATAATCTCCTGTGTGTAAATCTTTCCTACACTGATCTAGTGTAGATTTATATGAATCGCAACTCTTGACAGATCGTATAATATACGGGTTTTAATTACAGGGATATATACAAATGCACGCGGTAAGAACTACGACCGAGGCCGTATCTCCGTCAACTACATCACACATCAAGAACAGTAAGTACTACACATATATTCTGCCAAACTCCACGCAGCGGTTACCTTCCCTTGCAGTACAGCAATACCGCCTATAACTATAAGGGGAGATCACTGCGTAGGAGATTGATATTCGGCATCAATATTGTACGAGTTGCTTCCCTTTCAATGGCAATGAGAAACCTGTCGACATCGAACTAATATTGATGACGAAGAGTAGCTTATATAAGCTCAAAGCTTGTTTTCTAATTCGTATATTATAATTGTTTGTATTATTTATAATAATACTGTGGTGTACAATGAAGAATAAACAAGACATGTTCTTTTTCAATTGTATCTACAGATGCACACACTTGGTACTTGTCAACTGGTGTCTTGTATCAATCTTTCAGACGAAAAATGTATTTTGGATTTACCTGCAATGATATTACATGTGTTATCATTTTATAGCATCAACGTTTCAGTATATTACATTCTCTGAAGCAGCACATGTAATCGTAAACGCACTAGTTTTGTACTTATGACATTTTTGTTTAAGGGTTATTTTATTGCATTTCAGAGAGTAATTTTGATACTTTATTTTAACGTGAAATCAAGTAACGTGTTCAAGTTGATTGTAGTGAAATGTAACATACATGTTGCGATATAGATGCTAATTTTGTTATTTTAGTATTGGACATTGAGAGTACGCCATATACACCGCTATATTCTGACCAACCAACTGACCAGCGAACTCAATGCTACAAGAAATGTACAATGTATGGAAATAGCAAGTTCATGTCACGTTGTATCGGGGGCTACTGTGAATGTGGGGGGCGTCATTACCAGAGGAAGTCTTGCTTACGTAAGTATATAGAAGCACTTTCTTATTTCGACATTTTCGACTAATATGAAGTGGGCAGTTGTAGCAGAAACATACGAAAGCCTGGTGGTGACATTTCAGCTTCAAGAATTCGCGAATTCAACTTAATGAATTCGATTTTAGTTTCAATTTCACGATTTCAATTACACGAAATCCATGATTTTAACTTTATGAATTCGTGAAGTTGAAATCGTTAGTTCGTGAATTCGTGAATTTGAAATTAAAATCGAATTCATGAAGTTGAATTCGCGAATTCTTGAAGCTGAAATGTCACGACCAGGTTTTTATACCGGTCTTTAGTTAGTAGCAGTTTTACTGATTCTCTATAGACCTATTAACAACACTGGCGGTAATATGAATGTTGAGTTCCAATCCACAGCTAACGTTAGCATGTCCAGTGACCTGTTTTAGTTTGCATATATCTTTTTGAGCTTTGAGAAGTTATTTATTGGCAAAAATTGATGTTTTTTAATTTCTTACATTCTGTCTAATATTGCTTCAATTTCTGTAGTTGAGATTTTAGAAATATACACGTTGATAATGTTTACAGAATCTTCAAATTCGTTCAATGTTACATAGTCTTGTTTTCTATCAATTTATGCTAACTGGTACTTTTTTGAAAAGGGCATGTTAATGCCTTCACACAAACATACTCTAAAACATGACATTGTAACTTTTCTTAAAAGCTTCACACAACTGCAAAACATGAGTCCAATACAGATATACACTAAGCTAACGATAACTAAGTCACGATAGAAAATACCAAATATTTTATTTGTGGTTTTGGGAACATGTAATGAAAGTATCAATGCAGTGCTGTATAGTACATACGTATAAAGTCATTTACCACCGATTTTCTCATATTTGTTATTAAGGATTTTTCGGCGTAGTAACATTGATTTTGACCTACATTTTTGACCAACCAACATTGTCCTCGAAGCGGGCTTTTTAAAATCTGACCAATCATATTTTTCACCCAAGAGGCACCAAACGGTGTTTTCGTTCACCCAAGAGGCACAAAATGGGGTTTTCGTAAGATGTGCGTTCGTAAGGAGTTCGAATTATGTCGGAAGTAGTTAATTTGTTTAGGTATATATAAATGACCCTGATAAGACAGGTCCATGATTATAGTATATAAAGTCTAGATCCGAGTTAATTTTGTAACTTTTATTTTTCAACATGTTTCAAAAAACTTTATTTTATTTAACATGCTGGAAGACATCATCAGTGTATCTACGCCGTTTATCTTTTTTTAAAGATATTTCTTGTTTCAAATAAACAAGACCTTTAAGATAATCACACACAACCATTTTTCTTGTCTGTGTTTCATAATAATTCGACAAAAGAGACTGGTAACACATGGTCGATGATAATTGCATGTATTATTTTTCAACTAATAATTTCAAGGAAAATCAACATCGGTTTTTTGTTTAATTTTCTGTATCATTATGAAATGATTTAAGTATAGTTAAGAAATGTTTACATGTAGTTTTGGTGTCGGTTTTATGATAATTGTTGCTAATGTCGTAATTTGATAACAATTTTGCTAGAAGCGCAGACGCACCTAAAACTGACGTGCGTGTTTATTATCTCGGTCGCTGTATTATTATGCTCATTTTTTGTTCATTTGTTTACCTAAACAAACATGAAAAATAAATTTTCCTATAGTTAAAACATCAATAAACATGCATTAACAAAGACTGAACTCATAATGTATTGATCCATACTTGTTAAAGAAAGATAAAATAAAAACTTCCATATTTTTTAACAATTTGGCTATTTTACAAGTATTGTCTGTAGTAATATGGTAAAAACGATAATTTAATAATGCTACTATGTTGTGTATTTATCTCACTGGCCTCCGGTATACAGATATTGACAACTAATGTATCCATCTTCGTCTATCTATGTATTCTTACTGTTGATCGTTTCAGCGACGGTGCTGGGTTGTGTTATAAAGAAACAATTATTATCAAAACACGCATTTCTATGGAAAGCCAGAGCCACAACATATAGCTGCTCCATGAAAAATGCTGACGTCATTACTACAGATGACAAAAACAATGCTGACGTCAAAACTACAGATGACAAAACGAACATTTTTATTGTCAGTATATATGGAAACCACTTTGAAAAATCTACCAAAGTGCACATCATCAATACTATATCCACAAACGAAAGCATTATTGTAGTTCTTGCAAGTCACTATCCTCTCAGATGGGAGTTAACTCAACTAAACGCATCTATTTCTGAAGTCATACTGGTAAGAAAAGCTAATTTTGTATGTATTGCAATTTGAATATTCAGTTACGGAAGGTATAAAGTCGCTCATTCAAACACTCACGTGGTTATATAAGACAGACATTGATACTGTCTTCAAGTATTTGCTGTTTGGTTGTCTGGCATTTTTGGCTTAAATACGGTCTTAGAGATCATCGGAGGCCGATATCGTCTGTAAATATTTCACATTTTTATCTTTTTATCAGAAGCCGCTTGATTAATTTATCAATATTCACAGGAATGTTCCTTTGATAGTCCTCGACCTAGTTCGTGATCTTTGGGCCCGTTTCAATATATTATTTAGCTGTCAGGTGGAATAGCACTTTCAGACTGGCCCGTTTTAAATTACAGTAAAACTCCACCTAAAGACCACCTCAATAAAAATACCACATCAAAACTCAGAACACAATTTTCAAGTCCATTTTCACTGTTTTGCTATTCATTCAACCTCAATATTAAGTCTTCTTATTGAGGTTTTTACTGTATAAAGCGACTAAAAGAAACGACACAAATGATAGGCGTTAGAGTGAACACTTCTTTTGAAGTTTATTTTGTGGAAACCACAACGACCTTGAAAAAGAAAACTCATGTAATGTCAATAACGTGCAAAATATGCTTGGATAATGTTAAAACTTAAAAACAAAAATATACCCGTATCAACCTCAGAATGTTTGGACTCGTTCACCAAGGGAGCGTTTACGGATTCATGATAGCCTCTAGTTGTATAATTATAGTTGTCTGTGGGTTTTAATGTATAAAAAATCACTTATGTCTAGCCGGGTTTTCTGTTATTTGCTGAACATTATTATAATTATGTCATTAGAATATCGGTTATAATTTCAGGTATCAGATGGAGAATTATCCGCCAGTCAAGTCGAAGTGTCATCACAAGATGGCGTCGTTAAACCGGAAGTGAGACATATGTTTACACCGGTAGGATTCGGAGATGATCGTCATTCGTATACTGTCGATATGTTACAGGCTGTCACAAAAAATGTCGGACCCATCACCAAATTCCTTGGGTCTGACTTCGCTGATAACATTTTCCTGGATGTGGCTGATTAAAGAATGACACTACAATTGACTCTGAGTCAGTAAATCGTGTTGAATTTGAACATATCGACCTTCTTCACAGAACTTCGATGTTGGAACTACAGTGTATCTTCAATGATCGGACCACCAAATGTTGTTTCTAAAGCAATTCGGTATAAGTTGTGAGGTGTTTGGATTGTCCAGTCAGGATATGGAAGAAAACTAAAAAAAAATGGTCCTTTAAAATATTGTCATATTCATGGGTTAATGATCTTTATTTCGAAGTGGTCATTGAGAGAGGTTTTACTGTATTTAAAGAACAATGTATTACACAACATGAAGTGGTCAGCAAATATGTGTCATTCTCTGAGATTTTTGGCCCAAATGACATATCTGGGCGAAATTTGGTTATTAACATTTCTGAAGGCACGGACATTTGAAGGTCACAGAAAATCAAAAAATAGACATTAGCGCAAAACAACAACTTTTTAGGGAACTACAGCATTTTTAATATGGTAATCAAGACTAGATCTACAAAAAAATCTGAATTTCACAAATTTAATATTGCAAAAATGTTTTCAGAAACAATAATATTTTACAAATAAATGTATATTGTTATTTTCCTTAAGAAAAGGGGCCGTCTCAATGTTTACCGGTAATTGTTTGCTTCTGCTCTCCGCTGAATCATAACTCTTTTACTGAAATGTTAATGTGAAAACATGACATCATAATGTGAAAATCTCTGAGTCACATAAATCTTACTCAAGCAACCGCTTGTTTATGTAGTTAGTTGTGTTTGTCGCTTTAAGCCATTGACACCACTTGGATGTTGTCAAATAATGCCTATTCGTTATATATTTTACGTGGAATGCTTAGTACAAGAAAACTAAGACAATACAATCATGTATTGACATTCGTATGTACTTTACGCTTAGATAACGTGAAACGTATGTATACATGTGTTGTTTGGACTCGACCGTTCACACAAGAATCATGTTCTCTCTTCAAATTCCACACAATACATCGTGTATGATGATATCCATTGTCTGACGGTATATATGACACTAAAAGAACATTCGCTGATATCTGAAATGTGAAAAATGAATTGCTGTGTTGTCAATATAAAAACGTGTTGTCAAAAATAAATAAAAAGTATGAAAACAGAAACTGTTAATGTATTGTTGTTAATGTCTATTATTCAGCTATATCCCCATTCTTCTCACCAGAAAGAATTGTACAAGGTAATTTATAGAATCGGTCATTCTGCTATTAGTTTCTTAAAAGATGTGCATACATTTCATACCGGTACATGTGTCATCAATACGTGCAGGAGTAACTTTAGCCATGACCTGCACATAGGTGACCGATGAGTGGCCATGACACTACAACCCCCCTCCCAGCCCACTACAGCCCCCCATCGAACAAAAAACGTGAAAAAATAAAATTCATTGTGTTCTTATAGAAAAAAGGTGTCATGAGCTTCATTGTCTTCACTGTTTTTTTCACTTGTTTTTGTTCGATGTGGATTGCAGTGGGTTTGGAGGGGGTTGTAGTGTCATGGGGGTTGCAATGCCTGGCCACTCACCGGCCACCTATGGACCTACAGTGACTAAACTCCATGCCATGAAAGGTAGGTCTTTATTTAAATACAAACCTAACTTTTTATGTCAAAGGTTACAACATATGCATTCAATGAATCTGTATGTGACACTTCAGTCAACACAAATTAATAATAAAGAGCAGTCAGAAAGGCCACACAAAACGTACACAGCCACCCCGATCTCACAAGGTGTCATGAAAATATTTACATACAATGAAACATTTACAATGGCAACAAAGATATAATATTGGTAAAATCCTAATCTTAATGCCAACTACTGTAGATAGATATTTCAACATAAAATGTACAATTTCCATGGCAATATAAACTTAACACGTTAAATCTCCCGTGACCAAAGGTGGCCCTGTGGCTCAGTGGTTAACGCTGCTGACTACGAATCCGAAGGTCGTGGGTTCGATCCCTCGTCTAGCCGGATAAACACAGAAATGCTTTTCAGTGTTTCCAAGCCTAACATAGTACTGGCATGTACCCAGGAAAGTACTGGGTAGATTCCAGGAAAGTACTGGTAACATGCCAGGAGAATGGTAACTGTACGATGGGTCTCATTGGCACTGTGCAGTGACCGTCTTTGGCTTCAAAATTGTCTGTTTGACATATACTGCTACTGGCAGGTAAATTTCCCCCTTCGGTTTCAAAAAGTCTGTTTATGGTGTGCAGGGGACATACCGGGTCGACCAAATTACCATAAAGTGCGTTAGAAAAAATGTGCGCGTCGACGGCGACCTCATAAACACAGTAATTTTCATTTGTCTCCCGTGACCGAGTGGTTAAGTCATCCGCCTTGGGAGCGGGAGGTCGAAGTTTCGTCTACCTGTCTGGTGCGCCTACCTGTCTGGTGCCTGCCATTAAAGGATAGGAATCGGGAAGTAAATGCGCCTAGAAAGAAGGTGTCTCATAAGTCATAAATGGCTGGTTCTTTAAAAAAAATAATAAATAAGAACATTGCATAACGATTAGTAAATACAATTTGTATGGATAAATAAAGCTATATCAATCAACATTATAAGTATGTAAAGGATAACACAAAAAAGAGTTCAAGTAAAAACTCTTAATTCCATTGTACTCCCTAATACATTATATAGTATTGAGTGACATAGGAAGAATCTCGTTATTCGAAATATGTATGGGAATTGGGGCGCGAAGGTAAATATGTATGATAAATAGGGGCGCAATGAATAGTCAGACCGACCATAAAGAAAAACTAAGGACAATTTAGGGGGACAAAACGGGGGATTATTTAATGGATGGAATACTTCACGGAACACGTCAAGAAAGCAATGATTATCCGAAAGGGGACCGTACATCAGTTAATAATACTGTTAGTGTGTCTATTGATTAATATCCTCAAAACAATTTTTCACTGGTTGACTGTTTACAACTGGACCGTATATGAACGTTATAGTGTGTTCCAGATTAAACATACCTACATATGTACGTGCATAAAAAGTTAATAAAAGTAAAATAAGTTAAACATTTATGTCAGTGCAAAATGTTATCATCATGCAGAAAATAAAATTGTATGTTGATGTAAAATGTTGATCAATTGGAGGTATTTGCTGAGTTATACGGAGCAACTCAATAGAAGTGCATATTCGATATGTCCGGCAATTTACGTTAACTTACGGAAAGCATCGACAATTTCCGACAGTTTTTGTTGGAATGTCTTTTTGCATATCAAACGTACAGAACAAATTCGTTTCGGTTTCAGATTGACTGGTATACTCTTGTGACAGACATACTGCATACGTGATTGCGAGTGAGCACTCCAATGTGGTACAGTTATGTTTACTTATCATTCGTGTGTTCCTATATTTACCTATAATTCGTGTGTTCCTCTCTTTACCTGTCATTCGTGTGTTCCTATATTTACCTATAATGTGTGTGTTCCTCTCTTTACCTATCATTCGTGTGTTCCTATCTTTACCCATCAATCGTGTGATCCTACATTTACATATCATTCGCGAGTTCCTATCTTGACCTATCAATCGTGTGTTCCTATATTTACCTATCATTCGTGTATTCCTATCGTTACCTATCACTCGTGTGTTCCTATCTTTACCCATCAATCGTGTGTTCCTATATTTACCTATCATTCGTGTGTTCCTATCGTTACCTATCACTCGTGTGTTCCTATCTTTACCCATCAATCGTGTGTTCCTATATTTACCTATCATTCGTGTGTACCTATATTTACCTAACATTCGTGTGTTCCTATCTTTACCCATCAATCGTGTGTTCCTATATTTACCTATCATTCGTATCTTCCTATATTTACCTAACATTCGTGTGTTCCTATCTTTACTCATCAATCGTGTGTTCCTACATTTACCTACATATCATTAAATATCATTCGTGTGTTCCTATCTTTACCCATCAATCGTGTATTCCTATATTTACCTATCACTCGTGTGTTCCTATATTTACTTATCATTCGTGTGTTCCTATCTTTAACTATCACTAGAATGTTCCTATATTTACCGATCAATCACGTGTTCCTATCTTAACTATCATTCGTGTGTTCCTATCTTTACCCATCACTCGTGTGTTCCTATATTTACCCATCACTCGTGTGTTCCTAAATCTAACAACACTCATGTGTTCCTATCTTAACTATCATTCGTGTGTTCCTATATTTACCCATCACTCGTGTGTTCCTATATTTACCTATCATTCGTGTGTTCCTATCTTTACCCATCACTCGTGTGTTCCTATATTTACCCATCATTCGTGTGTTCCTATCTTTGGCTATCACTAGTGTGTTCCTATCTTTACCTATCATTCGTGTGTTCCTATCTTTACCCATCAATCGTGTGTTCCTATATTTACATATCAATCGTGAGTTCCTATCTTGACCTATCATTCGTGTGTTCCTATATTTACCTATCATTCGTGTGTTCCTATCGTTACCTATCATTCGTGTGTTCTTATATTTACTTATCATTCGTGTGTTCCTATCTTTAACTATCACTCACATGTTCCTATCTTTACCCATCAATCGTGTGTTCCCATATTTACCTATCATTCGTATCTTCCTATATTTACCCATCACTCGTGTGTTCCTATATTTACCAATCAATCGTGTTCCTATATTTACCCATCACTCGTGTGTTCCTATATTTACCCATCACTCGTATCTTCCTATATTTACCCATCACTCGTGTGTTCATATATTTACCTATCATTCGTGTGTTCCTCTATTTACCTATCATTCGTGTGTTCCTATCGTTACCTATCAATCGTGTGTTCCTATATTTACATATCATTCGTGAGTTCCTATCTTGACCTATCACTCGTATCTTCCTATATTTACCTATAATTCGTGTGTTGCTACCTTTAACTAACACTCGTGTATTCCTATATTTACCAATCATTCGTGTGTTCCTTTCTTTACCCATCACTCGTATCTTCCTATATTTACCTAACATTCGTGTGTTCCTATCGTTACCTATAATTCGTGCGTTCCTATATTTACTTATCATTCGTGTGTTCCTATCTTTAACTATCACTCACATGTTCCTATCTTTACCCATCAATCGCGTGTTCTTATATTTACCTATCATTCGTATCTTCCTATATTTACCCATCACTCCTGTGTTCCTATATTTACCATTCAATCGTGTGCTCCTATATTTACCCATCACTCGTGTGTTCCTATATTTACCCATCACTCGTATCTTCCTATATTTACCCATCACTCGTGTGTTCCTATATTTACCCATCACTCGTGTGTTCCTATATTTACCCATCACTCGTATCTTCCTATATTTACCTAACATTCGTGTTTTGCTATCTTTAACTATCACTCGTGTATTCCTATATTTACCTATCATTCGTGTGTTCCTATCTTTACCCATCACTCGTATCTTCCTATATTTACCTAACATTCGTGTGTTCCTATCTTTAACTATCACTCGTGTATTCCTATATTTGCCTATCATTCGTGTGTTCCTATCATTACCTATCACTCGTGTGTTCCTATATTTACCATTCAATCGTGTGTTCCTATATTTACCCATCACTCGTGTGTTCCTATATTTACCCATCACTCGTATCTTCCTATATTTACCCATCACTCGTGTGTTCCTATATTTACCCATCACTCGTATCTTCCTATATTTACCTATAATTCGTGTGTTGCTATCTTTAACTATCACTCGTGTATTCCTATAATTACCTATCATTCGTGTGTTCCTATCTTTACCCATCACTCGTATCTTCCTATATTTACCTAACATTCGTGTGTTCCTATCTTTAACTATCACTCGTGTATTCCTATATTTACCTATCATTCGTGTGTTCCTATATTTACCTGTCATTCGTTTGTTCCTCTCTTTAACTATCATTAGTTTGTTCTATCTTTAACTATCACTAGTGTGTTCCTATCTTTAACTATCACTCGTGTGTTCCTATATTTACCTATCATTCGTGTGTTCCTATATTTACCTATCATTCGTGTGTTCCTATCGTTACCTATCACTCGTGTGTTCCTATATTTACTTATCATTCGTGTGTTCCTATCTTTAACTATCACTAGAATGTTCCTATATTTACCGATCAATCACGTGTTCCTATCTTTACCTACCATTCGTGTGTGCCTATCTTTACCCATCAATCATGTGTTCCTATATTTACCTATCATTCGTATCTTCGTATATTTACCTAACATTCGTGTGTTCCTATCTTTAACTATCACTCGTGTGTTCCTATCTTTACCTATCATTTGTGTGTTCCTATCATTAAATATCAATAGTGTGTTCCTATCTTTACCTATCACTCGTGTGTTCCTATCTTAAATTATCACTCGTGTGTTCCTATCTTTTACCATCACTCGTGTGTTCCTATATTTAACTATCACTCGCGTGTTCCTATATGTACCTGTCAATCGTGTGTTCCTATCATTAAATATCACTAGTGTGTTCCTATCGTTACCCATCACTCGTGTGTTCCTATATTTACCTATCATTCGAGTGTTCCTATCATTAAATATCACTAGTGTGTTCCTATCTTTACCCATCACTCGTGTGTTCCTATATTTACCCATCACTCGTGTGTTCCTATCTTTAACTATCATTCGTTTGTTCCTATCTTTAACTATCACTCATGTGTTCCTATCTTTACCTATCACTCGTGTGTTCCTATCTTTACCTATCACTCGTGTGTTCCTACATTTAACTATCACTCGTGTGTTCCTATCTTTACCTATCACTCGTGTGTTCCTATCTTTACCTATCACTCGTGTGTTCCTACATTTAACTATCACTCTTGTGTTCCTATATTTACCTATCATTCGTGTGTTCCTATCATTAAATATCACTAGTGTGTTCCTATCTTTACCCATCACTAGTGTGTTCCTATCTTTACCTATCACTCGTGTGTTCCTATCTTTACCTATCATTCGTGTGTTCTTATCTTTATCTATCACTAGTGTGTTCCTATCTTTACCTATCATCTATATCAATGTCCGATCTACCCGACGTAGTTGGTCGGATCTTTGTTACTGAAAGTTTCAAACCCGGAGCAAAAGCTGATGTAAGATTGTTTTATCTCTCATTAAACTCTATGTGTTTATTATATTTACGCCTTGCAAATGAGTTGTAGGGGGCGGGGCTATGTTTGAATCACTTTGTATCCTCTACAGGTTGTAATTCAGTACGTACAGAAGTCCGATGACCTTGACAATGTTCCTGGGTTACCAACCAGTTCTGCCAGTTCTTTCTTGTTTGAAATAATAGTCAACTACAACGCAAAAGTTAAACAACTAATGTAATACATCAAAATGGCATAATGAAAGGTGACACAGCTTAGCTACAAATTTATTTTTTCATATTATCATAATACAGTATCGTTATTCGTGTTCAAAAACCAAAGAAAGAAATAAAGGTAAAACGTAACAAGTATTTTTACACGAGAAATAATGAACATCCTATATTGTAAGATTGAAAAAACACATTAGATTATAGAAAATATAAACAAAATTTGATCACAAATTTCACATTCCCTGAGATCTCCATCCAGATTTGTCGTTCCTGCTGTGCTCCCATACACATCTGTCAAAGTCTTAATCACATGTTTTCAAAATTTGAATTTTCAAAAAATGATTGATTTAATATCTTTTCTACATTACCGAATATTGATTTTGAACACTAAAATATCATTAAAATATAATACATAAGCTAAAACTACAGACTTCTAATCTTATTTTGAATTGAACTGAAGGATATCATTTTTTCTTAATAAAAATATGTAAGTAAAATTAAACCTTAGACAAAACAGTCAGGATTTATGTGCTCTACTGTTTCTGTAATCGACAAGTGGCACATTGGTTCCAAGCTACTGATATGCACAATCAAGACTCTCTTTCTGATGAATCATGTATTAATGAACCTAAGCGGGAACAATTTAATGTGGCTAACAAGAAGCATACACACATATTTTAAATGTAGGTATGACAGATATCTACAGTCTGACCTCGTTTATTTGACAACCTTTTATCCGAATACTTGGTTTTATCCGATGTATCTTCTCAGGCATGTCAAATTGTAGTGGGCTATTCAAAACCATGTATTATTTGAAATAAAATTAATAGATGCATTAGTTAATACACTGTGTAACGTATATAATACGCTGCCTCACTGGTTATATCTGTGTTTATGTAGATGTCTCCATTGCTGTCTCAATTCAGACAGTCACATGTATTCCATGATATCATTAAACCATGTCTTGTACACTGTGGGCAACAAACAGGGATGTCGTTAATGTTTCCTACACGATCACTATTTGGTCCTTCGAAGCATGTGTAACACTGTTCCTTTTTCCAACAAGTACCGGTTATATCTGGAATATCCAAGAAATTAACAATGTTGCACTTAGATATACACTGAAACCTCAATAATACGACCACCCTTGAGACCCTTGAAAAATGGTCCTCTTATTTTTCAGAATATTCGAATATTGAAACAGGATTCGAATATTCGAAGATAAAACGAATATTCGAATATTCGAATATTCGTTGACATCCCTAAAAAACACAACTTTTAAACAAAGAGAATATTTCATGCCCATGTAAACACAGAACGACGAATGAAGTAGTAAAACATTTAACTATTTTCAGAACTGCCCTCTATGTGGATAAATTTTTGAGACACTTTCAATAACAACTTTATTAAATGAACATGACCGAATGTATAAATACATGATTTTGTTTTATCAAGTACAGTATTAAAACATCATAATTATCATCTGATAGCATACATATAAAACGCTCCTTTAATGAATTATTAGTTTGCATACATTTACAAAAAAACTGTATCGTAGCTGTCCTTGAGAGCTTAATATATTGTAATCTCATTGGACACAACTGTTGACATTGTATTGTTGCACATGAATGTATTGTTGTGTATTTTGGGCCGGTGGCCTATATTGCTTTAAATAAACTTTATTATTATTATTATCATTATTATAACGATCCGTACATCTTTTTAGAAAAGTTATTCTTTCTAGAAGGTATTTGATTTAAGAATATATTCTAAATTTATGGTTAAAATTATTATGCCGACTTTGTTGAAATGCGAGTCTATTATCGTTGAATCATGCCAGAGGTAGATATATCAATGTGTGGAATCGATAAAAAATCATTATTTTACAAGTGCAATTTGGGAAGTTAAATTGTGAATTAGTACACAGGAGATTGTCACGAGATATCTCCCTTTATCCCCTTCCAGAGTTTTATCCCTTTATCCCTTCTATAGCATATAGGGACAGAACTCTACAAGGGAAAAGGGAGATAACTCCCGACAATCTCCAGTGGTTTGAACACCTTACCACATGTTTTTCTCCCACCTATCAGTATAGGACCTGTTACTTCGGACATATTTACTCCTGCTGGTAGTGTAAGACCGCACCAATGGTCTGAAAACATCAAGGAAATATATATTAATAAACATTTTCTTGCATGAATCATTCTGTCTACAGTATCACACCGAATACCTGGCACACGTGAATATTCATACGAAGCCGTATTTTATCGTCGGCGAAATAGATATATATACATGTACTCCGGCATGGTATAAATACGGATATTTCCCTGTAATCCTGCAGTGCAAACAACACTATACCGTTAACATCGTGCTCGAATCTCAATGAAAAATTCAACGGATCTAAAATTAAAATTTGATTGTACAGTGGATAGGTAAAAACCCACTTTTAGAGATTCCGTATTTCATTTATACGGTGAGTGACTGTTTTTGTGTATAACTATCACGTGCTCGCTTGACGAGATCTGCGATTGCGCACTATATAGGAGTGATGTAGATCATAGAATGTCAGTAATTACGTTATCTATAATACTGTTTTATTTACCGCGAACACATAAATATATTACCTGGACCATTACATTCAGAATAGGTAATTTGAAATATTCGTGTTTGTCCGTAAGTTTGATGGAGAAAAAGCCAATTGTTAGTCGGTCAGCTTATGACAAAACAGTTTTGGAAAATAATGACTTATAAACAATAATGAAAATCAGGCATTCGCTCAATATGGATTTTTATCAGCGGTTCAAACAAAATTTAATTTTAGATCCATTGAAGTTCCGTCAGACGTTAAATCCTGTGTTTGTTTTCATTGATTTTATCGGCATATTGTTGTTTGTACCTCAAGATTAGAGGGAAAATCTCATTTTATACCAATCCGGAGTATATCTATAATGGCGTTATAGGCTTTGACAGTCATAAGTCATCGCCACTCCTCTCATGCCCGATCACCGTTCTCGCCTAGAAGGAACGTGAGAGTTATGCATA
Source organism: Mactromeris polynyma (assembly GCA_032209605.1). Lineage (NCBI taxonomy): Eukaryota > Metazoa > Mollusca > Bivalvia > Venerida > Mactridae > Mactromeris > Mactromeris polynyma. The sequence continues at coordinate 231,676 of JASFXZ010000046.1, forward strand.
TACTGAAAGTCACTCATCATATTTCGCCTACGATAATGTATGGACTATTGGATATTCACGAGTGTCATGTATCTATAGTAAGACTATAAGATTGAGACCTAGGTATGAGTTATGGTGTTTAATCAAAACCTTGTACCTACAAGACAATTACATGTGTTTCACGCACGCGACATTATATTTAATGCACGGACACACTCCATCACATTGAGGCGAATCACATGTCCAGCATTCCTGGATTAATATCAAGAATGATCTCCCTTGATTAGCAGCTTTGTTTAAGCCATTTTCTATAAATTGGATTATCTCCCTTGCATGCGAACATGATACCTGTCAAAAATAGTCAATAATCAACAATCGATATTGGCTCCATGTTATCACCGATTTAATATATTATTACATGGCGGTGATTTTGTCACTGACCGTTATAAGGCGGCCATCGGATTTTCACTGATCAATAATTCATCCATCTTACGTCACACCAATTAAAAGTTATGAAAGCACTAAACTCCCCCAAACGATTTTTTGCGAGTAAATATTACTGACTGCTTGTCTCTTCTTATAGCCATTGACTGTTCTGTTCATCAGGAACATATTTTTCCAAAGTAAAAGTGCACTTTATATGTTTGGCCTTTTTCTGGGACAATACCCCACCCACCCAAAATAAAAAACTATTATACTTGAAAATACGCCTGGTGACCTATCAATTTTAAGTCTGATTTTAATACAGTAAAGCTTAAACATTATAAATGAAAAAATAAAAAAAATTTGAATGATTGAACATTAAAAAAAAAATCTTTGAAAATTTAGTGATTTTTTATACATATAATTTTATTTTATTACTTTTTATTCATGGTATATTTTCATGATGGCTACATTTTTGACACTCAATTCATCTTGTTAAATGAAGAGTGAAATGTTGCCAAACAAATGATATACAACTTGGAATGAAATATGAAAATGTTGAGATTTTTTTTTATTACATACGAAACGGCGGTCACATTTGCCAAAGTTGGGGGTATACAGAAGAAAGGTGCCCGTAAATCTTTTCCAAGCCTGGTGACCTCATTTTTTATTTCATGTTTTTGTAGATTAGGTTGTATGCTATCAACATACAAACTTTCATAAAATTCTGAATGCTTTCAAAAAAATGATGAAACTGTAGCGATCGTCTTTAAATGTATATTCTTAGAAAAGTTTGATTTTATACTTTCCAATGGTCTATTGTATTAGAAAATCGAACAAGAAACAATGTTATACGAACAGTTTAAAAAACAGCATTTACTATAAAAGTTTAGCATAGCACATCGGCTTTACTCGCAATTCAGGTTAGGTAACTCTTTGTTTCACTCGATACGCTACTGATATTTACGTTGTACAATGTTGAAACTGTTAACAGGTGTTCGCTTTGTAACTATGTATTGCGAGGTTCATATTAAAAATGTTTCTTAAGAAAACTCACTTGTTTCAAACACTTACCAGACTTTTGTGACTCAGACTTCTTTCCTGTGGAAAAAAACGAACACAAATGAAAACAATGCTTATATTGTAAAGAAATTCTATATCTTTTTCACTCTAAGTAAATTATCATAATTGAATACGATAAGCATTAAACAGTATTGGCAATTTCTTCAGGAACAAAATCTGTGTATATTTGAATTGATTGCAGTTTTAGAAAAGCAATTCTAAAATGTGTGTAGAAATACATGAGCATTTATTGGAAGGTGCTTCGTGGAGTAAATGTTAAGTAGTTAATGACAACATAGTCCAGCCACGGACGTCACATCTCTATACTGTCGCTATACAACCTCTGTATCTGTTACGAAGACGCGTGTTAAACGTCGGAGTACAGAGACACGTATGCGGGGATTATAACAACATAATGTAAAAAAACACCGTTTCATCACGATTCCTGATTCAAAATTGTAACATTGTAACCCATACCATTATGTAACTTTATGTTCACATGTTATAATATTTGTTAGTAATCTGTGATAAAAAGTCTAATAAATGTATTGCTCTGTTCTGTACCTAGCTACCAAATCAAGTCGCCAGCAATTGCCTAGTACCTATGTTACACGGAAACAATAACAGTATACATATCATTTTTAGATTCTGTGTAACGTTTTCTTATATTTTTCCCAATCCAATTCATAGAGGTTAATTAATCGGTATTTATTTTATTATGTTGTGCGTCACTGAGTAAACATTGAGTAATCGTCTATGATATACCGGTACGTGTGAGGCTCAAACGACGGATCCCAGTTGATTAAACAGAGTTTATGTCAGAAAACCTTTGGACATTACTTTTCTCTTAGTCTTTTCTTAAAACGTTTACTTTTTCCAATACTTACATTAGAGTTTTAACATTTTGGAGTTCTTATTAACCTGTAAACATTACATGTATAAACAACTGTTGGAAATGTATAATGTTAAGGAGAAGACCTATTTAAGTCATTGGCTATCGGTCTCATCCTTTTTACACTAACTATTGAACAGATTCTAGCAAAATGTTGTATACTGTATTGTATTATTATATTGTTCATAGTATGAAGTAGTGATGGCGCGATTATCGAAAATAATCGAAAAATCGTCGCTGGACATGTCGGATGACAATCGATTATGAACTACAACAATCGATTATATTCGGAAACTTTGACTGAAGTGTTATTTCAATAAGATGATATTATATATATTCAAATTTCAAAGTTATATAAAATAGTTTTTCGATGTATTCAGTCAACTACAAATATACAAATTATACATACAAAAACAGTATTGAATGATAAAATGATCTTTTGACAGAAGAGTCATAAAGGTGTGTAAATGGAATTAACCGTCAGCATTATACCTACACTAAAAACTAAATTGTTCGATTATTTCCGATTCGATAATCGATTATGAGTTTTCTAACCGATCCAATAATCGATAATGAAATTTGTCCGATTATCCATTACTAGTAAGTGGATATAATATTTTTAAACTAAAAAACCTTTGAACAAAAAAATTAATTCTTACCGATCTGAGTGACAACTACGGGTTACAACTACTGCTATTATGACTGCAAAGACAATTATAATGATGATCAGTCGTCTTTTTTGTGGACTTTTGAAACCGGAAGTCGGCCTGTGTTTGGAAGATTAAAGATATATTAGTGTTTAAAATTATTGTAAAAATCAACAAATAAACAAACACAAAGAAGTACATGAGTATTGCTTTGGAAAATAACAGACAAATATAATATGTTATACGATGGTGCATATTTAGTGACTAGTCTTGCGGAATACACGACTCTCTCCGCTTACTAAAATGTCCACTTTTAGTAAAATATGATACTGTATTCGACATCATAATAAAATAAAACTATATTACTTCCGTGAAATATATGAAATTCTTGTTCATATTTATAGAGTATGATTATGCCTAATGCTTTTGCCGAGACAATCAAGTTTTTTCTAAACGTGAATCGAAGAACAACTCGTTCATACCCAAACAAATAATCACATAGTCCATGCAAACAAACGATATGTTTTTGATTTTTGATACCAGATTTAGAGTTTATTCTAGAAGTATAAAACAATCGCAGGAATAGAACAAGCAGAAAAATACATTTTGCCCGTACAGCGTCGGAATACAACGTATATCAAAGATCGTCATTGATTAGTATTATAATCACATTAAAATTTAAAAAAAACTTTATTTTTATTTAACATAACAATGCAATTATATGCCAACAAATAGATACGTTTATTTAGAAAAAAGCAATGAGCCCATTATTTCACAGGAATAAATACATTACAATAAATACAACATGTCAATGGTGATTTACATTACATATTGTTCTAAATTCTAAAGAGTAAATTTTACAAACATTATTACTTACATACATGTATAACATGCGCGTATATATACTTTTTATACAGTAATTACTAAGTAAATTGGTAGGTTAGTAAATAAATAAATCGTAGAAGATAGTTGATAGTTGATACTGGGGAGTATTGGAGTTATTATAAGAAAAAAATATATTTGCGATCTCCATTCAAACTCTTTTACACAAACAATCATAATATTCTTATTGTACAGTTACTTTCGCTGTTTAAGAGTTCTGCAAATTTTAAACATTTGGTTGTTTCCAGTAATATTTATTAATGTACTGTTTTCTTAAGTTATGATACACGGGTCATTCTAAAACAAAGTGGAATTCGGCTTCAAAGGTGTCACAAGATTTACATTTTCGGTCATGAATCAATATCTTACCTCTGTTCCTCTGTGAAATCTGACTTTTCCCCTCTGAATTCAGCTTGTTCTTTGGTCATATTCGTTGCAGATACTTTAAACCACTATTTCAGAGATAATCTGAAATGCACTAATACAATTCAATCAGTCAATTCTCGTGTTGTTAGTCTTATGAATAATCTACAGTAAAACCTCACTTGAAGACCACCTCAAAATTAAGACCACAATTCTCAGTCCATTTTCACTCTTTTGCTCTTCATTCAATCACAATATTAAGACCACCTCAATAATAACCAGTTTTCAAGGGTCCCGATGGTGGTCTTATTAGTGAGGTTTTACTGTACATCATACTGAACTGTTTAAAATCACTCAGACGGAATCAAATTGATTTATAACATATTTGAATAGTTTGCCGCATAAGATGCAGCTTACTGTCAGCACAGGAGATTGTGAGAGGCAACCTTGGTACAATCTCCTAACGTTAACTGCAGCGTAAAGTATCTAGCATATCTACGCTACGGTTTATGAATAGGTAGAATGTATGTATTCATGAACTCTGAACTGTATTGCAAATCGATATGTAATGTTTTCATCCTTATATTCATATCAGCGCAGAAACGCTCAATTTTCATAGTCATATCTTTGTTACTAAGAGCGGTCCAAGTTTGTAAAGTCATTGCCACAGGGATAAGTGACATCGTTTCAAATGCTATGAAATTACCCCATGCAATTTAACCAACGCATAATAGAAATACAAAGTATACACATACCGGCTGTAGTAAATCCTTATAATCAAACTGATTGTGAAAGAACTTCGCATGAACTTTTATACTTCATACCGATCCTCGTACATAATTTCAAAATACTGACTGATAAGAGACACGCTTTTGAAATGACCAACTACGGGTGAAGGCGTATGATAACACTATGTGGTATATAGGGCAAGTAAACACAACGTTATCATCAAGTATGACTCGTTGTGAAAATAATACCAGTTGATTTCACTCTCTGTGGTCGAACTATAGTACATAAATATTAATTGATATACATATAAACTCTCACTTAAAGACCACCCAAATATTAAGACCATCTCATTTATTTGTAATATCACGGACATATGGTTTGTATGTCCGTGTGAATATATACGATGAACTTTCAATAATAAGGCTAACTGAAGAAAGTGGGTTTTAGTACTTAGGGCTTTCAGGGCTTATTGAAGAGAAATTGATAACTGCTTCATGAAACATCGCTCTATCAACGGAGGTTGTATTTAAGTGAGGTTTTACATTAAGTCTAGAATTTAGAGCAATCACAGCAGATGATCGCTCTAGAAACCACTAGCGGTCGACGTCCCGGACTAGTCCAATGCTGAATCGGGCTACCAGCGGTTGGGGTGAAGTTAGTCCCGGACAAGTCTGTTTTTAAAGCTAACCAACATCAGCAATTGTTCAGTTGTAGGTCATCCCTTAGAATCCCACAAACACATACATGTACATATGATTATCAATTTAAGATTGTGTAGCTATCATTGTGTATGTACATTTGCTACTAAATTGATCGATATTCTCGGACAACTAGCTTCCTATTTCGGTTAAGTCAAATTTTGAACTTCCGTCAGTCCGGAAAAAGTGTCTTTGAAAAATATTTCTACAGTACGTTTATTTTTGGACTAGGGTATTCCATATTTTGAGACAGGCAATCGATGATGTTCACCAAGGAAATCGAAATAACATTGTACGTTATATAAGTGTTATGTAAAATATACTTAACACCATAAAAAACGCAACTACATGTACGTCACTTGGCCCTCATTTTGTTCCATGTGTTAAACACGTTTTATTGTTATAAATGTGCAAATCATTCATCAAAAAGAAATTAAGCAATGGCCCTAGTATGCATATTTCATAATTGATTAAGTTAAGGAAATCATGTTGGATGAAATAGAAAGATTAAACTATACTTACCTTCGTAAAAGGGAAGGCGACGGTTGAGCGTAATTTCATCCAACACAAAAGGGCTCACACAGAGAAGACGCAGCGGTCAGCAGCCAAGATCATATTTTAAAGTGAAGTCGGTCAGATTACTTGTGTTTGACCGACAATGTCATATTATTGTAAAGAATCGGAATAAGGGCGGAAAGTGGGTGGGTGTGAGAGCCCTTAATGAGTTTTGGGTTGGATGAAATTACGATCAACCGTCGCCTTCCCTTCTACAAAGGTGTGTCTAGTTTAAACTTTCAATTTCATCCAACACATAAACTCCTTAATGGGTCCCACAGAGAATTAAGAGTCGATTGTAATCTGTATTATATATATATATCCAAAACGCGATTGATTTCTATTTGGAATTTATTTTCATGAAAAAAGAAACATTATATTTGGTACAACTTATATCTGTACATACATAATATACATCCACATACTACTTACTAAACTGAGCATATGATAAATGTTCCTAACATTATTGCTTACTAATAATTGCCGAGTTTAGTCCTTAGCATCCAGAACAGCGGTCTGAACAGAATTTGAAATATCTGTTATAGGTTTGTCATATTTTTGCATTAGACCATCCAGCTGTTTTCATGATTTCCGTTGTAGGATCTCCCATCATCTTTGATAGCGATGTTGAAGCGACTCTTGTACTGTGGTTTAAATGAATTATGTATCCCTGATTTTAACATACACATGTAGTTATTTGTATCCATCTTCCAATCAATTCATCATCATCATCATCTATAGTAATTGCATCACTCAGACAGTATTCTCGCGATATGATTAAAATACTGAGCACACACAGCAGTCGGAAAAACTGTTTACAGATAAAACATTCATTTGTACACATTGAATAATCAAAGCACTGGAAGTGCTGAAGGACGGTGCCACGCACACGTAATTATTACAAATCTCACCTGGCCTACGCGCCAAGATAGAACATCAAATCGGAATTTGCGTTCTTTAATTTATACGTTAAATTCATTATAGGCATCAGGTGTTATCTTGGTATATTTTACTTCATTGAACATAGTGACACATTAGATTTTTTAAATATTATTCTCAAAATGCAAATCACAACCTTTAAGGAGTAATAATGCATATGTGGATTAGGATTGTGGTGCTCAAGCCTTCACTTTCTTTGCTTGGGATTTTTCTCTCTCCAAACTAACGTAATTCTTACTGCATACATAATACTTGTGCTGGCAGAAGGACTGACATGGTTTGCAAGGTGATTCAAACAATTTTTGGAAGCACACAAAATGCTTATCAAGTATGTATTACTTGTAAGGAAGTGGGTGATAACGAATAATTGGAAATGATAAATGTTGATGCATGAAACACTGAACTAAAGATGTAATTTCAAATGTTTATTAACGAACAGTTATTGGTCATAAGTATCAGCAATGGATTGTATTTATGTCAATTTTAATCTGAAATAAGGTGACCACATGGTACCTTTAGGTGGATGTATATTTTAAAAGATTGATTAAAGAAATATTTACCGCTAAATGAACATTAAAGATATATCTAACTAAAACGAAAAGGTAACAGGATTAGCGTAAAAGGCTGCTGCTCAACACAATTCAATGTATACAGACTAAAAGAGTATAAAGCAAGTCATTTATGGCAATATTATCATCATCATATGAACACATAGCTGAACACATAACATCCGATTTTTATAGTGGCACAAATATTAAAAAGTGTATGGTGTTTGTCACTGACATTGGATCATGTGAAAAAATAGTTTTGTTAAACCTATTATATGTAGTGTTCTGTCATCTTACAAAGTTTGTACATAGTTTGAAAGTAGTCATGGAAATGTAGTAATGAATATGTTATATTGAAGATGCTTTGTGGAGTTATCTTGTACTTGTTTTGTTTTTTTATGACTTAAGAAAAAGATGTTTAAATTTATCTATAAAAATGGCATTAGAAATATAACTAATATATAATGACTAGATATTGAAAAATTGTAGTATAAAAATGAATAGAATGAGCTGAATTATCAAAAGTACAAAAGCAAGACATCCAAGTGTTTCATAACATAAGTGTCAAAAATGACAAGACATATGCATGGAAATAACCAAATATTGGCATATAAACAAAGTTGCATACATGAAGGAAATTGAATAAATATGTAATGGCAGATTATTATATATTATGTTTTAGTAGAACAGCACTTGAAATGATCTGCATAAAAGAAGTGCCTAAAAATTTAAGAGAGATATACCATAGACACAGAAATTGTAATACAGTTTTGCATGTAGTTTAATCTAAGTAAACTTTCAGCTTGTGTAAAATGTTTACAGATAGGAAGATCTATGTTAAGCTGTAAGAAGTGCATATAGTACATTGTATAACACCAAGTATAAATATTTATTAACTTATGAGAAATAAATACATGAATGAAATGAACAAATACCAAAATAATGAAAAAACCTGAGGATATATTTGGATTTATGTCAAAAAAAGCACAGGCACGTGCAAGTTGAACATTAGCAGTAGACAAACATATATGTAAAATACAGATGTAATTTTAATACTGATGTTATGAAAGAGCATAAAAATATTTACAGCACTATTGACAAAGAGATTGCATAAATTTGGCACTACAAAAGCAGTTTGCACAAATTGGTGCCAAAGTTAGCAGTGGACATGACATATAACAAGCACATTTCAAAGTTATGTGCATTTATCTACAAACATGGTTATGGAAAATTAAAGGCATACAAACAGTACATTGATCAGAATACCACTGGCCATAATCACATAATACAATGTTAAAAGCAAAGCACATATGAGGTATAAAAGAATTGTACTTTGTTTCCAAATTTCTGAAAAAAATTGTAATATTAATTTTCAAGAACAGACACTATTATTATGTTATCCTGAATAACTTCCTAGAAATGTGCAGGAAGTATTAATATGTTGAAAATGGAGCTTAGAAGAAATGGAGTTGTTAGAAAAAGGTTTAACAATGATGTATATAGATGAAGAAATGTAATTCGTTTTATTCACACTATCATATCATTAATAAATGTTAGTTTAGTTAAAAAGTGAACATTAAGGGTAACATTGAGAGGAATGATTTGATTGAGTTTAAAATATAACAGAGCTGATTTTTGAAACATTTTGAATCAACGTTTTTATAGCAAGGACTTCGGATTGGAAAAAAAATATAAAAGAAATAATGCAATAACGTTTCTACTGTCTAAATAGAGTATACATGTGAACATTCGGTTTAAATTGAAAGTGAAACAATTGTACATCTGTCATCAGGAATAATTGCAATATGACATGCTTAGTAATTTCATGTGAACCAAATATATTGCTTTTATCGTCATTTGTAAAGATATTATTGTATAATTTTGATTACCTCCTGTATGGGATATTGTTCAAAACTTGTTGAAACCCAAACCAAAAAGCTCAATGGAAGCATATGCATATTAGTGAATTCTGAAAACTTAAAATATTACATTTTTATTATATATTTATAATGTAATGTTCTCTAGGTGAATGTATTTGAAAATATCTGCATATAATATTTTTTTATTTATTTATTAAAAACAAAGATGAGTGTCCATTAATAAGTAAAATGTTATTAAAGGAAAGTTTGAGTATTTACAATGAACAGTTATAATGAAAATCAGATAAATAAACTTTACTGACTAGTAAATACCAATTTTTAAAGGTATATGGTAATAATGAGTGAGATCATTTAAAGGCACATCATACATACAGTATTGGCACAAGTGGAAAAATTATGTTTTTAAAAATGTCATCACCCAGCTGATATGTTAGGTATTTCAATACACAAAAGGATACCGTAATGGTCTATCCAAAAACAGTCAAAAGATGGAAACAGTTTTGATACAAGTAAAATAAAAACCCTGATGTTTCAAAAAGCATTACTTCATGCCTTTAAAAGTATATACATATTTCTTAATCCTCAAATGTTGAAGAGTTAAAATATAAATCAAAAAGCATTACTTCATGCCTTTAAAAGTATATACATATTTCTTAATCCTCAAATGTTGAAGAGTTAAAGGTGCTGAACTCCAGATTGAAAACAAATCGTCGTATTTTGCAATTCCGCAAAATATGTGTAGTCGTATCATCATTCACGTAAATAAAAGCTGTAGATGGTGAATATTTGAATAATTTAAAGCAATTAGGCTAATTAAATCGCCGTCGTAATATCGAGCAATCGGAGTTTTCCAGTTTAAAAATACCGCGGAGTTCCCATCCAGCATGCACCTCACGAGTCACATGATCAATTTGCAAAATAAACATACACAATGGCGTGATCCACTACTGACATCGAGGAGATAATTGTTCAGTGATTATTTATTTTCGTTGCGTGCAAATAAATAGTAAGTGACTTATAGCCACCTTGTTTACTGCATTTATTCTTTTCTTTGCGCTGATGAATTGTTTGAATGACAGAGACGTTCCGAATGCGCATGAGCTCAATGTTTACGGTTCTATTTTTAGATTTACTGGGTAGACTAACCCTAGTAAAATTTTCGATGGAAAAATACGAAAAACTACGCTATGACAATGTTTCGCAAGTAATGATGAATGAAAGTAAGAATGTTTTAGAGCTTTACGTGCAACAATATCAAGATTTTGTAAATATTTGACAATTTTCTTTTTTTTTTGCTCGCTCGTCAATCTGGAGTTAAGCACCTTTAAAATATAAATCAAACATACCTTTTTACAAAAAAGTAAGCCAATCGACTAAACATCAATACAGAAATAATGAAACAATATAGTAAAACAAAGGAAAAGGGATAAACAAAACTTCTATGAACATGCAAGAGATTATTACATCAGAGAATTGAATAGGAATAGTGATTAAGCAACAGAAAGATGGCCAAAAAGTTAAGATAATATTGAAAGCAATGATTAATTGTTAGCATAGACCTTTTTGTAACTCTCAACCAAACGACAAAATATGAGTAGTGTATACATTTTTGTACATGCGAATGTATATTGTACTAAAATACAAAGGCTAAGTACATAAAAAAAATACATTTTTGTAAATGATGCGATACATTATTTCACAACTAATGAACAGTCCTCTACAATTGCTCCCCTTTTCACAAATTTCATAGCCACAGGCACATGAGAGATGAAAAATGCTTCAATGTTGTCCTCTGTTGCTGTCTGGAGCATTTCAGCGTTGATGCTGATGACGTCTCCTGTTGATGCCAAGAGGTCAGCTGTTTGACCATCAATGCTCCCGCCATCGATTGTGGCAACAAAGTCTTCCAGTGGGGCTTCAGCTGCCTGTAAAAATGATAAAAATGTGGGCTAAATGTAGAAGAAATGTAGCCTTAAATTATGAACAAGAGTTGAATTACAAGTACATGTAGTTTATTCTGAATGTTTCAATTTCAACCACTATAAATTTTGATCACCAAAAACATGATTTTTTAATATTTCATTATTGACTTATAATTATTTGAAAAAAAATATATCAATACATGAGTTTCAGCTGAAGATAACAACTAGATCTGCTAATGTTATTCGTTATTTACTATTTATGCAATATATCGTGACAGTATCTTCACTTTATATTTTAACATTCACTCAGGAGCGCCTACAATGAAGCTTTCAAACATTTGCAACATACTATTGCCTTAACTCTTCAATTCCACAGCCATACATATATTATATAACCACGCCAAAGATTCATGAACTACACCAAACAATGTCATGGAAAAAAAGACAATTTAGTAATTATTTAAAGATTTATTCTTTATACAACGATGGTTTAATAGTGTTATGACAATAATAATATGTAAGTATAAATAAGTATTAATAAGAAATGTGTACTAAAGGTGTTTGACACATGCCTTCCTTACAAACAGAAATCCAATGTACCGTTACAGGTGATGATCAAAACATATAACAAGCTTTAGTCAGTATCCTGTTTTTCTTTTTATGTAATTGCGAATTTTGCACCTTTCTCAACTGTCTGTGACAATACTAGAAAAGCGGAGCAGTTACCTAGCTCTTAAGTACAAAGATATTATTTGCATAAATAAATATTTTTAAGAGAATAAACGACGCCTGGGCCCACTTTTAAAGCTCTTCAAATATAAATCTCAACTCTGCTGGTTTATTGCCGAATATCCTGTATAGCTTACGATGGATATTGAGCAAACATACAACTTGAACTGAAAAATATGCCAGACCGCCTCATGTGACGTCACTTAAACACCTTACTGCATTTTTTATGTCATTTTACTTGTGTTATTAAGTATGGTTTTGTCAAAACGAGGCTCGTATAGTTACAATAAATGCCTTATATGATGTGAATATGTGGCATGTGAAACAAATGCTTAAGTTTATCTTTATATTTAATAAACAATTATGATATTGTTAGTTGTTCTATAATTCTGATGTTGTAATAATTAATAGATTTACCTTGACTTTAGATTGATTTGTGGAGGACAGGGAAGCATCTCCCTTGAACACGTTCACCACTACATCAGTAACACTGATGAAGTCTCCTGTGTTAATGTCTGCATCTGCAGCTTCCCTCCACAATGTCACCTTGGCTTTTACCGAGTTTTCTTCCAAGGTCACCACCTTGATTTCTACGTCTCCGCCCTTCACTTTTACAGTTCGCTTGGCCTCCTCCTAGATAATCACAACATGTGTACATCATTCATTAGCATAATATAATAAATAGGTGTCAAATGTATTAGGATATATGTCTCTGAAATACATAACTTATAGATATATGCGTAGTAAATGTTAAAGTGTTTAAAGTTTTGGTCCTAAGAATTATGGAAGTAGGACATGTACATGAACAAGATACATAATAAGACTAATACTATTGGTTTTAAAAGGTGTGAATCGCTATAAGGATTATAAGTATCGTAATTTTACAAATTAGCAATTAGTATTCGATTTTTGAACTATTTTCAGAATGTGATTTACAACCTTTAAGTAAAGAAGAAACGTTATCAAGTGATGTGTCTATTGCGTTTTATATCTTTGAAAAAAATTGCAGTATATTGTTAACATTAGTTCTCAATTTAATAAATATTAATAGTAACATAGTTGGTATGCACAAAACATTTATTGATTACATTGCTACTGTGAAATAATACCGAATTGCATACACTTGTTAATTGATTAAAAGAAATTAGTTACAAATCCTCCAAGTACAAAAATGAGAAGAGGAATATGATCACAATATTTTCTATAGTATATTAATGACAAGCACTACTCAGAACAAAACAGATGAGTTTGTAGCAAGTACCTGCACAAGACGTCCACATACGGAAACCCGCTGCTTTGCTGGAGACTTCAGGGCGGCTTGAAGTGGTACCACATCAGCTGGCGGAGGATGTATAATTGCCTGGCCTTGGGTTAGATGGTCGTCTGGGATGTCCTTCGTCACCACAATGTGACGGGAGTCATCTGTCTTGTGACTAATGACGTTCCCGACGTGAACTTGCAGAACTTGTTTTCATCATTTATCTTGCATGAAATGCATGTTGTTCCATCGCTAATGGCAGCACTCATGCATTTGCGGTCGCTACCGTCCTGGCCCTGGTACTTGCTAGCCTCGTCGAACGCAACGACCACTACCCTCAGTGGCTTGCTGTAAGGACCAGAGTCCCTTTTGTCAAAGAGGTCATTGATGGCGGACATCTGGAACAAAGAAATATTTATTTCACGCGTGTTATATGATTATTTTTTTGACAGCATAACAGGTTTAACATGGATAGTCAATAAACTGAAGACAGACGTAAGTGGCTATGACACATGTGGAATAGTTAGTCATTTATACAACATGGACCTCTAGAAGCAAATATATAGATACAGTATAAGCTTTTAAGCCTTTTTTCTCAATTCTGTTGGCAATAATTTGTAAATATATTTGTTTTTCTTTTTTTTCAATGACTCCTCTATTCATGTATATATCACCAAAAAGCTAATGTACAAACTATGTACAATTTGATTGTAATATCATGAGTATATTATGAAATAACTATTGCATTTATTAGCTACTAGTATTACTACTTCAAATTCCAGTAGTATTAACTTTTTCTTCTTTAAAACTTAGTAACATGGAGTACAATTGGATTAATAATGAACATTGATTGGCTAACCAGTAATTTATGCGTATAGTCCAAACCCCGGTTCCACTCCACTAAATGGTTTTAATAAATTCTGTACAATGCCATAAATAATTTTATGTTGGCATAAAATTCCATTTATCATATTCTAGTTTCATGATAATAGTAAAGTACAGATCAAAAAGCAACATTTACAGGGTAACATTAAAATACTGATAAAATCCTTTGCAATGTGCACAAATGTCAGTTCACTTTCAGTTTCATTATCAATGTTTGTTTGTTTACATAACCTGATATGTAGGTCACGAACGTTTTCTAAAAAATAATTTAGGTCACGGTTCGACATGGGATTGTTCACTAGCTACGGACAATTTACACAGTAATTCAATCAAACACAATCAATATATTAACGCAGAACATTCATATAAAGATTCAGTTATGGTAAGCGTTTTATCCCGCTATAATTTTACGGAAAATCGTAAACACGAAAATGGGCCATTAACAGATAAATAATACACCGCATATCAGTATTCTCGCGGTACTTATCGAATAATGAATAATGAAGAAATAATAGTTAACTGAAAATCAATTACAAACACATAAGCATCAATTCTAATCCTATCCCAATTCTTAACAGCATTAAATTAATGAAAAATTGTTTAAAGTTTGTTACACAAGTAAACAAATGTACATGGGGTCACCGACACCGCCATATTTACAGGATGACGTCATACCGCGAGAATAGTGATGATGACTATACTACACAATAAGCATATGCATACACATCGAATGAAAATAATACAACATAGAACTAAGCAAACCTATAAGCATTCAAATGATATCGTAAAAAATACTCACAATGACCTGAAGGCCAGGATATACGGCGAGTTGACAAACGTACGTAGAATTTCGCGACTTGAACAATGGCGTTCTGAGTAAAATCCGGGAATCTCCACGCGCTGCGCAGTAATATATTCGATGTTTTGAATTTGTAGATATATCTGTTTACATTCGTCCTTTAAACAAAAGCATACACACGCATTTTCTTTTTGTTTTGGTAACACGCACATAAAGTTTTCAGAAGGGAATCTTTTATTTAGCACATTTTTTCGTCTGGCGACCAGATCTATTTAATTCCTGTTAGGTAAATTGGTTTGTAGAGATTGTAACCACTCAAGCGGAACGGCGGTTTGCGCATGGATACTTTATCATATTTAGCCTGTATCATCGAGCAGCATTTATCAAAATATGCTAAATTGATGAATTTTTGCTATATGTTATCATATTAATTGGAATATTGGAAGGGTATTTAATTTGCCATGTGTATTCAAGTATTGAAAACTGCACTATTTTCTTCAATGCAGAAAGCTGTATTCCTGTAAATTGGTTTGTAGATTTGAAATCAGTTGTGCATACTTAGGACAATGCCCCTTGGGGTGCACCGTCCAAAAATCAATAATGGGGCTGCAGATAGCTGAATTGTGGATCTGCTTGCCCTGTGTACATCTAGTTACTTTTTTGTAAACAAATTATCATATTTACTACTGTATTTCCATATTAAGTTACCAGTATTTTTTCATTAGTTATTTTGTACAAGTCAGTATATCTTGTGCATCAGTGATAACCCTAACCCTGGTTTAAATGTCCAGAAAGTTGGCAATTTGAAGAAACAAAAATTATGAAAAGCAGTCACACATGTATGGCTAATAGTTTCAATGTTCAAGTTTCCGTTTCATTATTTCCATTTATCATGGTTTAAAACTGAGAATTGCATGTTTGCTAATCGGACATATTTATTTCTAACACTAACCAGACATACTCCGGATTAGTATAAATATGGGTATTTCTCTTTAACCCTGCTGTACAAAAAACAAATACATGTGTATACCGGTAAAAAAAATACCGCCCAGACGATAGCCATGCCATGTGTTTTGACAAGTTTATCAATATATACATAGGATTAACTCTATACACTGTACAGTAAATATGTACATACAGAATGACTTTTGATGATGTTTTACATTCCGGTAAATGCACACACAATTATGTTAAGTATTTTTTTTAAAAACAATGCAGTGTATAAACTTGTTCAAGCGGTAAAGACAGTATTGATGCTATGTTTAACTGATGTACAGTGTCTGCATCATGCAAAAAAAATACCGCCCAGACGATAGCCATGCCATGTGTTTTGACAAGTTTATCAATATATACATAGGATTAACTCTATACACTGTACAGTAAATATGTACATACAGAATGACTTTTGATGATGTTTTACATTCCGGTAAATGCACACACAATTATGTTAAGTATTTTTTTTAAAAACAATGCAGTGTATAAACTTGTTCAAGCGGTAAAGACAGTATTGATGCTATGTTTAACTGATGTACAGTGTCTGCATCATGCTTGTTTTAAATGATTCTCTAGCAAAACGAGTAGTAAAATATTAACACTTTCCCTCATTAACACAGACTGACATAACATCTAACTTCCAACTCTCTTGATATCAAAAAGCAATATAAAGATCTAGTAATATAATTTTATACAATTTCCATAGTAGTTTTTTTTGTACTACCAACAAATTTATAGAAAACCAATGCATAACATATACATAACAAGTACAAATACAGCATTATTTCTTCTCAAAAATACTCATCTACGAATTCAAAAGTTTGTTTATGTTATGATTATCCAGTTTCACCCTGAATTAAAACATCTCGAATCAAGTCACATTTTATCACCGATTCTTTCTGGATTTATTTAACGTCTTTTCCGCAAAGGCCACATTTTGTTACAGGCTTCTTTTACAGCTGTCATAAATATCTGAAGCTGACATAGTAGATCGGGTATACCAGGCATCTTGGTATGCGACACCAACATAGGAGTCAGGGCTCTCACTAGGAATTAGTTGGATTTTTGTCCCAGGGAAGAAATGTGAGTCCAAATATTAGGATTCTAGTTTATTTCAATTTGGGGGAGTAAGTGGTTGACTTGATTGTTGATGAAGTTCATCAATTATCTCTTTTATTTTCTTCACTGTATTTAAAACCGCTGTCATCTAAAATAGATAAATTTAAACATTGTCATAAATTATCCGAAAATTGTGACCATCCGAAATTGGTACAATCGAACAAATCTGGTTCATGATCAATCAGTCTTACTCGTTTAAAATGGCAATTTTGATAATAATGATTAATAGTTAAATTCACTTAAATGATCCAAGTAAAGTTGCTTTAGTAGTATTAGGGCACTTAATCTGATATATAGAATACTAAGCGTCACTCGATAGTCCATTAATAAATTTGCCAACAAAATTGGTGATGAGAGATTCAGCTAAATAACATAGAATTCTGACACATTTTCGCTGCATCTTAACGACATTGTTACAGGTATAATTTACTTCTTGCTAAAGATAAATGAATGTTAGAATATAGAAAAACACATACCATAATTGTCTTGTGTACACTCATAATTTTACAATTTGTAAAATGGTCATCTTGTCAAAAGTGAATCTCATGATTCTGCAATATTAACGCTTGTGGATAACACACCAAAAATATTTTCACAAAAGAGAAAATACAATGGAGAGGACTTTTTAATCAAATGTTATACAGCATGTTCTACATGTTGTGATTATTAGTGATTGTTTCAACATTAATGCATCAATCGATGTTGAAATTAATTTGTTTCAATTGCGGTTACTTTGAATTGAGGTTAAAAGTACTTTGATCATAATTATTAGAAATTAATGCTCGATTAATTCGTGTAAACTCATTCGCCAAAGCTGACTCAAATGATAAAAAAGTCGTTTATATCAAGACTCCCATTCTACAATTGATATATCTCTGACATATCAGCCAATATACTAATCAAATCTATAATAAAATCTGAGGAATGTACATGTACTATTTTCTGGAGACGATGAATATGGATGGCGATACTTCGAGTAATCTTCCGGTAGAGCAATGATAGCAAAGAGGCGCTTTAGATCATTCGTGTGTTCCTATATTTAGCTAGCATTCGTGTGTTCCTATATTTACCTATCATTCGCGTGTTCTTATTTTACCTTTCATTCGTGTGTTCCTATATTTACCCATCACTCGTCTGTTCCTATATTTACCCATCACATGTGTTGTCCTATATTTACCTATCATTCGTGTGTTCCTATATTTACCCATCACTCGTGTGGTCCTATATTTACCCATCACTCGTATGTTCCTATATTTACCCATCACTCGTGTGTTCCTATATTTACCCATCACTCGTGTGGTCCTATATTTACCCAGCACTCGTGTGTTCCTATATTTACCTATCATTCGTGTGTTCCTATATTTACCCATCACTCGTGTGTTCCTATATTTACCCATCACTCGTGTGTTCCTATATTTACCCATCACTCGTGTGTTCCTATATTTACCTATCACTCGTGTGGTCCTATATTTACCCATCACTCGTGTGGTCCTATATTTACCCATCACTCGTGTGGTCCTATATTTACCCATCACTCGTGTGTTCCTATATTTACCCATCACTCGTATGTTCCTATATTTACCCATCACTCGTGTGGTCCTATATTTACCCATCACTCGTGTGTTCCTATATTTACCCATCATTCGTGTGTTCCTATATTTACCCATCACTCGTGTGGTCCTATATTTACCCATCATTCGTGTGTTCCTATATTTACCCATCACTCGTGTGTTCCTATATTTACCCATCACTCGTGTGTTCCTATATTTACCTATCACTCGTATGTTCCTATATTTACCCATCACTCGTGTGGTCCTATATTTACCCATCACTCGTGTGTTCCTATATTTACCCATCACTCGTGTGTTCCTATATTTACCCATCACTCGTGTGGTCCTATATTTACCCATCACTCGTGTGTTCCTATATTTACCCATCACTCGTGTGTTCCTATATTTACCCATCACTCGTGTGGTCCTATATTTACCCATCACTCGTGTGGTCCTATATTTACCCATCACTCGTGTGTTCCTATATTTACCCATCACTCGTGTGTTCCTATATTTACCTATCATTCTTGTGTGTACATTGTGTCCCTTTTGCCTTTGTAACTGTTTACATGTATTACATTATTGTTTATGTCTTCTTGCGCTTAATGTGATTACACTGCACTATGTGGCATTGCCTGCTCGACGTCTTTATCCATTTTTCTGTGACACCGAACTCCATATTCATTACAAGCATAAACTACTTGCATTGTATTGTAGCTGAAATTTTGTTTGGTAAACGAATCTCTTTTACGAGCATTTCATAACTCCAAAATGTCTCTTACTTATGTTATCGTCACAGGGTAATTACCAATTATGTGATATGGAGACACGTGACCGCAGGAAATATTATACCTTTCTTGCCTGCTACGTTTAGAGCTTTACTCCAAGACCTCACAAAGGTAAGACAGTGTCTGCTTGCATTTACACATGTCAAGACGGAATACATCTTTGCATCTCCTTTCATACCATATTGCAATTGTTGAAGTATTTTTAAGCTTTTTTATTGAGTTTATTGTCTGTTATGTTCGATGAGATTGTGGCAAACAGTAAAACCTCGATAATTCGACCACCCTTGAGACCCTTGAAAACTGTTTTTTAATTGAGGTGGTCTTAATATATTGAGGTTGGATAATAAGCAAAACAGTGAAAATGGACTTGAAAATTGTGTTCATAATTTCGACGTGGTCTTATTATTAAGGTGGTAATTAAGTCAGGTTTGACAGTATTTGTCATTCTAAAGCAGAAATTTATACCCTGGCACTTTCATTGCGTCATGTAATGTTTTATATTACAGGTGATTTCAGGCTCTACAACGCCGGTGGCAAGGTGGCGCCTTTGTTCATCTACATTGTATATCAGTGTCTAATGTTCCCGACGTAGTTGGTTGGATCTTTGTTACTGAAAGTTTCAAACCCTGAGCAAAAGCTGATGTAAGATTGTTTTACCTCTCATTAAACTGTATGTGTTTATTATATTTACGCCTTGCAAATGAGTTGTAAGGGGGCGGGTCTATGTTGAAATCACTGTGTGTCCCTCTGCTGGTTGTAATTCAGTACGTACAGAAGTCCAATGACCTTGACAATGTTCCTGGGTTACCAACCAGTTCTGCCAGTTCATTCTTATTTGAAATAATAGTCAACTACAACGCAAACAAACTAATGTAATATATTAAAATGACATAATGAAAGGTGATTAAGCTTATCTACAAATTTATTTTTTCATAATATCATAATACAATATCGTTATTCGTGTTCAAAAACTAAAGAAATAAAGGTAAAACGTAATAAGTATTTTTACACGAAACATATTGAACATCATATATTGCAAGATTGAAAAAAAAACCACGATAGATTATGGAAAATAGAAAATATAAACAAAATTTGATCACAAACCTCCCATTCCCTGAGATCTCCATCCAGATGTGTCGTTCCTCCAGTGCTCCCATACACATCTGTCAACGTCTCAATCACATGTTTCCAAAATTTGAATTTTCAAAAAAGGATTGATTTAATATCTTTTCTACATTACCGAATATTGATTTTGAACACTAAAATATCATTAAAATACAATACATAAGCTATAACTACAGACTTGTAATCTTATTTTGAATTGAACTGAAGGATATAATTTTTTTCTTAATAGAAATATCTAAGTAAAAATTAAACCTTAAACAAAATAGTCAGGATTTATGTGCTCTACTATATCTGTAATCGACAAAAGGCACATTGGTTCCGTGCTACTGATATACACAATCAAAACTCTCTTTCTGATGAAACATGTATTAATGAACAAATTAATGTGGCTAACAAGAAGCATACACACATATTTTAATGTAGGTATGACATATATATACAGTCTGACCTCGTTTATTTGACAACCTTTTATCCGAATATTGGTTTTATCCAAAATAAATATCAAGTCCCGATGTATCTTCTCAGGCATGTCAAATTGAATGGGCTATTCAAAACCATGTATTATTTGAAATAAGATCAATAGATGCATTAGTTAATACACTGTGTAACGTATATAATACGCTGCCTCATTGGTGTATATCTGTGTCTATGTAAATATCTCCATAGCTGTCTCAGTTCCGACAGTCACATTTATTCCATGATATGCTTAAACCATGTCTTCCACACTGTGGGCAACATACCGGGATGTCGTTAATGTTTCCTACACCATCACTATTTGGTCCTTCAAAGCATGTGTAACACTGTTCTTTTTTCCAACAAGTGCCGGTTATATCTGAAATTTACAAGAAATTAACAATGTTGCACTTAGATATACAGTGAAACCTCAATAATACGACCACCCTTGAGACCCTTGAAAACTGGTCCTCTTATTAAGGTGGTCTTTATAATTGAGGTTGAATTAATAGCAAAACAGGGGAAAATGGACTTTTTTGTGTTCTTAATTTTGAAGTGGTCTTATTATTGAGGTGAGGTTTTACTGTACTGAATAAATCGTTTTAATGAAGCAATATAAACATCAATACTTTAATTATACAAGTACTAAGGATTTTACTGACCTATCGGTTTTATGTTTTTGAATAGCATGTTATATTTCCTTATATAGGGGTACTTGTAAATTGTGTGTATGTCTGTGGACACTCGGGTACTTTCGGACATCAAATTCAGCCGTAACACAACAGCTGCTGCATGATATGTATCTCCTTAGAATGAGGCTATGTGTGATTTAATGGACGGCTGAAACTGCTTGAAGAGCAATTCATATAATTGATTGCCGGTCTCCAAGACTGAACATCCAGTTTATATGTAAAGCCACGGACATATGTCCATGATAAAACTGGCCGGTCAAAACTCTCTTGATATTCAGATAACTTTTGGCGTATTATGGTGGCATATTACTGCCACCAGTTAGCATGATAGCGTTCGCGAATTAATTCGTGTTAACCACTTAATTATAACGATAATTATCTAGCTATCTAGTTAATATTCTCGTGATATTCAGATATCTTTTGGCGTATAGATCATGAGGAATTCATTTTTAATGACTTATCTACAAGTAATTATGTTTGTAAATAAACCTGTGCTTTGATGTTAACATGAACATGAGCATTGAACTCGAATATTAACATATTTAAAGTACTTTTCATGAAAGAAATATCAAAGTTTGGCTTTGTCAGATTCATCAACATTTGAAAACAAAGTAGACGACAGCAATAAAACCAGTAGTCGTCTTTCCACGGATCATATACTGAGATGCAAAAACTCACAACTTTAAAATGTAAACAAAGAACGACGAATAGAGTAGTACATGTGCAACATTTAACGATCCGTACATCTTTTTAGAAAAGTTATTCTGAGTTTTCTTTCTAGAAGGTATTTGATTTAAGAATATATTCTAAATTTATGGTTAAAATTATTATGCCGACTTTGTTGAAATGCGAGTCTATTATCGTTGAAACATGCCAGAGGTAGATATATCAATTTGTGGAATCGACAAAAAATCATTCTTTTACAAATGCACTTTGGGAAGTTAAATTGTGAATTCAGTACACAGGAGATTGTCACGAGTTATCTCCCTTTATCCCCTTCCAGAGTTCTATCCCTTTATCCCTTCTATAGCATATAGGGACAGAACTCTACAAGGGAAAAGGGAGATAACTCCCGACAATCTCCAGTGGTTAAGCATATGCATACGTTTGAACACCTTACCACATGTTTTTCTCCCACTTATCAGTCTAGGACCTTCTACTTCGGACATATTTACTCCTGCTGGTAGTGTAAGACCGCACCAATGGTCTGAAAACATCAAGGAAATATATATTAATAAACGTTTTCTTGCATGAATCATTCTGTCTACAGTATCACACTGATTACCTGGCACTCGTGAATATTCATACAAATCTGTATTCTATCGTCGGCGAAATAGATATACATGTACTCCGGCATGGTATAAATACGGATATTTCCCTCTAATCCTGCAGTGCAAACAACACGTGCCATCAATAATTTATCCATATTGCGTCCGTTTGCGACTGTTCGCTTTGTAACTATATATTGCGAGGTTCACATTAAAAAAAATGTTTCTTAAGAAAACTCATTTGTGTCAAACACTTACCAGACTTTTGTGACTCGGACTCCTTTCCTGTGGAAAAAACGAAGAAAAATGAAAACAATGGTAACATTGTAAAGAAAATCCATATCTTTTTCACTGTGAGTAAATTATCATAATTATATACGATTAGCATTAAACAGTATTGGCAAATTCTTCAGGAACAAAATCTGTGTATGTTTGAATTGATTGCAGTTTTAGAAAAGCAATTCTAAAATGTTGGTATAAATACATGTGCATTTATTGGAAGGTGCTTCGTCGAGTAAATGTTAAGTAGTTAATGACAACATAATGTAAAAAAAACCCACCTAATCACGATTCCTTATTCAAAATTGTAACATTGTAACCCATACCATTATGTAATTGTATGTTCACATGTTATCTCATTTGTTTGTTATCTATTATAAAAAAGTCGTTCTGTTCTGCTCCTAGTTACTAAATCCAGTCGCCAGCAATTGCCTAGAGCCTATATAGCACGGAAACAATAACAGTTTACATATCATTTTCAGATTCTGTGTGAATTTTTCTAATATTTATCCCAATCCATTTCATAGAGGTTAATTGATCTGTATTTATTTTATTATGTTGTGCGTCACTGAGTAAAGATTGAGTAATCGTCTATGATATACGTGTGAGGCTCTAACGGCGGATCCCAGCAGATTAAACAGAATTAATGTCAGAAAACCTTTTCTCTTAGTCTTTTCTTAAAACGTTTACTTTTTCCAATACATGTACTAACATTCGAGTTTTAACATTTTGGAGTTCTTATTAACCTGTAAACATTACATGTATAAACAACTGTTGGAAATGTAATATGTTAAGGAGAATACCTATTTAAGTCATTGGCTA
The DNA here is from genome assembly GCA_032209605.1 of Mactromeris polynyma. Classification (NCBI taxonomy): domain Eukaryota; kingdom Metazoa; phylum Mollusca; class Bivalvia; order Venerida; family Mactridae; genus Mactromeris; species Mactromeris polynyma. The sequence goes on from JASFXZ010000046.1 coordinate 255,955, forward strand.
TCGGTCTCATCCTTTTTACACTAACTATTGAACAGATTCTAGCAAAATGTTGTATACTGTATTGTATTATTATATTGTTCATAGTATGTAGTAGTGATGGCGCGATTATCGAAAATAATCGAAAAATCGTCGCTGGACATCCGACGGCGGCGACAATCGATTATGAACTACAATAATTGATTATAATCGGAAACTTTGACTGAAGTGTTATTTCAATAAGATGATATTATATATATTCAAATTTCAAAATTATATAGAATATTTTTTCGATGTATTCAGTCAACTACAAATATACAAATAATACATACAAAAACAGTATTGCATGATAAAATGATCTTTTGACAGAAGAGTAATAAAGGTATGTAAATGAAATTAACTGTCAGCATTTACCTACACTAAAAACTAAATAGTTCGATTATTTCCGATTCGATAATCGATTATGAGTTTTCTAACCGATCCAATAATCGATAATGAAATTACTAGTATGTGGATATAATTTTTTTTAACTAAAAACCTTTGAACAAATATATTAATTCTTACCGCTCTGAGTGACAACTACGGCTACAACTATTGCTATTATGACTGCAATGACAATTATAGTGACGACAACGGCAATGATGATCATTCGTCTTTTTCGTGGACTTTTGAAACCGGAAGTCGACCTGTGTTTGGAAGATTAAAGATATGTTAGTTTTCAAAATTATTGTCAAAATCAACAAATAAACAAACACAAAGAAGGACTTGAGTATTGCTTTGGAAAATAACAGACAAATATAATATTTTATACGATGGTGCATATTTAGTGACTAGCCTTGCTGAATACACGACACTCTCTGCTTACGGACTTGAATGTCCTATTGAAGTTAAATATGATACTGTATTCATGACTAGCCATGCTGAATACACGACTCTCTCCGTTTACTGACTTGAATGTCCTATTGAAGTTAAATATGATACTGTATTCATGACTAGCCATGCTGAATACACGACTCTCTCCGCTTACTGACTTGAATGTCCTATTGAAGTTAAATATGATACTGTATTCATGACTAGCCATGCTGAATACACGACTCTTTCCGCTTACGGACTTGAATGTCCTATTGAAGTTAAATATGATACTGTATTCATGACTAGCCATGCTGAATACACGACACTCTCTGCTTACGGACTTGAATGTCCTATTGAAGTTAAATATGATACTGTATTCATGACTAGCCTTGCTGAATACACGACACTTTCTGCTTACTGACTTGAATGTCCTATTGAAGTTAAATATGATACTGTATTCATGACTAGCCATGCTGAATACACGACACTCTCTGCTTACTGACTTGAATGTCCTATTGAAGTTAAATATGATACTGTATTCATGACTAGCCATGCTGAATACACGACTCTTTCCGCTTACGGACTTGAATGTCCTATTGAAGTTAAATATGATACTGTATTCATGACTAGCCTTGCTGAATACACGACACTCTCTGCTTACGGACTTGAATGTCCTATTGAAGTTAAATATGATACTGTATTCATGACTAGCCATGCTGAATACACGACTCTCTCCGCTTACTGACTTGAATGTCCTATTGAAGTTAAATATGATACTGTATTCATGACTAGCCATGCTGAATACACGACTCTCTCCGCTTACTGACTTGAATGTCCTATTGAAGTTAAATATGATACTGTATTCATGACTAGCCATGCTGAATACACGACTCTTTCCGCTTACGGACTTGAATGTCCTATTGAAGTTAAATATGATACTGTATTCATGACTAGCCATGCTGAATACACGACACTCTCTGCTTACGGACTTGAATGTCCTATTGAAGTTAAATATGATACTGTATTCATGACTAGCCTTGCTGAATACACGACTCTCTCCGCTTACTGACTTGAATGTCCTATTGAAGTTAAATATGATACTGTATTCATGACTAGCCTTGCTGAATACACGACACTTTCTGCTTACTGACTTGAATGTCCTATTGAAGTTAAATATGATACTGTATTCATGACTAGCCATGCTGAATACACGACACTCTCTGCTTACTGACTTGAATGTCCTATTGAAGTTAAATATGATACTGTATTCATGACTAGCCATGCTGAATACACGACACTTTCTGCTTACTGACTTGAATGTCCTATTGAAGTTAAATATGATACTGTATTCATGACTAGCCATGCTGAATACACGACTCTCTCCGCTTACGGACTTGAATGTCCTATTGAAGTTAAATATGATACTGTATTCATGACTAGCCATGCTGAATACACGACTCTTTCCGCTTACGGACTTGAATGTCCTATTGAAGTTAAATATGATACTGTATTCATGACTAGCCATGCTGAATACACGACACTCTCTGCTTACGGACTTGAATGTCCTATTGAAGTTAAATATGATACTGTATTCATGACTAGCCTTGCTGAATACACGACTCTCTCCGCTTACTGACTTGAATGTCCTATTGAAGTTAAATATGATACTGTATTCATGACTAGCCTTGCTGAATACACGACACTTTCTGCTTACTGACTTGAATGTCCTATTGAAGTTAAATATGATACTGTATTCATGACTAGCCATGCTGAATACACGACACTTTCTGCTTACTGACTTGAATGTCCTATTGAAGTTAAATATGATACTGTATTCATGACTAGCCATGCTGAATACACGACACTTTCTGCTTACGGACTTGAATGTCCTATTGAAGTTAAATATGATACTGTATTCGACGTCATGATACAATACAACTACCTTTTACTTTCGTGAAATAAATTTAAGATTTACATTTTCGGTCATGAATGAATATCTTACCTCTGTTCCTCTGTGAAATCTGACTTTTCCCCTCTCAATCCAGCTTGTTCTTTGGTCATATTTGATGCAGATACTTTAAACCTCTATTTCAGAGACAATCTAAAATGCACTAATACAATTCAATCAGTTAATTCTCATGTTGTTAATCTTATGAATGATATACAGTAAAAACTCACTTAAAGACCACTTCAAAATTAAGACCACAATTTTCAAGTCCATTTTCACTCTTTTACACTTCATTCAATCACAATATTAAGACCACCTCAATAATAAGACCTGTTTTCAAGGGTCGCAACGGTGGTCTTATTAGTGAGGTTTTACTGTACATCACACTGAACTGTTTAAAATCACTCAGCCGGAATCAAATTTATTTATAACATATTTGAATAGTTTTCCGCATTAGATGCAGCTTACTGTCAACACAGGAGATTGTGAGAGGCAACCTTGGTACAATCTCCTGACGTTAACTGCAGCATAAATTATCTAGCATATCTACGCTACGGTTTATGAATAGGTAGAATGTATGTATTCGAGAACTCTGAACTGTATTGCAAAAATATATGTTATGTTTTGCGGATAAAACAGATTTGTACCATATTAATGCGAGACAGTTAAACAACAAACGAAGCACACGAATATATAAATTATTACTTAAGTGTTTATCCTAGATTTTAGCCAATCGGGTGGCTTAAATTTTCATCCCTATATTCATATCAGCGCAGAAACGCTCAATTGTCATAGTCATATATCTGTTACAGAGAGCGGTCCAATTTTGTAAAGTAATTGCCACAGGGATAAATGACATCGTTTCAAATGCTATGAAATTACCCCATGCAATTTAACCAACGCGTAATAGAAATACAAAGTATACTCATACCGGCTGTAGTAAATCCTTATAATCAAACTGATTGTGAAAGAACTTCGTATGCACTTTTATACTTAATACCGATCCTCGTACATAATTTCATAATACTGAATGATAAGACATGATTTTGAAATGATCAACTGCGCGTGAAGACAATGAGTTTTGCGTATAAAAACACTATGTGGTATATACTGCGCGTAAACACTACGTAAACATCAAGTATGACTCGTTGTGAAAATAATACAGACTGCGCCTTAGTGTCAAGCGTTACTTAGTTGATTTCACTCTCTGTGGTCTAACTAAAGTACATAATTGTTCTACATATAAACCCTCACTTAAAGACCACCTAAATATTAAGACCATCTCATTTATTTGTAATATCACGGACATATGGTTTATATGTCCGTGGTAGTATATACGGTGAACTTTCAATATTAAGACTTACTGAAGAAAGTGGGTTTTAGTACTTAGGGCTTTAAGGGCTTATTGAAGAGAAATTGATAACTGCTTCATGAAAAATCGCTCTTATCAACGGAGGTTGTATTTAAGTAAGGTTTTACATTAAGTCCAGAATTTAGAGCAGTCACAGCAGATGATCGCTGGTCCGTGTCCTGTTATATGGTGTAAGGTGTGATTTATTATACGACAAAACATTGCGCAATTTCGCGACGTGGATAAACAAGTTGTTGTGGTTTAAAGTTGTTGATTTGATGTTAGACTGAGCGGATATTCGTCGACATTATCTACATGTATCCAGTTGGAGATTTTTATCAGTCAAGAGCTCTAGAAACCACTAGCGGTCGACGTCCCGGACTAGTCTAATGCTGAATCGGGCTACCAGCGGTTGAGGTGAAGTTAGTCCCGGACAAGTCTGTTTTTAAAGCTAACCAACATCAGCAATTGTTCAGTTGTAAGGCATCCCTTATAATCCCACTAACACATACATGTATAGCATTGATTTTGACCTACATTTTTTACCAATCAAATGTTGCCCTCGAAGCGGGCTTTATAAAATCTGACCAATCATATTTTTCACCAAAGAGGCACCAAACGGTGTTTTCGTTCACTCAAGAGGCACATAACGGGGTTTCGTAAGATGTGCGTTCGTAAGCAGTTCGAATTGTGTCGGAAGTAGTTAATTTGTTTAGGTATATATAAAATGACCCTGATAAGACAGGTCCATGATTATAGTATATAAAGTCTAGATCCGAGTTAATTTTGTAAGGTTTTATTTTTCAACATGTTTCAAAAAACTTTATTTTATTTAAGACATCATCAGTGTATCTACGCCGTTTATCTTTTTTAAGATCACACACAACCATTTTTCTTGTCTGTGTTTCATAATAATTCGACAAAAAAGACTGGTAACACATGGTCGATGAAAATTGCATGTATTATTTTTCAACTTATAATTACAAGGAAAATCAACATCGGGTTTTTTCCAATGTTTTTTTTGTTTCATTTTCTGTATCATTATGAAATGATTAAGTATAGTTAAGATATGTTTACATGTAGTTTTGGTGTCGGTTTTATTATAATTGTTGCTAATGTCGTAATTTGATAACAATTTTGCTAGAAGCACAGACGCACCTAAAACTGACGTGCGTGTTTATTATCTCTGTCGCTGTTTTATTATGCTCATTTTTTGTTCATTTGTTTACCTAAACAAACATGAATTTTTTTTTCCTATAGTTAAAACGTCAATAAACATGCATTAACAACGACTGAACTCATAATGTATTGATCCATATTTGTTAAAGAAAGATAAAATAAAAACTTCCATATTTTTTAACAATTTGGCTATTTTACAAGTATTGTCTGTAGTAATATGGTAAAAACGATAATTTAATAATGCTACTATGTTGTGTATTTATCTCACTGGCCTCCGGTATACAGCTATTGACAACTAATGTATCCATATTCGTCTATCTATGTATTCTTACTGTTGATCGTTTCAGCGACGGTGCTGGGTTGTGTTATAAAGAAACAATTAGTCTCAAAACACGCATTTCTATGGAAAGCCAGAGCCACAACATATAGCTGCTCTATGAAAAATGATGACGTCATTACTACAGATGACAAAAACAATGCTGACGTCAAAACTACAGATGACAAAACGAAAATATTTATTGTCAGTATATATGGAAACCACTTTGAAAAATCTACCAAAGTGCACATCTTCAATACTATATCCACAAACGATAGCATTATTGTAGTTCTTGCAAGTCACTATCCTGTCAGATGGGAGTTAAATCAACTAAACGCATCTATTTCTGAAGTCATACTGGTAAGAAAGCAAAGTTTTTATGTATTGCAATTTGAATATTCAGTTACGGAAAGTATAAAGTCGCTCATTCAAACACTTACGTAGTTATTAAAGACATACATTGATACTGTCTTCAAGTATTTGCTGTTTTGTTGTCTGGCATTTTTTGCTTAAATATGGTCTTAGAGGTCATCGGAGGCCGTCATCGTCTGTAAATATTTCACATTTTTATCTTTTTATCAGAAGCCGCTTGATTAATTTATCAATATTCACAGGAATGTTCCTTTGATAGTCCTCGACCAAGTTCGTGATTTTTGGACCCGTTTCAATATATAATTTAGCTGTCAGGTGGTATAGCACTTTCAGACTGGCCCGTTTTAAATTACAGTAAAACTTCACCTAAAGACCACCTCAATAAAAATACCACATCAAAACTCAGAACACAAGTCCATTTTCACTGTTTTGCTATTCATTCAACCTCAATATTAAGTCTTCTTATTGAGGTTTCTACTGTATAAAGCGACTAAAAGAAACGACACAAATGATAGGCGTTAGAGTGAACACTTCTTTTGAAGTTTATTTTGTGGAAACCACAACGACCTTGAAAAAGAAAACTCATGTAATGTCAATAACGTGCAAAATATGCTTGGATAATGTTAAAACTTAAAAACAGAAATATACCCGTATCAACCTCAGAATGTTTGGACTCGTTCACCAATGGAGCGTTTACGGATTCATGATAGCCTCTAGTTGTATAATTATAGTTGTCTGTGGGTTTTAATGTATAAACATCACTTATGTCTAGCCGTGTTTTCTGTTATTTGCTGAACATTATTATAATTATGTCATTAGAATATCGGTTATAATTTCAGGTATCAGATGGAGAATTATCCGCCAGTCAAGTCGAAGTGTCATCACAAGATGGCGTCGTTAAACCGGAAGTGAGACATATGTTTACACCGGTAGGATTCGGAGATGATCGTCATTCGTATACTGTCGATATGTTACAGGCTGTCACAAAAATGTCGGACCCATCACCAAATTCCTTGGGTCTGACTTCGCTGATAACATTTTCCTGGATGTGTCTGATTAAAGAATGACACTACAATTAACTCTGAGTCAGTAAATCGTGTTGAACTTGTACATGTCGACTTTCTTCACAGAACTTCGACTTGGAACTTCAGCGTATCTTCAATGATAAGACCATCATGGGTTCTTAAGCAATTCGGTCTCTGTTGTGAGATGTTCGGAATTTCCAGTCAGGATATGGAAGAAAACTTTTAAAAAATGGTCCTTTAAAATATTGTCTTATTAATTCATGGGTTAATGATCTTAATTTCGAAGTGGTCATTGAGAGATGTTTTACTGTATTTAAAGAACACTGGATAACACGGAATGAAGTAGTCAGCAAATATGTGTCATTGTCTGAGAGTTTTGGCCCAAATGACATATCTGGGCGAAATTAAGTTTTTAACATTTCTGAATGCATGGCTATTTGTAGGTTACTACAAAACAAAATTATTGCAAAACAACATTTTTTTAGGGAATTACAGTATTTTTAATATGGTTATCAAAAGAGAGAGAATACGTAACTACAGGGAAAGCCACATACATAAGACAATGTCTCCCCACGCAGATCTCCGGAAAAAAACAATCCACAAAACATAAGGCACTAAAGGGGGTCAAACAGTACACATATTAAGGAACTGAGGCGCAAGGAATGGACTAGATCTACAAAAGAATCTGAATTTCACAAATTTAATACAGCAAATATGTTTCTAGATACAATTATATATTACAAATAAATGTATATTATTACTTTACTTAAGAAAAGGGGCCGTCTCAATATTACCGGTAATTGTTTGCTTCTGCTCGCCGCTGAATCATAAATCTTTTACTGAAATGTTGCAACTAGCTGTTGCAATTAATGCGAAAACATGTTATCATAATGTGAAAACATGACGTCATCTTTCTTGTGTTTTTTCCTCAGAAACGAGGCTCAGTGCCTTTGGGCCAAACATCTCACAGTTTGCCACTATATCATACTCATGCAACCGGGAAAAACCAAGTGGACTTGTTTATGTAGTCAGTTGTGTTTGACGCTTTTAAGCCATTGACACCACTTAGATGTTGTCAAGTAATGCCACTTCGTTATATTTTACGTGGAATGCTTAGTACAAGAAAACTAAGACAATAAAATCATGTATTGACATTCGTATGTACTTTACGCTTAGATAACATGAAACGTATATATACATGTGTTGCTTGGACTCGACTATTCACACAATAATCATGTTCTCTCTTCAAATTCCACACAATACATCGCGTATGATGATATCCATTGTCTGACGGTATATATGACACTTAAAGAACATTCGCGGATATTGAAATGTGAAGAATGAATTGCTGTGTTGTCAATATTAAAACGTGTTGTACAAAATAAATAGAATGTATGAAAACAGAAACTGTTAATGTGTTCTTGTTAATGTAAATTTTGCAAGGTAATTTATAGAATCAGTCATTCTGCTATTACAAATGTATTTTCTTACATCATGCGCATACATTTCATACCGGTACATGTGTCATATAAACGTGCAGGAGTAGCTTTAACCATGGCCTGCAGTGACTAAACTCCATGCCATGAAATGTAGGTCTTTATTCAAATACAGACCTAACCTTTTATGTCAAAGGTTACAACATATACATGCAAATAATCTGTATGTGACTTTCTAGTTAACAAAAAATAATAATGAAGTGCAGTCAGAAAGGCGTACACAGCCACCACGATCTCACAAGGTGTCATGAAAATATTTACATACAAGTAAACTTTTACAATGGCAAAAGGAACATAACACAACGATATAAGATTGTTATAATCCTAACCCTAATCCCAACTACTGTATATAGATATTTCAACATAAAATATACAATTTACATGGCAATATAAAATTAAGACATTAAGTCTCCCGTGACCGAGTGGTTGAGGCATCCGCCCTGGGAGCGGGAGGTCGAAGGTTCGAATCCCGGTAGGGGTCCGTTCTGATATGGCCGGTTGGTGAGCCGTCAGCTAGTTAAATATTGTTTACCGTGCGCCTACTTGTCTGTTGCCTGCCATTAAAGGATAAGAATCGGGAAGTAAATGTGCTCAGAAAGTAGGTGTCTCATAAGTCATAAATGGCTGGCACTTTAAATAGGGATGACACTATAATAAACAAAAACATTGCATAACAATTAGTAAAGACAATATGTATGAATCAATAAAGCCATATCAATCAACATGATAATTATGCAAAGGATAACACAAAAAAGAATTCAAGTAAAAACTCTTATTTCCATTGTGGTCCCTTATACAGTATATAGTAATGTGTGACATAGGAAGAATTTTAAGCAATATACTAAGTTATCAAAGAAAGATATTGAGTCACATAGATATAACGATGAAACAATAAGTTATCTTGAAATCATGATTGAAAAAGCTAAACAAATAAACTTAACAATGTATAATGTTACAAATTATTAAACTGTTAAAAAGGAAAGACAATAATTATTTTAAATTGAAAATTATTTGTACTGTAGCGTCTCTGACTCTACATCGAGTAGTTCCGTGAAGTTGGCGCAGCAATTGTACATCGTACATCAACATTGAATAACGACCAAGGTTGAATACAGAGCCAAAACTGACATTATTCGACTTTTGTTTTTGAATACAGACCTAAAATTGAACCCAGAGGTAGCAATGACATCGTTATTCGAACATAACCGTGGCGAATACATATCTGGAGGCAAATAATGACCCAGCTCGTACATCGTTATTCGGATTTTGTATTAATTAAATACAGACCTAGTAACGAACCCAGAGCTAGCACTGACATCGTTATTCGAACATGACCGCGGCGAATACATATCTAGGTCCAATAACGAGCCAGCTCGTACATCGTTATTCGAGTTTTGTATTAATCAAATACAGACCTTGTAACGAACCCAGAGCTAGCACTGACATCAACATTCGAACATGACCATAGCGAATAAATATCTGGAGACGAATAACGAGCCAGCACGTACATCGTTATTCGAGTTGTTGTTTGGCGTAGCTGTATAAACATTGATTTTTACCTACATTTTTGACCAACCAAATGTTGTCCTCGAAGCTGGATTTTTAGAATCTGACTAATCATATTTCCACCCAAGAAGCACCAAACGGGGTTTTCGTTCACCCAAGAGACACAAAACGGGATTTTTGTCAGATGTGCGTTCGTTAGCAGTTCGAATTTTCGGAAGTAGTTTATATGCTTAAGCATGTATAAAATGACCCAAATAAAAATGAGACAGGTCCATGATTATAGTATACATGTATATAGATCCCAGTCAATTGTTTGTAAGGTTTTTTTTCAACATGTTGCAAAAACATAATTTCATTTATCATACCGGAAAACATCATTATATCTACAACGTTTATCTTTTTTAAAAGATATTTCTTGTTAATATTGTATCTGCCAGTCTTTAGCAAAATAAGAAACATTGTTTCCCACAAACAGACCCCCAAGATAAAAACACCCTACAACACATCAGGCACTGAGGAGGTGAATGGTACACACGATGGGAATAGGGGCGTAAAGGCCAATATGTATGGGAAATGGGGGCGCAATGAATGGTCAGGCCGAACATCAAGAAAATCTAAGGACAATTTAGGGGGACAAAATGGGGGATTATTTAATGGATGGAATACATCACGGAACACGTCAAGAAAGCAATGATAAGCCGAAAGGAGACCTACATCAGTTAATAATACCGTTAGTGTATCCTGTTGATTAGTATCCTCTAAACATGTTTTCACTGGTTCACTGTTTACCACTGTTCTCCGATGAATTAAACAAGGGACCGTATATTGAACGTCAAAGTGTGTTCCAGATTAAACATACCTACATATGTACGTGCAAAAACAAGAAAAATATGTTGAGTATTTATGTCAGTGCAAAATGTTATCATCATGCAGAGAATAAAATTGTACGTTATTGGAGGTATTTGCTGAGTTATACGGAGCAACTCAATAGTAGTGTTTCGACAATTTCCGACAGTTTTCTTTGGAATGTCTTTTTGCATATACAAAAAACGTACAGAACACATTCGTTTTCGGTCGTCGCTGTAGCTCCACCTAATCTAACAAAAGTTGAAGATTTTGTAGAAAATACATTAACATTTTAGCTATGGTCCCTCTCATTCCTTGTTTTGTTGGGGGGGGGGGGTATTCAGTGAATATGTCCTACCATCTGCTACTCTCACAAACTGTTACTGGGGTGGATTCTACATTATATTTAATTAAAAAGCATACTGCCTTTTCATTGTTTCATTGCAGACTTACAGGCATTGACTCTGTAATTATAACACAAAGTGAATTGTGTAATTTTCTATTATTTTATATGGCTGCGTTAAAATGGTATTATCATGTGTTCGCCGTCTCATATGTTTAAGACTTGTCCAACGAGAATTTTCTTATTAACATAGTTCATTTTATTAGAGTGATTGCAGGGTAAGTATGAGATTGCAGAGTGCATCCGTAAACCTTCGTTGCGACTGAGCACTCCAAGGTGAAACTGCTATGTTTACCTATCATTCGTGTGTTCATATCTTTACCTACCATTCGTGTGTTCATATCTTTACATATCATTTGTTGTTCCTATAGTTAGTTAACATTCGTGTGTTCCTATTTTACCTATCATTCATGTCCTATATTTCCCTATCATTCGTGTGTTCCTATCTTTAGTTATTATTCGTGTGTTCCTATTTTACCTAGCATTAGTGTGTTCCTATATTTACCTATCACTCGTGTGTTCCTATTTTACCTAGCATTCGTGTGTTCCTATATCTACCTATCACTCGTGTGTTCCTATATTTACCTATCACTCGTGTGTTCCTATATCTACCTATCACTCGTGTGTTCCTATATTTACCTATCACTCGTGTGTTCCTATATTTACCTATTATTCGTGTGTTCCTATATTTACCTATCACTCGTGTGTGTGAATTGTGTCCCTTTTGCCTTTCTAACTGTTGACATGTAATATATTTAGTTTTTATGTCTCCTTGAGCTTTTTGTGATTACACTGCACCATGTGGCATTGCCTGCTCGACGTCTTTATCCATTATTCTGAGACACCGAACTACATATTCATAACAAGCATAAACTTCTTGCATCGTTGTGTAGCTGAAATGTTGTTTTTTGTAAACAAAACTCTTTTACGAGCATTTACGGGGCTATGATGGAATCACTTTGTGTCCCTCTGCTGGTTGTAATTCAGTACGTACAGAAGTCCAATGACCTTGACAATGTTCCTGGGTTACCAACCAGATTTGCCAGTTCATTCTTATTTGAAATAATAGTCAACTACAACGCAAAAAAACTAATGTAATATATCAAAATGACATAATGAAAGGTGATTAAGCTTATCTACAAATTTATTTTTTCATATTATCATAATACAATATCGTTATTCGTGTTCAAAAACCAAAGAAAGAAATAAAGGTAAAACGTAATAAGTATTTTTACACGAAACATATTGAACATCATATATTGTAAGATTGAAAAAAACCCACAATAGATTATGGAAAATAGAAAATATAAACAAAATTTGATCACAAACTTCCCATTCCCTGAGATCTCCATCCAGAGTTGTCGTTCCTCCAGTGCTCCCATACACCTCTGTCAACGTCTCAATCACATGTTTCCAAAATTTGAATTTTCAAAAAAGGATTGATTTAATATCTTTTCTACATTACCGAATATTGATTTTGAACACTAAAATATCATTAAAATACATAAGCTAAAACTACAGACTTCTAATCTTATTTTGAATTGAACTGAAGGATATCATTTTTTCTTAATATAAATATCTAAGAAAAAATTAAACCTTAGACAAAATAGTCAGGATTTATGTGCTCTACTATATCTGTAATCGACAAGTGGCACATTGGTTCCGTGCTACTGATATGCACAATCAAAACTCTCTTTCTGATGAAACATGTATTAATGAACCTAAGCGGGAACAAATTAATGTGGCTAACAAGAAGCTTACACACATATTTTAATGTAGGTATGACATATATATACAGTCTGACCTCGTTTATTTGACAACCTTTTATCCGAATACTTGGTTTTATCCGAAATAAATATCAAATCCCGATGTATCTTCTCAGGCGTGTCAAATTGTAGTGGGCTATTCAAAACCATGTATTATTTGAATAATACACTGTGTAACGTATATAATATGCTGCCTCATTGGTGCATATCTGTGGTTATGTAGATGTCTATATAGCTGTCTCAGCTCTAACAGTCACATTTATTCCATGATATCATTAAACCATGTCTTTCACACTGTGGGCAACACACAGGGATGTCGTTAATGTTTCCTACACGATCACGATTTGGTCCTTCAAAGCATGTGTAACACTGTTCTTTTTTCCAACAAGTGCCGGTTATATCTGGAATATTCAAGAAATTAACAATGTTGCACTTAGATATACAATGTAACCTCAATAATACGACCACCCTTGAGACCCTTGAAAACTGGTCCTCTTATTTAAGTGGTCTTTATAATTAATAGCAAAACAGGGAAAAATTGACTTTTTTGTGTTCTTAATTTTGAAGTGGTCTTATTATTGAGGTGGTCTTTAAGTGAGGTTTTACTGTACTGAATAAATCGTTTTAATGAAGCAATATAAACATCAATAATTTAATTATACAAGTACTAAGGATTTTACTGACCTATCGGTTTTATGTTTTTGAATAGCATGTTATATTTCCTTATATAGGGGTACTTGTAAATTGTGTATATGTCTGTGGACACTCGGGTACTTTCGAACATCAAATTAAGCCGTAACACAACAGCTGCTGCATGATATGTATCTCCTTAGAATGAGGCTATGTGTGATTTAATGGAAGGCTGAAACTGCTTGAAGAGCAATTCATATAATTGATTGCCGTTCTCCAAAACTGAACATCCAGTTTATATGTAAAGCCACGGACATATGTCCATGATAAACTGGCCGGTCAAAACCCTCGTGATATTCAGATAACTTTTGGCGTATAGATCATGAGGAATTCATTTTTAAAGACTTATCTACAAGTTATTATATATGTAAATAAACCTGTGCTTTGATGTTAACATGAACATGAGCATTGAACTCGAATATTAACATATTTAAAGTACTTTTCATGAAAGAAATATCAAAGTTTGGCTTTGTCAGACTCATCAACATTTGTAAACGAAGTAGACGACAGCAATAAAACCAGTAGTCGTCTTTCCACGGATCATAGACTGAGAACAATTAGCCTACTGGAGCTTGATGCAAAAACACACAACTTTTAAATGTAAACAAAGGGAATATTTCATGCCCACGACGAATGAAGTAGTACAACATTTAACGATCCGTACATCTTTTTAGAAAAAATATTCTGAGTTTTCTTTCTAGAAGGTATTTGATTTAAGAATATATTCTAAATTTATGGTTAAAATTATTATGCCGACTTTGTTGAAATGCGAGTCTATTATCGTTGAAACATGCCAGCGGAATCGACAAAAAATCATTATGTTACAAGTGCACTTTGGGAAGTTAAATTGTGAATTAGTACACAGGAGATTGTCACGAGTTATCTCCCTTCCAGAGTTATATCCCTTTATCCTTTCTATAGCATATAGGGACAGAACTTTACAAGGGAAAAGGGAGATAACTCCCGACAATCTCCAGTGGTTAAGCACATGAATACGTTTGAACACCTTACCACATGTTTTTCTCCCACTTATCAGTCTAGGACCTTCTACTTCGGACATATTTACTCCTGCTGGTAGTGTAAGACCGCACCAATGGTCTGAAAACATCAAGGAAATATATATTAATAAACGTTTTCTTGCATGAATCATTCGGTCTACAGTATCACACTGATTACCTGGCACACGTGAAGATTCATACGAATCCGTAGTTTATCGTCGGCGAAATAGATATACATGTACTACGGCATGGTATAAATACGGATATTTCCCTCTGATCCTGCCATACAACCAACACTATACCGTTAACATCAAGCTCAAATCTCAATGAAAAATTCAACGAATCTAAAATTAAATTTTGATTGTACAGCGGATAGGTCAACATCCACTTTTAGAGATTCCGTATTTCATTTATACGGTGAGTGACTGTTTTTGTGAATAACTATCACGTGCTCGCTTGACGAGAAATGCGATTGCGCACTATATAGGAGTGGTGTAGATCATAGAATGTCAGTAATTACGATATCTATAATACTGTTTTATTAACCGCGAGCACATGAATATATTACCTGGACCATTACATTCAGAATACGTGATTTGAAATATTCGTGTTTGTCCGTAAGTTTGGTGGAGAAAAAGCCAATTGTTAGTCGGTCAGCTTATGACAAAAAAGTTTTGGAAAATATTGACTTATAAACAATAATGGAATTCTTATTAGATGAAATCAGGCATTCGCTCAATATGGATTTTTATCAGCGGTACAAACAAAATTTAATTTTAGATCCATTGAAGTTCCGTCAGACGTTAAATCCTGTCTTTGTTTTCATTGATTTTAACGGCATATTGTTGAAAAAAACTTTGTACCTCAAGATTAGAGGGAACATCTCATTTTTATACCAATCCGGAGTATATCTATAATGGCGTTATAGGCTTTGACACTCATAAGTCATCGCCACTCCTCTCGTGCCCGATCACCGTTCTCGCCTAGAAGGAACGTGAGAGTTATGCATATACTGAAAGTCACTCATCATATTTCGCCTACGATAATGTATGGACTATTGAATATTCATGAGTGTCATGTATCTATAGTAAGACTATAAGGTTGAGACCAAGGTATGAGTTATGGTGTTTAATCAAAACATTGTAACTACAAGACAATTACATGTGTTTCACGCACGCGACATTGTTTTTAATGCACGGACACACTCCATCACATTGAGGCGAATCACATGTCCAGTATTCCTGGATTAATATCAAGAATGATCTCCCTTGTTTAGCGGCTATGTTTAAGCCATTTTCTCTCAATTGGATTATCTCCCTTGCATGCGAACATGATACCTGTCAAAAATAGTCAATAATCAACAATCGATATTGGCTCCATGTTATCACCGATTTAATATATTCTTACATCACTGACCGTTATACGGCGGCAATCGGATTTTCACTCATCAATAATGTATCCATATTGCGTCCGTTTGCGATTGTTCGCTATGTAACTATATATTGCGAGGTTCATATTAAAAATGTTTCTGAAGAAAACTAATTTGTTTCAAACACTTACCAGACTTTTGTGACTCAGACTCCTTTCCTGTGGAAAAAACGAAGAAAAATGGAAACAATGGTTATACATTGTATGTATTGTAAAGAAAATCCATATCTTTTTCACTGTGAGTAAATTATCATAATTGAATACGATTAGAATTAAACAGTATTGGCAATTTCTTCAGGAACAAAATCTGTGTATGTTTGAATTGATTGCAGTTTTAGAAAAGCAATTCTAAAATGTGGGTATAAATACATGTGCATCTATTGGAAGGTGCTTCGTGGAGTAAATGTTAAGTATTTAATGACAACATAATTTAAAAAAAACACCACCTAATCACGATTCCTTATTCAAAATTGTAACATTGTAACCCATGCCATTATGTAATTGTATGTTCATATGTTATCTCATTTGTTTGTTATCTATGATAAAAAGTCGTTCTGTTCTGCACCTAGCTACTAAATCCAGTCGCCAGCAATTGCCTAGAGCCTATATAACACGGAAACAATAACAGTATACATATCATTTTCAGATTCTGTGTAAATTTTTCTGATATTTTTCCCAATCCATTTCATAGAGGTTAATTGATCTGTATTAATTTTATTATGTTGTGCGTCACTGAGTAATGATTGAGTAATCGTCTATGATATACCAGTACCAGTGAGGCTCAAACGGCGGATCCTAGCTGATTAAACAGAGTTAATGTCAGAAAACCTTTTCTCTTAGTCTTTTCTTAAAACGTTTACTTTTTCCAATACATGTACTAACATTAGAGTTTTAACATTTTGGAGTTCTTATTAACCTGTAAACATTTCATGTATAAACAACTGTTGGAAATGTAATATGTTAAGGAGAATACCTATTTAAGTCATTGGCTATCGGTCTCATCCTTTTTACACTAACTATTGAACAGATTCTAGCAAAATGTTGTATACTGTATTGTATTATTATATTGTTCATAGTATGTAGAAGTGACGCGATTATCGAAAATAATCGAAAAATCGTCGCTGGACATCCGACGTCGGCGACAATCGATTATAAACTACAATAATTGATTATAATCGGAAACTTTGACTGAAGTGTTATTTCAATAAGATGATATTATATACATTCAAATTTCAAAGTTATATAGAATAGTTTTTCGATGTATTCAGTAAAATACAAATATACAAATAATACATACAAAAACAGTATTGCATGATAAAATGATCTTTTGACAGAAGAGTAATAAAGGTATGTAAATGAAATTAACTGTCAGCATTATACCTACACTAAAAACTAAATAGTTCGATTATTTCCGATTCGATAATCGATTATGAGTTTTCTAACCGATCCAATAATCGATAATGAAATTACTAGTATGTGGATATAATTTTTTTTAACTAAAAACCATTGAACAAATATATTAATTCTTACCGCTCTGAGTGACATCTACGGCTACAACTATTGCTATTATGAATACAATGACAATTATAGTGACGGCAACGGCAACGATGATCATTCGTCTTTTTCGTGGACGTTTGAAACCGGAAGTCGACCTGTGTTTGGAAGATTAAAGATATGTTAGTTTTCAAAATTATTGTCAAAATCAACAAATAAACAAACACAAAGAAGGACTTCAGTATTGCTTTGGAAAATAACAGACAAATATAATATTTTATACGATGGTGCATATTTAGTGACTAGCCTTGCTGAATACACGACACTCTCTGCTTACGGACTTGAATGTCCTATTGAAGTTAAATATGATACTGTATTCATGACTAGCTATGCTGAATACACGACTCTCTCCGCTTACTGACTTGAATGTCCTATTGAAGTTAAATATGATACTGTATTCATGACTAGCCATGCTGAATACACGACTCTCTCCGCTTACGGGCTTGAATGTCCTATTGAAGTTAAATATGATACTGTATTCATGACTAGCCATGCTGAATACACGACTCTCTCCGCTTACGGACTTGAATGTCCTATTGAAGTTAAATATGATACTGTATTCATGACTAGCCATGCTGAATACACGACTCTCTCCGCTTACTGACTTGAATGTCCTATTGAAGTTAAATATGATACTGTATTCATGACTAGCCATGCTGAATACACGACACTCTCTGCTTACTGACTTGAATGTCCACTTTTAGTAAAATATGATACTGTATTCATGACTAGCCATGCTGAATACACGACACTCTCTGCTTACTGACTTGAATGTCCTATTGAAGTTAAATATGATACTGTATTCATGACTAGCCATGCTGAATACACGACACTCTCTGCTTACGGACTTGAATGTCCTATTGAAGTTAAATATGATACTGTATTCATGACTAGCCATGCTGAATACACGACACTCTCTGCTTACTGACTTGAATGTCCTATTGAAGTTAAATATGATACTGTATTCATGACTAGCCATGCTGAATACACGACACTCTCTGCTTACGGACTTGAATGTCCTATTGAAGTTAAATATGATACTGTATTCATGACTAGCCATGCTGAATACACGACACTCTCTGCTTACGGACTTGAATGTCCTATTGAAGTTAAATATGATACTGTATTCATGACTAGCCATGCTGAATACACGACACTTTCTGCTTACGGACTTGAATGTCCTATTGAAGTTAAATATGATACTGTATTCATGACTAGCCATGCTGAATACACGACACTTTCTGCTTACGGACTTGAATGTCCTATTGAAGTTAAATATGATACTGTATTCATGACTAGCCATGCTGAATACACGACACTCTCTGCTTACGGACTTGAATGTCCTATTGAAGTTAAATATGATACTGTATTCATGACTAGCCATGCTGAATACACGACACTCTCTGCTTACGGACTTGAATGTCCTATTGAAGTTAAATATGATACTGTATTCATGACTAGCCATGCTGAATACACGACACTCTCTGCTTACGGACTTGAATGTCCTATTGAAGTTAAATATGATACTGTATTCATGACTAGCCATGCTGAATACACGACACTCTCTGCTTACGGACTTGAATGTCCTATTGAAGTTAAATATGATACTGTATTCATGACTAGCCATGCTGAATACACGACACTCTCTGCTTACGGACTTGAATGTCCTATTGAAGTTAAATATGATACTGTATTCGACGTCATAATACAATACAACTACCTTTTACTTTCGTGAAATATATTTAAGATTTACATTTTCGGTCATGAATGAATATCTTACCTCTGTTCCTCTGTGAAATCTGACTTTTCCCCTCATTTATTTGTAATATCACGGACATATGGTTTATATGTCCGTGGTAGTATATACGGTGAACTTTCAATAATAAGACTTACTGAAGAAAGTGGGTTTTAGTACTTAGGGCTTTAAGGGCTTATTGAAGAGAAATTGATAACTGCTTCATGAAAAATCGGTCTTATCAACGGAGGTTGTATTTAAGTAAGGTTTTACATTAAGTCCAGAATTTAGAGCAGTCACAGCTGATGATCGCTGGTCCGTGTCCTGTTATATGGTGTAAGGTGTGATTTATGAAACAACAAAAGTATTGCGCAATTTCGCGACGTGGTTCAACAAGTTGTTGTGGTTTAAAGTTGTTGATTTGATGTTAGACTGAGCGGTTATAAGTCGACATTATCTACATGTATCCAGTTGGAGATTTGTATCCGTCAAGGGCTCTAGAAACACCTAGCGGTCGACGTCCCGGACTAGTCTAATGCTGAATCGGGCTACCAGCGGTTGAGGTGAAGTAAGTCCCGGACAAGTCTGTTTTTAAAGCTAACCAACATCAGCAATTGTTCAGTTGTAAGGCATCCCTTAGAATCCCACTAACACATACATGTATAGCATTGATTTTGACCTACATTTTTTACCAATCAAATGTTGCCCTCGAAGCGGGCTTTATAAAATCTGACCAATCATATTTTTCACCCAAGAGGCACCAAACGGTGTTTTCGTTCACTCAAGAGGCACAAAACGGGGTTTCGTAAGATGTGCGTTCGTAAGCAGTTCGAATTGTGTCGGAAGTAGTTAATTTGTTTAGGTATATATAAAATGACCCCGATAAGACAGGTCCATGATTATAGTATATAAAGTCTAGATCCGAGTTAATTTTGTAAGGTTTTATTTTTCAACATGTTTCAAAAAACTTTATTTTATTTAAGACATCATCAGTGTATCTTTTTTTAAGATATTTCTTGTTTCAAATAAACAAGACTATCTACCTTTAAGATAATCACACACAACCATTTTTCTTGTCTGTGTTTCATAATAATTCGACAAAAAAGACTGGTAACACATGGTCGATGATAATTGCATGTATTATTTTTCAACTTATAATTACAAGGAAAATCAACATCGGGTTTTTTCCAATGTTTTTTTTGTTTAATTTTCTGTATCATTATGAAATGATTAAGTATAGTTAAGATATGTTTACATGTAGTTTTGGTATCGGTTTTATGATAATTATTGTTAATGTCGTAATTTGATAACAATTTTGCTAGAAGCGCAGACGCACCTAAAACTGACGTGCGTGTTTATTATCTCGGTCGCTGTATTATTATGCCCATTTTTTGTTCATTTGTTAACCTCAACATTTTAACATCAATAAACATGCATTAACAAAGACTGAACTCATAATGTATTGATCCATATTTGTTAAAGAAAGATGTTTGCACAAAAAACTTCCATTTTTTTAACAATATGGCTATTTTACAAGTATTGTCTGTAGTAATATGGTAAAAAGATAATTTCAATCAGATGCATTGGTTCTTATTCAAGATGTTTTAGCCAATGTAACAACATTACCGAATAAAGCCAATTCAAACATTTTATGTTCAGATGAGCCAGATACATCTTTAATATCCTGTCTGCAAAAATATGATGTTATTTACACAACAACAATTGCGGCGACACAATCAACAACAGCACAAACATGTATTATATGTAGTACAGAAACAACAGCAATAACATTATAACAACATCATCTATCCACTACCACCAATAATAACAAGTAGAAAAACATCCCCAGCAGCAAAATCACCTCCACCAACAACAACTGCTTGAACTGCAACACTTACAAGTCATTATTGTCAAAATCACCACCTACAACAGCAGCACTTTCAACAACAGGACTAACAACATCATTATCATAATTAACACGATCATTGACAACGGCAGCATCACTAGCTTTGTACACGACTATGTCTACATTCTTCTAAATGCTTCATTCATGTAACGTTTTTCAAATTTGTCTTTTCTGTATCAATATACAACGAAGATCGCGTTTTATGCTGTTAGTCAATTTTAAAGTTATAACTTGTACATTATATATATTACTGAGAATCGACCAAGTAGAATCGTTATTGTACAGTAATACCTCACTTAAAGACCACCTCAATAATAATTCTTCCTCGAGATTAAAAATACCAAATTTTTTTTTGCTAGAAATGCAAATAACCTTAGTGTTTTCATATTCAAAGCATTTTGAATTAAACAGTAGACGAGTATGTATGATTGCTCTCAAATTATATGATATATAATAAGGTCTGAGCGTATTTATTATATAACTAAATCTACTATTTTTTTATGGACCAGAGTACTTATATTATATCGTTATTCATACAATTACTTGTTATTAGAAGAATAATCTTTTCTTTTTATGCCATATGTCTTCATATCTTCATTTTGATAAAAAAATGAAAAATACTGTTGTATTTTCATTTAAAAGTCAACGTCTCTATTTATGTGTTTGTATTTTTAGATTAAGCCTGTTATTTTTTCCTGAAACACATTTATATTGTATAGTTATGCGTATAACTGTTTGTGAACAGAGGTAATCTTTAATTTCTTAAGACACTGCTTTCTTTACAATGTTCAAATATTTGAATCCGACCACAGATGGCAGTGTATATCGTTATACATATAATTGCTTTGGATATGACAGATTCTTTATTTTCTTCAGACATTTGTTTTCTTAACAATAGCCGTATATTTCGTTTCGAATACAAGTGATAATATTATTTTAAATGATAAACTATCAACCCTGCCTTCTGCGTTGAAACTACCCCCATCCTACCGTCTTCACCCCGGTTTTAGACTATTGCTTTCTTCAAATATATTCAAAATAAATATACAAAAAACGAAGCGAAGCATGCGAGCATATTCTGTTACTTTAACATGAGATGTGGTGTCCGCTTAATCATATATATATATACGTGACATTGTATCGATATATTTTGCTATAGCCTTGTTTTGCTACTATGTTGTGTATAGATGTGTTTTTATCTAACTGGCCTCCGGTATACAGATATTGAAAACTAATGTATCTATCTTCTGTCTATCTATGTATTCTTACAGTTAATCGTTTTAGCGACGGTGCTGGGTTGTGTTATAAAGAAACAATTATTATCAAAACACGCATTTCTATGGAAGGCCAGAGCCACAACATATAGCTGCTCTATGAAAAATGCTGACGTCATAACTACAGATGACAAAAATAATGCTGACGTCATAACTACAGCTGACAAAAACAATGCTGACGTCAAAACTACAGATGACAAAACGAACATTTTTATTGTCAGTATATATGGAAACCACTTTGAAAAATCTACCAAAGTGCACATCTTCAATACTATATCCTCAAACGATAGCATTATTGTAGTTCTTGCAAGTCACTATCCTGTCAGATGGGAGTTAAATCAACTAAACGCATCTATTTCTGAAATCATACTGGTAAGAAAGCAAAGTTTTTATGTATTGCAATTTGAATATTCAGTTACGGAAGGTATAAAGTCGCTCATTCAAACACTCACGTGGTTATATAAGACAGACATTGATACTGTCTTCAAGTATTTGCTGTTTGGTTGTCTGGCATTTTTTGCTGTAGCAAAGGTCTCTCAAAGGTCACTGGAGACCGTCATCGTCTGTAAAATTTTACTTTTTTTTCAGAAACTGTTTCATTAATATATCAATCTTCATAGGAATGTTCCTTGGATAGTCCTCGACCAAGTTCGTGATTTTTGGACCCGTTTCAAGATATAATTTAGCTGTCAGGTGGAATAGCACTTTCAGACTGGCCCGTTTTAAATTACAGTAAAACTTCAACTTAAGACCACCTCAATAAAAATACCACATCAAAACTCAGAACACAATGTCCAAGTCCATTTTCACTGTTTTGCTTTTCATTCAACCTCAATATTAAGTCTTCTTATTGAGGTTTTTACTGTATAAAGCGACTAAAAGAAACGACACAAATGATAGGCGTTAGAGTGAACACTTCTTTTGAAGTTTATTTTGTGGAAACCACAACGACCTTGAAAAAGAAAACTCATGTAATGTCAATAACGTGCAAAATATGCTTGGATAATGTTAAAACTTAAAAACAAAAATAAACCCGTATCAACCTCAGAATGTTTGGACTCGTTCACCAATGGAGCGTTTACGGATTCATGATAGCCTCTAGTTGTATAATTATAGTTGTCTGTGGGTTTTAATGTATAAACATCACTTATGTCTAGCCGTGTTTTCTGTTATTTGCTGAACATTATTATAATTATGTCATTAGAATATCGGTTATAATTTCAGGTATCAGATGGAGAATTATCCGCCAGTCAAGTCGAAGTGTCATCACAAGATGGCGTCGTTAAACCGGAAGTGAGACATATGTTTACACCGGTAGGATTCGGAGATGATCGTCATTCGTATACTGTCGATATGATACAAGCTGTCACAAAAAATGTCGGACCCATCACCAAATTCCTTGGGTCTGACTTCGCTGATAACATTTTCCTGGATGTGGCTGATTAAAGAATGACACTACAATTAACTCTGAGTCAGTAAATCGTGTTGAATTTGAACATATCGACCTTCTTCACAGAACTTGGATGTTGGAACTACAGCGTATCTTCAATGATCAGACCACCAAATGTTGTTTCTAAAGCAATTCGGTATAAGTTGTGAGGTGTTTGGATTGTCCAGTCAGGATATGGAAGAAAACTAAAAAAAAATGGTCCTTTAAAATATTGTCATATTCATGGGTTAATGATCTTTATTTCGAAGTGGTCATTGAGAGAGGTTTTACTGTATTTAAAGAACAATGTATTACACAACATGAAGTGGTCAGCAAATATGTGTCATTCTCTGAGATTTTTGGCCCAAATGACATATCTGGGCGAAATTTGGTTATTAACATTTCTGAAGGCACGGACATTTGAAGGTCACAGAAAATCAAAAAAATGACATTAGCGCAAAACAACAACTTTTTAGGGAACTACAGCATTTTTAATATGGTAATCAAGACTAGATCTACAAAAAAATCTGAATTTCACAAATTTAATATTGCAAAAATGTTTTCAGAAACAATAATATTTTACAAATAAATGTATATTGTTATTTTCCTTAAGAAAAGGGGCCGTCTCAATGTTTACCGGTAATTGTTTGCTTCTGCTCTCCGCTGAATCATAACTCTTTTACTGAAATGTTAATGTGAAAACATGACATCATAATGTGAAAATCTCTGAGTCACATAAATCTTACTCAAGCAACCGCTTGTTTATGTAGTTAGTTGTGTTTGTCGCTTTAAGCCATTGACACCACTTGGATGTTGTCAAATAATGCCTATTCGTTATATATTTTACGTGGAATGCTTAGTACAAGAAAACTAAGACAATACAATCATGTATTGACATTCGTATGTACTTTACGCTTAGATAACGTGAAACGTATGTATACATGTGTTGTTTGGACTCGACCGTTCACACAAGAATCATGTTCTCTCTTCAAATTCCACACAATACATCGTGTATGATGATATCCATTGTCTGACGGTATATATGACACTAAAAGAACATTCGCTGATATCTGAAATGTGAAAAATGAATTGCTGTGTTGTCAATATAAAAACGTGTTGTCAAAAATAAATAAAAAGTATGAAAACAGAAACTGTTAATGTATTGTTGTTAATGTCTATTATTCAGCTATATCCCCATTCTTCTCACCAGAAAGAATTGTGCAAGGTAATTTATAGAATCGGTCATTCTGCTATTAGTTTCTTAAAAGATGTGCATACATTTCATACCGGTACATGTGTCATCAATACGTGCAGGAGTAACTTTAGCCATGACCTGCACATAGGTGACCGATGAGTGGCCATGACACTACAACCCCCCTCCCAGCCCACTACAGCCCCCCATCGAACAAAAAACGTGAAAAAATAAAATTCATTGTGTTCTTATAGAAAATAAGCCATGAAAGGTAGGTCTTTATTTAAATACAAACCTAACTTTTTATGTCAAAGGTTACAACATATGCATTCAATGAATCTGTATGTGACACTTCAGTCAACACAAATTAATAATAAAGAGCAGTCAGAAAGGCCACACAAAACGTACACAGCCACCCCGATTTCACAAGGTGTCATGAAAATATTTACATACAATGAAACATTTACAATGGCAACAAAGATATAATATTGGTAAAATCCTAATCTTAATGCCAACTTCTGTAGATAGATATTTCAACATAAAATGTACAATTTCCATGGCAATATAAACTTAACACGTTAAATCTCCCGTAACCAAAGGTGGCCCTGTGGCTCAGTGGTTAACGCTGCTGACTACGAATCCGAAGGTCGTGGGTTCGATCCCTCGTCTAGCCGGATAAACACAGAAATGCTTTTCAGTGTTTCCAAGCCTAACATAGCACTGGCATGTACCCAGGAAAGTACTGGGTAGATTCCAGGAAAGTACTGGTAACATGCCAGGAGAATGGTAACTGTACGATGGGTCTCATTGGCACTGTGCAGTGACCGTCTTTGGCATCAAAATTGTCTGTTTGACATATACTGCTACTGGCAGGTAAATTTCCCCCTTCGGTTTCAAAAAGTCTGTTTATGGTGTGCGGGGGACATACCGGGTCGACCAAATTACCATAAAGTGCGTTAGAAAAAATGTGCGCGTCGACGGCGACCTCATAAACACAGTAATTTTCATTTGTCTCCCGTGACCGAGTGGTTAAGTCATCCGCCTTGGGAGCGGGAGGTCGAAGTTTCGTCTACCTGTCTGGTGCGCCTACCTGTCTGGTGCCTGCCATTAAAGGATAGGAATCGGGAAGTAAATGCGCCTAGAAAGAAGGTGTCTCATAAGTCATAAATGGCTGGTTCTTTAAAAAAAATAATAAATAAGAACATTGCATAACGATTAGTAAATACAATTTGTATGGATAAATAAAGCTATATCAATCAACATTATAAGTATGTAAAGGATAACACAAAAAAGAGTTCAAGTAAAAACTCTTAATTCCATTGTACTCCCTAATACATTATATAGTATTGAGTGACATAGGAAGAATCTCGTTATTCGAAATATGTATGGGAATTGGGGCGCGAAGGTAAATATGTATGATAAATAGGGGCGCAATGAATAGTCAGACCGACCATAAAGAAAAACTAAGGACAATTTAGGGGGACAAAACGGGGGATTATTTAATGGATGGAATACTTCACGGAACACGTCAAGAAAGCAATGATTATCCGAAAGGGGACCGTACATCAGTTAATAATACCGTTAGTGTGTCTATTGATTAATATCCTCAAAACAATTTTTCACTGGTTGACTGTTTACAACTGGACCGTATATGAACGTTATAGTGTGTTCCAGATTAAACATACCTACATATGTACGTGCATAAAAAGTTAAACATTTATGTCAGTGCAAAATGTTATCATCATGCAGAAAATAAAATTGTATGTTGATGTAAAATGTTACTAAGCTTATCAGAGGCGTAGCATAGCTGAAATGGATGTTTAGGCCTAGTGTTAAGGGTGGATGGTACGGTGCATAGTCCCCCGGTAAAATATTTGTTGCTAGATCTTCAGAAATGCGATTTGGTGTGTATTTGTTTCCGGTAAATATGCTTACAATAACACCAAAAACATACATAAATATCTTACTGCAGTTTTGGCCATTTTATTTTTCGACTTTTCGAAAAAAGTGAAGGTCGCACCCTACACGACCTATAGGAATCTATGCCCTTGTTTATTCTATTACTATTAAACAATAATGCTGTGAATTGAAGAATTACACACCTGCAGTTTATATTGAACAAGGTAAGTAACTGTCGGTATACACTATTAGGAATGACTCACAAGAGTTGTCCACCATATAACATCTCCCTCCTTAAAGAATCACTGAAATGCATACAGGAGTCTACTATGCCAATAAGTATAATTATGCTATTATATTCACTATTCAACAAGAAATTGCAATTAGATAATAAATCGATTTTGTTGATATGTAACATTTTATTCGGTTATAAGTTATTTTCCTTCTTTAGCGACAATCCTTCACCAATGTTTACCTAGGGCTCTTCATAATACTAACCGTAGTTTAAGCATCACAACATGCTTTCACAACACCTTCAACTCTTTCAATTACTGCACGTAATTTTAGTAAAACTTCAATAATACGACCACCACTGGGTCCCCTAAAACTAGTCCTAACATTGTGGTAGTCTAAATATTGAGATTGAATCAAGAGCAAAACAGTAAAAATGGACTTGAAAATTGTATTCTTAATTTTGAGGTGGTCTTATTATTGAGGTGGTCAGTAAGTGAGGTTTTACTGTATGTGTTTATCACATGCAAGTACGATTGAATTACCTACCTTATTGTTCACGTGCCGTTTTTACTGCAAGCACATGTTATGTTTAGACACCCATACGCCGAAAGTAGCCGTTAAAGATTGTATACGATGTGTATATGATCAGAACTATCTTGAAAAAGATGATCGGCGCAATTTGAAGGTTAAGACTTGTTGTGCAACATAAAAACATGCCGAGATGTTACGATTACAGGTTACTTCTGATCCAAAATGGACTTCGGTAAATTCATTGGATTTCGGAAAGGTAATTTAGCGCATATCGAAAGGTTAACCAATCCACGTCAATGTTAAAACGTTGCCATGTTAGTACGGCAGTGCCGAAAAAAATCTGCAGCAAACAGGCATGTGTTAAAATTACTCAGGTTACTAAAGATGTTTGAATACACGCGGAACGTTCCGTATAACAACTAGCAGAGAGAACATTTCGTAGGTTCCGAACGCTGGTCTGAATTTTAAGACAAACAATTTATTACAATTTACATTTTATTTAAGAGATATAACTTATTTTAACATTAAACATTACATAAGAGATTTTATTGTTATTAATATAAACAATTATGATTGAATTAGTGTCTTTTTCTACATTAGTAATTTTCTTTCTTGGGGTTGATACATTTCTTATCCATGACGGTTTGTTTTCATTGGTTATGACGTCTCTGCTAGACCTCCGCGCTGAAGTATATCTTATGATAGGTCCGTGTCCCGAGTACTAAACTTCTTTTAATGGAAAGGGAGGTAACTGCTGCAAGGACTTTGGTCACGACCGCCTCGGGTGTTAGTACATCTGTACAGGTTTGAGCTATTATTAGCACATGTTTTAAATATAACTTCTTGGAAACCCATTTCAGTTGTTTTTTATTCTGTAAAAGTTTAAGCATGTTAGTGCTCGTAATATACGGTCTCTGAAATGACAGACACATTATTTGGTTTTCCAAATCGTGACGGGGTATATAAGAACGTAGTTTTAATAAGGTGTGTCAATTTGATGACCAGAAGCAGGATTTAAAGATGAAATTATATCTAACAGGTAAACTATTTTTTGTATTTCCTTCGGTGACAATTAAAAATATTTATATGTATATAAATGTATATAAATGTTTTTATTATGAACTACACTAGCGGTCACAGGGGGGGGGGGACGCCCTCCTATAATTCATCAACCTAACATGTATGCCTAAGTATAGATACGAAAATATACAGAGATCGCTCTACCGCTGCTAATGCGTTGTATTTAATAAAGTCTTCTGAATTGGTTTTAATGTTCAATAACTTAAATACCAAGAATAAAACACTGCCGTTTTTTAAGGGTTAAGCAAAAGCAAAAAATTACCAAAATATATTTGTATACGTCTCATAAGATCTTTATATGAAATCATGAATTCGCTAAAAATGTGTTTTTTTCCCACCGGTAAATGTACCAAAAACATTGATTTAGAGTTATTGAAGTTGAGTCAGACGTTACGGTCTTTGTTTTTATTGCGATACGATTACGATGTTAACGTGTATTGTGGGTTTTACCGCAGGATTATCTGAAGGGAAAACCAATATTTTTGTTTGTATTTGCGTTTATTTATCGTCGCCACCGGTTTCCCATATGGGCGACGCCTCCAGAAGAATGTTAGTCATATTAAATTTTTGTAGGATAGTGCATAATACAGGAGATGGCCCGGTTCCAGAAACACCCCTTGGTTCTTTTACGTGCTCGATGTAAAGCGTCATACACGGGACTTCGGTTTTTAAAGTCTTGTCCGAAAGACTGTTAGTACGGTCAGTGATGGAGCGACCTACCCTATTTTTTTGCCCCGACGCTAGAACAGTTTTTTGCGTGTTAAAGATTCTTTTTTTTGGGGTAAAATTTCTTCTTTTTGGTAAAATTGCTTTGTGTGAATTTTTCTTTAGATTCAAATTTCTGCCCAGTTATTAGACGTTTTACGAGTATTCCAGCATTAGAGCATTATATTCACCTTGATTAAACATTATCCATGTTAAAAGGGAAAGGGGATTTGTCTTTTAACATGTATTCATTTAAATCTATGTTTACTTTGCTTCGTTTGAAAATAAACAAATCTCCAAAAAAATAAAATGCCGACCTACTTACCCTATGTTTTTTGGTGCCAGAGACCTGAAACAAACACAATTTGTAGGCCTCACTTGTAACATTAGTTTAGACAATAGGTTTTAACTAGTGAAGAGTTAAACCAAATAGTTATTAATTAGCTCAGCTGTTGCCAATGATAATCATACTCTTTCTTGTTTCTTTGACCTTCTTCAAGATAATATTATGGTCCATATGTTAACATTTATTATTACACCGCACATGACTTTGGCTTGTTAAATTTCCATATACATTGTACTCACAGGGCCGTAAATTGCCTCCCCTGGAAGGGGAGGCACCCCGCCTAGCGGAGCGAGGCGAAAATATTTTTGGACCCTTTTTAGACAAAAAATGATTTTTTTTTCGGGTTTAATAGGAGGCAACTGCCTACATGCCTCCATGTAATTTACGGCCCTGACTCATTATTAGTAATTCTGTACTATATATAGTATAGTATACTCGTACTATCGCATGGCTAAAAATAGACATTTCTGGTTTCCCAAGCTCATGATGGTAGACGCTTTTTAAAATGAATTGTAAGTCGGTAACTTCCGGCGCTTGCAACTAAACCAAACGACAAAATAGTATTTCCCTCATGTTGACAATATGAACTGTCACACAGGAAGCCATCTTCTATTTATATAATGTTGTACATGTAGTTACATATGCACGGAATACCTCTTTAAAGTTAAATAAATACGTTACATAACATGTGTGCAAGTGACATAGAAAATACCTATTCTACATTATCACATTATAGTGTACATTTCAAGCATCAGGTAGATCTATTTCAAAAAGGTAGAGAAGTTACTAAACACATCGAATCTTTTCACAGTACAACCTCAATAATAAGACCACCATTGGGACCCTTGAAAACTGGTCTTAATATTGAGGTGGTCTTAAGTTTGAGGTGGTCTTTAAGTGAGGTTTTACTGTATCATTTTCGTGTCTATTTGTTTTGTAACGGATGTTAATTATTGTTAAAGAATTGATCGATAACAATGCAGGTACATCTACAGTAAAACCTCACCTCACAAAATTGAGACCACATTTTCGAGTTAGAGGCCATTTTGACTGTTTTGTTCTTTATTCAACCTCAATATGAAGACCATCTCAATATTAAGACACATTTCCAAGGTTCCTAAAGGCGGTCTTATTATTGAGGTTTTACTGTATTAAGAATCATTAAATGCTAGGATAATTTAAAAAGAATACTAAATATAAATATATTATATAGATCTATATATCTTAATTATTGTAGCCTAACGGGTTTTCGTGGTATGTCAAGAAATCGTGGTATGGATTCATACACAACATTTGCACATAAACATGATATATTGAACATAAATTATGTAAACAGGTTTAACAAATAATTTTTCTAATTTTCTATTAAAATTACAATATGCATGGACAAAATGCGCTACATTTACTTTATAGGATATTTTCCATTTGTGATTTCATGCAGTGATTCAGAAGCTCGGTGTTGGGTATTCTAAAGGGAAGGCGGACCTATAATACTTCGTCACTGAATGGACCGTTTCAAAATTAATAGCATATTTGAAACGTTTACACAAACTACCCTTCAAACTGCATTTTGATACGTTTGAAATGACCCCCACGAAAACGTAGCCAATTGCTATAGCAGGCCAACTCCGCGAACACTCATCTGATGAGTCATCCCAAGTCTGTAATGCTGAACCGCCACAGTCTACATACTCCTGTAGAATGTAGTCCTTGTCTAACAAAAAATAGCGGTAAGCATTTGCGATATCAGCTAGAAAACGGATTTGGGCTGACATAACTTACGCAAAAGAAAGAACCCCAAAGAAACTTGCTGATTAAATATTGCAAATTACAGCCGTGCACTGAAAACAAGCTAGCGGACGATAATATAAGATAGTGTACAGTAGGCAGCGGACGATAGCATTTGGCAGAGATACGTATACAAGAAAACGGTGCAACATATAATACATGTATATCCATCGAACAATTTTACGTATACTGAAATCATAGGAAATGCAATTTTCCGTCATCGTTGCGTTGAATATCGACGATTTACGGGAACATACTTTTGGTTTTATTGTCAACCTGTCTGTAGGTCGGTCGATTGGTTGTTCTGTCCAATATACAACATATGTAGTTTGTGTGGCTAACTACTTCATAAGTTTTCAAAATATTACAATGCATACATTTGCTGTGCACCCATCAAAATGTTTGAGAATTCTGTCCCTTTGAAGTGAAGTCTCCTTTTAGAACACATGTAGCAAAATACTTTAGTTTTCAATGGATTGCATTGGAACTTGGTATATAATCAACATTGAGGGACTGTTTACCTCTTCTCCACCCATCATTCTGACTGTCTATATCAATTCTTTGTAAACAACATTGTTTGCTTAACTCCACAATTATTTAATATACTGACAAAACAAAATGTTATTGATAGACTGTTGGGATAGGTAAAATATATGTCAAAGTGACGTCTATGATATGCAGTGAGCTTTCAGTGCTTTGATTGGATCAGGGAGGGCCACATTCACAAATAACTTGAAAAACTTTAAATCAATGTTGTTTCAGAGTTTCCGACAAAAGTTACGCCAGGGGAGCATTTTGTGTGTGTTGTGGACATCTGCCGAGAAGGAATACAATTCTGTAACGACAAAACACAAAGGTGCGAGAAATGCAGCGATTACCTCAATGCTTGCTTTTCTGATCACCATCAAAACAACTGCTCGCAATTTTGTTTGGGTAAGAACTGTTGCTGTTATTTCACTTTACTTCTCCACTAGGTGGAGTATCGACAGAGCCTCATTCCCGCCAAAACAGTAACCCTCGTCCCGGATATTTCTATCCGTACCGGAAGCCAGTGAAAGATAGTATATTCTTGCATACCAGACCGGCATTTCCCGCATTTGTACCGGTGCTGGAAAACTTACACCCCCACTGTAGGATGAGTTTCGTGTTGATGACGTCACGTAATGACTTCACATAACATTGAGTTATAACTCGAATGAATTTGTAAAACATTTTCTGAGGAATTTCTTAAGTTAATGACCAAGACCGTAACTGCTTGTCCAGTGTATTTATAGTGAGATATCGTTATTTCCCACCTTATCCTTTCCTTTCTCAATCTTATTTTAATTGTACTGTGTAATAATTATTTTATGTTAAATATTTCGTATCATTGCGTGTGGGGACTCCCTATTTTGGCAGTTCCAAAGTTACATCTACCCGTAATAGAATTATATATTAATACTTAATGTCATTAAAAACGAAACTGTTTCACTTAGCCTTCATTTTGTTAAAGTGTTAAACGCGTTTTAAAATATTGTTACAAAAATGTAATTCACTCATCAAAAATAAATTAAACTAGATCTATGGCCCTAGTATTCATATTTCATGATTGGTTAAGTTTAGGAAATTAAGTTTGAGAATTAAAATATAATTATTACTTTATAATGTCACCATGTTGACGCGAACGATATTTAGTTGCGTTATTAATGGTGTGGAGTATACATTCAAAATAAATGCTAAAAGCTAACATATAAACGTAACGCCATCAAAAACGTATATATTTTAATTAGGCGTCATTTTATACCAACTCTCTGGGACGTTCTAATGTTAGTTATGCGTTTATTCTCATTCGAAACTTAATAAATTTAAATACCAATTTTTCTTAATTTCATTTTTGATAAAAACATTTTAGAAAGTTAGTTTGTAAAATAAAGTACAATCGGACCTCGTTCATTCGAATTCATCGTGTCCGAATTATTTTTCGAATAATGCATGGTTTCGCACAGGCCATTTCAATTCGACTTACGAAAGAAGGTACATCAGGAGACGAATAATACCGAGTAATCGGATAACATGTTGTCGAATAAACGAGGTCCGATTGTATTTTCTTTGTAATGCCACTTTAATATAAATTTTACTTGCATTTTTAATGGCGTTAAGTATATACAGTAAAACCTCACTTAAAGACCACCTCAATAATAAGACCACCTCAATAATAAGACCACCTCAATAATAAGACCACCTCAATAATAAGACCACCTCAATAATAAGACCACCTCAATAATAAGACCACCTCAATAATAAGACCACCTCAATAATAAGACCACCTCAATAATAAGACCACCTCAATAATAAGACCACCTCAATAATAAGACCACCTCAATAATAAGATCACCTCAATAATAAGACCATCTCAATAATAAGACCACCTCAAAAATAAGACCACCTCAATAATAAGACGATCTCAATAATAAGATCACCTCAATAATAAGACCACCTCAATAATAAGACCACCTCAATAATAATACCATTTCAATAATAAGACCATCTCAATAATAAGACCACCTCACTAATAAGACCACCTCAATAATAAGACCACATCAATAATAAGACCACCTCAATAATAAGACCACCTCAATAATAAGACCACCTCAATAATAAGATCACCTCAATAATAAGACCACATCAATAATAAGACCACCTCAATAATAAGACCACCTCAATAATAAGACCACCTCAATAATAAGACCACCTCATAATTAAGAACATAATTTTCAAGTCCATTTTACTGTTTTGTTATTTCTTAAACCTCAATATTAAGATCAGTTTTCAAGGGTCCCAATGGTGGTCTTAATATCGAGGTTTTACTGTATGTGTAGAGCTATACTGACAAAATGTCTACGTTGTTTCATCAATATATTTTCAGATCAATATCTGCAAAACAATAAACACAAATATAACGAAGGTATGTACTAATAGTTAGTTTCCCAGTGATACCGATGTTTAATAGTCTTTAATTGTATAGGTATCATGAAACTTCCATTTCATTAATATTTTTCCTTGGAAACTTAAAATATGCTCAAGAGCGATAGGTATTGAATATTGTATTATAACAACTGTCATTTAGTACTTTGTCATAAATTTTCTTATTCACGTAATTAATATGTAATATGTGTGAGATTCGAGTGGTTGCATTTAAACGTCAAAATAAAATGAAACCAACAACACTGTGTAACCGTATGTGTATACATTCAAATGATAAGTCTCTGTCAATGCTTTTATATGCATTTCAGATACTACATACAAGTGGCTGTTTTTTGCCATGGTGATAATTTATATTGTCACTTTTATATGTACATGTATGATTATACGATACTTGCATGGAAGACGAGTTGCAAAGGGAAATTTAGGCGTACATAAAAACAAAACAAGGCATTGCGAAGATGCCTACAACACACCTAGAGACGAAACAGTTTCACTGAATGGAACAGAACATAATTATGATGATGTAGAGAGAGATAATGAACCTGAAAATGGCACCAAACAACTAGCTGACGATGTATCAAGTGGAATCCCAGACCTAAATAGGAGTCAATGGAATGAACGTAATAACGAACCAACTCTTCAAAACCAAAACTCTTTAGGAGAGTTGACAACTCGAAAGGAAATTGTCGACACTCCTATATTGCCGACAATTGAAACTTCTTCCAACCAGACAGCTACGCGAAAACCTATTTATGCCAAATCAGTTTCTTCAGTATCTTCTGAACGCGGAATTAACGGAGCTGCACGACATGACAAAACCGATCAGGTAACAACACAACAAACACAACAACCAGCTGCACACACAAAGATAACTGAGAACAGTAAATATAAAAGCGATTACTATAACTCTGAAATGAATCGATGCTCTACAAGTCAGTCAAAACAGAGCAATGATAACACTTCAGTGAAACGTATTGACGAAACAAGAAGTCGAAATAGCATTAAAAGATCGCATGAGGAATTTCAAGATTTGTCTGATATCAGCGAGAACCCGGAAGAGGAACGCAAAAATATATCACGACAGCAAAATGAGAGACCAGTTCGATTTTATAATACTACGTACCAGGAACAAGCACACACACACCCGTTACCGTCCTGTCATGACACCGATCCAAGCAAAGATAAATGTAGTCATCTTTTAAAAAGTGTTCTTGATGACAAGAATGAACCCGAATATGCCAAACCAATCGTCAAACAAGCAACAGAGAATGGTGATAACACGCGTCCGAAACAATACCACAGAGGTCGTGTTCCTGGACGGGAATTGTCTAGCGACAGTTGTAATGATATCGGAAGAACGCAATCTCAGAATTCAGGTCAAATCGATGGAAACACGCGCCGAAAAGAACTAGACGTAGCAAGTCGTGATCACCACCCATACCACCACCCTGAACGAGAGTTACCTAGTTGTAACAGTAATGGATTCGAAGGACTTCTTTATCCGAATTCTGGTCAAAGCGACAGCACTACTGGGTATCATACACAAGGTTCACATGATCAATGAAGAGCTCTCCAAGTAGACTTCGTATTCATCGAGTTCAATATTTTCTTCCAAGTGACATTAGTGTACATTTTTAATTGTAAATTATTCGCAACACTTCAGATTAACCAAAATTATATACTTAACATTCAATGGGGGAAAAGTTTAAATGTTTAGATATATTGTACTAATAATGTATTATAGATAGGACCATCGGGCTTAAAACTGATATTTAAGGGGTGTGTGTGTTTTCCTACAAAGTAAGCTCATATTGTACATGATATAGGTACTAATTTGTGATATATTTACCTCTTGCTGTGATAATCAAATATT
Source organism: Mactromeris polynyma (assembly GCA_032209605.1). Classification (NCBI taxonomy): domain Eukaryota; kingdom Metazoa; phylum Mollusca; class Bivalvia; order Venerida; family Mactridae; genus Mactromeris; species Mactromeris polynyma. The sequence continues at coordinate 292,617 of JASFXZ010000046.1, forward strand.
CCACTATTTTTACATTGTTTACTAACTTATTATGTTATATTGAATGCATAATTTAATAAAGTTTGTTTATTTACTAGTTAATAGTTTATTTACATGTCTCAGTTCATGTAAAACATGACAACATGAGTACATAATATACAAAATACTAATACAATGGTCAAGAGGCAATTACAGTTAGGAAGCCAATGCATTATGCACAAGAAACACAAGTTCTCTTATGGCCACACGGAGTTTCAACATTTAATTCAACTTTTTAAAACACCATTTAAATATTTATATTTTGTAGTTTATGCACATATGTGAATAAATATTGTACTTTAAATATAAATATTTTTAATATGTATCTAAAAATGGAATATCTTATAAAATTACAGTTTTTCGTGTGTTTTTCAGTTCAATAGTAACAATTTTAGATCAAACAGGGAAGCATGAAGATAATAATCAATCATAAAATAATTTATATCATTTTAACAAGGAAACATTGAAGTTTGTGCTCATATGTGAATAAATTATGTGAATTAAATAACAACAAAATTATGATATTCTAAAAAACTGTTAACTCTATATTTCTATAGCCACAAATTGAGGCGGACTGACAAATCGATACCGCCGAGCAGACATGGATTCGATTACTTTGAAAAATAATCGATTAATAATCGATTATTTAGTCAATTTTGGATAATCAATTATTAATCAATTATTTGACTAATAACAAGTAATCGATTAAATTAATAATCATAAATCTAAAGTAATCATGATTAACGATTACTTTTGAAGAAACACAAGATAAAACACTTGTTTCACAACATATTTGTACATTTATTAAACTGTTTAGTTTTAAATGAACTATATATTTAACTGAAGTCATTAGAATACTGTCCATGTTCTATTTAAACAATAGTTCAAATGTGTCATTCTTCACATGTCGGTATTCATATACTGTTTAAACAGTACATGCAGTTCAAATATGCTTGTTGCATTTTATCATCATCAGTTGTTCAAAAGTGGTATCACTTAATCTGCATCGCTCAGGTCGAAAGAATTTCCCAGCAATACTGAAAAGTCTTTCTACAGGAGCTGAGGTGGCAGGTATTGTGAGGATTTATTTGGCTAAATTTGCAAGTGCTGGATAATTCTCTGAATTATCTTTCCAGTACTGAAGGGGGTCAACCTCTACACATTCTGGCATCAGGTATCCTGTAATTTCATGCTTAATGACATCAGAACTACCTGACACATGTCTTGACTTCTTGACAGGGGTCATGAAACTGAACAGTCCATCATGATCAGCCTTAATTTTCATAGGTGTTGAGCAAAAGTTAACAAAGTGTTGAATTATGTTAACTTGAATTGTGATGACTAAACTTATCATAAAGCATGGGCACAATTTGAGCTAAACTATTAAGGGCAATTATTAGTTTCAATAATATGAAGTATAACAGTGCTTACTTTATTTGCGTTGTCAGTTTATCCCCTTATTAACTGATTATCTACATGTATAAACCAGATTACAATGTTCTGTGCCCCCAGGCTAAGTCTGACTGCTCTGTACATGAAATTGGATAAATAAGTGATAATTGCTAATTTTTTAATCTCTTATTCAATGATTGCTATAAAAAGAATTTGTTGCGCCGAGACCGTTTTTTCAAGGGAGACAATTTCACCAATAAGCCAGCGATTTGCTTGGGATTTCTGGCAATGATGTTTTAGTTTAATTGTAGTCAAACGTCTCTGTCAGCAATGTAGCACTGTATAGTCTGTTCAGTAACATTGCTTTTTCAATGTGAAAGAAGAAACAAATTATATTGTTCCTGTATTTGAGAGGACGTTTCATTTCCATAGCATTATAAGTCTGAAACTTGTTATAACAATTCATACTTTATAAAAAAACGCAGACGTGTAAATTGGGTAACAACACTTATTCAGACAAACTTGCACTCGTTTAGATTAAATTAAAACAAAATGCTGTTAAATATAAGTCCTCAAGTGTTTGTGAATAATGTACCTGGTTTAAAGGTGCAACCGAGCTCTAACCTATCCCAATGTCAAGCATTAGTATCACATTTCGCATATTAATCATTACTCTTATCCTTGGTATAACAATTGCTATACTCGTGTGTTATTAGGATGTGTCGAGGTTTTATCACAAAATAATGTAGGTTAAACACCACCGTACACAGCATACTTGATATTTTGATCAATATCTTTAGAGCAACACCCGTTCACATAATTTCAGATTAAATTTGGAGATAAACCATTGGTTGTTTTAAATATGTAATGCTCTATAGTGGTTAAATGTGGTAATGTTTTACTACATAAAAGTAGACATTGGTGTTGAAGAGAGGTTGCTGCTAAGAAGAGGGTCGTCGCTCTGAATAGGTTGCACTGTATACCATATGTCCTCATTATCACAGTTTGAACAAGAAAAGCCGTCACAAATGCACAAATAGGTCATCATCACAGGTAAATCTTACATACATAAACTACATTAAAGACAAATTAAACGTTGACGTGATTGTGCAAGCAATACATATAACTTTGTCATAAATTAAAGTAAGTGATACAAAAATCGACACCACCTGTAATGAGATCATAAATGAACTGACTAGCAGCTATCATTCAGGATAAGTCAAAACATGACTAAGCTAAACGACATAACATATAATAAAATACAAAGGTGATGAACTCCTTGCATAGTAGATATGTACGACTGACGAGTAATTAATACGAAACAATGTAATACAATACACAGGTACATTGTATGTCATATTGAATAGTTTAGTTACCAAGATTTACAAAAGTTTATGTTTACATAAGGGCAGCCACTCGAGTGTTTGAAGTGATATTGCACAATAAACTATGCAATACAAATAGTGTCGTTCATGCAGTGCAATATGACTAAACAACTAAATCTCATATGTTTATGGCGGATTGCAATTAAGAATGCGTAGAATGTAGTTTATTTAATAAAATGCATGCTGTCTAGCTAGAGTTATCATCGCATTATTATTATATTTAATCCTCTAAAGTAGCCATTCTCAGATAGCTATAATGAAGATCGACCCCAGAATGTTTGATTGGTAATACACAGCATTTGTTCGTATTAAAGACGATATGAACGCTGCTATGGGACTCACAACCTCTTCTGTAAGTGTGCAGGAAACACTATTAATTCGTATGGTCACTTCGTTTTCATATTGCCATATGGGGCAAATATTGCTTACTGTCAGTACATGGTGACGTCAAATATGACGTTTTCTGGTAATGATGTCACTAACAGAAGAAGTTGGAAATCGCACAGTGGTGCTCATATAGTCAATGTAGAAGTAACGCTTGATGAAGCTATTCAAATAATTTACGTTCAGAAAAACATTATATTAATATTGTATTTCTCGTTATGAATGATGGAATAGATCAAGTTCGTTCCTGTCATTTTTACGTTTTCTGTATCTTCTGCCTAGTCAAAGCAGAACACCTTCAATTGTTTGTCAGGACCGCGGCCCACTACTGCCAACTTCGTCATATCTTCATTGAAAGCCATACAGCATGGGTCTCCCAAACGTATATCTTCGGGTATAAGTTTCCTGATAAACCTCAGATTTTGGTCGTATTGTAAAATACTGTGTTCATCTTTGTTAACAAAATACACATGACTATCACTGTCAACGGTTACTGCCAATGGAGTCATTATTTTAACCTGATCGCATGAAACAATATTCCGTATATTCTGACCATGAATATCAAAAGATAGAATTTTATTGCTAAGATGGCACGTGACAAAGATATTGTTTGTGTTATTGTCATACACTATATCACATGATTCCGATAACTCACTGCTCAATTCTTTTACATCCGACAGACTGTGAATTGTTTGGTCATTTAAAGAAATAATCGAAAGACATCCTGCTGATGGCGATAAGCATACAAGTTCGTTATCACTCTTTTTCAATGATGCTACTAAAACCTTCGTATTTAGTGTCAGCTTCCGCTCATGTTTGAGCTTACTTTGATGTACATCCAGTATGTCTATCACCTCTGTGTCATAACATACTGCAATATGTGTGTCATCTATCACGACAATCGACGAAGGATACGTAAGACATTGGTAAGTAGAAACTATGACTCGCTGATTAGAATCAAACTGTATGAGTTCATTCTTCGTGTTATTGGCTAATATTATAAACGTGTTGATCCAAACACAGGAACAGATTATACTGCTTGCTTCGCTAATATCGTTTTCGTATTCTAACCTAACATTTCGTAAAGACAGACCAACATCTCTCTCTTCTTGAACAACATCAGAGGCTGACAATTGACTAAACAGAAAGTCAGGAGTAGACAGCTCATCTTCGACCTTCAAACATTTAGAAACGGACTCACAAATTTTAGTAACAGATTTTATATTGACAAGTTTTATATCTCTTTTTTGTGCCTTGTTATTTAGTTCAGATGCTTTACTGCGAAAATTGCGTACTGTGTTTAATTTACGTTGATGACGATCAAACAGATAACATAAAACAGGGTCACATTTATCAACAACCATCTCCGCCTCACACTTGGCTGATATAATACCGTTTGATAAGTGTTCTATTTCACTACAACTTGTGACACTAGTATTTAAGAGACATTTGCTTCGCTCGACTACGTCATTTAGAACTTCATGTTTGAGTATTTTGAATGCATTATCAAGGTCACGTTTAACATTATCCAATTCTTGAATCAAACGTTTCTTTGATGCAGTAATAACACATTGGTTGTTATTTTCATGCGATAACAAAATTGTTGATTGTTCGTCTAATTCGATTAAAGCATTTAATGTTGTACTACCTGGTTCCGTTGTTCTGTTACCACATTCTTTGGATAAGGGAACCAGGCGATCGCATGTTCTATGTGTTTCTATCACGCATACATTGCAGCACTCTTGATCGTGAGTTTTACAGATATATTCAACACGATTTGCCGAATGATCCGGACATGTTTTCAGCATTCGTATGAATTCAATTTCTTATGAACTGAAGTTTTTACCTTCTATATCCAGCAGGTTATGATCTGCTTGTGATCTTCCCCTTGTGTGATATGAAGCACAAACAGAACAGAGCCGTTCAACGCATTCATGACAATATCGAGACGCTGGTACCGTTTTTTCAACTTTTAAACACCAGTCACATTGAGATTTTCCACATTCCGCCATATCCGACAATCTACATTTAACCGAAAGTAGAACAGATACACCATTAGATATGTACTAAATACAGCCTCGTTGTGGATTTAATTCATAACATATTCCTAATCAATTGTGGTTACCTCACTATATGATTTTTAAACCTTGTCGCGAATAATAACCACAACTAAATTGTTATCTTTAAACATCCTTCGCAGCAAAAATGCGTACGCAATCTGAACGTTTGCCTTTCGCATATAATCTTTCACGTGTACTCATTGATGAATATGCCCGTTTTTAGCCGGGCTAACGCCAAAGGCGTCATCCGGCTTTAGGCATCGTCGTATCAACTATTGCACAACAACTGGTTGCCTGTGGACAGCCAACTATTTCTGTATTCGTCTGCGCGTAAAAATATAGTCCTGATTTTTTGTTCATTTCATTGTCATATGTAATAAGTCTTTCAAATAAAACGTATCAAACGTGTTTGATTTTCATCAAACAAATCTGAATATGATGTTAATCGGCCTTTCCCGATTATTTGAAAAAAAAACACATAAACAAGAGTAATATTTTGCGCGCTTTAGGGGAGATCACTGCGTAGGAGATTGTCGAGTTATAAACTTTTATACAAAACAGAAAGCAGCAATGTTCGAAATCCACCAAAATAGAAGAAAAACAAGAGATTCAGACAGAAATGGTAAGCTTCAACTCCAATCTTGCCTTTGTTAAAGATCATTAGAGCATTACTTACACTTTGCTTAATATCGGAATGAATTTGACCCAGTTTTCGTGACTTGAAATTGCGTAGACAGACCGGAACAGTACGCGGACACTACCAGTACGCGGACACCTCCATATTTAGCGTCTCGTAAGGATTAAACATTCTTGACTAACGTCAAATTACTTACAATTATTCGCACTGTATTTGTTCTTCTTCTGGTATCTGGTATCGAACGCGTATTTGTACTATTCCGGGTTTTTAACTTGAAAGCAGGCTAACTCGGGTTGAGAAATGTAAACAAACATTGTTTATGCAGTCAACGGGTGAATAATTGTTTGCTGTCTGTTTAAATCATCTTCAAATCAATAAAAGAGAAAGAATGTCGAAAGGCTTTAATAATTAAAAGGCCTTTTTTACAAAGTCTCGCCAAAATAATCAACGTGAAGCCAGACATGTATCGTTATAATTCCTGAACTATCATCATAATCATTTGAGCGTTTACATGTGACATGATGTAGTTATGCGCCAAATGTTTTACTTTTTTGTCATACAGAGCATTGGTCCATTTTATGAAAAATAAATTGCAATTTTGTATGTTGGTGTCCGCATATTGGTTAAATAGCACAAATTCTTTTGGCCGTGACTGTAGCATGTACGATGCCAAACTGCGCACAGTTTATTAAAATGCTGTAAAATGTGTCCGCATATTGTTCCGGTCTGTCTAAAGCAAAGACGTACAAGTCTCATGTGCTGAGTGGCGTAAATATCGCGAGAATACTCAGTCTGAGTGATGCGATTACTGAAGATGAAATGTTGAAATAGTCGCAGTCAGTGAAAAACTAGGAATCAAACAATTATCCTCCATCTAAGCATTATAAGTGATTGATCAGATCAACACATGTCAGAGATTGAAATCGCCTCAGGTTGTTTACCTTACAGCAATTTTCCGAAAATGTACTTTCAGTTTCACTCTCATAATTAGACACAGGCTGAATGTGTCATAGATTAAGTACATAAGCGTCGACTCGATTTAGCTTATTCCAGTAAGACCCCCAACATTTGGAAATGACCCTCGGATATAAAATTGCAATGACCTTCAATTTTAAAAGTCCAGGGAAAACACAGATATGAAGATATGGAGAATCTAAATTAAGATAATCGACTCATGACAACTTCAAATTGATATCTTCAGATATATACACAATCTGCAAATTGAATGCCTGTTTTAAAACATTATTTGAGATGAAAGGCAAAATTCATTATTATCTATTGGAAAGTTTATTGCAGTATTTTATTAATTAACCTTTTATTGTAGGAAGAAGCTATATGTAAGGTACATAGAATGTCAAAATAAAAACACTATATTTTGAAGATGCAACAAACAAATGTAGGGTGGTCTTATGGCGCAAATGTGTGAATGAAACCTTTCAAACTCATGGAGACTCATCATAATAGACAAGTTATACAAACACCTACAGAAATGTCTTTCAACAACATCCAAGACCTTAACCACGGTATGTCACATGGTTCTCCTACTGTATAATCAGAATATGTGCATTTTTGTTGTGTCTCGAACAACAGACATATTGCGAGATTAATTATTTCAATTATAGGAAATGCTACATTGAAATTCTGCTATAAAAAGCAAGTTCAACTATTTCAATCCTGTCACATGTTAAGCTTAAATAAAATATTGCAAAAAAAATCTGAATATACTGTACAGTATTTATATTGTCAAAAAAGGCAGATAGTTTTAGTTTGATAATCTTAGCAGTTGTAAACTGATTCTTTTGAAATATATTGTTATTGCCTACTGATTTTTAATACCATTAAATTTTACACAGAGACATCAATATGTAATGGTTATAATAAACAGCAGCAGCAAGATCAATTTATAAAATATTTATATCATAAACTTGATTTACACTCCTCCTCACACTTCATCAGAAAGAGCTTTAACATTAGGTGAAAGGTTCAACACCTAAATATAGCAAACATTATTTTCTGAAACAGCCCTTTAATCTTAAATGTATAAAATCGGCTTGTAAGTGGAATCTAATGTACTTGAGGGACAATATTCATAATATTTGTGCATAAGCCTTTTATTGTGTGTTAAATATGACAAAATATGTATATTACATGTATATCTAAAGCTGCTAGACCAGTTTAAACCAAACCTGGTAAAAAATATTCCTTGGATAGACTGGGGACACAGCACAGGAAGTACTGTGTTCCCAGTCTGCTTTCAACTTTTAATACAACTACATGTAGTCTAACATACTTTCAACATTTTTAACGGAGCTTGAATGCCATACTCATCAATGGCATTTTCGTGTACTTCAATTAATACAAGAACCACCATTGGCTACCGGAAACTAAGAAACAACAAAGAACAAGACTTGGTACAGGCACGAAATGTGTCGGGTTTTACTCGATTTTACACGTGTTCAAACCTCACCTGTCTATCTAGACTGTTTGTTGACAAACGTTATCACAACCTGCACAGTACGCATACATCTACCAACCGGGTGAGATATTCTACCTGACATCCTTTCTGAATGACTAGGTATTTGCACAAAGCAAATGAATGCTAAAAGAGAGAAAATACGTAACTACAGGGAACGCCACATAAACAAGACAGTGCCTCCCCACGCATCCAAAACATCCAGCCTTTGTGAACAATATAAATCTAGAAGAAAGGTCACGTCTCAATGATCGCGATCTAGTTCAACTATCAGTTTGTCTTGGTATCTATGGAGAGACTTGACCATATTACATTATATAAAATACTTTGCGTGATTACCTAAAGTCACTGGACCGATTGATTTTTATTTGAAAATTAATGAAGGTTCAAAATAACATTACTTTATCTGTGCAATATGCATTAAAAACCCCTTCAATCAATATAAGTTGGCCCGGCTTTCAGTACTTTCAGTACTTTGATTAGTTATAGCTATTGACAACCGTCCGTCTGTCCGCTTGTCCGTTCAGATTTTCTGAAACGAAAACTGGCCCCGATTTCCCGAACCATCTCAAATTAAAACGTAGCTCAATATTGCGTTTTGGCTCAAACTCGAGTCACAACTTGAGAAATATCTCAATGTGCATCTCTTGAAACAGTTTTGAGAAAAATCTCAGACTCAGTTGTTTTATTTCGTGACACCGATTTTGAGTTCGACGATTTGGGTCAATAATTGAGCTTAGATTTTGATGAAAGCGGCAGTTCGTTTAGTTCAAGAAAACTGACGGTGGAATTGAAAAAGCTCCTGTGTTGATGTATCGCAGATGTATTTTGCCGGAAACAGGTTAGATCATTTCCATTGTATGTAAATATTTTTTGCCCTGTTGAATGTGCTTAACTAAACAGGTTCGTATGTGAATGTGCAAACCTAAACATGTATGTGTTTATTATGCGGTTGAGTAGTTCTATCTACTGTAAGAGAGATTGAGTTGACAGGGAACGTCAGATACACAAGGCAGTGCCTCACACAGATCCCCAGGAAAACAACAGACTACAAAACATAAGGCACTGAGGAGGTGCAAGGGTAGACATGTTCGAGAATTTGGGTACAAGGAATGGTCTGGCCGACCATATAGAACAACTAAGGAGAATTTAGAGGGAAACAATGGGGGAGTTTAATGGATGAAATGCATCACGGAAGTCAGTCATAATAGGCCAAAGGGTTAGCAAAGCGTTATCATACTGATAATAAGTGTACAGATAATCGTATGAGTACAAAATCAGCATAACGATGTGTCCTTACTTAACACCCCATGCATACAGCGATACATGCATGCTATTTGATTGCTCATATATGCCACATAGAAATTATAACTAACTACTGTGTACAACTTTATAGCGAGTGTACATTTATTAAGGTAGGCAATCTATAAGATGATTTTCGATTTTTGTGTCATCGAAGCATTTTGTTTCCCATTCTAAATTAGTATAATAATACTTGTTTCAAGGCTACAAGTTCCATTTTGTTGTAGAGACATATTAAATTAACCTTATCATTGTATGAGATTATTTGGCCTGGCATAATGATTACGTTAAATTTCCCCCTCTCGGTCCGTGGAGAACTATTTCATGGTTTGGATTCTTCTGTTATGGATTCCTTTCCCATTTTTGTTCACTCATCATTCTTCCTCAATTAACTAGTTTCGGTATTCAGTCAGACAATTCCTTATCGCCCCATCCCCTAAGATGTTTGCCCTAGCGTTGTTATGATGCCTATGTTACATTGTAATTGATGTTTGGAGTCGTCTAGTGAATGTGGTTGTCCATGTACCAACCTTATTCTTCTTACATGCTTCACCATATTATTTTCTATTGTATTTTATGCAAATGTTTGTTTTTACGAACTGGGCTATGTATACTTAAATATACCAAACAGCTACGACACGTAGGCTTTCAATGACCCTTCCACGTTCCAGAATGTGATGGCTGAACAGGAATCGAGGGATAACATCACCACATACCAAGACCACTATTTGGAGTGCCGATTTGTATATTTTACTGATACCTAACCTTCCACAATTGCGGCAAATAACGTTTGAAAAATCCATGGTAAATGTGCGTACAGTAAAACCTTAATAATACGACCACTCTTAGAACCCTTGAAAACTGGTCTTTATATTGAGGTGCTCTGAATATTGAGGTTGAGCAAAACAGTGAAAACGGACTTGGAAATGGTGTTCTTCATTTTGAGGTGGTCTTAATATTGAGGTGGTCTTTATGTGAGGTTTTACTGTATAAGAAAACTAATTATAAATTGATATCAGTTATGGAAATGCTCGAGCTTATGTTTGTGATTTCCGAATGTCCAAATATCACATTACTCACTGTAAATTTGTTATCAGCAGTAGCCGGTAGGTGTCTAGTTGTGTCGGAAAAAATGAATTTCATGTCAGTTTGGGTTTCCCTATGCCATTACTGTCATCTTTACATTCAACTTTAATGCAATGTTTTACCGAGTGTGATTCTCCAGGGGATAAGGGGAGGCTGTGCTCATTAAATGAGCGCTGCTATGGGATGTACAACCTCTTCTGTAAGTGACGTCAATTTAAGAAAACGCAACATTTGAAGTCACTATTTGCAAGCAGGAAACACTGCATATGGTCACTTCGTTTTCATATTGCCATATACGGCAAATATTGCTTACTGGCAGTACATGGTGACGTCACGTGTGACGTTCACGTATGGCGTTTTCTGGAAATGACAAATGAGATTTGGTGACCAGAATTTTCAATGCTGACTTACGTGAAATAAGTAGGAATTCACTTTCATAATTGGCAACTCACATCTGATTCTCTAAGTATAATAAGCGGTCGACGATTTAAGGTGACATTCACGAAATCAGTTACCATAACACACATGTACCGTAGCAGTATACAGACAATCACATGACATCGACGTGATCAAATGCAAAGAAAATCTTATTAACAAACCATGGTGGTCGTTCGTATAATCCAATTTTCTCATATTGTGAAGGTTAAAACAATTATTCCAAATTGAAATACAGTCGACCTCGGTTATTCAACAACCTTCTATCCGAATACTTCGTATCATCCAAAATAGATATCGAGTCACGATGTTCTTCTTACCCACATTAAATTGAAATGGGTTATTCGAAACCATGTATCATTCGAAATAAAATTTCTAACCCAATGAATTCGAAAGAACGAGGTCCGACTGTACGTAGTTGCAATGCGTTTAAGAATGCTGCATCGGGTGCTCTGCGCTTTTGTTGCACATTATCAAGTTTCGTTGCATTCATTTTCAGGTGATACATTGATAACATCAACACAGAGACATACTGCCACTACATAGCGTCTACAATTAGGGCAAGGTATCTTTGCTTGCAAAACCATTTGGGAAATTTGTAATAACCAATCATGTTCACTGGTTGCTGTAAAACTAAGCGAACTTAGCATGCAGTTGTTAAAATGTTACGAACTCACAGACGAACGTAACAGCTGTTCTAAAACATTGCAGTATCAAAAGTAAAATCAGCTGAAACAAGCTTTAAATATTTAAGGAAAATCTAGTGGATATTAAGGAAAATATTACTTTGAAGGAACATGTTTCGTGAATACCACCCCAGAGTGCTTTATTTACCAACGATCGAGTTTGTGTGAGGCCAATATTTAACACCCGAATGTTTATAGGGAAAGAAAAAAGTTGTTGTCAAGAAAATAGTTCACCATGTGTGAAACAATGACTGATATTACTAATTTTTAAAATGTATCAAAAACGCTGTGACCATTTTTCATTGCGATCATAAAACTATAATACGAACATTAACTCTTTTGTAATATTGTTATAATTAAGCCGGAGTTGTCTTTCTTTGTTTAAGTATAGTAAGTACGATTCTCTGCCAGGTTAGCAGTTTACGACTGACATTCATTTGCTTAAGTAACCCATGAGAATACGATGCAAAACGTAATTGACTATCTCGTTTTACATATACAGTAAAACCTCAATAATATGACCACCCTTGGGACTCATGAAAAAAATGGTCTTATTATTGATGTGGTCTTAACATTGAGGTTCAATAAAGAGCAAAACAGTGAAATTTTTCTTAATTTTGAGGTGGTCTTATTATTGGGGTGGTCTTTAAGTGAGGGTTTACTGTATATTGTAGGGATATAAGAACGCCAGTCATACATTTTGCTGTAAATTTTATAACCAATCTGAATGTAGTTGTAAAGTTCGGTCAAACTAATCCTTGTGTAGCGCGCATTATTTCCTAACAATCTTAAGTAAAACCTCTCTTTAAAGAGCATCTCAATTGTAGGACCACCTAAAAATTAAGAACACAATTTTCAAATGCATATCACTGTATACTACCATAGAAAAACGGATTGGTCTAACTATAAACTATGGAGAAATAAAACAACGCATATGATTGAACAATCTAAACGTGAATACTATAATAATGCTGTAAGAAATAAAACTGATTCGAAGGAGATATGGAAACATATAAAACACGTCACAAACAGCGAGAAACTTAACAATATTACCCTACCAACAAACATAAAGCTTGGTGACCAAGTAATCACCGACATGCATGAGATTCTCAATGCATTTAATGACCATTTCATAAATATTTCACGCTTTCTAAATAAATCAGGGTTTGAAAAGAGATCCTTTGCTAATTTAAAACAACATTTAGATAGTAAATTGAAAACTAGGTTATTTAATATAGAGTACATAACGATTCTGGAAGTTAAACACATCATAGATAACCTTAACCGTAAAAAGGCAACTGGTGAAGATGGAATAGGTCCAAATATTTTGAAAATATGTTCTGATCAAATTGTAATTGCAATAACAAGCATTATAAACAATAGCATCGAAGCTGGTGTATTTCCTGATAGATTAAAAAGAGCTTATGTATTACCAATTTACAAAAAAGGGTCAAAAGAAGATATGAGCAACTACAGACCGATCTCAATTCTAAACACAATTTCAAAAATATTTGAAAGACATATAGCAAATCAATTGCACAAGTACTTAAGTGAAACAAATATTTTACATGACACACAATCTGGTTTTAGAAAATCACATTCATGCCAAACGGCTCTTACGCAAATGATAGATACCTGGATGAAAGGTATCGATGATGGAGACTTGATCGGAAGTGTTTTTCTTGATTTTAAAAAAGCTTTTGACCTTGTAGATCACGAAATACTGCTTTACAAACTAGGTTTGTACCATTTTAATGACAATGCAGTTAATTTATTCAAATCATACCTTGATTGTAGAAAACAATATGTGAAGATTGGTCAAAATAAATCCAACACTTCAGTTGTATTAACAGGTGTCCCTCAGGGATCTATATTGGGTCCTTTGTTATTTTTAATATATGTTAATGACTTGCCTATGTGTATTCAAAATTCACAGATAAATATGTATGCAGATGATACAACTTTGTATTATATTACTTCCGATATCAATGATATAGAACTCTATCTACAAATGGATTTGGAATATGTTCAGAATTGGTGTTCAAAAAACAATATGGCTATAAATCCTGCAAAAACAACATGCATGTTACTAGGTTCAAAATACAAAACTAAACACTCAAAGCAAATACGTATATCAATTACAAACTCGGCGATAGAAAATGTAAATAAACAAAAATCATTGGGCTTAACCATCGATAATTGTTTGCAGTGGAATGAACATATCAATGATTTATGCATAAAAGTTACTAATAAAATAAATTTACTGAAAAGAATTTCAAACTATTTAACACATGAAATGAAAACTGTATACTACAATGCATATATCCTACCACTATTTGATTACTGTGTAACAATTTGGGGGACATGTAGCCAAACAAATATATACAAAGTTTCTAAATTGCAAAAGCGTTCAGCAAGGACAATACTTCAACTACCACTAAAAACTCCATCCCACAAAATGTTCCTGGTGTTATCATGGCTTCCATTTACAATAAGATACAAATATCAGATAGGAATTCTAATATATAAAGCTGTAAATACCCTTGCCCCAGAATATTTTTGTAATTTAATACAAAAATCTAAAAACAATACATATAAACTACGATCTGAAACATATACAAATTTAACATGTAAAATACCACGTACGCAATATTTGAAACGCACGTTTGGTTATTCTGGTATGGAGGTATGGAATGAAATTCCCGTAGAAATTAGACAGAAGCAATCGTTGAACGCGTTTAAAACTGCTTTCTTTAAATTATTGTATATAAGTACATATGGCGAATCGACACCTTAATCAGGATAACGTATTATAATTTACAGAAATATAAGTACTATGTATGAAAGTTCTGCTCAATTTCTATCTTGATGACTGTTTCACGCAATATTTATGTGTCTATAGTATAGACGTTATTTACTTCCCCATGTATTCTATTATATGATGTCAATTTTCTCTTTTTATCTAAAATTATTTCATTTAATAGAAATTAATGTAAGTTCCCCTTTCCGCATTAGCACTTCTTTCATCGCTCATGATTATACATGTAACATATGCTCCATGTTCTTTCCCCCAATTCGTCCTATTATTACTGATTATCTTGAAATTGTTAAATGATATATTCCAAACAATAATGATTTCCCCCCCTTTTGTCCCACTAAATTCTCCTTAGTAGTACTTTATGGTCGTACAGACCATTCCTTGCACCCAATACTACCCTAGCACCTCCTCAATGCCTTATATTATTTCCCGGGAGTCGGTGTGGGGAGACAATGTATTGTGCATGCGGCGTCCCCTGTAATTATTTATTGGTTTAGCATTATAAAAATGCTTATATTTTTTGTGTCCTCTTTGTATTGTAATAATTTATGTATGTATGAAGGCCTCTTGTTAGATAAGTTTATGTATGTAAGTTTTATGTGTATTAGCTTAAGGAGTTACCTTCAATAAATAAAGTTTATTATTATTATTATTATTATTACTGTTTTGCTATTTATTCAACCTCAGGCCGTGCGACGTCACGACGTAAGACTATAGTCATGCGTCTCTAAAATAGGCGGAATCGGCACCGTACCGCCATGGAAACGACCTTTCACGTGTAAGGGGCACACACTCGCTCAATTCACCTGAGTATATGCTCCCACACAGCGCTTTGATTCCACTACATTCCTTTCACACGCTGCTGTATTACCAAGTATATTTTGATATTTGACCCTTTTAACTTTTCTGATATCACCAATGATTTAGTCGCAGTAAACGAAATCACCGTTCGTTCATAATACTAAATTTCATTGGTCGGCACGAACACGTGTCTACTGTGTTTATAATAGGTGGGTATTTTCAAGTGTTACAAGAAAAACATTGATGCATAGCATCTGGTCAGCGCAGAACCTATTGTACAAAGAAAGCTTAATTATTTATGGGAGTGTGTAGGAAAAGAGATGATGTTTGGTTAAAAATGTGTCTCTTAGGAAAGTGTTTCAACCATGCAATTGCGGGGTAATGAAAAATATTACATAATTGGTGACAGGACTGTTTGTGCCAAAGGTGACTCGTCTCGGGACAATTAGTGCCATTTGAAATATTTACTGTGTCATTCCATCCTGATGTTTTAAAAATATTATATAGTCATCATACATGAGTTATATACAATTTTGGCAAATGAAATTCTATCTATATGACGTATAGCTAGTCATGTTCTATTTCATTTGTTTATTCATAGAATTATTTATGACTTATATGAATTCTATTGGACTGTTTATCAAGTTGGAGACACATTGTCACAGCGTGAAATGTCTTTGCTATGAAACGTCTTGGAGCGACATAAGCAACAGCATGGTAGAGCGACTGCACACATGCATGGGTATAAAGATCATTAACACCTAATAAAAGGATTTTTTTTGGTAAATATAAATAAAAGTTCAGTTTTAGGCTGGAAAAAGACATGTTAGAACAAGTATCTGAAATTATATGATATTTAAAGCTTTAACGAAAAGATTTACAATAATATTGTAGGTGAGAGCCGGAAATTCGGTGAAAACGCTGTCATTATTAGCAGACCATTATAGTCAAAACAGTTTTTGAAATAGTGCAAATTGATAGATAGATAGATTTATTCGGTAAAAACATGAACATAACATGGCCGTAAATTAATGCAGACAACTTATAAAATATTATTATCAATGCATAAACAATAGAAACCATGAAATGCACACACAATACCAAGGATAACACAAAAAAGAGAAAAATGATTTTCACTTATTTCCATTGTGGTCCTTGAAATTGGTGGCAGTAACCATGGAACAGTCATGTTATTTAGCAAAATTATTAAGTACAAAGATAACAAATCTAGACAAATTTCTTAGCTTATATCACAGAGAATTACATAAATTATATCACGGAACTTATTGACCTTATCACACTGCATTCGTGGCCTATACATGTATTATAACAAAACACTTGCAACATAAAAAATTAAAAAAAAAAAAATGAGATCATAAATGTAACCAGTATGGATTGTAATTGCCTTGCAAAAACTGTAAAACAAACTTAACATCACAATGAAATATGATAAGATATAAAGTAATGCATATGAATAAGAAATTTATATACTAATAAAATGAATTTATTATGATAGCTAAAACTGTAAATTTAAAATGACCTTTAAGACTGCAATAGGTACTGTTTGATGGCAGACTTGAAATGGTTTGGTTTTGAAATATTCCTTATATTTTGAGGAAGACTATTCCACAAATTAATACCATTGTTTGAGAATGTCTTTGTCCCAAAACTACCTACCCTAGGCTTGGAGAAACGACCAGTATCCACAAAGGTAAAATTATCCGCAAAATGATCAGACACTGGCTGAGCTACCTTATTAAACCTTGTACAGCAACCGTGCACATCACTTAGTGGTTTAAAATGCTCATTAAGATACTCAGGGGCAAGGCCATTCTTTACCTTATGGACATGACAAAGCATAATTTGCTCTACCCTTTTTGACACAGGTAGCCAACCTAAACTTGAAAATTGCCCTTGACCAACATGAGACCTGTTATCCATCTGTAAAACAAACCTGATCATCTTATTTTGGGTAGTCTGGAGTTTATTTTTAAGTGACTGGGTAAGACCTGGATACCAAAAGGAACAAGCATAGTCATAGTGGCACTGTATAAGGGACATAACCAAGAGTTTTCTGGTGTGCATATTTAAGAACTTACCTTTTCTGTATAAGAACTTTAACCTGGAGTTTGCCTTACTGATAACTGACTTGGCTATGGACTCACCAGACAGACTCTGTTCTATTTTAGCACCAAGGTACTTAACAAAACTTGATGGAGTAATTGGCACCCCATTACAAGACACATTTAGCTGGGGATTAGACCTTAGTTTGGGCTTTGATCCAAACAATATTGATTCTGTCTTGCCAAGGTGTAGGGACAGTTTGTTGTCCACTAGCCACTCACTAATGAGTTCCAGGTCACTTGAAAGAATGGATTCAATTTCTGATATGCTTTTACCAGCTACCAAAATGCCCGTATCATCAGCATAGAGCAATATTTTATTGTTAACCACAGCGGCCATATCATTCACATATATTAGAAATAAAAGAGGGCCAAGGATGGAACCCTGAGGGACACCACATGTGACAGTGGCCTCTGAGGACAATGTGCCAGATACGTCGACAATCTGATGGCGATCTGAGAGATAGGATTGAAACCATCTAACAGCGTCAGCATGGAGACCTATAGCCTCAAGTTTCTATTTTTCTTGAAGACATAAAAAGCTTTGTCTCTGTCATCAATACTATGTAAAATGTCAGAGGATATCCAAGGCTGTGTGCGTTGCTTACATCTAACTTCCTTAACAGGTGCAATACCATCAAGAACAGATATAAAAATAGATTTAAAATTTGTCCAAGCTTCTGATACATTGTCACTGAGTAGAACACTACTCCAGTCTGTAGATAAAAGACATTGTTCAAAGTTTTCTTTACTGTAGTTTTTCAAGGATCTGATGTGAACATTGTTATGTTTACCAATAGACATATTTGTTTTCTTGCGTGTACAATAAACAACAGAATGGTCACTAATAGATGAATCAATGACACCACTATAAGTAATTATGTCAGCATCTGATACCAATATTAAGTCTATGCATGTAGATGAAGTTTTACAGATTCTAGTAGGATCTTGTATAAGTTGTTTCAAATAAAACATGTTTGTAAATGATGATAATTGATCAACAAGAGTACATCTTCAGTTAACAGATAACAGATAACAGATTCAGTTCCAACATGCACATACATGGAGCACACCACTTCCAGCACTGCAAAGAAGTGCTGTTGAGTTGGTGGACGCAAGTACAATAATACATGTACATGTATATGCATGTGTTTCACCACAGAGAATTTTGACAGACATCTCGAAATCCAGTATATGAATGCACTTCTTTAAGACTTTATGAATGAAAAATACAAATTGAACAGTAATCAAACTGGACAGTTTTTACATGAAAGTATATAAAAATAATTTAGGTATGGTGAATTACAGCTTCAATGCAAACGTACAGTGAGAAACAAAATATTTATAGAAAGTAAATACTGAACACATCAATAACAATGAAATGGCCATAGTAAAAACAGTATGAACTGCATATATTTGCAGGCAAGTAGTTATAGTGCCAACATGTGAATTTTTTTTCTACTTCTAAAAATTTTCTTATAATTTGATTTTTCTTAATCTTAAAATTCTCAAAATTTCACTGACGGTGCTTTTTTCTCAAATTCTATCCATTTAATGAGTAACCAAAACATTGAGCAATGCTGGCTGCAAACTTAAAACTAGACATCATTGACCAACCCGCTTAGACTTGAATGTTAATGGGTCGTATCTCCTTAATGCCTTGGTGGATATGCATCAAAGATGTATTACATAATCTACACTTCTGATAGCTTCTATTTGCCATGTTACATTTCCTTGAACACTGGTTAAGTATTTCTTGCCTTAAACTAAATACATGTATGTTATATCTGGACACAACCACTGACAGACAGGGTGATTCTGAACAAGGTGAAAACTGTATAGCAAGTCTTATAGCATTTCAAGTTTAAAATTATAATGTTCAATAGCACAATGTTAGTCTTAGCTAAACTTCAACAGCCTTTCAAACTTCAAATTTGTCTTTAAACAGTTTCATCTGATTTCCTCTCATTTAAACAAAATAACGCTACCGTACATTGTAATAAGAGGGCTTACCATTGTGTGATCTAATTTCTAGTTGTGTAGCTATTCTTCCATGCTATCCTAGATTAATGCATTTTCTCAATCAAGACGTTTATAACGAAGCATCGAATCGTACACATATGTGTTGATCAGAATTATAGACAGACCAAACACATACTATTATACAGCTCCATGCTCGCTTTATTCTATCCGAATTTGTTTTCATTTCCTATCGTTATCCGTTTTTGCTACTGCATGAATTTTCCAGTATGTGTATGATTTTCCAAGCTTGTCACAAGTATTTCATGCTGCACAAGTATCCCGAACCTTTAAAAGTCTGTGTAGCGGTTGAATCAACCTTTATTTAGCCTAAGTTTTGATGCATTTAATGTAATAAATTTCTTGCATATCGTCAGTGATCTTTGCAGGTACTCCCATGTTTATAGGGATCGTTACGGTAGCCAGGCATATATGTAATATCGTTGTCGTCTTTAAGGATGTACAAATGTGATTTTAATGCCAGATTTTATCTTGTATACCTAATTTTTCTGTTTTCCATTACTAGTATTTAAAACATGTTAATCTCAGGAAAAAACGTGTAACCAATTATGTTACGAATGACATTCAAGAACGACTACTCTCGATAGCTTAAAATATGGACAGACTATTTTCGGAAATCGTGGGATTTCTTTTTGTAACAGCGCTCTTCTTTACATAAAACAAATGTTCATCTACTTTAATAACTGATCCTAACTAAGGCTATATCTTTGACAGTATCAAATATAGTCGGCGCCCTCCCGGGGCGCCGACTAATAACCAATGAAATGTGTACACAATGTATATCCATTCGTGTCGAGAGAAATTTTGACGATCTATCTAATCGGTTTTATTTCATGTCATTTAGCATTTAGGCCTACATACGGCAGTGTTTCGTTCTTTCATCGAGGATTGTACTGATACGTAATAGTGAGGCGAATTTTAAAATATGCACATATTCTGTATCGACAGCTGTGTAAATGACCTTTTATCACTACACATTTACAGGCATCCGAATAATTTTGGCATGCCGACAAAACGATAGTCACACTTACGTTAGATTTATTTAGTTTTCTAGCAATTATCATTGTCGCAGCACCGTTTCTTTGACTGCGTAAGCTGTCTATTTACTGCACACTCCGCATAAGCTTTATTTACACATGTTTACTGTCCTACTTTTTGGACATTAGCGAGTCGTTGTAAGTGGATCGCTGTATCGTTCCTGTACACAGCCTCGGTTTGAGTGGTGTATCGTTCCTGTACACAGGCCTCGGTGTGAGTGGTGTATCGTTCCTATACACAGGCCTCGGTGTGAGTGGTGTATCGTTCCTGTACACAGGCCTCGGTGTGAGTGGTGTATCGTTCCTGTACAAGGGTTTCGGTGTGAGTGGTGTAACCTTTCTGTACATAGGCCTCGGTTTGAGTGGTGTAACGTTCCTGTACACAGGCCTCGGTATGAGTGGTGTAACGTTCCTGTACACAGGCCTCGGTGAGTGGTGTAACGTTCCTGTACACAGGCCTCGGTTTGAGTGGTGTATCGTTCCTGTACAAGGGTTTCGGTGTGAGTGGTGTATCGTTCCTGTACACAGGCCTCGGTGTGAGTGGTGTACCGTACCTGTACACAGGCCTCGGTTTGAGTGGTGTATCGTTCCTGTACAAGGGTTTCGGTGTGAGTGGTGTATCGTTCCTGTACACAGGCCTCGGTGTGAGTGGTGTAACGTTCCTGTACACAGGCCTCGGTGTGAGTGGTGTAACGTTCCTGTACACAGGCCTCGGTGTGAGTGGTGTAACGTTCCTGTACACATGCCTCGGTATGAGTGGTGTAACGTTCCTGTACACAGGCCTCGGTGTGAGTGGTGTAACGTTCCTGTACACAGGCCTCGGTTTGAGTGGTGTACGTTCCTCTACAAGGGTTTCGGTGTGAGTGGTGTAACGTTCCTGTACACAGGCCTCGGTTTGAGTGGTGTATCGTTCCTGTACAAGGGTTTCGGTGTGAGTGGTGTAACGTTCCTGTACACAGGCCTCGGTTTGAGTGGTGTATCGTTCCTGTACAATTGTTATGGTGTGAGTGGTGTGTCGTTCCTGTACACAGGCCTCGGTGTGAGTGGTGTAACGGTCGTGTACACAGGCCTCGGTGTGAGTGGTGTAACGTTCCTGTACACAGGCCTCGGTGTGAGTGGTGTAACGTTCCTGTACACAGGCCTCGGTTTGAGTGGTGTATCGTTCCTGTACAAGGGTTTCGGTGTGAGTGGTGTAACGTTCCTGTACACAGGCCTCGGTTTGAGTGGTGTATCGTTCCTGTACAATTGTTTCGATGTGAGTGGTGTATCGTTCCTATACACAGGCCTCGGTGTGAGTGTTGTAACGGTCGTGTACACAGGCCTCGGTGTGAGTGGTGTAACGCCCCTGTACACAGGCCTCGGTGTGAGTGGTGTAACGTTCCTGTACACAGGCCTCGGTGAGTGGTGTAACGTTCCTGTACACAGGCCTCGTTGTGAGTGGTGTAACGTTCCTGTACACAGGCCTCGGATTGAATGGTGTAGCGTTCCTGTACACAGGCCTCGGGTTGAGTGGTGTATCGTTCCTGTACAAGGGTTTCAGTGTGAGTGATGTAACGTTCCTGTACACAAGCCTCGGGTTGAGTGGTGTATCGTTCCTGTACAAGGGCCCCGGTGTGAGTGGTGTATCGTTCCTGTACACAGGCCTCGGTGTGAGTGCTGTAACGTTCCTGTACACAGGCCTCGGGTTGAGTGGTGTATCGTTCCTGTACAAGGGTTTTAGTGTGAGTGGTGTAACGTTCCTGTACACAGGCATCGGTGTGAGTGGTGTATCGTTCCTGTACAAGGGCCCCGGTGTGAGTGGTGTATCGTTCCTGTACACAGGCCTCGGTGTGAGTGGTGTAACGTTCCTGTACACAGGCCTCGGTTTGAGTGGTGTATCGTTCATGTACAAGGGTTTCAGTGTGAGTGGTGTAACGTTCCTGTACACAGGCATCGGTGTGAGTGGTGTATCGTTCCTGTACAAGGGTTTCAGTGTGAGTGGTGTATCTTTCCTGTACACAGGCCTCGGTGTGAGTGGTGTAACGTTCCTGTACACAGGCCTCGGTTTGAGTGGTGTATCGTTCCTGAAGAAGGGTTTCAGTGTGAGTGGTGTAACGTTCCTGTACACAGGCATCGGTGTGAGTGGTGTATCGTTCCTGTACACAGGCATCGGTGTGAGTGGTGTATCGTTCCTGTACACAGGCATCGGTGTGAGTGGTGTAACGTTCCTGTACACAGGCCTCGGTGTGAGTGTTGTAACGTTCCTGTACACAGGCCTCGGTGTGAGTGGTGTAACGTTCCTGTGCACAGGCCTCGGTTTGAGTGGTGTATCGTTCCTGTGTAAGGGTTTCAGTGTGAGTGGTGTAACGTTCCTGTACACAGGCCTCGGGTTGAGTGGTGTATCGTTTCTGTACAAGGGCCCCGGTGTGAGTGGTGTATCGTTCCTGTACACAGGCCTCGGTGTGAGTGGTGTAACTTTCCTGTACACAGGCCTCGGTGTGAGTGGTGTATCGTTCCTATACACAGGCATCAGTGTGAGTGGTGTATCGTTCCTGTACACAGGCATCGGTGTGAGTGGTGTAACGGTCGTGAATACGAGCCTCAGCTAGAGTAGTGTAACGTTCTATAATACGAGCCTCCGCTAGAGTAGTGTGACGTTCTATAATACGAGCCTCAGCTAGAGTAGTGTGACGTTCTATAATACGAGCCTCAGCTAGAGTAGTGTGACGTTCTATAATACGAGCCTCAGCTAGAGTACTGTGACGTTCTTAATACGAGCCTCAGCTAGAGTAGTGTGACGTTCTATAATACGAGCCTCAGCTAGAGTAGTGTGACGTTCTTAATACGAGCCTCAGTTAGAGTAGTGTGACGTTCTATAATACGAGCCTCAGCTAGAGTAGTGTGACGTTCTTAATACGAGCCTCCGGTAAAGTAGTGCAACGTTCTATAATACGAGCCTCAGCTAGAGTAGTGTGACGTTCTTAATACGAGCCTCAGCTAGAGAAGTGTAACGTTCTTTAATACGAGCCTCAGCTAGAGTAGTGTCACGTTCTTAATACGAGCCTCAGCTAGAGTAGTGTAACGTTCTATAATACGAGCATCAGCTAGAGTAGTGTCACGTTCTTAATACGAGCCTCCGCTAGAGTAGTGTCACGTTCTATAATACCAGCCTCAGCTAGAGTAGTGTAACGTTCTTAATACGAGCCTCAGC
Organism: Mactromeris polynyma; assembly: GCA_032209605.1. Classification (NCBI taxonomy): domain Eukaryota; kingdom Metazoa; phylum Mollusca; class Bivalvia; order Venerida; family Mactridae; genus Mactromeris; species Mactromeris polynyma. Next base: position 316,484 of record JASFXZ010000046.1, read on the forward strand.
TAGAGTAGTGTGACGTTCTATAATACGAGCCTCAGCTAGAGTAGTGTAACGTTCTTAATACGAGCCTCAGCTAGAGTAGTGTGACGTTCTATAATACGAGCCTCATCTAGAGTAGTGTAACATTCTTAATACGAGCCTCAGCTAGAGTAGTGTAACGTTCTATAATACGAGCCTCAGCTAGAGTAGTGTAACGTTCTATAATACGAGCCTCAGCTAGAGAAGTGTAAAGTTCTATAATACGAGCCTCAGCTAGAGTAGTGTAACATTCTTAATACGAGCCTCAGCTAGAGTAGTGTAACGTTCTATAATACGAGCCTCAGCTAGAGTAGTGTAACGTTCTTAAATCGAGCCTCAGCTAGAGTAGTGTGACGTTCTATAATACGAGCCTCAGCTAGAGTAGTGTAACAGTCTATAATACGAGTTCAGCTAGAGTAGTGTGACGTTCTATAATACGAGCCTCAGCTAGAGTAGTGTAACAGTCTATAATACGAGTTAAGCTAGAGTAGTGTGACGTTCTATAATACGAGCATCAGCTAGAGTAGTGTGACGTTCTATAATACGAGCCTCAGCTAGAGTAGTGTAACGTTCTATAATACGAGCATCAGCTAGAGTAGTGTAACGTTCTATAATACGAGCATCAGCTGAGTAGTGTGACGTTCTTAATACGAGCATCAGCTAGAGTAGTGAAACGTTCTATAATACGAGCCTCAGCTAGAGTAGTGTAACTGTCTATAATACGAGCCTCGGCTTCAGTAGTGTAACGTTCTATAATACGAGCCATAGCTAGAGTAGTGTAACGTTCTATAATACGAGCCTCAGCTAGAGTAGTGTAATGTTCTATAATACGAGCCTCAGCTAGAGTAGTGTAACGTTGCTATATACGAACCTAAGCGTAAGTGTAGTAACGGTCCTGAAAACAGGCCTCGGTGTGAGTGGTGTAACGTTGCTATTAACGGACCTCAACTTGAGTAGTGTAACGTACCTAAATACGGGCCCTGGATTTGAGTGTTGTAATGGTCGTGAATACGAGCCTCAGTTTTAAGTGGTATTATAAGGACGTTTTAAATGGCTGACAACCTGATAGTTTGTTTACCACTGTCCTCAAGTAAATAGCAACGCACCATACAAAGTAGTTTTTATTGATAAATCGATGCATTTACACCACGACAGAAGCGCACAACTTTAAAACCTTTGAAAAACATATACTCTGATACGAATGATCTTGTTCAGTTAGGGTGTTTGATGAATGGGTTAATTTCTGTCAGAAATATGTTCTGTATCGACATGTTGAGCAATGCGCGACAAATTTCATGCGCATTGTTTTTTATTTTTAAATTATTTACTCCGTAAACCATAGTAGATGTAGATAGAAAATGTGGTACATAGTGTTTGACAATTTGCAAAATATGAAGTATATGCTCATTCAGCCCACCCGACTAGCTCAGTTCATGGAGCGTTAGACTGTCACCCGGCATATCAAGGTTCGATTCCCGGGCTGGGCAGGTTATTTTCTACCATGACATTGGCTTCGGTCATGACATCCTCATGTGGAGAAGTTGGCAGTTGCTTGTTGAAGAGCAAGTTGGTTCTTGTTGATACATGTACTTATTTCCAGGAAAATGCAATGCAATGCAATGCAATACAATACAATACAACACGTTTAATTAGGCATTAAACGTTTTCAAAGTTTTTTGCCAATCGGTGAGAGAGTAATAGAGGCATAGAGAAAATTTAAAAATGAAATATGATGGTACAGTTACACAAAGTCAGACAAATATTTAACACAAATATACTCAGTACATTTAAAAAATCACCTTTTTGTTCTTGTGATATGTCTTTTAAATTTCATTTTGTCGTGTTTTAACATATCATTTTGATATGAAAATTGATTCGTTGATTGAAAGAAAATGTAGCGTTCATCACTGCGTTAAATGAAATAATATTATGATTATTTCTTATCTTCCATCCTGTGTTCATGAACTTTGAGAAATCTTACGTTTTGCGTTTTAATATGTTCTGAGTATAGTAATGCAAGTACAATGTAGTTTTCTCACATTTGTGGGTTTTCTTTTCGGCATAGAGAAGTAGATATATTTGCCAGGCGTTTTGATTTTGAAGACATGATATTATAATATATTTTAAGAGTTGGCCAATGGCAATTATATCGGCTGATATATGTTTGTCTTAAGTCTTGGTAAAAAGGACTAAATCATAACATCAACACTGTCAACATAATAGATGGGTTTGTTCTTACGGTTTTCAACACTAGGTTTGTCTGGTATGGAGCAAATTACGACTCAATCAATATCTGACCATTCCAGACTTTTTGGAGAGCATTAAAATCTAATAAATATTTTCTCTACATCAAACGAAGTTTAAAAAAAAATCTTGATCCTTAACCCAAGTTATTTGTGAACATGGGGCCTGTGTAATAACAGTTGTGAGAAAACACCTCACGATTAAAATCTATAATTGTTTAAAGCCGAATAACCAAATAGCAAAGATGAACTGCAAAATATCACTACCTGTTGTAGTAAGAAATTTCTCTTTTTTGTGTGTCGTTTACTATACACGGAAGGGACTATATCCGGTGTACGGTGATCCAACGTGTTATGTGTACTACTCACGGAGGGACGATATTCGGTGTACGGGGATCCACCGTGTTATGTGTACTACTCACGGAGGGGACTATATCCGGTGTACGGAGATCCACTGTGTTATGTGTACCACTCACTGAGGGGACGATATCCGGTATATGGGGATCCACCGTGTTATGTGTACTACTCACTTAGGGGACTATATTCGGTGTACGGGGATCCACCGTGTAATGCGTACCACTAACTGAGGAGACTATATCCGGTGTACGGAGATTCACCGTGTTATGTGTACCACTCACTGAGGGGACTATATTCGGTGTACGGGGATCCACCGTGTTATGTGTACTACTCACGGAGGGGACGATTTCCGGTGTACGGTGATCCACCGTGTTATGTGTACCACCCACTGAGGGGACTATATCCGGTGTACGGGGATCCACCGTGTTATGTGTACCACTCACTGAGGGGACTATATTCGGTGTACGGGGATCCACCGTGTTATGTGTACTACTCACGGAGGGGACGATATCCGGTGTACGGGGATCCACCGTGTTATCTGTACCACTCACTGAGGGGACTATATTCGGTGTACGGGGATCCACCGTGTTATGTGTACCACCCACTGAGGGGACTATATTCGATGTACGGGTATCCACCGTGTTATGTATACCACTCACGGAGGGGACTATATCCGGTGTACGGTGATCCACCGTGTTATGTGTACTACGCACTGAGGGGACTATATTCGGTGTACGGGGATCCACCGTGTTATGCATACCACTCACTGAGGGGACTATATTCGATGTACGGGTATCCACCGTGTTATGTATACCACTCACGGAGGGGACTATATCCGGTGTACGGTGATCCACCGTGTTATGTGTACTACGCACTGAGGGGACTATATCCGGTGTACGGTGATCCACCGTGTTATGTGTACCACTCACTGAGGGGACTATATCCGGTGTACGGTGATCCACCGTGTTATGTGTACTACTAATGAATAAACGATAAGCATTTTAAATTGCTGTATTTTAAGTTTAATTTTCACGAAATGAGTTCTATATCTGAGACTGAAGAAATTGTTTTGGTAATTGGTCGTACAGTCACATAAACAGCTAGGGACATGTATGGAACGCCGCAACTGCCTTATTTGACGTTACAACTTGATGTGCAGTCGAATCAGCCTTGTACGTGACGGTTTCGTTATTATATGTGGCGGTTTATCATTACATGTGACAGAATTGTCAGTCCATGTGGTGGGGTCAACATTATGTGTGATACTTTTATTCATACATGTGACGGTATTATCATTATATGTGACAGAAAAGTCATTCCGTGTGGTGGATTAAACATTACGTGTGATAGTTTCACCTTTATATGTGACACTTTTATTCATACATGTGATGACACCATTAATACATGTGACGGTAGTATCATTATATGTGACAGAAAAGTCATTCCGTATGGTGGGGTCAACATTACGTGTGGTAGTTTCACCTTGATATGTGACACATTTATTTATCCATGTGACGACACTTCTTATACATGTGACTGTTATATCAATATATGTGACAGAATTGTCATTCCATGTGGTGGAGTCAATATTACGTGTTGTAGTTTCACCTTGATATGTGACACTTTTATGTATACATGTGATGACACTCCTAATATATGCGACGGTTTCATCATTATATGTATCTTCGTTAAATATGTCACAATACGTTTGATATATATGTCATTACATGTGACCAAATGTTCATTACGTGTGACGGTTCGATCTATATGTGCAACCTTTCCGCTATTTCTCTCTTTGGGTTTTCTCCATTTTGAAATTAACCAACACTATTTCCTTTTCATATTATTGCAAAGAGATATAGAAACACTGTCAGTTCTTCAGTTTGCCACCTAGAAAAAATAGTGCAATAGTGACGATATGTCACATATAATGATAAAACGGTCACATGTATTAATGGTGTCGTCACGCGTATGAATAAAGGTGTCACATACCAAGGTGAAACTATCACACGTAATGTTGACCCCATCATACAGAATGACTTTTCTGTGACATATAATGATAATACCGTCACATGTATAAGAAGTGTCGTCACATGTATAAATAAAAGTGTCACACATCAGAATAAAACTACCACACGTAATGATAACTCCATCGCACGGAATGACGATTCTGTCACATGTAATGTTAGTACCGTCACATGTATTAAGGAAGCCATCACATGTATGAATAAAAGTGTCACATATAAAGGTGAAACTACCACACATAATGTTGAATCCACCACACGGAATGACGACTATTACATATATAATGATGAAACCGTCACATGTATAAGTGATATCACAAAACAGGGTGAAACGATCACACGTAATGTAAACTCCACCACACGGAATGATGATTCTGTCACATATAATGATAAAACCGGCACATATATTAGAAGTGTCGTCGCATGTATAAATAAAAGTGTCATATATCAGGGTAAAACTATAACACGTAATGTTGACTCCACCACACAAAATGACTTTCCTGTCACATGTAATGATAATAACGTCACATGTATACATAGAAGTGTCACATATCGAGGTGAAAGCGTCACATGTAATGCTCTTACGACTGCGCGTCAAGTTGTAACGTCAAATAAGGCAGTTGCGGCGTTCCATAGACATGCAGGTGACTGTTCCTGTTAACAGGGGGGGGGGGGGGGGGATAAAACCACCGACCTTCCGTAACCTAGCTTGATGTCGTTCCAGCATACTGATTCTATATCCAGGGTGGTGGTCGGGGACTCCAATATCGTGTGGTTACGCTCACTGACTGACAAGTGCAGTATTACCTGTCATTCCGACCACCTTTTACAAGCGACCTCCTGTCCTTTACGAGCATTCTGAATTCCTCCCGTGCGTTAAATTAATATACATAAGCGACCACCTGTTAAAAGCGACTATCGTCCTTTTTTTCTACACAGCGTCGTTGCTAAGCGACCCCTATAGGCGAAAATATTTCATTTTTGATTGGTTTCTATAGATTTTAGTACAAACAGGTACAGGTGATTTAAACATGTGTAGTATGTCTTTAATAAAATATCTTAATAGCTGGATTAAAGTATTTCTAAAATATTAAATGAAATGCATTGTACTTAACGTTAAAAGTTTTACTGTATCTTTACTTAAGATACCATCTGTTTTAAGATACCATCTGTTTTAAGATACCATCTGTTTTAAGATACCATCTGTTTTAAGATACCATCTGTTTTAAGATACCATCTGTTTTAAGATACCATCTGTTTTAAGATACCATCTGTTTTAAGATACCATCTGTTTTAAGATACCATCTGTTTTAAGATACCATCTGTTTTAAGATACCATCTGTTTTAAGATACCATCTGTTTTAAGATACCATCTGTTTTAAGATACCATCTGTTTTAAGATACCATCTGTTTTAAGATACCATCTGTTTTAAGATACCATCTGTTTTAAGATACCATCTGTTTTAAGATACCATCTGTTTTAAGATACCATCTGTTTTAAGATACCATCTGTTTTAAGATACCATCTGTTTTAAGATACCATCTGTTTTAAGATACCATCTGTTTTAAGATACCATCTGTTTTAAGATACCATCCTGCCCACTTGAGTGGTCTCTTAAGACAGGTTCGAGTGTACTTGCCCGACACCGCTGCTGATTCGAACTATAGTTCGTAGACCGGGAGATATTTGGAGTTGATAAGTATTTAGTCATGTCATTCTGTAAGCGATTAGATTGTTATCGTCTACTTGACTCACGTATTATTCAAGATACTAATGTCGGATTTGAGCAGACAAGTTCACCAGAGAAAGCAACTATACATTTTATGTCGTCCACCAAATGGTTGTTAAGCTAACACCGATAAATTATGCTACGTCATGTGTATCTGAGCAGTGATTTCAAACGTTTTTTCAATATTTAATTTTGACACACTTAAAGAAGAGTCCTTCCGTTCCATTGTTGCTAAACACGATAGTTGGACAATGTGTACACTCAAACATTATTGAATACCGGTAAGATGTATTCACTTCTGTTTAAATATTTCGGAACAAGATATTAATTGTGTAAACGAATGTTCAACATTTTCATCAAGTGACTATAATTGATATAATGCTAAAATATCGCGAGATTTAAAGTGAATCACCCCGTTGTGTAGGTGCGTGACATTAAGTCGAGACGAACAACTGCTAAACCTTTATCTTAATCCAAGTTTATAGATTGTGGTTTTAACTAGATGCTCTGACATAATTTAATCCTTATACAAATAATACAATTGAGTACCTGGTACGTCATTCGAAAGGAATTTCTAATATTTTATAATGATTTCGATGTCACAGATTTTGATATACTTCGGCCTAGATGGAAATATTCTTTGTTTCCCTCCCACGAAATTGCCCCATCGTCAAAATGTTTTCAAAGTACGACAACAATAATATTTTTGAAAATCTGTTTCTGATTATAAAACACACTAAAACTTCTGTTGTATCAATTTAAAATCATATTGATGATATTCCAGTTATACTATTTACCGAGCTGAAAAAGTGATGTTATTCAAAACCGTCTCCCATGGACAAGTGTTTAAGGCATTCGCCTTCGGAGCGGCACCGGTTAATGTGAGATTGTTAATGTGAGATTGTTAATGTGAGCAACCAGTTAATGTGAAATTGTTAATGTGAGTAACCGGTTAATGTGAGATTATTAATGTGAGCAACCAGTTAATGTGAAATTGTTAATGTGAGCAACCGGTAATGTGAGCAAATTGTTAATGTAAGCAAATGGTTAATGTGAGCAACCGGTTAATGTGAGCAACCGGTTAATGTGAACAACCAGTTAATGTGAACAACCAGTTAATGTGAACAACCGGTTAATGTGAAACAAGTTAATGTGAACAACCGGGTAATGTGAGCAACCGGTTAATGTGAAACAAGTTAATGTGAACAACCGGGTAATGTGAGCAACCGGTTAATGTGAGCAACCGGTTAATGTGAATAACCGGTTAATGTGAACAACACGTTAATGTGAGCAACCGGTTAATGTGAGCAACCGGTTAATGTGAACAACACGTTAATGTGAGCAACCGGTTAATGTGAGCAACCGGGTAATGTGAGCAACCGGTTAATGTGAGCAACCGGTTAATGTGAAAAACCGGTTAATGTGAGCAACCGGTTAATGTGAGCAACCGGTTAATGTGAGCAACCGGTTAATGTGAACAACACGTTAATGTGAACAACCAGTTAATGTGAGCAACCGGTTAATGTGAGCAACCAGATACCGTGAACAATCAGTTAACGTGAACCACCGGTTAATGTAAGCAACAGGTTAAGGTGAGCAACCGGTCAATGTGAACAACCAGTTAATGTGAGCAACCGGTCAATGAGAGCAACCAGATACCGTGAACAATCAGTTAACGTGAACCACCGGTTAATGTGAGCAACCAGATAATGCGAAAAAACAGTTAACGTGAACAACCCGTGAATGTAAGCAACATGTTAATGTGAACACTCGGTTAATATGAGCAATCGGTCAATGTGAGCCGGTTAATGTGAGCAACCGGTTAATGTGAGCCGGTTAATGTGAGCAACCGGTTAATGTGAGTAACCGGTAAATGTAATAAACTGGTTAATGTGAACAACCGTTTAATGTGAGTTACCAGATAATGCGAAAAAACAGTTAACGGGAACAACCCGTGAATGTAAGCAACAGGTTAATGTGAACACTCGGTTAATATGAGCAATCGGTCAATGTGAGCCGGTTAATGTAAGCAACCGGTTAATGTGAGCCGGTTAATGTGAGCAACCGGTTAATGTGAGTAACCGGTTAATGTAATAAACTGGTTAATGTGAACAACCGTTTAATGTGAGTAACCGGTAAATGTAATACACTGGTTAATGTGAACAACCGTTTATGTGAGTAACCGGTAAATGTAATAAACTGGTTAATGTGAACAACCGGTTAATGTGAGTACTCGGTAAATGTAATAAACTGGTTAATGTGAACAACCGTTTAATGTGAGTAACCGGTTAGATAATGGTAAGCCCTCCTGTCTGATTATTGTATTTAAGGATGGGATTCAGGATGTACGAGTCAAAGTCATAAACGGCTGATCCTTTAAAAAGGTGTGACACTATAAAAAATTCAAAATGTTACATGATTTATCATTTGAAATGCCTAATCGAAACTCAGACTTATAAACACAATATCACCCTACCTATCTACCCAACCTTTGATAAAATTTGACGGACGGGAAACATAATCAAATGTTGGCCTAAGTGATCAAACACCGTTATCTTATATTTGTGTGGCAACTGATTAAGTGGGGGCATACTTTATAACTGTTTAAGTCAAGAGTATTCTAAAAAGAAGTCGGGTTTGAAGCAAAACTGCGAGAATGATTTTTGGACAACATTTGACAGGCAGCCAATAATCTACCTGTGTTGAACAATTTATTACTGAGGACTTGTCATTATTACCATAGTATATACATGTATATACCGTCTCCTTTGGGCAAATGGTTAAGGCATCCGCCTTTGGAGCGGGAGGTCGAAGTTTCGAATCCCGACAGGGTTCTGATATGGCCGAGTGGTGAGCCGCCAGCTGGTTAAATAGTGGATACCGTGTGTCTTACTGCCTGGTGCCCGGCATTAAAGAATAGGAATCGGGAAGTAAACGTGCTCACAAAGTAGGTGTCTCATAAGTCAAAACTGGCTGGCCTCTTAAGAAGAGGTGACACTATAATAAATAAACACTTTACTTTACTTGTATACTTTGGACCCGTTGAGCACAGTCGGTAGAGCTCTCGCGTTCATTCGAATTCACCAGGTCCGAAATTTTATTTCGGAGAATACATGGTTTCGAATAGCCCATTTAATTCGACGTGCATAGCAAGATACATCGGGACCTGATATTTATTTCGGATGGACCGAGCCTCAGGATAGAAGGTCGTCGAGGAAACGAGGTCCGACTGTACATGAAACAAGTGCACCGTCTTGTACTTATTTGTCAGTCGTATGGTCATTACTTATATATTCAGTGGAATATCTTGAAGTAATTACAGAAACAGATAGATTGACTTGAAAGGAAAAGAAATACACTGCGCATACTACGTAGCTGGTGACGGTGAAAGTTTTGTGCATATGTGCAGTAAAACCTAAATTATAAGTTCACCCGTGGAACCCTTGAAAACTGGTCTTCTCATTGAGGTGGTCTTAATATTGAGGTGGAATAAAGAGTAAAACTGTGAAAATGGACTTGAAAATTGTGTTCTTAATTTTGAGATGGTCTTATTATTGAGGTGGTATTTAAGTGAGATTTTACTGTATAGTTAGTAACCATATATCGCATAAGTCACATTATCCATTCATTGTAAGATAAAGTAACAGTACAGTTGAAACAAATCCAGTACTAGCCTATTTAACCGCAATAAAACTGATAACTTCCCGACATACTAGTAACCAGGGTATGAACCACAGTGCATGTCTATGTCCTTCAGTATTTATTTCGGCTACACTAGTACGAGTGAAATTGGTATTTTGTCATATTATCGTTTAGAATCGTTTACTTTGGAGTGTATTTTATCATTGCAGTTCAATGGCTTAAAAACATACATTTTAATCACAACTTTGATTTTCTCAGTATAACATTGTCCATATAATGCCAAAACAACTAATTTCACACAAAAATAACGGCTGGAAATGTATATTTTACGATTAAGTTTTCTTCGAATGTCATGGTTTCTCGCAGAGTGTGTCATGATGTCTCAACGAAATCGGATTTTATGTAATGACCTCTAAACGAAAGCATTAATGCAAATGGAATAGTTTCTAAGCGTTTTTAATTTTGTTTCATGATAACAAGCGATCAATAACGAAACTCTGTTAGTAAAATGGTAAGATCGTACACATATTCTTGAATTTAATGTGTTTCTTTTTATATAAATTTTAAGAACGAATTACTTATTTTATCATATTTGCTGCAAATCTTCTGTCTACAATCTACGATCAGAATTTCATTCCATAAACTAGAGTAAGAAGTCAGAGTTACCTCGCACTGACATGAAAACTCCTTTTACCTCAGTTATCCAAATTGTTCCAGCCCAGTCCAGTGTGCACAATGACCACCATGGATGCATTTGTATACATTGCACTTGCATGCATCATTTCGGCATCACACGCCATAAACGTGTTTACCGCCGGACTACTAATATTACTTACACCCTTACTGAAACAATCGGGTGAGATGGTTTTGATAATAAAAATGTCATATACAGACATTGTTAGAAATACAATTGTTTATGTATAATCATGTTGTCACATTCGGTACTATATAATATACTTTTACTTCACATATATTTTATTATGAAAAATCTTTGGTCCAACATACAGATAACTGATTTTCTCTAAAATTACTGTTTAAATATACTATGATCTGACACTGACATTTTAGTAATCAGAATTTAAAGCACTGTATGATATATATTTAGCAATACCAAAGCGCTCAATATACATTAATAATCTATTGTAATATTTTACAACATTACTGTATCTTTCATGTTAACCTAATAACCATTTAATTTATATTAAGCAATTCTCTTAAAAAGTAGTCAATAGAAGCCAACACAATTTCAATATCTGTTGCCGAACTCTGTACTTTAGCCAAACATTTAAATTTTCCTATTATTATTTTGTTTCTTTCTTTTTTTGTTATTCAATATGTGATTTTACTTTGGAAAAAAAATATTTGTGCAAATGTTATCTTTTTGCTATGCTGTATGAAAATAAAAAGTTATAAAAAAAAGATACATTTTGTACTCACAAAAAAAAAATAAAAAAAAAATACAATTGTATTTGATCCCAGGTATATCCTATATAGACTGACAATCAGTGCATTTCTCGGTTCCGCTGCAAGCGACTGACAGTTTTCCCATTTCTAAGTGATTGGAGGCGAATTACTTCTTAGTGACCGTAGCCAGCTGACCCCGATTTCATTTCCGGCCCGGTCAGGATTTCTATACGAATAGTGATTCAAACACGTAAAAGAATCTAAGTGGAAATTGATTGACCGGAAAACGTATCAATTGTTATACATTTATAAGTATAGCTTATTTCGCATAATAAGTGGTCTACACACAAAACAATATGATTTCTGTACGCATATAAAATATATGAGTTTTTATAGAAAGGTGATTCTATGAATTTTTAATTGGGGATTCTTAAGCCACTTTGTTTTATACACTTGCATCGACCTGTTTCGCTATTCTTTTACTTTTGTTTCAGGATGACTGGTTTAAATGCAGCTTTTGCGACTTATGAAATGAAAGTTCTGAGACGGCAGTAAGGCATTGTATACGATATCATAAACATGAAAAAGTGTCATTTCTGCAGTTTTTAATATGTGATGGCAACGTGAAGTTTAAATCACGTTCTTTTACTGTATTTGGTAGGGATATAGAATGTGATCCTAACAATGTGTTTCTCAATAAACAGACTGGTAAGCTAATTATTCCAATAGGTAAGGTGCGTTGCTCGGGTCTGGCTTGCATCTCTGTCGATTCCACGACAAAAATATTACTTAGTTCCAGCGTATTAACGAAAACAGATTCTCCATCATCATAGGAAACTTCCATGGTCGTCGTTTAATATCTGTAACACCTTTGTTTAGAAACGATGACATAAAATGTGATTTCGTTTAGTAATGGTGACATTTGTTGAGGCATCGATAACATCACTTAACACCAAATCATAGCTTTATTTTACATCGAACATAGATCAAGTGCACATGATTTTATATAACATGAGTATGTAATTCATTAAAACTCTTGTAGTGCATTATTCCATTACCGTTTACAGTATATTTACTAAAATAAATGATATTTAATAATATTTCTTAAACCACAGCTGTACAATTGTGCCAACAATTTTGTTTATCCGTATAATTTCCGAAAACATAACATTGAATACATAAGTTGGGATTACATACTGTCAAAAGTTAAATTACGCAGCCAAGAAAAATCACGATCGTCTCTGGAATTTAATTGTTTTAGACTTACCATACAGCGAAATGGTCTGCATGTCCTCATTAGCGGAGAGAAGCGATTACATTTTTCGTTGCCAATCGATGACGTGTCGTCGTTTAGAACTACATCACGCATTGACATGGGTGCATACCAGTGTATAGGAGCGCGATTTCGTCTTGCGGTCGTTTTGTTTTGTTGAAAATATGAAAAATATAAATCCAAGTAGATTTTTTAAATGCGTGTGTTTTTGAGAACTAAGCGTGTGAGCGGGATTCAGGTCAATATGCTGGTGACATAAGCGCAATGCGCGTGACTTGACTGGTCTTAATAATGAGGTTAAATAAAGAGCAAAACAGTGAAAATGAACTTGAAAATTGTGTTCTTAATTTTTAGGTGGTCTTATTATTGAGAAGGTCGTTACGTGAGGTTTTACTGTACTCACCAACAATTTCTGATACACCATATTCATTTTGTAGCTGATGTTTTGTTATGAAATAATATACCATTTCTTCTAGCCAGTACGGCAAAATAATTGTTGTGTGTAGCTCTAGGAAAGCGTAGCCCAAACTTACGCCCATTCTTTGCACAACAAATAATGTAAAAATATGATTTATTCTTTTAAAGAAATCAATTTTGTCTAAAAAGTAAACAACATATCTAGGCAGAAATTTTAGGCGGACAGTGGGAAAACAATTATACATGAAAATGCTGAGTCTGTACTGTCTACACAATTAAACATTAAATGTCCTTGTGAAGATAAATCTTCGTTTTGGCTGTACAGTAATACCTCGATAGTAAGACCACCTTTGGGATCCTTGAAAACTGGTCTTCTTAGTGAGGTTTTACTGTATATGTATATTCTCTGAACCCGGGTTAGCGTTTAGAGTTTTTACTCAATATAAGTAAGTTATTAACGTGACCTATGCAATATAACAATGTATACATAATGATACAGTATGAGATAAACCCGGCACTTTGGGCCTATAAGTCACCTATATATTAAGTGCATAAAGTAAATACAGTGTGAACAAGAAAAACTAGAATACGTTATTAAATATGTAAGCATGTACTAAATATAACTGTTTGAGCAAACGTAAGTATGAACTCTAACTGGTGAACTTACAAACAGTATATGTACGCAAACGGATGATTATACATGAATGTCAATATGTTCTTCATATACAGTAAAACCTCAATAATAAGACCACCTTTGGGACGCTTGAAAACTGGTCTTCTTATTGAGGTGGTCTTAATATCGAGGTGGATTAAAGAGCAAAACAGTGAAAATGGACTTGAACATTTCATTCTTAATATTGAAATGGTCTTACTATTGAGGTGGTCTTTAAGTGAGATTTTACTGTAAATGTATACCCTCTGAACCTGGGCTGATGTTAACAGTTTTTACCAAATATTTATAAGTGAGTAAGTAAGTTAATAACGTCAATATTTTCTTCATATAGTTGAACACTTGACCTGCAACTGTACGACAGTTTTATGGTCACATTTCAACTGATAAAAATATTAATGTTTATGCTGAATGTTTGCCTAAGATAAGCGAATCAATAATGTCTGGTTGTTAATTGTGGCTAGTTGTATACTGATATTCACTGATACGATACCGTAACAATCTACCTTATTTGTCTTGATTTTACCATTAAACAACAACTTATGAGCAAATTCACTAGATTTAATATCGCAATAGATTATTGCACAAAACTGACAGTGAATAGATCTATAAACGCGTCTATTAAGGAAAGAAACATGCGACCGATGATTGCAAGTTGTATTCGTTTTTAAGATTTCAACATATTTGAACATGTATCGGAGCATCGATCCACCTTACTGTCTATCGTATTGCTAGGACACTACTGCTTCAAATTCGTGTTTCATTTCCCAGTTGGAAACATAATGATAACAATATTTATCAATACGGAGTCGTTACTTTGTCAATATTTGCCATTGAATACACGTTTTAGTTGCAGTAGCAAATTGGGCTTTATCACATAAAATGTACAAATCACATGGCATTACAATATAAAAAAACATGAAACCATGCTTTATACATTATAATTAGGGATGTCAGTGGTTAACCGATTAACCGGTTAACCATTCGAACGGCCGATTATCGGTTAGTACAACTGGTTAATCGAAATAAACTCAAATCAAGTAGATTATATGTATTATTATATAAAATTGACTGAACTATTGCTGGTGATAATATGATTTATCACATTTCAGATAAAAATTATCTTTGACAAAACCTGGTTATACTTGTTGCCAGAGGTGTGCACAGTCAACACCGATTAAGTGTGAAAGAAAAATGCTGATGGGGCGAATAAACTAATTTTGACACCTTTATGACCTGTCACATATAGTTGATAAGTATACGTTGGATATATTAGAATTAAGCTAATGCATGCTTACTAATTGACTTTAATTGCAAAGTTCATTTGACCATATAAAAAGAAAAAATGAGTATTTCATTAAGAATACATTTCTGTCAGTTTATTTAAACAAATTAAAATGTAATAGCATGTCGTAATATTGCCTTTGACTATTACAAAACAAGTTTACATACGGCATGTACATGTATTATAAATGTTTCAGTTAAAATACTCAATTAAAATTAATTTACATGAACCAGTCATTAAGAAGGAATAATCGATTATTTACTTAAACGACTCATTGAAATGCACATTCGATTACGTGTGATTAACAGTTGGCATATGTATATAAATTATATATACATTCGTTTCTAGGTACTTGTATATGTATCATTTGTGTATAAAATTTTATTTAACGATAAATGTTTTTGTTCTCGTTCGATTAACCTTTCGATAGAATTTTAGGTTAACCGGTTAGCAAAACAATCGAATAGTCACATCAATAATTATAAAACATATATACAAACCGAAAAAAAATCGAACATATTCTCAAAAGGGGTACGCTCCGTTTTATGCAAAAATAACACATTGAACGTATACATTTTCAACATCGCATTGAAGATATTGAATAGACCATGCATATGCATGTATTTTAGCAACATTTATACATTACATAGTTATGATATATACGATCTGTTATGATAAGAGATTCAGCGATGCATTTAATACGAACTAATTATCAATACATTAAGCGACACCTGACACGTTACTCTTCATTGAAATGTTTTACACGCCCACGTTGGCAGCCAGAACTACTTCAAACCACGTGTTTGTTTGGTGTATGTTTTGTACCATTTGCAGGTAACGGGAGAAATTCAATAAATACAACAATTCGTTAAAATCCGAGATTATTCGACAAAATAAGGAAGACTTTTATACTAGCCATAACGTCAGTGCGATCGTTGCTTCTATGCCGTGGTATTTTCACATACTGTGAAACAGGTGATAGGAGATCATGTAAATGTACAGACTGTGAAACAGGTGATAGGAGATCATGTATATGTACAGACTGTGAAACAGGTGATAGGGGATCATGTAGATGTACAGACTGTGAGACAGGTGATAGGAGATCATGTATATGTACAGACTGTGAAACAGGTGATAGGGGATCATGTAGATGTACAGACTGTGAAACAGGTGATAGGGGATCATGTAGATGTACAGACTGTGAGACAGGTGATAGGAGATCATGTATATGTACAGACTGTGAAACAGGTGATAGGGGATCATGTAGATGTACAGACTGTGAAACAGGTGATAGGGGATCATGTAGATGTACAGACTGTGAGACAGGTGATAGGGGATCATGTAAATGTACAGACTGTGAAACAGGTGATAGGGGATCATGTATATGTACAGACTGTGAGACAGGTGATAGGGGATCATGTATATGTACAGACTGTGAAACAGGTGATAGGAGATCATGTATATGTACAGACTGTGAAACAGGTGATAGGGGATCATGTAGATGTACAGACTGTGAGACAGGTGATAGGAGATCATGTATATGTACAGACTGTGACACAGGTGATAGGGGATCATGTAGATGTACAGACTGTGAAACAGGTGATAGGGGATCATGTATATGTACAGACTGTGAGACAGGTGATAGGGGATCATGTATATGTACAGACTGTGAGACAGGTGATAGGGGATCATGTATATGTACAGACTGTGAGACAGGTGATAGGGGATCATGTATATGTACAGACTGTGAGACAGGTGATAGGGGATCATGTATATGTACAGACTGTGAGACAGGTGATAGGGGATCATGTATATGTACAGACTGTGAGACAGGTGATAGGGGATCATGTATATGTACAGACTGTGAAACAGGTGATAGGGGATCATGTATATGTACAGACTGTGAGACAGGTGATAGGGGATCATGTATATGTACAGACTGTGAGACAGGTGATAGGGGATCATGTAGATGTACAGACTGTGAGACAGGTGATAGGGGATCATGTAGATGTACAGACTGTGAGACAGGTGATAGGGGATCGTGTATATGTACAGACTGTGAGACAGGTGATAGGGGATCATGTATATGTACATACTGTGAAACAGGTGATAGGGATCATGTATATGTACAGACTGTGAGACAGGTGATAGGGGATCATGTAGATGTACAGACTGTGAAACAGGTGATAGGGGATCATGTATATGTACAGACTGTGAGACAGGTGATAGGGGATCATGTATATGTACAGACTGTGAGACAGGTGATAGGGGATCATGTATATGTACAGACTGTGAGACAGGTGATAGGGGATCATGTATATGTACAGACTGTGAGACAGGTGATAGGGGATCATGTATATGTACAGACTGTGAAACAGGTGATAGGGGATCATGTATATGTACAGACTGTGAGACAGGTGATAGGGGATCATGTATATGTACAGACTGTGAGACAGGTGATAGGGGATCATGTAGATGTACAGACTGTGAGACAGGTGATAGGGGATCATGTAGATGTACAGACTGTGAGACAGGTGATAGGGGATCGTGTATATGTACAGTCTGTGAGACAGGTGATAGGGGATCATGTATATGTACAGACTGTGAGACAGGTGATAGGGGATCATGTATATGTACAGACTGTGAGGCAGGTGATAGGGGATCATGTATATGTACAGACTGTGAGACAGGTGATAGGGGATCATGTAGATGTACAGACTGTGAGACAGGTGATAGGGGATCATGTAGATGTACAGACTGTGAGACAGGTGATAGGGATCATGTAGATGTACAGACTGTGAGACAGGTGATAGGGGATCATGTAGATGTACAGACTGTGAGACAGGTGATAGGGGATCATGTAGATGTACAGACTGTGAAACAGGTGATAGGGGATCATGTATATGTACAGACTGTGAGACAGGTGATAGGGGATCATGTATATGTACAGACTGTGAGACAGGTGATAGGGGATCATGTATATGTACAGACTGTGAGACAGGTGATAGGGGATCATGTATATGTACAGACTGTGAGACAGGTGATAGGGGATCATGTATATGTACAGACTGTGAGACAGGTGATAGGGGATCATGTATATGTACAGACTGTGAGACAGGTGATTGGGGATCATGTATATGTACAGACTGTGAAACAGGTGATAGGGGATCATGTATCACCCATTGGACACACATGTCTCGGTCATTGACTTACGTACTTATGCATTACTTTACGTACCTATCATTGAGGCATACCTATCAGTTAGATTTCTCAAAGCATCTTTCTTCATTATGACGTAATTTAATTGAAAAAATATGACTGCATTTGGCATAAACAGGAATTTCTCTTTAAAGTGCTGTATTATAACACAACTTTATCCTCATTTGGTATAGTCGTAAACGTGTTTTGTTTTCTCAATATATGTCATTTTATTTCTATTTGTCTTTATTTTAAATTCCCAGTATTGAAATCACCAGTATCTAAGATTATATCTAATTATTATCTACATTTTTTCCGATGGACTGTACATAAGGTTATTGATTAAATATTTTGTGATTATTTCGCATTTTGATGTAAATAATTTAGTTACTGAGAGCAAGGTCAGACTGAGGCTGCTTGTTTCTTCGTGTTGAATTATACACAGTGTGTTTGTTGTTATGTACGTAATGGTTAATTGCTTTTAATGATTAGGAACTGCCTACTTAGTCAATTAATGTGTATGTGTTGAAAAGCTAGCTGTTAAATCGATGTACACCCCATTATGTTTACTGACAGTTCCAAGGCCGTAAATTGATGTAAGGTTATTTCTATTAATGTTTTAGATGTATGTTAAATTCCCCTTTCCCAATATGCAATTCTTTCACATGAGCTAGTGTTCATGTTATTTTCTTCCCCTTAGGCCTACTGTTGCTCTCTTTCTTGACTTGTTCCGTGGTATATTCCATCCATTACATTCCCCCTGTTTGACCTCCTTAGTTCTGCTTAGTTGTCGTTTATGGTCGGCTAGGCCATTCCTTTGTCCCCTGTTCCCATGCGTATTACATATTGCACCTCCTCCTCATCTGATGATTTGTGGACTGTTGTTTTTCCGGGCGTCTTTGTGGAAAGGCATTGTCATGTGTATGTGGCGTTCCCTGTTGCAACTTTATATCTCTAAAATATATTGCTATAGAAAATGACATTATCACTACAAAAATTTACGATAAACGAAACACTTACTACTTCGAGATCATAAACGGTTCACCACTAGACGGTGCTATTCCGAGATCACCCTCATATGGCATTTACATATCTCAACGTATACTGTTTCTAAGAGGTAGTTGTAACATTGAGGACTTTAATATGCGTAATCTTCTTTGTACGGGTAAGTCATCAAACAGGGCAATCGTTATCTTAAATTATATAAGATTTTTAGTAAAGTTTGCTATAAATATCCATCTTTTAACTAATGTCAAATCTATGTTAGAGACTAGAAATACTTTACCAAATGTTCATGTTATACAAAATTCGATACAGTTGTAAATTCAATCAGTTATTTGTTAAGCTGATAAATAGGTTTATAAAGAAAGACTATAACCCTGACATAACGAGTACTACCGTCTGTAAGATTTAAATAAATCCACAGTTGAGAGATTTTCGCACCTTTTTACTGCACGCTAAATGCTGTTTCAAGGATTAAGGGTTATGTTCGTGACTTTGTTGGCATTAACGTTTGCTCTGGAACTAACAGAATATGTTCCATGGTGTATTAAAACTTTTACCCTACCCTTGTGAAATTGTTTTGCATTGTGGTGTCTTATGTTTTAGGTTTATATTGGTGTGTGTACTTGTTTCATGTTGTGCTCTCCATTCTGTGTCCATATGTGTGAGTATTAATAAGTGTGGTCAGTTTAAAGTTTAATTAAGCTGTCTTCCACTTCTCTATGCATTACGTACTTATCATAAAGGCATATCTATCAATAATATTTCTCCAAGCTTCTTTCTTTAATACACATGACGTCATTTTGCAGAAACAAGGAACATTTTATCCGTATTTTGCTTTTTTATACGAACGAACGGGACGTATTATAGTTTCACCTGCGACGGGCGGGCGGATGGGCGGGCGATAATGTTGTCCGATCTATAACTTAAGTATTCTTTGTCCAATCTTCACTAGACTTGGTCAGAATGTGTATCTGCATAATATCTTAGACACGATAAATAATCATCTATATAGCTCTTGTCAATCCAGAGTTATCGCCCTTTAATTAGAGAAATGACCTAAACTTGGTCTTGTCCGATCAATTAACTTTAGAATTCTTTGTCTAATCTTCACCACACTTGGTCATACTGTGTATTGGCATAATATCTTTGAAAAGTTCGATAATCAGCCATATCGCAACTGTCACTGTATAGTTTTTACCCTTTAATTAGAGAAATTACTTAACATTGGTATTTTCCGATCTATAACTTTCTAATTCTTTGTCCAATCTTCACCAGACCTAGGTCAGAATGTGTATTGGCATAATATCTTGGACAAGTTCGATAACCAGCCGTATAGCACTTGTCACTCCAGAGTTATTGCCATTTAATTAGAGAAATTACCTAAGGTTGGTCTTGTCCGATCAATAACTTTAGAATTCTTTGTCCATTTTTCATCAGACATGGTCAGAGAGCAATTTTTATACTTATTAAATACATTGCATAAATTTCGAAATCAGTTGTTGGAATATGTTTCCCAGTGGTATTTCAAGGTTGATTTTATGCAAATTGATCAAGTTAGGTTCAAACCTAGGTCACTAAATGTGGAGTCATTTGAGTTGAGTCATTTTTACACTGCTTTATTTTAAACTCTAATGACACACATTTTATAACGTATTTTGCGATGGTATGCGCCCTTGTTATAACATTTTGTAACAAATTAATCATGTCTTAGTAAAACCGTAAATATGCATAAATATTTACATTGTATTCCTCAATCTGGATGAAAATTACAACACACTTCCCCAGTTTAAATTCCTCAGGAGTCGTAAACGTTTAACAAACTTGAGCATATGTATTAATCACAATACTATTTAATACTAGCAACATATTTTAGCGTGTCTATGGTTCGTTTGGGTGTGATTTGATGTCGTTTGGGGTATTTCAGTTGACGTTTTGTTTGCAAACAATTCATTAGATCAATAACGAACAAGCAAATCCAGCTATCAGCAGCCCCAGGCCTTCTGCGTTCACAGCACATTTCTTAGTGTATTTGTAAGCATATCCAAACTGGGACAAATTTGATGAATACATATCATTATCGTTAGCGACTAATTTATCCATCCCGCTGTGTTTAGACAGCATGCTGAAAATGCCTCGGGCTGTAGTTTGACTTTATATACTCTTAGGGTGTATAAAACAACAATGACCTGAACGTGGAATTCACAGAAGTAAATAATATGTTCGTTTTCTACCATTCATGGCAATAATAAAATGTTCAATGAAAACTATATTAAATATTATTTACGTAAATACGGCATATGCATATTGTATACACTGTTTCTG
Source organism: Mactromeris polynyma (assembly GCA_032209605.1). Lineage (NCBI taxonomy): Eukaryota > Metazoa > Mollusca > Bivalvia > Venerida > Mactridae > Mactromeris > Mactromeris polynyma. The sequence goes on from JASFXZ010000046.1 coordinate 338,069, forward strand.
CGAAGAATACAGATTTAATTAATTTCAAAAAACGATATATAAATCATAACTGTGGTATTATGTATACGTGTATTGCATGCATCAATATTCAAAAAGTTAAATGTAATAGTACGTTAAAAGGTACATGTATGTATATAATTGCATGAATAGTCTTTGATTATTTCAATGCTCATCAACGACAATGTACTGTATGTGATATTGATTTTGTATGTAAATGTATTTTATGATATATATATACTTAAAATGTACTGTACCTTGCGATTGATGGCATCACACAATGTATTTAATTTGACACTATAGTGTATGCCACAAAGTAGTGTACATGACACGGTATTTTTTGTGACAATTTCGCTACTTAATTTGTACTAAATAAGTTCATTAACAACAAGACATCCTTTGAAAGTGCTTTAAACTTTATTCATATCATTTTATTCATAAAAGAGACAAAATATATATTTTTATTTCCTCGTAAATAAGTATGTGTGGGTCGAGGACATCCCACTCCATACTTTACAAAATAGCTGTTAGTATGCATAAGAAAACAAGGTTAGTATTTCCATGAAGTTAAGATTCAATGTGATACAAATAATTTGAATAAGGTTATATTACACTAACGCAGAAATTATTGACTAACACTTGGTTGATTAGTATAATATTATTCATAGTGCAAAACACATAGAAGTACATAGAGACAAAATAAGTTGATACAGGGAACGCCACATACATAAGACAGTGTTTCCCCACACAGACCTCCGGGAAAACAACAATCCATAAAGCATAAGGCACTTGAGAAGGCTCAATGGTACATACGTAAGGGAACAGGGACGCAAAGAATGGCCTGGTCGACCATAAGGGATAGCTAGGAGAATCAAAGAGGATATTAGGGGGATTTAATGGGTGGAAAAGATCAAAGGACAGGTCAAGACAGCTGGCAACAATAGGCCGAAACTTGGGGAAATAACATGAACAATATATAAAGTGAAATAATTGCACAGGGGGAGGGACATTTAACATACATTTAAATCACAAAACGAAATAATAATCATACAGCGATATACAGCCTTGGAACTGTCAGTAAAAATATTAGGAGTTTAAATCGATTTAACGGATAGCCAACCTCACACTCAATCACTATATGGTCATTGATTTCCAACATATACACATAAATTGTCTAGGTTGCAGTAACTAATCATTAAAAGCAATTCACTTTTACGCACATAACAACAGACAAACTGTGAATAATCCGGGATTCATCAATGTCATTCATTCAAAAATAAAACAGTGTTTGTATCAAAAAGATGTAGTGCCACTCCAATTGCATGTCATCATAATGAATTCAATTCAATTTCTATAGGTAACTTCTTATGGCACTTAAAGAGAACTTGAATTACCAATAAAAACATTAAACTAATAATTAATTTTTGCCCCCATCCATAAAAAGATAACTTTTCGTTTGGCATGTGTTATTTTTACCTTTGAATATCAGTTTGACTGGGAGGGGACGAACAATACAAACAAATGAAAAGCCTGGCTCTAAAACATGAAGAACCACACAGTAACAACTTAAATGATTTGTTTTACATACGTATGCAAGAAATAACATAATACTTTGCAATTTATTTTTTTAACTGAAATTCTTCCTTAATCATTCCAACCGATAATTTGAAAGCGGTCAAGAATTTTTCTCCAAAATACCTTTATTCATCTTCTGGTTTTAATCGGTTGCAATTTATATCTATCATAGATATATGAATTCATCAATAAATCAGCATGTTGATGGAACATTATATTATTTTTCTTAACTACAATAATTGACTTTTATCAGTGTTACATATTGCTTAGGACGGACATTTACTTTATAAATTTGTAATAATGCTTATATTGCCTGACTTAAATGACCAGAAACAATTATAACACAGTTATTGAGATTAAAAACATGACGCGATAGCATTTATAGCTTTAAATAAATATGCGGACAAAAATTATCTTCATTTTGGTAATGTTGGTGAAATGTCACTGTTTTCGGACGAATATAAAATTAAAGATAATGTATTTACCATAAATTCTTACATAGTTTAAACAATAATTATTGCTTGTGATGATCGGCTTTGGTTTTCTGTTTTATGTCTGTAAACGTTTGTCTCTTTCTGGACAATATCAAAAGTTAACTTATTTCTTTGGAAGAAGCCTTGTAAACAAGCAATGGCCTCAACAACCCCAAGCACAGGAACAAGGAATTGTGACATAAAACACAAGACTAACCTTGTACCTAGAGCGTATTTTCTGTGTGATATTGACATAAAATTACCAAGTGTAAGCAGGAACGGAACATTAACTGACATAAGGAGAAACAAATTGAGCTGCCATTTCATAAGTGGGACTGGACATACAAAAGGCAATACCATATTTATAATGTTGGTCCATAATAATAAATTGGTGATGTTCATAATATATACTACGACCTTGCAATAGGGAGGTAGCGAATTTGACCAAGCCACATGAAAATGACCAATAAACCAACGCTTTCTCTGCTTAATGTAGTCAGCCAAACTGAACGTACTCTTCTCTTCCATAACACCTTTCACAAAATCAAATCTGTACCCAGTATTCCAAGCTGTTAATGCAAATCTGAGATCTTCAGCTATACATTCCTTTGGTCCAAAATCGAATCCAACTCTTTTTTCAATTTTCATCTTTACAACGACAAAGGATCCTTTGAAACCGAAAATTGGTATGTGTAAGTAACCGAGTCCTAACCTGAACAATCCGTAGTCAATGGACACACGAACACCGTCTAATAATGTTGTTATCCAGTTTTCAATCCCACAGCCTCCGTAAGTAATCACACCTTGGCCAACATTCGATTCCGGTTTGGTTATGAATTCAATAAGTCCATGTATAACACTTTCAGTGAGTAGTGTTTCCTCATCAAGATGGGTAATCCAATCATCATTGGATAGAATATTTATACTTTGATCTAGACAATAATGTAAGGCTCTAGCTTTGAACAATGTACGATTTGGAGTTTGATAGTCATTTGGAACCACAATTTCACGAACATAAGTCGATGTATTCAGATTCAAAGCTCTGTCTGTAACAATTTCAAATTTAAAATTGTTCAGTCCTACTTTTCTACACGTTTCTAAGTTTTTTTGAGTGACTTCAGCGACTAATCTTGGAAACATCCCTTTTGTTACAACACGGAAACATATAAACGGTGTTTCCATGGTAATCGGTCCCTGGTTAGTTTGGTTGCTGAAAGGATTTGAGATTATCATACCAAACACATTTAACAATGAAAATGGAGCCGATATATAGATTGTTGCACTGAGACAGGCATATAACAATACAGTTGTGATAACTCCATACCGTTCAACAGCCTCGTAAAGTCCTGGTCCATCTTCATTGTACAAGGCATCACTTAATATGAATGCAAGACGGATATAAAATCCAACCAGAGCCAGAAATATAGCATACTTCACATTCTGAATTAATTTACGACGTTTGAAAATCGCAAATTGTGATATTAATCCCATTTAGTACAATTGTATATTTCAGTATCCGAAAGCTATTTCGCTTTGTGTACTAGGTCAGTATATCGACTGAGGTAGTCCAATATGTAGCAACACGTTTTAGTGAGTATCAGATAGTGAATGAAAAAAGAACTTGTTATCACTGTTCTTGGTAAATGCGTTTGGTGAGTCCAATTCGTATAAACACGTATCAGTTCATTTGCTTGACCTCCTGATTGCTTATTGTGATAATACTCCCATTTTGTATTTTTAATCTATCGGATTATATTATACATATTAATGAATGAAGTGAACTTTAAATGACCAAATTGCACATTTAACTTTTAATTCATTTTAAGGTTCATGTAAAGCGGATTTTGCATATTACAATTCACTTATTTTTTTAGTAAAATAACAATGCTATATGGATTATTATATATCTAAATGTTCGTCTGAATAAGCAGATACAGATAGATTATTTGTTAACGCCTTAACGCATGATTACTATTTTATACGATAAGTTATAACATATAGCAAAAGTATCAATGCACATGCATTATTTAAGAATGCATTACCCAATGAATAATCGGTATTTGATGTATACAGTCTGTACTTGATCAGGGAGACTGCTTTCATACAGATGCAATATGTGTGCCTTAACTCATGATTAATATTTTATACGATAAGTTATAACATATAGCAAAAGTTTCAATGCACATGCATTAATTAAGAATGCATTACCCAATGAATAATCGGTATTTGATGTATACAGTCTGTACTTGATCAGGGAGACTGCTTTCATACAGATGCAATATGTGTGCCTTAACTCATGATTAATATTTTATACGATAAGTTTTAACATATAGCAAAAGTATCAATGCACATGCATTAATTAAGAATACATTACTTAATGAATAGTCCGTATTTGATGTATACAGTCTGTTCTTGATCAGAGAGACTGCTTTCATACAGATACAATATGTGTGCCTTAACTCATAAATAATATGTTATACGATAAGGTATATCATATAGCAAAATATCAATGAACTTACATTAATTAAGAATGCATTACTCAATGAACAGTCAATGTGTTGTGATTTATTACGCGACATGTAGTCAAGTACGGTACAGTTTAATAACATTTAACAAAAGCTGAACAATTTATTAGAAAACCTATGTAGTCGATGTTCATTTTTTTATTCAATCGTTAATAGCTTACATTCGGAAACAATAAAATTAATGCGCTGATAGAATGTTGTAATTGCGATAACATTCATAAGATATCTTTAGTTAAACAAATAGACTCTGAAATGGGCTCCACTAAGGTAAGAAAAGTGCATCGTAATGGTTCATAGAAGCAAATATATCGATCGAATGGAAATGTTAATTAAATAACGATTTTATAAAGATCATCATGTGTATTTCAGATTGAAAGTGGTATTGAGTTGCTATAAGGGGATAACCATATTTATTCTGTACAAACAAGAATGAGATGGATCTTCTTAAACCACAATTTTCAAGTCCATTTTCACTGTTTTGCTCCTCATTCAATCACAATATTAAAGGGACTCGACTCCAGAATGACCCAAAAAAACATGTTTGAGAAATAATTGCGTTAAATTCTATTTAACACAATATTTAATGGAGAAATGTAGTTTAAAATGCTAAAAAATGCGTTTTTCATAAAAAATCCAGTCCATTTCGTACGATAAACATTGAGTAGGTCGGGGTATCCCGAGATATTTATAACACGGAATTCCCGCACCGAATATAGAACAAATACCACGTGACCGATTATACATTTGTAAACAAGACAAGACTGCAGAATCTGCGCCTCCGATTGCCGACGTAGTAAGTGTTTTCTTCGTTTCACATTGTTTGTTATCCAATAAATATACGATGTTTTGGCAGTATTTAGGTCAGTTATACGTCTTACAGACAAAGACGACTTGAATTTTATTTTGATCGTTGAAATATTGACGTAATTGGACATTCTTCACAGCGACATTACCACGAGGGGTCATTTCAAAATAATTTGACGATACCTATTAGCTAATTGGGTCTATGTTGTAAGTTAATATAATATGTCATTTACACCATTTTGTTAAAATGGCCTCTCATGAAGCAAGTATTTTATTATTCAAATGGTTTATACGATAATTTTATCTTAATTAGCATGAATAAAAAATGAAAGTAGCCCTTGATAGATCATAATTAACAAACTTTACAAAGGATCATCTATTGATGGGTTCAAGTTCTTAAACATATGTGTTAATTTACAGGAAAGCTTTTTTAATATTTGTAGGGGTCACCAGCCTCTGTGACGAAGACACTGCACTATACAGGGGCATGGGAAGGTAGAGGCCATGGTAGGGGTGGACAGTGAGTGTTCAGATGAAGGCCGTTTGAAATTGAATTTAAGATGAAGAGAAGAATATGATGCGGCTACGTGAAGAGGGAAGACAGCAAGCACATGTAGGTTAAAAATCAATTTGAATTCATTAATGTATTTCCACTGAGTTTTAAGTTCCCCATGCTTTTAAACTTTTTGTGAGTCTTATAATATATCTATATACATTGTATATATATAGATGCGCAGTTGACAAATCTTTTCTAGTAGCTGTGTTGATCTTTTCCTGAGTATAATTATTCCATGCTTTGTACATGTATGTAATATGTAAAATGTACAGCTCATTTCAATTCATCTAAAGGTCAAGAATGGCCCAAAAGTTTGTTTCAAACTTTTGAGCTCACTTAGATCTGAAGTTCTAAAATTGAGCTATTTTGTCTCCTTTTGTCCACCTCACTCTACGATTTTAATTTTTGTTATCCCCCGCCGAAACAAATTGTTTTGGTGTTGCCTGTTCGTCACACTTTTTTCTTTCCGGAGCGATATCTTGGTATTGGTTGGACAGATTTCATTGAAACTTCCTATGAATATAGAAGGGTATTTGAATGATGCATATCAAATTTTGTAACATTACACTAGTGTATGACAGAGTTATAGACCTTTGGTATTTTCAAATGATCATGTATTATAATTATGGAAAATAATTGGAACCACATCTTGGTGCTGGTTGGTCAGATCTAAATTTCATTGCAATTTGAATATAATAATAGGTATGGGAATGATGCATATTAAATGCCCTATGAATCCACTTGAGTATGGGAGAATTAAAGCCCTTTGCTTCTGACGAGCAGCTAAAATGATGTTATAAAGAGTTGTACAGATTTTTCTACCCAAAGCAATCTCATAATGGTTGGTATTTATATGATTAAGGGTTGTCTGTCCATCCACCAGTCTAGGGAATGATGCATATCCAATGCCATAGCTACATGTATAAACACCAACTTCTTCGAGGGGAGCATGACAAGCTCATGCTGATGAAACTTTTATTATTATTATATGTCCTCAAAGTTACGACTCACTATATGTGGTCTTTTCGATGGATATTAAATAACTAATTGATTTATATTTTCTGTAATTTTCTTATTCTACAAGGGATATCAATTCAACAAATTTGCTTGTTGTCTGCATTGTTAAAGTTTTGTTTATACATGTATTTATATAAAGAGCAATTATGCTTCCAGGACATGATAGAACGATGGATGATGAAAGAAGAAAAACGTTGAAGAAGCTGACGGAAAGTCAGCCTCTGGTAATATTGGATATAACTGCTGTCCTCACAAAAAGTCAAAAGGGGCCCCTTGAACCAGGACCCTTAGCGCCTGTACCCAGCTGGTGTGTATGTACATTGTACAGAGATGAAGACAGAGTTTGCTATAGAATGGCCCCACAGTATTGCAACGGCAGACAACCAGTTAGGTAAACAAATGTACCTTCCTTATCTTTTCAATGTCCTTGTATATTTATACCAATACAAATACAGTTAAGCTCAAACTTACTCATTTTCAAAAAGCTTATACTTATCACTCTTGATGACTGCTTTCTTGGTAACTAACCAGTATTTGTGCCTAAATTAGAGATTGTTAGATATTGATCACACCTGATTCAGTGGGTTTCAATTTCTCGACCACCATTTTGACAATAGGGTATGTATGAGTCTTCCTACTGTTAATGATAACCATTAAGCAGGGACTAAATACTTACTTTTTTATTTATTAAACTTTTTTATTTATTAATTTCAATGTTGGCATAAATTTGCATTTCATTACAAACTCTGTTGATTATTTTTTAGAATAAAGTTTATGTAGCTATATATTACTGTGTTGTATTTTTGTATTTTCAGGATAGGTAAACAATCACTGATCAGTTAACGTTGCGCCTACAACTGACAATCAGAGATGACATGTTAGCTAGACAAGCATAGTCATTAAGAAGACACAGATAGAGCAGAGCCAACATGCATTTTGCCTATAGGCAGCTTGTTCTATGACTATATGGGTGCTTGCGGGGATACAATCAAAGACTTGTATTAGATGTCTATGTTCATAGACATACAGAACAAATCTTTCAATCCAGAAGGGGACTAGTATACCAAGTAGACATTGTGTTAGTTGATGATAGATTAAATACAATGTGCAAGTGAACATCTTCTAAAGACTGTTAACATTATTTCTTTTTAGTACAATTGTCATTTCTTGACAAAAGTTGATGAACCTTGCAAAGTCAAACTACCCCATCCAGTGGTAATTCTTTCATAAATGGTATTTTAAATATTAATTTTCAGTTTCAGTGCTCATGTTCATTCAACTTAGACATCAAAAGTTGGGGTTTATTCACTTTAATTAAAGTGTAATATTTTGTTCATCCACCAGTTCTGGTTCATTTGAGAAATGTTGGAATGATAGTTATAAACTCATCTTTTGAGGAACATGAAAAATTGGTCAATGGAGCTACCAGGATTCGCACGCCTGTCTCCGTTCCGGTATGCTAACCACTTCACCACAGCGACTTACTCGATCCTTGTTCATTTATGAACAGCTACACAACTTAAAACTCGGCTGTGTTTCAGATATGTTCAAATAGTTAATAGCATTGCATAAATTTAAATGTTGCATAATAATGTGATTCCACTGTATTTGTCATTACTCTCTATTGAAATAACTTGTAGACAAATGTTCAAATGAAAGATTTTTCCAATGAGTTAGCTGGAATGTAGTATAGCAATTTAATTTTGAAATTTTTTATGCATTTTTGTCAGTATTTAAAAGCAATAGAGAGAAACATAGAAATTAAAATATTCCAGAGAAGATGTGTCAGGGTTTATCAAGTAATATTCACTGATCATGCACCTATATTGATGTACAGTTAGTTTGAAATTAATCAATTCAACAGGGGAAAAGTCATGATAACAAGTAATGGGACTTTTTTATTAATTAAACTATGTTTAATGTTTGTATTAAATTTAATGCTTGTTTGAGACCAAGAGTCCAACAAACTCGACCATGTCCAGTGTTTTTAGCTCACCTGAGCACGAAGTGCTTAAGTTGAGCTATTGGGATCGCCCCGTGTCCGTCGTCGTCTACAATTTAGACTGTTAACACTTAACATGTAACATCTTTTACCTGGTCTGCATGAAACTTGGTCAGAATGTTTGTCTTAATGAAATCTAGTCCAAGTTCGAAACTGGGTTAACACTCCAGAGGTTTCATTTTTACATTATGTAAGTGTGACTTGGTAAAAATGTTTGCCTCAATAAAACCTAAGTCAAGATTGAAACTGGGTCATCTGAGGTCATAAACTAGGTCACAGAATCAAATGATTGAAAATCCTTAAGGATTCTTGGGAGGCTGCATTCTCTATCGGAACTTCATAAAACTTGATCAGAATGTTGGTCTTAATAAGATGCAATTCCAGTGTGGTACTGGGTCATGTTGGGTCAAAAAGTAGGTTACAAGGTCAAATCATTGAAAATCCTCATGGAATCTTGAAACCAGGATGGCAATGTACTCAGGTGAGCAATAAAGGGCTACCATAGCCGTCTTGTTTTAAATATTACACTTCATGCTAAAAGTGTTTGTTTAATTATATTTTTCAAGAGTTCTGAAATATGGACAGTACAGACCGTGAACCATATGTTTTGTTTAGTCTTAGGGTAACAAAGTTTATTATGATACAATGGCATCTTTTTAAAGTGAGTTCATAAGACACATTTTTGGGAGCATTTGACTCTTACAAGTGCTATATCTTGTGTACTATGTTATGCAAACTAGCAAATTGTTATTATGTCACAATTTTATGATAGATGTGTACATTTGGTTTACATTATCATAATCCAAATTCATAGACATTCAGTAAAAATGGTTAGCAAATATATCTTGTTTAACTGCACAACCTCTTCTTGTTTATTTTTGTCCTGAATTTTGTTATAAGTCAGAAACAGCACAAATCCGACATACCTTGAAGATACAACTAATAGCAAATTAAATACAAAAGAATTGCTGCAACAAATATGAATTTTATTTACTACCGAACATTTTATGCAGTTAAATACACATTCATGAAATAACAATAGAAGTCGGATCAGTTCTGTCGAATTCATCAGGTCCAAAATTCTATTCAAAAGTAAACATGGTTTCAAATAGCCAATTTCATTTCGACAAGCATAAGTAGATACATTGGGACGTGACATTTATTTCGGATGATACCACATATTCCGATAGAAGGCTGTCAATAAACAAGGTGTGACTGACAGTATATTGACAGAAATAAAAATATCTACTCTGAAAGAAATATGTACATGTACAATAAAGATATTATATGACAATTAAAACTACATGGTTCTTTTTTAAACAAAAACATGTCTCCCCGATGACATCAAAGGGCCATTATTCAGTGAAAAATCATCTGAGCGAAACGAAACGACAATGATTCCCAACTACACTTTATGCATATCAATCCTGTGAAGTTTTGTTGAAATCCAACCAGTCTTATTTGAGATGAAGCGCAGACAAACACTGTACATGCATAAAAACAGAGGGCAATCACTCGGTGAAAATTATCTGAGCAGAACGAAAAACGACAATGATTCACAACTACACTTGATGCTTATCAATCATGTGAAGTTTGGTTGAAAGCCAACTAGCAATATTGGAGATGAAGCGCGGAGAAATAAATATGAATAAACACATCATAGGGCCATAACTCCGAGCATTATCCGAGCAGAACGAAACAACAAAGATGCACAACTACCCTTGATGTTGAATAATCCTATGAAGTTTGGCTGAATTTCACCCAACAGTATAGGAGATGAAATGCTGACAAGCTGAAAGTGGACTAACGGACAGACAGACGTTAAAGACAAAATGTGTCTGTAAGGGAGACATAAAAATGAGGTCCGACTGTATATCAACAGAAAGAAAAACATCTATACTGAAACAAAAAAAAACATTAATAAAAACAATTCTTGTATTGCGACATTGTACAACACTGAAAACTACATGACATCTCCTTACATAATAACTCTTACATGCTGCATTCAACAGAACATATTAACTTAACTATTGAATTGAAAAATATAAAGATCTAAATAATCATATCATTTCATGATGCACCTCATTATTGAGAATAAAAGTAATGATATGTTGTATAATAATCATATTTCATGAGAGCACTTTTACTAACTAGATGACCTGAGTGAAGGCTACATGTCAAGCCCACCAATTATCAAGAGAATACCAATATATAATGCTGTACAGTGAGTGCATATCTATTTCACCCATTTGTGACTTCTGAGTGTGATCTTGACCTTTGAGCTATCTTAATGTACTGGTAGGGTATGGGTCTTGCATGACACATGAGGTCATTATGATGAGCAATTGTGCCAAGACATTTAGGAATCCCAATGAATGACAGCGTAATATTCCGGACAAAATGTTTTGACTAATCTTTTTGATGTTTGAACTCCGAAGTGTCACATTGACCTTTGACCTACAGACATAGGTCCCGAGTGCAACATGCCGTCTCATCATGGTAAACATTAGTGCTACATAATTTGAAAATTTCTACATAGGTAGATGACAGTGTTATGATCAGTACAAGATGTTTCAGACATTTGACCTCCAAGTGTGACCTTGACCTTTGAGCTAAGAACACGTGTCTTGCGTATGAAACACTGTTCATCATGGTAATCATTTGTACCAAGTTATTTGAAAGTCCCTCAATAAATGACAGTGTGATTGTCTGGACAAGATGTTTTAGACCCGTGTTTGACCTCTAAATGTGAGTTCGACCTTTAAGCTACAGACATGGATCTTGCTCGCAACATTCTGTCTCATCATGGTTAACATTTCTGCAAAGACATTTGAAAATCCTCCAATAAGTGACAGAGTAATGGTCCAGAAAAAGAATATCAAGACGGAAACACACACCCGGATCACTGTTATTGGGACTATATCGATATCATTGCAAGCAGGCTCGACAAAAATGTAACTTGTCTTCACTTGTTCCTCGCTGGTTGAGTTGGTAATATAACTAGATAAATGTAAAAGAGTGAATTGTTCTAAATACTTTTGCGCTTCAAGTACAACTTATTTGCTGTCAAGTTTAAATTGCCCAAACACACTGTAGACCATCTGTTCTCCTATAACCGGTATTCAGACTTGACTGAAGTCTTATTGGAACAACATTCTATTTAAAGACTGGAACATTTTTGTCTTTTTTAAAAATCAATGGTATATAGGTCTTGGCTTAAACTGGATCTTGCCAATAATTTGCCAAGATAATCAAACGGTTGACGCATCAATTATCAATCTCAGTGATCTACCACCCTTTCAGTCCAGAATTTTTTTCTCTCTCTCAACTGGTGGTGATATTGGAGCAATGGTGGCTGAAATGTGTTGGGGATGATGCTCCTCAAGCCTCATGTTAACAACAGATTTACAACAAATTCCATACAAATTTCCATCAGCAGATTAGGAATATATTCATACTCCTTTGTCACAGTTCAATTATTGTTGGTTGCCTTTGAGTATGTTCATTTGCATCTGGAACAAAAATAGATTATAGTTCATATTATTTGAAAATAGAACTTGTAACCAAAATAAAAATCACTAAGAACATCAAGTTTATACAAGTTTGCATTGGAATCTACAAGGAAATTCAGATTTAGACTGTGCTGCACTATTTGCAAGTATCACCAGGATGTAACCAGTACTTTTTATCAAACTAGATTTGATATTCACATTCAGTTGATTTGAAATTTCAGTAGCAATAGTGTGCCAACCAGATAATGTCAAGTTGCAGCAGTCAATTTTAGCTGTAAACCATTTATGAGAATAACTTCACACTGATTAAATTACCAATATAATGTTTAGCATAAGTATTTGTCAGTCAGAAATATTACAAATGTTTTGCCTCTAAAGTTTTCAAGAATTCAGAGCAGAAGCAGTGATGACAAATGTGGAGTTTAGCCTAGACTTCCCAACTTTATTAATCAGTTGTCAATCACATTGGTTACTCAATAATGCTCAAAATAAAATAAAAATATGTAAACATAATAAGTACCTGAAGCCATTTTGTTTTGTAGTCTAGTGGCTACTCAGTAGATGCATGTTGAAGCTTTCTTCTGCAATTGAAAATGTATTAACATCAAGCCTAAAAGCATGATAGGATTTATTGGAAATGCTGTACACCATATATTTACAGTAAAACCTCACTTAAATACCATCTCAATTAGACCACCTCAAAATTAATATCACAATTTGAAAGGCCATTTTCATTGTTTACTCTTTATTCAACCTCATTGTTAAGACCACCTCAATAACAAAACCAGTTTTCAAGGATCTCAGTTACTGAGTTAGTGATGATGCGATTATAGAAAATAATCAAAAATCATCACTGGACATCCGATGTCGGCGACATTCAAATATTACAGTTATATAGAAATGGTTTCAATGTACTCAGTCAAATACAAATATACAAAGTAATAGATATGAGAAAAGTTTCCATTAAATAGAGTGAGAAACTTCAAAGTAGCCATAGATATAGTGTAGTAACCTGGTAACTGGAAATGCAAGGGTCTGTTTTCATACTTTGATAGAATGAGAAAAGTAACCATTCAGTTGACTTGGTAACCAAAAGTAACTTCAAAGTAACCATATATATAGTGTAGTAACCTGGTCACTGGAAATGCAAGAGTAGTTTTTTCATATTATGATAGTATGAGAAAAGTTACCAATAATTACAGAGAGTAACCAAAAGTCACTTCAAAGTAACCATAGATATAGTGTAGTAACCTGGTAACTGGAAATGCAAGGGTTGTTTTTTCATGAAATTCTTCCTTTTTTTAAGCATTTAGTATACTAGGGTAATGTTGAAGAAATTCTCCAAATTCTCCAAAAGTATGAGTAGGTACCAAAGAGATAGAAGAAGTAACCTTCAGTTACCAAAGGAAGGAGTGGGTTACTTATGCACCATTAGGGTCATATATGCAAAGTAAACATACAAAAACATTTATTGAATAATGAAATGATTTAATGACATAAGATCTAGTGTGTAAACCCTAATTGCTGTTAAATGTAGAAAAATAGATATATATATAAAGTTGTATAAATGAAATTAACTGTCAGCATTGTACTTACACTAAAAAACAAAATGTTTCGATTATGTCCAATTCGGTTATCGATAATGAAACTTGTCCGATTATCCATCACTAGTCTCAGTGTGGTTTTATTATATATAGTTCAACAGAAATAGCTATTAATTTATAGCATTTTGTTCTGTTGTTTTATAATAGTATTCCTGATGAAGACTGACAAACTGAAACTCACAATATCAAATCTTTTTAAATGTTATTTCACAGCAAAGTAATCTTTTAATCTATGTTTGTACTAATAATTAGTATACTTACTGGCATGCAACATACATTGTACTATGGGAATCGTTTGTGCTTCTACTAAGCGTTTTGCTCTATGGTAACATTTTCCAAGGGCCTAGCTCCATTAGCACTGTTTTTAGAACAGACGCCCACTTTGTCTGAAATATATGTAGATACTCTTAATGATAGAAACCACTAGTTGAAATGTATGAATGAAATACAACAACAAATTCTATTCAAAAATGAAATCATGCAAATATTTCCATAACACTGGACATTATAATTATGTCATGAGAAATTTCAAGATGAAAAATAGGATGTAAATGATCAAATAAGTGTCAGGGGTTCCATTTGACCCTTGTTTGACCCTTAGGATTCTGGCTGAAGGGTCAATTTTTCTCTTTATGGTAGGCATTTTGGCCATAAAATGGCAACGTCTGGTCAAAAATTATCAAAATGACCCTTGAGATTCAGCACCTAGTGGAATCCCCGAGTGTATAAATATATAAAACAAATGTTAACTGACAGTCATGAGCACGCACATAGACCGTATCGCTATTGTGGCGACTATATCAAGCCCATTGCTAAGGGCTCAATAATAATATACTTTTAACATAAAACTACTCTAAAATGAAGTGCATTAAAGAATGTATTACCCAATTGGTGGGTATATGCTGTTAGAAGATGGCTTCAATGTTTCATAGCTTCAAGAAAAAATTTACCTTCATTTCAAGTACAGTGCCACCTAATGTTTCAGCACAATGATTGGTTACATCTTTCAACAATGGTTTTAATATTTCATTGTCTTTCATACATGCAACCTACATTTAAAATAATCATGATTAGTCCAATGCTTTTTACTCACCAGATTTACTTATAAATAGCTTTACTAATATTCCTATGACATGTAAAACATTCTGCACCAACAAACATTTTATTTTCTAACAAATATTTTCCTATCATGCTTCATGGTACAAATGTAATAAGAATATTATAGTAAATAGGCCATATAGAACATTAAAATAGTTAGTTTGAAACTTTCAAGTAATTGTGGTTCATACAGAACATTTGACACAAAATTCAAGTGCTTTTGAAGGATTTACTTCTTATCAGGACTAATGCTTACTACCAACTCAATACAAAGTTTAAAAAAGACAAAAGAACATGATTATCAAAAGAAAAGCATAAAAACATGCTTTACAAGATATCTAAACTGACCTAAGAAAATTGTTATTTGACTTAATTAACAGATGAAAATATTTAAATAACAACTCAATGTAGTTACCTTACACACTTGAAATATCCTACTCCTCTGGCTGATAAAAGTGATATGTGGGGTCATCCAGATCATAATCAAGATCATAGTCATACATGTATGTCTTCTGTGTTAGAGCTTGATCATTCAAACTTCAACCTAAGTAAATAACATATACATAAATACATAATACATATAGGTCTTATGTTTTACAAACCAAACATTATCAATAACAAGGTGGGCATAGTTGTCCTGATTTGCTCACTTTAGTTTCACAGCTCAAACATTACAATCAGACATAATTTTACAAGGAATTAGTATGGGTATAGGCAAAGTGATAACACTTCCAAATTTGTCTGATGAATCTTAATAATTTTAACTATCAAGGTTCATCAGAATACACCTACAGAATAATTCAGTTGAATTTTACCAAGCATGGGGAATCAGCTTCTGAATCTTTCTATTTGACCAGTTGAATTAGTCTTATGATGGATCAAATTTATTTGAGAAATTGTAGAAGCTGAGGCTAGGAAGCGTCTGAATAACTTTGGGATGGGAGACTTCCTCTCACTAAGCAGAAGCCCAAATGGACCAAAAATACAATGATCCATGACAAGACAAGGCATGAGGAAGCAAAACATACATCATAACAAATACATCATACTACAGGTATAAAGAAATGTGCACTTAGTTACAGAGTGTACTTTACATCCGAGTTACTAACATGATACTAGTACATGATACACTGCCTTAGTAGATTTTTGTTGGCCTATCATGTTGTACCAAGAACATAACTCTCAATTACATTGCCATCAGAAATGTAGTGATTTGGGGTTAGACAGATAGACATCAGAACTTTTCCCCTTGATTAACCTCAATGGTAGCAGCGGTGTTTGATAACACACAGTGGTTGAGCTTCGGAAGGAGGATGTGCAGTGATGTGGGGTAAGAAGGCTATCAGTTTAGCTCAGTCAATAGAGCGCCGTACTAGTATTTCAGGGGTAGTGGGTTCGAGCCCTACCCCTTTAAATTACTTTTATAATCACCTGAGTTCATTAACTCTAAAATAATATACATGTGGGAGGAGAAATTGTCATTCTTGATCGAGGCATGAGGGAATCAAACCCAGGTCACCTCACCTGGATTACAAGTCCAGCGAATTAAACACAAATTTAAAGTATGCTTTACACACGTATATTGATCTTCGGAGGGTGGGGTACTGTTAATTTACGATGCTGACTCCAGTCTATCACACATTCTTAAGCGAATTATACAAGTACTTGAAATTTGACAACATATTGTTTACGTTCAATACGATAACAATCATTTTGAGAAAATCCCTCTTACCTGTCTATCACGCATTTTGCAACTGTAGAACCGTTTTGCGCTCCAATACACTATTTTACTTGAATCCACAAGATCACCTCGTCCCCGATGTTCACATTTTGTCAGCCGAAACAGTTTTTGTGGCTAGTTTGCGTACACATTTTAGCGATAGCCGTTTATTTAGCAGGCATCACGAAGGCTGTCAGTCTGTTTACAATTGATTGCGCACGCGCGGAATTCCAGTGCAAATTTCTGAAACCTCCCATAATCCTCAGCGCTGGTTCTATTTTTAATTTTTATACCGTTAGTAACGCTATAGATTTTGCGAAGGAAAAATGTTAAAAACTGGCGTAATTTCATAACTTTTCGATCATTTTAATCATTCAATTATCTTATTTTACTGTCATCGAACGAACAAGACGATAAAAATCGGTTTTTGAAACAATTTATTGATTTTTTTGCAATTTAGAATCTGGAGTCGAGTCCCTTTAAGACCACCTCAATAATAAGACCAGTTTTCAAGGGTCCTAATGGTGGTCTTATTAGTGAGGTTTTACTGTACATCACACTGAACTGTTTAAAATCACTCAGCCGGAATCAAATTGATATATTACATTTTTGAATAGTTTGCCGCATAAGACGCAGCTTACTGTCAGCACAGGAGATTGTGAGAGGCAACCTTGGTACAATCTCCTGACGTTAACTGCAGCGTAAAGTAGAGCAATCTACGCCACGGTTTATGAATAGGTAGAATGTATGTATTCGTGAACTCTGAACTGTATTGTAAATCGATATGTACTGTTTCGCGGACAGTACTCGGCAGATTTGTACCGTATTAATGCGAGACAGTTGAATAACAAACGAAGCACACGAATATATAGGTTATTACATAAGTGTTTATCATAGATTTTAGCCAAACGGATGGCTCAAATTTTCATCCTTAGATTCATATCTGCGCAGAAACGCTCAATTTTCATAGTCATATCTTTGTTACTAAGAGCGGTCCAAGTTTGTAAAGTAATTGCCACAGGGATAAGTGACATCGTTTCAAATGCTATGAAATTACCCCATGCAATGTAACCAACGCATAATAGAAATACAAAGTATACACATACCGGCTGTAATAAATTCTTATAATCAAACTGATTGTGAAAGAACTTCGCATGAACTTTTATACTTAATACCGATCCTCGTACATAATTTCAAAATACTGACTGATAAGAGACATGCTTTTGAAATGACCAACCACGGGTGAAGGCCATGAGTTTCGCGTATGATAACACTATGGTATATAGGGCAAGTAAACACTACGTTATCATCAAGTATGACTCGTTGTGAAAATAATACAGGCAGCGCCTTAGTTTCAAGCGTTACTTAGTTGATTTCACTCTCTGTGGTCGAACTATAGTACATAAAGATTAATTGATATACATATAAACCCTCACTTAAAGACCACCCAAATATTAAGACCATCTCATTTATTTGTAGTATCACGGACATATGGTTTATATGTCCGTGGTAATATATACGGTGAACTTTCAATAATAAGTCTTACTGAAGAAAGAGGGTTTTAGTACTTAGGGCTTTAAGGGCTTATTGAAGAGAAATTGATAACTGCTTCATGAAACATCGCTCTATCAACGGAGGTTGTATTTAAGTGAGGTTTTACATTAAGTCTAGAATTTAGAGCAATCACAGCAGATGATCGCTGGTCCGTGTCCTGTTGTATGGTGTAAGGTGTGATTTATGAAACAACAAAAGTATTGCGCAATTTCGCGACGTGGATAAACAAGTGGTTGTGGCTTAAAGTTGACGATTTGATGTTAGACTGAGCGTTTATTCGTCAACATTATCTACATGTATGCAGTTGGAGATTTTTATCCGTCAAGGGCTCTAGAAACCACTAGCGGTCGACGTCCCGGAATAGTCCAATGCTGAATCGGGCTACCAGCGGTTGAGGTGAAGTTAGTCCCGGACAAGTCTGTTTTTAAAGCTAACCAACATCAGCAATTGTTCAGTTGTAAGTCATCCCTTAGAATCCCACAAACACATACATGGACATATGCTTATCAATTTAAGATTGTGTAGCTATCATTGTGTATGTACATTTGCTATTAAATTGATCGATATTCTCGGAAAACTAGCTTCCTATTTCGGTTAAGTCAAATTTTGAATTTCCGTCAGTCCGGAACAGGTGTCTTTGAAAAATATTTCTACAGTACGTTTATTTTTGGTCTAGGGTATTCCATATTTTGAAACAGGCAATCGATGATGTTCACCAAGGAAATCGAAATAACATTGTACGTTATATAAGCGTTATGTAAAATATACTTAACACCATAAAAACGCAACTACATATATGTCACTTGGCCCTCATTTTGTTCCATGTGTAAAACGCGTTTTATTGTTATAAATGTGCAAATCATTCATCAAAAAGAAATTAAGCAATGGCCTAGTATGCATATTTCATAATTGATTAAGTTAAGGAAATCATGTTGGATGAAATAGAAAGATTAAACTATACTTACCTTCGTAAAAGGGAAGGCGACGGTTGATCGTAATTTCATCCAACACAAAAGGGCTCACACACAGAAGACGCAGCGGTCAGCAGCCACGATCATATTTTAAAGTGAAGTCGGTCAGATTACTTGTGTTTGATCGACAATATCATATTATTGTAAAGAATCGGAATAAGGGCGGAAAGTGGGTGGGTGTGAGAGCCCTTAATGAGTTTTGTGTTGGATGAAATTACGATCAACCGTCGCCTTCCCTTCTACAAAGGTGAGTCTAGTTTAAACTTTCAATTTCGTCCAACACATAAACTCCTTAATGAGTCCCACAGAGAATTAAGAGTCGATTGTAAACTGTAATATTTAGTACAACTTATATCTGTACATACATAATATACATCCACATACTACTTACTAAACTGAGCATATGATAAATGTTCCTAACATTATTGCTTACTAATAATTGCCGAGTTTAGTCCTTAGCATCGAGAACAGCGGTCTGAACAGAATTTGAAATATCTGTTATAGGTTTGTCATATTTTTGCATTAGACCATCCAGCTGTTTTCATGATTTCCGTTGTAGGATCTCCCATCATCTTTGATTGTAGTTTAAATGAATTATGTATCCCTGATTTTAACATACACTCAACGACACTTCTAAGTCCACACTTCGATTTTCATGGCTAACTTCGACATTTGTTGGAGTATTTTTATAAAACCTGGTCACAATCTTAACAAAATAGTTTATTATATGAAAACATAACAAAAATAACAATCGGATACGAATCCGCTAAACCGTGACAGTTTTACTGCTGCTGGTTGAAATACTCCAACAAATGTCGAAGTTAGCCATGAAAATCGAAGTGTGGACTTAGAAGTGTCGTTGAGTATAGTTATTTTTATCCATCTTCCAATCAATTCATCATCATCATCATCTATAGTAATTGCATCACTCAGACTGAGCATTCTCGCGATATGATTAAAGTACTGAGCACACACAGCAGTCGAAAAAATTTTTACAGTTGAAACATTAATTTGTAGACATTGAATAAAAATCAATGCGCTGTTAGCGCTGTAGGACTGGGGCTGCAGATAGCTGAATTGTGGATTTGCTTGCCCTGTGTACATGTAGTTACCTTTTTGTAAACAAACTATCATATTTACTACTGTATTTCCATATTAAGTTACCAGTATTTTTCCATTAGTTATTTTGTGCAATACCTATACAAGTCAGTATATCTTGTGCATTAGTGATAACCCTAACCCTGGTTTAGATGTTCAGAAAGTTGGCAATTTGAAGAAACAAAAGTTATGAAAAGCAGTCACACATGTATGGCTAATAGTTTCAATGTTCAAGCTTCCGTTTCATTATCTCCATTTATCATGGTTTAAAACTGAGAATTGCATATTTGCTAATCGGACATTTTTATTTCTAACACTAACCAGACATACTCCGGATTAGTATAAATATGGGTATTTCTCTTTAACCCTGCGGTACAAAAACAAATATACCAGTAAAACAAATACCGCTAGACGATAGCCTTGCCATGTGTTTTGACAAGTTTATCAATATACACAGGATTAACTCTATACACTGTACAGTAAATATGTACATGTACATGCAGAATGACTTTTGATGATGTTTTACATTCCGGTAAATGCACACACAATTATGTTAAGTATTTTTTTTTAAACAATGCAGTGTATAAAATTGTTCAGGCGGTAAAGACAGTATTGATGCTATGTTTAACTGATGTACAGTGTCTGCATCATGCTTGTTTAAATGATTCTCTAGCAAAACGAGTAGTAAAATATTAACACTTTCCCTCATTAACACAGACTGACATAACATCTAACTTCCAACTTTCTTGATATCAAAAAGCAATATAAAGATCTAATAATGTAATTTTATACAATTTCCATAGTAGTTATTTTTGTACTACCAACAAATTTATAGAAAACCAATTAATAACATATACATAACAAGTACAAATACAGTATTATTTCTTCTCAAAAATACTCATCTACGAATTCAAAAGTTTGTTTATGTTACGATTATCCAGTTTCACCATTGTCTCCCTGAATTAAAACATCTCGAATCAAGTCACATTTTATCACCGATTCTTTCTGGATTTATTAAACGTCTTTTCCGCAAAGGCCACATGTTGTTACAGGCTTCTTTTACAGCTGTCATAAATATCTGAAGCTGACATAGTAGATCGGGTATACCAGGCATCTTGGTATGCGACACCAACATAGGACTCGGGGTTCTCATTAGGAATTAGTTGGATTTGTGTCCCAGGGAAGAAATGTGAGTCCAAATATTAGGATTCTAGTTTAATTCAATTTGGGGGAGTAAGTGGTTGGCTTGATTGTGGATTAAGTTCATCAATTATCTCTTTATTTTCTTCACTGTATTTAAAACCGCTGTCATCTAAATTAGACAAATTTAAACATTGTCATAAATTATCCGAAAATTGTGACTATCCGAAATTGGTACAATCGAACAAATCTGGTTCATGATAAATCAGTTTTACTCGTTTAAAATGGCAATTTTGATAATAATGATTAATAGTTAAATTCACTTAAATGATCCAAGTAAAGTTGCTTTAGTAGTATAAGGGCACTTAATCTGATATATAGAATGCTAAGCGTCACTCGATAGTTCATTAATAAATTTGCCAACAAAATTGGTGATGAGAGATTCAGCTAAATAACATAGGATTCTGGCACATTTTCGCTGCATCTTAACGACATTGTTACAGGAATAATTTACTTCTTGCTAAAGATAAATGAATGTTAGAATATAGAAAAACACATACCATAATTGTCTTGTGTACACTCATAATTTTACAATTTGTAAAATGGTCATCTTGTCAAAAGTGAACCTCATGATTCTGCAATATTAACGCTTGTGGATAACACACCAAAAGTATTTTCACAAAAGAGAAAATACAATGGAGAGGATTTTTAATCAAATGTTATACAGCAGGTTCTACATGTTGTGATTATTAGTGATTGTTTCATCATTAATGCATCACTCGATGTTGAAATTAATTTGTTTCAATTGCGGTTATTTTGAATTGAGGTTAAAAGTACTTTGATCACAATTATTAGAAATTAATGCTCGATTAATTTGTGTAAACTCATTCGCCAAAGCTGACTCAAATGATAAACAAAGTCGTTTATATCAAGACTCCCATTCTACAATTGATATATCTCTGACATATCAGCCAATATACTCATCAAATCTATAATAAAATCTGAGGAATGTACATGTACTATTTTCTTGAGACGATGAATATGGATGGCGGTACTTCGAGTAATCTTCCGGTAGAGCAATGATAGCAAAGAGGCGCTTTAGATCATTCGTGTGTTCCTATATTTACCCATCACTCGTCTGTTCCTATATTTACCTATCATTCGTGTGTTCCTATTTTACCTTTCATTCGTGTGTTCCTATCTTTATCTATCACGTGTGTGTTCCTGTATTTACCCATCACTCGTGTGGCCCTCTATTTACCCATCACTTGTGAGTCCCTATAGTTATCTATCATTCGTGTGTTCATATTTTACATTTCATTCGTGTGTTCCTATATTTACCCATCACTCGTGTGTTCCTATATTTACCCATCACTCGTGTGTTCCTATATTTACCCATCACTCGTGTGTTCCTATATTTACCCATCATTCGTGTGTTCCTATATTTACCCATCATTCGTATCTTCCTATATTTACCCATCACTCGTGTGTTCCTATATTTACCCATCACTCGTGTGTTCCTATATTTACCCATCACTCGTGTGTTCCTATATTTACTGATCAGTCATGTGTTGTGTTCCTATATTTACCCATCACTCGTGTGTTACTATATTTACTGATCAGTCATGTGTTGTGTTCCTATATTTACCCATCACTCGTGTGTTACTATATTTACTGATCAGTCATGTGTTGTGTTCCTATATTTACCCATCACTCGTGTGTTACTATATTTACTGATCAGTCATGTGTTGTGTTCCTATATTTACCTATCATTCATGTGTGTGCATTGTGTCCCTTTTGCCTTTTTAACTGTTTACATGTATTGTATTATTGTTTATGTCTTCTTGCGCGTTTTGTGATTACACTGCACTATGTGGCATTGCCTGCTCGACGTCTTTATCCATTTTTCTGTGACACCGAACTCCATATTCATTACAAGCATAAACTACTTGCATTGTATTGTAGCTGAAATTTTGTTTGGTAAACGAATCTCTTTTACGAGCATTTCATAACTCCAAAATGTCTCTTTCTTATGTTATCATCACAGGGTAATTATATGGAGACACGTGACCGCAGGAAATATTATACCTTTCTTGCCTGCTACGTTTAGAGCTTTACTTCAATACCTCACAAAGGTAAGACAGTGTCTGCTTGCATTTACACATGTCAAGTCGAAATATATATTTGCATCTCCTTTCATACCATATTGCAATTGTTGAAGTATTTTTAAGCTTTTTTATTGAGTTTATTGTCTGTTATGTTCCATGGCATTGTGGCAAACAGTAAAACCTCGATAATTCGACCACCCTTGAGACCCTTGAAACTGTTTTTTAAATTGAGGTGGTCTTAATATATTGAGGTTGGATAATAAGCAAAACAGTGAAAATGGACTTGAAAATTGTGTTCATAATTTCGAGGTGGTCTTATTATTAAGGTGGTAATTAAGTCAGTTTTGGTTTGACAGTATTTGTCATTCTAAAGCAGAAATTTATACCCTGGCACCTTCATTGCGTCATGTAATGTTTTATATTACAGGTGATTTCAGGCTCTACAACGCCGGTGGCAAGGTGGCGCCTTTGTTCATCTATATCAGTGTCCAATCTTCCCGACGTAGTTGGTTGGATCGTTGTTACTGAAAGTTTCAAACCCGGAGCAAAAGCTGAAGTAAGATTGTTTTACCTCTCATTAAACTGTATGTGTTTATTATATTTACGCCTTGCAAATGAGTTGTAGTGGGACGGGGCTATGTTGGAATCACTTTGTGTCCTCTGCTGGTTGTAATTCAGCACGTACAGAAGTCCAATGACATTGACAATGTTCCTGGGTTACCAACCAGATTTGCTAGTTCATTCTTATTTGAAATAATAGTCAACTACAACGCAAAAAAACGAATGTAATATATCAAAAGGACATAATGAAAGGTGATTAAGCTTATCTACAAATTTATTTGTTCATAATATCATAATACAATATCGTAATTCGTGTTCCAAAACCAAAGGTAGAAATAAAGGTAAAACGTAATAAGTATTTTTACACGAAAAATATTGAACATAATATATTGTAAGATTGAAAAAAACAACAACAATAGATTATGGAAAATAGAAAATATAAACAAAATTTGATCAAACACTTCCCATTCCCTGAGATCTCCATCCAGATGTGTCGTTCCTCCAGTGCTCCCATACACCTCTGTCAACGTCTCAATCACATGATTTAATATCTTTTCTACATTACCGAATATTGATTTTGAACACTTAAATATCATTAAAATACATTAGCTAAAACTACAGACTTCTAATCTTATTTTGAATTGAACTGAAGGATATCATTTTATCTTAATAGAAATATCTAAGTAAAACTTAAACCTTAGACACAATAGTCAGGATTTATGTGCTCTACTATATCTGTAATCGACAAAAGGCACATTGGTTCCGTGCTACTGATATGCACAATCAAAACTCTCTTTCTGATGAAACATGTATTAATGAACCTAAGCGGGAAGAAATTAATGTGGCTAACAAGAAGTATACACACATATTTTAATGTAGGTATGACATATATCTACAGTCTGACCTCGTCTATTTGACAACCTTTTATCCGCATACTTGGTTTTATCCGAAATAAATATCAAGTCCCGATGTATCTTCTCAGGCATGTCAAATTGTAGTGGGCTATTCAAAACCATGTATTGTTTGAAATAAAATTGATATATGCATTAGTTAATACACTGTGTAACGTATATAATATATAGCTGTCTCAGCTCTGACAGTCACATTTATTCCATGATATCATTAAACCATGTCTTTCACATTGTGGGCAACATACCGGGATGTCATTTATGTTTCCTACACGATCACGATTTGGTCCTTCAAAGCATGTGTAACACTGTTCTTTTTTCCAACAAGTGCCGGTTATATCTGGAATATCCAAGAAAATAACAATGTTGCACTTAGATATACAGTGAAACCTCAATAATGCGACCACCCTCGAGACCCTTGAAAACTGGTCCTCTTATTTAGGTGGTCTTTATAATTGAGGTTGAATTAAAAGCAAAACAGGGAAAAATTGACTTTTTTGTGTTCTTAATTTTGAAGTGGTCTTATTATTGAGGTGGTCTTTAATTGAGGTTTTACTGTACTGAATAAATCGTTTTAATGAAGCAATATACACATCAATTATTTAATTATACGAGTACTAAGGATTTTACTGAATAGAATGTTTTTGAATAGCATGTTATATTTCCTTATATAGGGGTACTTGTAAATTGTGTGTATGTCTGTGGACACTCGGGTACTTTCGGACATCAAATTCAGCCGTAACACAACAGCTGCTGCATGATATGTATCTCCTTAGAATGAGATTTAATGGACGGCTGAAACTGCTTGAAGAGCAATTCATATAATTGATTGCCGTTCTCCAAAACTGAACATCCAGTTTATATGTAAAGCCACGGACATATGTCCATGATAAAACTGGCCGGTCAAAACTCTCGTGATATTCAGATAACTTTTGGCGTATAGATCATGAGGAATTCATTTTTAAAGACTTATCTATAAGTAATTATATTTAAGTAAATAAACCTGTGCTTTGATGTTTACATGAACATGAGCATTGAACTCGAATATTAACATATTTTAAGTACTGTTCATGAAAGAAATATCAAAGTTTGGCTTTGTCAGGTTCATCAACATTTGTAAACAAAGTAGACGACAGCAATAAAACCAGTAGTCGTCTTTCCACGGATCATGTAGACTGAGAACAATTAGCCTACTGGCGTGTGATGCAAAAACACACAACTTTTAAATGTAAACAAAGGGAATATTTCATGCCAATGTAAACACAGAACGACGAATGAAGTAGTACAATATTTAACGATCCATACATCTTTTTAGAAAAGTTATTCTGAGTTTTCTTTCTAGAAGGTATTTAATTTAAGAATATATTCTAAATTTATGGTTAAAATTATTATGCTGATTTTGTTGAAATGCGAGTCTATTATCGTTGAAACATGCCAGAGGTAGATATATCAATGTGTGGAATCGATAAAAAATCATTCTTTTACAAGTGTACGTTGGGAAGTTAAATTGTACATTAAGTACACAGAAGATTGTCATAAGTTATCTCCCTTTATCGCTTCAAGATTTCTATCCCTTTATCCCTTCTATAGTATATAGAGACGGAACTCTACAAGGGAAAAAGGGAGATAACTCGTGACAATCTCCAGTGGTTACGCACATGAAAACGTTCGAACACCTTACCACATGTTTTTGCCCCACCACTAATCAGCGTAGGGCCTTCTACTTCGGACATATTTACTCCTGCTGGTAGTGTAAGACCGCACCAATGGTCTGAAAACATCAAGGATATATAATTATATTAATCAACATTTTCTTGCATGAATCATTTTGTCTACAGTATCACACTGATTACGTGAATATTCATACAAATCCGTATTTTATCGTCGGCGAAATAGATATACATGTACTACGGCATAGTATAAATACGGATATTTCCCTCTAATCATGCAGTGCAAACAACACTATACCGTTAACATCGTGCTCGAATCTCAATGAAAAATTAAATTTTGATTGTACAGCGGATAGGTAAACATCCACTTTTAGAGATTCCGTATTTTGTCTATACGGTGAGTGACTTTTTACGTGTATAATAATCACGTGCTCTCTTGACGAGAACTGTGATTGCGCACTATATAGGAGTGGTGTAGATCATAGAATGTCGGTTATTAAGTTATCTATAATACTGATTTATTAACCGTGAAGTCATGAATATATTACCTGGACCATTACATTCAAAATAGGTGTATTGAAATATTCGTGTTTGTCCGTAAGTTTGATGGAGAAAAAATAAATTGTTAGTCGGTCAGCTTATGACAAAAAAGTTTTGGAAAATATTGACTTATAAACAATGTCATTCTCAATAGATGAAATCCGGCATTCGCTAAATATGGGTTTATAACCAGCGGTACAAACAAAATTTAATTTTAGATCCATTGAAGTTCCGTCAGACGTTAAATCCTGTCTTTGTTTTCATTGCGGTTCGAGCACGATTTTAACGGCATATTGTTGTTTGTACCTCAAGATTAGAGGGAAAATCCCATTTTATACCAATCCGGAGTATATCTATAATGGCGTTATAGGCTTTGACACTCATAAGTCATCGCATATTTCGCCTACGATAATATATGGACTATTGACTAATCATGAGTGTCATGTATCTATAGTAAGACTATAAGATTGAGACCAAGGTACTAGTTATGGTGTTTAATCAAAACATTGTAACTACAGGACAATTACGTGTTTCACGCACGCGACATTGTATATAATGCACGGACACACTCCATCACATTGAGGCGAATCACATGTCCAGCATTCCTGGATTAATATCAAGAATGATCTCCCTTGATTAGCGGCTTTGTTTAAGCCATTTTCTCCAAATTGGATTATTTCCCTTGCATGCGAACATGATACCTGTCAAAAATAGTCAATAATCAACAATCGATATTGGCTCCATGTTATCACCGATTTAATATATTCTTACATGGCGGTAATTTTGTCACTGGCCGTTATAAGGCGGCCATCGGATTTTCACTTATCAATAATTCATCCATCTAACGTCACACCAATTAACAGTTTCAAAAGGCACTACACTCCGCCAATTTTCATCGATTTTTTGCGAGTAAATATTACTGACTGCTTGTCTCTTCTTATAACTTGTATACGAAATTCCCGGTATGTGGTCAATTTTAACAATTGATTCCATGCTAGCGGTTTCATAAAACATATTTAAATGTATATTCTTAGAAAATTTAGATTTTATACTTTCCAATGGTCTATTGTATTAGAAAATCGAACAAGAAACAATGTTATACGACAGTATAAAAAACAGCATTTACTATAAATATTTATCATAGCACATCGGCTTTACTCGCAATTCAGGTTAGGTAACTCGTTATTTCACTCGATACGCTTCTGATATTTACGTGATACAGTGTGAAACTGTAGGTGTTCGCTTTGTAACTAAATATTGCGAGGTTCATATCAAAAATGTTTCTTAAGAAAACTCATTAGTGTCAAACACTTACCAGACTTTTGTGACCCAGACTCCTTTCCTGTGGAATAAAAACGAAGACATATGAATACAATGGTTATATTGTAAAGAAAATCCATATCTTTTTCACTGTGAGTAAATTGTCATAATTGAATACGATTTGCATTAAACAGTATTGGCAATTTCTTCAGGAACAAAATTTGTGTATATTCGAATTGATTGCAGTTTTAGAAAAGCAGTTCTAAAATGTGGGTAGAAATACATGTGCATTTATTGGAAGGTGCTTCGTGGAGTAATTGTTAAGTAGTTAATGACAACATAGTCCAGGCACGGACGTCACATCTCTATACTGTCGCTATACAACCTCTGTATCTGTTACGAAGACGCGTGTTAAACGTCGGAGTACAGAGACACGTATGCGGGGATTATAACAACATAATGTAAAAAAACACCGTTTCATCACGATTCCTTATTCAAAATTGTAACATTGTAACCCATACCATTATGTAACTTTATGTTCACATGTTATAATATTTGTTAGTAATCTATGATAAAAAGTCTAATAAATGTATTGCTCTGTTCTGTACTAGCTACCAAATCAAGTCGCCAGCAATTGCCTAGTGCCTATGCTACACGGAAACAATAACAGTATACATATCATTTTCTGGTTCTATGTAACGTTTTCTTATATTTTTCCCAATCCAATTCATAGAGGTTAATTAGTCGGTATTTATTTTATTATGTTATGCGTCACTGACTAATGATTGAGTAATCGTCTATGATATACCGGTACGTGTTATCGCCACTACTCTCGTGCCAAGTCACCGTTCTCGCCGAGAAAGAACGCGAGAGTCATGTATATACTGAAAGTCACTTATCATATTTCGCCTACCATAATGTATGTTTTCGAAATTCCCGATATGTGGTCAAGTTTAACAATTGATTCCATGCTAGCGGTTACATAAAATATACTTAATTGTTTATTTTTAGAAAATTTAGATTTTAAATTATCCAATGGTCTATTGTATTAGAAAATCGAACAAGAAACAATGTTATACGAACAGTTTAAAAAAAGCATTTACTATAAAAGTTTAGCATAGCACATCGGCTTTACTCGCAATTCAGGTTAGGTAACTCTTTGTTTCACTCGATACGCTTCTGATATTTACGTTGTACAATGTTAAAACTGTTAACAGGTGTTCGCTTTGTAACTATGTATTGCGAGGTTCATATTAAAAATGTTTCTTAAGAAAACTCATTTGTTTCAAACACTTACCAGACTTTTGTGACTCAGACTTCTTTCCTGTGGAAAAAAACGAACACAAATGAAAACAATGCTTATATTGTAAAGAAAATCCATATCTTTTTCACTGTAAGTAAATTATCCTAATTGTATACGATTAGCATTAAACAGTATTGGCAATTTCTTCAGGAACAAAATCTGTGTATATTTGAATTGATTGCAGTGATTGCAATTGCCTAGAGCCTATATTACACGGAAACAATAACCGTATACATATCATTTTCAGATTCTGTGGAACTTTTTCTAATATTTTTCCCAATCAATTTAATAGTGGTTAATTAATCTGTATTTATTTTATTATGTTGTGCGTCACTGAGTAAAGATTGAGTAATCGTCTATGATATACCGGTACGTGTGAGGCTCAAACGGCGGATCCCAGCAGATTAAACAGAGTTTATGTCAGAAAACCTTTGGACATTGCTTTTCTCTTAGTCTTTTCTTAAAACTTTTACTTTTTCCAATACTTACATTAGAGTTTTTACATTTTGGAGTTCTTATTAACCTGTAAACATTACATGTATAAACAACTGTTGGAAATGTATAATGTTAAGGAGAAGACCTATTTAAGTCATTGGCTATCGGTCTCATCCTTTTTACACTAACTATTGAACAGATTCTAGCAAAATGTTGTATACTGTATTGTATTATTATATTGTTCATAGTATGTAGTAGTGATGGCGCGATTATCGAAAATAATCGAAAAATCGTCGCTGGACATGTCGGATGATAATCGATTATGAACTACAATAATCGATTATAATCGGAAACTTTGACTGAAGTGTTATTTCAATAAGATGATATTATATATATTCAAATTTCAAAGTTATATAGAATTTTTTTCGATGTATTCAGTCAACTACAAATATACAAATTATACAATACAAAAACAGTATTGCATGATAAAATGATCTTTTGACAGAATAGTCATAAAGGTATGTAAATGGAATTAACCGTCAGCATTATACATACACTAAAAACTAAATAGTTCGATTATTTCCGATTCGATAATCGATTATGAGTTTTCTAACCGATCCAATAATCGATAATGAAATTTGTCCGATTATCCATTACTGGTAAGTGGATATAATATTTTTAAACTAAAAAACCTTTAAACAAAAACAATAATTCTTACCGATCTGAGTGACAACTACGGGAACAACTACTGCTATAATGACTGCAAAGACAATTATAGTGACGACAACGGCAATGATGATCATTCGTCTTTTTTGTGGACTTTTGAAACCGGAAGTCGGCCTGTGATTGGAAGATTAACGATATGTTAGTTTTCAAAATTATTGTCAAAATCAACAAATAAACAAACACAAAGAAGTACATGAATACTGCTTTGGAAAATAACAGACAAATATAATATGTTATACGATGGTGCATATTTAGTGACTAGTCTTGCGGAATACACGACTCTCTCCGCTTACTAAAATGTCCACTTTGAGTAAAATATGATACTGTATTCGACATCATAATAAAATAAAACTATATTACTTCCGTGAAATATATGAAATTCTTGTTCATATTTATAGAGTATGATTATGCCTAATGCTTTTGCCGGGACAATCAAGTTTTTTTCTAAACGTGAATCGAAGAACAACTCGTTCATACCCAAACAAATAATCACATAGTCCATGCAAACAAACGATATGTTTTTGATACCAGATTTAGAGTTTATTCTAGAAGTATAAAACAATCGCAGGAATAGAACAAGCAGAAAAATACATTTTGCCCGTACAGCGTCGGAATACAACGTATATCAAAGATCGTCATTGATTAGTATTATAATCACATTAAAATTAAAAAAAATATCTTTATTTAACATAACAATGCAATTATATGCCAACAAATAGATACGTTTATTTAGAAAAAAGCAATGAGCCCATTATTTCACAGGAATAAATACATTACAATAAATACAACATGTCAATGGTGATTTTCAATACATATTGTTCTAAATTCTAAAGAGTAAATTTTACAAACATAATTACTTACATACATGTATAACATGCGCGTATATTTACTTTTTATACAGTAATTACTAAGTAAATTGGTAGGTTAGTAAATAAATAGTTGATAGTTGATAATGGGGAGAATTGGTGTTATTATAAGAAATATATTTGCGATCTCAATTCAAAGCTTTTATAAACAAACAATGATAATCTTCTTATTGTTCAGTTACTTTCGCTGTTTAAGAGTTCTGCAAATTTTAAACATTTGGCTTTTTCCAGTAATATTTATTAATGTACTGTTTTCTTAAGTTATGATACACGGGTCATTCGGCTTACAAGGTGTTACAATATTTACATTTTCGGTCATGAATGAATATCTTACCTCTGTTCCTCTGTGAAATCTGACTTTTCTCCTCTGAATTCAGCTTGTTCTTTGGTCATTTTCGTTGCAGATATTTTAAACCTCTATTTCAGAGATAATCTGAAATGCACTAATACAATTCAATCAGTCAATTCTCATGTGGTTAATCTTATGAATGATATACAGTAAAACCTCACTTAAAGACCACCTCAAAATTAAAACCACAATTTTCAAGTCCATTTTCACTGTTTTGCTCCTCATTCAATCACAATATTAAGACCACCTCAATAATACCAGTTTTCAAGGGTGCCAATGGTGGTCTTATTAGTGAGGTTTTACTGTACATCACACTGAACTGTTTAACATCACTCAGCCGGAATCAAATTGATATATTACATTTTTGAATAGTTTGCCGCATAAGATGCAGCTTACTGTCAGCACAGGAGATTGTGAGAGGCAACCTAGGTACAATCTCCTGACGTTAACTGCAGCGTAAAGTAGAGCAATCTACGCCACGGTTTATGAACA
Organism: Mactromeris polynyma; assembly: GCA_032209605.1. NCBI lineage: Eukaryota > Metazoa > Mollusca > Bivalvia > Venerida > Mactridae > Mactromeris > Mactromeris polynyma. The sequence goes on from JASFXZ010000046.1 coordinate 370,933, forward strand.
GGTAGAATGTATGTATTCGTGACCTCTAAACGGTATTGTAAATCGATATGTACTGTTTCGCGGACATTACTCGGCAGATTTGTACCGTATTAATGCGAGACAGTTGAATAACAAACGAAGCACACGAATATATAGGTTATTACTTAAGTGTTTATCCTGGATTTCCGCCAAACGGATGGCTCAAATTTTCAACCTTTTATTCATATCAGCGCAGAAACGCTCAATTATTATAGTCATATCTTTGCTACTGAAAGCGGTCCAAGTTTGTAAAGTAATTGCCACAGGAATAAAAGACACCGTTTATTATGCTGTAAAATTACCGCATGCAATCTAACCAACGCGTAATAGAAATACAAAGTAGACACATACCGGCTGTTGTAAATCCTTCGATTGTGAAAAAAATTCGTATGAACGTTTATACTTAATACCGACCCTCGTACATAATTTTATAATTCTGCATGAGACATGATTTTTAAATGATCATCTACGCGTGAAGGTCAAGAGTTTCGCGTATAAAAATAGCTAAGTGGTATATACGGTGCGTAAACACTACGTAAACATCAAGTATGACTCGTTGTGAAAATAATTCAGACTGTGCCTTAGTTTCAAACGTTACTTAGTTGATTTCACTCTCTGTGGTCGAACTATAGTTATAGTTACTTATAAACCCTCACTTAAAGACCACCCAAGTATTAAGACCATCTCATTTATATGTAATATATACGGTGAACTTTCTATAATAAGACTTTCTGAAGAAAGTGGGTCTAAGTACTGAGGGCTTTGGGGGCTAATTGAAGAGAAATTGATAACTGCTTCATGAAAAATCGGTCTTATCAACGGAGGTTGTATTTAAGTAAGGTTTTACATTAAGTCCAGAATTTAGAGCAGTCACAGCAGATGATCGCTGGTCCGTGTCCGTTATATGGTGTAAGGTGTGATTTATGATACGACAAAACATTGCGCAATTTCGCGACGTGGATAAACAAGTTGTTGTGGTTTAAAGTTGTTGATTTGATGTTAGACTGACAACATTATCCACTTGTATCTATCCAGTTGGAGATTTTTATCAGTAAAGGGCTCTACAGGGGCGTATCTAGGATTTGGTCTTACGGGGCGTAACTTTTTGATCATTTTTTGGTTTTGCTCAAGCCTTATAAAGCAGCAATGGCTGTGTTTTATTCCTTGTTTTTAAGTTATTGACCTATAAATCAATGCAGAATCGCTCATTAGAAAATATTGTAATGAAAGATCTCTGTATATTGTCGTATTTATACTCAGACATACGTGTATGGTTCTGGAATTGGGGGGGGGGGGGGTGCGCCGGATGTGCCCCTCTTGGATCCGCTAGTGCTCTAGAAATTCTCTAGCGACCGACGTCACGGACTAGTCTAATGCTTAATCGGAATACAAACGGTTGAGGTGAAGTTAGCTAGTCCTGAAAAATCTGTTTTTAAAGCTAACCAACATCAGCAATTGTTCAGTTGTAAGTCATCCCTTAGAATCCCACAAACACATACATGTACATATGATTATCAATTTAAGATTGTGTAGCTATCATTGTGTATGTACATTTGCTACTAAATTGATCGATATTCTCGGACAACTAGCTTCCTATTTCGGACAAGTCAAAGTTTAAATTTCCATTAGTCCGGAACAAGTGTCTTATTTTTGGACAAGGGTATTCCATATTTTGAGACTGGCAGTCGATGATGTTCACCAAGGAAATCGAAATAACACTGTACGTTATATAAGTATCAGGGGCGTAGCTAGGAGGTTTGTGATGTTTACGCAAGATCCTTTTTGCGGGGGGTCCAGGGGTACTCCCCCGGAAAATAAATTGTTTCTAGATTGTCTGTAGTGACTTCTGGGCGCATTCTTATCCCTGAATTGAACAAAGTTTTTTAATGCAGATTTTAACTTTTTATTTTTTTCGATTTTTCGAGACAATGTGTACGCAGCTGCGTACTCTGCGTACAGGACGCTACGCGCCTGAGCATTATATAACATATACTTAACACCATAAAAAACGCAACTAGGTCATTTGGCCTTCATTTTGTTCCATGTGTTACACGCGTTTTATTGTTATAAATGTGCAATCATTTATCAAAAAGAAATTAAGCAATGGCTATAGTATGCATATTTCATAATTGATTAAGTTTAGGAAATTATGTTATATGAAATTGAAAGATTAAACTAGACTTACCTTCGTACACTAGACTTACCTACTGACTAAACTGAGCATATGATAAATGTTTCTAAAATTATTGCTTACTTATAATTGCCGAATTTAGTCCTTAGCATCAAGAACAGCGGTCTGAACAGAATTTGAAATATCTGTTATAGGTTTATCATAAAAGTTTGCAAATGTTTTTGCATTAGACCATCCAGATGTGTTCATGATTTCCGTTATAGGATCTCCCATCATCTTTGAAGCGGCTCATGTATCCGGTATGGCTAATAGTTTCAATGTTCAAGTTTCCGTTTCATTATCTCCATTTATCAAGGTTTAATAGTGAGAATTGCATGTTTGCTAATCGGACATTTTTATTTCTAACACTACCTATACATACTCCGGATTAGTATAAATATGGGTAATTCCCTTTAACCCTGCGGTACAAAAAGGATATACCGGTAAAAAAATACCGCTATAACTAAGTTAAGATAAGTTGATAGTAAACACGACCATACCCACTTTCCAATACAATCAAAGGACTGAGAGTCCTGAAAACCAGCGCGTTGTAACATAATATATGTCTATATATAGGTGTAGTGTAATGTATACGGAATGTGAGGCATGGATAGTGTGCATTTCCAAGCATTCCTTGTTTGCTAAGGTGTAATTACAAAGGTAGGAAATTGTGAGCACAACTGTGTTCAGAAACTTAATTATAGGCCCAATGGACAAATATGTTATTTCCTAGTGTTGTAGGGAGGTATCTTGCTGATTTTCGAAAAAAAACAATATGTTACTTGTATATTAGATACATCATAATTTGGATCTAATTGCATCCAATAAACCAAACATATGTTAACAGACAGATGCACAATGCACACCACTCTTCTTTTTTGCATGTATATAGCTAGTCATGGTGGTGATCTGGTCAAGGAACCTTTTTGAATCATTTACCTCCCACTGCTGACATAAGTGGGAAGCCTACAATCGCTTGCAGTGAAACCAAGGAATGTACTGGTTATTGAGATCCTGTGTAGATGATACAAGCTGTTGATTGGGTGTTAACCCAACCTTATAGAACCCTGTACTAAGTCAACTAATTATAACCATAGGTGTAGTACCTTGCCTTACTAGTTCGGATTGCATTTGTCATATCCATACTCTCACCTGAGACGTACAGTATTCAGATTAAGACAATATTGCATTAAATGCGTCCATATTGTTACCATATCATTGTAGTATTCCTTGGAAATCATAACATGTAACATCCACTTGGACTTAAACAGGCATGGCTAGCGCAGTTGGTAGCATGCTAGAATACCCATCTGTAGGTCATGGGTTTGTGACATGTTCAGGCCTACCCAGTTGTAAATTTTCATCTTTCCAAGATGACAAGCGCCACACTGCTTACTTTTAAGTGTGGAAGCTGTCTGTTGCTTGCAGTAAAACTGACGAAACACTTCTTATTGAACCTAGGTAGATCATGTATAGACTAATAAATGATCATACCTGTCGGAAAGGCATTAACTGAACAAAATTCAAACACAAATCTATTAGTGCTATTTTTACTGCATATCAGTAGTAGTGGAGTTTGTGAGACGTGACATATACATTCGTCACGTTAGCTATGATCCCACTGATGGCTTATAAACAGTAACAATTGTATATTCAACACAAGATAGGCAACAACAGTGTGTAAAATTTCTAAACTTTTATTAAAAATAACTGAGATCATCAATAAAAAGTAAAACATAATAATGTACACTAAACAACAACAATAGATTGTTCCCACTTGTACAAAATACACGTCTTGTTCATAGCCATTTTTATAGGTCAAACTGTTGAGCTCATATATGGTTAATTTCCATGTATAGAATAATTGGGAAAATATAGAGAGAGTATGCATGTGACAAACACATTTTGTACAACGTTTTTTTTAATATCTGGTTAGTTTAGCATCATTTACTTTATACTCCCTATAAACTTTATGATAATTTGCCTATCAATTTGGCCAACAATCCAAAACAAGAGAGGTAAATATTGTAATTGTGGGAACTAACTATTAGGATTGCTTCATAAATTGGTCTAATAAAAATGATAAAAAATGGTATATGCTTGCAAATTCATAGCAATACGACACTGATGGTTACAAAGTCCTGGCTGTACCTAATATTTGTTTACCCACAATCAATAAACATAAGTATCTAATGTATATAAATGAAAGCATATAACCATGTTAGCATGACACATCTAGGGTTTACATATGAGAAGCACCACAAAAAAACCGGCTTACAGACTTATCATACATTTTTAACTTTTTACATTTCGTAATGTTATAGCTTTTAAAAAGTTCTAAATTTAGTACATTATAAAAATGTAAGTGTATTCATACATAGCATTTGGCGGGATTTGTTATGTCATGATGTGTAGCGTGATTAGCAGGAACACTAGTTTTGTTCATAAACTACTAACGTTTCCCATATAAACAAACACTGAGACACATATAAATGGAAAATATACAAAACATTGGAAAACTCTAGTCAACAATATTATGCACACCAATGTTAAGGCAATATATGCTGTAGAAAACAGCTGTATTAGCTTTGCCTAATTTTGATATAGAAACACTTGGATATATAGATAATGAACAAATCTACCACATGCCAACAAGGTTTTATAAAAAAGCATTATGCATAGATACATTCTGAAAAACATTGTATGTGCATGGATAATCTTGTTTTTTATAATTTTGGTTCCATCATTTATAAAAAAATCTTGCTAGCCTGTTCTAGTTTACTTTCCCTATATAAGAAGTATATTTCGTATTTATCTTGGCATGACATACGTCAGGGGAATAACCATAAGGCATATAGACAATATTATTACTGACTGCAAAATGTGACGTTTCTGACATCAGTAAATACTGATATCTGCACTAGAAAATTATTACAAGTGAAGTGTGCTTGTTTAATTATATTTAAAAACAAATACCAAATATTTGTGTGTTTCAGTAACAATTATGAAGCCATTCTATGAAAATAGAGCATTAAATATTGTATGCTTTAAATAATACAAGTAACATAATGTTAATAATACTGTGCATATAGCAAATCATTGAAATGTTCCTATGAGAAATATATACATAGAACATAAAAAAACATGTAAAACGTTGTATAAACATCCTTTATATGTAAAGTAAGACATAACCGATAGGAAGAATTGTACACAACATTAATTATTTACAAAGAGAATATACGGTTGTAGGACACATTACATTATGGCAGTAGATGTAAGTGTAACAGGGTGCTTAGTTTTTGTTTAGGTAAAATAAATAATGCATGTATAATAATGTAAATAGGGTTGACTATGCATCTAGCAAATCATTGTAATGTTCCAATGAGAGATATATACGGACATAAAAAACATGTAAAACTAAGTAAAATAGGACATAATCATCATAAAAAAATGAACACAACAATGTTTATTTACAAAAAGCGTATTTAGTTATAGGGCACATTACATAATGAGACTAGATACAACATTTGCTCTTGTATCTAATGTTTTTGCACTTGGAGTACCAAGATCAATGGCATGGTAAACATTATTTGTGCAAATAGTACAGATTATAAATTCCAGATCAATAGTAATGGGTAGAAATAATAGACTTGGTATAAACTGAAAAAGGTATCAAGATAGCAAAATTTTGATTTCTATAACAAATAGAAAAGCTTACACAAGAATATTATTTATATTAAGTTGTTAACAGTACATGAACATTTATAACAAAAGAAACCAATGAGAATGGCATAGAAAAATTGTATATGGAAATAGTACATTAGTATATTTATAAAATAAGCAATAAAAATCTCCAAATTTGTGCATAATACCCTATTCCCAAATAATACTGCAACAAATGTAAAACAATCTAATATTTACAATATTTTCACTCATCCAAACCAATGTACAAAACTTCGCTACCCTTGCAAGTTATCACCAGGGTGAGTGGTCCAGCAGCTGAAAGCATCTCAATGTCGACCGGCCCATCACTGCTTACAGCAGCAGCCAGCAGCTCACTTGGCACAGGGATGATGCTGTCATCATCTATTAGCAACTCTGTTTCACTCTCTTCAACAGAAACACCAACAACCAACACCCTGGACACAACTGTTGGTGTATCAGTCTTCTACAATTATAAAAATGTAAAGGATTAGAACAAACCAAAAATATTACTGAATAAGAAACATACGCTGTAATACCAAGTTCCATACAGTGTTTGGTTACATATATTAGGTTGGCTGCATCTAGCAAAATGTGTTTTGCTGGCAAAATATTTCTATTTCCTGGTTTATGCTGATTTGTAATATTCAATTTCTAAATGTTCCCAAGGTACTAATTCTAATATATTTTACAAAATACCATCATGGCTAACATCCTACACATGTTAGTTTGCATCCAAACTAGAAAAAAATGTGAGTCAAGGCATTTTGTGGGCTACACATTTTCAATTGATAGTGGATATTCCATTAAAGTATTACTTGTAAAATTTGTTCTAGAGTCGAAGAAAAACAAGAAACAACAACACCAGAAACAAAAAGTGTCTGAAGTATTGCAAGCAGTACAATAGTCCCTTAGTGGCATAAACAGTGTGAATACTGCCTTCTGTATTCAAGTGAATATATAAATACTAAGGGATTTTTTTCATATGATATGTGATGTAAATGCACACAGAGTTAGTCTAATAAGTTTTAAATTCATAACTGTATTACCTTGATCTCAGAGCGTACTGTAGTCTGTAGGCTTGTCTCGCCCTGGTAAATGTTGGTAGTAACATCTGTTATTGTTACATGATCCCCTGGCCTACATTCAACAGATGAGGCCTCCCTCCATAGGGCCACCCGGACCTTTAAACTACCATCTTCCAAATGGATTGATTTGAGGTTCACACTCTCCCCCCGGACACTGAGGGTTTTTGTCTCCTCCTCCTGTAATTAAACACAAAGCGATTGTATTAAGTCTAATATTGGTGAACACTACCTTGTAATCACATGTCTAGATTGGTGGCCATTGTGTTCAAAACTGTATGCTAAAGTACAATAAAAAACAAACAACAAGTGTGCGTTGTGATACTATTTGGTAAAATGTGTAAGACAATGATATTACAATAACAGTTGGCAGTTGTCAATCCTAACAGCAATTAAAATATGCTAATTTTAATATAAAATCATGATAAAGCTATCAGTAATAACCATAACATGTATAACCTGCTGTGTGACAATAATCTGTTTAAATTTTGCTATATACAACCAATAATAAGAGGTGCATAAATATCAAAAATTATCACCTGTCCATAGTCAGGTAGCAACAATGTTTATGTTGGTATAGCAGTGAAAATAATAGGACATTATCCATTAACACACACACAAATAATGTAAACATCAAACAAAGAAGCGAAATAAGCAAAACAAGCAACATTCATTTATCAGTAGGATAGACATATATCTCTCAAAAAATCAATGGACAGTCTGTTAACTGACTGAACTTATTTTTCTTTAAATTACTGAATACATGAAAACAGGAGACATAAAAACCAAGGTGTCCATATTAACGGATAACCAAAAACAGTATACATTTGCAAGTCTTAACTTCATAGGGATGGTTTTTTTTGGACTTTACATGATGGAGCTTTATGTGTGTGAATGTTGCTGCTAAAGTGTGGAGAGCGGTTGAATGGAACTTAACTAACATTTTTAGTGAATGTGTATTTACCTTCACCTGTTGTTTGTAATTAACAGAACAAGAATGAAAACTAACCTGTACAATTTTCTCGGTAACAGACACTCTTGCCCTGGGTGGGGATCTCACAGCCTCTGCAATTGGTACCACATCTGCTGGTGGTGGGTATATGATCTTCCTCCCCGCTTCCACCAGGTAGTCCGGCACGTCAATATCCGTAGTTATAAAGACTTTTGTATTTTTCGTGATGACAATGGCATGATTATTGTCATCCGTCTTACGAATTATATCTCTCAGAACTAGGGAGTTCCCTTCCCTGAATTTTGCAAATTTCAGGGGATCATACACAACACCCCGTATACATCTTTCTGAGTCCGCAATGGCCACGTTCAGTGATTCAGTCATTGTTTCTCCCATCACGGTATGAGACGATCTCGCCTGTAATGACCACTATCACCTTCAAAGGCTTCGAGTAGGGTCCAGTCCCTCTATTGGTAAAAAGTTGTTCTATTGACATCTGAAAATAAAATAACAAAACAACATATTAATATAAGAGTTTTAAAGCATGCTTCTTTATCAGAACATTAGAAGGTAAGTTGTAGTGGTATAATGGTTAGCATACTGAGTGGGTAATCAAGGGAGTTGTATAGAATCACTCGCTGCACCAGTGCAATTTTTCGTAATACATGTAATGATGTCCAAATCCCCAATATGTAGTGTTTGTAAATAGTTCCGAAGAATATATGACAGAATCAACAAATAAGTAAGTCAATAATTATTTAGTTGTAAATACAATTGTATAAGCGGTATAATACAGATATTTATGGGTGTGTACCAATGAATAACAGAGAATGAAAATACCTAATGTGTGCGCAGTGCACTGGGAACAACCAAATCAACAATAGGTCAGATGTTCAACCAATTAACAGCACATATTTAAAGATCAGCTTCCCAGACTAATAAAAATCTTGATAAAAACGTTTTGTGTACACCGGTATTGTATTTATAGAAGATAGTAAACTGCGAAATCACAGGTGGCCGGTGCGTAGCCATGACATTTTAAACCCGCATTGAAAAAAAATATTTTTCACTCTGTTCTTATAGTAAGATAAAGGTGTCCAACTTCATACGCATTTACAATGAAAATATATACACACATTTGCTTTGACGTACTTTTCAAAGCCATTTCTCAACCGATTTTTATCACTGATGTCTTAAAATACACACAAGGGATTTATGTCGACAGTGTATATACTCAAAAAATATTCACAAACAGAATAGACTGTTGTTTTTAACGTCAAACATCAAGAATGGCTAGGTCGGACAACTTCCTACCGTTAGACCGAGTCGGTATTTTCAGAACAAAACTACTATAAATCGCTATTCACCTGACGAACGACTTTAGATTTCAATAAGAAACATTTAAAAAAGTATATTTCAATATCAAACAACTTACAAATCGTCATACAGACGCGGAGATCGCTATTTTTTCGCTCTCAACTTTCGTTTTACGCGAACGCAGCCATTTTGAAAGGTGGTACCCGGCTCTGCGTAAGAACACATTTCGTAAGCCGAAAACCAAGTTTTTTGGTTTTCGGCTTACAAAATGTGTTCTTACGCAGAGCCGGGTACCATCTGTCAAAAAGGCAGCATTCGCGTAAAAGGAAAACTATGAGTGAAAAATAGCGATCTCCGCGTCTGTATGTCGATTTGAAAGTTGTTTGATATTGCAATATACTGTTTTTAATGTTTCTTATTGAAATCTAAAGTCGTTTTTTTCAATGCGGGTTTTAAATGTCATGGCTACGCACCGGCCACCCCACCTGTGTGCGAAATGACACGGGGCCGAATCAACAAAATAAATAGGTCAGTAATTATATCGTTGCAACTACAATTATAAACATACAAAATCGCTCCGAAGTATTGTAATAACCATGTATCGGCAAAAAAATATTAATATTCTTATTTATACAGAGCACATGCAATAAATATAACCAAGTTGCATAATAAAAAGCCTGGAAGTCAAAGTCAAACGACACAATTTAATAATAACCCCGTATCGGGTAATACCGACGATGCAATGATATTTCCTGCCTTCGCTTTACAACAAAATTATATAAATAAATTATCATAACCGTACGCTATATAAGCCTATAATCACCCAAGTTTATAATGAAAATTCCAGACATAATACAGGATGTTTATAAAATGAAACAAAATGGCGGATACTTACTACGCAAGAAGCGCATGTACATCATCCGATACAAGATATATAGGCCTCAGCCGACGCAATTTAATATCAACAGTAGACACTAACACATAAACAATAATAATACAGTAGTTCACAAATATAATAGGAGGCGAACATGTAATACAACAGATACAAATCGAAAATACACTTACCGTTGATCTTTCAAGAATCAGTAGTGAGACACTAAATAACGACTACTTCAATGGCTGCCATGAGAACACGACCGACGGACCGACGCTATATTCATACGTGTAGTTGTACACAAGTTTACAATTATGTCAACATTACCGAGACAATACATTTTTAAAAAATATATTGAAAAAATGATATTCTTTATAAAAAACAAAAAAAACTACCGATGTGTTATGTTTCATCATTGGAATCGTCGGACTATTTCTTGTTGCGTTGGTTTTTTTCTGAGTTATGGGGTCGCCGCCAAAACGCGTATGTACACATGCACAAAAAAATACATGAACATTCCCGAACATACAATACAATAATATAATTATAAAAGTATGTTTTGAATAAACTATTTTCGAAAGAAAACAAAGCAAAAAGCCATTGTGTTATCTTATAGCGCGTGTAGTATCAGCGAAATAGTCGGACTATTTGACTTTTTTTCTACAGTTATTCGGTCTGGCTGAAAACGGACTATTTAGCATGGCAGTGTTGGAAAACTGTATGAGTACTAAAACCAGGCGCGCTTAGGCGCGCTGGTTAATAAAAATCATGAAACCATATCGATATTAGTGAAAACCTTATAAATACACATGCTATTCAATGTTTTTAATTATTAATATTCGAGCGAACATTAATTAGTATAAGTTGTGTAAGTACAACTTAAGTTGACCAACTTAATATATAATATTGTAATGAAAAAAACAACTACCTACCGATAGTCTCGAACTCGGGCCAAAAACTAAAAAGCTTAATTAGAATTGTAAGGCGCGGACTCGCTACCATCTGAGCTATCGCGACTGTTAGTTTAATGAAATCAATATCACAATAAATAGTTTTGCTTGTTTTTTGATTGACCTTGATTTTGATCAATAAAGGTAGTCAAACCATGTAAACATTGCATGACGTCACTCTCAACTTATGGTGGTATATTTATAGAGGATAGCCTTGCTATGTGTTTTGACAAATTTATCAATATACACATTTATGGAGTTAACGCTATACACTGTATAGAAAATATGTACATGCAGAATGACATTTGATGATGTTTTACATTCCGGTAAATGCACACAAAATTATGTTGAGTATTTTTTTTAAAAACAATGCAGTGTACAAACTTGTTCAAGCGGTATAGACAGTATTGATGCTATGTTTAACTGATGTACAGTGTCTGCATCCTGATTCTCTAGCATAACGAGTAGTAAAATATTAATACTTTCCCTCATTAACTCAGACTGACATAATATTTTACTTCCAACTTTCTTGATATCAAAAAGCAATATAAATTTCTAATAATAGAATTTTATACAATTTCCATTGTAGTTTTTTTGTACTACCAACAGATTTATAGAAAACCAATGAATAACATATACATAACAAGTACAAATACAGTATTATTTCTTCTCAAAAATACTCATCTACGAATTCAAAAGTTTGTTTATGTTACGATTATCCAGTATCACCATTGTCTCCCTGAATTACAACATCTCGAATCAAGTCACATTTTATCACCGATTCTTTCTGGATTTATTTAACGTCTTTTCCGCAAAGGTCACAAGTTGTTATGTTCTAGTCTTTCGAAAAGGCTTCTTTTTACAACTGTCTTGAATATCTGAAGCAGACATAGTAGATCGGGTATACCAGTCATCTTGGTATGCGACATCAACATAGGAGTCAGGGTTCCTACTAGGAATTAGTTGGATTTGTGTCCCAGGGAAGAAATGTGAGTCCATAAATTATAATAAGGATTCTAGTTTAATTCAATTTGGGGGAGTAAGCGGTTGACTTGATTGTGGATGAAGTTCATCAATTATCTCTTTATCTTCTTCACTGTATTTAAACCGCTGTCATCTAAAATAGACAAATTTAAACATTGTCATAAATTATCCGAAAATTGTGACTATCCGAAATTGGTACTATCGAACAAATCTGGTTCATGACCAATCAGTCTTACTCGTTTAAAATGGCAATTTTGATAATAATAATTAATATTTAAATTCACTTAAATGATCCAAGTAAAGTTGCTTTAGTAGTATTAGGGCACTTAATCTGATATAGACATAGACATTTTATTCATATTCCAATTAGGCTATAAAGCCCACGAGGACATACATAAGCATACATACAAGACAGACGAACAGTGTACAACATACATACATTTTCTATATAACATTGTTTTTCTAACAACAATATCACATGTATACAGTTTACTGAATGTAACATGCAACATACTGATTACAACTTCAAATATACATTTGGAGAAGGTCAACACATGTATATTAGAGTTGTTTGTATTCAAATTATGTAAAAGCAAAAAATAAAAATATTGTCATAAATAATTCGTCTTACACTAAAGACTAATTACCATACATTAAAGAGTTTCTAATATTGAATGCATTGTAAATGTACATTGCTAAATTTCGTACAGTGTTCTTATTATCTGAGTTAATGAGGTCAATAAATTTTACCACATTTGGTCTGATCCAATATTTCTTAGATATATATCGTTTGCGTATATCAAGATACAGGTCACATTCAATAACGAAATGATATTCATCCTCTATTGTATTACAATTCAAACATTTTCTTTCATTTAGAGGTATTCGTACAGGTCTGGACCATCTTCCAGCCTCTATTTGTAGCCTATGAGATGAGACCCTTAAACGGAACAAAGCTTGACAAAATTTATAAATACTAAAACATTCTAAGTAAGGTTGAAATCTAAAAGAAGAGATTGTATTGTAAAATCGTGCTCTACTAGACTGATGTAATCGTGCATTCCAGTTTTGTATAAATTGATCGTTTAGCCTTTGTTTAACAACAGATAGAAACACATCAGTGTCACCAACGCCTTGCTGAAGCCAAGCATCAGCAAAACCAAGTGAACATAATAAATTTTTCAGTAACATACACCAGTTTTTCTTATTTGGATGTTGTTCAAAATCGTTCTTAAGTAAACCATATACAAGAAAAACGTATTTCTTATGTTCCATTTGTATCATTCTTAACCAATATTTTATAGCTTTGAACATATGGGTAGTTTTAAAAGATACTCGTCCTAATTCACCATATATAAAATCATTTTGTGTTGTTTTTTTCACTCCTTATAATCTTTTACAAAACTGCATATGCACTTTCTCTATTGATAAATCGTTTGCAAAACAACATACTTCACAGCAATAATTCAAAATAGGAGATATAAGCTTATCGAATAATTCTAATTTGTGTTTAGGGGGTATATATGTAAATTTATACAAATACTTATTAAGTTTGAACAGTGCCTTTTGGGCTTGACCAGCTAGTGTGCTTTGTGCAGTGCTAAGGGATCCTCCAGGTGTAAACATCACACCTAAATAACAAAATTTATTTACTATTTCAACAGGTTCGCCATCATAATAAAACACTGTGGTTCGAGGAATGGAACCAGACTTTTTGAATATTAATATTTTTGTTTTGGAAACATTTACTTTTAGCTTCCATTTTATACAATAATCGTGCAATAAATCTATACTGTGTTGCAAATTTTCTGCTGAATTTGCAAATATAACTATGTCATCAGCATATAACAACATAAATATTCTAAACGTATCAACATCAATGCCGTCTGCATTACTATGAACAAACATAGTTTCTAAATCATTGATAAACATTGAAAATAAAAATGGGGATAAACACTCCCCTTGTCTTACACCAAGTAAACATGTATATTCATCACTTAACTTATTACAATATTTTACTCTAGACTTAACAGATTCATAGATAGACTTGATGATGTTAAAAATATTTCCTCTAAGTCCAAGCTGTAATAACTTGTACCACAAATTGTCACGTACCACATAATCAAATGCTTTTGTGTAATCAACAAATAGTGTAAACAGTTGTTTTCCTTGGTTCAGAACATGAGTTATTAAACCATTTAACACAAATATGTTATCTACTGTACTCATATTCGGTCTAAAACCTGCTTGCGCTTCAATGTATACATTGTAATTTTCCGCCCATAATTTCAGTCTATTGTTTATTATGTGAGTAAAAAGTTTGCCCAAACTGCTCAGTAAAGTAATACCTCGATAATTTTCAACATTATTAATGCTGCCTTTTTTATGCAATGGAATTACATATCCTTCCGACCATCTAGCTGGGAAGTAACCGGTTTTAAAAATCTTATTGAACAATGTATACAATACATTCGTTAAAATATGCTTGCCCGCAACAAAGAATTCATTTAGCAGACAGTCCGGACCACCTGACCTGTTATTTTTTAATTGTTTTATGGCAACATTAATTTCTTCGAGAGATATTTGCATGTTTAATTCACTAAACATAATTTTAAATTCATTTTTTTCATACATTTCAACAAAATGTATAACATCATCGTCAGGTGCAAAATATCTGTCGTCTGGGTTGCTGACAGCTTTAAAATACTTTTCAAAACTTGACAATGATATATTTGCCTGTTTAATACCGGACGCTTCCTTTAACATAGTCCAGTACAGTCGTGCATTTTTATGTCTAATATTTAGAAGCTTACTCGTTTTTTCTTTATCATAATTGTATCTACATTTTCGAATTGTTGACTTATAGTCCGACCTCGCTTTCACCATTTTTATTCTATTGTTATCGTTCTGACACTTTCGATATGCATTAAGACATGTAAGAAAAACGTGCTTCTTTTCAAAACAATCCTCATTGAACCACCGCTGTGTATTTTCAGAACTATCAATATAATTACTATCTCCTGACTTTAACCGTTTTACAAAGGGTGACGCTACCACTTCGAACATATGTTCTAGTTTGTGTATACAAGTATTTATATCATCTAATGACACACTGGTCTCAATGTTATTTGTTATATAGAATTAAAAGCGTCACTCGATAGTTCATTAATTAATTTGCAAACTAAATTGGTGATGAGAGATTCAGTTAAATAACATAGCATTCTGACACATTTTCGCTGCATCTTAACCTCATTGTTACAGGTAGAATTTACTTCTTGCAAAAAGATTGATGAATGTTAGAATATAGAAAAACACATACCATAAGTATCTTGTGTACACTCATAATTTTACAATCTCTTTATTCCGCAATATTAACGCATGTGGATAACACACAAAAAGTATTTTCGCGAAAGAGAAAAAACAATGGAGAGGAATTTTTAATCAAATGTAAATTGTTATACAGCAGGTTCTACATGTTGTGATTATCACTGATTGTTTCATCATTCATGCATCAATCTATGTTGAAATTAATTTGTTTCAATTGCGGTTACTTTGAATTGAGGTTGAAATTTGTCAGTACTTTGATCTTAATTATTAGAAATTAATACGCGATTAATTCGTGCAAACTCATTCGCCAAACATGACACAAATGGTCCGAGAGTCTTGTTATAGCGACCGTGTTTGTTCCCTTGAATTATGTCGTTGTATTGAGAATGTCATTATATTGAATATAACCAAATAAAATGGCAAAGCATCTTGAATATATAAATGTACAAAATCTCAATGAGAAACGTTCTTATTTCACCAACCGATCCCTATTTTCTTGAAGAATCACACCAAACCATTATATATTATATGTTATAGTTACCGTATATTCATATAACCATGCTGATTATAAAACAGGAACACAAGAACGCGTAACAGGTTCTGATAGTTGGATTTTTTATTATCTCCCTTTAATAAAAACCCAGTAATTTTACGTTAAATCTGTCCAATTTACCAATAAATAAAATAATAGCTAACAGAAATAGAATAATAAAGATATTATGTAATCAAATTTAATCATAAAAGCAAAATCATTTAAACATAATTTTACAGAGAAGTTTCAAAAAATATTACCTATATTAAACAGTTACATTCTGTACAACTCATACTTACCTGGTACAGGAAAAACCGTGATCTTCAAGGCGGTGTCCCCAGGAAGAGGCCCTTCCATTGCACTTCGGTTGGGCTGACGACTGCGAATACCCCAAATGTGGGTATCTCGGGTACGCAATTTATTTGTGTGGGGACTGCGTTCGCGCCGTCCCTGTAAAATAAGCATATAAAATGTAAAAGATTCATACGAAAAACAACGTCTGAAAAAAATCCAATAATTAATTCTGCTATATTTATATGTGTGAATATGATCATACACGACCGAAAGGGAGTTATTTGAATACAAACACGACACTTCATGTAGTTATCTTATATTCTAGCTATCAATTTAATATGACATGTTATTTCTACATATGCATTTACAAAAAGGTTACACAATTACAAATGCATTTATTTAAGTGGGCTCAGAATGGACACATTTGCGACGATGATTTTCGGTCTTTTTTCTTAGGGGGAAATTTGGTTAGTTTCATTGTCACAGAAAACATGACAATAGAATATTGTCCACTGTTCAAACTGACATACGATTCCATATGTATATGTGTTTAGTGAATAAGTTCAGAATACATGAAAACACATTTATGCCTGTTTTTGTGTGGAAAAAACGTACAAACATTGTAAAAATGAAGTAGTGTCTATGAAAGACCTTCGATTTCAAAATTGACGATATAAATTTATTGCTCTCTTATAAAGAAGGAAATGAGAAAATGAACATTTTGTTTGGTCAGTATTACGTCAGTGACACGAATGATCTGAGACACATTCATGTAAAACTGTATTAAAGTTATTAAGTCAGAAATTATTTATCATGAAGACTCCTATTCCAGTCATGTCACAATGTTGGTAACATCAGTACTCGTACTTTATTGTTCCAGCCATGTCACAATGTGGGTAACGTCAGTACGAGTACTATATTGTTCCAGCCATGTCACAATGTGGGTAACGTCAGTACGAGTACTATATTGTTCCAGCCATGTCACAATGTGGGTAACGTCAGTACGAGTACTATATTGTTCCAGCCATGTCACAATGTGGGTAACGTCAGTACGAGTAATTTATTGTTCCAGTCATGTCACAATGTTGGTAACGTCAGTACGAGTATTTTATTGTTCCAGTCATGTCACAATGTGGGTAACGTCAGTACGAGTATTTTATTGTTCCAGTCATGTCACAATGTGGGTAACGTCAGTACGAGTATTTTATTGTTCCAGCCATGTCACAATGTGGGTAACGTCAGTACGAGTAATTTATTGTTCCAGTCATGTCACAATGTTGGTAACGTCAGTACGAGTATTTTATTGTTCCAGTCATGTCACAATGTGGGTAACGTCAGTACGAGTATTTTATTGTTCCAGTCATGTCACAATGTTGGTAACGTCAGTACGAGTACTTTATTGTTCCAGTCATGTCACAATGTGGATATCGCCAGTACGAGTATTTTATTGTTCCAGTCATGTCACAATGTGGGTAACGTCAGTACGAGTATTTTATTGTTCCAGCCATGTCACAATGTGGGTAACGTCAGTACGAGTACTATATTGTTCCAGCCATGTCACAATGTGGGTAACGTCAGTACGAGTATTTTATTGTTCCAGTCATGTCACAATGTTGGTAACGCCAGTACGAGTACTTTATTGTTCCAGCCATGTCACAATGTTGGTAACGCCAGTACGAGTACTTTATTGTTCCAGTCATGTCACAATGTTGGTAACGCCAGTACGAGTACTTTATTGTTCCAGTCATGTCACAATGTTGGTAACGCCAGTACGAGTACTTTATTGTTCCAGTCATGTCACAATGTGGGTAACGCCAGTACGAGTACTTTATTGTTCCAGCCATGTCACAATGTTGGTAACGCCAGTACGAGTAATTTATTGTTCCAGTCATGTCACAATGTGGGTAACGTCAGTACGAGTACTTTATTGTTCCAGCCATGTCACAATGTTGGTAACGCCAGTACGAGTACTTTATTGTTCCAGTCATGTCACAATTTTTGGTAACGCCAGTACGAGTACTTTATTGTTCCAGTCATGTCACAATGTTGGTAACGCCAGTACAAGTACTTTATTGTTCCAGTCATGTCACAATGTGGGTAACGCCAGTACGAGTACTTTATTGTTCCAGTCATGTCACAATGTTGGTAACGCCAGTACGAGTACTTTATTGTTCCAGTCATGTCACAATGTTGGTAACGCCAGTACGAGTACTTTATTGTTCCAGTCATGTCACAATGTGGATATCGCCAGTACGAGTATTTTATTGTTCCAGTCATGTCACAATGTGGGTAACGTCAGTACGAGTATTTTATTGTTCCAGTCATGTCACAATGTTGGTAACGCCAGTACGAGTATTTTATTGTTCCAGTCATGTCACAGTGTGGGTAACGTCAGTACGAGTACTTTATTGTTCCGTCCATGTCACAATGTACGCAACGTATAAGGGATTATTTCACTGTTGATGATATTTTCAATTACATGTATGTAAAAACACCAACTAATTAACTCAATTAACTAAATACAGTAAAACTGTACTTAAAGACCACCTCAATAATGAGACCACCTCAATATTATGAATACAATTTTCAAGTCCATTTTCTCAGTTTTGCTCTTCATTCATGCAACCTCAATATTATAAGACTGCCCCAATAAGAAGACCGGATTTCAAGGGTTCCATAGGTGGTCTCATTATTAAAGTTTTACAGTACAAATGATGACACATTACAGATATACGGACGAAATCCTCTCCGGTCAAAATCCCCGTCGTGAATTTTACAAGGTGGACAAAATCCCCTTCATGAATTTTACAAGTAGGACAAAATCCCCTTCATGAATTTTACAAGTAGGACATAACGCCCTCTGATATTTTTTCCACAGTTGAAAAACATTTCAAAATAAAAACAATTTTATACTGTTGTCTTCCATGTCCAAGCTACAAGAAGGTATTTTGCAACAATAACAGAGGCAAAGATGATATACTGAAGTGATGTTATGTCCACTGTTGAAACAAATATCAGAGGGTGTTTTGTCCTACTTGTAAACTTCATGAAGGGGATTTTCTTGAATTGTACTTTTATTTTGTTTAACTTTTATAATTCTTAGCCTAATATGTTTCATATAATGATGTTACACAGATATTATCTTTATTGATTATTTTGTCCGAAACCACGACTGTCTGATTATTTCTACAGTTTGGTTGATGCAACCATACATTAAAATTGTTCAAAGTTTGAACAAAACTGTGTATTGAAATTAATTCACTTATTTATAGTTAATTAACTCACCACATGCCTGTCACTGACATGAGGAAATCGATGATTTTGCTTGGTCACATGTTACGATCTATCTGTCCTAAGGCGTTATATGATATAAACTATCACCATTTCGTGTCGTCACAAAACAAAATGGCCGATAGTTTATGTTGCTGTTTTCCTGTGCAATAAAACTCAACAAAACAAAATGGATTAACAATGATACCATGATATATTAAAATGACTGTGAGATTTGTTTTAGTATCTTTTGTGTTTTTGGTACAAACCTGTGTTATTTCATGTGAAAGTTTTGAGGGTCGTTCCAAGTTTGATGGAGATGGGGCGAGGAGTTTTGTTGCTCCAGATATAGCAGCAATTGACAGCAGACAGTGGGAATTGGACGAAGTGCCCACTCTGGCGGAATTTAACTACAATGGAAATGATGGTATATATGTTGTGTTAAATACGATTTTGTATTTTTAAAAAAATATCAAGTCACGAGTTTGACATTTTTTCCATGAGATTTGTCAATAGTGCTAATCAAACTTATACTTCCATTCATGAAAATGTACATGTACAGGGTGTTAACAAAGTTTGAATTTTCAGTATCTTTTAAAAACGCTCTTTCTATCTATGTCGCTATGGACCAATAATTTACTTCTGTGTGGGAATTCTAAATAAAACATATATTCATGAAAAAAGCAGTTATATAATCTGTCATGATGCGAAATAAAACTAGCGTACTCAGCATTTTTCTCAATATTTCTAAATTCAAACTGTGTTAACAAACTTTTTTAACACCCTGTATATATATATGGCTACATGTTTAAGGTAGTCCTCGCTTGACCAATGACCTGTCTTTAACCACACGATAACAAACCTTCAGCGACAGTCTCCGGAGCAACGACCTTCTTCAGCAACATTTTGATTTTGCCCGTAGTAAAATTACATTCAATTTAACATTTCAACAACATCTCAACAAGCACCAAAGTATGCGTCTTCCAAGGAGTGTTGCTTTGGAGAGGTGTCATTGTATGTTCAACATTGATTGTATCTTCCTGTACTGCATACTTGTCATCAGCTAGTTTAATGAATGAACTTAAGCAGATACCAATACTATGGTGGCATATTTCTGCCATCAGTTTACTACTTAATTGACTAGAAAAGTATGTGGTTAACTGGATACTTATCGCGTTAACTACTTAACAGTTAGCTAAAATTATGTAGCTAAAGCGTCACCTATCTAGTTAACTAGAAAAGTATGTAGATATATCTAGATACTTAACTCGTTAACCACTTAATTAACTAGAAAATGATGTCGCTAACTATATATTTATCGCGTTAACTACTTAACACTTATCTAAAATAGATTGTCCGTTCTGAAAGCCTATGGGATTAAGTGGGTAAGTGGTAGCAGTTGTGGGCACTATAAGACAAATTTTCGTATTAAGATGTGTATCTGGTATGAAAATTTATCACGATACTAATCTAGTGAAGTAGTTATCTAGTTTCGTTAACGTCATAACCACACAATTTTCTAGTTAATTAAGTGGTTAACGAGTTTCTTTAACGTGAAACCACATACTTTTCTTCTAGTCAATTAAGTAGTCAACTGGTGGCAGAAATATGCCACCATACAATACACAATGCAACACTTGACACTATTTCAATATAATATAATATCAGTTAACTTATGATTCGATGTCGTGAGTTCAAACTTTATATATCACGTACAAGCTTGGTCGTGGAACAAAAGTTACTATACGTACTATCCGATAATTCGTTATAAACGAGTTCGTTATACGTGTGTTCGATTGTATATAATATCTCGTTTTACGACAATTTTTGTAATTGTTCCAGATTAATTTATTGCCATTAATGGTTTATATTTCAGCACCGAGGCAGCTTTTGATGGACAGTTTTAAAAGAGATGTCCTAATATGGAATTTTCAAAGAGGTAATACTATATTTCATTACCATAGTCGTATGCAAGATATACACTACGATAAAACTTTCGAACCGAAACTTGCTCTGACAAATTATACTATCCCCTTTTCAATCTAGCTTGGCCATTGATATATACAGCATTAACCTCTTCAGAGAGGGCGTCTCCTGAACAACCGCATTTATTCAACGACAAATTAGTTTTATTAAATTACTAAGTTTTAAAGGTAGTTAGTCATATTTTCTATCAAAATATGTCAAGTAATTATTTTTAGAAAATGCGACTTTAATTGCCTTTATACAGACGTACATTGCATTGTAACGTTTTTAGTAAAAGTTTCCTAGAAATTCAAAACACCGATACATGTATTTCCTTTGCTAGGTCAGGATAAATAATATAGATATCGGACTTTTGAATCTGTGGTTTTGGGGAAAATGAAAGATAAGTGACAATTCAATGTTGTAAAGTGCATCTAAATGAAGGCAATTACCACCGATTTTCTTGTATTTATGACTTATTTGGCTTTACAATTGACATATACTCATTTATTCTAACCATGGAAGTATACACGCGTTGGCTGACCATGAACATGTAACACATTAGCCTGTGCAAGGACATGTGACCACTCATTTAACGTGACCATGGACATGTACTTATTTATGTTTACAATTGACATCTAATCATTACGCATCTTATCATGCCCAAAGGCAAGTACTCCTTATTCCGCATGACGGCGACTTTGACGAGGGTTATGTTCAACACATTAAGTGTTAACACCTCTTCTCTTATTTAAGGTACATGTACTAGTAATCGCAGACATTTAGAACGGATTGTATCGCGAATTTTCAACAGACAGACCAGTCCCTTAATATTTCAGAATTCGCATTAACATTTAGCTCATAATACATGTACATGCCCTTTGAGTGGTTATGTACTAGGTCGGTAAAGATAACTTATTCAATACAATGCTCGGGTCATTGATTAAGTGTGAGGTCAGCTAGCTGTTTAATCGATTTAAACACCCAGTATTTTTACTGACAGTTCCAAGGCTGTAATTCGCTGTACGGTTATTATTTCTTTTTGAGTTTTGAACGTACATGTATGTTATATTTCCCTTTCCCCTGTACAATTCTTTCATTTTTATATAGTATTCATGTTATTTTCTGCCCAGTTTCGGCCTATTGTTGTCAGCTGTTTTGACTTGTCCTGTGATATTTTCCTTCCATTAATACCCCCTTCACTGTTTGTCCTCTTTGATACTCCTACTTATTCCTTATTGTCTGCCAGGCCATTCCTTGTGCCAATGTTCCCAAACGTATGTACCCTTTAACCTCATCAAATGCCTTATGTTTTAAAGATTGTTTTTTTCGGAGGTCTGTGTGGGGAAGCACTGCCTTATGTATGTGGCGTTCCGTCTCTTCAATTGAATTTCAATAGTGACTTCGAACGCCAATATATCTTATATGATAATATACTAATTTTCCAGATTCTGAAGTATCAAGTACCATGGGACTGGCATGTCAGAAATGTATGATTTCCGGAAATTTTGACTGCGTGGCTTCACTTTGCAGACTGCATGTAGACGTTAGCATGTCAGGGTCAAAGTTCAACAAAATGCAGAAAAACCTCGGGCGTAAGTCGGAGTTTCATTACATTACACATCCTTTTGTTTCATTAGTTATGTAACAGCACATGTATATTGTTTCAAGCAACCAACCAAACCCATAATTAACACATGTATACTAGTATCTAATTTGCCATTTATGTGGTTATTTGATTTACAAGGGATGTTCGATATTTATTGCAAGTAGGATGTGGTAGCACAGTAATTTTCTGCGACTTCGAAAAGTGTATTATTATACAAGAGGTGTACGCTGGAAACCTGAGAGTGGGCGAAGTTTCTCGTAGTATTTCTTATCAGTACAATATCACGATAGGACCTCCCAGTCACACTTAGGCACATTTTTACTGGTATTTGTACTGCTATGCATAAAAGAAGATGGCATACAAAGCCTTTATTGCACTAATATTGCGTTTTGCAATTATTGACCTTTTGGTGGCCCATATTTTGTTCCAAAACTTTCTCCCTGGTTCAAAATATGTACATAGGTTCATCACATGTGAAAACATTTGCAAAAACCTTTTGTCATAGTTTGGGAATATTTTAGCAACTTTTTGGCTATATCAACACGTACCTTTTTGTCGTAATTTAAAAAAAGACGAGGTTTTGACGCCTTTCTGAGAAGAAACTTTGTCATGTATTGACGGTTATTAATAAAGTAGGTGTCATTTGAAAGAATAATCATTCATGCATAGAATTTGGTGCATATCTGGAACATATATTGATGTTTGAAGCGTGATTTCGGCCGCGGAAAAAGGTCAGCCGTGAAAAGCGTTAGCCTTCTTTTAGTATATATACATATAGAGCTATAGAAGGGACAAATGGAGAGAACTCTAGATGACAAATAAAGGGAAAGAACTCGTGACAATCTCCTGTGGTATACTCAAGACATTTCGACCATCCCGTATATAGCGTTTGGAATGATCACCAAACGTATCAGAATATTGTATCATTAATTGGCTGTTTATGTCAAACAATTTGGTTTGATATAACCATTCATGGTCAAGATCATATAAATGTAATTATTTCTTATTTATCTGTTGGTTTCTTTAATTCACAGCTTCAGCTTTCGCTACTGGAACAGCGTTACACGGTGACATTCTGTGTTCGTTGTGTAAACATACTAATGACGTCATGTGCACCATGAAGCTTTGCGTCGATCCAGAACGAGGCCAGAACGCACGTGACAGTGGTGTACAATGTATGAATGGATTCTGTCGATGGGAAAAGGAAGCCATGATTAATGTGGGATTCAATAATTATTACCAAGCATGGTGGCAACCCCAGAACCTTTATTTCTTTTTTGATCACGTGACTAAAGAGATAGCTACAGCGTACGATGAATTTATAAGTTCAACAAGTCAGGCAATAAATGGACTTGGGTGAAAATAATTGACATTGGCAATCAAATAAATATTACAGTTTACAAAATCATTGTGACTTCCGCTGCTTCTTCCCTTGTCACGTGATAAATTGTGAACAGTTTTTGCTACATCTTGTTTAAGGTATTAATATGTAATAAAATGTATGCTGTTGAAATTCATTTATTATTTTCTGAGTACATGTACTGCAAAAGTGGTAATTTTGTGACGTGGATATTTTTGCGATTTACGCGAATTCAAGAATGTCGCAAACATATCAGCCAACATCATTTACCGCCCTCACAGAAGTACAAAAAATGTACAAACATATATACTTTTCTACTAAACCAATCTCATTAAAATCAGCTCCAGTCACACGCTCCAATACTATACGCTAACTGGATCTGATGACTGCCCAATACAGGTCACGTTGAAGTGACCTTTGAGTAGCCAATCAAATCCTCGCCTGCAAAATGCTGTGGTATAGAGTTATGAATATTCGTCGATCTCCGACGAGCTCCGTAAATTCTGTTTGAGCGTAGATCACCAAGACGTTCCGATTACGTATTTTCGTCAATTTCAATAAGGCTGCGCCCATGGACACAACCGCAACTCCTACACGGCAACATTCTTTGGTTAATCGGTGTTGTTTGTGTGGTGTTTCGTTTTTGGAAATATTTATAACCGGAAGCGGCAGGAAGGACGTTAAATAACACTATAAACAATACAATATACAATACAAAATACTTTATTTTGGTCATGGTTACATGTGTAACAACACACAATGTTATGACAGACAGATAACATGTATGGGTAATCAAACAATTCAGTTATAAGTATGCAATGTAAAAACAAAACAGAAATAGTTGGCTGAATATTTATATTTGTTTAGGGGACAGCGATGTTTATTTATCCGTGAATGGTTTAAAAAGTTGGGAGAATTTAAATATTTACAATGAAATCACGAGAAAATCGAAGGTCACGTTGTAGGAATTGCATTGACGACTTGGAGTACAATATATGCGTATAATTGTAGATGGTGTTTTTGTTGTTTAATTAAATACTTTGTAATATAACATGTGAATAGACTTGTACTTCTAAGTACTCCGAAAACAGAAACTCCGAATAAACGATAATGACATTTTGAGAAAGACGACAAACACGGTTTTGTAAGGATACATTTCATTGGACCACAAACGAGCACCTGGTTACGCATATCTATTTTTAGAGAGGTTATATGAACGTGACCTCTTACGGAGTGTAGTCAGATCCTAACAGCGGAAAATAATGGAGCTAAAGTTAGGGGCTGATTTCAATGAGATTGCTACTAAACAACAATGATTCGATTTTAGGCGATTCGCAAACATTTCTGCTCGCGTAACGTCTGAATTCGCCGATTTGCAACAATATCCACTTAAACAGTATACACTGAACACATTTTCTAAACGTCCATGTAATAAAATACAAATTTAAGAAAACGGTTTTATATGCCGACTTAAAATTTGGCATTCTAGTATTATACATAATACTCTATCGACTTTCATAAAAGAAAATACCTATTTATCGTCATGGTTGACCATGCGTGTCGCCGAATACTATTTTCAACTTTTGGCACGAGGATCACGTGTACTGTGTAGTTAGTGGTGAAATTAATTTCTATGCAATCCACATTGTATGTCCAACACGAAAAATAGAAAAGATGCCGACAAAGACCACTGCAGAAAGTGCCAGGTTCGTCGGTATGATTGATGCTGGTACTCTGATTCGACATGTATGGCCAACTTTATAAATTAATTAATCAATTCAAATATAATTTGGAAAATAATTATAAAAATATATAATTTTTGTATTATTTACCACTTTTCATTAATATTTCTGGTTGTCCGTCTGTTCAAAGGCGCAAATGTGTACATTTGTTTCTGTTCTTATATTTCGACGAAATACCAAGTGGACGTTTAGAAATTTTGTTCAGTGTATTTATATTCATAGATTGACTTTTTGTCATGCCGTGATCCAAAATGGCAAGATTCAATGTCGCAACATCCAAACGTTATACTTGTTGTTACAAAAGTACAGAATAAAATAAATTACCCTTGATAAGCCTTATTCTAATTAACTAATGATCATAAGGACAATCAATGGTTTTCCTAGCCAAATAGATCTACATGGCCACGGTGCAGTTTGATAGTCATTACTTTGTTCAAGTGTATGAATGGCGTCGAATAATTAAAATGATTTAATCAAAGTACTCGCAGTGCGCAATTTATAGTATATAATTTTTCCATTATTATTGACTGTAGATCTACAGACTATACAAATTTACTTGTGAAAAGAGATTACCCGCCATGTTGTTCTTTAACAAACTTCAACAGGGGCGTAGATTCCGCGGCCTACACTTTTTTTTCGATAAATCGAAAACTTAAATGGCCAAAACTAAATGGTCTGCCAGGCCATTCCTTGCGGCTCTGTTCCCTAACGTATGTACCCTTTAACCTCGTCAAGTGCCTTAAGTTTTATGGATTGTTGTTTTCCCGGAGGTCTGTGTGGGGAGGCACTGTCTTATGTATGTGGCGTTCCCTGTAGTAACTTATTCTCTTTTTTTAAACAGTTAAAGGGGGGGGGGATTAATGGATGGAAAAGATCAGAGGACAAGTTAAGACAGCTGGCAACAATAGGCCGATACTGGGCAGAAAATAGCATGAACACTATATAAAGTGAAAGAATTGTACAGAGGAAAGGGAAATATAGCATACATTCAAAACACAAAAAGAAATAATAACCATACAGCGAATTACATCCTTGGAAATATCAGTAAAATTAGTATTTAAATTACTGGGGGTTTAAATCGACTAAACAGCTAGCTAACCTCGCACTTAATCGCTATATGGTCATTATTTTCTAACATATATATCTACCAACAATCCGACTAAGTCGGTAACAACTAATCCATAATCAAAGCACACAAGGTGCTGTGTGACGGTACCACTCGTCTCTGTAGCCAAGCTGGCAACTAGTTGGATACTTCCGTTTGGTAACCAAACAGTTTTATGATAATACCAAAATATCTGTGAATATGTCAGTTGGTTTGCATGGAATATTGAATAAAACAAAAACATAAGACACAAATGCGAAAAAGAATAAAAATTTATTGAAAAATAGTAAACATTTTTTCCAAGAGATCTTCAATCCGACTTGATCTAGAAATGCTTGATTTTCAAACCGAAATAAATAAAAATGGTCAGTAATACATGAAATAGTAGAACCTTAAGATTGTAAAAAAGTGAAATGTTTGTCACGATTGTAAATAAATGAAATACAAAGATATCAGACCCTTTATGTAACGTTTGTGGATATTAAATTATAAAATGACAAATTAAATAATATCAGCTCTGAATTAGAGTAAAATCAGTATTCCCAGGCAAGAAGTTATGATAACACTAGCTTGCCATAGGTTGTTGTGGGGTATTTTCCAATTAATTTTCCAAGCACAGAGTGAGATGTACATAGAGACATGACAACGATAATTTTCGTTGCGTGCACAACGAGACCATAGCTACAATAAATAGCAATAAAGAACAACAACAACAGAACAATTAGTATATTACTTGTCATCGATTTATATACATGTATATCTTTTAAACGCAGTCTGAACCCGAGTAACTTCTTCTATGTGCGTTCGCTTAGCGAATTTATCGCGTTTATAGCGATAACCTGGCATTTTAAGTATCGAGAAAGCTGCATACCAGTTTCTATCCCTAAAAAAGTGAAGAGTCAAATACGCGCAAATCAATGGAGGTCGCTAAATGCACACCGTTTAAGCATGCACACCATGTATACGCTAGCAACTATATAAAATGACGAACATCATAAGTTATGCGCCTATTGATGCACCTTTGGTTGAATGTCGGTCCATATCGATGCACAACATTGAAAACAGGTGCAATGTATGGTCATAAACACGGTAACACGTTTCTCCGCCTCTCCCATCCATTCTTACATGGTTTGCATGCTTAAGCGCTGTGCATTTAGCGACCTCCGCAAATCAATGCGCAAAAACAACCATTGTTACTGAAACCGTCTTTAAACCCTTTGAACTTGATGGAAACAGCTTATTAGTTCACAAACCTCTTTAGCACGTCAATTTCAACCATTTCGTTGTCTTGAATCATTTATGATACTTCGTTGGGTGAATTTTGGGACTACTTCGTTGTGAGAACTTTGGATGCAGACGTTTTAGCTGGTTATCAGCCGGCTTTCAGTCTTTTTTGTGTTTTGAAAACGGGAACCAATTGATGTATGCCTCTCAAATTGCCACACTACTATAGACGGTACAACAACCATTAATCACCTTAACTAATGTTTATATGTAAATTGAATAAAATAACTAAACAAAAAGCGACAACATTTAAATAAATAAACACAAATTAATGCCAGACTATACTATTAGTTGAAACTGGATCAAAATAGAATAGATAGAAATTGTCGTTGTTATTAAATGACAGGCATGACATGACATCAAAACAGAAACGGGCACTGGTAGAAAGAAGCTGGAAAGGAAGGGTTAAGTTGGTACGGGAAAAACTGATTAAGTTTACTGAAACCAAAGATGTATTCAGTAACTTTCTATAAGCAACATTAAAACCTCACTTAAAGGCAACCTCGATAAAGACCACCTCAACATTTAGAACACATTTTCAAGTCCATTGTCATTGTTTTGCTGTCGATTCAACCTGAATATTAAGACCACAATTAGAAGAACAGTTTTCGAGAGTCCCATAGATGGTCTTATTATTGAGCTTTTACTGTATAATCTCGGGGTTAACATTGTATTCATGATTTTTTGTGGTCACAAACACATTAGAAAGACAAAGTTTAACTCAATAAAAAGACAAACACAATAGAAAGACAAACACAATAGAAAGACAAGTTTAACACAATAAAAAGACAAACACAGTAGAAAGACAAACACAATAACACAGCCTTCGGCTCACCGGACTTGCCTGGTAGGATGTTACCCATCTTGTATGTTTGTCTAGCGTCCCTCGTGCCTTTGTATTTGTTCACTTGTATAGATATATTTTCATGACTCCTTGTGTTTTTGAGTGAAGTTTTATGTGGCCTCTCGAACTAGACATCTTTATTATTTGTGTTGCATGAAGGGTTACATACTTATTCTTTGAAGGTGTAATACAAAAGAGAGATTATGTTGTTACAGGGATCGCCACATACACAAGACAATGCCTCCCCACAGAGATCCCCGGTAAACCAACAGTCTACAACACATCAGGTACAGAGGAGGTGCAAGGGTAAACGTGCATGGGAACATGGGCGCAAGGAATGGTCTGGTCGGCCATTAAACATGACTTAGGAAATAACTAATGACAATTTAGGGAGGTAATAAGGGGGAACAGTTTAAAAGATGGAATACAGCACAGAACTAGTGAAGAAAGTCAGTAATACATACCAAAAGGGGGGAATAAAAAATATGTACATTATATCAAGTAAAAGAACTGCACTGGAGAAAGGGCAACTTAACATACATCTATAAACATTAATAGAGGCAGAGCGGCGCTCCCGCCAAAACAGTAACACTCTGTCCGTACCGGAAGCCAGTGAAATATTCTGATAGTGTGAAAAGACTGGGCGTTCTTTACGACGTCATTCAGAAACAAAGTAGCGTCAAACTAAATTTATATACAAAGGGTTCATGCGGAAACCGCATTAAAGCCGGAGTTTTTATTTTGATGAAGGTAATTTTGCAGTAGGATGTATTTTTATAGAGGAGGAAGTAAATGTTGCTATTGACTACCATTTATTGTATTGTTTGGAGGACTAAGTAGGTATGACCCATATTTACATTTGTCTAAGATATGTAGACGCATATTCTGACCAAGTTTCGTGAAGATTATAGAAAAACTGTTGAATTTATTAACAGAACAGAACAGAAATTTTATTTAGACTTGTACATAGTACATCATCTTATTTACATACAGTTTAATATACATAAATGTCACAGTGAAAATACATGGTATAATATACAAATTACTTATTAAACCATAAGACAAGTATATGGTATGACTTGTCAAATAAATATGTCAATTGCGAAAAGGAACAGAATATAGTAATTTAATAACTATATTCAATGCGAAAAGGAACAGAATATAGTACTTTAATAACTATATTCAATGGAGGATGAACAAAATGTAACTAGCGTTCAACGTTCATAATTGACTTTCTGGAAACAAGAACTAATTTAATATACAAAGATAGTTTTATGAGTTCACATTTATCATTAGTTTTCAAAAGTTGGATAAATTTGTACACAGATGGATGTATTTAATAACATCGTTTAATATATTTTTTTCTTATTCATTGTAGCATGGGCATATACAAAGAAAGTGAAATTCGTCTTCAATATCATTTGAATTACAACATAAGCAATATCTCTCATGTCGAGGTATATGATTCCTATTATATCTTCCAGTTTGTATTCTTAATGGATGAACTGATAATCTAATTCTAAATCTGAAACTTTTTGGTAATATATCTAAGTAAGATTTATATTCAAACACAGGTTTTAATTCTTTATATAAAATCAGCACAGTACTGTTTTCTAGAGATCTATACCACTCTTGTTTAAATGTGTCAATAAGTCTACATTTAAACTCGAACACAAATGTTTTAACGTCAATTTGATCTACAATATCAAACACATAAAAAAGCATAATCATTTAAGAGTTTCTTAGAACCTCTATTACAATCAGCCAAAGCTTTATGAAAGGAATAAGAAATTTTTACGCAAACTATTTCCTAAGATTTGTCCTAGTGACCTAATTTTGGACCCGAGATGACCCATATTCACATATGTCTTATATATCATGCAAACAAATATTCTGACCAAGATTCATGAAGATTGGGAAAAAACATGAATTTATTACAGGGCAAAGATCAACGCAAAATTGATGACGACATCCGACCGCCCGCTCGCTCGGTTTTCGCCAAACCTTAAGCAGAAATTCAAAGCTATTCAAATTTATCAGGCATCAAAACCATTGTATGATTAAGGAAAATCAGAAAATTTGTATTGCATTCAATAAGTATAAAAAACCTAACAATAAAATATTGTACACGTGTCATTGCTTCAAATCATTGGCAATCACACTGATAGATCAGGTTATGCAAACTAAACAGAAGAATCAGTAAAACGTCACTTAAAGACCACTTCACAATTAAGAAAAAAAATTCCAAGCCCAATATTTGTGTATAAAGGGTTTTTCACTTATTTTCATAGTTAAGGCTCATGTTAAGCGGATTTTGCATATTACAGTTCTCTGTTTTTTTAAGTAAAATAACAATGCTATATGGATTAATATATATATCTAAATGTTCGTCTGAATGGGCAGATACAGATAGATTATTTGTTATTGACAACACTGAAAATGTTCAGACTTTTTAGAAAATATGTAAAAAATAACAACTTTTTAAATAATTTCAACTATTACTTTTTTGATCAATAAAACACTATTCTAGATGATAGAGACAAAAGAAAGTCTAAAACACTTGGATTAACTCTTAAATATCAACAAACAAAATGGCGGCACTCATTGACAACATTTGAACAAGTTTGACATCAAATTTCTACTTTGTTGATAAAATCTAAAATAAATAAGTTCTCATACCATCTTACTATGATAATGGATAATAATGTTGGTATGATATTAAACTTTAAAATGTTTTCGGATAACAAGTTGGATACATTTTAAGTAAGGGCCCTTTTTTACCTGAAATGTCACATAATTTTGGCCTAATACAGCAATGGTAGTGCACAAAGGCATATATTAAACACCCAATTTATTTTTGTTACTCTTATCATTTATATTATGCAACTGATTAGAGTTAAAATGTATTGAATTCCCAGAAATTTGTAGCAATTACAACGCCAATCCGCTTGACATGAACCATAATCATTGTCTTATTTGTTTATTGTTTAATGTTGTTAAATCGACAACAGGGGTTAAAGATGTTTCGACAATAGATTGCATTGATCTAGTTGTTATCAATATATCTTTCCATGCCGATGGGATTGCTTTTATTAACTTTGAGTATTCCTACATCCAGTTAGTTTAAGTTTGCAAATTGTTTAGAACAATATGTTGATTAATTGTTTTTCAATTTTTGATAAGATCTTTTATAAATATTATACCCGAATTTATCCATTTTTCATAGATTAAATATTTTCCGTTGATTTTTATAAATTGATTTTGGATTTGGTGGTTTGTTTATATTACACAATTCTACATAATTTTCGCTATAATTATTTCACGGTAAAAATGAGGTATATCGGTTTTTGTAGATGGGAGGGATTTGTATGAGTCAATATTAATCTTAAAAATCAAAAGATCTTGGCCGATTTGATTAAAAAATATTTTCGGTATAAGTTTCATGTTAGCATCTTCTTCTGTACTTAAAGACTTTACCCATTTCATTTTTAATCTGTTATGTATGTAATTAAGTCTGGCATTTCTATTCCTCTATTACTTCTGTTTGATATGAAGATTGATCTTTTAATTTTCTCTCTTTTGTTGCTCCATCAGAGTTGATTGGGAAAAAACCTTTAGCAAGCGTATCAATTGGAAACCAGTCTATTTTTTACTGAATTATGAAGAACAAGGCACCAGAGTCAAAGAGTTTAAATTAAAGCTGACTCATAAAATCATAGCAACAAATGAAAACCTTTTTACATGGAAAATATATGATACCCCTCTTTGCAATTTTTGTAAAAATATTGAAACAATCGATCATTTCCTGTTTAGTTGTCCCTATATAACTCCAGTGTGGTGTTATAAATGGAATATTCAGCAAGCTTGGAATTTGTAAATATGCAAATTTTCTAGAAAATACTGTTATTGGATACAAAATTGAGATGAAGTGTTATGAAGATATCAATATAATATTACTAGTAAGTCAAGTTGGTTACAGTATCTATAAGTGTTATATGATAAGTGATAGAAGAAAAAAAGTATAAACGTTGGTCAAAACAATATACATGTACGACTTTTTAATATTACAACATTATTACAAAAATAAAGAAGAGAAGCATTTAATCCTTGCTAAATGTACCACTTATCTGAAAGAATCTCTTATACGTAATTGATATACATGTACATACATTAATACATCGATAATGTGGAAGGTACATCTTGTGTTTTCTTTTCTATTCGTTGATTATTTCGCGAATAGAAAACCTTTTATTGTACACTTTTCTATTTTTTCCAACTACTTTCTCAATTTTCCTCATAGACGAATATAAAATACATCTTGTCAATGTAACAAAAACAAAACAATTACCAAGCCCATTTTCACTATTGTGCTCTTTATTCAACCTCATATTAAGACACCCTCAATAAAAAGACGAGTTTTCAAGAGTCCCAATAGTGGTATTATTATTGAGGTTTTACTGCAGCAATGAGTTAGTGATTTTTTTAATGTCTTTGACTTTTCCGGAGGAACAATATCACCGTCTTCACAATTATAAAACAGTCACATTAAACACTCCTTCAAGGACTGGCTAATTCAATTCAAGTGAAAATCGCGGATATACACGTTAGGTGGGTGGAATACTTGGAAAAGTCAAAACTAGTCATTCGACATCAGACTGCCTTGGTTTACTGTCTATTATATTATTGAACGAGGCACACAATCCATTTTGAACGTAAAAACATCGAAAAAAAACGTCTGCTATGCATCAGTAAAACGAAAACAATCAGACAATTTATCAATCACAGTAATACAATATACGTTCGTATAAGTTTAGTATTTGGACAATCCAAAATGCACATACTGTAAATGCATCAGTAAAAGATTTACACGTGTATGCATCAACGTCAATATTACAGCCATTTTTTATGAAGTTATTGGACTTCATCATTCGGTAATCGCTTATTTATTTAGTCAGAACTGCGGAGTTGACCTTGGCGATGTATGAACACATGTGTGTCTTCGGGCTTGTTCACTGACTTCTTGTATAGTACTGCGTATGCGTATAACAGCATAAAGGTTTTCACGACAACTGGTATGGCCACAGAAATCATTACCACGCCTGTTAAAGCACATACTCCACCGATCAACCGACCGTACAGCGAGCGAGGGACAACATCTCCGTATCCAACCGTCGTCAAAGTGCTGATAGCCCACCACCAACCAACCGGAACACTCTCAATATCCTCAGCGCTCTCCACAAAGAAGATAAAATTGGCGAAGATAAGAACAGCGAGGGTAAGATAGAGAAGGAGAACCGACAGGTCTTTCAATGTAACCCTCAGTGAAAATGTGAGAACTTTGAAGCCAATGACGTCACGAACAATACGAATAAGACGCACTACCCTCATGACTTGAAATATTTCAAGTAGGTCGAAGTTCGTCACTTCATACTTCTCGCCCTTTCTGAGCCAGTTGACTATCATCAGTGCATATGCGGAAAGCACAACCAGGCCGTCGATAACATTAATGGTTGACAGGAAGTAGCGTCGTAAACTTGGACAACAGAGCATGCGCAGCAACAAGTCCGCAGTGAAGAATCCAAGGATAATGGTATCGATGTATACAAGCATTTTTATTCGCACTGTCTTCTTGCCTATACCAACTTTTGGTCTAAGTGCATCTATCAGATTTTCTACAAGTTTGCTGTCATCTACGGCATCAGAATTTCCACTAGTCGTTAAAAAGATAGTTCGGGTCATAATAATAGATGTCTCGTTTATCAAAATATCGTCATAGTCATAGTCTTCCTCGACAAGTAATGTCTCATTCAGAACTATGTCGTTTGGTTTCAAGGTTGATGTGTTTACATTCACTAGCTCATAGTCGACAAAGATCGTGTCCAGTATATCGTCCTCAATGGGATTAACGCAAGAATCGTTTGATAGGGTCGCTCCATTTGTAGATTTTAGAGGTTTACCAAGAAATTCTTCTAGTTCACATTTGGTGAGATTTCTACGAAACTCAGGTAAGCTACTTAGAGCTAATGTAAGCACAGAGAGTACCACCATCAACGTACACAACCAAAAATAAAGCTGAAACAAAAATAGATGAGACTTTTGGGAGATACGAACTACGCACGTATAAGTTACGATGACTTCGGCTGAGATGACTATGTGCGGACTACAACTATGTATATAGTATGATAGTTGTTGTTGTTGACCATAAAATCGCTAGGCTAACATCCCAAATTTAAAACAAATTTGTCTCATGCTACATTTCTCAAATAAAGTCTTTTTATGTCGCATTGGTACTTTAAATGAGCACTACTCGAAACAATAGATTCCGTACGCCGACCGTAACGAATATTTCAAATAAGCAGTTTTGTAACATTTTTTCGTTTGAACGGAAGTCAGCAAGCATTGTTTAGTTCGCTTGTTATACATGGGTTGGTCATGCAACATTTTGACATCTTTTAGCGCCGCTGTACGATTTCCAACCTCGTCTTTAAGTGACGTAATTTCTAGAAAACGTCACATGTGACGTCACACTATACTGACAATAAGCAGTATTTGCCCCATATGGGCATTGGCAATATGAAAACGAAGTGACCATATGGAGTAAATATTGTTTCTTGCTTGCGAATACTGACATAACATGTTGCGTTTTCTTGAAATGGCGTCAATTACAAAATAGGTTGTAAACCCCATTGCAGGGCTCATTTGCACCCGGTTATTGAGAAAGAGTGAATATAACGTGATCGCTCACATTTAAAAGTTCAAGCAGTACAACAATTATTGTCGCGTAAGGAATCGACAATTTTCAATAGCATTGTCTGTGTAAAAGATGTCGGATGAATATATGATGAAAAAAATGACATACGATATTCTCACATCGTTGTAACATTATATATGCCTACTGTCTTAAATCAGCACATGTTTCCTTACTCTGTAACTGAATACAACGCAAAATACACACATACGGTGGGAGATGTAAGAAATTGGCGGACGCGCGCTCGCGGCAAATGACGTCACATAAAATATTAGAGGCGCTCAACGGGGAAAATAAATCTAATTAATGAGAAACATTAAAAAAAACATCAAAATAAGGGATGAATTAAATAGAATATATATGTATGTTTCGTACATAAGATCGACAGTTATTACATCGAGTGGGCATCTGATTTCAATTTTCACCAATGGCTGCACTCCGTGAAATAGCTTTCGATCTTGTTACGAAACATGTAATTGTCCACTATTATATGGTAACAAAACACACCGTTCAAAAAAAAGAACAACTATGCCAGTATAATGTCTCAATTGCAACTAATATATTAATGTTTGTCTTACTTTTGTCAGAATTGATTTGTCATGAAAATCCAGTATTTTCCACAATTTCTGACGAACACCTTTCATGCATCTCAAATCCTCTTTCTCAACACCAACATCTGGGAAGAGATGGTCGTGGAATTTGTCCAGCGTTTCTTGGTCATCGTGAAAAGATAGGTACCTTAAATGGATAAACGCATTTTAATGGTAAGTCGAAGAATTAAACTAATCCAAGTGAACTCAAACAGTTTTCTGTTTTGTCGAACTTTGATTCTGACACTGCGCTGAAGTAACTGTTTGTAAATCATATTATACGAGTGTTTTCGACACGGTACAACGAAAAACGTCTGACTTGGTTTCAGTTTGATTTTCTGTAACAAATATAGTCCTACCATAAGAAAGTTTACGATCTTAATTTTCCTAACATATACTAATTCAACATATACATTGTATTAGTATACTTGATGTAACCCCAAGCATTTAATCAATTAAGAAAACGTGGCCACATGTCAGGACTGTTCGATACAAGTTATATGAAGAAATAAAAAATCATTAATATTTACTCTCCAAAAATCGATAAAAATAGGGGTATGACGGTAGGGTCTTTTGTAACAGTGCATCGGTCACTGTGTTAAAACGGGTTAGCGAACGAAGTTTAAGAAAAGATGGAATCACCACACCTGCGGTGTTAACGTAAAATTGGACTGATAAGGACATCCTTAAACATTGTTTGCTTGCGGTTTCGCTACCCGGAATTTTAACAGTGTGTATGAAAGTATGTGTTTTAGTTTAGTACTGTAATGGCAAAAAGACCGAAACAATATGTGTTCATCGATGAACCCTGAAAAAATAAACTGAGTCCCGGCCTTTTCAATGAGTCGGTCGCGTAACTGTAAACAAACTTTTTTTTAAGGATGGCCTTATCTCCGAAATGATACGATCAACAGGATACAACTTCCTACGGAACCCGGTTAGTGCCACAATGAATGTCGCGTGTCGCGATTGGACCGGATTCCGTTACTTTCACTAAGATAAAAACGTTCGTGCTATTTTATGTAAATTACACCACCAGATGATTGTGCTATTAAGCAATTATATTTGCAGTGACTACCGTAATATATTCAAAAAATGTTGTTATCCCGTAAATCGATCTTATTGATAAGTGTAGCCGTGCCCCGTCGCTCGTTCTTTCAACGAGTAAAAATATTTTCGCGAGTGGCATTGCCAAGAGTGAAAAATTATGTCTGTTAAGGGGACAGAACTCCAGAAAATCTTGGCTGTGTGCTTGTCACTTTTAAAGTTGCACATTCTTCATGAGAAACATCTTCAAGCTGACGAAAGTCACCTACCGATAGTAACAACATTTCACCATTGTCTGGGGATCTAAACCCCAGTACTCGAGCTCTGTCTTGAACGAGCCTGGACATACGGATGTTGGCATGTGTAACTCTCCTGTTTGGTAATAAGCCAACACTGCCTCGAAGCTTTGAGCAGGACGCTTAAACACCAATGGACGTTTACCTAAAATAAGAATAAACCATAGTGTATTTGCATTTATTTATCGTCACCACCGGTTTCCCATATGGGCGATCCCTCCGGAAGAATGTTTGTCATTTTAGAATTTTGGAGGATAGTGCATGATACAAAAGCTACCTCCGTTCATGAAACAACCCTGGTTCTTTTACGTGCCCGATGTAAAGCATCATACACGGGACCTCGGTTTTTTCAAAGTATCGTCCAAAACACTGTTAGTATTGTCAATTGTGGAGCGGGGAATCGAACCGGCGATCCCCGGATTACTAGTCCAGCGCGTTACCACTGGACCACGGATGCGCTACTTCAGAATAAAACACCCAATGCGTAAGTATTTACAAGCAGATTTCGAATAAAAGAAATTCCCTACGTATTTATTCAGTAGTGACTCCGATAAATGAGAGTGGAAACAATAGGTCAATAGCCGCAACAGATTGAAGTGTTGAAATAAAGTGGCTTGAAGAAGCAATGACACTGGCTTGAGAATAGAGTTTGGGATGCAAATGTGATGCTACCTCGATACAAAGAATGTATAAAACATAAATGACAAGTTTAACCACGGACACATAAACCATGGATAGGAAACGTCCTACAGTGTATGTTTAGATGTGTTTGAACTCTCGGGAGCGACGAGATTTTCTTCCGAGATCAAACCCACCATAAAAAATTTGCGACGTCAGCCATATTGGTTTTTAATCGAGAGAAGTTGACATTTAGATCCTCCGTTAACGTCATATTTAACGATTTCTGAAGTCTTAAAGAATACATTTTTAATTACTGTATTAAGACAAGTAAGAATTGTAATATATCAATAGTTAATTACACGGATATTTAATGGCTAATCAACAGAGCCAGGAACATACGAAAATGAACGGAGATTGCCGACTATCGCCGATCGATAGTGGTGGAAATTCACGGTTCTTACCGAGCGCGCAAAGGATTGTGGGTACATTATTTCTCGTTATCGTTTCACCGTATTCGTGTGTCTTATGTTATGTTATTAAACGATTTTGTTTTTAAAATTACTGGGAATCACATTGTATTTCGTGCTTTGAACTATTATTTCGCTAACTTGCCTAATTATTGTCATCTCTCCTCATGGAAATGCTAAACCAAAACAGATAATTACTTTTTGTTATAATCTCATATGACTCTTTTTCAAAAACATTATATTTCATTAGTTGATCTACTACTAGTTAACAAAAGCAACACAAAGAACAAAGTAAATTACTGGAATTATGATTTTGAACATGCTCATACCTGACACAGTGTTATAGGCTAAATGGGACAACGTTGTCATCGGGAGTTTTTGACATTTTTCCCATTTGTTTTTCGACCTACTCGTCTGAGGACGCTACACATACATCCATATAAGCATGGCCTTAGGTCGTTTTTTTAACTGTACAGTAAAACCTCAATAATAAGATCACCTCAATAAGAAGACCAGTTTTCAAGACTCCTAAGGGTTGTCGTATTATTGATGTTTTACTGTAATTCAATATACCAACAGCCATTCGTCCACCAACTAAAGTTCTTAATACAAGTTGTCAACCGCTTTCAGAAAATCAAAGCGCTGTCAGCGCTGAAGGCCGCAGATAGCTGAATCGTGTGGATTTGCTTGCCCAATGTACATCTAGTTACTTGTTTGTAAACAAATTATCATATTTACTACTGTATTTCCATATTAAGTTGCCAGTATTTTTCCATTAGTTATTGTGTGCAATAACTATACAAGTCAGTATATCTGTGCATCAGTGATAACCCTAACTCAGGTTTATATGTCCAGAAAGTTGGCAATTTGAAGAAACATAAATTATGACAAGCAGTCACACATCTATCCGGTATGGCTAATAGTTTCAATGTTCAAGTTTCCGTTCGATTATCTCCATTTATCAAGGTTTAATCTATAGTGAGAATTGCATGCTTGCTAATCGGACATTTTTATTTCTAATACTACCCAGACATCATACTCCAGATTAGTATAAATATGGGTATTTCCCTTTAACCATGTGATTAAAATATACCGCTAGACGATAGCCTTGCCATGTGTTTTGACAAGTTTATCAAAATACACGTACACATTTAAGGCCGATTAACTCTTAGACTATACACTGTAAAGTAAATTTGTACATGCGGAATGGCTTTTGATGATGTTGTACATTCTGGTAAATGCACACAAAGTTCTGTTAAGTATTGTTTTTAAAACAAAAGTCTTTTTGGAAAGAAGAGAAAGTAGAATACCTTAAATGCTATCGAGTTTTTTTTTTAAATTATATCAATACAAATATAAAAAAAACTTGATTTTCCGTACCCACCCCTTGTTTCTGTTGTTGTAACCAACAGTTCAAATAACTTCATTATTTTTCAACATTTTTACAAAATTAAAGCCGTATTAGTTGAAAGACTGTATATACGATAACACAGTATACATTTCATCTTGTGATATCATGTTGCTAGATAATTATTGCTAAACAGCAAATGTTGAGCACTCTTTCCTTCTGCCTATACATGTTTGTATCGCCTTTATTTTAGACTTAGACTTATCAATAATTGTTTAAATACACAAAACTTCTAAGTCTATATTTCAAACTTAGGCGTATGACGGCAAGTCTGAAATCCTAAGTCTACTTTTTGTAGATTTATAAATAAGGTTATAAATTAATAAGGTTGCCGTCATATAGTACAGACGACAATATTTCATAGCATAGCAAGAATATCGCTGAAATTGTTCATGTATGCTACGTTTAGCATTGCAACGAATAATTAAATGTAAACAAGACAACCGCTGTTTAAATGCAGTGGGTGGGGTATGGTTCCGATCGTAGTTCTATCCGTCAGTTTAAACTGTATCTACAACTTTAAAAGTAGGATGTTTGCATGCGTTATGGTGCACTTTACGCATAATATCATAATAATTACCTATATCTGTCAAGCTTAACCGTGAGTGCTCATTTTACCTCGGATTCGTCCACATGTTATATCGTAGTCAAAGTGAAAGTACTGTGATGACGCCACATTCCGCGTGCGGGTTATGCAAAATCTTAGACTCAAGTTGCAAGTACCTAAAATATGACTTTGTTCGTACCGCTGGTAATAACCCCTTCTTAGCGAATACCAGATTTCATCTATTTGCGATAGACTACCAATAGTGCCACTTGTATACACATGTACTATAAGTGTATCGAAATTTACGAGGCTGCTAAAGGGGCGGTCAATGTAATTAATTTATAAATCGGTCGAATTCTATCATCATCTTTCAAATTTGAAAGCAGGAAATCGCCGATTTCGCCAATCGCAATGTAATCGCTACTTTGATCACAAATGCGCAAACTGGCTCCGATGGCGACCGACAGCGTGGACCGTGACTTTTTAAGACCTATTTGGAGCCCCTTTCTGAGATATTCTCTTGCATGCGAGCAGCTATTTTTGGACGGTACCGCTCAGGTACCGTCTATAGTAGTGGAAATTTGAGAGGCATACAACAATTGGTTCCCGTTTTCAAAACACGAAAAAGACTAAAAGCCGGTAACATGTCAAAAACGTCCACATATCCACAAACGTTTCACAAAGGGTCTGATATCTTTGTATTTAATTTATTTACAATCGCAAGTACATAAACTATGACTTTGTTCGTACCGCTGGTAAAAACCCCTTCTTGGCGAATACCGGATTTCATCTATTTACGTGATTGAAAGGCGATAGACTCCGACTACCAATAGTGCCACTTGTATACACATGTACTAAAAGTGTATCGGAATTTACGAGGCTGCTAAAGGGGCGGTCAATGTAATTAATTTATAAATCGGTCGAATTCTATCATCATCTTTCAAATTTGAAAGCAGGAAATCGCCGATTTCGCCAATCGCAATGTAATCGCTTCTTTGATCACAAATGCGCAAACTGGCTCCGATGGCGACCGACAGCGTGGACCGTGACTTTTTAAGACCTATTTGGAGCCCCTTTCTGAGATATTCTCTTGCCTGCGAGCAGCTATTTTTGGACGGTACCGCTCAGGTACCGTCTATAGTAGTGGAAATTTGAGAGGCTTACAACAATTGGTTCCCGTTTTCAAAACACGAAAAAGACTAAAAGCCGGTAACATGTCAAAAACGTCCACATCGGCCTAATTACTACGCAAACAAAATACTTCCAAAGTTCACCGAACGAAATAATATCATAAACGTTTCAATAAAATGAAATGTTGAAAAGGTGACCTGCTAAAGTGGTTTGTGAACTAATTAGCTGTTTCTGTGGAGTTCAGATGGGATTTAAAGCAATGTATTAATACACACGAGTTTGTTTGGTGTTGGCCCGGTGGTTTTTCGCCCTCTTTATTCTATAGTAAAACTACAAGATTTGCACTGGAATTGTGATCTCCATAATATGGCCCCAGCTATTTGCAATATCTAGTCTTCAAATACAACACTAGCACAGTAAATCCACACCAAGAAAACACCACCACGACCTGGTAACTTTTCTGCTATCATTCAATGTATACAGTATCTGTCAAAATGTTCAGTACACAACAGCCGACACCGTTTACAATTTGGATTTATCGCAGATATGGTCTCGTTGCGCACGACTACGAAAATTAACGGTGTCATCTTTCTACGTACACCTCCCTCTGTGCTTGGAAAATTAATTGGAAAATACCCCACTACAACTATAACCTATGGCAAGCTAGTGATATCATAACTTTATGTCTGGGCATACTGATTTTACTCGAAGTCCGTGCTGATATAATTTGATGTGTCATTTTATTTTTAAATATCCACAAACGTTTCACAAAGGGTCTGATATCTTTGTATTTAATTTATTTACAATCGCGACAAATATTTCACTTGTTTTACAATTTTAAGGTTCTACCATTATTACTGACCATTTTTCTTTATTTCGGTTTGAAAATCTAGCATTTCTAGAACAAGTCGGATTGAAGATCTTTTGGAAAAAATGTTTACTATTTTTCAATTTTTTTTTATTCTTTTTCGCATTTCTGTCTTATGTTTTAGTTTTGTCTCATATTCCATGCATACTTTGATATTATAAAACTGTCCAGTAACAAAACGGAAACTTGTATGCAACAGAGACGAGTGGTACCATCCCACAGCACTTTTTTGCTTTGATTATGAATGAATTCCATCGTAGAGTCAAGTGCGCAATATACGGCGAGTTATTTTCATGAATGAAATCGTAGTAGAGGCTAATAACAAAGCGCATGAATATCACTGTATCGGATTGAAAAATATACACATGTATAAACCAATGTGCTATAAAGGATTAGAAATTCTTTTCAATATGCTTTTCTAATATATTTTAACACTGTTCAACGTTCTTATTATGCGATGTAAAGTGGCAAGTGCTGAACTACTAACTCCCCGCGCATAGCAGTGTGTACTTCGCACTTTGGGAAATAAAGTCAAATGGACAACATCTGAAATGTAGCATAGATACTATGGCCCTGTGCTATCGCCCCAGGCCAAAAACCAATAGTGTGATTTGGAAACCCAGATTATCTGATAGAGTCTCCAAACCAGTATTACTGTATAACTCATCTAAAAACCGAAAACATAGCTTTTATACAACACACACCAAAGCAAAACCCATATAAAAGACATAAATCACCTACCAGCGAACACATAATTATATAATCTAGACGATGGAGCACGTCGGATATCATCCACATCAATATCATACATCATTCCATTGATATTCACAGTAACAACTTCCTCTGATACCTGATTCTTCTCTGCTATGCAATTCGGTTCACCATCTTCTCTCATAACCGTTTTCTCCACGTTCTCGTTGCCATTGTCGTCTTTAGTAGGTTCCACTTCTTTCTTCTTATCAAGACGTGTCTTCTTCTCGCCTTCCTCACTGGTCATATTGTTATAA
This sequence comes from Mactromeris polynyma, assembly GCA_032209605.1. NCBI lineage: Eukaryota > Metazoa > Mollusca > Bivalvia > Venerida > Mactridae > Mactromeris > Mactromeris polynyma. The sequence continues at coordinate 415,047 of JASFXZ010000046.1, forward strand.
ATTCTACATAAAACAAGAACAACTTGACTGAGTGAAAGAATGATGAGCAAGGAAGGTCATTTTTACACCGAAATTTGTTATGCAGATCCCGACAAAGACATAGGAGGACGTATGGGTGACAATAACAATACCAAGTTGATAAAAAAAAAACAAGTACATACTACGTTATATCCTAGAAGAATGGGACGACATTGCCAACCGGCTGGAAGATATGATGATTTCTTGTGATGGTGATATGCGAATTGTTGGAATAAAAAATAAAAAGTTACTACTAGCGTGCCATACTCATTTACTCACGTTGAGAAAATCGAAACATGGACTGAACTGATTGATTGAAGTCTTTTCTTATAAATTGTTCAGCTTTTTTAGATGCAGTTGAAAAGGAACGTGCTGAACTACTTTCCGCGTAACAAATTACACTTTACTGAAATTGGGTCAAATGCGTAGCATCTGAAATGTAGCATAGATCTATACTAAGCCCTTGGGCTAATGCCCCAGGCCAAAAAAAAGGTGGAAAAATGCAATAAAAATGAGAGCCTTAGGGGGGTACACTACCAAACCAACCCAAACTCTCAATCTGTTTCCGCTATACAGAACACCTACACATACGCGCATTTTAAATAGTAGATTTTCCTATAATTAGGCCATACTGTACATTAGGCCATACTGTACATTGGCAATTTTCGACAGTCGCATCGCCTTAATGCGGAAGTGGCGCAAGAATAACAGGTAAGTGAATTGGTTAAAAAATAGTTCAACAACTGGGCGTAAACCCCTGCGAAACATACTCAATGCTGGTAGTAATCTTTACTGCGCAATTAATGTTCATGGTTCAACAATGGACAATAATGATTCATAACCTGGTGCTTTTCACTCATTATTTTCAAACATGCAAGTTATATAAAATATTTACCAAAACAAACGTGAATATGACATGGCGATTACTTCCCTTGGCGATTTTTTATCTTACGATTTTTTAAATTTTTTGGGCTGAAAGAGCTAAAAATCTAGGTGTACGGGGACACTTTACAAAAATATTAAAAGGTATCGAGTACAAATATGAAGAAAACCCTTCTTTGTCGTCGTTTCTTTTTAATCGGCAAATTAAGTGACGCGTTAGTTTAAATTCGTACAGGTTGGACATATAAGCAATTTGTATAATTTTTCTAATGGTATCATTTGTGATATCGTGTCATTTTAAAGTTGTCGCCATATTGAATAATGAAATCATCAGCAAGTCTTAACACGGTAATGTACTATAAATTGATTTAGTATCAGTTTTCATTTTATCTTGTTGCTATGACAATAGACATAACGACATTTTTAATTTCATCAAGTGACTAATATCTTTTTCATTCACATGTTGAAGCGAGATATACCTGAAACCCTATTATGATTCTTTCCAAACTACTAATTAGTTTCCGAGAATCAACTGTTCAACTGTCGCTCGTCTTGATATTTGATCGACTTGTTATGTTTATATAATATATGTAGGCGTTGTGACTGAGTGGTAGAGCGCCTGATTCCTGATCCGACCTCGGGTCATGACCTCGAACCGTCATTACCTCGAACCCCGCTGACTGCAGTTTGATCCATCCTCAGTACCCAGGCTAGTCATAACATATATAATACCCTGGGCAAATTGGCTAGCGACACTTCGTAATGCATGAATATTCATTAGCATTTCACGATCAATGAAATGGACGATAACAAAAAATAAAGCACCGCGATTTCACCCGAAACTCCTCGGCAATTTCCGTGTCGCACTAGGTGTGTAGCATGCGGCCAATCACGCGGCTGGGTTTCACCTCATTAATTATTCATGAGTACGATATTTTTACTGTCAGTTTGCCTAGGGTATCATATGTTTTTGAAAAGCCTTGGTACCGAGAACGAGTTTGATCACGCACTTCACATTCTCCCCAATTTAGGGGCGAGCACAGGCGATTGTCACGAGTTCTTTCCCTTTATCCAAAGTCGTTAGGAATAAAGTAGAGCAATCGGATCACATCGGCTATTGTCTGATTTCCAAACTGTACGGACATTGCCGAGATGTTGCGATTGAAGGTAGAATTCAAGGTCGCGCTAGAAGTAAACATGTTTTCCGAGCTCGTATTGGATGTAATTCTCACTATTAAAACGGAAACAGGAATACATAAACTGACAACGATACCGGATTTCTTGGAAAACATTTTTCTAAGAGGATATTGTTCGCTCTTGTCGTAGTATTGAAACAAATGTGTACCTCTATTTAACATCTGACTAATGCTGTACGAATTTAATCAATGATTATAAATTAAATATCAATATGTACTATATGACTTGTAGACCTCGATTCCTACGGGAATATTGTAACAATTGCTAAATCCTGACACGAAACTTCAAAACGGTGTGATTGTTTTCTAACATGGCGATATTTCATGAATCCACATTTTCACTCAATGCATACACATATAGTTAGGCTAGTGATATATTTCAGAAGTTAACAGCAAGATTTTATAAGTAAGCATTACCTTTATGAACTGATGCAATGTTATTATATAATTGGATATTTTGAGACAATTTTGGGTAAATTTTAGTGGCCAGATTGGAGGTTTAGGCAACCTACAAACGTGAGCCTAGATATAGATATTTGATACACAGCCATTGTGGTGAACTCGCTACATTTAAATATGCACAGTTTTAGCTAAAACCTTTGATTATTTTGTAATGCGTCATTTTGTTGCATTTTGACACTTATTTTATATGAACGTATCCGTTGATTGTACTGCAGTTCAGAATGCACACTGCTAAAACGTGGATACAGTACGGTTATCTTGTATTCCTATGACATTTGTGAAATTTGAAAAAAAATCATTGTGCATTTTAAATTATACTGACAATATTTTCAAAGACGCAAAACATACCATACCTACTGTAAATGGAAGTATTTAATCGCATACAGAAAAATACTCCGAATTTCCTTACCAGCGACGATATACGAGTAGTTTACATTCTCGACGTACAAGACAGCTTATATAAAGTTAACATCCGTATATTCAGTATTTTAAATTGTGTGATTGAGACTTTTACATGCTATTGCTCCTGTAATATAAATCGATGGTTGCAATTTGTTCATAATACATGTTAGAAACAAGAACATTGATGAGATATGAGTATGTTTCTTTAGGTGAAATAATTCAGCACTGGAATAAAGCAACATACAAAGTTTATAGAAGAAAGGTTTGAGCAAAAAAAAACACTATCACAGTATTGAAAACATGATAACTTACCTGTTCTATCAAAGAAAAAAAGTCATAAATATATATATTCTCTATAAATTGTCCTTATTGAAAGAATGCGTTCTCACGTCTGGCTTACAATTGGATACCGTTGATGATTTTGTTCACCAGCCGCGCATGCGCTAATATCAAACACTCTCTGGATTTTCGCTCTGCAATGGGTGTATTAAAAGTATCGTTGGCATTGGATGATGATTGACATATCGACCGACGTTTGCGATATTCGTACGCGTGGCACAATGGACGTCGTTAGTAGGCCTACTAAAGCGCGTTTTTTAGAGGTAGGAAAAATACAGTTCTACCTAGCGGTACGGTGGGGTATGTAGCGGTTCCGTTTCTTAAAATTAGGAAAAGTAGGCATTATCTTTAGATGGGTAGCGTTATGTGACAGTGCTAGCTTTGCTAAACAAAATGGCGTCTATGCAGAACAATGTCGTCTGGTCTGGTGGGCGCCATTTTGTAGTTAGCGAACCGTTCATGCGTTTTTTATACACATGCATTTTCTGCGTAGGGTAATTTCTCTCGCTTACATCACCTTCATCTAAACAACGTACGTCTGAGGCGCGTAAGAGGTAGGGGAAGTAAGCGGGGGGGGGGGAATAATGAAGGTAAAAAAGGTAGCTTTCTAAACAAGAAGATGATTGGCGCAATTTCAAATAAGCAAATATGTTTCATGTTATTGGTTAATATTTAGAGTTGTTGCACGAACATATGTTAATAGAATTGAAAATAAAGACGCCCACATACGAAAATTCTGCTTTATGATCAATAATTGAGCGCTGCTGAGGGATTTACAACCTCTTCTGTAAGTGACGCCATTTCAAGAAAACGCAACATGTGATGACACTATTTGCAAACTGGGAACAATATTTACTCCATATTGTCACTTCGTTTTCATATTGCTAAATGAGGCAAATATTGTTTACAGTCAGTGCATGGTGACATTTCTGGAAATGACGTCACTTAAAGAAGAGGTTGGAAATCGCACAGAGGTGCTAATTTATGATTATTTTATCAAAAAGCGTTAAGCTAGGTCTCTTCTTGATTGTAAAAACTAAAGAGGCCTGATCCATTTTGGGTGAAAATACAGGTTTCGATAATTTGTGAACGTCCCTTATTTAACTTACCTGAAAATCTGAAATATTCATCAACTTTAATACGCCCATTTATTATCTATGATATAGATATTGAACGTTTAGTTGTCATAGCGACCCGGTTTGAAACTGAACATAATACGCGTACATAACAATGCAATTAAGCACATCTACAATTCATTCAACTTGAACTATCTACTGCCGATTCACGATTAGTTGTGAATATCCATTTATTGTGTTCAATAAATCTATATGTCAAGACAATACATATACCTGCATTTAATTTAAAGCTTAGTGAGGTAAATTGTGTTTACTGTATACATCATATCATCATTGTCTGTACTCAGTATTTTCCTAGAATGTGACATGTAAAGTCGACTTGTTTGTATAATGCGTAACGGGTTAATATCCTCTCTCTATATATCGAGGAATTGGTGCCATAATCAGCTATCTCCATATACATTTATTAAGGAGATGGTAGATTCTGGCTGTAACCCCTCGATATATGTACGATCAATTGCTCTGCCGGAAATTCCGAGGTCAGTAAAATCGCGAAAACACGTCAGCAAATGTCGTCCTATTTTGCTATTCCTAGCTCAAGACATCATCGATTAACAAAATACCCGAATCGCTAAATTACTTCCTTACGTTATATTATGTAATAAATATACTGCAAGTATGTAAAAACCTCACATAAAGACGACCTCAATAATATATAAGACCACCTCGAAATTAACAACACAATTTGCAAGCCCATTTTCACCGTTTTGCTCTTTAATTCATCCTCAATAGGAAGATCACCTCAAGAAGAAGACCATTTCTCGAAGGTCCCAAAGGTGGTCGTATTATTTACGTTTTACTATACACATTCAATGTTGTTTTTATAAGGGGATATTGGGTTCTTATCTACTCTTTAACATACTGTTGTTAACAAAGACCTTGGTAACTTCATCAAAACGTTCCCAGTATAAACATACCAAAATGCATTGACATAAATTTAAGACAATTCAACATTTTGCACATCAATAAGACATTGTGTTGTCATGACAACAAACAATACAGAAACAAGAGTGCCAAACTGTCACAAAATATGTCTGTCAAAGCTGGCACCAATATATACACATATTGGTCCCAGGTCAAAGGTTTGAGGCAAAAATGTATAATATATCTATTAAATCTAACACATTCTGATGTTCACGTTTTTGTTATTCATTTAGAGATTGGACAAGGGTCATTTCATGAAGTTTGGATAATTCAAGGGCCATAACTCCATAGTACCTGTGGCGAATTGGCTGGTTACTGGTTTATACATGGAGATATGCCCATAAACATTGTGACCAAGTTTGGTGAAGATTCAGCAAGCGACTCCATAATACAGCACATCCCATCAATAAAGATTTAATAGCTTTGCTTAGAAAAATATACAACAACACATTTCACAGTCATCAGTCAGACCTCCAAGATACACAATAAAACACACAATAATTATACTTGGAATTCCTCTATGCGTAATATCAACTTCTACAGATATTATAGCGGAATGCATAGAAGCTTGTTTTATTCATCTTTGTTATGATATTATCATATACAGTAAATACATTACGCTTCAATTTCAACACATGATGTTGTAATACATTTTGAAAACAACTACCTGGTGCTGTATTACTGCAGATGTGATCTCTCAAAATCAAACATGTGTTTTCCTGTTTATTAATCATTGTTTTCCGTACGTGAATCAACAATTGCTTGAAACACCACCATTGAAACAACAAGGCAGAAGTGCATGATACTGCTGGTAGCTTCATGTGGTGACACTCTACTTCCTGAGGTGACCCTCTACCAAGATTGTTTAAATTTTATGGATTTGTCAAAAAGCGGGGCCTTTTTTCCTATATTTATATTGTGTAAACTTCAAAAAAAATCTTTTCAAAATCTCCGGTCCCAATTTTTTAATAACTTCACAAATATGGTACTTGGGTTACCCTCTACCAAGATTGTTCAAATTATTTGGATTAATAAAAAGCATGGTCACCAGGGGTGGGGCCACTTTTCATATTATGTATTCTTGTTGAAAAATCCGTATAATCCCCTTGAAGAAACTACTGGCCCAATTTTGAAATAATTTCACCTAAATGTTCCTTAGATGACCCTATACCAAGATTGTTCAATTGTATGATTCACTAAAAACGATTCATGGCTGCCAAGGGCATCACTTAACTTCTAAGTATACATTATAATTATAGTGATATTTTTTATAACATGCTGGAAATCAAAATGTTGCTATCTTTGTGAGAATCTTTACTTCAACGAAATGTTACACCCTGTGACACATGACCATAGTATCAAACATTTTGCAGACAGGTGAGCGATTCAGTGCCATCATGATCCTCTTGTTTCAGTTGGTAAACTGATAAGTGGTAGAATAATATTTTGAAAATGAAACCATCATCTGACATTAAAAAAAAATATTCAACGCTATGGCATATCATTTACACAATCAATATCAGTCCAAACGATGATACTATTGTTATGTTGCTAAGTTTCTCTTCATGTTCAAGTGTTATGTAGTGCTGTTTTCGTTCCAATCATTTAGTTTTCATCCAAAATCATCTCCTTAATTTTAGTTTATTTCCTTACCATTCCCAGACTGTTAGATTAATGTGTTATACCCCTCCGTATTTTTTTATATCGCACTCCAAGGCTCTGTTGTCGGGAAGCCATAAAAGAGCTCTTCGAATATTTGAGTTTATGTAGATTTGGCGTTCCATATTTGTTTGCCAGCATACATTGGCTAGTTGTTTTAGGGGCATGACTTGTGGCTTCTATTGGTTTGAATGTTCGGCACTCGTGCATGCATGGGTACTTGTTCATTAACAAAGAAATGTTGGTGACTATGCAACCTCTGCTAACTCTTAAAGCATCATACATGATATTTCAAAAGCATGGTTCATACAGAACCTCTGAGACACAATTCAAGTATTTTTCAAAGACTCGTTATGAACTTTTTCAGGTTTTCAAGGACTATTAGTATCGCAAATTCCATGAACTGTAACGTTAACAAATGTGACATTATTGCTTTGTATAAGTCACAATAAAATGGGGTATTTGAAAATTTAAAAGGGTCTAGTTGGAAAAAGTCGCGAGCATAGAACACTGCTAATGATAACCTAGAAATGATCACAGAAACTGAATTTTGCACACTCATAATGACAACGTTTTCTAAGCTAACACTAATTAGTGTAATTACATCAGAATACTCATAATTACATGTGACGAAAGTTTTTGATTTCATAAGAATTAGACACCAAGCACGAAACTGCTAACGTTAACCACTATGTTTATGAAAAGGATTGTGCCAATAACAAATATCATATGATCACACTTTTGTAATTTCTATACACCATTGATTTACACCGAGACAAATCACTTGATGGCAACACAAACTTGTGAGTCTAAAGCGTTACTCCCACTGTCACGACTTTGGTCACGAATGCCGGCGAATAGGGAAGAATGAACAAGTCGTAGAGGTTCGCCATGCACTGACCCTAGAGAGAGTTTCCTATGCATGCCGTACGCATATTGTACGCATCGGTACGAGTGCCACAAGAATGCAGCGAGACAGCAGTAAGCAGTACGGTTCCAAAAAGAATTAAGAAGAACCAGTACGAACCAACACAAACTCACTACGATCACAGTAAAATGTCGTAGGAATGTCCACGAATCAGTACGAACCACGATGAACCATTGCGAACAACCACACGAAAGTGATCCAAATACAGGCGAATTCCCAAGAATCCCATACATACGCTCTCGAAATGAACAATGTCTGTCCATTTCGTTTGTTTGAAAGTATAAATACTGGTGCTTCCCAAGCCAGTTTATCATTTCTGCCTCAGCTCTCGCAGGGTCCACATCCTCCCGTACAGTCCACTCAAGTACAAAATGGATTTCAGAAGATCGCGGCTGCTGAACAACCTTGTTCAATTTGACAGGGACATGGTGCAGAATGAGGATGCCATTGCAAGACTCATAGACGAATGGAGACAGGTCGGAATAAGATACTGGGTGAGGCCATGGGTGTTTCAGAGGCCAATACTTGGTCAGTACAAGCGTCTTTATCAAGAGCTGAGGGAGATGGAGGAGGCTGATGTGGAGCTAGCGATGTTCAGAGAATTACTGCAGAGACTTGGTCCCAGAATCAGCAAAGACGATACTTTTTTACAGGTACATAGATGTTTTAATAAGCATTATTAAATTTTCACAAGTTATTTGTAGTTTTTGTACATTTTGCCAACATCTGAACTAGCTTTTTTTATCTAATGTTCACTTAACATTTTATCTTTTTGTTTTAAGCAGGAAAGCTTTAGATCCGGGTCTGAAGCTCGCTCTGACTCTACGATACCTCGCCACTGGTGACAGCTACCATAGTCTGATGTATGGCTTCCAAGTGCCACACAACACAAACTCTCGGGTGGTACGTGAAGTGTGTGAGGCTATTGTTCAATCAACATCACGAATTGCTATGGTAGGGGAAGAATGCCATAAAGCACCAGTACGAATCAAGACTTGACCACGAATGTTTTGAACATTTCAAAACTGTTGTGGCCCTCCCACGAATAGAGAAGAACTGCCCCGAATCACCAGGACTCCAACAAGAACCCTGTAAGAATTATGAGGAATGTCCATGATTTCTACATTCATACCCATTCACCACCCACAGTCGTGATGGTGAGACTTAGGCTTAAGCGGTCAATAAAAACTGGGGATGTCAATGTACACTTACTTTGCTAACCCGATAACCATTTAAACTTCTGAATGGTTAACTGAATATGACATTTGTTAATCGTCTTCCTATTTTGCTGTGTACATTTTTACCATGACATCAGTAAACTGGGTCTACATTTGCATATTAGTACTAGTTCGCATTTCTGTGAAATACTGTACTGAACATAAATCATAAAAAAGAAATGTCAATCTCTTCCAATTACTTTTCATGAAACATCATTTCTTATTTCAAACATTCAAATACAATATATTATGATACATTTATAAGAAAGTATTCCAAATCACATTTAATTTAACAGACAGACAATCTATTCAAAGACAACAATGTTAAAACACAAAGTTTAGTACAATAACAACATCATTTATCGGTCTATTTTAATTATGTATCCCTAAATTCTCGAACACCCAAACAAGTCTTTTTCCGACTGTCATTTTGTAAATTAATGTTTAACCAGTTAGTGCTTTTACTAACGAAAAACCCTTAACCAGTTAACCATTTAAATATCTAACAAGAGGCACACGAGGGCCCGTCCTGACACTCAACTGGCTACATTTGTTTACATGGACCTTTGATAAGCATTCTTATGCACATGACAATTTTGAAAGTAATTCCTTATTTAATTCTATAGAAAACATGTGACCCCTGGACGGGGCAGAATTTGACCCCAGAGGCAAAATAAGAGACCACAAGACAATGCTACATACTAAATATCAAATCTCTGGGTCTTCTGGTTCTGGAGTCTATGCAAAACATGCAATATTGACCCCAGGGACCTGATTTGAACACAAAAACATACCAATATTGGCAAGGGACCACTAGACAATGTAACATACTACATGTACATATGAAAGCTCTGGGCCTTATGGTTTTGGACAAGAAGATTTATGTGACCTATTTACGCAACATACCATAACCATTTGAACAACTGAAAGAGGACCACGTTGGGAACGTCCCTGTGATGTATAGTCAAAATTGGGCAAGCAATTTGCAAGGAGATGTTGTTTGTATGAAAAGTGAGCTAACTGACGCACACACAGACACACACATGAAGAACAATTTGCTGTGACATAAGCTCTCTGACCTTTGGCCAGAGCTAATAAAAACACCGAAGGTCGAACACAGGCTATTTTTAAATCTAGCAGTAATTAATACTCCTAAATAGCCAGTTACTTAATACATGTCATGTTTGCTACTGAAGACAGTGGATTATGCCTACCTTCATAACTCCAAGACAAGGTAACTGTTTAATTTCTTTACGGAAATTTACGTAATAAAGCACAATCCACCATTAACATAATGTATAGGGTTTATAAAAAAGGAACGAACAACGGATACATTTCAGACGCGTATCTAGGCATACGCATGTATGCCAATGCGTACAATTCGTAAGAAAAAGTGAAAAAATAAAAGTAAAAAAATGCCATAAAAACTGGAGGCCAAGTTTGAGGATGGTGTTGTGGGCAAATTCGGCTGAATATATCAGTTGTTTGACACTGTAATTAACCCCCTGCCACACCTATCCCCCAATAGCAGCATTGCTGCTCGTTTCGCACCTCAATACTCGCACTTGGCGTACACTTTAAAATCGTCCAGGTACAAATTTCAATGAAATTGTTTATTTTTATTATTATTATCTGCCTGGTTAATACATTGGTAGATTAATTGATACATGTCTAATCTATTAATCTCATCTCATTCATAATTTGACAAGATAATTATGCAAAAAGTAGTCGGCCACACATTCCAACACAAGGAGCAACAATCATCAAACATGTGAAAAACACGACACAGTTTCAAGTCAAAGGTAAACTTTTTTATTTCATCATTTTATACATATTTACACAGGAAATATTGCACATTTAAATATAACACAACTAGTAGCAATACAGAGTATAGACATACATATATTTTATCTATAACAATTTGATACTATACGTAAAGGCATTGGACCCCAATGGAAATAATTGTCAATTTGCAGGCTAATCACGCGTCGTGAATTTTCATAATTTTACGACTTGTTTAATATCTACTAGTATTTTTAATGTTGACAACCTATCTATTTTCTTCTTTGTATATAACTCAAGTAAGTATTCATTTAACATTGTAATCCTGTTAGCACACTCGGACCTGAATACTCAGCATTTGAGTTCAGAGAGCTGGGTGGTGAGTACTTTATGTGAATTATGGACACTTCTGACCATGGTCATTTCGGACCAGACACTTCAGACCATATTTTGGGACACTTCGGACCATCTATAGTGACAAAGCCACTCTCAAATAGAGTTATATGAGACATAAAAATCTATTACACAAAATATAAACATGATAATCAACTAGAAACAATATACAATAGAATTCTATTCTTGTTCCGTGTATTTAAATACACCAAGATTACAACTACATATAACTGATATAACAAGTATTTATTTACAAGTATTTATTAAAATATGAATAATGTTGAAACAAATTGTTAACTAAAATTATAAAGCATGGTCCGAAGTGTCCCTATAGATGGCCCTTAATGTCCCCAAATCATGGTCCGAAGTGTCCCTATAGATGGTCCATAATGTCCCCAAATCATGGTCTGAAGTGTCCCTATAGATGGCCCATAATGTCCCCAAATCATGGTCCGAAGTGTCCCTATAGATGGCCCATAATGTCCCCAAATCATGGTCCGAAGTGTCCCTATAGATGGCCCATAATGTCCCCAAATCATGGTCCGAAGTGTCCCTATAGATGGCCCATAATGTCCCCAAATCATGGTCCGAAGTGTCCCTATAGATGGCCCATAATGTCCCCAAATCATGGTCTGAAGTGTCCCTATAGATGGCCCATAATGTTCCTAAATCATGGTCTGAAGTGTCCCTATAGATGGCCCATAATGTCCCCAAATCATGGTCTGAAGTGTCCCTATAGATGGCCCATAATGTCCCCAAATCATGGTCCGAAGTGTCCCTATAGATGGCCCATAATGTCCCCAAATCATGGTCTGAAGTGTCCCTATAGATGGCCCATAATGTCCCCAAATCATGGTCCGAAGTGTCCCTATAGATGGCCCATAATGTCCCCAAATCATGGTCCGAAGTGTCCCTATAGATGGCCCATAATGTCCCCAAATCATGGTCTGAAGTGTCCCTATAGATGGCCCATAATGTCCCCAAATCATGGTCTGAAGTGTCCCTATAGATGGCCCATAACGTCCCCAAATCATGGTCTGAAGTGTCCCTATAGATGGCCCATAATGTCCCCAAATCATGGTCCGAAGTGTCCCTATAGATGGCCCATAATGTCCCCAAATCATGGTCCGAAGTGTCCCTATAGATGGCCCATAATGTCCCCAAATCATGGTCCGAAGTGTCCCTATAGATGGCCCATAATGTCCCCAAATCATGGTCCGAAGTGTCCCTATAGATGGCCCATAATGTCCCCAAATCATGGTCTGAAGTGTCCCTATAGATGGCCCATAATGTCCCCAAATCATGGTCTGAAGTGTCCCTATAGATGGCCCATAATGTTCCTAAATCATGGTCTGAAGTGTCCCTATAGATGGCCCATAATGTCCCCAAATCATGGTCCGAAGTGTCCCTATAGATGGCCCATAATGTCCCCAAATCATGGTCCGAAGTGTCCCTATAGATGGCCCATAATGTCCCCAAATCATGGTCTGAAGTGTCCCTATAGATGGCCCATAATGTCCCCAAATCATGGTCCGAAGTGTCCCTAAAAGATGGTCAGATGAGTCTGGTCCGAAATGTCCTCACACCCTTTATTTAACAAGATTTCAGAAATGATAGAAACAAACAATGAAAACAATCAATTGGCGAGTTCTTATTATTTTTCTAAATTCAATAATTTATGAACATAAATGCAATGTTTTGCACAGAAGGACATGCAAACAGGGGTAACACTTAATAACCCTTTGCCATTCTTTGAACGGCAGGGGGGGGGGTGATCTTTATCATGTTAAACAGGAAATACCATCACTGTAAGATAATTGTGACGTCACATCATTCGTTAATTCATCAGTGTATACCATCGAAAAATATTACACGTCTGCAACATAATTTACCTGTCTATTTAAATATGCCTAAATTCTCGAACACCCAAATAAATTGTTCGACTCATAAACGACATTTTCATTAAATATTTGTAGAGATATTTTTCAAAATGAAAAGTAGCCGTTTTCACAAAAAAACACAATTAACTGGTTAATGAATTTACTAATCGATAACTGTATGTTCGAACGGTTAACCACCAACAGTACTAACAGTCTTTCAGATGAAACAAAAACTGAGGTCCTGTGTAGGATGCTTTACATCGGGCACGTTTAAGAACCAGGGAGTTTACACTGATAAGCTTTGCTTTGCTTTCACCCCTGAAAACAAATTGCTATACTTTCCTAGTGAATCTTCAGTCCTTTGTTGACTGTGTCAATTTTTTTCATCGTTTTGTTCTCACAAATATGGTGACCAGTCAAGTATTTTGCTAAATGTGTTCTAAAAGGAGAGTTCAGTTCAAAGGGCCAGAATTCGAAAATATTTTGATGGATGCAAAGCAAATTGATGTCTTCCACATCTACAAATCGTGTATCATGGTACTTATATTATCAAAATGCATTGTAATGAGAATAAGGTGCTACACAAACTACATATTATTATTATGTTGTATATTGGACAGAACAACCAATTGACCGACCTACAGACAGGATGACAATAAAACAAAAAGTATGTTTCCGTAAATCGTAGATATTCAAAGGAATGATGACGGAAAATTGCATTTCCCATGATTTCAATATATGTATAATTGTTCATTGGATATATAATATGTTGCACCTTTTTCTTGTATACATATCTCTGCCTAATACTATCGTCCGCTGACTACTGTACACCATACATGCCATATTTTCAGATGGTCAATAAGTGAGATTTTCCTCAGCAGGGCTGTTTTTAAGTGAGATTTGGGAAAAATAAGTAACATTACCCCACCCAACTGTTTTCATGCGTAATTACAGTGTTACTTTGTCGCGTAAATTCCTTTATCAATTAGCATTAAACAGGGTTTCCCTTGAATTTTCATTTAGGGGCCACAGTGGGCTTCATTTGGAGGTCATGTGCAAAATCTGGGGGTCATTTATACAAGTGATCAGATATGATACTCAAAGGCAAGTCATATTGGTATGCTAATATTGTATACATTATAACATCGACCGAATATTTTGAGAGGAGTGGGTGTTTAATAAAGGTAGAAAAATCACATATTTTTTAAGTCTTACATGCATCTATTAGAATAAGTACGGTACCCAATAGCAGTTTTCTAACCTTTGATCAATGCCGATGTGTCGAAATTTCCACTCGCTAGCCGAAAATATCTTCCAAACTAACCCCTTTGATCTGCCCGACGGTTTTACGTCACATAGAGTACAGTATTACGTCACAGCTAGCAGTATTGCCTGCCTTACATGTGCCTACGTAACCTTTATCATTTGCCTCAGTTCACCGAGTTTTGAAGTTTTTAATACCAATAAATTTAATATTCTATAGTAACAGTTAATGCTTTTATTGTGTGAACATTGCTTTTTTGATTCTTTGATTCATGGGATATACACGTGATGGATATACATGTAGGCTAAATTACGGATCAAAGTAAGAATTGTTCAGGTTTTTTATTTAGCCAAAAAGTACGTCAAAACGCATAAATTTGTGCGTCAGGGAAACCCTGCATTAAAACAAGCAGATTAACACCTTTCCTGTCAATAAGATGATTAAAGTTAAATCACCGCTTTAACAAACAATTAACGTACTGCCTGAGGTGATTTAAAACACGCAAATCAACAGCTGATCAAAGCCAATCAACAAAGTGTCACCTTTAATCGGCGTTTTCGGGTAGTATCGAAGAATCATAGCTTGTCCGAGATACAAAATTTCGCACGATCAGTGACTTTTTATTTTTTTCTTGGAGGTTCAAATTTACGTGAGGTTTTAATATAACGGCTTTAGACCGTGAGGAGGCATGAAAATACGTGAGGAAAGGTCTCACGGCGTGAGATATGGCATGTATGCTGTACACTATCTTATACTATCGTCCGCTAGCTTGTTTTCAGTGCACTACACGCGTGATACGGCTGTGGCGTAGGCAGACATTTCTGTAAATTGCAATATTTGATCACCAAGTTTCTTTGGGGTTCTTTCTTTTGCGTAATTGAAGTCAGCTCAAATCTGTTTTATACCTGATATCGCAAAGGCTTATGTTTTTTGTTAGACAGGGACTACTTTCTCCAGGAGTATGTATAGCCTTTTGCGGTTGAGAATGAAATACTTGGGATGGCTCATCCGATGAGTGTTCGCGGATTGCACCTACTATAGCAATTGGCTCTGAAGTGCCCCTTGCTAAAAACTGTATCAATAAGTAGGAAAGAAAACTGACTGCTGATGTTGTAAAGATAAACTTAACAAAAATGTATATTACTGATAAATATTGTTGTTCAAGTCGCATCACAAAATATCACAACACATTAAGGTAGGTTGCTATGACAATTTCTGCATGGCTAATTCTAGATTTATTTCCACACTTTTACGACGCCGTTTCTAGCAGATGTTAGCACAAGACATTGAGATGCCTGACAGAAATTAATGTCTGTTATGATATCATTGTGGCCCTGGAGGGGAGCATCGGGTCCACGGCGAGGAATATCCTCAGATGTTTGAGGCTTCTTGGAGTATGTTTCTTCAATTACCTCAGTTCCCTCTATCAGACGAGATCTATGATTGGAAATAACATATTTTATTGCAGTATAAACAGTAATACTGTAAATTCAAATATATTCTCACACCAAAAATAATTATTTAAGGCCCGACCAAAGTTTTGCCTCAACAGCAGCAGTGGACAAATAGAGAACTTCATACAGTCAATGATTCCTAGCAGGTGTGAATATGACGGTCCTGGTGACACCATCAGCAGGGAAACAGAACAGGCATGTGAAATCATCTAAAATGCCAATTATGCACTCTATAAACTGACCAAATTTGGCAGCGCTTTACACCTCAAGAATTGCACATGTCTGTTCAAGAATATGTATACAATCTTCATAAAACAGTTGGCCAGGGTGGGTGAACAGGTGACTTTTTGTTTACTACGCGGCACGAAAAGCTGGCGGCCGATCACAAAACGGTACATATTTTGGCAGTTTTGTTAGAAATAGTTTTTAATAGTTGCCTAAAACCTGGTCATCCAAAATCTGGTTGCATCGATGCCCATTTCGACTCATAGGTCTCTGTAGATTTGCCGGAATGCGCGCCACAAAAAATCGGAGAACATTTCGGTCAAATTTTGTGGCACGTATTCGTGCAAATCTACGGAGATCTATGTGTCGATATGGGCATCTTAAAACTTATGGGAAACATTAACACCAACCTGTAACTGTACGCTGTGTGCTGTTTTAAGTCATTCGCCGAATCCACCATTACAAATGAATTTGCAGGATAACTAAGATCCCAATATCGTATCTTCATGTCGGAGCCAGCTGATAGTAGGAATGTATGAGTATCGGTCACCCCGACATGCATGCCATACACAGCGTAGGGACTCGCCTGAAAGACAGAATTTTGCAGGTGGAGAGAAAAACTCACTGATCTTGTTGAAACTTGTGATCTTATCCATTCGTAAATGTTACCATAATTATTCTCAGTCATAACATATACTAGATAGTGATACTAGAGATATTGAAGATGAATATCATTTTATAATCAGCTGTCCATTGTATAATAATTTAAGGTAACAAAACATTGATCAACATTTTTATTTTAGACCAAACATGTTTAAATTTATTCAACTAATGAAAAGCCAGGATAAAAACATTCTACTTCCATTAGCAATTTATTGTAAAAAAGCATTGATGTTGAGAAACAGTTTAGTAAATAATGTTGCTTAGCTCCTATTTATGTTCAGACTTCCATTCATAAATTTATATTTAACATAATCCTAATAAATATTTGTGTTGATCACCTTTGACCTTTGATTTATATTTGTATTTATAAGAAACTTTGAATGTAAATGGTATATATATTTGTGTTTGAATTGTGTATTTTATGAAATTTTGATATATTTGGACTTATAATATATGCTTATATATTATTACAATATGTGTGTGTTTATGATGACTAAGTACATTGTACACGTCGTAATAAATATTCTGTTCTGTTCATATATTGTTGTATCCTCTATTCCTGTAAGTTAGAGACCTCTAAAAGCTCATAGTTTTTACGACATGAATATCCGCGAGATTTGACATTACCCTTACATGACTGAATTGTGTGTGATATGTGAAGTAAGCTCCTGTCGTCATAAAAAAGACATCAGACTTTTGACTGTAATGAGTATGTTTGAAAGGTTCTCCCCCAACCAATGCTTATGTTATACGATCAGCTGTTTCTTGGTTAAATGTGATTATTTTTACACGCCGACTTCCTTGTTTTCAATACTTTTGCGTAATCTCAAATTGATATAAGATCATTTTGATGCAATTATTATGGACAGAGGATGTTTTGTCTTAAAGATGTATCTGGCTCATCTGAACATAAAATGTTTGAATTGGCTTCATCCAGTATTGTTGTTACATTGGCTAAAACATCTCTAATAAGAACCATTGCAATGTATAACTGATTGAAAATATCTTTTGAGAAAAATTGTACAATAGCCTGATTGTTAAAAAAAACAGAAAGTTTTTTTCATATATTGATGTCAAACATCTTTCTTCAACAAATACGGATCAATACATTACGAGTTCATTCTTCGTTAATGCTTATTAATTGAGGATTTAACTATAGGAAATATAGTTTTCATGTTTGTTTAGGTAAACATATGACCAAAATAGTATAGTATTACTTTAATAATACTTATTTGATCTATAGTGCATGTGCATATTTTAAACATCAAGGGACACAAACTTACAGGTGTAGTGGTTACTGTATAGCGCTTTATTTCTGCGGTGCCAAAATTTGGTGGTTGTTTTAGTTCTCATTATTGGCGATGTTTAAATTTGAAGCATTTGCGATTTCCTGCCAAAATATTTATTTTTGAACATTCAGAATCATACAGTATTTTACTCATCATTAATCCGAAACATATGGTGATTACTTTTTGGCGGAGTTTTATTTTGGCAGATTAGATCTTGACCGCCAATTAGCGCCAAAATAAAACCCTCGCCAATATAACCTGCTATACAGTATATAACATTTACAGTAAAATAATACCAAAGCAAGAGTACTGCTGCTACATAATTGGTATGTAAAAAAAACAACAAAACGTAGTAGCATTTTGCTTATTTACAGTGTCTAGTACACAAACAGACTTCCCACGAAGTTTAGTTCAATTCTTAACAGTGCTAGCAAACAAATAGTAAAAACAAGAATTGAAAAATCAAAGTACCATAATTTTGCAAAATGGAACTGAAATGTCATGGCAGTATGCTCGTTTCCTTATAAAAAGGAAGTTTTGATGAATTATAGTAAGTAGAGGATGAGAAATGGCACAGACAATAATTCACAACAAAGGGCCGTTACTCAGTGACAATTCATCCAATCAGAACATCAAGCTAGATATTGGCACTTCTTAAAAGTAGGACATTTAAAACCATGAAAACCGCTTGACTCCAGGCAATTTCGTTTTCATTTTATAGTGTTTTAAAGACAGAGTGTTAATGACGTAGAACTGATGACGTCAACTTTTAACTGGAAATTTCCGATATTAAACGTTACGAGCGTCGATAAGCCCTGTTTCCCTGGAGAATGGCCTAATTATGGTTTTGTATATTGAGGGTTCAGCGCAAGACTATCCTAACTCCTATGTAATTATATAGAAGTTGTGACAGTCTTGCACTGAACCCTCGATATACGCTGTATGTTGCATACACTTGTAATGTAAATCTTTGACGGATATCGTATTTTTAGAAATGATATGAGAGAGACACACAAGTCATATAGACATAATTCATTCAGTAACATTATACAGTGCCAAAGGTAACTTCTCACAGATTCATCATTTTATTTCCCAAAGACCATGACATCACAAATAAAACAAGAACTATCTTTAAAAAGATAAATGGTGTAGATAGAATGATATATTCCGGTATGTTAAAAATCCTTACAAAAAATTTAATTGGATCTATATATACTATAATCATGGACCTGTCTTATCAGGGTAATTTTATATGCATATGTGCTTAACATTTTAACTACTTCTGGCAAAATTCAAACCAATGCACATCTTACGAAAACCCCGGCTGGTGCCTCTTGGGTGAAAACATGATTGGTTAGATTTTAAAAAGTTCGCTCTGAGGACAACATTTGGTTGGTCAAAAATGTAGGTCAAAATCAATGTTATACAGCTACGCCTTAAAAAAGTGCAGTAATTAACTTTATTGATTCTAGTTTGCTTTGTAGAGTATAACTTTAATAGTATTTCATTTGCATGCTTTTTGGTTATTTTTCTCTTTATAGAAGTCATTACGATTTTCCAATTAGCAATCCGTCTCATGTATCATTAATATTTTTTGTAATAACAATACAATCAAAATAAATTATTTCATTTATTTCGGATGATACCAAGTATTCGGATACAAGGTTGTCACATAAACTAGGTCCAACTGTAATACTGAAAACTGTGACGAAATACCGTTAGGCAGATCAAAGGGGTTAGTTTGAAAGATAGTTTAGGCTTGTGAGTGTAAATTTTAACACTTTCGACTTAGATCAAAGGTTAGACAACGGCTAGTTGGTACCGTACTTGTTCAACTAGAGGCGTATGAGACATGTGACTTTCAGCAATTTATTTACCTTTATTAAACGCCCCCACCTTGCTCAAAATGAAATGGCCCCTGGGGCGTTTATATGGGAATATTCGGTAGTTTAATCTCTATAAATTCTCCTAATTTTTTTCCGCTATATTCATTTCTTCTTAACCTTCAAAATATTTTCAACCATGGATTTCAAATTGTCAATGTGTTGCCTATCAAATATATCTTTACAACAGATAAATCGAGTTTTCGAGAAACATGTGGAAAATCATCAATACACGTTGGAACCTCGTTAATCACAATAGAAATTCTCTCCTGTAAATTGAAAGTTATTGCAATTCAATTTTTTTTTCAGATTCATTGAATAAAAAAAATGTTTTTTCAGTCTTTTAGCCATTACCGTATTTAACTAAAAAAAACCTACTAACTGTTAAAATTATGAGTCACGTAACCGCAAACAAACCTTTTTTTAAGAAAGGCCTCACATCCCCACATTTACCTGATCTGTATTTATGTATTGGATTTTTTGTTTTCATTATCACTGTTCAACTTAACAATCAGTTTCCATGGAGACAAAATGATACAAATAGATAATGCAAAACAACCAGAATATAAATGAGGATATTGAATGAGTGTTGTGTTAGTATTGCATTTATAGAATACGAGTTGAATAAAATTATATGAAGTGAGCCTCTGGGGAGCTTCATATTCTATTTATTCAACGAGTTTAATAAATTTAATACTAAACAACACAAATTTAATATTCTATTTATCACATACCTGATTAAATGAGGTAAAAAACACATCCAGACTTAACCCCATTAATATAGACAGCAGCATCGTGAAAGTAATGAGGTTATTGAATTAAAGAGCCAAAAAAGTAGCACCATTCATTAATTCATTATTTCTAGAATTTTTCACAAATCTATAAATATTTAATAATTTTCTAACTCATTAGATATACCTAACAATTCGCCAATATTAAGCATAACAGTTACCGGTACTGTAAAAACATAAATAAAGGAAAAAAGTTTATCTCAAAATGACCTTGTTCATGATTGTGCATTCTTATGTAATGCATCAAAATTTGATGATGTGGATATTTTTTATCATTACTCATTTGGCTAAAACTAAACCAGTAGCGTAGCCATTTCATTTACGTTTTTCTGCTAATTTGCATATTATATGCACACTGTGCCATATGATTTTGATGGCATTGTATATTAGTTACATGCACAGGAATGTGAAAAACGCATCTAAAATATGTGGCGTATATATACTGCTGTATATTGGTAAAATACTTGAATGGACGGTAAAGCTGTAGACTTTCAGATGCAGATGTTGTGATCACGGCTCATACAGGACTTTCCAAAAAGAATTCAAGTGCTTTTCAAGCACTTTTCTCCCACAATTTTGAAGAACTTGAATAGGTTTTATGACAATGTCCCTTATTTTCTATAGCATAGGACATTGTTTTTCACTGTAATCTGTTTTAGTGTTTCTTTGAAATCACTTTTACAGGCAAACCATCTTTTGTAATAGAACTTTTAGGATGATTAACGATAGCACAGTTATTTCATTTCTTGTTATTTAAGCTAAAATTACTTCATTACTTTTATAACAACATGTCTCATTATCAATTATTCAAATTGAAAGATGAAGATAATTCCTAAGTCAATTACACGCAAGCAGCAATACATGTTTAAAACAGTTGGCTGTAAAAAACATAGGCCACAAATGAAACATAAACTAAACATACAGTGAGGTAAATTATATGTGAATAGTTATAACACAGACTATGAGACATAAATCATTATATTCAGACAACAGCATATTAATCTGAATTTACTATATGAATTTTGATTCCTTGTAAAATACAAAGCCAGATGGTATTACGGACTGTACTATACGGATTTTGTCGTATACTAGACCTGAAATCAAAAGTGACTGCATGGTTATTCGCGTGAAAATAGTGACATTAAATCCATTATGAATTTTTCTAGGGCGATGTCTTGCGACGCTTAAGTAAATAATACAGAATTAGACTTGGATTGCTGAATAAATATAGATGTCATTTTCAGCGCTATTAGATCTGAGTTCGAGAGAATAATAATTAAATTCCTATATAAAATCCGTCATTGTAATTAAATTTTTTGAACCATGATCTTATTACACTCGAAAGTCACCTTTCAAATTGTGAACACCAGCTCACGACTTTCTATTATTATTCTTATCAAATGTTATCTTGACGTTTCAAACACTGCAAACTGCTAAATCACTGCAATTACTTTTCTCACACTCTCTTGATCGGAAGTGTTACTCGTGTAGGACTAATTTACTTTTCTCGGGTATTATTATTACAAGATTATTTTGGGCAAGCTTGTGTATAATTTCAATCTGTTCAGCACGACTTTTTCACTTTATATCAGATCTCGATTTACACAGAAATTGAGAACTGGTCTCGGCCGCCTTTAACCGCATTCATCATCGAAATTGAGTGGAATAAAACGTTTGCCAACAGTAATTTTTTGAGCCAATTTGGTTTTTCTTGAGCCAATTTTTTATTTCTTGAGCCAATGTCAAGCGACAATGCGAGCCCTGCTCGGCAGTAGGCCCTGTCGAAGATGTCTCTGTCATAGTTTTATCTGTTTTGTCATTCTTGGTCTGTTTGTTATTTTGTTATTCTTTTTTTCAATAATTTTTTTTCAAAATTCAAATACTTTTATAGGACTTTTTGACTGTTACAAATTCAAGTAGTTTTCAAGGAGAAGGCATCAAATTCAAGCACTTTTCAAGACCTGTGCGAACCCTGCTGTGATCTTTAATTCGCATAACGTACACTTTATCACGCACAGGAAAAAAACAAAAAGGTACAATAAGCAGTCACACCAATGTTACAATGATATTGTATGGTAATAGTTTAATTGCAATAACTCGAATGCTCAACAGTATGAAGAAAATATTTGAAAATTTGCATCTTCTGAATGATCGCATCTTTGACAGGAGCAACAATTTCCTCGGTGTTGTAATAACTACGTTTGATGTGAAAATTACCATTAACATATGTATGTAGTGTTGGTAAATAATGAATGAACAAGAGATGTTAATTTTCATTATTTTCTAATATTACTGCTTGGTAAACACATGTAGATTAATTTATACATGTCGAATCTATTGATCTCAACCCATTCATAATCTGACATTATAATTATGCAAGTAATAGTCCTACACACTTTCGAGCGCAACTATTACAAGACATGTGAAAAATACACTACACTGTATCCGAGATTTTGTGACTGATTGGAGCCAATCTGTTAATTATGGACCAGAATGAATATTCAGATTATCGCATTTTCCGACTTATTGCATGTTCAAGAAAGCATACTTTTTTTAATATGAATAAAGAGTAAAATGTTGATTGGACCGACGAACATACTGGAAGTTCCCAACCATTTAGAGATTTCACATTCTGAATACCACAAATAGCCTGTACAGTTCTAAACTCTCATTTACTGAAATAATTGTCATTAATTAGAACTGTCATTGATTTGGCAAAATGCATATAGACGATATTGTTATTTTGGATGAGAAATATCGACCATATATCAATATATCAAGTATTGTTAACTAAAATGTCTTTTACATGCTTGCAGTTCACGATTTTACATACAATTTCAGTTCTAGTTATGTATTTTACATGCTTATGCATTACTCAGACCATCTTGTTTCCTCACTATATTTGAAGTAAGAGAGTTTTTAGCGAAGTAAATAAGAAATATATCATGAATCTTAATATTTTTTTTTTTACATGAACACGTGGCTTTCGAAGTTTTAGACATAGCCTTTGGACAGCGCACCAACTTCCGTTTTTGTTTGGGTGAATTTTTGTTGTTAACTATTCATGTGCATCGACTTCTTAAAAATATCAACTGACGGAACAATATCATGATACATCGTTATCGTTTCTATCAATGACAACTCTATCGCTAATACCTTTTTAGACAATGTAGGTTCTGTGCTGGCCCATAAAGCTTTACGTCGGGCTCCCGTCTCGACGTCCCACATCGACACTTCGTTGTTACCTTGTACCGCCGATATAATCCAGGACTGTTCCTTAGGATGAGCTAACAACCGTCTTACACGGGAATCTGAAATAAAAACGTTATTGTACATCCTAAAACCATTTGTGACCAAAAAGTCCATTTTCAGGATTTTACATTTTCTATGACAAAAAACCTGTTTTAGTAACCAAAAAGTCCATTTTCAGGTTTTTACATTTTCTATGACAAAAAACCTGTTTTAGTAACCAAAAAGTCCATTTTCAGGTTTTTACATTTTCTATGACAAAAAACCTGTTTTAGTAACCAAAAAGTCCATTTTCAGGTTTTTACATTTTCTATGACAAAAAACCTGTTTTAGAGACCAAAAAGTCCATTTCAGGTTTTTTTTCTTTTTATTCACAAAACCTGTATTTGGTGACCAAACATTCCATTTTCAGTTTTTTTTTCATTTTTTATCACAAAACCTGTATTTGGTGACCAAACATTCCATTTTCAGGTTTTTTACATTTTCTAACAGATATATGTTTCAACTTTCATTTAATTACATAATTATTAAAATTGGATGACTACTTTTTTTAGAGTATCAATTCCAATATTAAGCATAAGAATGTACATAATTCTTAAGTCTCCTGGTCTTCTAATTAATGGGAAAAAACAAATTATGGAATACACTATAAATATTTCTTCGTTCGTTTATTTCTATAAATCACAATTAAGCCTCCACAATATCTTCAGGCAAGTGCTTTAAACCCTTGCAGAAATATAGTTGGATTTCCTAAGTATTCATAGGATTTCTTAAGAAATCTTAGGATTTAATTCCTAGCATTACCTATGTATTCCTAGGTATTCCTAGGAATAAAGTGTTGGAATACTTAGGATTAGATAGGCGGTATTGGGCCAAAAATCCTAAGTTTTCCTAAGTTTTCCGAGGTGAAACAGACTGCAGAAATCCTATGTTTTCCTAAGTATTCCTAGTTGGAAAACATAGGAAATTTGCTTGTTGGAATACTTAGGATTAGTTAGGCGGTATTGGGCCCAAAATCCTATGTTTTCTTAAGTTTTCCGAGGTGATCGAACAGACTACAGAATTCCTATGTTTTCCTAAGTATTCCTAGTTGGAAAACATAGGAAATTTGGTTGTTGGAATACTTAGGAAAAGTTAGGATTTTGAGCCAAAATCCTAAGTTTTCTTATGTTTTCCGAACTGAAACAGACTGCAGAATTCTTATGTTTTCCTAAGTATTCCTAGTTGGAAAACATAGGAAAACATAGGAAACTGTCGATCTCTGCACACAACTGTAGAAATTTTCTTGCAATTCACAAAATAAATCAAACAACTATGTTCAAAGGTTAACAATAACTAAACACAACAGTTTTTACTCATCAATTTTTTTTCTACAGCACCATAACACCAATCAAATGTGATCTGAATATTTTAAATAATGAGTAAAATGTAAATACAAATGCCACAAACAATGAAGTATCATAAATGTTCATACCAACCAGTATCACAAGTATTAGGTACCTCAATACACATGGTTAAGCGCATGCTGGATTCTAAAATAAATTTTCAAGCATCTGATCACTTCCCAAGCGAAATGAAATGAACTACATGTACCATGCCTCACAGATCATGGTTAGCCATGGACCATGTTATGTTAAATGGCTGCAAACATAGTCTGTGACCATGGTTTGTCATGGTCCCTTACCATGGATTTTCATGGTCGATTACCGCGATAACTGGCCATCTTTAATACCATTTAAACTAGAATGCGTCCATAGGACACAGATGCCCCCACTTGCAGCCTTTGTCACCAAATGCTATTATTCTGCTCATAGTTTGTGAATGGATTTCAAAATTACCAAGTGAACAACTGTACTGATTATGGTGATAAGTCAAGGGCCATAACTTTGCACTTACTGGGCATAACCATACATGAAACCCCAGGTGCACAACTATACAGGTTGGTGAACATTCATGTAAAGTTTTATGACTCTGGCTCATATCCTTTTGGAGATATGAGTGACACAAGATTACAATTTACATACTCTGTAGGCTATATTTGAACTAAGTCAAGGGCCATAACTGCACTTACTGGACACAACCAAACATGAAACCCCAGGTGCAAAACTACATAGACTGGTGAACATTCCTGTAAAGTTTTATGACTCTGGCTCACATTCTTTTGGAGATATGAGTGACACAAGATTTTGTGACAGACGGACAAGGTCAAATCTATATGCCCCCCCTTTTCAGAGTGGGGGCAAAAAAAATATGGTCAACCATGACTAACCACCATGCCAGTCTTTTAGCAAAACATGGCTAACAGTAACAATGATCTGTCAGGCATTTAACAAAACATGGTCAACCATGGTGATGAAGAAATGAACAAAAACTGCATGTAACCATGAAAATGAACAATGAAATTATTGCAGACATCAGATTAGTAAATGTTTGTTTTGTTGGCTGTGGGTTAGTATACTGATATGGAGGTAATTGCATATATTGATTGGCAAACGGTTGCAAGAAGTTGGCATTTATAAGCAGATTAACTGGACATAATTATAATAATTGTGCAATTAAACATTTTTTAAGATGGTGAAAAGGGTTTCGTGGATGCATAGTTTGATTAGTGCTATATTGGCAACAGTAACAAAAGATTTGTTAACAGTAGGTAATGAAAGAGCTAATCTCATGGATGTGATGAACTGACCTTAAATTTACATAGAAAGTCATGTATACTAGAAGTCCACAATTTTGTCATACTGAACAATCCAATTAATGGAAGGTTTTAAATACAATTGACCTATGACCCCAAAATCATTAGGGTGCCTCTGCTTCCAAAGATGAATGTGTGGACTAAGTTTGGGGATGATAAGTCAAGAGGTTCTCGAGGTACTGATCAGAAACAGTTTATGTACAATTTACCCCCATGACCTTTGACCAACCAAAATAAAAGGGTTCATCTGCTACCCAAGATAAGGTGTGGACCAAGTTTGAGGATGGTAGCTCAAGGGTTTTTTGAGTTATTGATTGAAAACGAAAAGGTTATGGACCGACATTTGCAAAGCAATATGCCCTCTCTTCTTCGAAGGGGGGAATAAAAAGTATACATTTTTCCCCTACTTCAGTACTTGAAAAGAAAATTCCCCTTCAATAAAATTATTTAAAATTTTAGCTTTATAAATACCCAAATTTGGTGATTCATGAAGCAATTTTATCCTATCAAAAGGACCCACCATACTTCCCCAAATCAGAAAAAATGGCTGAAAACCTAATTAAATATTAATAAAACTTGGTATATATATTATAATTACATGTATATTCATGAACAAAAATACTTGATACTTAAAAATGCAATGATAACAATAATAAACATTTTTTGTAAAAACACACCATCACTTAAAACTGAAACCCTTAGACAAATTAAAATGTTACATTAGTACACAATAGTACGACAAATTTACACTATAGTTCAGTTCATCCTTCTAAATCTGTCAATTCCAGTCGCGCATTTTCCAGTTTGTTAATTTCCGTAATATAAGCTTAACAAAGTCAAATCCACTGAAGAGAATGTGTGTCAGTTAATCAGAGTTAAGAAACAAAAAATCTTTGTTGACTTCAAAATCACCACACTAAATAGTTTCTGCAAAGTCATCAATGGGAAAGACACTTCCTGGCTAACACAAAACATCCAAGACTTGAATCGACGAGATATTTTAATATCGTCACCTCGAGAGTAGTACCATTTTCTGAAATAAAAATATAATGTTTACTCTATCTTGAGAAGATACAAACATTTTTTTTTACAAATCACGTTAAAACAAGTAATGTGTCCAATACAAATCATGATACGAGATGCCCAATGGCAACATGTAGAGCCCGCTATTTGTCAAGATTCAAAGAGATACAATTGACAAGTGTGACTTTGACCTTTGAGCTACAGGTACACTCTACTGTCTCATCATGGTGAACATTTGTGCCCAGTAATTTGAAATCCCTTGATGAATGACAAGCCTCGTATTCCAGACAAGAATTTTAGACCCTTTACAGACCTTTTAAATGCAGAATGGTCAATTGGCTAAGTTTCACAGAATTACATCCTCACTATTACAAATGTAGAGTCTAAGCAGTAGGTGGTTGCCTACTACACAATAAATCATACCAAAATCGCTGCCAAACCAAAGAGGAAACAATGAAGTAAACTTCAATTTATTTAAATAAATTTAATAAATGACTACGTAACGTTGACAAATACAAAAGCTTAAATAATGCGAGTCAATCACAGTGTCCATAAAATTTCTAGACACATTAAATTAATGTCATCAGAGTTAATTCTCAATGCTAAGAATGCCATAGGGCGAAACGAATATAGGCGAAACAATTTGTGTACGAAAGAACAAAACCTCGCGCATGCGCAGACATTAAACATGTAATTTATCGTAATTTTTTAAAACATGTATTTTATGAGCTCTTATTAACACTATTCAATAGTATGGAATTAATTACGATAACAGTCACCAACCACAGCACCCGATTCTACAGTTTTCGAGCTAGCACGAGGCTGAGCAATTCACTCGAAAAAAATGGACGGTTGAGCAGATTGAATTTCACCGCTGCTACCAATGTTAAATACGACAGCATTCAAACTGCATAAAGTCACACTTACCTGCACCATTGGTAACTTTTATTTGTTCTGTTATTTGTGTACGATCGTCAACTTTAGAACAGATGATCGTCTGACGATGCTCCCGCTTCTTTACACTATCAACATCCGGTATAGGTTTATAATAAAGTCCAGTAATACCGGTCGCGACCAAAAAGCGGGACGGCATGCACTTCATTGACGTAACACAGACCCGTTTTTACAGGTTTTTTTTGTCAAATGGAGATATTATTCGGATCTTTCTTAAATATTTATATGAAAATTAGTGCACATTTAGTATGTGCCGTAAAAAAGATAATGAAATATTGCAATGATAAATTAATGTCTGTAGTTTATCAGTTGATATTATACAGGGAGAACCATTATACGCTTTAATGTAAGTAGCACCACAAGTGGTGTTAGAATAAGAAATAACTGACAGTTTGATTAGTTAGTATACTTAGTAATTTGTATACAAAGAGTACATGTACATATATCTGAACAATATAATTATTTCATGGTTGCCAAAATGTTAATTTGTCTTGTTAGTAAAGCTTTTATCATGCTAATTTAAAATACAGTCAGCATAGTGTTCACATTACATATATATAGGTTTACATGGTTAAAATATTCATTGGCACTTTTAATATTTCCTTTTATATGTTATTGTTGAATGTATAAAAATAAATAGATGAAGTCTTAAGACAATACATCTTTATTTGTATGTCAACTTATTTTTAATTGACTTGTTTATTTTGAACTGATTATTACAAAATACTATATATACATGTAATAATAAAGTATTCCTCTAGCACATATAAATGAAGACCATTGGAAAACATAGGATTTTAAACTGCCCAAAATCTGAAAAAGGAATTACCGTTGAATTCCTAATTTGTAATAACATATCCAATGTGCTCAATATCATGATGTTAAATTCCTAACTAATCCAAATGTATGGACTTTTATTTTTCAGAGGAATATTTAAATTCCTAAGTAGTAATAACTTTTCCAATTCAGAATAGTAAGGATATGTTGGGATTAATATTCCAATCTTTTCCAATCTTTTCCAACTTGAATATCCAAAGAAATCTTATGATTTCATAGGATTTGTTAGGACCTTTTATTCCCAAGAATTCCTATGTTCTCCAAATGAGAAAACATAGGAATTCCTAGGAATTCCTAGGAATTCTTAGGACTTAAAAATACATTGAAATAATTTCTGCAGGGGTAGTTTGTGACATCAAAACTTTGATGGTAAAATACTCGTCCTCATAACCAAAGTCACTAATAAAGGTTTTATTGTGATGCAGCTCATTTAATAAATGTAGAACGTGGCCAATATTTAAATATACATAGAAATGACAGAATTTGTAAAAACTGTAATACAGAAATGATAGAAAACGAATATCATTTTCTATTAATTTGCTCAAAATTCTCAGATTTAAGATCAAAATATATAAAAAATACTACTACACATGGCCCACGAAACAGAAATTGTCTAATCTTATGACAGCAACATCAAACATTATTGTCACCAATTTGGCCAAATACATATTCTACGCCAATCTAATTAGAAATTGAATAATTTATGCTCATATTTTGATATATTTTGTATGTATACATGCACTGTAACATCATGTGCTCTTCAGAAAATCTATGCCTTTTGTTTGTCAGAAATATTTTTGTATAGTTGCTATAAAACATGTAAATATGTTTTGAATGCAATAAACTATTTATAGTTGTAGTTGTAAATACCATAAGTCCCTAATTGAAGAATGTTTGTTTGGCATAACCCTACTTACCTATGAAAATGGAATGTAGGACGATTTGGCCAATGGATGTTTCGTCCTAGGACCTTTTGGCCAGCCATTTTTATCAAATAGGACTTTTTGGCCAGACAGGTTTAAAAGCCAGTTATAACAAGACAATTTTTATTTTATTTAATATTTTATTATCAATATATCTCTATATCTAAAATACAAAGTGTTTTCATGTTTTATTTAAAAAAGGAAGGTATTGTGAAAAAATTGTGGGAAAAAGAAATTGTTTGTTACGAAATGTGTGAAAAAAAGTAGTATGTTTGTAATAAACTGTTAATTAGATAACAACATTGTAGTTTGGATTAAAAATGTGTGAAGGTACTTTTATATTATAAACATTATTAATATAATGTTCTTATACTTAATAATTTTCTTATACTTAATAAGTTTCTTATATTAATAGAGTTATAGCAGGGAAAATAGTGTTTTGGCCAAAAAGTCCTATTTGATAAGACTGGCTGGCCAAAAGGTCCAGGTCAAAAAGTCCTAGGATGAAACGTCCAGGACAAAACATCATGAAAATGACCCCTTCTCAAAAAATGTTTAGACGTGTCTGAGTGGGAATTTTTTTTGGCAGTGATTTAATAGTTACACTAGTATGACCATAAAAATTGATTCCCTACCCACCCAAAGATCATCCACCCAAAACATCTACCCACCGACCCAACACCCACCCACAAACCCACCTACCCAAGCACCCACCCACCTACCCACCGACCGACCCAAAGCCCAAACAAACCTAAAACCCACCCAAAACCCACAAAAGTAACCCACCCACAAAAACAACCCACCCACCCACAACCCAAACCCACCCATCCACCCAATACCCAAAACCCACCCAATACACACCCACCCGCCCACCAACCCACCCACCTACCTACCTACCCATCCAACCCACCTAAATTTAGGTTAGGGGTAAGCCAAAAAATAATTGTTTATGGATGGTCTGATGATAAAACAAGTACACATTAAACAAGAATATCTTGAAAAAAGATGATCGGCGCAATTTGAAGGTTTTAGATTTGTTATGTAACATAAAAAAATGCCGAGATGTTACGATTGCTGGTCACTTCAGATCCAAAATGGATTTCAGTAAATTCACCGAAATTCAGTATGGTAATGTACCCTTCATCGAAATGTTAACCAATCCGCATCAAGGTTACAAATGTTGTTCAGTTGAAGAGAAATTGCCTTGGTGGTTAACGTAAGATTTGATTGGTTTACACCACACTGATATGCAGATAGCAAAACCATGTTAGTTTGTGACAGTTTTCATTGGGAAATACTGAACGGCATAACCAACATCACTAATACTGGTTTAGTCCATATAAATGTGCACATGACAGCAAGATTAACATGAAAACTGATAGACAGAGTTGAACAGTAGATGCCTAACGAAATGTTATCATCAATCACAAAAGCACAAGATTCTCAAAAAGTCACCTTTCAAAGTGTGAACAGCAGTTTACACCTTTTTCTATTTTTCTTATCAAGTGTTATTTGGGAGTTCCAAACACTGCAAACTGTAACGGGTAGTATCATTACACACTTCACATGTCAATCACATGTGTAGGGTACAGAAAATGTTTGCACTTAATCTCAGACGCCGATAGAGAAGGGAATTGAGAACTTGTCTTGGAAGCTTACAACAGCATTCGTGATTGAAATTGACTGGAATAAAACAATGGTAATTTTTTCTCCAAATTTGGAAAGTCATACTTTTCGATGATTTGAACCAATTTTATTTTTCTTGAGCCAATTTTTATTTGCCTGAGCCATCCGCTCAATGGAGTGACAGCGCAAACCCTGCTATGCGCTAGGCCCTATTGAAGATAGCTGTCAATTTTACGCCTTTTTTCAACATTGTTGGTCGGTTTGTTTTTTCAAAATTCAAGTACTTTTCAAAGACTTTTTGACTGTTACAAATTCAATTACTTTTCAAGGAGAAGGTATCTAATTCAAGGACTTTTCAGGACCTGTGCGCACCATGCTGTACATGTAAGCAAGTTCAAGTGAAAATATTTATTTCATATTTGAAACACTCTCAGGCAAATTTCATAGGAAGACAGAACTTACGTCTTAATTAAGCAGGCTTAATGGAAATCTTCAAGAGATTCAATCATGCGACCTCTAGATAGAGCATCCTCGGTACTCAGGCTATTCATGACAATACATGATACCCTAGGCAAATTGGCTAGTGAAACTTCGAAATGCATGAATATTCATTAGCATTTCTCGACCAATGAAATGGACGATAACAAAAAAGAAGGAATCTCCTTTGTGAAGCGCTATTGATGTACTGCCTAAAATGATTTGAAAGCTGCGATCTAATGGATTGCTCAGAACCGTACGTAACTTCTTGGCAATTTCCGTATTGCATGAGGTGTGTGTCATGCAACCAATCAAGCGGCTGGATCTCATTAATATTCATGAGTACATGATTTTTACAGTCAGTTTATTAGGGAATATTTGGTAGTGATCATACTTACTAGCAGGATGTACTATGGATGTGATTGGAAGTTGAAATCTGAGATCCCAGCATACATGTGTACCACTGCTGGTTCCTACAGCCAGCCAACACTGTGATTGGTGGACATCAAACGATGTTATCAAACCTATAATATAAAAACAGTACACAGACTGTGAGAAAACTGGGTGTAGCTGACCTTTCCTTGAGGCTCGTGAATCAGCTTAAGGACTAAGACTTCTTCGCTGGAAGTGGAAATTTACGACGTGGAAATTGTTTGCAAATTTTGTGCATTCCTTTAAAGAGTTATTGATCGCAAACCACATTTTTATGCTGAAAAGGGCCAAAAATTGCTAATTGTTTATTAATTATAAACACTATCCAACTTGACCTGTATTTTATTATCCTGTACGATTGTGTCCAATTTGAATTGAATCTACCCATCCTTTCCAGAGTAAAGGATCGGAAACCAATGTTTGCATGGACAGACAGAAATATGGACAGACAGGGCTAACACTTTAAGCCCCTTCAGCATTTTCCGAACAACAAGGAAATAAAAACACACGAGAAACCACAATATGTATATTTATAGTCATATTGTTTCCAAAATTTATTAAAATTCATTAAATATTTCAGACGAAATTTAGGTACACTGGGTTTCAAAAGAAATCCCGAATTCAAGAAGTCATATTTTTCCTTATTCTGCCATGCTTTTGATCATACCAAATGCTGCTCTCATACGATATGGACTATTTTTGACCCAAAAAATGAATCAACCAATGAGACATCATTTTACTAATAAATTGTGTGCCAAGAAACACAACAGTTTCAATACAATGTTTGACTGACGCGTATCAATACGCCAGACTTGTGATCGGCGACCACATATATTACGGCATAGTATCAGTATTCACTGTATAATCTCAACCCTATTAAATCCCTTCCAGTGAAAATATAACACTGCGGGATGTATAACTGCAACGACTTATGCATCGTAGAATAGCTGATTATATCACGTACGACAAACAACATTGAAGGTTGAAAAATTCCTCAATTAATTAACAAACTCCATGCAGTTCAATTATAACAAATAATGATTCATCCATTTAGCAAATTATGCCCAATTATCAGTTTAAATGGCATATTTTAATTGGTAAAATAAGCCTATAATAGACGAAGTAATTATGAATAATAATAATAACAACATATAATTGTTACTTGGAAATAGGCTGAGGAGATTCGAAATAGCTAATACTAATTGAGACATATTAAATAATGGTTTCAGTTTCTAATAAGACAAAACACTGGCAAGGACACTATATGTTCTCCACGAACACAACATCTTGTTATGAAACACCGGAGATTGTCACAAGTTCTCTCCCTTTATCTCTTCTAGAGTTCTCTCTAATCGACAAAGTTTTTGACATGTGCACACTTTCGCCAGTTCTGGAAGGATTAGCATAACGTAGACGGCGTTTGAAAAATTAATTATTCATGTTTAGAATTTGTTGTATTTCATGGATATATGATGATGAGCACAATTTCGGCTGCGGAAAGAGGTCAGGCGTGAAAAGTGTTTTGACTCCTTGTAGAGTATATAATAGCCACGCTCAAGCCTAAAGTAAAAAGAAGAAAAAAATTTTGCTGCACGATTTAAAGGCACTCTTCTGGTGTCTTTATTATCGACCGAACAGACTCTTGAGAGTACAGAAAAACTGTAGCAATCTTTCACGAGTAGAAGCAAACGAAAATTGAATTTCTAGCGCATCTGAGCACCTAACAATCACTTCGACAAGAAGACAGTGGTCAGATGTTTATGACTGCAAAAATTGTCACAAAGGTATTTGTCAATCAAACGTAACTCCGCCCACTATGCGCAAGTAAACTATCTACCTTATAAACTAGATGTTGACATTCGCGCTCCCCTAATTTCACCCGTCAAAGTAGCAATTCAAGATGGATTTTAGGGTTGAGACAACTTTTGATCGGATTCGAGATAGATATTACTTTCAGTATTGGCTCAAAGGAGGACCAAACAATAGCAATATTGACAGTAATCTGGGTAGGGTAATAACTAAGTGCGCACCGCCTCCGTAGCAACCCTCCCATCTTCTTTTTTAACAGGACAATGTACAGCGACAGTATAGAGATGTGACGTCCATGGCTGGACTATATATATACATACACTTCAGAATGAATAAAGGGAAAGAACTGGAGACAATCTCCTGTGATATGAAATAATACACAAATAAATAAATGAAACCGCAAAATAACCTTTATCCCCTAGGCCTGTAACAGGTCAAAAGTTAGCGATAAAGTACAAGGGAAAATAGTGTATAATGTACTATACACAAATATTAAACTCAATAATACCATCATGTGATTAAGATTTTCATTATCACTATGTTGCCTCATATAGTTTCAGTAGTTTTCTTTACAGTTTGTAGTCCTACAACTGGAGAGGCGGAGCCAAATTCAAAGTTTAGTTAGGGGGAGGGACTTATTTATCAAAAGACATTTCACATCAAAACTTTACCAGGATTGGTTTAACATCATAGCATTCACAATTACAGTGCATGTAACGTTTATTTCATTGTTTAAACTTCTGGGGGTTCTCAATTTTACAATCACGGTGCATGTCATGTGATAATGAGAAATGTCTGTACGTACAAACACATTTCGTAAATGGACAATGATACAAAACAGAGTAAAAACATTAAGATATCTAAGTTAGTCTCTAATTTATGCCCCTCGTGTTTTGATACTCTAAGTGTTACTTACCACAATTGATATGGGGTGTGAATCAAGTTATCAGCAGTTATATGAGGCGCAGAGGTCGAGGGGTAGAGCACCTGACTCCTGATCCTAAGGTTGTGAGTTCGAACTCTGTGAAGAGCCAGGTTTGATCATGAACTTAACAATCCCTAAATTTGGTGCAAGTACTGGTTGGTAACTAGGAAGCAGTCATCGAGAGTGATTAGTATAAGTTGTAAGAACTTGTTTCACAATCGATGTAAAATAAATAAGTTAAAGTTAAGTTAATATAAATAAACAATAACTGGCATTATTCATATATTTGTGCATTAAAACTGTTTACATGGAGGAAATAGTCTACTTTACCCGTTTTTGGATCATTTTTCAGCAACCAAGCGAGGTCAGGTGACCTGAGATCCCAGCCAATCAAATGTCCATTCACAGTCGCATACGCCAAAACTGACTGATGACCTGAAACAATAGAAACAAGAAATATCTTGAAAAAAGATGGTCAGTGCAATTTCAAGGTTAAGATTTGTTGTGCAACATAAAAAATTGCTGAGATGTTACGATTGCTGGTCAATACAGATCCAAAATTGATTTCGGTAAATTAACCGAAATTCAGTTGATTACGTACCCTTTATCGAAAAGTTAACCAATCCATGTCAAGGTTACAAATGTTGTTCGGTTAAAGAGAAATTGCCTTGGCGGTTAACGTAAAATTTGATTGGTTTACACAACACTGATATATTCAAATAGCAAAACCGAAAAATAATGATAAGTTTATTAAGATCTTTCACAGAATATTAAAACACAGCTTTGCTCATAGACTGAGCTCAAGAATGAGATAGCTTGATATTGTTATGAGTTATTTCCCTTTATCCCTTCCAGAGTATTTATAAAGGGAGAGAACTCTAAAAGGGATAAAGGGAAAGAACTCCTGACAATTTCCTGAGGTGGACAGAGATTGGAGAAATTTTACCATATACAAGAACACGAAGCAATGACATTAAAGATGTATCTTGCTCATCTGAACCTACTTTTTTTAATGGGCTTCATCCAGTATTTTTGTTACATAGTCTAAAACATCATTAATAAAAACCATTGCCATGTATAACCGTTTAATACAATCTTGTTTAATCGTAATACTAACAGACAAAACTAGTAAAAAACACCCGCTTAATAAAAAACTGGAGTTTTTTTATTTTATGATAATACAAATGTCTTTTTTTCGACAAATACAGAGAAGAACTTTATAAATGTATTCTGTTATAAAGCATATTTTTAACTAGATAAGGTATATTTTTGATGATTGTTTAGATAAAGAAATGAATAAAAAATGAGCATAATATATCTTTAATTACAACATGTACATGAACCACAAGGAACAAGATCCTTAAAACCATACAGCAAAATATACTCGAGGACTTTATCCAAAATCTAATGAGAACTGTAGCCAAACTTCTTGTTTGATAAAAGCTTCTTTTTCAATTGCTCAATAAAAGTCACATGAATATTTAGTGATTAAGAGTAAGAAAATGAACTTTTTACCTGTATCAAAATGTTTCATATCCACCACTTGTCCGTGATTCGGTAAGTTAACTGTATGACTATCAATTTGTGTAGCTTTTCCGGACCCTAATCTGTAATAAATATACAGAGTAGTATATTGTTTAAAAAAAGGGCCATGATGGCTCTGAAATGCTCACCTGAGGCAACTGAATAACTGCTTATATATACATCGAGGACAGAAATGGAAGTTCAGAAATCTAGGAAATGTTATCGAGGTAAAACAGGAAGTTGGGACATTTTGTTGTTGTTGATCAATCATTATCCCTTGTTTTAATTTTGTAGAGTGTCACCCTAGTAATATTTCGCTTAAATTTGATGAAACTCCACAAAGTGGTTTGAGACGAGATATTACTAGATGCAAAACAGGAAGACGGCCATTTTGTTGTTGTTTTTGATCAATCGCGACACCTGGTTGAATTATTGTAGAGTGTCACCACATGAAGCTTCCAGCAAAGTTTCATCAATTTAGCCTTGTGGTTTCAGAGAAAATGTTGTTGAACAATTATTGACCGACAGATGTACAGATGAAGGACGAAGACTGATCAGAAATGTTTACCAATGTTGATGAACCTGACAAAGCCAAACTACTTTGTCATACCAGAACTTGTAATGATATGAATAATATTTTAAAGATACCAAAACAGATTTCTTGAATGCTACTTTAATGCCCATTATGTTAATCAGACTGGTTTACTCTGATTAAATTATGATAATCAGACTGGTTTACTCTGGCTGAATTATGATAATCAGACTGGTTTAATCTGATTAAATTATGATAATCAGACTGGTTTACTCAGGCAAAATTATGATAATCAGACTGGTTTACTCTGATTACATTAAGTTAATCAGACTGGTTTACTCTGATTACATTAAGTTAATCAGACTGGTTTACTATGATTACATTAAGTTAATCAGACTGGTTTACTCATGCTAAACTATACATGTATACTAACTGAAGACAACTTAACAACTTGACTTACTCATATACATTGATTATTCCTTTGTCTGTAGATGTAGCAAATTTATGAGAACCTTCAAAGAATGTCATATTCTTCACTTGACCATCTGCAATAATAAAACATTACAATATGAAAACACTTCAGAGTGCTCGACTCCTCACCCCTAATATCACAAAACATCTCACCCGAGATTTCTCTCAAACTCATATTTTGAGAAATAGAATGCATAGCTGATCAAAAGCAATAACAGTAACACCTCAATAATAAGACCACCATTGGAACTCTTGAAAACTGGTCTTATTATTGAGGTGGTCTTAATATTGAGGTTCAATGAAAAACAAAATTGTCAAAATGGACTCTAAAATTGTGGTCTCAATTTTGAGGTGGTCTTATTATTGAGGTGGTCGTTAGGTGAGGTTTTACTGTATTATGTTAACTAGATTTAGACATACATGTACCATTCAAAGTGACCAAACATAATCTTATGAATATGAGAAATCAGTTACACTGTATTTGACTTAAGAAAATCTCAATTAGAAAAATTATGTTTAACTGGTAAAAGATCCTAAGGCCATGGGTTTCCACCAGAGGGGAGATTCGTATGTGGTCTACATAATCCTGTAGTTAGACACGAGTACCAGTCAGGAACCAAGGAACCAAGTCAGCGAGAATGATTGACACAAATTGATGTGAAATACAAAATTACAACAGTTTAAACTAGGGCTGTCATCAATATCAATTTTTTTTTTCCGGTCGACTGTTATTCGAGACACGTATTATTATTATGGCGGGAAAATACAGGAGAATGGGTACAGTCTAAATATATGTCAAAACAGCGTAAACTCGCTTTGTAGTCAGCTGCGTGTTAAATAGTGCTCTAGTGGATAGTGCATTCCAGATGTCAGCAATATCATATAATTCTGTGAAGATACAAATATGGATTCTTAACTTTAATGGTATCTTGATATCATAAACATACAAGTTAAGCATTTGAATATGTAGGGGCATACACTCATAAAAGTACAGAAAAAATAGGAGACAATAGTCTATTAAGAAATTTAAAAATATAATCTATATCGTGGTATTTGTCTTTCTTTCGGTAGAGGTAGAAAAATTAGGAATGCTGGAAAGTCTGTAGAGTTGACCATTATACCTTAACAAGATTACATATCAAACCTACCATGTTTCAGAGTCTGTTTTGATCTGTTGGCAATATTCTTCCCTTCCAATCTTCCACATTCCCAAAGTTTAACAAGTCCATCGTTTGAACATGTAGCAAAAAAACTGTGATCATAGCATACACTTATTCTGAAATTTACCAGAAGTAATGAAAATGTCATTTAAAGTAATATTATGCTCATATTTTATTCATTTGCTCACAAACATGACAACTATATTTCCTATAGTTAAAACATCAATAAACATGATTAACACAGAATGAACTCATAATGTATTGATCTGTATTTGTTGAAGAAAGATCTTTGTAAATCATAAAATTTAGAAAAACTTTTAGAAGAAGTTTTTAATCAATCAGGCTATTTTACAAGTTTTGTCTATTAGTAATATGGTAAAACAAGATGTTTTCAATCAGTTATACATTGCAATGGTTTTTATTAAAGATGTTTTAGCCAATGTAACAACAATACTGGATGAAGCCAATTGAAACATTTTATGTTCAGATGAACCAGATGCATCTTTAATCATATATACATTTTGTAATAAAATAATATTACCGAATATTCCCTAATAAATGCCCCTGATTCCCACCCCTCTTTTTTGAATAGAAAAAATAATCTTACTTTCATCAGTCATTTTATATCCAAGGGGCATTTATTAGGGAATATTCGGTATATTTATTGGTTGAATTTTTAATTTCCTGATATATTTCGTTCATTATTTCTGATATATTATACCCTCTTATTGTCAATTATTTTCTGTTTATTTGATATGATACTGGTGCATAGAAGAGAAAGACACAATGAAGGACTGGTACTACTCTTATATTCAACTGAAAATCAATATTTTGAAATAAGATGTACAAAGGGAGATAATTCCCAATTTTATAAAGAAAAGCAAATGTACATATAGTAATACAGCACCTCGACACAACAGCTCTCTTGAGAGACTCTTGAAAACTGGTTTTCTTATTGAGGTTGAATAAAGAGCAAAACAGTGAAAATGGACTTGGACTTCGAGTTCATAATTTTGAGGTGATCTTATTATTAAGATGGTCTTTAAGTGAGGTTTTACTGTAATCAGTACTGCATTCACTCCAAACAACAAATATTCACCTGTTAACTGGTCCCCTATGTTCATGTAAGTGAGCTACAAGTTGACCTTTTGGTTTCCAGTTTGGTGGTGGGGGTCTACTGTCCCAGGAAATACCTTCCAACAAATCTCGTGTAGCAAGATCCGCCGTGAACTGGCCTCTACGTTTGTGAACCAACGTACGTAAGTCATGTTTACAGGTAGCGTATCGAGCTGTAGTGTAAAATAGCAAAATGTTACCGTATCAGTAGTAAACAATCTATATGCCCCCCCCCCCCAACTGAAAGGGGGGGCCATAAAAACTAGTCGGATGATAAAATCGAGACATAGAAATGGAATCTTACCAATGAAAGGCTTCGTTACCAGTCATTTATGAAATAGATGTTAGATAAAAACCATACCCCAAATATGAACAATACTCCAGAATTTTCTGGCGCATCAAAAACTGGTAAAACCTGGAAGACTTATATCTCTGACTGATTCAAATGAACGTAATTGAAGAGAAATTGCGCGAAATTGCCTTGGTGGTTAACGTAAGATTTCATTGGTTTACAGAACACTGAATATGTAATTAGCAAAACCATGTTAGTACGGCTGCGCCAAAAAAAAAAACCATTGAGAGAGGACCACCTAAGGATCATTTCTGCAAAATTTGATCAAAATCTATCGAGTGGTTTAGGAGGATATGTCATTTGTTGTTTCCACTATAAACATAAAGGGAACACGGCTTCGTCCCTGGCGGCCATGTTTTATGACAGAACTTAATAATTTATGCAATCTTGTAAGAGGACCACTAGACAATGCTACACACCAAATATCAAAGCTCTAGACCTTATGGTTTGGGACAAGAAGATTTTTAAAGTTTACACTTTTAAACTCTATTTTTAGCTCCTGTGACCTACTTATTCAGCGGACCACAACGATTTATGCAACGTTGAAAGAGGCCCACCTAAGGATCATGCCTGTGAAATTTGGACAAAATCCATTCAAGGTATAGGACGATAAGTTGTTTAAAGAAAATACTGACGCATGACACACAATTCACAACGACAGACGATGGACCCTATGGATCCTAAACGCTCACCACTGTGCTCATGTGAGCTAAAAATTAAAGTACACATTATTCTATACTTTGGTAGAAACTTACTTTGTTGAGTTTGTCGTTCTCCCTTGATGGTACCGAGCCTGGAGGAAGAGTCTAATAGAGTCTGGGTAACAGTCACTAAACTTCCTGTAGACGATCCCATGGAACCAGACGGAGTGGGTACCTTCCTGTCACTGGTGTCCGGCCTCTGCGGAGTTCTAGCTCTAGGCGAGGAACTGATAGATTTATCAGACGAACTGGATCCAAACATACTTTTCCATTCCGGATTCTGTGAATACATCATTTAACTGAATTATAATGTTTACCATAGCTTCGCTCTATTTTGTGTCTTGGTTTCTTTTGTAAATGCATACTTCGAGGGTTCAATGCAAGACTATACTATCTCCTATATAAATACATAGGAGTTAGTATAGTCTTGCGCTGAACCCTCGACTTGTCGTTGTATAATCATATCCCATCAAAAGTCAGAGCACAGTGCAGCCTCTCTAGAGTTATTCCTTTGGTAAAACACACATTTCTGCTGTTGTGTAGAGATTGTTGCTCAAGAGAAGTTAAATCAATAGTAAACTATAGCAATAGGAAAACATGATGATATTGTTGAAGAGATGTTGTAGCTCAAGAGAGGTTAAATCAATAGGAAAATATTGCTACAAGAAAACATGATGATATTGTTGAAGAGAGGTTTTTGCTCAAGAAAGGTTAGATCAATAGTAAACTCTTGCAATAGGAAAACATGATGATGTTGTTGAAGAGAGGTTGTTGCTCAAGAGAGGTTAGATCAATAGTAAACTCTTGCAATAGGAAAACATGATGATATTGTTGAAGAGAGGTTATTGCTCAAGAGAGGTTAAATCAATAGTAAACTATAGCAACAGGAAAACATTATGATATTGTTGAAGAGAGGTTGTTGCTCAAGAGAGGTTAGGTCAATAGTAAACTATAGCAACAGGAAAACATGATGATATTATTGAAGAGAGGTTGTTGCTCAAGAGAGGTTAGGTCAATAGTAAACTATAGCAACAAGAAAACATGATGATATTGTTGAAGAGAGGTTGTTGCTCAAGAGAGGTTAAATCAATAGTAAACTACAGCAACAGGAAAACATGATGATATTGTTGAAGAGAGGTTGTTGCTCAAGAGAGGTTAAATCAATAGTAAACTACAGCAACAGGAAAACATGATGATATTGTTGAAGAGATGTTGTTGCTCAAGAGAGGTTAAATCAATAGTAAACTACAGCAACAGGAAAACATGATGATATTGTTGAAGAGAGGTTGTTGCTCAAGAGAGGTTAAATCAATAGTAAACTACAGCAACAGGAAAACATGATGATATTGTTGAAGAGATGTTGTAGCTCAAGAGAGGTTAGATCAATAGTAAACTATTGCTACAGGAAAACATGATGATATTGTTGAAGAGATGTTGTAGCTCAAGAGAGGTTAGATCAATAGTAAACTATTGCTACAGGAAAACATGATGATGTTGTTGAAGAGAGGTTATTGCTCAAGAGAGGTTAAATCAATAGAAATCTATAGCAACAGGAAAACAGGATGATGTTGTTGAAGAGAGGTTGTTGCTCAAGAGAGGTTAAATCAATAGAAATCTATAGCAACAGGAAAACAGGATGATGTTGTTGAAGAGAGATTGTTACTCAAGAGAGGTTATATCAATAGTTAACTACAGCAACAGGAAAACATGATGATATTGTTGAAGAGAGGTTGTTGCTCAAGAGAGGTTAAATCAATAAAAAGGAGGGACACTCTGAAGAGGTTAAATCTAAATCTAGTCCACTTTTAGTCAGTTTGTTTACACAAGGGATCTTTGAGAGGAATTTGTCCTTTCTTTGTTTCCACTAGCTTATGTTCAAATCTAGTAAAAAACAACAACAAAAGAGCGATGAGTTGGAAGGATTTTCAATCCCAGGGTAAACAGAAGCCAAGTGAAGCATACGTACCATGTTCTGTGTCTGTGTATCTGATCCCTGTGGTTTCTTCTTTCTGCGTCTGATACATAGATATAGGATATTACAAGAGAAGTTATAAATAACGGAATATATTCAAGAGATTTTTCGAAAGCATTAAAAACAAGCATTCATCTTAAATTTGGAAGCAATTTATTTTGTACTAATCATTACTGTAAAACACCTTATCTTTGCTTTGTGAAATTTTTGCCAAAGTCGAATTCTGAATGAATTCACGACATGAACAAAATGTGGTATTGTGCATTAAGATTCCAATATATATATATAGGTGGCCTTCTTTAGCCAAATCCAAGTAATTTGAACTACCTTTGGAATATTTAGCTGAAATTGAATTGAAATAGGGCCAATTTTTTGTAGTTTCCACTATATACATATAGGAAAGTGGCTCTGCTCCCAGGCAGGAATGTTTTTTTACAAAGGACATACAGATGGGTGGACAGACGGACAGATGGTGAGATTTCACAACAGCTCACCATGAGCTTTTGCTCAGGTTAGCTAAAAAACAAATCTTAAATTGTCAGAAATAGAAAGTAGATACAAAAGATTAATTTGGAATTTTTTGACACTTTTTTCCTGCCTGGTAGGTAGGTTTCAAAAAACGAACCTGACGCTCAACATTGATATGGTATAGCCTTATATTTTAGTGATTTAGGGCAGTAGTAAGCTTTTAACGAGAATTGAGATTATTTCAGATTTTCCGTCTTTTGTCTGATAAAGGGGACGCTCAAGATATATATGGTATGGCCTTACTTTTAAGTGATTTATGGCACTAATAAGCTTTTAACAAGAATTGAGATTACGTATTTGGTGATGGCTGATTCTCAGATTTTCCGTCTTTTGTCCGATATAGGTCAGCATGTCGTCTGGTGACAATACTAGACAGCTTGTATACATCTAGCATACCGGACCGCATTCCGCCTGGTGATCCAACACTACTATTCTCTGAGGACCTTGAAAGATAAAATTTAAGTGTTATTCTATGCCATTTAGATCCATTAATAGAAGGAGCCACGGCCGTGGTACAGTGGTTAGTGCGCTGGACTTGTAACCCGGCGATCCGGGTTCGATTCCCGGTCGCGGCAGGTCATACCCTTCCATGAAAATTTGACAAAAAATGTCGATTTTCCTCTACATGTGGAGAAGTTGCCGGCTCCTTGTGGAAGGGTAAGTTAGTACTGGTAAGAATTCAGTCCAGGAAAAACTGGTTAGGTGAACCGGCCACCGTATATAACTGAAATATCGTTGAGAAACGGCGTTAAACCCGATGAAACAAACAAACAAACAAACATTAATAGAAGAGATGTCAATGAATGGCAATTTTGGTATTCAAATATTCGGACAACCTTCCGAATGAATATTC
This sequence comes from Mactromeris polynyma, assembly GCA_032209605.1. NCBI lineage: Eukaryota > Metazoa > Mollusca > Bivalvia > Venerida > Mactridae > Mactromeris > Mactromeris polynyma. Next base: position 459,993 of record JASFXZ010000046.1, read on the forward strand.
GAACATTCGACCTCCTTATTTAATAATGCCACATTTGAAATTTTAACTTAAACTTTATGCTTATCAATTTTGTGGTTTAAACTGATCACTTAATTCATAAAAATTCCTGTGATTACTTATACTTTCAGGGCCTAAGTGTTATATCTCTCTTGCCCCCAAATATACAACATAACATGTCAATTAACACCTGTATATGTTATTTACACGCGTAAAATGTCATTCAATGCGATGATGCCCTTCATTGAAATTTAATACACTTGGCATTCAGCTTTGATATTGAAAATGTATATTTTATCGAATATCCAAATAAGTATACAAATATTCGGATGTACAAACGAATATTCGAATATCCGAATATATGTTGACATCCCTAATAAATAGTAGTTACAGTAAATCTAGAACTGTCAGCAAAAAACAGTTTTTCAGATTTTTCCCCATACTGTGACATCTTAGTGGCTATTGCACTTTCCTCTACATATGAAGGACAGATTCTTGTGGAAAACTAATTTCAAGGAAAGAAAACAATTTCAAAAACCTTTCTCTTTAAATATGAAATGTTTTTATTTAGGCTCATAATATTGCAGCAATAACAATTTCTGTACAAGGTATTTACTTGGAAATATCAAGGGGGGAAAGCATAAAAGTTTATCCATAAATAGATACTAAATATACAGAGACTTGTTTTTTAGAGGTAGGAAAAATAGAATTCTGTCTATCGCTACATAGGGAAAGAAGCGGTGCAGTTTCTTAAACGTAGGAAAAGTAGCCCCTATCTTTCGATTGGTAGCATGATCTGACAGTGCTAGCTTTGCGAAACAAAATGGCGTCCATGCAGTCTGGCGCTTGCCATTTTGTAGCTAGTAAGCGTTCAAGCGTTAATTAGACAGCTACCTTCTCTACATTGGCTAACTTTTCTCGCTTACTTCCCGTACCTCTAAAAAACACACAACTGATATATCTTATTTCTCAATCAATATGTTAAATTAACTAGATGGCCAAGGACAATACGTCAAGCCCAGTAACTGTTAAGAGATGAAGAGAAAACAATTACATAATGCTATCCAGAGCATATAATACCAATGTTTAACTTTTGACCTCAAAGTGTGACCTTGACCTTTGAGCTACAGACATAAGTCTTGCGTGTGCTGCTGTCTCCTCATGGTGAACATTTGTGCCAAGTAATTTGAAAATCTCCTAATAAATGAGTGTAATATTCTGAAAAGATTTTTGACCTTTGACCTCTAAGAGTGACCTTGACCTCTGAGCTACAGACGAGTCTTGTGAGCGACACACCTCATCATGGTGAACATTTGTGCCAAGTAATTTGAAAATATCCTAATAAATGACAGAGTAATGATCAGGACAATATCAAATTGGGCGGACAATCGAACATACACCGAACCGCCATATTGGTGACTCTGTCGAAGTCACCGCGAAAAGGCTCGACAAAAACAGGTTGAAATGGGAACTACAGATGCATTTATCATGAAGAATATACATCTTGCCTATGTACTGAAATGAAAACCTCAATATTGTCAGGCATACTCTCTGACCACAGGGTTAATTGGGTCAGGCTCTCATCCTACAAGCACTCTTAATTAGGCCATCCTTCACAAGTGTTTGTTTGCAGTTACGCAACACTGAATGTTAACTGTGGGTAGGTAGGCAGGTTTTATTTTAGTTTAGTACTGTAATGGCTTCAACAACAGTCGACTTGCGCATATATGTATTGATGTATTGTATGTTTTATGTGTATTTCCTCCCATGTTGTGGCTTATCCACTGATTTTCATATAAAAGGAATAAAAAATGTACATTCAATGTTGTCTTATCTTCAATCGAAGAAACGTTCTATGATTATTCTACGCTCAAGGAACCTGAACAAATAAAATGAGTCGCAGCATTTTTCATGAGTCGCATAACTGCAAACAATTTTTAAGGACGACCTTAACATGAAATTAAACATATCAGAAATACAGTGACCTACCCAGCTCGAGCTCTATGAAGTTTTACTATAAAATCTTTCATAGCAAGTATTTTATCTTCATGGGATTCTGTACATCCTAGAAACGACAACTTTTTAAATATCTGAAACAAGAAGTTTAAATAAAATGTAAATTCAACACAAAATGATGACCACATGTATAACTTCTTCATAACGTTTTTTTTGTGACAGCTGCATTTGTTGCTTAGCAACAGAGTAAGTTAAAGGACACATATGAAGATTCCAATACAGTAAGAATAAATCACTAGTACTCATTCTGGTATTATTATATTATATATCAAATTATTATATCAGTTAAGCTGACTTTAAAAAAGTCTCAGCCAAGCCAAAGGGGAATTGTTTGAGCAGGGGATGTCAACCATTCCACCAGAAAGGTTTGAACCTCACAAAGTGTGATCACAGCTCCTCAGAGTACTGGTTTAACCACAGGAGTTCTCTCCCTTTGCCCCTTCTATATATGTAATTTATATCCACTACAAGGTGTATATGATATGTTGTTACATTTTAACCCTTTGGGTTATGCCAATTGGGTTACTGATGTAAAAAATAATCTGTATAGTAATGGCTTTGGATATGTTTGGGAACAACAGGGTGTGACTAATCCTCCATTATTTTTACTACAGTATGTCAATAGGCTCAATGATCAATATATACAGGATTGGAGAAATAACTGTTCAAATAGTAATAAATTATTATTTTATAGCAATTTTAAAACAAATTTCGGTATTGAAAATTACTTATCTGCGATCAATATTCACAAATTTCGACGATGTTTGTCTTCGTTTCGATGTTCAGCTCATAATTTAATGGTTGAAAAGGGACGCCATTTTAATATACCTAGAGATTATAGATTTTGTGTTTATTGTGAAGGGGAAGTGGAAGATGAACCTCATTTCTTATTAGTATGCCCCTTGTACAGTGAAATTTATATCAATGAAAATTTTTCTAATGTACCAATTTTACAAAACTTTTATGTCCTTATGGCAAAAAAGGATGAGTCAACCTTGAGGAATTTAGCCATGTTTTTGTATTTTTCATTCAAAAAAAGAAATGAATATGTATCATGTACGGAAAATTTATATGTTTGTATTATCAATGTATTTTGTCACCATATTGTGTATATATTGTTTGTGCATGGGCCGGAGGCCTTTAACACAATAAACATGCTGAGTTGAGTGTATAATGCTTTTTCAGACCTCTTTCAGTGGACGAAATGGGTTTTACCAAGGAGTAAACTCAAGATTGATTCAAATTAGCATCATATTTTCATTATAATGTAATATCAAGTAAAAGTAAGCCAACATCAATCTTTCTACAACATTTTTTTTTCATACAACATTTCCTTTCACATAAAATTCCTATTTTTTGGACAGTACTGTTGAACACTTGTTCGTACAACATTAACTCTCATTTTCAGATCTATTCAGAATCATTATTGATATAGAAACGTATTTTAGGACGTCAATTCTGAGAAAATTTAGGATGTACAGTCTAACCTCGTTCATTCGAATTCGTCGGGTCCAATATTTTATTTCGAATAATACAGGGTTTGAATAGTCCATTTCAATTTGACGTGCCTATAACTTATAAGATACATCGGGACCTGATAGTTATTTCGGATGATACCAAGTATTTCGATAGAAGGTTGTCGAATAAACGTGTACATTCAATGAATTTTTTTTTAAACTTCAGACTGGTTCACTAACTTACCCCAGACATTGTGTCATCCATCTCGGTGTAGACTGGTTTGTGTCCTTGGCGACTAATTTCCCGCATGTAATTTCTTTCTTGGAGAACGTTAAATATTCGTTCCACCATCTGAGATCGTAGTACATAGTCAAACACGGATCTAGGTATGGGATCTTGTAATGCATTCAGTATCAAGACCTACATGGAAAGTGAACAGTCGGTAAGGAAACAATATTTTTGTATTTGTGTTTATTTATTGTCGCCACCAGTATCCCATATGGGCTACGCCTCCAGAAGAATGTTGGTGTTTTGAGATTTTTGGAGGATAGTGCATGATACAGAAGATGCCCCAGTTCCAGAAACACCCCTGGTTCTTTTACGTGCCCGATGTAAAGCATCATACACAGGACCTCCGTTTCGCAAAGTCTCGTCCGAAAGACTGTCAGTACTGTCAGTGGTGGAGCGGGGAATCGAACCTGTGACCCCTGGATTACAAGTCCAGTGCATTACCACTGGACCACGGATCCGCTACATAAGGAAACAATCAATACAGTTCATACATAAAATACTGATGACACTGAATACCGGTGCGCACTGAACATCGGTGGTAACCGAAAATGTCCAATTACAATGCTAGTTTTCATCGCACATTTGTTTACATCGTAGAGTAAGCATTATTTAGGTCTTCCAGCAGAAAATGTCATTTTTGTAGGCAAAATATACTGGAAAACAATATACAAGTTCTGTATACCTCTTTCTATGATATGTGTTAGTTTTTTAGCACCTTCGTTTACATTGCAATTTCGAATCACACTGTCATAAAGTAACTTGATAATCATTTTACATACTACTTGTGCTAGCGAAGCATCCCAAAGATGTTCAACCAATTATACAGTAGAAATTACAAAATGTGACTTTTGACCTTTACACCGGATTTTGGTACAAACGTAAATAACAATGGCGGCAAGTGGTTGGCTTGATTGAAAGGAAATTTCATCTAAAATACAGATTTTATTAAGTGTTTAAGATATATTGTTTGCATGTACAATTCGAAGTTTTTACACAAAGTGCATTGGTTGAAATCTAAATGCATTGGTAACCAGGACAACCAGTATACAGTAAAATACAAAGATTTTTACAATTCAGAACTTCCAGACTTTACTGTTAACACTTACCTCTTTATCTATCTGTAGTATGCTTGTATTGATGAAAGGTTCCAGTGAAGGTAGAAGGTTACAGTGTATATCAGCAATGTTGAGGTTCGCGGCTACAGCCGACACAAACCCTACACTCCCTTGTCGTATCCACATACCCTACAAGTAGTTTTAATACAGACTATGCACAGACCTGGCAGCGATGTCAACAAATATTCTGATATGCGACTATTCCTTTTTTACGTCCGAATATTCGAATACTGATTCTGCATTCGATTATTCGATAAAATATATTTTCAATATAAAAGCTTAATGCAAGTGTATTAAATTTCAATGATGGGCATTATGGCATTGAATGACATTTTACACGTGAAAATCTACAGGAGTTAACTGACATGTCATGTTGTATATTTGGGGGTAAGAGAGATATAACACTCTTGTGATGACAGTTAGGCCCTGAAATTATTAGTAATCGTGGGGATCGACCAGTTTAAAACACAAACTTGACAAGCATAAAGTTGAACTTCGAATTTCAAATGAATTATTATTCAATAAGAAGGCCGGATGTTTGAATATTCAAATATTCGTTCGGACGGTTGACCGAATATTCGAATACCAAAATTGCCATTCGTTGACATCCCTAATTTAAACTAAACCATTGCTAGTAAAATTTAACCTGATCATGACCCTTATACATAAACATATTACGCTAATATTACGCAGAATATATCAGTGTCGGCAAGCAAATCAATCAATATCAGTGCTTTTCCTTGTTTATAGTATACAAGCACATATTCATAATACATAGAAATCCAAAGATAAATATAGACCAGTCATCAAGTTTGAACGTTCGCTTATATAGGTCAAGAGGATCAATTTCAGTTTTACGAGGGTCATGCAAAAAGTTCTGTCACTAATGGGCTTCCGTAGTTTTATCCCAGGTATTTTATAAAACGCTTCATTGCACTTGAATGGTGTGTCCAATAGCTAACGATATCCGGTTTTTTTGTGCAAATTGCTTTTCAAATGACCGAGTTATTTTAAATTGAAATACATGCAGTCATATACACTGACCAATTTACTTTTCACATTGTGAAATGGACGAAAAGACTGAAATTCGTAGCTATATTAAATGCAGCATTAAGCTTGATATAGATATTTGATGAATTGTGTGGTATATATGGACCTCAGGCCATTTCAATGCGCACAAGTTTTAGGTGGGTTAACGCTTTTAAAGCTGGGATATTATCTGTCGAAGATGATACCCGTTCTGGTAGACCTAAAACCTCTGTTTCCAAGGCAAACATCGCTGCTGTAAAAGTTGTGGTCGAACAGGATGCACGATTGTCGGTGAAAGATACAGCCTTGTCCATCTGGTCATACAGTCACTGGACGATTCTACAAGAACTCTGTACTGAAGAAAGTGAAAGAGTTTTACAATAAGAAAAGTCCAAGCAAAGGATGGTCAGGAGTCCATCTTATACACGACAACGCCTCCTCTCACAAGTGCGAGGTTGTTAAGTCTTTTTTGGCGTCTGAAAAGGTGGAATTTGTAAACCATCCGCCTTATTCACCTGTCCTGAGTCCCTGTGACTTTTTTTTATTTCCAAGGCTTAAGAAAATGCTTTCTGGAAAGAAATATAAGTCCAGAAGTTCTTCTGGCAGCGCCATTTATCAGTGTCTCCAACAGATACCAAAAGAAGACTATTTATCTGCTTTTCGCGATTGGGTAAAAAGGTTATAAAAATGTGTTTCGGTAAAGGGGGAATACTTTGAAGGTTTGTAATAAAAATAGTTTTGATCAAACGTAGCACTTAAGAAATCCGAACCCAGTGACAGAACTTTTTGCATGACCCTCGTACAAGCGAGTCTGTGAAGAAATTTCACTTCGGCGTGAGCAGCATAAAATCGCTACCTGTAATGCCGTTTATGCATAAAATTTATACAGTTACTTAATATTTTTCTATATGACTTATCTTAATAAAAGATTGATCTTTTCAGTAGAATAAGTTAAAATGCCTTATTTTTACAAAAGAAGTGATTAGGCATTTGCATGGAGATATGGTTGGGGTGAGATTCGGCTCTAGCATGAAGATCCTGTAGAGGCTTGATTCGACGTATCTATGAAGTAAAGGGTTATCTACAAGAAGAATTTCATAAACACTTACAGGATGGGCCAACAAAGGTACAACAATTTTGATGAAGTAATGTAACATCGGTTTCTGTAGAAGACCAAGTTCTGTCAGAGATTTGAGGGCACCTAAACTTTTATGTACAATAAACTCCTCCGGATCCGACAGCCCCTAAAATCAAATACATAATATTTCGTAAAAATAACATGGAAATCTTGTATAAGGGACTTTCGTATTATACATGTATTAGCACAATTCTTACAAACAAAAAAAGATTGCCAGTTTGGTGTAAAACAATAATAACTGTTACTATAACTAAAACAAAGTGATAACGGATGGCATTAAACCCTGGATACATCCAAGTAGATAATGTTCATTGAAATTTAGATCTAATTATACAGTCAGACCTTGTTCATTGGAATTCATTCGGTCCGAAATTATATTTTGAATAATACATGGTTTCGAACAGCCAACTTCAATTTGACGTGTGTAAGAATGTACATCGGGACCTGATATATATTTCAGATGATACCGAGTATTCGGGTAGAAGGTTGTCGAATAAACGAGGTCCGACAGTAAATGTAACAGTAAGGATAATATTTGAACTTTTGTCTTCTTTAGAACTGTCGAAATACCCAGAAATACATCAGACAGTGTCTGCAAGAAAACAAGGCAAGATGGGGGATACAGAACTGATAGATGATTAAATTTTAAAAAAAACGTGTCAAAAAAGTGATTTTAACTTATACACTTAATTTAGTCAAGACATAATGGTACAGTAAAACCTCACTTAAAGACCACCTAAATAATAAAACCACCTCAAAATTAATAAAATAATTTTCAAGGCCATTGCCACTTCCATGTATTTTGCTCTTTATTCAACCTCAATATTAAGACCACCTCAATAATAAGACCAGTTTTCAAGGGTCCAAAAGGTGGTCTCATTATTGAGATTTTTCTGTTGTTTTAGATGGAACTTCAGAGGAACAGTTTAACTCACAAGAACAGATATACCATGCACATTGTGTGACGTTAGTATTTGAACTGGATATAGAAACTGGTAAAATCAAGTAAATGTGCTCTATCTTTAATGTGGAAACTGTCAATGATATGCTAGCTTGAATCAATTTTTTACAAGGCGTCAAAGACTGGCATACTTTCAATATACTGAATATTCTCTAACTAACGCCGTAGGGGCCGTTACATTTCGAGAAAGGAGGGGTGTTTCACAAAGGTAAAGAAAACGCTATAAGTCACTTATTTTTAAGTCTCATATGCATCTATTAGAACAAGTATGGTACCAACTAGCAGTTCTCTAAACTTTGATCTTAGCCAAAAGTATCGAATCTTGCACTCACTAAAATATCTTCCAAACTAAAGGGGAGGGGGGCATTAATTAGGGTAGGGGCGTTTATTAGGGAATATTCGGTATACAATCATTGATCTATGACTTCCTTCGATGACCACCTCCTAACTCGACATAATCAGCTTTACTCAAATATAGGAGAAGACAGAAATGTTTACCTGCTCAAGTAAAGGTTTGACAATCTCTGAACTTTGCCAACCAACATAGGCAGCTATACCAACAATGTTGTCAAAGAACGCTCCACGTAAATGCCAATCAACCTGAACAATAAGAGAATAAAACTTCAAACATATTTATTATACATCAATCGTGAAGATTTACAACTTATATTAATCACTCCCGATGACTGCTTCTTGGCTACCAACCAGAACTAGTGCCAATTTAGGGATTGTGAAGTTCGTGATCAAACTTCGCTCATCGCGGGGCTCGAACTCACAAACTTCAGATCACGAGTCAGACGCTCTACCCCTCTACCACTGCGTCTCTAAAACTTGCTCTCTATACACTGATACTAGAAGCTTACATCGTGAACTAACATTAAGATTTGAAGTTATTTGGTAAGGAACAATAAATGAGGCATACATATTCAAGTTTTGGTGTTAGTTTACGATGTGTCAGTGACGTATATACATGTATTACTTTTTCTGGTATAACTATAACAATTGCAGTATTACTTAAGTAGAGAATGTATCTGATTTAGTAAATATAAAATGTTGCTTTCATCAACAGTGCAGTAACTAACAGTGCAGGTACATTTTGTATCTTATTACCACACAGTTAGTTAATGCCCTCCTTTGTTTAATTTAGCTCCGCCTCTCCAGATGCAGCACTACAAACTTTAAAAAGAACTTCCGAAACTATGCTACAATATTTAATTGTCTTATCATTCTTAATGATAGCTCTTCAAACAGACAAACAAGTACAGTTTCTATACCCTTTTTAAACCCTCTACTTGAATTGTCAGTACAGATATCAACTCACATGACAACAGTTCACAAACCAAGGGAACACACTTAAACCTGCGAGGCAATCTATTCAAAGTTCTGGACATGCTGGATGTTTCCATATATTTCAAGCCTAAAGTGCAGTGACACGCCGAGGGATGGAAGCGAAATAATCAACAGTTATAATCAAAGACTAACAGTTAGCTTTACACAAGAAACGAGAATTTACCTTATCATTGAGGAATGTAATCATATGAGATAGAACCACATCATTGGCTAAAATATAAAAATACAAGAAAGCATGTTATATACACGACCAGTTTTCACAAAAATTTAGCATTCACAATACATCTGTAACCATATAAAAATAGGCTAACCTTAACATGAGGTTACCTGTAATTTCAATCTATTTGATTGGCTCATTACATGGCCAAACCATATTTCAACCAATCAAATCGAGTATTGGTCATATTTCAACCAAACCAAATCAGCACAATATAATTGAAGTTTAAAGTGATAACACCTCCTATGATGGGAGAAACTTCCTGGATTGGAAATCAGGGGATTCCCCTTTCCTGCTTCCCTTTCTGGAAGTGTGTTTCTATATTTAGATTTTAAATTCCTGTTCGGGAAGCAAAGTTCACTTTTTTGATGGTTTTAGACAGCTGTTCCTGGTCGTGCTGGAATGATTTTGACATTGGTTTTCCAAACAGAAAAGGCATATCTAATTTTTCATCTTTTTTATTTTTTTTAATATATAAGATTTATCAAGTTTGGTGCACAATGACTACCATTAATCAACATTGACTGAGTAAGTATAATAAATCTTAAAACCAATCATCGGGTCTAAAATTTTATTTCGAATAATACATTTTGAATAGCCCATTTCAAATTTCAATTTGACGTGCATAAAAATATACATTGGGACCTGGTATTTATTTTGGATGATATCGAGTATTTGGATAGAAGGTTGTCAAATAAATGAGGTCCGACTGTGTATCTATTTCGTACCATCAAATTTATTTCTACTGACAGCATACTAACCTTTCTGCCTTCCGAAGAATACACAAAGCCGAGTGATTCCATTATCTAGCAAAGCTCTCTTCACTGAATTATCATAATCATTAAGTAATAGAACCACTTTCTCTTGTATCACTTCTTGTAACGCTTGCAACTCATGATCATACATAGACTGAAAAATATAAATAAATAGATGTGTCCATAGCACAAGGATGCCCCGCTATGGGTTTTTAAGTCGAGAAAGGGCCACTACTCCTCCATAATTTGCTGAATTGTAACTGGAATTGAATCCATCCTTCCTTTCAATAGTTATTAATCAGAAACTGATATTTTGCACGGACACATGATGGACAGACAGGGTATCACTTTATGCCCCTTTGCCATTCTACAAATTGTAGGAGCATACAAATTTGTACATGTCAAGGGATGAAAGCCAGAAAATCTACAAATGACAGGAGCATACAAATTTGTACATGTCAAGGGATGAAAGCCAGAAAATCTACAAATGACAGGAGCATACAAATTTGTACATGTCAAGGGATGAAAGCCAGAAAATCTACAAATGACAGGAGCATACAAATTTGTACATGTCAAGGGATGAAAGCCAGAAAATCTACAAATGACAGGAGCATACAAATTTGTACATGTCAAGGGATGAAAGCCAGAAAATCTACAAATGACAGGAGCATACAAATTTGTACATGTCAAGGGATGAAAGCCAGAAAATCTACAAATGACAGGAGCATACAAATTTGTACATGTCAAGGGATAAAAGGCGGAAAATCTACAAATGACAGGAGCATACACATTTGTACATGTCAAGGGATGACATAACCTGTATTAGTGACGTTGGTCATGACAAAACCTGTATTAGTGACGTTGGTCATGACAAAACCTGTATTAGTGACGTTGGTCATGACAAAGCCTGTATTAGTGACGTTGGTCATGACAAAAAGCCTGTATTAGTGCATTGGTCATGACATAACCTGTATTAGTGACGTTGGTCATGACAAAACCTGTATTAGTGACATTGGTCATGACGAAACCTGTATTAGTGACGTTGGTCATGACAAAACCTGTATTAGTGACGTTGGTCATGACAAAACCTGTATTAGTGACGTTGGGCATGACAAAACCTGTATTAGTGACGTTGGTCATGACAAAACCTGTATTAGTGACGTTGGTCATGACAAAACCTGTATTAGTGACGTTGGTCATGACAAAGCCTGTATTAGTGACGTTGGTCATGACAAAGCCTGTATTAGTGACGTTGGTCATGACAAAACCTGTATTAGTGACGTTGGTCATGACAAAACCTGTATTAGTGACGTTGGTCATGACAAAGCCTGTATTAGTGACGTTGGTCATGACAAAGCCTGTATTAGTGACGTTGGTCATGACAAAGCCTGTATTAGTGACGTTGGTCATGACAAAACCTGTATTAGTGACGTTGGTCATGACAAAACCTGTATTAGTGACGTTGGTCATGACAAAGCCTGTATTAGTGACGTTGGTCATGACAAAGCCTGTATTAGTGACGTTGGTCATGACAAAGCCTGTATTAGTGACGTTGGTCATGACAAAACCTGTATTAGTGACGTTGGTCATGACAAAGCCTGTATTAGTGACGTTGGTCATGACAAAGCCTGTATTAGTGACGTTGGTCATGACAAAACCTGTATTAGTGACGTTGGTCATGACAAAACCTGTATTAGTGACGTTGGTCATGACAAACCTGTATTAGTGACGTTGGTCATGACAAGACCTGTATTAGTGACGTTGACATGACGAAACCTATATTAGTAACGTTGACATGACAAAACCTGTATTAGTGACGTTGACATGACAAAACCTGTATTAGTGACGTTGACATGACAAAACCTGTATTAGTGACTTTGGTCATGACGAAACCTGTATTAGTGACGTTGGTCATGACAAAACCTGTATTAGTGACGTTGGTCATGTCAAAACCTGTATTAGTGACGTTGGTCATGACAAAGCCTGTATTAGTGACGTTGGTCATGACAAAACCTGTATTAGTGACGTTGGTCATGACAAAACCTGTATTAGTGACATTGGTCATGACGAAACCTGTATTAGTGACGTTGACATGATGGTGAGTATTTCCCAATCAAAGTTTTGACGTCAGAAAATAAGTGCTTTGACCAAAGATGCTTTGGATGCTCAATTTGGATGTAAAGAAATAAATGAACAAGGAAACATTTGTAAGTATTGCATAATTTGTTAAAGAATTATTTACATTCTGACATGACATTGTCATTTTGTAGCTTACTTTTGCATCTTGTTCTTAATATTAGAATTGCTCTAAAAAGAAAAGTAGACGTCCGATTTTAATAGTTTTTGTATGATATAGCAGTTGAACAAGAGTGGCAAACTGTCACAAAATAGACCCATCATAAGTGAGAGCTCAGAGTTAAAACAAGACAAATTTTAGGTAATTTCTAAAATCAAAGGGTGATAACTCCCGAGTGACTCGAGCGATAGGGCTGGTTATCGAACTTGGTTATCAAACATTTTCACCAAGTTTTGTAAAGATCGGATGAAAACTCTTAGACTTAGAGAGCGGACAAGGCTAATTTGCTAATTTGTCTGATTTTGGATAATTCAAGGGCCATAATTCCGAAGTGCCTGGGGCAGTGTGGCTGGTTATTCAACTTGGCCGAGATATTATGCCCACAAACATTTTCACCAAGTTTGGTAAGGATCGGATGAAAACTCTTTGACTTAGAGAGCGGACAACATGTGACGCCGCCCCCCACAACAGGTGTTCCCATAATAAAAATGTATCTGTAAGATTATGTAAAAACTAATACAGGTTTTGTCATGGTACAGCTTATTTACATGTAAACAACGTACAAAGTCCGAAGTATTTTCTTTTTCCTCTGTGCCTTCTATATCAGTAAGTTGCGTCATCTCAACAACTCTGTAAACAGATACATAATAATACATAAGTATTTAGTATATAGGTAACTATCTAGACATGCTATAATGACAACCTGGCAAATACAGTAAAACCTCGAAATTATAAGACCACCCTTGGGACCCTTGAAAACTGGTCTTAATATTGAGGTGGTCTATATATTGAGGTTGAATAAAGAGCAAAACAGCGAGTTTTATACAAAACAGAAATTAAGGATAGAAGTATCTTTCAGTATACTAAATAAAATCATTGTACACAGCAATATTCTCAATATATCTAAAACCATGCTTTGTGAACACACTTTTTTAATGCCCTATTTTTGTATTTATATGATCATTTTCTTTATAATAAGTTATACTTAATCATTAAAATACTACATTAACATACACAATGAATATAACAGTATCTGTTAGTACACCGACATACACTCAAACACATTTCTAATTGGTCATCCCGCATTTCTGCATTTTTTATTTTGATAGAAATCATTACTGGTCGACTTTTTTGTACAATCATGTGTGAATGTTGGATTTCAAAGCATTATGGCTACGGTAAGAATGAAGTTAAACAAAGTTAGTCAATTTATATTTTTCCATATTTATTTTGAAAAGTATGATAATATAAAAAGTGACCAATTAGAAAAGCAGTTGAGTGTACAGTCAAACCTGTCTGTAAAGACCACCCATGGGAACAGCAAAATGTGGTCTTTGTATACAAGTGGTCTCTATTAACAGACTAAATATCATTGAAAATGGTCTGATAGAAGATAAAATTGGTGGTCTTTGCAGACAGGTTTTGCAATAGTGGTCTTTGTTCGCAGGTGGTCTTTAACACAGGTTTGACTGCAGTCATACCAACCTTAGGGCTGTTTCAGCAAGTTGGGCGATATTTTCAGCAAATGCTGCTCTTACTGTTGTAGCCGGATCTTGAGCTAATGGTGACTGTAATTTACGAACTATACAATGAAGTACTCAGCAAATCGAGGGTTCAGTGCAAGACTATCCTAACTCCTATGTATTTATATAGGAGTTAGTATAGTCTTGCATTGAACCCTTTAAATATGTAACATTAAAATATGTATCCATGTCTATATTCATTATTATACTCAATGAAAATTACTAAAGATTTGAAACGCTGAGATCACGAGAGCAATTTCCAATGGAAAATGAGTCAAGTATCGTAAAGCTAGTTCCCACATCTACAATATTATCTCCCTTGTTCTTGTTCATCAGCCATGATGGGCAAAACTGGAAAGGACTTATAGGACTAATTCCCAAATATTTAATAATAAAGAAAATACTAAGAGAATTCGCAACAAATGACAACCACCTTTTCTTCAACTTTCTGAGCAATGTGCCCACATAAGTATTATGAATATGTTATTTTAATATGTCTGATTTGATTTTATCATCATTTACACTATATTCTTTATAAACTTTCAGGAAATTTGCCTATCAAAATGGCCGACTATTCAGAACAAGGGAGGTAAATATTGTAGATGTGGGAACTATCCATACAGATACACTTCATGGTATACACAATCAAAAGCAGATATTCTACCCTCATGTCTGTATGTTCAGGTAGACCTTTGAACATGAGAGGTTTTCAGCACAATCCCTACCCATATAGGAGGATCAAGGCAGTCAATTTTGTTCAATTTTTTTTTGCAGACACAAAAGGATTCCTGCATGAGGGTGCAGGACAATTTCTGTGTTTTTTTGGGGTAATGCAAACAAATGAATTTTCAAGATCTATGGAGACCTGCATAAAATATACAAGAAATATCTGGTGTAATAAGAAAGGGTGTGAATGGTCCTGTATATTGCATGTATTTCCATTAGCAGGTTATCTTTCCTTTAAAAATAAGTTTCAAGGTACACAGTCTTATTTATTAAAAAAAAAATATCCTTAGTTATTAATACGAGAAAATTGGTGGTGAAGGCTTTCATACTCTACAACACTATATTGTCACTTTTCTTACTGTCCACTATTTTCTCCCAGACCTAAGCATACCGAGTTAGCATAAACACAGAAAATACATGAATGGGACTCAATGTTTTTGCCATTCTAGGAAACTGAAAAATTCAGGGTTTTCCCTAATATTTTTCAGCTGGGGTCCTGGGACCATCATGATTGACAAATTGGGGGTCCTTTGTACATTTTTAAGGTTTAGGGTCCCAGATATGCAGTTTATACTTGACAAAAGTTTATCTTAGGGGTCCCAGGGATGCAGAGTAATTGGAAAATAGGAGTCCCTAGAAAGAAAAAGGACTTACAATGTAATGTGCTTTCTCAAAATTATTACTCAGCATATTTGAATTAAAATAAGACTATCTACAATTAAAGAAAACACAGTCATACAAAATCACACAGGATATCAAGGGAGGTAATTCTCAGAAGTCTGGCTGCATCATATAGAACTGAATGTACTCACATTATGTAATCATATTGAGACAAATACTCACCAGATTTGGAAAAACATATTCTTGAAACACATTTGCATCACTGAAAGAATAATAATCACATGTATTAACTTACAGACATTAATTCAGCATTTTGAAGAAAGATAAGAACGAAAAAAAATTATTCTGGTCAACTTGTTTATGGCAAGAGGCTTTGTGGTTAAGCGTGTGGCTCATGATCCAAAGGCCGTGAGTTAGGCAGCTTTGATCACAAATAATGAAGTTCACAATTCCTGAATTTGGTGTGAGTAATGGTTAGTAACCTAGGAAGCAGTCATCAAGATTATGTATAATGTGTAAGAACATGGCCTGTACTTCGTCCATACTGAATTTAAATCTTAATCCACTTTATTAGTTAAATTAACACAAAAATGACGTATGGTGTAGTGCTTAGCATAAAGGATCGGCAATACGGAGACCCGGGTTCGAATCCCAGTAGCGCCATGGACTGATTTTTTGTTTTCCTCAAAAAGATGATTTTATATCACAACTGCTGTAAAATAACCAGTAAAACCTCGATAATGAGACCACTATTGAGACCCTTGAAAACTGGTATTCTTATTGAGATGGTCTTAATATTGAGGTAGAATAAAGAGCAAGACTCAAAAATTGTGTTCTTAATTTTGAGGTGGTCTTATTATTGAGGTGGTCTTTCAGTGAGGTTTTAATTAAAATCTCGAGATAATAGTTACAATAATGCGACCAGCCTTGGAATACTTGAAAACTGGTCTTAATATAGAGGTTATATAAAGAATTTAACAGTGAAAATGGACTTGCACATTGTGTTCTTAATTTTGAGGTGGTCTTATTATTAAGGTGGTCTTTAAGTGAGGTTTTACTGTACTGTTAATCATCTACTAACATCATCAGTAATAAATCCAGACAATAAGATAGAGTTACCTTCTAGGAACGTTATGTATATCTTTCAAACATCTTGTAACACAATACAATACCTCGGCACGCACTCGAGCCTCTTTGTCAGATGCCATATTCATCTGTAATATCAACACATTGTGAGAAATACAAGTTTTAAGACATTTCTTCCCATTTTGTTTTTACTGCTTGCTTGTATTTTTGTGGTACCAACGAAATAATGAATTAGAAGAAAAAATTACTATGAGTTTCTTTTGTGTTCAGTTACTCCTTTCAAATATTTTATAATTAATTCATGCTGACAGGATGTATTTTTTTCTAATATGCCGAATTGTTTCAATACGAAATGGAAATAAGGCGACACAGCAGCAAACACTGTTACGCCAGGGTATCATACACGTTATGAATAGCCTGGGTACCGAGGATGGTTTTATCTAGAGCATCATATGTGTATACCGTGATGCTCTAGAAAAATCCAACATATTGTTGACAGATGTTTATCACCTAACAGTCCAAAATTCACTTACCAAATATGGTAGAATTCTGTCAAGTTTGATATCAGACGTAACATAAGCACTCAGCTCTGTTAACAGGTCCAAAGCCATCAATTTAGAATTGCAAAACTGAAAATACAATTAAAGCATTTTATACACTAACAGAAAAATGTATAGTTTGATCTAAAGGTGTGAATTATAAAGCATTTGTTGAAGGGGCCGAATAATTGGTTTGAGAGTTCGAGGCTGGGCAGTTTTGTACCAACAGAACAATATAGATTATTTAGAGAAGTTTACATTGACTTTGTAATCAGTTCAATTCATCCAGGTTGTTCAACTTAACCGTGTTGCAGTCAATGAGAGTTCACTGTATTATTCGTTTTGAAATATCGAGGAAAATAACATCAGTACTAAATCACTACATGATCAATTAATTATGTATCCATAGTTCCCAAATCTACAATATTTACCTCCCTTGTTCTTAACTGTCGGCCATTTTGATAGGCAAAACTGATAATCCCTTACAGGAGTAATTTCCAGATATGTGATAATTGAGAAAATACCAAGAGAATTTGCATGTGACGACAACTTTTTCTTCAACTTACTGAGCCAAACGCCCACATGAGCATAGTGAATAAGTTATTTTTTATATATTTGATAAGTTTATCATCATTTACATTATATTCCCCATAAACTTTAAGAAAATTTGCCTATCAAGATGGCCGACAATTCAGAACAAGGGAGGTAATTATTGTAAATGAGAGTTAGCAGGTCAGCATAGGTTGTGATTATCATTGAACTAAGGATACAAGCGAAAGCTGACTTACATTAGCTTGACGTGAGCTTGACCCAACAAGGGAGATAATCAGAGTTAAAACACTGTTGTTCTCTGGATGTTCTCGGTCAACCTTCAAGTTGTCAAATATCAATTCTAGTTCCCTCTTCACTCTGAAAAATTACATGAATATTACAAGCAATCAGTATGTAAACAAGAAGATTTTCAAAGTTTACACTCTTTAAATATATTTTTAGCTCCTGTGACCTACTAATGCAGCAGACCAGAATGATTTACACCACTTTGAAAGAGGCCCACCCAAGGATCATGTGAAATTTGGACAAAATCCATTCAGTGGTATAGGAAGAGATGTTGTTTAAAGAAAATGTTGACGGAAGACGCACAACAATGGATATCCAACTATCCTAAACGTTTCGTGCTCAGGTGAGCTAATAAACAAAACAGTATGACAGGCCTCATCTGGTAAGAGAGGCCGTTGATGGTACAGCTTCACGGGCCTACCTTTTAGCTCACTCAATCTTCAGTAGAAGTATACTCTACTCTTAGGAAGAATAGACCACTCAACTCAAGTTGAGCACTAAATTTGCAAATTAACATATTTTACAGGGTGCCAAAAAAGTTTGTTCATAAAATTTTAATTTTACTATTTTTTTAAATGTTCTGTCCATCTACGTCACTATGGACCAATAGTTAACTTCTGTGTGAGAGTTCTAAATAAAACAGATATTCATGAAAAAGCATCTTAGATAATGCGAAATAAAGCCACTGTACACATCGTTATTTTCATTTTACCCAAATTCAAACTTTGTGAACAAACTTTGTTAAAACCCTGTAAATACCATTCATGAAAGAAATATCAATGGATGGAGTAGTTTGGCTTTGTCAGGTTCATCAACATTTGTGAACAAATAAGATGACAGTAATAAAAATAGTAGTAGTCTTTCCACGGACCATGTAGACCAAGAAGGGTTACTGGCATGTGAAGCATAAACTGGATTATGTAAACAAACTGAATATTTTATGCCCATGTAAACAAACTGAATATTCCATGCCCATGTAAACAAACTGAATATTTCATGCCCATGTAAACAAACTGAATATTTCATGCCCATGTAAACAAACAGAATATTTCATGCCCATGTAAACAAACAGAATATTTCATGCCCATGTAAACAAACAGAATATTTCATGCCCATGTAAACAAACAGAATATTTCATGCCCATGTAAACAAACAGAATATTTCATGCCCATGTAAACAAACAGAATATTTCATGCCCATGTAAACAAACAGAATATTTCATGCCCATGTAAACAAACTGAATATTTCATGCCCATGTAAACAAACTGAATATTATATGCCCATGTAAACAAACTGAATATTTCATGCCCATGTAAACAAACTGAATATTTCATGCCCATGTAAACAAACTGAATATTTCATGCCCATGTAAACAAAGAATAAACAATGAATTATTTTGATATTGAAATATCCATACATCTTTTGAGATAAGTAATTCCGAGTTTTTGCCCTTAGAAGGTATATTATTAACAAATATTCTAAAATGATGGTTAAAAATTATGCTGATTTTGTTGAGATAAAAAAATAATGTTTCAGTAAAATGCGATATATACAACATGAATATCATAAAAACTAGCCGAGCAAAACATTTATAATTTTCTAACAATATTATCATAAAGGTGTTCTCTATAAATATAACCCTTTTAATACCTCTTGTACAGCTAGATTAAAGGATCGGAATCATAGCAGACAGATAGATGGCTAAACTCACCTAAATATTCTTTCATCGGGAGACAATATTGGTGGTGTAGCAAATCTCTGTATATACAACTTCAAAAATTGGTAGAAAAATTCAGGGAAAGTTTTATTCCTCTGTTGTATGAGATATTCCTCGGCGGAGAGACGATGACTGGGTTCTCTCTGCATCATATGTCGCACGAGATCCTGTGCAAAAACAGCAAAAGATACAATTTGTTTTCAAAATTCCTCATTGTCAAATATTATCATAGGAGTGAAAAAAGACTTCAGTCACAGTGACAAACTGTAGACTTTACAATAACAACTGTCTATATCAACTTTAAGAAATGAATCATGAGTAGTGACGGGTAAATAGAGCAGATTTACCAATCAATTAATAAGCACAATTGGACAACCCGACCGATGTGATTAATCAATATAATCGGACAATCGGATATGTCCTTTGAAGATTTAGAAGTGTGTCTTTCAGCAGGCAAAATACAAGGTGTAGCTGTTGCTTTTTATAACATACAAATGATGTCTACAAGTAATTTGTCAATAAAAGAAATAAACTTTGAACTAAATTAAAATCTAGTAAGTTTTACGTCTTTCAGTATGTTCATATTACCAGTAAAATTTCAAGTTTTTATTCGTAATTAGTAATTATTTGATTTGCAAAAAATGAGGTCGCCCAACCGATCGCAAAACTCACAGCGACATACTTGTCATGAGTCATAGACAGACATTATACATACCCTGACATTTGCATCTTCTATTTTTTCCAGGACTTTCCATGGACTATATTCTCTATTCCTGTATGCTAACAATTGTGACAGATCAAATGGTGGACTTCCTTCAGTAAATAACTCTGTGATAACACACCTGGAACATACAGACATGATAAGACAGTCAAAGAGACACATCACATCAGGGCCCGTATTAAATGTTTTAAGACTGAATATCAGACTTAGACTTTACAATGGTAAACGTTCATTTTCTTCCTACATTATTATTACAGAAAATATTTTGATAAAACGTGAGTGAGTAACAAGAAATATTCAGGCAAAATTTATCCGTTTAGATATAACAAAAATGAAATGCTTGTAAATTTAATTTTTGCAATTTTAAAATCTAAGTCCGAGTTTCAGTCTTAAAAAAACGTTTGTGAATACGAGCCCAGCAGTCAGACATAAGCAACCAGTATGGATGTCATATGACAGTCCTCCAGTTCTAAAATCATCAAAGACTGGAGCCTTATTCACAAACATTTTAAGACTAAAACTCAGACTTTAAAATGTTAAATGTTCTGTTTGCTCTTACGTTGTTAATATAATATAGATTTAAATAAAAATTGGCCTAAGTATAGAGTGGGCCATAACAATTATTGAGAATTTTTTTCGTTCGTTTAGAATAAAAACGAAAGGCTGGTAAATATAAATTTTGCTATGTTTTAATCCAAGTCTGAGGCACTGTCTTATGTATGTGGCGTTCCCTACAGCTACTTATTCTCTCTCTTTCATTCTTAAAATGTTTGTCAATAAGGCCCCTGGTTTTCTTTGCCTGTCTGCCAGTCCTTGTGACTTGTAACAGTTTGGCAGTGTACTCTAAATTAATGCTATATTTTCTTTATTTGGAGCAGTCAATTTTTGAGATTTCAAGTTAAACTGACCTATACATACCAGAGATTTTCGCATAGTGTTTATTATGAGACATAATGTTTCACAAAAAGTACAATTGACATACAGAAAAACAAAATCTGCAAATTCAGACCATTGTTTTTGAGAATTAATCCAAGGGAGATTATTAAGTTTTGTTTACCCAGCTGAGAATATATCCATAGCAGGTGTAAGATCACCAGTTTTGACCTCGCCGGTCGCAGTAAGGTCAAGACCTTGACCCGCATTCTCAGCATTTCTAGAACTGCTATCGACAAATCTCTCAGGAGCAATGTAACATGTTCGTCGTCTTGACGTGTCAAAGAAATAAGAGAAATCCGACGGGTTATCCTGAAAGACAACAAAATAAGTAAACATAGCCATCTAGCGAGATCAGTTAGAAGAGCGCATGACAGCCTGTCGGGATGTTGTAAACGGAAATTGATAGTTTCAACATCTACAATATTTACCTCCCTTGTTCATAATCATCAGCCATTTTGATAGGCAAAAATGATAAAAATTTATAGGAGTTATTCCCAAATACATGGTAATTGAGGAAATACCAAGGGAATTTGCAAGTGAAAACCACTATTTCTTCAACTTACTAAGTCATCTGCCCACATGAGCATGATGAACATGTACATGATGTATATTTCGAACAAACTTGAAGGAAATTTGCCTATCAATATGGCTGATTATTCAGAACAAGGGAGGTAAATATTGTAAATGTGGGAATTATCTCTACACCAGAGTATACTATAGCAATTACCTCTCAACAGCCACTTTGGTCATCTCCCAAAGGGTGTTGCTTTGGAGAGGTTGCATTGTATTAACTTTTTGCATCCTCGTTACATCTTCGAACTTTTTAAAACGCTTTTTCCATTCCTGATCTGGGTTTTTTTGTTGTAATTTATTTACCTTGCCTTCATTGAAACAAATACATTTTATGATAATATGTAACAACCAATGTTGTACAGATGCAATTAAAGAACATATAAGCCTTGGACACACAAGATTTTCAAAATGTAACCAAATTCCTGGACAGCATATCTTGAATCATATTGTACTTACATCAGGTAAATATGTAGGTTTAAAGCTGGCAAAATCAGTCAACAACACCCAGTTCCATCCAGTTATCATAACATTCTCAGACTTTATATCTCCATGACACACCTAGAATGTTCAAAATACAGAATATATGTCGGGTGACCTCACTAAATTGATTATCCACCAGAACTGTGTTCAACATCCTCGGTACCCAGGCTTTTCATAACATATACAATACTCTGGGCAAACTGACTGTAAAATTAACTGACTCATGCAATCTAAACTTGTTTCCAAAATATGTGGTGAATTTGCAAATAAATCATTAAATGCATGATATACTTATATTGTACCCATCTTGTTAGTATTGATTACCTTAGATTTAGGTAGAAAGTAGTCTGTGGTCAATGAAATTTGGGTGTTTATGCACGTTTAAACGCCTCGAATTAGCCAATCAGAATGCAGGGACTAAATTTAGGTCGAAAACAGTCAGTGATCAATAAAATTTGGGCGTTTATGCATGTGTAAACGCCTCAGATTAGCCAATCAGAATACAGGGATTTGCTGAATTTGGAATTATTATGAAAACTATTTACTGTTCTTTCCACATTAATGAGTAACTAATCACTACATACCTTGAGTTTGTGACACTGGTTGAGAGCACAAAGAAGTTGACAGGCAATCCATTTCTTCTCAATCAAGTTGAGAAATGGTCGAGTACTAATTCTGTCATATAAACTATCCTTCACATACTGTCTGATCAACAAGGCTGCTTTATCTTGTCTCTGAAATCATATCAAATAACAATACAAGTACAGTAAAACCTCACTTAAAGACCACTTCAAAATTAAGAACACATTTTGCAAGACCATTTTCACTATTTTATTCTTTATTCAACCTCAATATTAAGACCACCCCATTAAGACCAGTTTTCAAGGGTCCAAAGGATGGTCTTATTATCAATGTTTTACTGTACATGTAATACAAGAAGTGTTTATCAGAATCCTGGGGGAGCGTATCATATTCTACGAGAAAAATTAAAATAAAACATTGAAAATGACATACATTTTGGAATTTCTTGTAAGTCTTTATTTTTGCAGGCATTTTATTTCAACAAAATCCATACATAAATATTCAAATTATAACAAATTTACTAGAGATCTAGTTGAAACATCTTCATCAAGTGTATATGACAGGGGTTCTAACAGCTGAATGTTCTCAATCCTGAAGATTTGCCAGGTGTCGTAGTTTGAGCAGAAGTCATGCCAAATGATCTCAATCACTCAGCTGCTCTGATTGAAGCTTCAATGACCCAGCATTATCAGATGCTAACGTCAGATATGAACAATATTTAAAACAACTGAACATCAGATAAGTGGGTAATACGATCAGCATGAAGATAAAATATAAAGAAACAAACCACTGATTCTTGGAATGGTATACAATTTGAAGTTCCTTTTAAATTTTCTCTTATTTCTGAAATGAATAAGTACAAATTTAAAGACACAGTCACATTAAAACAAGACACAAAAATACAGTAAAACCTTACCTTAAGACCACCTCAATAAAAAGACCATCTCAAAATTAAGTACACAATTTTCAAGTCCCTTTTCACTGGTTTGCTCTTCAACCTCTATCTGAAGACCACCTCAATAAGATGACCAGTATTCAATGGTCAAAAGGGTGGTCTTATTATTCAGGTCTTACTGTAGTTATCTATTGGCCATTTAAGCCTGATCCAAAGAGAAGTCAACTCACTTGACATTTTGACAAAGATTAATTTGATTACAATGACACTATCACAATACTGAATATGTATTTTTATTTTAACGTTTAGCTTTCTTTACCAGAAGTAGAGTTTGGTCTTTGTACACACACTTTTCATGAATGTTCCTAATCATACGGTTTCTCTAGATATGTTTATACTTCACTTTGATAATATGTGCCATATTTTCCAGCAAATTATGTTTGCGACAATGTACTTCATGCAAGTGATTTTGTTTACAAATAATTTTACTGCCTGTGCCTTTTCAATTGGGAAAATATGTGCAATAAGTCCCAAATTTGGGGAAATAAGAGCATGGTTATTTTACTTATAAATGTTTTAATTTCCTGCTTTGGCTGAATGTATTGTTACTTTTAAAATCTTTCATCTCAAAGTCCTATTTTCAGGATGGTAAAAAAGTCACTAAAAAAACTTTTTGGGGAAAAATGGGAGCTTTTTTGAAGCTGAAATTTGGCAGTAAAATTGAACAATCACTGCATGCATACTTTGAAATAATTTTTTCTCCATCTAACAACAGATTGATAGTAGAAATGTCATGCAATCTATGTAAGAAACAACAAACCATCAAGTCTTGTTTTGTAAGATGACAGCGGCAATGAAGGATCATGAATCACAAACACTTTTACAACAACATGCCCTTCTTTATTCTTTGCTTTAGCAACCTTGAAAAATCGTGTACTTCCCAAGCTGTAAAAGATATTTGACAAAAACGTACATTGTTTTGCATTTACTACATAAAACAACATAAATTTCAGGGGCTTCAGTCTACTTTGGTAGAAAGGGGTCACAGCCCCTTGGTAGGGGGAATTTCAAGCCAACTGAATGAATTCTTACCGACTTCTTATTGGTCAAGGTTAAACGTGTGTAGACACACAATAATCCTCATTTGATTTAGTTTCACATATCAGTAAATGTAAAATGAAAATGTATCAGATATTACATCTGTTTGTCAAAATATCATATTTTTTCTGGTCAAAATAGAATTTTCCAAGTTTTTATTTACTTTTGGTTCCAAAGGGAACATTGAATTTGAAAGGGGGGGAGTTACTATTTTGGTGGGGGAATGGGGCCAAAAACAGAGGATTTGAGGGCCATGAATTTCAGAAATTTGACAAGATAGAGTTTGCCAAATATGTCCAACTATAAGAAAAGTCTGGTAAAAATTTTACATTGAAGAAACTTAATACAATTACATGTTGTGTAATTTGTTTCTTTGAAAGTTTTCATTTGAAAACAAGATTTTTAAGAATTAATGTACACTTGAGTAAAGCATTTATGATGCGATGTCATTTTAAGTTTACTTTTGCATTTTGTTATGAATATTGAATTGCTATAAAAAGAAAAGTAGACATCTGATTTTAATATTTTTGGTAGTTAATAAATTAATATATCTGTTATAAATATCATGTTTGTCCGCAACAGAATTTGCACAGCATTACACGTTTTTTATGCAATAAATTACTTTTTTTAGTGAGAATGTTGCGAACATGTTGCGAACACGCGACCTTAGCAGTCAATACATGGTGACGTCAAATGACGTTTTCTGGAAATGACATCACAAATAGAAGAGGTTGGAAATCGTACAGCGGCGCTCACATAGAATATATAAGAGTCCAGTGTTTACATAAACATGACAGAGAATAACCTACTTGCAATCGAACTCATGTTCAGGTAGATCAGTGAGATATTGCTCTACAGGAAGTATCTGTGATGGTGCAATACCTGTCAGTTGATTTCCCATCTCTACAACTTCACTCTTCACATGCTTAGTAACAAGTTACACTGAAAGTAGGTAGGAGAAGGTACAATCTTATCTTTCCCAAAACATGTTCCCAGTAATAAACTAATATTACTAAGACTAACTCCAAATATAACACATTTGAATTGCACAGTTTATAAATGATATCCAATTGTCTAGCATTTCTATTGTTGATAATTATCTGCATTTCCATTTCATGAAATTGTATATTAGTTGGTAGAGTCATGTAAGGTTAGACAGCCACCAAGTTAGCTCAGTAGGTAGAGCAGACTTCTTGTGGGATCGAGCCCAACATCAGGCACATTTATCACTCTCGAGTTATTTTGATGGTGACAGTGGTTTGACAGCTCACGATGGCTGAGCCAAACACTGGAAGGAGGAGGAATGATAAAGTCTGTGGTAAGACAGCTGTGCTGTTTAGTTGGTAGAGGGTCATGGGTAAAGGGGACTTAGCCTTCTTACTCTTAGGTCCCACATCTGGTTGAGCACTTTTTCACATTGATTTGCTTAGTATATTCAACATAATGCTGAAAATTTAAAATGATAAAGACCAACAATATAACTGCTAAATTGTTTCAAACGATTTTATTAATTCTTGAATTTCTGATATTGGCTAGTTAAATTTGTCCGATTTTTATTGTCCGACTACTGTTCAACTTATCAAAAACTACAAGTGAAATAATCGAATGCGTGGTACAATAAAAACGACGTCATTCTCAAAAATTCAAGAAGCATTAAAAAACTCACAAAAATGTGTATGTAGAAAAAACTATGCCGCAGGAAATCAAAATAATGTATTTACGTTTATTTTTAGAGGAGTTTCCGTCACTGACAACAAGCTAGCGCACTTTAACTCAGCGGACGATAGTGAGTAGGCAGATAACCCAGCGGACGATAGAGCACGGCAGTGTACAGTAGGCAGAGATACATAAACAAGAAAACGGTGCAACATACAATATATCCACGAACAATTATACGTATATTGAATTCTACTTGCTTCGTACGACGGATAAATAGTAATGTGCTATTTATTTGATAGATTCTGCAATTAGAGAGAGCATTGTTTCGAGATATTTAAAGCAATTACACGGCCAATCAATAGACATTTCAAGGCAAAGTATAACGTTTATGTGTTTTATCACAAGATAATGTTGAAGTTGAAAAACTTCTTGGAATTTATATTGATAAAAATCTATCATGGTCAAATCAAATTGATAATAGCTATATAATACCAATAATTGACTACTGTTGTACAGTATGGGGCCTTACAACAAACTGTAATATGGAAAGGATTCATAAGCTCCAAAAACGTGCTGCACGATTAATTTAAATGTTTCTTTTGATTTTACATCAACTTTAATGTTTAAAGAGCTAGAATGGATGACCATTTTTTCGAGGTTAAACTATTTCCAAGCTGTTTTAATGTTTAAATGCATTAATGGTCTAGCACCTGATTATCTATCTAATAAATTCACTGCATGTACTGATCTTTATAATTATTCGCTCAGGTCGACAACACCAGGACATCTCCACGTACCAAGACCAAATTCTGATTTCTTTAAAAGAACATTCAACTATTCTGGTCTTATTACCTAGAATAATTTGCCAAATGATATTAAGGAAACAAATAATTTAGACACATTTAAGATCAAATGTTCAAACTATTTTTTAACTTTACAGAATGAAGATACCTGAATCAAATGTAGGCCTATTTTATTTCACATTGAATGCATAGTTGCTTATTCAATATATCTATAATTTACTGTTTTATGTATTTTGTTTGTTTGTATTTTTCTCTTTGTATGAATTTTTTTTTTTTTTTTTTTGAAGATTAACATGTCATTATTAAATGAGTTACCTTCGTTATATAAAGAATTATTATTATTAGTATCATTTTTATTATAGACCAAGATACCTGATAGCAATGTACAATTAGATCTATTCTACTTGAAACATTCGACTTTTCAGTGTAATTATAAGCTTTGTATTACGGTCAGATGGTAAATTGGAAATATTAAAACAATTATAATATAATATTAATTCAAGTAATATCTGGAAAACAAGTAAAAATCTCGGGAATTATGGCCAATGACTAGACATAATTTTCTTCTTCTTTATTTCTATGATTCAGGCCACCAGCCAATCATCAACAGGCTCGGAGAAATTCCATAATTCTTAACAGGTTATTCAACGCAAATGGTGTGCATGTACTTCTTAAAGACGGAAACTAATATCTGCAGACTTACAGTGAGGTTGACCTCCAAGTGGACACCAAATAGGAACAACTGAAACAATATTGACGATTTTGAGACTACCCCTAGCGCCTTAACGAGAAAGTGTGACACTCTATGACCGGGTATCCACGTATAGGGTGGGACTTGTACTTCTTACAATATCACCTAACTTGAACTGAGGTTGACCGTTTGGGACCTCAAAGTGGACACAAGATAGGAAAATCTGAAACAATATTGACGATTTTGAGACTACCCCTAGCGCCTTACCGAGGAAGTGTGACACCCTATGACTGGGTATCCCCGTAAATGGTGGGACTTGTACTTCTTATATATAGAAACCAATATCACCTAACTTGAACTGAGGTTGACCGTTTGGGACCTCAAAGTGGACAAAAGATAGTAAAATCTAAAACAATATGGACAATTTTGAGATTACCCTTAGCGCCTTAACGAGGAAGTGTGACACCCTATGACCGGGTATCCACGTAAAGGGTATGATAAGTACTTATTAAATATAGAAACCAATATCGGCTAACTTGAACTGAGGTTGACCGTTTGGGACCTCAAAGTGGACCATGATAGGAAAAACTGAAACAATATTGACAATTTTGAGACTACCCCTAGCGCCTTAACGAGGAAGTGTGACACCCTATGACCGGGTATCCACGTAAAGGGTATGATAAGTACTTATTAAATATAGAAACCAATATCAGCTATCTTAAACTGAGGTTGACCGTTTTGGACCTCAAAGTGGACACAAGATAGGAAAATCTGAAACAATATTGACAATTTTGAGACTACCCCTAGCGCCTTAACGAGGAAGTGTGACACCCCTATGACCGGATATCCACGTAAAGCGTGTGACCTGAACTTCTACAATATAGAAACAAATATCGGCTTACTTGAACTGAGGTTGACCGTTTGTGACCTCAAAGCGGACACAATTTATAATAAACTGAAACTATATTGACGATTTTGAGACTACCCCTAGCGCCTTAACGGGGAAGTGTGACACCCTATAACCGGGTATCCCCGAAAAGGTAGGGACTTGTACTTCTTAAATATAGAAACCAATATCGGCTAACTTGAACTGAGATTGACCGTTTGTGACCTCAAAGTGGACACAAGATATAAAAACTGAAACAATATTGATGATTTTGAGACTACCCCTAGCGCCTTAACGAGGAAGTGTGACACCCTATGAACGGGTATCCAGTTAAAGGGCGGGACTTGTACTTCTTAAATATAGAAACCAATATCGGCTAACTTGAACTGAGGTTGACCGCTTGAGACCTCAAAGTGGACACAAGATACAAAAAACTGAACATTATTGAACATTCTCAGACTACCCATAGCGCCTTTACGAGGAAGTGTGACACCCTATGACCGGGTATTTACGTATAGGGTGTGACTTGTACTTCTAAAATATAGAAACCAAAATCGGCTAACTTGAACTGAAGTTGACCGTTTGTGACATCAAAGTGGACACAAAATATAAAAATTGAAACAATATTGACGATTTTGAGACTACCCCTAGTGCCGTAACAGGGAAGTGTGACACCCTATGACCAGGTATCCACGTATAGGGTAGGACTTGTTCTTCTTCAATATAGAAACCAATATCGGCTAACTTGAACTGAAGTTGACCGTTTGTGACATCAAAGTGGACACAAACTATAAAAATTGAAACAATATTGACGATTTTGAGACTACCCCTAGCACCTTAACAAGGAAGTGTGACACCCTATGACCGGGTATCCCCGTAAAGGGTAGGACTTGTACTTCTTAAATATAGAAACCAATATCGGCTAATTTGAACTGAGGTTGACCGCTTGAGACCTAAAAGTGGACACAATATCGAAAAATATGAAATTCTACTAACGATTTTGAGACTACCCCTAGCGCTTTAACGAGGAAGTGTGACACCCTATGACCGGGTATACACGTAAAGGGTGGGACTTGTACTTCTTAAATATAGAAACAAATATAGGCTAACTTGAAGTGAGGTTGACCGTTTGGGACCTCAAAGTGGACACAAGATATAAAAAACTGAACATTATTGAACATTTTCAGACTACCCCTAGCGCCTTAACGAGGAAGTGTGACACCCTATGACCGGGTATCCCCGTAAAGGGTAGGACTTGTACTTCCTAAATATAGAAACCAATATCGGCTAACTTGAACTGAGGTTGACCGTTTGGGACCTGAAAGTGGACACAAGATAGGAAAATCTGAAACTATATTGACAATTTTGAGACTACCCCTAGCGCCTTAACGAGGAAGTGTGACACCCTATGACCGGGTATCCACGTATAGCGTGTGACCTGAACTTCTACAATATAGAAACAAATATCGGCTTACTTGAACTGAGGTTGACCGTTTGTGACCTCAAAGTGGACACAAGTTATAAAAAACTGAAACAATATTGACGATTTTGAGACTACCCCTAGCGCCTTAACGGGGAAGTGTGACACCCTATGACCCCATGAACACTTCATCACCATTTTGTTGAAAGAATGTATTTCGATTTCGATCTATTTATTAGAACTTTGTTTACATAACGTCTTTGTAATGAGTAGTAAAGTATCTGTAAGCCTCACATAAATTGCTGTTTAACCTTTGATTCTAGGAGTACGTTTGTCCGACTACCATTGAGATACTCTTTTAGCCAATAGTCTACATAGTTTAAATGACAATATAAAGCTTGTGGGTTTCATGAATTTTGCAGTCATTAATCAAATGTATTTTATTTCACGTTGAATGCATAGATGCTTATTCAATATTTCTATAGTTTATTGTTTTATGTATTTTGTTTGTTTGTATTTTTCTCTTTGTATGAATTATTTTTGAAGGCCTCAGGGAAGAGATTAATATGTCATTGTTAAATGAGTTACCTTCGTTAAATAAAGAATTATTATTATTATTATTAGGGGTCTGGTCATGTTTATGTTAGCCATTATCATGGTTGTCACGAATGACTGATATTGTTGAATTCAGTTACAAGAATAGCAATTAAAGTAGTTAGGCATAATTCTTGCTGACTCTTCGTCAATTTTTTACGCCTGATTAACGTATGTAACAATGTTGAATTCTTAATCAAAATGTCATTATGTGTTTGTTTTATAAGTAAATTTCTGTATCCATATGGTGATATTGTAGTATTTTCATGCTTGTTTCATATAAATTTATGATTATGTGTTTGTAACTTATTATACTTCCAATGACGACTTTCTACAACATTTACTACTGCCCAAATGAGTATTACTTGTAAAGACAATGCTCTACTAAACAAAATTTCTTACATTGTAGATTTTCTGGCTGCGTAGCACTATACATTATATCATTTAAGATCATACCAGATGGGATACAGACGCCTGACGTTGCTAAGGAATGGATAAAACTGGCTACTAAATTAAGCTAGTGATTATATCTTTTACAAAACAATATAATTAGTGATTTAAGCATTAACGAATTGTGTGATTCTCACTGGATGTTGCATGACAATTGTCAACAGTGATATTGTATATTTTGAACTATACTAAAAAAGTGTTTTATACATCAATTTCAAATTTTAATAATATTTTAATAATGCTATTTGTATGTGTACACATGTACTGACAATATACAAAAAGTGTCTTTTTAATCTTAACTGTAATATGTAAGTTCAGATTGACGATAAATCTGAAGATACATTTTCAATGTGCAATAATATTTTACCTAACATCACGGGAAATAAATCAAGTAAAAAGACTGAAAAGTGTTGTTAATTTATAACCCACAATGTTCCACCAATGAACACGCGCAATGCACATAATTATATGTTTGAGTATATGTAGAAGTGCTGTTCACTTTTTTTGCGTTTCGATTTTTGACAGGATCCAATTAAATATTCAAGTACTTTATATTATCTTATACATTAAGATGTTTTTATTATTTCGAATCACTAACAAAATAGGACTTTACGAAATTTATTACTAAGTGTTTAAATCATTTTACGGACCATTAATGCTCTAGTATGTATACATATTCGACAACATTCATAAACGCCAAAGTGCGGCACTTATACATGCGTGTTTGGTTATATACTGTACATGTATCTATACTGATAGTGGTATACCGATCGCATAAATGTCCAACCTGTACTGATCACAGCATTATGTGTATATGAAATTATAATTATGATAACATTTGATGAGTTTTTAAAGTACTAACTTGTGATAGACATCAGAGGAATACAAAGCAGTACACTCAACTTTTTGATAAAACGACTAATGTATAAGTCTATCCAATGTTGTGTCAAAAGTGAGGTCACAAATGGTTTAGATCCTTTTAAGTCAGCCTATATTTGTGAATACAAGTAAGAAGTACACGTCACACACAATATGAAAACAAGGCAATGGGGTGTCACACAATTCCACGTTAATGCGCTAGGGTCAGACTCAAAATTGTCAACATCATAAAAAGTTAGCCGATATTGGTTTCTATATAAAAAGCACAAGTCACACCCTTTACATGGATACCCGGTCATAGGGTGTCACACGTCTTCGTTAAGGCGCTAGGGGTAGTCTCAAAATGTTCAATAATGTTCAGTTTTTTATATCTTGTGTCCATTTTGAGGCCACCAACGGTCAACCTCAGTTCAAGCTGGCCGATATTGGTTTCTCTATTTCAGAAGTACAAGTCCCACCCTTTACGGGGATATCCGGTCATAGGGTGTCACACTTCCTCGTTAAGGCGCTAGGGGTAGTCTCAAAATCGTCAATATTGTTTCAGTTTTTTAATTTTGTGTCCACTTTCAGGTCACAAACGGTCAATCTCAGTTCAAGTAAGCCGATATTGGTTTCTATATTTTAGAAGTAAAAGTTCCACCCTATACGTGGATACACGGTCATAGGATGTCACACTTCCTTGTTAAGGCGCTAGGGGTAGTCTCAAAATGTTCAATAATGTTCAGTTTTGTATATCTTGTGTCCACTTTGAGGTCACAAGTGGTCAATCTCAGTTCAAGTTGGCCGATATTGGTTTCTCTATTTTAGAAGTACAAGTCCCACCCTTTACGGGGATACCCGGTCATAGGGTGTCACACTTCCTCGTTAAGGCGCTAGGGGTAGTCTCAAAATCGTCAATATTGTTTCAGTTTTTATATTTTGTGTCCACTTTCAGGTCACAAACGGTCAATCTCAGTTCAAGTAAGCCGATATTGGTTTCTATATTTTAGAAGTACAAGTTCCACCCTATACGTGGATACCCGGTCATAGGGTGTCACACTTCCTCGTTAAGGCGCTAGGGGTAGTCTCAAAATCGTCAATATTGTTTCAGTTTTTATATCTTGTGTCCATTTTGAGGCCACCAACGGTCAACCTCAGTTCAAGCTGGCCGATATTGGTTTCTATATTTTAGAAGTACAAGTCCCACCCTTTACGCGGATACCCGGTCATAGGGTGTCACACTTCCTCGTTAAGACGCTAGGGGTAGTCTCAAAATCGTCAATATTGCTTCAGTTTTTATATTTTGTGTCCACTTTCAGGTCACAAACGGTCAACCTCAGTTCAAGTAAGCCGATTTTGGTTTCTATATTTTAGAAGTACAAGTCACACCCTTTACGTGGATACCCGGTCATAGGATGTCACACTTCCTTGTTAAGGCGCTAGGGGTAGTCTCAAAATGTTCAATAATGTTCAGTTTTTTATATCTTGTGTCCACTTTGAGCTCACAAGTGGTCAATCTCAGTTCAAGTTGGCCGATATTGGTTTCTCTATTTTAGAAGTACAAGTCCCACCCTTTACGGGGATACCCGGTCATAGGGTGTCACACTTCCTCGTTAAGGCGCTAGGGGTAGTCTCAAAATCGTCAATATTGTTTCAGTTTTTATATTTTGTGTCCACTTTCAGGTCACAAACGGTCAATCTCAGTTCAAGTAAGCCGATATTGGTTTCTATATTTTAGAAGTACAAGTTCCACCCTATACGTGGATACCCGGTCATAGGGTGTCACACTTCCTCGTTAAGGCGCTAGGGGTAGTCTCAAAATCGTCAATATTGTTTCAGTTTTTATATCTTGTGTCCATTTTGAGGCCACCAACGGTCAACCTCAGTTCAAGCTGGCCGATATTGGTTTCTATATTTTAGAAGTACAAGTCCCACCCTTTACGCGGATACCCGGTCATAGGGTGTCACACTTCCTCGTTAAGACGCTAGGGGTAGTCTCAAAATCGTCAATATTGCTTCAGTTTTTATATTGTGTGTCCACTTTCAGGTCACAAACGGTCAACCTCAGTTCAAGTAAGCCGATTTTGGTTTCTATATTTTAGAAGTACAAGTCACACCCTTTACGTGGATACCCGGTCATAGGATGTCACACTTCCTTGTTAAGGCGCTAGGGGTAGTCTCAAAATGTTCAATAATGTTCAGTTTTTTATATCTTGTGTCCACTTTGAGCTCACAAGTGGTCAATCTCAGTTCAAGTTGGCCGATATTGGTTTCTCTATTTTAGAAGTACAAGTCCCACCCTTTACGGGGATACCCGGTCATAGGGTGTCACACTTCCTCGTTAAGGCGCTAGGGGTAGTCTCAAAATCGTCAATATTGTTTCAGTTTTTATATTTTGTGTCCACTTTCAGGTCACAAACGGTCAATCTCAGTTCAAGTAAGCCGATATTGGTTTCTATATTTTAGAAGTACAAGTTCCACCCTATACGTGGATACCCGGTCATAGGGTGTCACACTTCCTCGTTAAGGCGCTAGGGGTAGTCTCAAAATCGTCAATATTGTTTCAGTTTTTATATCTTGTGTCCATTTTGAGGCCACCAACGGTCAACCTCAGTTCAAGCTGGCCGATATTGGTTTCTATATTTTAGAAGTACAAGTCCCACCCTTTACGCGGATACCCGGTCATAGGGTGTCACACTTCCTCGTTAAGACGCTAGGGGTAGTCTCAAAATCGTCAATATTGCTTCAGTTTTTATATTTTGTGTCCACTTTCAGGTCACAAACGGTCAACCTCAGTTCAAGTAAGCCGATTTTGGTTTCTATATTTTAGAAGTACAAGTCACACCCTTTACGTGGATACCCGGTCATAGGATGTCACACTTCCTTGTTAAGGCGCTAGGGGTAGTCTCAAAATGTTCAATAATGTTCAGTTTTTTATATCTTGTGTCCACTTTGAGCTCACAAGTGGTCAATCTCAGTTCAAGTTGGCCGATATTGGTTTCTCTATTTTAGAAGTACAAGTCCCACCCTTTACGGGGATACCCGGTCATAGGGTGTCACACTTCCTCGTTAAGGCGCTAGGGGTAGTCTCAAAATCGTCAATATTGTTTCAGTTTTTATATTTTGTGTCCACTTTCAGGTCACAAACGGTCAATCTCAGTTCAAGTAAGCCGATATTGGTTTCTATATTTTAGAAGTACAAGTTCCACCCTATACGTGGATACCCGGTCATAGGGTGTCACACTTCCTCGTTAAGGCGCTAGGGGTAGTCTCAAAATCGTCAATATTGTTTCAGTTTTTATATCTTGTGTCCATTTTGAGGCCACCAACGGTCAACCTCAGTTCAAGCTGGCCGATATTGGTTTCTATATTTTAGAAGTACAAGTCCCACCCTTTACGGGGATACCCGGTCATAGGGTGTCACACTTCCTCGTTAAGGCGCTAGGGGTAGTCTCAAAATCGTCAATATTGTTTCAGTTTTTATATTTTGTGTCCACTTTCAGGTCACAAACGGTCAATCTCAGTTCAAGTAAGCCGATATTGGTTTCTATATTTTAGAAGTACAAGTTCCACCCTATACGTGGATACCCGGTCATAGGGTGTCACACTTCCTCGTTAAGGCGCTAGGGGTAGTCTCAAAATCGTCAATATTGTTTCAGTTTTTATATCTTGTGTCCATTTTGAGGCCACCAACGGTCAACCTCAGTTCAAGCTGGCCGATATTGGTTTCTATATTTTAGAAGTACAAGTCCCACCCTTTACGCGGATACCCGGTCATAGGGTGTCACACTTCCTCGTTAAGACGCTAGGGGTAGTCTCAAAATCGTCAATATTGCTTCAGTCTTTATATTGTGTGTCCACTTTCAGGTCACAAACGGTCAACCTCAGTTCAAGTAAGCCGATTTTGGTTTCTATATTTTAGAAGTACAAGTCACACCCTTTACGTGGATACCCGGTCATAGGATGTCACACTTCCTTGTTAAGGCGCTAGGGGTAGTCTCAAAATGTTCAATAATGTTCAGTTTTTTATATCTTGTGTCCACTTTGAGCTCACAAGTGGTCAATCTCAGTTCAAGTTGGCCGATATTGGTTTCTCTATTTTAGAAGTACAAGTCCCACCCTTTACGGGGATACCCGGTCATAGGGTGTCACACTTCCTCGTTAAGGCGCTAGGGGTAGTCTCAAAATGTTCAATAATGTTAATTTTT
Organism: Mactromeris polynyma; assembly: GCA_032209605.1. NCBI lineage: Eukaryota > Metazoa > Mollusca > Bivalvia > Venerida > Mactridae > Mactromeris > Mactromeris polynyma. Next base: position 496,519 of record JASFXZ010000046.1, read on the forward strand.
TTATATCTTGTGTCCACTTTGAGGTCACAAGTGGTCAATCTCAGTTCAAGTTGGCCGATATTGGTTTCTATATTTCAGAAGTACAAGTCCCACCTTTTACGGGGATACCCGGTCATAGGGTGTCACACTTCCTCGTTAAGACGCTAGGGGTAGTCTCAAAATCGTCAATATTGCTTCAGTTTTTATATTTTGTGTCCACTTTCAGGTCACAAACGGTCAACCTCAGTTCAAGTAAGCCGATTTTGGTTTCTATATTTTAGAAGTACAAGTCACACCCTATACGTGGATACTCGGTCATAGGATGTCACACTTCCTTGTTAAGGCGCTAGGGGTAGTCTCAAAATGTTCAATAATGTTCAGTTTTTTATATCTTGTGTCCACTTTGAGGTCACAAGTGGTCAATCTCAGTTCAAGTTGGCCGATATTGGTTTCTCTATTTTAGAAGTACAAGTCCCACCCTTTACGGGGATACCCGGTCATAGGGTGTCACACTTCCTCGTTAAGGCGCTAGGGGTAGTCTCAAAATGTTCAATAATGTTAATTTTTTTATATCTTGTGTCCACTTTGAGGTCACAAGTGGTCAATCTCAGTTCAAGTTTGCCGATATTGGTTTCTATATTTTAGAAGTACAAGTCCCACCCTTTACGGGATACCCGGTCATAGGGTGTCACACTTCCTCGTTAAGACGCTAGGGGTAGTCTCAAAATCGTCAATATTGCTTCAGTTTTTATATTTTGTGTCCACTTTCAGGTCACAAACGGTCAACCTCAGTTCAAGTAAGCCGATTTTGGTTTCTATATTTTAGAAGTACAAGTCACACCCTATACGTGGATACCCGGTCATAGGATGTCACACTTCCTTGTTAAGGCGCTAGGGGTAGTCTCAAAATGTTCAATAATGTTCAGTTTTTTATATCTTGTGTCCACTTTGAAGTCACAAGTGGTCAATCTCAGTTCAAGTAGGCCGATATTGGTTTCTCTATTTTAGAAGTACAAATCCCATCCTTTACGGGGATACCCGGTCATAGGGTGTCACACTTCCTCGTTAAGGCGCTAGGGGTAGTCTCAAAATGTTCAATAATGTAAAAAAATTTATATCTTGTGTCCACTTTGAGGTCACAAGTGGTCAATCTCAGTTCAAGTTGGCCGATATTGGTTTCTATATTTTAGAAGTACAAGTCCCACCCTTTACGGGGATACCCGGTCATAGGGTGTCACACTTCCTTGTTAAGACGCTAGGGGTAGTCTCAAAATCGTCAATATTGCTTCAGTTTTTATATTTTGTGTCCACTTTCAGGTCACAAACGGTCAACCTCAGTTCAAGTTAGCCGATTTTGGTTTCTATATTTTAGAAGTACAAGTCACACCCTATACGTGGATACCCGGTCATAGGATGTCACACTTCCTTGTTAAGGCGCTAGGGGTAGTCTCAAAATGTTCAATAATGTTCAGTTTTTTATATCTTGTGTCCACTTTGAGGTCTCAAGCGGTTAACCTCAGTTCAAGTTAGCCGATATTGGTTTCTATATTTGAGAAGTACAAGTCCCGCCCTGTAACTGGATACCCGGTCATAGGGTGTCACACTTCCTCGTTAAGGCGCTAGGGGTAGTCTCAAAATCGTTAGTATTATTTCATATTTTTCGATATTGTGTCCATTTTGAGGTCACAAACGGTCAACCTCAGTTCAAGTTAGCCGATATTGGTTTCTATATTTTAGAAGTACAAGTCCCACCCTTTACGGGGATACCCGGTCATAGGGTGTCACACTTCCTCGTTAAGGCGCTAGGGGTAGTCTCAAAATGTTCAATAATGTTCAGTTTTTTATATCTTGTGTCCACTTTGAGCTCACAAGTGGTCAATCTCAGTTCAAGTTGGCCGATATTGGTTTCTCTATTTTAGAAGTACAAGTCCCACCCTTTACGGGGATACCCGGTCATAGGGTGTCACACTTCCTCGTTAAGGCGCTAGGGGTAGTCTCAAAATGTTCAATAATGTTAATTTTTTTATATCTTGTGTCCACTTTGAGGTCACAAGTGGTCAATCTCAGTTCAAGTTGGCCGATATTGGTTTCTATATTTCAGAAGTACAAGTCCCACCCTTTACGGGGATACCCGGTCATAGGGTGTCACACTTCCTTGTTAAGACGCTAGGGGTAGTCTCAAAATCGTCAATATTGCTTCAGTTTTTATATTTTGTCTATACGTAGATACCCGGTCATAGGGTGTCACACTTCCTCGTTAAGGCGCTATGGGTAGTCTGAAAATGTTCAATAATGTTCAGTTTTTTATATCTTGTGTCCACTTTGAGGTCTAAAGCGGTCAACCTCAGTTCAAGTTAGCCGATATTGGTTTCTATATTTAAGAAGTACAAGTCCCGCCCTTTAACTGGATACCCGGTTGCCTGTGTCACACGTCTTTGGTAAGGCGCTAAGGATTGGCCGTTTCATTGCCAGACAACATTTTACATTGTAACTAAGTGCTTGATATGGAATTCGGTAATTTGTCGAAAAAGTCTATGTAATATTCCTTTTTAGAAACAAAATATGTTGATTAAAACGCTTTTTAGGCTGTATGAAATCCTTGATTTATTTTGTGTTTTTTCTAATGAACTATCTATAGTTTCACTTTAACTGTGACAGTCTTACTGGATAGATATTTATATTCATGAAGATATTAATATACGGAGTCCGAACCTTATACCGTACATGTATTACTTAATATCGACGTAAGTCAAGTAAGTTTAAATCGTTTACGAAAACGCTAAAATGGAGGTATCCGCGTAGTGGTGTATTCCGCGTACTGTTCCGGTCTGTCTATTGTCCGCTACGATGTAGACTGGCTGCAATTATAATTATGCTGTTTAAGGTAACGAAATTTTAACCTTGTTTCATTACCAGTCATTGATAGACGATATCAACATGGAACTTGGTGTCATACTTCCATTTGTGAGAGCTGTTGTTTATAATAACGCAAGGACACTCCGACATTATCGGAATTCCGTAAAATAATATATAAATATGTATACGTATGAAAGTACTTCGACACCGTTTGCATTACATAGCCCATAGTTAACGTCCGACAAATTGTACATTATTAAAAATGGCGTAAATGGCGGATAGAGTTATTGTCCGCTACAAATGTCCGCCAAATTGTGGTTAGCGTTTCCGTCGTTTGTTGTTGTTGTAAGTATGTATAAAGTCCGACAGTCCGGACCAATCTGGAGAACAACCTTGCGTTCAGTTACAGCTAACGCAAAACGCTCGAAGTTAGCGTCACAAATAATTTTATTGAACGCCTCGTTTTTATTCTGGTTCCCTGCCTCAAAAACAGTAAAGGCAGGGAACCAGCCTAGCATTCATTTTGCAATTTGGTTCCCTGTGTGCAGTCATTGTGATACGGTGGGCCAGGGATACAAAACCAAACCTGACCCAGTGAACCATTCTACGTTATCTGAACGTGACGGAGACGTTTCTCGACGTTTCTAGCTTACAAGTGCTGAAGACGTTGCCGTCACCCAAAAGTGTTACATTTGTTCGACGTATCGGTTTGGTTTTCTGAACGTTTTGAGTACTGCTAAAAAACGCTATAAATATTTTGCAAAGACCTGTGATGTACACGTCTTTAGGACGATTTAAAGACGTTTTCCCGGCTAAAACGTGCTGAAGACGTTGCCGTCACCCAAAAGTGTTACATTTGTACGACGTATCGGTTTGGTTTTCTGAACGTTTTGAGTACTGCTAAAAAACGCTATAAATATTTTGCCAAGACCTGCGATGTACACGTCTTTAGGACGATTTAAAGACGTTTTCCTAGCTAAAACGTGCTGAAGACGTCGTCGACACCCAAAAGTGTTACATTTAGTCGACGTATCGGTTTAGTTTACTGAACGTGTTGAGGACTCCTAAAACACGATAAAAATGTTTAGCCAAGACCTGCAATGTAAACCTCTCTAGGACGATCTTAAGACGTTTTCCAACTAAAACGTGCTGAAAACGTTCACCCAAAGTGTGACATTTCGTCGACGTATCGGTTTAGTTTTTCAAACGTGTTGAGGACTGGGAAAAAACCTTGAAAATAGCTTTCCCTGACCTGCAATGTAGACGTTTCTAAAAGTTCTAAAAACGTTTTCCTTTCAGTTCCACTTCACCAAAACGCTTGCAAAACAGAAAGAAAACAAACAAAAGAACCATAAAGACGGATAGCTGTAGTGCTTAAAAGGGTTTAAATGACTTACGAGGACGTGTAATGAACCTTTTATTTTCTTTGAAATTTCAATGAACAAACTTACAACATTCTTTTTAGCAGAAAGTAACTAACACTATGTATCCTTTCCTCCACTACCTTTTTTAAGAAAAATATGAAAAGTCTATACCAGAGAAAAAATCCGTTACAATGTTACAAGCAAGTGCTCCATTTTCTACAATGATTTCAATAACCATCAGTAACACAGGCACTTGAAATCGTTTCTGTGGAGAAAAGGGTTGAATTATAACCGCTTGGGTTTTTGTCAGTTTATGCATATCCTGGTGTTTCATCTTCACTAGATGAGCCACTTTCCTGTATTGCATCTGGTTTGGATTTTGGACTGGCTAAGGCTGAAGCAAGTTTAATCCTTTTGGCTTTGTATGCAGCACCACCCTTTAGCCCACTTGACCGCTTCAGAACATCGCTTGCCCTTGACCTTAGTCTCTTGTGGAGATTTCTTGCGCAGTACACCTGTGATGAAAAAAAAGAAATGACTGGCATCCTTCGAGACAAAATTATACAAAGAGCAGCGTCCGTGTTGTCAACTTCTGGTCAGGGTCTACACTGTTTTATCTTGATGAGTTTAAAAAATGTACACCATAACCAGACGCTGCGTAGACATCGTGGCGGCTTGGCTGGACGTACACCAAAGCCAGAGGGTCACTTATTAAAATTATTACAAAGCTTGACAAGTATGTTTAAATATACATACTACTTGTACTTTTCAAGACAGTGTTGCCAACCTGCTATTTAACATACGTATGTATTACAAACAAACACTTATTTCATAAACAAGATAAAGTTTCATTGACGGACAGCATACACATCACAAAGCAAGCATTAAAAGCTTACATTGTAATATTCCATTGATCGTTACACACATTCTGAAATTATCATAAGATATATTGGCATGCACAGATATACGTGTCTATCTATATTACCTGCAATTCCAAGAATAAACTGCTTGTTGACCTGGCAATGTGCTTTTCGGATTCATCCAATATGGCGACAGCCTCGATTTCAGTTCAAGTACCCGGATGTGACAGACGTCTTAAAGACGTCTTCCAGACGTCAGTGAATATCTAATACAACGCACATATATCTAAGTTTATTATATTTATTTTGAATATGTTCTTGATCTATTTAGACTTTGTAATTTGGAATTATTTTATTACCTATCTTTTAGATATGTTAACTGTATATTGGTTTCAATGTCTTCACATAGTGTCCATATGGTTTTGAGTACCAAAACGTATTTGAAACGTAAGGCAGACGTCATGTGTATTTTTTTTAAAAGTCTTTACTTAGTGTCCATATGGTTTTGGTTACCAAAACGTGTTTAAAACGTACGGCAGACGTCAACTGTTGTTTTAACATTTTTTTCATTTAGTGACCATATGGTTTTGTAACCAATACGTAATGAAAACGTATTGCAGACGTCTACTATATTTTTTTCAAAGTCTTCACATAGTGTCCATATGGTTTTGGTTACCAATACGTATTTAAAACGTTTTTCAGACGTCTTGCAGTGTTCCAATTTGCTGCGAAACGTCTTAAGCACGTGATAGAAACGTCTTGCGTACCAACACTTATAGGAGACGTTGCCGTCACCGAAACGAATGGTTCACTGGGGAGTGACTGTTAGCTGTAACTGAACGCAGTGATAGGCTCAAATATTCGCGTGCTACCTCCGAGTTGCGATAGCGAGTGATATGAAACGTTTTTCGCTAACACGCCGGTCAATAGCAATACTCGCCCACTGTTTCGCAACGTTTTGGAACGATAGCCGTAACTGAACGCAAGGCAAGATATACGGTTATGTCATATTTTGCGATTCAAAGAAAATGTATTAAACTGAATGGAAACATAGGTGGCCGGTGAGTGGCCATGACATTGCAACCGCCCTCCCAACCCACTACAACCCCATCGAACAAAAACTATTGAACAAAAATGTGTTCGATGGGGGGGGTGTAGTGGGTTGGGAGGGGGTTGTTGTGTCATGGAGGTTGCAATGTCATGGCCACTTACCGACCACCTAAGGGTGGAAATATGGTTTCTGACCCAGATTAAAAACACAGCGTAACTTTTACTCGATCCCATATGCAGAGGACGTTCGTTACTCTTGCATAACACAAAATGCAAAGAAACGCTGGTAAAGAATATACGGAGTACATGAGTCGACTATGTACTTGTGTTATCTATATATACATATATTGGTCCCATGTGTTATAATGTCGTCTGCTGCATATTTGTTCTGTTACTAAATGTTTCCAGTCCTTATGTTTTAGGTATATCCATCATGCTTTATCTTATCTCTGTGATTTCATTAATCTGCTTCCATGATGCTCATGTACATTGTATGTGTCAATATAGTTTATTTGTTGTTGTTCTCTAGTACCTGCGTCTTGCGTTTTTGTATTGTTATAATCCTGCATGATATATTTAATAATTGTCTTTTATTTGTATTTATGTAGCTGTATTACCACTCATTTATCAGTTGTACCTTGCCATAATTTGCATTCTTGAGTGTTTTATGCTGATTGCTCCTTATTATTAGCATGGACATATTATGTCGGATCCGTGTTATTAGCACCCTTTTTAGTAATTATTAAAATATTTGTTCTGCTTGGTCCAAGCCTCATGTTCTTAATAAAATGCACGAGTTCTTTTATATTTATGTTTCCCTGTCAATGCAGTTCATTTATGTCACAATGAAGACACAAAAACAAGTGTGGATTGGAAATGTCTGCCGATGTCAGACGTTTTATTAAATATATACCGTAGTTTGTGGTTTTCTTTATAATGTTGCATATATTACAATCTATATAACCATGTCAAAGTTTAAATGCTGTAATATGTATATATTTATTTATCTATATGTGATATTCCGATGTGTAATTTCAGTTGTAAGTTTTTGCTTCAGCTCTTATATATACATGTACCTGTTATCGTTATACTTTATGTTAATTTATAGTCGGTTGTAAAAGCTTTTATCTGAGCTTATGTTTATCATTGTAAGTGTCTTGCAGACTCAAAATAAATATTATCGTATTTAGTTTGCTGTCATGTAGAACGATATTCCATGGTGTTACATTACATTTCCTGACTCCATGATACCAGAGACATTTCTATCGACAAGTCTATTTTTACAGGTCAATGATATAATTCGCTGTATGGTTATTATTTCTGTGTGCGTTTTGAATGTATGTTATACATTGTATTTCCCTTCCTCCTGTACAATTATTTCACTTTATATCGAGGGTTCAGTGCAAGACTATACTAACGCCTATGTATATATACAGGAGTTAGTATAGTCTTGCACTGAACCCTTGATATAGTGTTCAGGTTATTATCTGCCCAGTTTCGGCCTATTGTTGCCAGCTGTCTTAACTTGTCCTGTGATATTTTCCATCCATTAATTCCCCCCTCACTGTTTGTCCTCTTTGATTCTCCTAGTTTTTCCTTATGGTCTACCAGGCCATTCCTTCCACCTCTGTTACCTAACGGATGTACCCTTTAGCCGCCTCAAGTGTCTTATGTTGTATCGATTGTTAACCTTGTAGCAGCTTATTCTCTCTCTTTTGATGTGCGTTTCATAAAGAATCCTAAGTCTAAAAACTTATACCAAACTTACTTGTAGCAACTTATTCTCTCTCTTTTTATGTGCGTTTCATAAAGAATCCTAAGTCTAAAAACTTATACCAAACTTAGAACTGTCATAAGACAAATCTTAAGACCGATTCAAAGAATTTCATCCAGTGAGTTGCATGCCTTAGCTGAGGCATGCAATGACAACCTCTTTATTATTAATTTAAAAGCAAACTTGTATATAATGTTACTCATGCTAGAAAACAAGCTGTGTTGGACAGCATTACCGAAAGTTAAGTTGTTAGGCCATTCCAAAGATTTAGGAGCAATTTAGGACTGATATCAGACTTAAGATTCTTTATGAAACGCATAGTTGATGTTTAAGAGCGTTCAAATGGTTTCACATCGTTAGAATGAGAGTCCTGGACAGCTACATTGCAAGCAGCAGTAGGCCTATCGATTGCCGCGACGTCGCGTGATCCCACATGGACTTTTGTACATTTACCTGTCCGAAACGCGACCAAGAGCTAACAATAGAGAGCCAAACATCCGGCTTATGCTTATTTCGCATTCTGATGTAAATATTTTTGTTACTGAACGCAAGTTCTTCGTACTGGAGTATATACAGTATATATGTTATTGTATACGTAATGATTAGTTGCTTTTAATGATTAGTTACTGCCAACTTAGTTACTTTATATGATTATTTTTGAAATCAATAACCATATAGCGGTTAAGTTTGAGGTTAGCTAGCTGTTAAACCGATTTAACTCCCTAGTATTATTAGTTCCAAGGGTGTAATTCACTGTATGGTTATTATTTCTATTTATATTGTAGATGTATATAGATGTAAGATCCAATTTTCCAGTTTGCAATTTGTTCATTTTATATAATATTCATGGTCCCTTCTCCCCCTTTTGGCCTATTATTACTGTTTTAGTATTGCTCTATTACTGACTTGTTTCGTGATGTATTTAATAAAATGTTCCCCCTTATTGTCCCCCTATTCTCCAAATTTGTTCTTTATGGTCGGCCAGACCATTCCCTACACCTCGATTCTCATACATGTTTACACTTGCGCCTCTTTATAACCTGTTGTATTGTGGACTGTTGTTTTACCTGGGGTCTGTGTGACGTTATGTATATTAGAACATTTTTTCAGTTTTATATGGCGATCAGCTGACATCGTCAGATTTCCTGGAATTAATTAACAATCAGTACTGACAACTTCCCAACGTGAATCAGAGGTGGAAGACAAATGACCGTCGCCAAATGTCACGAAAGGAAATGAGCTGCTCATCCCGGGATTCGAACCAGAACATACAACGTGACAGCATAACGCTCTAAGCATTGAGCTAACCGGGCGAGCTCAATATTTGAATTATATACTTGTATTTGTCCTTGTTTATGTTACATTTAGGGGACAGCTTATATGTTTATTTTCATGCGATAAAAAGTATGTTTGTATTTTCAGACCAGAAAATACCGAGATAATTGGATAAAAGTTCTGTGCCATGTATTCCACTGGATTAAATCAAAGCGCTGAAAGTGCAGAAAGACTGGGGCAGTCGAAGTTTCTTGTGACCCGTAAAGACTTCTCAGGCAGAGATTGTAGAAGCATTGCACTGTCTCGCTCGGGGATGGTAAAAGGGACTAGTTCACTTACAAGCAATTTTAATTTCAAAGCGTGCATGTATGACTATACGCTCCACACAGTGCTTTGATTCCTCTACCGTTACATTCACCCGCTGCTGTATTACCCAGTATATTTTGATATTTGACCTTACGAAATCACCGTTCGTTCCTGATACTAAATGCCATTGGTCGACACGATCACGTGACTACTGAGTTTATAATAGATGGGTATTTTCTAGTGTTAAATCAATAAAATGTGTACGCAGTGTATAGCCTTTCGCTATCTAGCTAATCGGTTTTAGTTCATGTCATTAAAAGTGTAGCACTTACAGAAGGCAGTGTTTCGTTCATTCATCGAGGTTTGTACTGATACGTTTTAAAAATAAGCGTGGCGAATATGATTAACAAGATGGCAAGTAACGATATGACGCATTTCAAAATATACACAGATTCCGCCCGTACAGTTGTTTAAATGACCTTAAATTACTACACATTTACAGGCATCGGAATAATTTTGGCATGCCGACGAAACTATAGTCACTTACGTTCGAAGTTTTTCTAGCAATTTCCATAGTCTCGGCGGCATTTCTATGACAGTGGAAGCTTATTCAATGCACACTCGCATAAAGTTTATTTACACATGTTTACTGTCTTACAACGACTCGCTGAATGGCCCTGAACACATGTCGACTCGCCTGTCTAAATATAGACTAGGATGTGTATTCGCACTGGCTGTGGGGATTGTGAAACCGATCAAATGTGCCTAACTCTGATACTAGGATATGTATTCGCACTGGTTGTGGGGATTGTGAAACTATCAAATGTGTCTAACTCTGATATGGCTGTTTCCAAAATTACGGTTACTAAAGACATTGGGCTAACGCCTCAGTCTAAAAACTATAAGATCTTTGTAAAATTCACGCGCGTTTTGTTCTTCTACTGTGTGGTTCAATGTGTTGTATATGTGTTTATATTAACGGTTGCAATCAAATGTTAACACAAAACATGACAACAATTTATATGAATATAGATAATTTAATTGTTATATCACCTTCATTTATTTACATACGCAGAAACATTATACCCACATCAAACTGTTAGTCATGATAACAACCATCCAATATTGAATTTACAAACATTGACTTTACGAATATACTGATAACAAGAAATATCTTGAAAAAGATGGTCGGCGCAATTTGAAGGTTAAGATTTGTTGTATTCTGTATAATTATATAAATATATGTTCTATCTTTGCCTACCAACATTACTCTAATGTTGATACAACTCGTATAGTATTGTATTAATGTAGCTATGAATAATCTTACATGTTGTTAGATGTTAAACAACTTCATTTTTTTGTAAATCGTCTGTATTATACTTCATTTCTTTATATTGTGTGTGTTGTATAATTGTAAGTATGTTAATTATGTTCTCCTCTGTTTGACATTTCCGCCCAGTTGAGGGGAAAGAATCGGTATAGAGTATGCCTAATAAACTGAATTGAATTGAAATTGAATTGGATATCAATTAAACACAGGTTTGTTCTGGTCATATTATAGTAATTAACCTTAAAATGGTTTGATATATAAGACGAACACCTTTTGGTTTTTACATCGTGCATTTTACAACATAATTATTGTCATACACAGTAATTATTGGTATTATATTCACTCATCACTGAGATTGAAATACCAGATCTATACACTCTTTGATTCATTACACATGAATTGAAAAAATGTCGGGTTTCCTCCTATGCTACGATTGACTGAATTGTTTTTACTATTCTTATAAAGCACACTGTAATAGTCATTGTATATATGTATTATCACAGAAAATGTGCTCATCAATTTAAAAGTTTTAGTCTTTATCTAATATTTTGCACACGATGAACAGAGCACCTCCAACCCATGCCAGTAACCATGCTACGATATCTAAGGCGAAACAAGCCCCATAATCATAGCCCTCTACCATTATCTTATCAGCATAAACAGCAAATCCTATCATCAGAAAGAGACCTGAAAAACAAGAAAGATAACTCTTTGTATATCAGCAACTTATTAAACGAGATTAGTCTCCCTGGATATTTAACGCAGCTTTTTGTTTGCTGACTGTGCGTCATTGAAACGCTGATTTCTGTGCGTAGTCAACGTATATTGTTCTTATAATAGTATTATGTATGGTTAAAGACGGCAAGTCTACAATGATATTTGTGAAAGGACACCTTGTATTTTACATACTATTCTTAAGAAGGTGTCTATACTGGACCTAAGAATGGTAAATGCAGCCGCATTCATGGACTGGAATGGTTTTGATCAAATAAAAATCGTAGCCGGAATTATGTCGATCTATATCATGATTATTGCGATAGTTCTATAATTGTGTGACAAATACCTGCAGCAATATCCAGTCCACCGGCAACAAAAAATAGAATCTTCATTTCTTTCATTACAAATAACACCAGAATACCACAAACAAGGGAGGCAACTGTTATCAAAATGCCGAGAATCATCATGGCACGTACAGACTGGTAGTTTGTCTTATCATCCCCAACCACTGAAATATAGATACAAATATAACTACGGTGATGATGATGTTATTGTTCTTAAACTAAATGATAATGAAGATGACCACGGTGAAATTGATATACTATACTGATGATTGTAACACGAATGATGACTATTCTGACGATGCTGATTATTTCCACCATGATGATGATAAATGTGATGGTGGTGTTGTTAATGATGATAAATGTGATGGTGGTGTTGTTAATGATTATAAATACAGCGACTGAGAAATCGATGCTACCGATGGCGGTTACTACAACTATGATCTTGATGGTTATATTGATGAAATTGTCGTTGATGAAGATTGAGACAATGTCACATATCACTTACAGTTACATCTTATCTTAATTTAAGGAAATAGATCCATTTCTTCAATGGTATAAAATATAAACAAGGAGGCTTCAACAACAGCAACAACAACATCAACAACAGCAACAACATCAACAACACGAACATCAGCACAACCAACATCAACAACAACCACCGCAACAACAACAACAACACATTCATCACCACCTACCAACATCAACAACAACAACCACCACCGCAACAACAACAACACAAACATCACACCTACCAACATCAACAACAACAACAACAACCGCAACAACAACAACACAAACATCACCACCTACCAACATCAACAACAACAACAACCACCGCAACAACAACAACCCAAACATCACCACCTACCCACATCAACAACAACAACAACCACCGCAACAACAACAACACAAACATCACCACCTACCAACATCAACAACAACAACAACCACCACAACAACAACAACACAAACATCACCACCTATCAACAACAACAAAAAACACCACAACAACCACTGACGATTAACATATCGTTTAAATACCCTTTATGAAGCATCAGCAATGTAAGGTATCGAAACTAATATTCGGACTGATAGGAATTCGTAAAAGATACTCCAATGTCTTTCGAACAAAACGTTTGTTACATTGTATGATAACATAAACAATAATATAGTTATTATTGTAGTTTCAATTCATAAAGCAATCGAACAGTATGTCATTCATGCAAGTACAAGGATCATTATACATTGAAAAGAATCATTCGTTTCACACTAATAAATTCTATTCAGACAAATTTGTGAACGTGTTTAGCTCCCTGCTTGTAACCAAAATTTGTTTACGACATTCGCCGTGCTAGCAATCAATGAATATGTCGAGTCAGGAGTAAAAATGAATAACTTTAACTGCCTTTACTGCCTATACTCAACCAGATTTGTTGTGTCAATTTCAATAAATAAAGTATTAAGAAATCACATACACTTGGTTTTATAAATAATTTGTTATCAGTATTTAGAATTTGTCATGGCAGCTAATACACATTCAATAAACATTAAAGAGCTGATAACGGAATAAATAGGATACTGTGAGTACCATCGTTTGACCAACAGGCGCTTGGGATTGTCTTGACTTGAGTGATGTTAAAACTGAGTGTAGAACAGTGACGTTAATCTTGTGTATTAGTCATGAGGGCGTGTCATACAATCCTGGTGTATACGTGACCTGCCCCTCCGCATGTGTTGTATTTATGACGCTATGCATTTGTCCGATTATTGGCGCGCAGGAATAGGCCAGACAGCGGTCTTCATAAAAGACATAATAAGTTGCTACAGGGAACGGCACACAATCGAGAAAACAACAGTCAATAAAACATCAGCATTTAAGGAGGTACAAGGTACAATACGCAAGGGAACAGGGGCGCAATGAATGGCCGACAATAATGTTCAAATAAGGTGAATTGATAAGGCCAAACAGGAGGAAAGGGGGAAGAGGAATTTATGAATGGATAGCACGTTGGTATTATTGACTTTCCGTTTGACCTTCAGTTAACAGGTATTCCACGCATCTACTTTTTATGAATCAATGCCAGGCGATAGAAACATTGCATGAATGTATTACCCCATGTCTTATATAATTCATATACAATATGTGACTCAACAGTGACCGATTTTCGCTGTTATATTTTCATCATGTAAAATGTTGCATAATATCCGTATTGAATAATCTTTTAAATGATAAATGTTTCAAGTCTTATTGACATAATTCGATTGAATTCATTTGATATTGAGAAATTTCGAAATATATAATGACGTAACACCGCAGACATCATACAATAATGGCCGCTCCTAGATCTAGCATGCACGAACAAGTTTGTTTTCCTTCTTTCCAAATAATGAAGTAAATGAATTATATTAAAGATAATTATTTCTGGCTCATCTGAACCTAAAGTGTTTGAACGGTCCTCATCCAGTATTGTTGTAATATAGGTTAAACATCTTTAATAAGAACCATTGTAATGTATGGCCTATTAAAACATATTTTTTATCATATTACAAACAGACAAAACTGGTAAAACACTCGCTTGAAAAAAAGAAGATAATAGACAGTTCTTTGGTTGGCAAATACAGAGTCATACTGTATTACTGATTTCTTTGATAATGTTTATTTATTGATAATTTCATTATGTAGTTTTCATGTTTGTTTAGGCACACAAATGAAAACAAAGGAGCGTTATACATTATTGAGTTTATTAAACGTGTTTTCAGAAAACAATAAAAGATCTACAAAGTCTCAATCGTTACCGTTTACTGAAAACGAGTTTCATAAATTAAGTTTTCCGAAAATGATAAAAACTCACAAATTCATCGTTTTCGAAAAACTCGGAGCGTATTACAGTATTGAGTTTAAAAAACGTGTTAGCAGAAAAGGATAAAAACTCTACAAAGTCTCAATCGTTACCGTTTACTGAAAATGAGTTTCAAAAATTCAGTTTTCCAGAAATGATAAAACTCGCAAAAGTCTAATTTTCATCGTTTTATAAACTAGCTTTATAAATTCAATCATGTATGGCCACTCATGCTTTATCGTGTTTGCATTGTATAATTTGTTTTATGTCATGTTATTGAATGCACACATCGATCGGTTTCTATTCAGTGTGCATTAACGTTGGGGTTTGTGGCGTCGGGTTTAGTCCCAATGCTTTGTACTACAATTTCATTCATTAAAATACACCGCTAAATGTATGGAAGGTATTTTGTAACATGCATACACTCTGAAAGGGACTGCAACCAGTACCAATTAAGGCATTATTCATAGAAGTTAAATGTGATTGGAATGTAAACATTAATTTGTAAAATGTTACTTAAAATACGATTTTATAAAGCTATTGAAAGAATATTATGTCTTTTTAGAAAGCGTTTAATGCATCGTGGTATTGAGTTGTCTTTCATCATTTACCACTGGATGTGCTCGATTATTTTATCAATGTGAAATGATATTGTTATTACTGTCAATCGTGTTTAAAAACGTGTTATGTTCACAATGCCTAACTATGAATGAATTTCGCCATTCGGTTGATATTCGAACATAATATATTGCAGTGGTTCGTGTTTCAACTTGACGTGACACAATACACTTACGTATCTTTCCATTGAATTTTGCAGATATTCATGGAATATTCATGCATACAAAGAAAAATTATCCATTAACAAAAAATACATGAATGATTTAATGAACGATTAAAATTTCGAAATAACATCATCATTAGATCCAGATTATCACAGCTGGAGATGTTGTAACTGTCCTGAACGGTGGCACATACGTCATACAATGATGTTAGACTTTGAAAGTGTGATTGCTTGTCATAAGATTTGTTACTTCAAATTGCAAACTTTCTTGTCAATAATTTGTGTAAAATATTATGTTTTGAGGAACACGAAAAATCGGTCAATGGCGCTTTCTGGGATACGAACCCGGGTCTCCGGATTGCCGGTCCGTCATGTATATTTGGCCAGCAATGATGAAAGGACTTTTTTCACTTCTACTAATTACAAAAACTTTACCATCTGGACATGTGAGGATGTCTGTGAAGCTCTTAATTTTTTACTGAATAATATATTTATTCAATTTGATAATTTAATGTACCAACAGGAAGTTGGTATTCCTATGGGAACTAACTGTGCTCCACTTATAGCAGACTTATTCTTATTCTGTTATGAAAGAGACTTTATGTTATCCTTATCCAAAGAAAATCAGATGGATGTAATTGAAGCTTTCAACAATACCTCCCGTTATTTAGACGATATTTTAAATATTGATAATGAGTTTTTCCCAACCATGATATATAATATATATCCAACAGAACTACACCTATCGAAAGCTAACATCTTGGATACACATGCCTCGTTTCTTGACTTGGACATTTCTATAGAAACTGGTATTATTACTACTAAAATATATGATAAACGAGATGATTATGACTTTGAGATTATAAATTTTCCATGGCTTATTAGTGATATACCGAGAAATACGACATATGGCGTATACCTATCTCAATTAATTAGATATTTCCGGGCGAATACTTATCTAGAGGACTTTAATAAGCGAAACCTTCTACTGACAGGTAAACTGCTAAAGCAAGGCTATCGTTATCATAAATTATGTAAGACGTTTCGTAAGTTTTGCTATAAATATACCGACATTAACTTAAAATATGGCACTAGTGTAAAATCTATGTTAGAGACAGGAATTACTAAACCTAAATTTTATGGCGATTTATTATATAAAATTCGCAAAATTCATAACAGTTGTTACTTTGATCAGTTATTTGTGAAATTAATTAACAAGTTCAAAAGGAAGGGTTATAATCCTGACATAATGAGAACAACTGCAGATAAATTTTTAAGTAAATCAATACTTGATAGATTTGCACACCTATTTTTACTGCACGCCGGACACTAATGTTTTGAGACTAAATGAAGTTATATTTGTAAACCGTACTTGGTACGGCAGGATATTACGGATCACAATGTCTTAGGGGATTATGTTCGGGACTTTGTAGGCATTGACTTTTGCTCTGGAATTAACATGAAGTGTTCCATGCAGTATCTTAAAACTATCGACCAGCCCATTTGTGAATGTTTTGTGTCGTATTATACATACATATTTTTTTGAATTTAAATTAGTGTTGTCCTTGTTTCTTGTTGTTTTGTGATGTTCTCTGTAACCACTTACTTAATTGTTTTTCTCTTGTATATTATCTGTTTATATGGCACAGTCTTGTATAAATAACGTCTCCTTAAGCAGCGTATACTATATCTTTTATTACGTCATTAAAATTGTATGACGTCACCATACCAAGAAAACTTCTATCTACAATACGAATTACATTTTATGACGTCATTTGACTCTACCAAGTAAACTTTTCTTAATATTCGTTGGGTGCAGTCGTGTTTTTGTGTTTTATTTTCTTATTAAACATATTTCTTTTAGTTATAAATTCCATTTCCCTATCAATAATATCTAAGAATTTTTATTAGTAAACACATTATCAAGTTGACTTTTTTTTAAATTGCACTTTGATTTGACATTTTAAGGTTACTTCTATTCTGATGTTACTATTTTAGTTACGGGGAATAAGGTCAGTATAAGGCTGCTTGTTCCTCCGTGCTCGATTAGTTACTGTATGTCTGTTGAAATGTACGTGATGGTTGGTTTATTTTAATGATTAGTTACTGCCTACTTAGTCAATTTATGTATATATGTTGGAAATCAATGACCATATAGCGATAAGGTGTGAGGTTAGCTAGCTGTTAAATCGATTTAAACCCCCAGTATTTTTTACTGACAGTTCCAAGGCTGTAATTCGCTATATGATTGTTGTTTCTGTTTGTGTTATGAATGTTTTATGTTTCCCTTTCCCCTATGCAATTCTGTCACTTTATACAGTGTTCAGAGTGTTTCCTGCCCAATGTTGGCCTATTGTGGCCAGTTGTCTTGAATTGTCCTGTGAGCTTTTCCATCCATTAATTCCCCCCTCCCCTCCTTTTACTGTCCACTTTGATACTCTTAATTATTCCTTATGGTCAGTTGGGCCGTTCCTTGTGCCTCTGTTCCTTAATATGTGTAACGTTTGACCTCTTAGGTGCGTTATGTTTTGTGGATTGTTGTTTTTCCTGAGGTCTGCGTGGGGAGGTATTGTCTTGTGTATGTGGCGTTCCCCGTAGTTACGTATTCTCTCTGTTTTAACCACTACATCACAGCGACCTAACGTCATTTTCGTGTAAATTTAACTTATTAAGGGGATTAAGGTTAGCTACACTTTGGACGTTGTTGGGTTGAAGAGAAATTGCCTTGGTAATTAACGTAATATTTGATTGGTTTACGCAACACTGATATGCAAATAGCAAAACCATGTAAGTACGGCTGCGCCGAAAAAAGAATTATAATAAATACTGCGATAATGTGTTTACAAACAAGCCACAAGACCTATACCAAGCAAGTCAATCCACAACCCAAGCCATCAGCAGCCCAATGCCTTCAGCGCTCACAGCGCTTTGATCACAATTATGCAAGGATTAGCGTGCATATCAATGTAAACTTGAACGATGAAAACCATGCCATAAAATGACTTTATGTCCGGCATGCACATTAAACATGTACAAACAAATATACGAAAATATCGATATGATACCAACAGACGTGCTGAAATAGTCAGTTTTTGTAATTTTTAATTTTCAAATGGGAACACATATGGTGAATGCAGTGAACCAAGAAAAGGCGAATAAAGAGAAGCCAATGCTGCATACATGCAAAGAACACAGCAACACAAAGGTACAAGGAGACATAACATATATAAATACAAGTAAACAAATACGAAGACAAAAATGACAAGACACAAACCTAATCAATTGGTGAAAAAAGTGAGACCATCTTGGAACAGTCAGAGACAAAAACACCAATGGGGTTTTAAACCAGATTGAATGTGGCACCAAATACCACTATTATCGTACCAGCGTAATAATAAGACAACTCCAATCATACCACGAATGTATTTAGTTGAGTTGACCATTTTTGGGAGTTTGCGTAATTTATCACAATATGTTGTACGTTACCGACATAGAAGCATATCTTTATAAAATGTCTAGGGAATGTAAAATAATCCAGCATTTTAATATTTACAATAAGCAAATTAATATTGCTACTCTACACTGGAGTTATGAGACAAAAACAATCATTGCAATCGCATAGCACACTATTCATATATATCACATATTGTAACATTCAAAGAGATGAAGAACCTTGCTAATAAGAAGCGCTGGCATAATAACTTGGTACAAAAATGAATAGCGGAAAAAGGCGCTTCTGTACATTCTCTAAATAATATGGATGTAAGAAATCAAAGAAAATGTTCCTCAGATCACCGTGAGTTGAACTAGCAAAGTTATGGATATCATAGTATAGATACGTATGCTAGTGATGTTTCAAATGAAATACTATTTGGTCAAATTGAAAACAATAATAGGTTTTTTCTTAGTTTAAGAACGCATATTTAATGTATTGAGTTAAACGTGGGTCGATAGTATAAGACTAGATGACACACGCACGCTTATATTTTTCATACATTAACTAAAATGATATGATAGTTATACTTACAAACCCATTCCGGGCATGTGCTGATTTGACCAATGTCTACACAAGCCTTCCACAACCCGTAGCTGTAATCAACATTTGCAAAGGAGAAAGTTGCCCAATGTATTATAGCAGTGGCTAAAATAGCAAGCAGTAAAGTCACTCCAGTGACCACTACAGCTGCGATACCTAATGTATTCACCATTTTAACACAATAATAAGATAGTGTGACTTTCTGTCTCTTGTTGCTTTGTCCTGCCCTAACGTCAACTGTCTATAACACCGCAATGAGATTACGCCTGTCGCAACTAGCTGAGAGATCTATTGAGTTTTCAAAATAAAGGTAAACCTCCGACTGCCAAACTACTGATAACTTTGATATGACGTTGGTGAACATTACCTGTGTGTTTGTTTTGGTGTTGTGCATAACAACGTCTAGTTTTATCGATTTGATCAATTTACACATTGGCTGGTTTTAATTTGCCAATGCATGTTTGGCCACTATTTCGTTCAGTCACAATGCATATTTGAGAGGACTGCAATGCACTTCATGTGAAAAGGTCCACAGCAACAAAGACTTGCGTTTAAAAAAATCTGTCAGTTCTTAACCTACCTGAAATAGTGCAGAGGACATATTTCAGACTGAAGTGTTTCAATGAGTAATATGAGAAACGGTTTATTCACTTGGTACATTTAAATATTGAACTCAAATCAGTCGTCACCACTTTATCACTTAATGTTTATACACACAACGAATGACCACTACATCCGAAACAAATTCCGTGAATTATTTGTCAAGGAAGCGAGATGCAGTCATTCAACACGCATTTTACTGCACATAGTCAGTAATGGAACGTCTTAAGATGATATTGCTTATGCAGATAGGTTCACTGATTGCATTATGTTGTCAAAATTGCCTCAGTATCATCGCTGTACATTTATAAACCTACTCCGTCATCGACCTAAGTATCAGTTCCATTTTGTGTTACAGTTTTTAAATAACTTTTCTTAGGTCAAATTGTCTTTTCAACTAGATGCTACGCTGGGATATCACCCGTAAGGTCCTGGATCAATTCCCGGGAGTGGCTAGTTATGATTTCCGCGATATTTAGCTACGGTTATTCTGGCCTCCACCTCTGAATCATGTGGAGAAGTATTGGGTCCATGTAACTAACTGATAAGATTTGCCATTTCATTGAAAGTAACAATGATGATGCGATTGAAAGATTTCAATCGACTTTTAGCTTGGCCGGTATGAATACTTCAAGTTAGCCCCCAGTAAAATGAAATTGATTTCATATTACCCCCGGGGATAACCTGAACCTGATTTCATAATACCACGTTTTTCAAGTATCCTGATAAACGTAATTATAATAATCCGTACATATGGTTTGCATATATATTTTTTATCTCTTTCTTACATGACAGTGTATAAAGATCACTTTTTAACAGTATTGCGATCATGCCATATAAGGAATATTTAATACTTCAAGTATGGTAAATATGGGATGACATTTTTGAAATGTTGCGGATATAAATGTATTTCGTCTTTTAGCAATGTTAAGTGAATGTGAGATACGAGAAGCTCTTGATAAATGAAGTGGTAGTCATATATGAGTGGTCATATATTACTGGGTTTATTAAACGAGTTTTCTGGTAACTATGTAAACACGCCCTCGTAGAGGTTGTTACACTTTTCGGAGTTTAATGAATTAAAGTCTTTTCATTTTTTACTGTAAGAATTATAGAAAATAATACACCCATGGGTATTAAATATTACACTATTGCGACTTATAAAGAAGTTACTTATAAATGCAACAAGATATAGATCTAATGTAATGCCATTTCTACTGTTTTACCATTTTAGATAATGTATACATGTATCACATAATTGCAAGACAGCGTGTTGTCATTACAAGAAAATCATGATCGTTGCTCGCCTTTATTATGATATTAATTGTATTTTCGTGTTAACGTATAATATAATTGTTTTGTTAAATATTTCTGGTAAAACGACAAGACAGTCATGTCTATATAGTTCCCTTCAAATATACCTACTCGGGGATCTGTTTTCGAAGCACGTGTTCGTATATTGCACTTTTTTGCTAAAATAGCGGCTAAATACGCACACCTTAGTAGGTTCCGAATATAGCAACAAAGACCACGTCATTGCTAAATCCTGTCAGATATTGAGATTCATTTCTACATTTTCTCTGTTCTTTTTTGACATAATATACCGCTATTCTAAAATGTAGTACAAGGTCCATAACTCTATCACTATTTGCCAATCAACATGTCAGTACAGTTTGGAGACTTTGGGGCAACTACTTTAATGTGTCAAGGGCTATAACTCTGCAGTTACTCGTACGATACACAAATACATTCATGTACACCTATTTATTATTTGTTCCAAAGTTGGTGATTTGCTGTCACATAGTTCATCTGCTGAGTGCCTGTCACAATATGATCAAGTATGTATTTGGACTCAATCAAGGGCTGCCATTTTTGCCATTATAGACCCGATACAAAAATTAAACCATGTGCACATCTTCACTTGCCAATTAACCTGCCAAATGGTACTACAGTATTTCCAGCACATGCGTACGGCACTATGCCACATACTAATGTTTGTATTACTCTAACAGTACTATTATAGCTTTTAATCCATACCATGATTTGACCATGATTGCGCTTGTAAACTGCTTCTCAATATACTTCGGTTTATTTCATTTAAGTCCAGTTAGCCATATAGCCCATGAGGACAAACACATATATACATGTATACAAACATACATCTATGAGACGGAGAAGGGAACTATAACACATATTAAAACACATACGGTAACAAACTGAAAATGACTATGAAATAAAACATACATGCGATAGAGAACAAACATGTGTATGAAATAATAATACACGTAAATACGCGTATATATACTATATTATCAGTCATTACCACATTATCGTAACAAATGTGTAAGTATCAATAGTGCTATACTGTATATAAATTTATATAATGCAATATGTGTATTAAGTGTTAACTTCTTATCTAAATATAACATTGCCACGTGCAATATCTGTACATCCATTTTGTATAGTCGGTGAAAAACATTTAAAACAAAGTGTATAATATGTTTAGTTTTATAATAATATTACAATTTTAATTAAATAGATTTTCGTATTTTCATATACATGTAGCTCCTCCTCTTCCTCCCGACGATCTATATTCGAAGGGAGTCATATAGGGTGTGGCATAGCCACTCAATTAGAATGTAAACATATTTTTGACAATCATTTCATCGATATTTCGAGATATTATGCCGTTATTAATCAGGGAATAAATATCCCACTGAACGAGGCAGGCTCGTAACAATCGGTCCGCGAAATTCATCATGGCTCTAAGAACATCGTTAGATAGAACTCAATCAGATCTCGAATATAACCAACTCCTGATACTTTGTTAGGCGTTCGGTCTGGTTATGGACTAAACGATTGCAATGCTCGGGGTCCTATCTTTGTCGCTGTAAAGTCTAATTTTAAAATTGTCGTTATTGCCTTGTATGACATTCCAAAAGGTGTGTTTGCTTTCAAAATATTATTTTTGTAACCGCTCCCCTAATGTATATACATGTACATTCATTTTAATGCACGCATTCTTAAATATGAAAATCTGCATTGTCCCAAGTTCAGATTTGAAAATCTACAAATCGGCTGGCGTTCCTCAATAATTATGTTTTATGAATTGATGTACGTGTTTTTTATCACTCCTATAGTTATTATATTTGCTCATAAACTTTAAAAGACGCCTGTAGTATAACTGTGCATTGACTTGATTAACGTTTTGCGGGGATGATTAATCACAATTCTGCAGCACGACACGCAAGTAAACAAAAATCAAACTTAATATAATTGCTGTATTCAGACAAATACAACAACCCGACTTTTTTACTGACTGAAAAGCTTTTACATGCACTTGTAACATAAAACCAAATTTTGCTCAATACACACACACTGCAATAAAACCAAACATAACGTATGATACAGAGATGAGTGACGGATGATTAATCGAAACTCTGCATTTCAAGTTTAGACATGGTATGTTATGACATTGCTGTTGTAATCTTTTTAATCAAGTGTTTTTCGCGTTTTCGGAAAACGATTCTATTAAGCCAAGGTCACTTTAGCACTCTACGTTTCAAAAATTCGTAAACCGTGGTTATAATTTATGAAGTAATAGATAAGTAGACATAGAGAAAATAGTATTCAAGTTTTCGTTTAAAATTCTTTACACTGGAACCCCTTTAAACCGGAAGAGCTCGGGAACGAACAAAATTTCCGGTTTAAAGGGGTTTCCGGACTAAAGGCGTTTTGAGAACCGGACAATAATCGGAACATTTTCTTTTCAAATATGGACATTTGGATTTTTATTTTGTTTAGTAGTGATTTGTATAAAATATCCATAAAACTATTAAATCTGAATGTGAAAATCTGACTAAAAATACATTAATAAACTTCTATTCATTTCAATATCGAAATTGCAGAATAAATTGATCATTTAAATAATCTGTATACCCAATTTCAGAAATACAATTTGTCAAAATAGAGGGGTTTGGATTATAGAAAATGTCCAGTCATTCATCTGCTAGTATCCAAGTGCTACTGCACTCGGTCAATATATTCTCCCCACTTTTCACTTTTAAAACGCACACTTACATTTGTAACAATTCGTGTCAAAGAACATTAAGCCGAAACACAGTCTTAAAGTGCTTCAGCCTATCTTGCCCATCTGAACGTAAATCATTTGAACCGGCTTCATACAGTGCTGTTGCTACATTGCCTGAGTCAACTTTAATATGAACAATCGCTATAAATATGTAATACCGATTAAAAATATTGTTTTATCTTGTTATGCAAGGTCAAAACTTGTAAAACCCACTGCTTGTTAAATCAAAGCGCTGTTAGCGCTGTTAGCGCTGAAGGCCTGGGGCTGCAGATAGCTGAATTGAATTGTGGATGTGCTTGCCCTGTGTACATCTAGTTACTTGTTTGTAAACAAATTATCATATTAACTACTGTATTTCCATATTAAGTTACCAGTATTTTTCCATTTGTTATTTTGTGCAATAACTATACAGGTCAGTATATCTTGTGCATCAGTGATAACCCTAACCCTGGTTTAAATGTCCAGAAAGATGACAATTTGAAGAAACAAAAATTATAACAAGCAGTCACACATGTATCCGGTATGGCTAATAGTTTCAATGTTCAAGTTTCCGTTTGATTATCTCCATTTATCAAGGTTTAATAGTGAGAATTGCATGTTTGCTAATAGAACATTTTTATTTCTAAAACTACCTAGACATACTCCGGATTAGTATAAATATGGGTATTTCCTTTAACCCTGCGGTAAAAAAATATACCGGTAAAAAATATACCGCTAGACGATAGCCTTGCCATGTGTTTTGACAAGTTTATCAATATACACTGTATAGTAAATTTGTACAAGCAGAATGACTTTTGATGATGTTTTACATTCCGTTAAATGCACACAAAATTCTGTTAAGTATTTTTTTAAAACAAAAGTATTTTTGGAAAGGAGAGAAAGTAGACAAGATTTATAAATAAGGTTATAAATTAATAAGGTTGCCGTCATATAGTACAGACGACAATATTTCATAGCAAGCATATCGCTGAAATTGTTCATGTATGCTACCATTTAGCATTGCAATAAATAATTGAATGTAAACAAGACAACCGCTGTTTAAATCCAGTGGATGGGGTATGGTTCCGATCGTAGTTTTATCCGTCAGTTTAAACTGTATCTACAACGTTAAAAGTAGGATTAACATATTTCGCTCACACAGGCTGCACATGTCCCAGACCCTGCACTGCTCCTGTGGTGTCTCTGGATACACAGTTGAGCGTGTCTTGCAGAGATGTCACCTGCTGGAACCATAAAGGAGAAGAGTGTGGCCCGACTACAAGTCCTTACACCAAAAACTCTACGGAAATCAATACAACCTGAAGAAGAATGCGGCATTAATCGCTACCTATGGGATGATGGTGTATACGGTGTACTCTCACTGGCAACCAGGAGAAGCAGGTGGTGGAAACAGCGAAGACTGTGCGGCGTACGCTGCCCACCGTGACTATTTCTGGAATGATTATCCATGTACTGAGATTACATCCTGTTTGTGAAGTGACGTAGGTACCATCGATTTATGCTTCATATGGTTATAGCATACAGAAATTAATAGATGATCAATTTGCACATTATATTTTGTTTTCTGTTTAATGATCACTTTCAACATTTGGAAAATAAGTATTGCTCTTAGATTTTAGTAAATTTTGACTATTTGAGCTGTAAGTAAGTCAACGCAATATAAATTAATCAATGATAAACAAGAAATGTCTTTAAATAAAAATAAACGGCGTAGATAGAATGATGTCTGCCGGTATGTTAAATGAAATAATGTTTTTACACGTTGAAAAATAAAATAAAATGCTTAAACATATTAATTACTTTCCGGCAAAATTTGAACTGCTAACGAACGCAAATCTTACGAAAACCCCGTTTGGTGCCGCTAAGGTGAACGAAAATCCCGTTTGGTGCCTCTTGGGTGAAAATATAATTGGTAATATTCTAAAAAATCCGCTTCGAGGAAAGCATTTGGTTGGTCAAAAATGTAGGTCAAAATCAATGTTATACATCTACGCCGAAAAACAAGTGAACAGGTTTAACAATGTCAAAATGGTTTAGCGTAAATATTTCCTGTGCGTTATCGGTACCATTCATTTGTACCATAGATAACGAATTTTGTAAAGATCTTCTATTCCTCAATAAGCGACGCCGTTAGAGCATTAATCTTATTGACTTGTTTTGAATGTGTGTTATATTTCCCTTTCACTTTATATAGTGTTCAGGTTATTATCTGCCCAGTTTTGGCCTATTGTTGCCAGATGTCTTGACTTGTCCTGTGATCTTTTCCATGCATTAATTCTCCCCCCACTGTTTGTCCTCTTTGATTCTCCTAGTTTTTCCTTATTGTATACCAGGCCATTCCTTGCGGCTCTGTTCCCTAACGGATGTACCCTTTAGCTGCCTCAAGTGCCTTATGTTTTATGGATTGTTATTTTTCCAGAGGTCTGTGTGGAGAGGCCCTGCCTTTTGTATGTGGCGTTAACATTGTAACAACCTATTGTCTCTCTCTTTTGATGTGCGTTTCATAAATAATCCTCAGTCTAAAAATTTATAGCAAACTTAGGACTGTCTTAAGACAAATTTTAAGACCGATTCAGAGAATGTCATCCAGTGAGTTGCATGCCTTAGCAGAGGCATGCAATGACAACCTCTTTATTATTAATTTGAAAGCAAACTTTTCTATAATGTTACTCATGCTAGAAAACAAGCTGTGTAGGACAGCATTAACGAAAGGTAAGTTGTTCGGCCATCCCAAAGATATAATATTCATGGTCCTTTCTCCACCTTTCGGCCTATTATTACTGTTTTAGTATTGTTCTATTACTGACTTGTTCCGTGATGTATTTCATTACATTTTCGACCTTATTGTCCCCCTATTCTCTTTATAACCTGTTGTATTGTGGACTGTTGTTTTACCTGGGGTCTGTGTGACGTTAAGTATAATAGAACAATTTTTCAGTTTTATATGGCGATCAGCTGACATCGTCAGATTTCCTGGAATTAATTAACAATCAGTACTGACAACTTCCCAACGTGAATCAGAGGTGGAAGACAAATGACCGTCGCCAAATGTCATGATAGGAAATAAGCTGCTCATCCCGAGATTCGAACCAGAACATACAGCGTGACAGTCTAACGCTCTAAGCACTGAGCTAACCGGGCGAGCTCAATATTTGAATTATAAAGGTACATGTATTTGTCCTTGTTTATGTTACATTTAGGGGACAGCTTATGTGTTTATCTTCATGTGATAAATAGTATGTTTGTATTTTCAGACCAGAAAATACCGAGATAATTGGATAAAAGTTCTGTGCCATGTATTCCACTGGATTAAAAAACTAAAAGATCTCTGGAAAATTCACGCGCGTTTTGTTCTTCTACTGTGTGGTTCAATGTGTTGTATGTGTGTTTATATTAACGGTTGCAATCAAATGTTACCACAAAACATGACAACAATTTATATGTATATAGATAATTTAATTTTTATATCATCTTCATTTATTTACATACGCAGAAACATTATACACACATCAAACTGTTAGTCATGATCACAATCATCCAATATTGAATTTACAAATATTCACCTTTCGAATATAATGATAACAAGAATTCTCTCGAAAAAGTTGGTCGGCGCAATTTGAAGGTTAAGATTTGTTGTACTCTGTATGATTATATAAATATATGTTCTATCTTTGCCTACCAACATTACTCTAATGTTGATATAACTCGTATAGTATTTTATTAATGTAGCTATGAATAATCTTACATGTTGTTAGATGCTAAACAACTTTATTTTTTGTAAATCGTCTGAATTATACTTCATTTCTTCATATTGTGTATGTTGTATAATTGTAAATATGTTATTTATGTTCTCCTCTGTTTGACATTTCCGTCCAGTTGAGGACAATGATCTGTATAGAGTATGCCTAATAAACTGAATTGAATTGAAATTGAATTGGATACCAATTAAACACAGGTGTATTCTGGTCACATTATAGTAATTAACCTTGAAATTGTTTGATATATAAGACGAACAAGTATTGGGTTTTACATCGTGCATTTTACAACATATTGTCATACACAATAGTAATTGGTATTATATTCATTCATCTAGATTGAAATACCACAGATCTATACACTTTTCGATTCATTTCACATGAATTGAAAAAATGTCGGGTTTCCTCCTATGCTACGATTGACTAAATTGTTTTTACTATTCTTATAAATCACACTGTAATAGTCATTGTATATATTTATTATCACAGAAAATTTAAAAGTTTTAGTCTTTATTCATTATTTTGCACACGATGAACAGAGCACCTCCTACCCATGCCAGTAGCCATGCAACGATATCTAAGGCGAAACAAGCCCCATAATCAGCGCCCTCTACCATAAGCTTATCAGCATAAACTGCAAATCCTATCATCAGAAAGAGACCTGAAAAACAAGAAAGATAACTCTTTGTATATCAGCAACTAATTCAACGAGATTAGTCTCCCTTACGTTTGAACTGTCGGTATTCTCCATTTGTTACCCGGTTAAAATAACTAGTTGATCGACATGAGCAAATGAGACATGGTGGAGTCTAAGGACAAAATCAATAATATGGATTGAATCATCTTTGTTAGTAAGATAGTAAGATTAAACATCACCAGTTGCAGAAAAAGTTTATATTTAACGCAGCTTTTTGTTTGCTGACAGTCCTGTGCGTCATTGAAACGCTGATTTCTGTGCGTTTTAATCAAATAAAAATCGTAGCCGGAGTTATGTCGATCTATATCATGATTATTGTGATAGTTCTATAATTGTGTGACAAATACCTGCAGCAATATCTAGTCCACCGGCAACAAAAAAAAGAATCTTCATTTCTTTCATTACAAATAACACCAGAATACCACAAACAAGGGAGGCAACTGTTATCAAAATGCCGAGAATCATCATGGCACGTACAGATTGGTAGTCTGTCTTAGCATCCCCAGCCACTGAAATATAGATACAAATATAAATACGGTGATGTTCTTAAAATTAAATGATAATGAAGATGACCACGGTGAAATTGAATACTATACTGATGATTGTAACACGAATGATGACTATTCTGACGATGCTGATTATTTCAACCATGAGTATGATAAATGTGTTGGTGGTGTGGTTAATGATGATAAATACAGCGACTGAGAAATCGATGCTACCGTTGGCGGTCACTACAACTATGATCTTGATGGTTATATTGATGACATTGTCGTTGATGAAGATTGAGACATTGTCACATATCGCTTATAGTTACATCTTATCTTAATTTAAGGAAATAGATCAGTTTCTTCCATGGTATAAAATATAAACAAGAAGGCTTCAACAACAACAACAACATCAGCAGCAACACGATCATCAACAACAACCACCGCAACAACAACAACACATTCATCACCACCTACCAACATCAACAACAACCACCGCAACAACAAAAACACATTCATCACCACCTTCCAACATCAACATCAACAACAACCACCGCAACAACAAAAACACATTCATCACCACATTCCAACATCAACATCAACAACAACCACCGCAACAACAAAAACACATTCATCACCACCTTCCAGCATCAACATCAACAACAACCACCGCAACAACAAAAACACATTCATCCCCACCTACCAACATCAACAACAACAAAAACCACCGCAACAACAAAAACACATTCATCCCCACCTACCAACATCAACAACAACAAAAACCACCGCAACAACAACAACGCAAACATCACCACCTATCAACATCAACATCAACAACAACCACCGCAATAACAACAACAAAAACAGCACCACCTACCAACATCAACATCAACAACAACCACCGCAACAACAACAACACAAACATCACCACCTCCCAACATCAACATCAACAACAACCACCGCAACAACAACAACACAAACATCACCACCTACCAACATCAATATCAACAACAACAACACAAACATCACCACCTACCAACATCAACATCAACAACAACCACCGCAACAACAACAACACATTCATCACCACCTACCAACATCAACATTAACAACAACTACCGCAACAACAACAACACAAACATCACCACCTACCAGCATCAACATCAACAACAACCTCCACCACAACAACAACACAACATTACCACCTACCAACGTCAACATCAACAACAACCACCGCAACAACAACAACACAAATATCACCACCTACCAACATCAACAACAACCACCGCAACAACAACAACACAAACATCACCACCTACCAACATCAACAACAACCACCGCAACAACAACAACACAAACATTACCACCTACCAACATCAACATCAACAACAACCACCACAACAACAACAACACAAACATCACCACCTACCAACGTCAACAACAACAACAACCGCAACAACAACAACACAAACATTACCACCTACCAACATCAACAACAACAAACACCACCGCAACAACCACTGACGATTAACATATCGTTTAAATACCCTTATTGAAGCAGCAGCAATAGTATCGAAACTAATATTCGGACTGCTAGGAATTCGTACAAAAGACACCAATGTCTTTCGACCAAAACGTTTGTTACATGGTATGATAAAATAAACAATAATATAGCTATTATTGTAGTTTCAATTCATAAAGCAATCGAACAGTATGTCATTCCTGCAAGTACTAGGGACAGTATACTTTGAAAAGAATCATTCGTTTCACACTAATGAATTCTATTCAGACAAATTTGTGAACGTGTTAAACTCCCTGTTTGTAACCAAAATTTGTTTACGACATTCGCCGTGCTAGCAATCAATGAATATGTTGAGTCAGGAGTAAAAATGAATACATCCATTGTGGTTTAAGTTTATACACGTCGAAACATGTTGCCTCGCAATTCTAATTTATTTAAGTGGGTGTCGATCTATGGCTGTCTGTGCAAATAAATGATTACTTTAGTGTATGACTGATCTAAAAAATATCACCAGTAGTGATTAAAATAAAGTCATGTTTTAGGAACATCGAAGTCGAGTAAGCCCGACGATTACTTCGTGTTTGTAAGACATGAGTTATCTCTTATAAGTGGCTTATAGTCCTTTAACTGCCTTCACTGCCTGTCCTCTATCAGACTTGTTGTGTCAATTTCAATAAACAAAGTATTAAGAAATCATATACACTTGGTTTTATAAATAGTTAATTGTTATCTGTATTTAGAATTTGTCATGGCAGCAAATACACATTCAATAAACATTTAAGAGCTGATAACGGAATAAATAGGATATTGCGAGTACCATCGTTTGACCAACAGGCGCTTGGGATTTGTCTTGACTTGAGTGATGGTAAAACTGAGTGTAGGACAGTGACGTTAATCCTGTGTATTAGTCATGAGGGCGTGTCATACATTCCTTGTGTATAAGTGACATGCCCCTCCGCATGTGTTGTATTTATGACGCTATGCATTTGTCCGATTATTGGCGCGCAGGAATAGGCCAGACTGTGGTCTTCATAAAATGCATAATAATATGCTACAGGGAACGGCACACAACCTCCGAGAAAACAACAGTCAGTAAAACATCAACATTTAAGGAGGTAAAAGATAAAATACGCAAGGGAACAGGGGCGCAAGGAATGGCCAGGCCGACAATAATGTTCAAATAAGGTAAATTAATAAGGCCAAACAGGAGGAAAAGGGGAAGAGGAATTAATGAATGGATAACACGTTGGTATTATTAACTTTCCGTTTGACCTTCAGTTAACAGGTATTCCACGCATCTACTTTTTTATGAATCAATGCCAGGCGATAGAAATCATTGCATAAATGTATTACCCCATCTCTTATATAATTCATATACAATATGTGACTCAACAGTGCCCGATTTTTAGCCGATTTTCGCTGTTATATTTTCATCATGTAAAATATTGCATAATATCCGTATTGAATAATCTTTTAAATGACAAATGTTTCAAGTCTTATTGACATAATTCGATTGAATTCATTTGATATTGAGAAATTGATCGAAAAATTCGAAATATATAGTGACGTAACATCGCAGACATCATACAATAATGGCCGCTCCTAGATCTAGCATGCACGAATAAGTTATGTTTCCTTCTTTCCAAATAATGAAGTAAATGAATTATATTAAAGATAATTATTTCTGGCTCTTCTGAACCTATATGTTAGAACGGTCGTCATCCAGTATTGTTGTAATATAGGTTAATATATACCAGAACCATTCCAATGTATTGCCTATTAAAACATCTTGTTTATCATATTAAAAACAGACAAAACTGGTAAAACACCCGCTTGAAAAAAAAAGATAATAGACAGTTCTTTGGTTGGCAAATACAGAGTCATACTGTATTACTGTTTCCTTTGATAATGCTCATTTATTAATATTTTCATTATATAGTTTTCTTGTTTGTTTAGGCACACAAATGAAAACAAAGGAGCGTAATACATTATTGAGTTTATTAAACGTGTTTGTGGAAAACAATAAAAGCTCTTCAAAGTCTCAATCGTTACCGTTTACTGAAAACGAGTTTCATAAACTAAGTTTTCCGAAAATGACAAAAACTCACAAATTCATCGTTTTCGAAAAACTCGGAGCTTTATTAAACGTGTTTGCGGAAAACGATAAAATCTCTACAAAGGGCTCAATCTTTACCGTTTACTGAAAACGAGTTTCATAAATTCAGTTTTCTGAAAATGATAAAAACTCGCAAATTCATCGTTTTCGTTTTATAAATTCAAACCCTTTTGGCCAATCATGCTTTACCGAATATATATTGCATACTTTGTTTTATGTCAAGTTATTGTATACATACATCGATGAGTTTCTATTTGTGCAATAACGTTCGGGTTTTTGGCGTGGGGTTCAGTCCCAAGGTCCTTAGAGGCCTGGGTACGCGCTACAAAGTAGTTCAAAATGGACCACTTTAACTGTATCTAACACAAGGGGAACAATGACCAGTGTTAAATTTATTAGACCAGCCTACATAGTTAGTGTTTTAAGTAATATATAGTTCTATATAGCTCAATGATTAATAACTTTCATTTCGAAACTACTGAATTAATGCAATTATACTTCAGTCGGATTCATAAAACTACCCCGCTCAATGTATGGAAGATATTTTTGTAATATGTATAAAGTTAACTCTGAATGGGGGCTGCAATTGAACAAAAAGAAATAAAACATAGAAGTGGAATGCAATGGGAATGTAAAATGTTACTTCAATTCTGATTTTATCAATTTGTTCAAAGCTTATTATGTGTATTTCGAAAGCGTTTGAGGTATCGTGGTATTGAGTTGTCTTTCATCATTTACCACTGGATGTGCTCGATTATTTTACTGCAAGAATTTACTAATCATGTACATCAATGTGAAATAATATTGTCATTACTGTCAATCGTGCTTAAAAACGTGTTGTGTTCACAAGGCATTCGGTTGATATTCGAACTTAATACATTGCAGTGTTTCAACTTGACGTGACACAATACACTTACGCATCTTTCCATTTAATTATGGAGATATTCATGGAATTTACATGCATACAAAGAAATATTATCCATTAACAAATAATACACGAATGATTAAAATTTCCAAATGACATTATCATTAGGTCCAGTTTATCACAGCTGGAGATGTTGTAACTGTTCTGAACGGTGGCACATACGTCATACAATGATGTTAGACTTTGAAAGTGTGATTGCTTGTCATAAGATTTGTTTCTTCAAATTGCAAACTTTCTTGTCAATGATTTGTGTTACACCAGCTGTTACAGTAGTAATATTGATATAAAATCATGTTTTGAGGAACACAAAAAGTCGGTCAATGGCGCTACCGAGATTGCAAAATATTGTACTAGATAGTCTATGAAAGCCATTCAAAAACAAAAACTAAAATTTTACTATAACTCAACAATAAATCACTGACGGAAAAGATACACTGACTTGTATTGTCCCGCACACAATAACTTGAGATAAATGTAAACAAGAAATATCTTGAAAAAAGGTGGTCGGCGCAATTTGAAGGTAAAGATTCCTCGAGCAACATAAAACTTTGCCGAGATGCTGGTCAATCCCGATCCAAAATGGATTTCGGTAAACTCAACGGAATTCAGTGGATCTCGGTAAGGTAACGTACTCTTTATCGAAAGTTTAACCAGTCCGCGTCAAGGTTACAAACGTTGTTCGGTTGAAGAGAAATTGCCTTGGTAATTAACGTAAGATTTGATTGGTTTACGCAACACTGATATGCAAATAGCAAAACCATGTTAGTACGGCTGCGCCGAAAATAGAATTATAATAAATACTGCGATAATGTGTTTACAAACAAGCCACAAGACCTATACCAAGCAAGTCAATCCACAACACAGCCATCAGCAGCCCAATGCCTTCAGCGCTCACAGCGCTTTGATCAGAATTGTGCAAGGATTAGCATGAGTATCAATGTAAACTTGAACGATGAAAACCATGCCATAAAATGACTTTATGTCCGGCATGCACATTAAACATGTACAAACAAATATACGAAAATATCGATATGATACCAACAGACGTGCTGAAATAGTCAGTTTTTGTAATTATTAATTTTCAAATGGGAACACATTTGGTGAATGCAGTGAACCAAGTAAAGGCGAATAAAGAAGTCGAGAAGCCACATAGATACAAAGTACACAGCAACACAAAGGTACAAGGAGACATGAAAGATATAAATACAAGTAAACAAATACAATGACAAAAATGACAAGACACAAACCTAATCAATTGGAGAAAAAAGTGAGACCATCTTGGAACAGTCAGTGACAAAAACACCAATGGGGTTTTAAACCAGATTGAATGTGGCACCAAATACCACTATTATCGTACCAGCGTATTAATAAGACAACTCCAATCATACCACGAATGTATTTAGTTGAGTTGGCCATTTTTGGGAGTTTGCGTAATTTATCACAATATTTTGTACGTTACCGACATAGTAGCATATCTTTATAAAATGTCTAGGGAATGTAAAATAATCCAGCATTTTAATATTTACAATAAGCAAATTAATATTGCTACTCTACACTGGAGTTATGAGACAAAAACAAACATTGCAATCGAATAGCACACTATTCATATATATCACATATTGTAACATTCAAAGAGATGAAGAACCTTGCTAATAAGCAGCGCTGGCATAATAACTTGGTGAAAAAAATGAATAGCGGAAAAGAAGCGCTTCTGTACATTCTCTAAATAATATGGATGTAAGAAATCAAAGAAAAAGTTCATCAGATCACCGTGAGTTGAAATAGCAAAATTATGGATATCATAGTATAGATACGTATGCTAGTGATGTTTCAAATGAAATACTATTTGGTCAAATTGAAAACAATAATAGGCGTATTTTCTTTGTTTAAGAACGCAGATTTAATTCATTGAGTTAAACGTGTGTCGATAGTATGAGCAAGAATAGATGACACACGCACGCTTATATATTTCATACATTAACTAAATGATATGATAGTTATACTTACAAACAATTTCCGTGCAACTGTCTTGACAACTCTTCCACAACCCGGAGCTGTAATCAACATTTCCAAAGGAGAAAGTTGCCCAATGTGTTATAGCAGTGGCTAAAATAGCAAGCAGTAAAGTCACTCCAGTGACCACTACAGCTGCGATACCTAATGCATTCACCATTTTAACACAATAATAAGATAGTGTGACTTTCTGTCTCTTGTTGCTTTGTCCTGCCCTAACGTCAACTGTCTATACCACCGCAATGAGATTACGCCTATTGCAACTAGCTGAGATATCTATTGAGTTTTCAACATAAAGTTAAACCTCCGACTGCCAAATTTCTGATAACTTTGATATGACGTTGGTGAACATTACCTGTGTGTTTGTTTTGGTGTTGTGCATAACAACGTCTAGTTTTATCGATTTGATCAATTTACACATTGGCTGGTTTTAATTTGCCGATGCATGTTTGGCCACTATATCGTTCAGTCACAATGCATATTTGAGAGGACTGCAATGCACTTCATGTGAAAAGGTCCACAGCAACAAAGACTTGCGTTTAAAAGAATCTGCCAGTTCTTGACCTACCTGAAATAGTGCAGAGGATATATTTCAGACTGAAGTGTTTAAATGTGTAATATGAGAAACTGTTTATTCACTTCATTTAAATATTTAACTCAAATCAGCTGTCACCACTTGATCACTTAATGTTTACACACGCAATGAATGACAACTACACCCGAAACAAATTCCGTGAAGTATTTTGTCAAGGAAGCGATATATTTTCCAGTCATTCAGCACGCATTTTACTGCACATAGTCAGTAATGGAACGTCTTAAGATGATATTGCTTATGCGGATAGGTTCACTGATCGCATTATGTTGTCAAAATTGCCTCAGTATCATCGCTGTACACTTATAAACCTACTCCGTCATGGACCTACGTATCAGTTCCATTTTGTGTAACAGTTTTTAAATAACCTTTCTTAGGTCAAATTGTCTTTTCAACTAGTTGCTACGCTGGGATGTCACCCGTAAGGTCCGGGATCAATTCCCGGGAGGTGCTAGTTATGATTGCCGCGATATTTAGCTACTTTTAGCTAGGCCGGTATGAATATTTCAAGTTAGCCCCCAGTAAAATGAAATCGATTGCATATTACCCCCGGGGTTAACCTGAACCTGATTTCATGTTACCACGTCTTTCATGTATCCTGATAAACGTAATTAGAATAATCCGTACATATGGTTTGCATATATATTTTTTATCTCTTCCTCACATGACAGTGTATAAAGATCACTTTTTAACAGTATTGCGATCATGCCATATAAGGAATATTGGTAGTCATATATGAGTGGTCATTACTGGGTTTATTAAACGAGTTTTCTGATAACGATATAAACACGCCCTCGTAGAGGTCGTTACGCTTTTCGGAGTTTAATGAATTAAAGTATTTTCATATTTCACTGTAAGAATTATCGAAAATAATACACCCATGGGTTTTAAATATTACACTGTTACTTATAAATGCAACAAGATAAAGATTTAATGCAATGCCATTTCTACTGATTTACCATTTTAGATACTTTATACATGTATCACATAATTGCAAGACAGCGTGTTGTCATTGCAAGAAAATCATGATCGTTGCTCGCCGTTATTATGATATGCATAGTATTTTCGTGTTAACGTAATATAATTTTGTTAAATATCTCTGGTAAAACGCCAACATAGTCATGTGTATATAGCTCCCATCAAATATACCTACCCGGGGATCTGTTTTCGAAGCACGTGTTCGTATATTGCACCCTTGCTAAAATAGCGGCTAAATACGCACACCTTAATACGTTCCGAATATAGCAACAAAGACCACGTCATTGCTAAATCCTGTCAGATATTGAGATTCATTTCTACATTTTCTCTGTTCTTTTTTGACATAATATACCGCTATTCTAAAATGTAGTACAAGGTCCATAACTCTATCACTATTTGCCAATCAACATGTCAGTACATTTTGGAGACTTTGGGGCAACTACTTTAATGTGGCAAAGGCTATAACTCTGCAGTTACTCGTACGATACACTAATACATTCATGTACACCTAATTATTATTTGTTCCAAAGTTGGTGATTTGCTGTCACATAGTTCATCCGCTGAGTGCCTGTCACAATATGATCAAGTATGTATTTGGACTCAATCAAGGGCTGCCATTTTTGCCA
This sequence comes from Mactromeris polynyma, assembly GCA_032209605.1. Lineage (NCBI taxonomy): Eukaryota > Metazoa > Mollusca > Bivalvia > Venerida > Mactridae > Mactromeris > Mactromeris polynyma. The sequence goes on from JASFXZ010000046.1 coordinate 534,430, forward strand.
TTATAGACCCGATACAAAAAAAAACCATGTGCACATCTTCACTTGCCAATTAACCTGCCAAATGGTACTACAGTATTTCCAGCACATGCGTACGGACACTATGCCACATACTAATGTTTGTATTACTCTAACAGTACTATTATAGCTTTTAATCCATACCATGATTTGACCATGCTTGCGCTTGTAAACTGCTTCTCAATATACTTGAGTGTATTTCATTGAAGTCCAGTAAGTCATATGGCTCATGAGGACAAACATATATTTACATGAATACAAACATTCATCTATGAGACGGAGAAGGAAAACTATAACACATATTCAAACATAGAACATAACAGAACTTTTATTTCGAATTTGAGCAAAGCTCCTCATCCATACAACATATGTACAGCATATTGTCAAGGTACAAACACAATAGCAAATTAGTATAGTAAAGTAATGAAGAAAAAAAACAGCAACAAAAAAACATATATGAAAACATGATAATGATTCACAACAATGTGTGTGTGTGTGAGAGTGAAGGAAATAAATTGAACCTTTCAAAATGAAATAAAAAATAAGATAAAGTAAAACATCACACTTAGACTATAGATATATATAATAATAATAATTGCTCTATTGAAGTATTTTTTTTCTAATGTTCATTGCACAGTTTATGAAACACGCTAAATGAATATCCTAATATTTCGAAGACAGCAATTGAATTAATTTAAACATATAAGGTTGCAAACTGAAAACGACTATGTAATAAAACATACATGCGATAGAGAACAAACATGTGTATGAAATAATAATGCATATAAATACGCGTATATATACTATATTATCAGTCATTACCACATTATCGTAACAAATGAGTAAGTATCAATAGTGTTATACTGTATGTAAATTTGTCTAATGCAATATGTGTATTTATTGTTAACTTCTTATCTAAATATAACATTGCGACGTGCAATATTTGTACATCCATTTTGTATAGTCTTTGAAAAACATTTAAAACAAAGTGTATAATATGTTTTGTTTTATTATAATATTACAATTTTAATTAAATAGATTTTCGTATTTTCATATACATGTAGCTCCTCCGTATACGGCTCCCGAGGATCTATTTTCGAAGGGAGACATATATGGTGTTGCATAGACACTCAATTAGAATGTAAACATATTTCTGACAATCATTTCATCGATATTTCGAGATATTATGCCGTTATTAATCAGGGGATAAATATCCCACTGAACAAGGCTGGCTCGTAATAATCGGTCGGCGAAATTCATCATGGCCCTAAAAACATCGTTAGAAAGTACTCAATCAAATCTTGAATATAACCAACTCCTGATGCTTTGTTAGACGTTCGGTCTGGTTACGTACTAAACGATTGCACTGATCGGGGTCTTATCTTTGTCGCTGTAAAGTCTAATTTTAAAAGTGTCGTTATTGCCTCGAGTGACATTCCAAAAGGTGTGTTTGCTTTCAAATGTCAAAACATTTGGTTTTGTAACCGCTCCCCTAATGGATATACATGTACATTCATGTTAATGCACTCATTCATAAATATGAAAACTGCATTGTCGCAAGTTCAGATTTGAAAATCTACAAATCGGCTGGCGTTCCTCAATAATTATGTTTATGAATTGATGTACGTATTATATCACTCCTATAGTTATTACATTTGTTCATAAACTTTAAAAGACGCCTGCGTTATAACTATGCATTGACTTGATTAACATTTTGCTACAAATGTGAGTTAATCAATAATTATGGAGTACTATAAAAGAAATCATTCCATGACTTTTAAATCAACAAAACTAATAATAAATCACAATTCTGCAGCATGACACGACACGAAAGTAAACAAAAATCAAACTGAATATAATTGCTGTATTCAGACAAATACTTCAACACGATTTTACAGGCACTTATAACATAAAACCAAATTTTGCTAAATTCACATACACTGCAATAAAACCAAACATAACGTATAATACAGTGTTTGGTCATAAATGTTGAAAGTGACGGATGATTAATCGAAACTCTGCATTTCAAGTTTAGACATGGTATTTTATGACATTGCTGTTGTAATCTTTTTAATCAAGTGTTTTTCGCATTTTCGGAAAACGATTCTATTAAGCCAAGGTCACTTCAGCACTCTACGTTTCAATAATTCGTAAACCGTAGTTATAATTTATGAAGTGATAGATAAGAAGACGTAGAGAAAATGGTATTCAAGTTTTCGTTTAAACTTCTTTACACTGGAACCCCTTTAAAATTTCCGGTTGTAGCGTACCGTATTATATTTTCATAAACTTTATCGGAATAGATATATATAATGTTCAATACTCAACGACAACGTATACATGAGATTATAAACGAACACCTGCCTTGCGTTCAGTTACAGGTAACACACGTCACTAACGTTTTCTTAGCTATCGGTCCTTATTGAACGGTGCGTAGAGGCCAAAACGTTTTCAAGATGGCGGACAAGGCAAGACTTTTCGCCGTTCTTATCGATGAATTAAGCCATGACGAGCTGTTTCAGCGTGCGCGCAACACTATTACAATTGCAACACGAAGTTTAGAGGAATTGACTTGTAAGTTAAATGTAAAATTAAAAGCAGACGTACAATTTTGGCATTCACACATTGTTTCTATTTTTATACATTGTTGTCAGTTGCACTTCTCACTGTGTGTTATTATTACAACTGTCAAGCATTTGTTATTTCTGCTCATTTCCAGTCTTGAAAGGTGTAAATATCAACAAACTCAAATTCAAATCACAGTTTAAAACTAAAATAAAGATTAAAACAACTGTATGCCAGTACTAATTACTATGAAGTTTGTGGTAGTGTGTGGTAAATCTTGCTACCGACTTAACTATAGATCTAGTATCTATATGCTGTCATTTGCTGTCTATTTAACCAAATTTAAAATTGTTTTCATTATATCACATACTTTGATACTTCAATGTAGAGATAACAGACTGACTCTTGTTATATTTCGTACCTTATTCAAGTTATTAAAATACTTATAATTAGTGGATCAGTCCATCTACTGTATCATAAATCCCATGATATGTAAAATCAAATTTTGTTATGTATTTTTTGGAAATGTCATTATTATATCAACTATCTTATTCTTACCATAGGTGCTGCAGCTATCGTGACTACATCATCTGAACCTATGAGGATAGAGGGATATGTCAAAGATGTTGTCAGCTTATATTCTCAAATGGAGTTTCACAGTCATTTTAGAATGCATAGATCTTCTTTTGAAGTAACTGCAATTAGCCTTCAAACTAGAATACATTGTATACTTGTTAATAAATGTACAATTAATATTCATCACCAAGAAACATTTTAAAGTAACAAACTACTTAGTTTGTTATAATTTCCATAATTAAGGGATTTAGTTTGTTGGCATATTGAACATAAATGACCAGATATATATATACTAATATATACATTTACAACCACTTTAAACTGCTGCTTGGTCGTGTTTGTAATTTATCTTCATTATATTTCATTTAACTTTTTATCATTGTATGCATTATGGCAGTCACAGTTTATAGTGACCAAAACATACAATTCATTTAAGTAATTAATTAGTTAATAATGTTTATGTTAAATTTGTATAATTTTTTATTGAACGATCAATATGTTTTATATTGCCCTGGTGACCTGGCATATATAGCAAATTATAAATTATGCAAAACAATTTGCAGGTGTTGTGCCGGACATTAGCTCCTGAAATCACTAGAGAACGGTCAATACCATTAGAAACAAGAGTGTTATCCACATTGTGGATACTGAGGAACACAGAATGTTACCGCAGTGTTGCTGATAGATTTGGTATGAGTAAAGGTATAAAACACAAATTTACTTCTTACTAATAGTATTTGAATAAATGGTTGTTACCTTGTAAATTATATGTATAATTAACAAATTTATTCACATGAAAATGCTTATTAATTAATAATATCGCAGACCTATATGGTATATAGGTCTTTGATAATATTAATTACCCCCCAAAAAAAGTCAGCCTTTCCTATATCATTGCTGCTAATTTATGTTAAGTATTAACATATTAACTTGAATCTCGCATTTCAAATTCGTACAATTTCATCGTTTTATGATGCATACGTTCGAAATCATTGTTATTATGTCATCATTTATGTCATATGATTAATTTTCACTTGTTTGTAACCATGCTTCTACTATTGTTGCAGTCCTTAACAAATTATACACATCATATGTCCTCACACTGCGTAAGTAACATTTAATTTTTATAAGATACAAAACTGCCGTTAATCAATATGTTACCTAGGTAAGGATAATGGTACTGTTTGCAATTTATTTGTTGGAACACATACAAAGTATGAATAATAATGTTTATCAATTGACATTTATTTTGTTGATTATTCATTCGTTATCATTCATTTACTCTATGTACCCATTAGCTTTTAACCATCACCTGATGTGTGCTAACCTGCTTGTAACATAACATCATGATGGACGGTATTGTACTGACAACCGCTTAAGCTATTAGCAAGGCTACCTTCGTACAATAGGACCTTGGGGTTCAGGTTAGGGGTGCACTATGTGTATCAGTATTGAAATGATACAATTGTATGCTAAAACATTCCTTATTAAAAATTCTGGAATTGGTTTTAATTTTTGTAGTATTAATGAAAAATTAAGTTAATAATAAAAGTTTGTTTCACAATATGTTTTATATTGTATACTTCAAATATTAACATCTGCACAAATATCAAGATTTTAATTAAAGTATTACACATATTTTGTGTCATCAACTCCTGCAACGGTGTTGATGATTATACCAACTTTATAATTAATTATATATCTTATAAAGATGTTTGCTTATTCTTTACATTATAATGTATCATTAAAACTTATTGTGCTATACCTATAATTTTCAGTGGTGCTTACAAATGTTATTGCTTCAAATAAATTTAATGTAGTAAATAAAAGTTTATGCATAAAGACTAACACATGTCACTAAGTTATTTTGACAAAATGGCTTCATAATTTATGAAGCTGTTGGTATTCACAAGTGTTACAATTTGCTTCTTCTGTTTTAGGGACTCTCCATCTGACAGTGCTGCAAACTACTGAAGCACTTTGCAAAATAAAGGGAGAATTCATAAAATTTCCTAATTCCATGAGGGAATTTGAGAAGCTTGCAGAGGGCTTCAGTAGAAGGTGTGGTATGCCGGGGGTAGTTGGGGCCATTGGTGGAACGCATGTAGCCATTCCAGGACCAAGAACTGAACACCGGGCATCATTCATCAACAGGAAGGGGTATCCAAGTATACAGCTTCAAGTTGTCTGTGACAGCAATTTAAAATTCACAGACACATACACGGGCTGGCCCGGTTCGGTGCATGATGCCCGAGTATTCAGGAACAGTCCAATGTTAGGCATGTGTCAGGACCTGCCAGGACAATATCACCTGCTTGGAGACTCTGCCTATCCACTCTCCAACTCTGTTATGGTGCCATACAGGGACAATGGACAATTGTCAGCCGTCCAAAAGAAGTTTAATAAAGTGCATGCCTCCACCCGAGTTGAGGTTGAACGGGCAATTGGTCTACTGAAAGGGAAATTTAGAAGACTGAAACATTTAGAAATGTTTCTGTTAGACAGTATTCCGAAAGTAATCACAGCGTGTTGTGTTTTACACAATTTTGTGTTGGAACTCGATGGTGAAGATGTGGTGGAGTTGGAGGTTGGTAGGGCTGATGATGATGATGAGCTGGAAGAACATGATAGGGGCCGTGCAGCCCAAGGACAACAAAAGAGGGATGACATCGCAAACATGTTGTAGTGTAATGGTGCAGATATGGTTTAGAAAATAGCCATAATTTCTTTTTAGCTATATAATATAGCGATATGAAATGTATATTGTATTATCATTATGCAGTTAGCATGATCTAGTATACTGTCTGTCCATTCCAAATTACTTTTGATATTTTAAAAAGACTTATTAACAGGAATGTAAAACATCTTTGAAAGCTATACTACTTGTACAAATTTAGTATACAGTGTATATAGTTAATCCTTGTAAGTGTAGTATTGGTCAAATGGTCAATACATGTACCCATGTGTTTTCTCGACCTTCAGCAGACATATGTAAATATGTATTTGTTTGTTATTGAATAAATTAAATATTAAAACAAAACTCAGTTGCAGTAATTAACAGTTTATTTAACAATACATTCTGCATCTTAATTAAGTTAAGAGTTTATTTCTATTGTACATCGTCATACAAATATAACATTTTCAATATATATAAACATACTGGTCAATGTCAATAATATAGTAAACAATAGAAGACAATTAAACAAAAAACAACAACAAACACGCACACACACAAACACGCACAAAACACGCACAAAACACGCATATACACACAAATGAAACACAAACATTTTCCTCGAAACAAAACATAGCAATACATTAAAATACATTATAAAACTGATCGATACAGAAAGAACAACACTAATTCAATACTTAGTTCATTACTCGAGAAAAACAAACAAACAAATGCACGCACACATTAAGAAGAGAGGTTGAACAATTTTCACACACATACAAAAGGTTTACACAAAGTTATTTAACATATTACATCTTACTTCCACAGCTTTCTTATAATATAGAGAAAGTTTTAATAATGTGGGTTTGTTTCTGGTTTGAAGTAAGTCTAAAAATGTATGCATATTTGGTCTAACATAGAAGTATCGGCTGATATAATTTCTCCTAAGATTTTGAAAACAAGGACATTTGAGTATAAAATAGTATTCATCTTAGAAATCTAAAGAATTACATAATGGACAATAACGCTCATTTCTAGGTATTCTATTTCTTCCATATCGGCCAGTTTGTATTCTTAAACGAGTGTCCATATATTCTCCATCGTGTTATACATTATCGTAAATTGTTGGGTAATAAGTCTAAATAATCTTCATATTCAAATATCTGTTTTATATTATTATACATCAAGTACACCATTTGTCTCTTTGTCTCCATACCAACTTTGAATAAAACAATGAATTAGACGTTTCTTGAATAATCGCAAAAATACATTAACGTTAACTTCTTTTGGGTTATGCCATATTTCAGTGAAACCATTACTACATAACAAATCTTTGACATCATGTACCTAATGTCTATATCCATTGTTTGAATCATCCAATGATTGCTTGTAAATACGTTGTAACAAAACATGATTTGTATTTAATAATTTAAACCAGTATGATTGCCGGGAAATATATAACGGGCACCTGCCCAATTCACCATATACCCCAACACTACTAACAGAATTCCTGACATTCAATATACGCTTCATATTACAAAAATGTTCATCCTCCTCATTGTCACATTGAAATAAATCATTTCCTATCTGAGAAAAATAGTTTTAAATTCCTCTAAACTGATATTATTCGCATGGGGACTTTTTCGTTTTCTAAAAAAGGTCCAAAACTGTTCCGGTTTTTACAGTTTTAGTAGTTCAATTTCATGTATTTTCTTTTGTTCGTGTAACCTACGTTTTTTCCTACATAGATCTTCATAAGACTTTTTCAGTAGACAAAATTGCTCTCGACAAGTTGCATAATGTATACGATTTAACAATTTTTGAGCTTCTAAATAATTTGCTCGTGCAGTTCTGCATTCGACATCAAACCATTCTTTATGACTAACTAATGGTTTATCACTAAATTTATGTGACACATTTTGCGTATACTTCTTACAAAACAATGGATCCGCGACATCGCGCATAATTTTAGTAAAACACATTATTTAAAGATTCCCTGCTATTGGTGTCAATACTTAATGTTAAATTATTAAATCGTGGTAGATGAGATATTACACCGCTTCGAAACGCTTTTGTAAATTGACTATCCCATTTTACTTTTGTCCCACTTTCATGGCTAGAATAATCAATAGCTGTGTTACATTTCAATGAAAACAGTAATCCGGCGTGGTCACTAAACTCATTAAATGAGTCAATTTTAAAATCACATAACCGTGAAAAATCTTTTTTTTCATCAATAAATAGTCAATGACAGACGATCCGTTTGTGTTGGCAAATGTGAACATACCCCTAGTCTCATTATACAAATGGCCATTAATTATCCTGAATCTCGTGGATTTACATAAGTTTATACAATTTTGCTTATAATAACAAAATAACATACAAATAAGCAACGTGTATAAAAATGAAAAAGTGTACAATTAAAACAAGATATATCTTTATCTTAATGCATAAGTCGTGAAATTATACACTCATGTTATTAAACTTGATACATAGCGATTTATCTGATTATAATCAAAGGGAGTCGGCACGTTGAGGAAATGACCTAAAACAGACATCCAAGTAAAAATCAATCATACCATGTAATATAATGATATTACATGGTATGATATTACATGGTATGATTGATTTTGACTTGGATGTCTGTTTTAGGTCATTTCCTCAACGTGCCGACCCCGTTTGATTATATTAATATAAATATTCGTAACTGGTACATAATAAACAAGTTAATATTTTTGGTTTGGTAAACAAATATATAGGCCTTAACTAAAAGTTAACCAATTCCATCAAGCTTGCAAGCCATGTTAGTATAGCTGCGTCCAAAAAACAACTAAGTAAAAATATTGTGAATACAATAATTTTGGACAAGCTAATTCCACTTCTAGTTATTTTAAAAAAATGTGTCTAAATTACCCTACAATTATATTTCGAAAAATCTATAATACATATAGTATAAATTTATTGACCTGTGAATATTTGCATATCTTCATGGTCAATGCACACAATCAATTAATCACTTTCGATAAAGACGAATTTATTGTGAGCATCGACTTTGAAGATATGCAAATTTGGACAGGTCAATAAATATACAGTACTAAAAAGAAGGAGTATTGAAAAAACAAGAGTTTTCAATGTAAAAAAACAACAACATTAAATTTGTTAAAATAATTATGTTCTGTGTTGCAAATTAATCATTATCCACCAAATGCTCAACCAAACGAGCCAATAAACTATTTCTTTCTTTGGCAATTTTTAGAAACTCTTTGTTGTCCGCATCCAATTTATCAAAGCGCTCTTTTTGTTCCTCCCTGAACAACTCGAACCATTCTGGAGGTTCCTGGTTACTGCGCCTTCGTTTTCTAGGTTCTTGAATTTGTTGGTTGGATTGTGGTTGAGTGTGGCATCTGGAGGTTGATGGTGTTGGTTGTAAATATTGATCGCTGATTTGACTGGAGGTGGATGGTGTTGGTGGTGGATGTATATAGCTGTGACTTTGTCTGGAGTTTGATGGTGTTGGTGGTGGATGAGAAGATTTTCTCACTACATGTATAGTTGGCAGCGGTTGTTTTCCACGAGAATCTGGGTTGAACAATTGAAACATATGACCATGTTAGTTAGATGTTTATAATGTTTACATATAAAAAATTGAAGAAATGATTAATAAGTAAAAATAATTGTTTTGAAATAAAAATAATAAGCCAAACTTAAATTGCCCGAGTTAAAACTTTCTATGCAAATATGCATCAACAAAAACATTACAATTAGAATGCTATATCATGGTAAATATATAAGTGATATATGAAAATTTGAAATTGATGTATGTAAACCATGTACAAACATATTTTGAAAGCGTATGTGCACCTTGATGTTCTGCGGAGGCTACAACCTTCACTGGGTGAACTGCTGGGTCTCCGGCCATAACATCCTCCATGGCCTCGAAGAACGCCCAGGTTCTCCTTCCTCTGCCACTCTTCCCATTGCTGTCGGTTATTACTTTGTGTCTGAAATATATGTTATTCAACCAGCAATTCATTATGTTTTATTTACATTTAAATGTTAACAATTATACATTTATATATTTTTTGGTGATATATTAATATACAATTAAACAAACATGACTTGAAATTATGATCAATAAAAAAATTTCATCACCAAAATTTGGGTTTAAGTTATTATTGAATACTATTAACAAATCTATATATTTCTGTAAACATGGCACTTAAATATATTTACCGGTACTTCAATGCGCGAAACTTGTCGCTGCATTGGACATGATCAATTTCATGACCCATTTCAGTCATAGTTCTTGCGATTATTCGCCACACATCCTTTTGGCGGTATGCAGATGATGAAAACTTCTCTTTGTTCTCTCCATACTGCTCGATAAGGAGCAACACTGCTTCATGTGTCCATGTGTGAACTGAGATAATAAAGCAATCACATCAATGTTTACTATCGTTTAATAATAAAACATTAATTTTGACTTAACTGATAATTTGACATTCAACATAATAATATGATCCAAATAAAATTGGTATAATAAATATTTGTTTGAAATTTTAATTAAATTCATAGCAGGCTTATAGTAGGATTTTAAGAATGAGTTCAGCAGTTTATTTTTTTATGTTGAAATGAATATTTTTTGGTTAATTATATTTTAGCAAAATGTTATTGCACAGAAATAAATTTAAGTTCACTTAAATGAAAGTGATATAGAATGTGGGACAAGATTTGCATCAGATTCTCAATATATCTTTGTGTTAATGCCACTGGCAACAGAATATTTTGCAAAGGAATGATAAAATTACTGTAAATTTTAATTCGGTATTGTAAATGAGAATAATACTTATAGTGTTAGATGCATGTGCATGTTTATTTGAAAAAAGCATTTGATTTAAATTAATATTGCATAAATGGATTTTTTTATTTTATGAAATATGCATTACTTATAAAAACTTAAGTAGGCCTATTAATATAAATAGATTGAACGTAAGGCAAGTAGAATTACCATCATTGCTTCTAACGCCAATATCTGATTGCTGGCTTGACGGAGCATCTTCCTGTTCCTGGTTCTCTTTCTCTGTACATAATCAAGCATGTTATTGAAAAACCACACATCAATGTTAACGATTAAACGAATACCAATAATTGCATAGCCATAAATAAAACAAAATTATATTTTTACAAAACCTAAATTTACCTCATACTGTAATGCTGTTATTATAATAAAACTCAATGCTATAAATAATTGGCATGTAGTATTAATTTTGACTGTAGTATGCTGTGGAGAAAAAAAAATTAAACAATTTTTTATATTGTTATAATAGATTTGATACTCACCACCAACCATCACATTATTGTTTTTATCTGGACCACATGTGTTTGAATCAACTACAATTGATGCAATAGTTTTACCTCCTGCAAAATCAAATTAATATTATTTCATCATTGATAAACCAATATTTATTTCTAATTACAAATGAGTGTACCTTGAATGACAAATAATAAAATTCAGATCTATAATATTGTTATTTTACTTAATCATTTAATAGAATTAGAAACATATGTATGTAAGTTTTACTATACAGAAGGATGTTAGTGTTCAAAAGAAAGTAAAAGAATCAAGTTAATATATTTTTTATTTCACTATATTTCAGCTCTAGTTTACATGTATTTATTATACATGTCATTTATTATAACAGCTAGCAGTACATATCATACAATATTTGTAAAAAATGTATTATTAAAAAGTAATGTTGAATGTTAGCACTCAGTTAATACCACATGAATCCATGGTTTTGAAAAAATGGTCATTTATCATTTTTCTTACGCTCCCACACAGCGCTTTGATTCCACTACAGTTACATATGAAGGTATCGGAATAAGCGCCAGATGCTAAAGGAGAGTACATTTTTCTATGCAAAGCATGTAATCATTGGTTACAATTGGGGAATAGATTGAAAGTTCCATTGAATACATTTTTTGGAACAATACTGCTTTTTTTCACAAAGTAAAGCTATGTATAAACATATCTTTCATAGAAACTGTCATGTCAGGGTTGAACATATGAACAACAATAACTTGGAGAAGTTTTTAATATTTTTTAAAAACAATGACATACCTACAAATTTATTGTGACACTTAAACCTACCAAAGAAATGAGGATTCATATATACCCATTTTGCACACAGTTTGATGTGTATACAGTTTTTCAATAAATAAAACTTTTACCATATGCCCTTCCCAATTCATCCGCTATGTTCTGTATAGTTTCTTGGTCTGTAATATGGAAAATTATAACTGTATTGAAATAACATACACATATCACATTTGTTATTTTAAAATTTGGTAATCTATGTCAGTTGACACATTTATAACTGTCAATAGTCCTATATGATGAATTATAATATCACTGACTGTAAGTAAATACAAGTATATTTATAAATAATCATGTGTCATATGAATAGTTCAACATTTCTGTATATAAATAATTTGGAATTTTATTCTTGATCATTACTCTTTTTTTCAAATTTTGAAAACATCTAAGTATTGCACAATGACATACAAGTGTACTTTTAAATATTCATTCTATATTATAGTAGTAAACTTATGTTTTGTTAATTTATAAAAAATCAGTATTAATACAATGTTGTTATATTTAATATTAACAAAGTGAGATGTAAGTAATGCCTTCAGGCTATCTGTCTGCAAGTTATATAGCAGTGTTATAATGTTGACCAATATTCAATGGACTTTAATGATAATAAAAGTTATAAGTTGATTGGCAAACTGGCAAAATTGTTACCGTCCCAAATAGTAATCAATTAATACAATAAATGTTGATTTTTATTTTGAGCGCTTACATTCAATTTAAATTAAGCAATATCATAAGACGTTAATGTCAAATTTCAATGATGACAGGATGTGTTTGGATTAAGATAAATTTTAAGTATGAGACTTACCTGTTGACTTCTGCTTTTTTATATTTGGTAATTTATTTTGTTGTATGATACTTATCTTTGTAAATGTTGAATTATACAATAATGTGTTGGTTATTGTTTTTGTAATAAATTAATAAAATTGTAATGAAATTGTTTGTATATTTTCTTTATTTATGAACAGCTCTGAAATAAATGATGTGTAAAGAACATTTATGACATATCAGTATTGAATAAGAAAGGTTTAAAGCTATGGTGAGCCCCTAGGACCGCTTGCACTGCGGTTGCCTAGCTAACCAGTCAATAACTTGACTAGGGGTTTTTTCAACATTTATGTCTGTTATGTATGAATTTTTTTTTTTTTGATCTCGTTATTATGTTGGCAAATAGTATGGCAATTATAAAACTAAGTTTTTGTTGCATTATGTATAAGTAACAGACATTAATGATGAAAAACCCAACCCAATACGGTCATGTGCATGTTGAGGTTAGATGCATTTGTTATTATAACATAAAGCCAACTGAAACAAAATAAATACAAAACATCCACAAAACCTCAACATCCGTCTACCTTGCTGATATGTTACAATGCACCATAGCATACAGCAGAGGGTAGTTAATGGGCTAAGGGCACATACAGACAAAAAGATAATTTAATTTTTTACCCATCAATGTAAAGACATTATGTAATAGATTCTTCATAATGGTTTCCAATTTATTATGACAGGTTATACACATAATAAGACCACAGACATTGAATCTGTTATAAAAAACATATACACAGACTCACGGTTTTGGCCATGGTAACATTAATAGAAAATATATTACAATGTACAGTAATTGAGTTCAAGTGAACATATCTAAAAACAATATATATAACTGATCGACAGATGCAGATATAAACATTCAATTAATGGCATTGTTAATTGTAAGCTTTATGGAATTTTCCAAAATTATTAGCAACAATTCTCTGGGTAGAGTGTCACTGACCATTGTTTTGGATGGCTTCATGGACACCTGCCTCTAACATAACAGTCTCTTCAGTAGAATCCGTATACACCAGTTTAACTGGCTTCCATCCAGCAGAGAAGATAGGTTTACTGTGAGAAAAAATATATAAAAAGCAGGGGTATAAAATTATGAAAAGCTTAAATTACTCTACACCACATGGAGACGGACAATAAAATAAAAATACCACATCATGTTATTTTTCAATCATACTGCAGCGTTGGTCACTCATCATGGCGAGTGATGAAATCAATTTTCCAGGCCTGAAAATATCACATTAGAAAGCAGATAAACTTATTATATGACACCTGTAGATCAAAATTTAATTCATATAAAAAATTCAAACATGATTCTGATGTATAAAAGTGGTGTGTGGTTAGACAGCAGCCATGTTAGTGTTAGGGGGTCCTGGGTTTGAGCACCACATCAAGCGCATTTCCCCCCTTTACTTCCATGGTGGCAGCGGTGTTTGGCGGCCCACATTGGCTGAGCCTCTAATGTCGGAAGACGGAGGAGTGTAGTGGTGTGGGGTTAGATGGCTGCTGGTTAGCTGAGTTGGTAAGAGTGCCTTACTACATTTCAGAGGGTTGTGCGTTGGAGGCCCATATAGGATGCACCTTTTCCCCTCTATTTACTTCATGATAATAATAAATTAATTGTTTTCATTTGGTAAAACACTAATTTTAACATATACCTGGAGATTTTCAAACAATTATGAAAACTAATACAGTGCATTGTCTATTTTGTACATGTATGGAAGTGTTCACATTATAGCATGTGTAGTGAATCACGTAATTGAAGTGTTAAATTTATCATTTATGGTTACATTAGCAGCGTACACGAGATATTCATTTAGCATGAACCGTAAATATATGTGTCACTCATTTTTTAAACATAATAGTTGTGTGACATCCTCCTGAAAGACAATATTTTTAATTTTCTAATAAATGTTCAACGTTTATATGTACCTGGCGGCCATTTTGGTTTATATACGTGCTACCTCCGATTTGCGATAGCGAGTGATATGAAACGTTTTTGGCTAACGCACCGGTCAATAGCAATACTCACCGACTGTTTCGCAACGTTTTGGAACGATAGCCTTTACTGAACGCAAGGCAGATACATTTTCTTTGCGTTCAATGATTTCGTTCATTGGTTACGACCTATAATTCTCCCCGTACGCACGCATTGAACGTACGATGGATAACTCATTCGATGGGCATTAATATTAATTGCATCGTATTGTGAAGACTGCATTTTATTCTTTCGATCATACAGGCAAGTGAATAGAAATCATTTGTTACACTGATTAGGAACGGGATAAACGACGCCATACCGACGTATCTTTTAAACTGGAATTTAATGGAAAGTCAGTCGTTAGCCATGATTTCATTATTTAAAGAATGTTGAGAGTTAATTTTCTCGATAAATCGTGATATTAACTTATTTATAAAAACGTGTAGACGTCTCAGAGACTAAAACTAGATCTAATCACGGAAGTACATAAAACTACAGTAGTAGTCGAAATAATTCAGCTTCAGATTTGTCCATATTGCATTTTTCCACAATACAAATACAAATGTACTGTTCGTTGGCATCATTGTAATGTATAAGAACATAAATATATGCCTCCTTGAAATGACTGATGTAGATTTAATCAGGATAATATGTAAAGTAGTATATATTATATATATTGTACACATGTCAAAAATGTATTCAAATATTAAGTCAATACGTGATACTCAAAGAATGTGTGGTGCACAATGTCAGACGTTCAATATACACTCAACAAAATTTCTAATTGGTCACTTCATATTTATTGAAGAGACCATACCACATTTATCCGTTTTATGACTTTTAATTTTAGGGTTAGTAGTGTTGATATGTCCTAAAGTTCACGGGTGAATCAATGTGGATTAATGTATTCTGAACAGTTGTACGATGAAAATGTTTATGTGATGGTGTTTGTATGGTTGAATTTTCATTCACTGTTAAATAATATCAATAAAATCCAAGTGACCAATTATAAATTTTGCATAGTGTATGATGCTCGAAGTAAGCTACTTGGGCGTACGTTCAATACGTGATACTCATAGATAACTACTTGAGTGTATGTCCAATACTCATATATAACAGCTTGCATTTGGATACATACGTTCAATACGTGAAACTCATAGATAACTGCGTGAGTGTATGTCCAATACTCATATATAACAGCTTGCATTTGGATACATACGTTCAATACGTGAAACTCATAGATAACTGCGTGAGTGTATGTCCAATACTCATATATAACAGCTTGCATTTGGATACATACGTTCAATACGTGAAACTCATAGATAACTAATTGAGTGTATGTCCAATACTCATATATAACAGCTTGCATTTGGATACATACGTTCAATACGTGAAACTCATAGATAACTAATTGAGTGTATGTCCAATACTCATATATAACAGCTTGCATTTGGATACATACGTTCAATACGTGAAACTCATAGATAACTAATTGAGTGTATGTCCAATACTCATATATAACAGCTTGCATTTGGATACATACGTTCAATACGTGAAACTCATAGATAACTGCGTGAGTGTATGTCCAATACTCATATATAACAGCTTGCATTTGGATACATACGTTCAATACGTGAAACTCATAGATAACTAATTGAGTGTATGTCCAATACTCATATATAACAGCTTGCATTTGGATACATACGTTCAATACGTGAAACTCATAGATAACTGCGTGAGTGTATGTCCAATACTCATATATAACAGCTTGCATTTGGATACATACGTTCAATACGTGAAACTCATAGATAACTGCGTGAGTGTATGTCCAATACTCATATATAACAGCTTGCATTTGGATACATACGTTCAATACGTGAAACTCATAGATAATGTATAGGACAGACAGACAGACAGACAGACATAAGTTTTATTTACACTTATACATAGTACATAGTCAATAAATAAATATCATTTACATAAAGTGTCAACGTGAATTTACATACAATATTTTTTAAACAAGTGAGCCATATACATTGTGAGAAAGAATTATTATAGTAGAATAATTATGAAAAAGTAACATCAAGTGGAGATGAACAAAATAATTTAAACATCAACGATCAAAATAGTAGAACGTTTACCCAATGCTTCTTTTACAAAAAAAGATATCTTTATTAGTTCAGTTTTCTTTACAGATTTTATCAAATTCAAAAATTTGAATACTGACGGTCTGACGTAATAGTGTCGTTTAATATATTTGTGTCTTATATCATTATAACAATAACATATACATATAAGTGGTATTCATCTTCTATATCATGAGTGTTGCAACATAAACAATATCTTTCATGCCTAACAACATTATTCCTTGCGAATCTACCTGTTTGAATTATAAGAGGGTGCAGGGACATGCTTAATCTGCAGAAATAAAAGCTAAGACTTCTTGGTAAAACATCCAAATAATCCTCATATTCAAACGATAATTTATACTGCCTATATATTTCTAGGAGTGAACTATTTTGTAACGGAGCATACCAGTCTTGATAACACATCTTAATATTCATTGGGTACAGTCGTATTTTGTGTTTTCGTTTTCGTTTTATTAATAGACATATTTATTTTAGTTTTAAATTCCCTATCACTAATATCTTAGAATTGTTTAATTATTAACTACATTATTGAGTTGACCTTACTTTAAATTGCATTATTAATTTGAAATTTTAGGGTTATTTCACATTCTTATGTTACTAGTTTAGTTACTGGGAGCAAGGTCAGACTGAGGTTGCTTGCTCCTTCGTGCTGGATTACAGTGTCTGTCGTTATGTGCGTGATGGTTGGTTGCTTTTAATGATAAGTTACTGCCTACTTAGTCAATTTATGTATATATGTTGGAAATCAAGGACCATATAGCGATTAAGGGTGAGGTTAGCTAGCTGTTAAATCGATTTAAACCCCCAGTATTTTTTACTGACAGTTCCAAGGCTGTAATTCGCTATATGATTGTTGTTTCTGTTTATGTTATGAATGTGTTTTGTATTTCCCTTTCCCCTATGCAATTATGTCACTTTGTACAGTGTTCACATTGTTTCCTGTCCATTTTTGGCCTATTGCGGCCAGTTGTCTTGACTTGTCCTGTGATATTTTCCATCCATTAATTCCCCCCTCCACCTCCCTTCACTGTCCACTTTGATTCTCCTAGTTATTCCTTGTGGTCTGCCGGGCCATTCCTTGTGCCTCTGTTCATTAAGGTATTCCACCCATAATGGACATTTCTCCAAAATGAAATGAAACTTGTATCTATTCAATATGTACTATAATGCGGACAAAAATTTAAAATTTCATAAATCTTTACCATTCTAAAAAAAAAGTTATGACCTTTTTTCTTTGGAAACTTCCTTCCTGAAAACGTTCGCCGTACAAAAATTACCAGTAATTGGAAAATTAACATTACACTTCTCATTTGTATTATTTCTTGTTTAGGAAAGCATCTTTGTACTGCATGTAATCAGATATGTATATTAAAGTAATGTAAGAAACAGCTACAAGAAATTCAAAGAAAATGTTTGTTTTTTTACATTTATGCATATAGCATTTAAGAAATGGGCAAATTTCCTTTCAAAATTAAAATATTGTTAATAGCAGATGACCTAAACTAAATTGATGTATTAATGGGGCATCAAATTGTCTGTAATAAAAATTATTTACATTATCTAACACAGAATATATCAAACTTTCAGAGACGTTTACCGTCCGGTTATAGCGCAATTTCATTTTGAACAGAATGACGTGCACATTTCTCTGAGAAAAAGTAACACTTTTAAGTGGTTTTGTTTGCTTTTTCACAAAAGAATTAGATTTTTTCTGTAAAATTGAACTTAGTGTTGTTGTAAAACATAATAATATTGAATGCGCAACAAAATCATGGTATTTTTTGGACTTTTAATAACCTTTAAACATTTCACTAAATTTTCAATATTTTGTTACCTCCCTTTATGAAAAATGTCAGGTTTTAAAAAAAACGTATTGAAGCAAATTTGAATAGAATGTTATAATTCAAAAACATTTTAAATGATAATATTTTGATATTAATTTTTCTAATAAGTTTTATATTTTGATTACTGAGCCATACATATACAATGGAAATGAACTATTTCAGTTATGGGTGGAATACCTTAATATGTGTACCATTTGATCCCCTTAAGTGCCATATGTTTTGTGGATTGTTGTTTTTCCGGAGGTCTGCGTGGGGAGGCACTGTCTTGTGTATGTGGCTTTCACTGTAGTTACGTATTCTCTCTGTTTTATAAGTATCGTTAACTCTTAACTTAAATAATTCTACAAAAGATTTCATATCTACATTGTGGACGTTTTCAAAAAGATACTTAAAACCAAAGTCATTTAACATCTTTTTTACATTATATACCCAGTTTCTTTTATCTTTATGGCAATCAGCTAGTGCTTGTACATAAACAGATTTTAATATCACATTATCAGTTCAGACAAGTTTGAACCAGTATTTCAAAACTCTCACATATCTGTGAATGTACAAAGGGTATCAACCCAATTCACCATAAACTGTTGCGTTACAACTATTTGTTCTAACTTTTAAAATACGTTTACAAAACTTTAAATGAATTCGTTCTATTTCTTTAGATTTTGAAAAGTCCCATATTTCTGAGGAGTAATTCAAAATTGAACCAACAAAGGCATCAAAAAGTTGACATAATATGTTTGGCTTTAGGTCAAAGTCATCACATTTACATAATAAAACATTCATGGCCTTAAGAGCTTTACCAATTAAGTGCTCTTGGTTTAGATTGAAATTACCTGTATAATTTTAAACAACACCCAGATATTTAAATCATTCACTACTTCTATATGTTGATCATTGCAGGTCCATTGCTCAGTTGGTAATAAACCACCCCTTTTGCGGAAAACCATATTTTTTGTCTTATCAGTATTTACCTTTATTCCCCAAGTATTGCAATAGTCCAGTAAATTATCAAGATGTGTCTGTACTTCATAAGGTGATTTGCCTAATATGGCCATATCATCCGCAAATAAAAGTAATATAGCAATATCATCAATTGTAACGCCAGACTTTTGAAGAAACAATTCTAAATCTTCAACAAACAAAGAAAACAGTAAAGCGGACGTAACTTCACCCTGATGTAAACCAACTGCGTATGTAAAATAATCTGAGTATGACGACAATGATTTAACGCAAGATTTAACATTTTGATACATATCTCGTACAACTTTCAATATTTTACCGCGTATACCCGTTTTAAACATTTTAAGCCATAGAGCGTTTCTATAGATTTAATCAAAACTTTTCATCATATCTACAAACATTACATAAAATCGTTTGTTTTCATTCACAAGATGTTTTGAATTAATGACATCAAAATAAATATAGCATCTACAGTGGAGCGGCCCCTCCGAAATCCGAATTGTGCATCCGAAATTATGTTATGCTCTACACAAACTTGCTCGATGCGCCTATTCAAAATCGTTGTAAATAATTTAGACAAACAACTAACAAGGGTTATACCCCTGTAGTTATTGACCTCGGTTTGTGAACCCTTCTTATGTAATGGGATTATATTACCGACGGTCCAAGACTCGGGATAAAAACCGGAATTCAAAATACTGTTAAAAATGTCACATAAATGTCAATAGTTTCTATGAAATACTCATTTAATAAATTATCATTACCATGGGCTTTATGACTTTTTAAAGTCTTAACAGCATACATTATCTCATTAACGGTAATCGGTCTATCAAGTTCAGGAAAAATATCTCCCGGTAAATCAAAATCATTATCCTCATTAAAACTCTCGGACTCCGCATTCCTACAGTCAAAAATATTGCCACTCAAGTCCTTAAAATAATCGCGAAATACGTTTAACGGTATTTTATCATGACTGGTAGAGGCTTTTAATTTAAAATACTTCCGAATCTCTCTCGTATGGTGGCATATTACTGCCACCAGTTAGCATGATAGCGTTCGCGAATTAATTCGTGTTAACCACTTAATTATTACGATAATTATCTAGCCATCTAGTTAATATTCGTGATAAATTTTCGGTAAGATAAATATCATACAACTACAAACAGGCTTGAAAGTGCCCAGAACTGCCATCTCTTACCTTTTTATGATGTATTACACTAGATTTAAGTGGTAACACGAATCTTATCTAGTTGTCCACTTATTATGTTACTTAATAACTCAAATTCGCGAATTTCACTTAAGATTCGTGTTACCACTTATTCATTTTTGGCTTCTATATGTAAGTGGTAACACGAATCTTATCTAGTTGACCACTTATTATGTTACTTAATATCTCAAATTCGCGAATTTCACTTAAGATTCGTGTTACCACTTATTTATTTTTGGCTTCTATATGTAAGTGGTAACACGAATCATATCTAGTTGATCACTTATTATATACTTAATAACTCAAATTCGCGAATTTCACTTAAGATTCGTGTTACCACTTATTCATAAATACAATTTTGGCTTCTAGATGTAAGTGGTAACACGAATCTTATCTAGTTGACCACTTATTATGTTACTTAATATCTCAAATTCGCGAATTTCACTTAAGATTCGTGTTACCACTTATTCATTTTGGCTTCTAGATGTAAGTGGTAACACGAATCTTATCTAGTTGACCACTTAATATGTTACTTAATAACTCAAATTCGCGAATTTCATTTAAGATTCGTGTTACCACTTACATATAGAAGCCAAAATTGCATTTATAAATAAGTGGTAACACGAATCTTAAGTGAAATTCGCGAATTTGAGTTATTAAGTAACATAATAAGTGGACAACTAGATAAGATTCGTGATACCACTTAAATCTAGTGTACTACATGTACATCATAAAAAGGTAAGAGGTGGCGGTTCTGGGCACTTTCAAGACATACTTGTTCTCGTACATGGAATTGTTTAGAAAATAAAGGATCGGAAATATTTCGTAAAGTATCAGTAAAATCAGCCATCATATTATTTACAGACTGCCTTGATGAGCTATCAACCGTATTAACAATATAATTTAGCCTCGGTAAACTGAAATTATTCGCATAAATTATTATCCCATTTAAAATTAACCCATTTTCGATCATAATGTGCAGTTTGTCTATTATTACAAAATAATGAAAAGCTTAATGGTGCATGGTCGCTCAATTCACTGAAGCTACCAACACAAAAGTAACCTAATATCTAAGGAGGCCCTTTCATGAGTACAATCTGGACTATAATCAATATTATCAATGAAATAATTTAATTTATCATGAACAATATAATCGCTCTTTTTCCCAACCCTACTATTGAAATCACCAAATACAAAAACAGATCCCATGCGTTCATATTTATGCACATCATTTTCTAATATATTGAATAAGTCAACATTGATAGTATTATACACAGGAGAATCATCGCCCCATATATAGGCACCGCATAAATATATGTCTTGAGGGGTATTAAAAAATGCATGATCAATTTTAAGCCATACAATCGTATCATAATGATTTTGGATTATTTGTATACCATCTTTCAAACTATCTTTGTAATATGCCACCACTATTACGTCTAGCATTTCTATGTTGAAATTTTCTATACAAATTGTGAGAAACATAACCATTTAAATCTATTAGGCTACTGGAATTACACCAAGATTCGTAAAGAAAACAAATGTCATATTTGGCAAGAATATCTACATAGTCCTTACTATCCTTCTTATCATGTGTGATACCGTGAATGTTCACTGAAAGCACTGATAGTTCATCCCCGGTATGCCCCTACGGTCGCGTCGCTGAGGCTGGCCATCAATGTAGAGCGTGCCGTACGCTATCCACGCACACTTTCCCTCGCCTTTCGCCTTCTTCATCTTGGGTACCAGTTTCTTACGCTTAATTGCTCGTAAATGTTATAATTGGTACCTTCTAACTTTGGCCACTGACGCCTTACCATCTCACGAGCATTAAAAAAAGTAAACTTCGCCACTATTGTGCGCACCCTGCCCTGTACTGGCTGCCCTGGACTCCGATGCACCCGCTCAAACTTCATCGCTTCTACTGTCTCCTTCGCTAGTTGTAGCTTCTCGTGCAGGTGATCAGGTAGCTTCCTGTCGGTCACCACCGCTGGCTCGTTTCCGGTTAAATTGTCTTCTTCGATTCTTGTAAACAACAAATTGTTTCTCATTGACTGAGTAGCACAAATTGAACGTACGCCCTATGTGTCTAACATTAAGTATATATAATTGTATAATAGATACCCAATAAAAGTAGTCTTTAGCAGTCTTTTTTTAAATATAGACATGGCGATTTGTTATTTCTCATACAGCTTTCATTTTCGAAATACAGTAAAACTTCGATACCTCGAACTGCCGTTGGACCTAGCAATTAGTTCGAGCCATCTATTGTTCGAGGCATCTACGGTATACGCGTATATGTCCTAACTGACAGTCAAAGCGCAGAAAAGGGCCCATTAGGTACACAAATCACAATTCAAAATTGTTACCCTATATCATTATTTTCCTCTACGTAAAATCTTTTGAAATGAAGCTATGGTGCATAGTTTTCAGGTTTTATGGACGGTATAACGTCGCAAAACACCCATACTTAATTTCAGCCAGGTTTGAAATCATTTGACATGTTAAATGATTCATTGAAATACTTGCTTGAGATTGATATATCCACCTTATGCAGTGAATATATCAATGCAATTCTAAGAAATAAAATATCTAATACATTTTCTGCACAATGTAATTTTGCTGTAATTTCTACATCTATTTAAGAATAAACTGTAGGTCAAAATCTTAAGTTAATTATATTCAATGCTTTCATACAGTTTTAATTAAACGAGGGGCGTCTATAGCGGTGCATATTCTGAAGAATCGAAGTTTCTACAATTTCTATAACGACTATACAAATTATAATGATAATTTATGGAAGAATTCAAATATCAACCACTATTTAACAAAGCATGTATTTTGCATATCGCATTGCAAATCTTCCTTTTATGAAAGGAGCATAAATATGTTTGTCTCTGATAACTTATGATTTTGGGCTAAAAATTCTATTTTCAAGTTTACATAACTTCTGTAAAATATTGTAGCTTAAGGTATTCCACTCATAATGGACATTTCTCCAAAGGCAAGTGAAACTCGTATTGATTCAATCTGTACTATAATGCGGATAAAAATTTAAAATTTCATAAATGTTTACCGTTCTAAAAAAAAGTTATGACCTTTTTCTTTGTTAACTTCCTTCCTGAAAACGTTAGCCGTACAAAAATGACTAGTAAATGGAAAATTAACATTACACTTCTCATTTTGCAATATTTCTTGTTTAGGAAAGCATCTTTGTACTAATCAGATATGTAGATTAAAGTACTGTAAGAAACAGCTACTAGACATTCAAAGAAAATGTTTGTTTTTATACATTTATGCATATCACATTTAAGAAATGGGCAAATTTCCTTTCAAAATTAAAATATTGTTAATAGCAGATGACTTTACATAAATTGATGTATCAATGGGGCATCAAATTGTCTGTAATAAAAATTATTTATATTATCTAACATAGAGTATATCAAACTTTCAGAGACTTTTACCGTCCGGTTACAGCGCAATTTCATTTTGAACAGAATGACGTGCACATTTCTCTGAGTAAAAGTAACGCTTCTAAGTGGTTTTGTTTGCTTTTTCACAAAATAATTAGATTTCATTATATTTTCAATATAATATCACTTTATTACCTCCCTTTATGAAAAAATCAGGTTTTTTAAATTATTTCAATTCTTTGTTTTTTGAAAAACGTATTGAAGCAATATTGAATAGGATGATATAATTCGAAAACATTATAAATCATAATATTTTGATATTAATTTTTCTAAAAAGTTTTATATTTTGCTTACTGAGTCATACATATACAATGGAAATGTAGTATTTCAGTTATGGGTGGAATACCTTAAATTACTCTGCAAAATCGAATAAAAGAATGCATTCAGAAATTATATATTACATCGCGATAACGCAAACAACCTCTAGCGAACTTATTCAAATTACTGAAAGAATGTCTTGCCCACTGACATTCAATGGAGACATCCTCTACAGTCCTGAATCTCCTCTAATCCGAACTTTATAGTTTGTCTGAGGGGTGATCGGATTAGGGAGTTTCCACTGTACATGTACAACTGGCAAGTAATTAACACGAAGTGCGAATAACATGTGTCGCCAATCTTACCCGTCAACAAATAATAGTATATTAAGCGGTCAATGAAAGGTGTGAATTGGTGTATTGTTCGACTTATCTTTGGTGAACAATGAATGAAGTGATAGCTAGGGACCACACATCCTGTTCGAGTGTTCGACCTATCTCTGTTCGAGTGATCTACTGTTAGATAATATGAAATAAAAAGGGGTTTCGCCGGGACTTGAGAACCTGTTCGAGGTATCTACTGTGTTCGAGCCAAAACTGTTCGAGGTTTCGAAGTTTTACTGTACAAAGAAAGACATACGATGCGTGATGCTATTGGTGCAATAACTTAGGATATTAATGAAAACGGGAACCAAATGATGTATGCCTCTCAAATTGCCAGACTACTATGGACGGGACCTGAGTGGTACTGTTCAAAAACGATTAAAGAAGTCAAGCAGGAAATGCCACATACAATTATACAGTACACATTGTCTGTAGTTATGTATTACAACCTATCTTTGTTATTGATGTTTAATATCATATAAAGACACGGGTTAACATTCAGTATAAGAGTTTATATAAAAGTAGATAAAATCTGGAACACACTATAACCAAACAAGAAATATCTTTAAAAAAGATGTTCGGCGCAACTTGAAGTTTGCAAATTGGTTGCACTCTCTAGGTTAAATTTTGTTGTACAACATAATAAATGCCTCAATGTCATTCAATTACGATATACTACAAATACTCCGAGATATGTAAGGGGAGATCACTGCGTTTGAGACTGCATCAATCGTAACTTATTGACGGTAAACGGGAGAGTCAATAATGCCGAGGTGTTCCGAATGAGACGGCATAATAAATAACTCCGTAGTGTGATCATAGACACAGTATAGTATGTTTCAATATAGTTTTAACATTACTTATTGCGTAAGTCGTGAACTCCCACATCCATGTCAATAAACTTGTAACATAGCGATGTATCTGATTAAAAGAATATAAATGTTCGCGACTGGTACATAAAACCAAGAAAGTCTTCTTAATTCCAACACCAGAGAATTCCCCGTGGTGATGAATAACAAGGCTACTTACTCGAAAATCTTGAAATACACTATAGAAAATGTTAACCAATTTGCTTCAATGTTACAGCTATTTTTAAATTGAAGAGAAATTGCGCGAAATTGCCAGGGTGGTTAACGTAAGATTTGCTGGTTTACAGAACACTGAATATGTAATTAGCAAAACCATGTAAGTACGGCTGCGCCGAAAAAATACGGTCCATGATAAAATGAGAGACAACTTTAGTTTATATCTGGACTAATATATATGTAATACACGGGTCACGTTTAAATTCAATGGGGAAGGATTAACGATTATGCATAGGCCACGCCTCCATATTACAATCACCGCCCCATTATGAATTATTGAACTTACGTTCAATGCGTGCGTACATTCAATAGGGGAGAATTAATGCCGACCACCTAAAATATGATTTTGTTCGTACCGCTGGTAAAAAACCCTTCTTAGCGAATTCCGGATTTCATCTATTAATGTGATTGACAGGCGATAGACTCCGACTACCAATAGTGCCACTTGTATACACATGTACTGTAAGTGTATCGAATTTACGAGGCTGCTGAAGGGGCGGTCAAAGTTATTAATTTATAAATCGGTCGAATTTTATCATCATCTTTCAAATTTTAAAGCGGGAAATCGTCGCTTTCGCCAATCGCAATTGTTCACAAATGCGCAAACTGGCTCCGATGGCGACCGACAACGTGGACCGTTTTTTTTTTAGCCCTATTTGGAGCCCCTTTCAGCGAGATTCTCTTGCATGCGGAGCAGCTATTTTTATGAATGAATTCCATCGTAGAGTCAAGTGCGCAATATACGGCGACCTATTTTCATGAATGAAATCGTAGTAACAACAATCGGAGGCTAACAACAGCGCATGAATATCACTGGATTGGAATAAAAATTATACACATGTATAAATCAATGTGCTATAATGGATTAGAACTTCTTAAATATTGACTGAATATGCTTTTCTAATATATTTTAACACTGTTCAACGTTTTTATAATGCGATGTAAAGTGGCATGTGCTGAACTACTAACTCCCCGCGCATGGCAGTGTGTACTTCGGACCTCGGGAAATAAGGTCAAATGGACAGCATCTGAAATGTGGCATAGGTACTATGGCCTTGGGCTATCGCCCCAGGTCAAAACTAAAATTAAAGTTATTGTCACGCCAAAACCGCTAATGCCAACTTTATCTAACCCTGGAGTCATGATATCAATAATTAAATGTATAAGGCAGGATATGGCAACACAGGACTGTATTGCAATTGCAACTTACAGAATTTGGTCCATGAAGTATCATTAGGCTATCAACCCTATTGAAGGTGTGTTGAACTGTCGTGTCTAAACTTTTAGATTCATATTGATTAGTTTGTTTCAAGTTATAATGTTCTATGTTTGTCCATGAGTTTACTATGTTGGTCAGCTTGTGTTTTATCAAACCGACCTTCGCTTCTTAATGCATTACACTATTGTCATTGGGGCACATCTATCTATTTCATTTTATCCCAGCGTTTTGTTTTATTATGACGTCATTTCACTTTATAGATGATGAACAAAACAGTCATTTATAAGTGGTATTTTAGATTGTGGGGTTTCTATGGTTATATAATGCTTGTTCTAAACCAGAAACACGTTCAGCTTAATTTTCTTCGCGAAACAACCCGTTCACGATCCACGGTCGACATTTCTTCTTTTAACACTTCGTCTGCTTGATTGTCAGAAAGTAATCCGAATATCCGAAATTAGTGCTAGTACCTTCTTGTTGAAGTGTCACAATTGCACAAGAGGATGCGCAAAGAAACCTACTTCAAACGTCTTGAAGATTATTTATCTAGCTAAATTTTGTTGTTCTCTGGCATTCGGATATAAATAATTCAGCTACTGAGATGGCTTACTGTTATTTTCGTACTGGATTAGGTACATATTGTATGTTATTTTGTGTGCGTAATGGTTAATAGCTTTTCGGATTGGTAACAGCCGTCTCTGTCAATTTATGAGTATATGTTTGAAATAATGTCGACATAGCGGTTAGCTAAATCGAGTGAAGCCCCAGTACTTTTCTGACAGTCCCAAATCGCAATGCGGTTATTTCTATTTCTGTTTTAGGTGTATGATAAGTTCTCCTTTCTCATATTCCTTAACATACTATTCTCGTTATCTATTAATTTTACTTCCCCACTCGCATACATATTGCCATCACACCTCCTCGATCCCTGATGTTTCCCTAGGATATGTGTGGGGAGGCATTGTCTTGTGTATAGGCGTTCCCTGTAACAACTGAATCTTTCCATTCAATCTACCAGTACATAATAGCCAAAACACCCTTCCTGTGACTTAATAGCCTCCTGCCGTATAACAAATTATAGAGGCATGGACTAAGATACCGCTAAAGCTAGATGAACGTAACTTATATATGATTGTGTCTGGTATCACTTAAGCCTTTACAGTATACAAATATCCAGGTCTGTTTGCGCTTCTGTGGTAGTTGCGCACGTATTATGTGGCGTTTCCTGCTAGAGTTGTTTATTCATTTAAAAAAACGTTATTATTACACCTGGCCAAACATACACAAATTTACGAATCTTATGTGCGGAAATCAAAACACTACATGTAATCTTGCGAAATTTATTTACTTTGCCAATTTATGTAGAAATCAAACCAATGTATGAAAATGATTTAAAATTTGTGATGCTCTTTGAAAATCCATGTATTTCTTCTACCTATTGTACAGTAGTATTGACTTTTGTTTGCTATAAACATTGTAACATGTAATACATCTTTTACAAAACACATGCATCACCTAGAATATTCCCCATATTTAAGGATATCCTAAAACATACATGTTAGTGTATTTGCGATAATTGTAATGCAAACTCTCGAAATGGCAGGGAAATTCGAATATGCGCGTCGGAAGCGTCTATATTTACTCTTAATTCATATAAAAAAGTGCAATTTCTCTAACATGCAATAAGTCGGAAAATGCGATAATTCGGACGTTTATTTCAGTCCGTTGACTTAAAGATATGTCATGATCGGTAACGGACGTGTTTTTGTGGCTCTGTGAAAACTAAAACTCGGATGCATAGTAAACGTGTTTAGTGTTTATGAAAACTGATGTTTTGGAGTAAAATGTTTCAAACATGCGATGGGGAACAATAAAAAACGGAAAAATAGAGGAAGTAGTGGAACTGAAAGTTAAAAATTGAAATTGAACAAAAGTAACCATTTGAAAACAAGAGGCCCGTCCAGGGACCAAAATGTTTCAGTTAGTGAAATTTTGAGTGAGACTAATGCAGTTCTTTTCAACAACGATGCGAGTCATGATAACGAAGTGTTTGGAACATTTGGAACATTTGGAAAATGGCAAATGTAGCTCCCATTTATAAGAAAGGTATCAGATCAGATCCTGCCAACTATCGCCCAATATCGCTAACCTGCATACTCTGCAAAAACCTTGAGCACATTGTCGCATCTACCATCACTAAACACTTTACTAAAGCTAACATCTTGTATGGCCTCCAGCATGGATTCCGGGAGAAAAGATCGTGCCAGACTCAACTTCTCATGCTTATTGAGGATATTGTCCAATCTGTCAACCAGAGAAGTCAAGTAGATATTATACTACTTGATTTCTCCAAAGCCTTCGACATGGTAAACCATGAGAAGCTCCTGTCAAAACTCCCCACTATGGTGTCAGAGGCCAAACTCCACCACTATGGTGTCAGAGGCCAAACTCCACCACTATGGTGTCAGAGGCCAAGCTCTACCCTGGATAAGGAGTTTTCTTAATAACAGATCCCAAGCTGTAGTCGTCGTAAATGGCTCTCAATCTCCTACCATCCCAGTCTCCTCGGGAGTTCCCCAGGGCTCGGTCCTAGGGCCACTTCTATTTCTTATTTACACCAACGACCTTCCTGACTCTGTTAAATCCTCTAAAGTACGTCTTTTTCTGATGACACAGCTGTTTACCTCTCTCTCTCTATCGCCTCCAATTCCAGCTTCTTACAAGCAGACCTGCACCAGCTTGAGCTTAGGGAGAAAACATGGGATATGAAGTTCAACCCAGCTAAATGCCAGGTCATCAACATAACTAAACGCAAAACTACTATTCCAACTCAGTATCTTCTCCACAACACAATCCTAGAATCTGTTACATCTGCAAAATACCTCGGAATATCCATCACCAATGACATCACTTGGAACACACATATTGACGAAATCACTAAAAAGGCAAACCAAACACTGGGCTTCCTTAGACGTAACATCAAAGTACACTCTGAAACTCTCAAATCAACTGCATACAGGACACTCGTACGGCCCCAGCTCGAATATAGCTCCATTATCTGGTCCCCCCACACAGCAACTCTTATCGACCAACTTGAGTCGGTACAGAGAAGGGCTGTCCGTTGGACCAAACATGACTACAGTCGCACATCAAGTGTCACAGACATACTAACCTCCCTCAAATGGAGACGTCTAGACCTCAGACGTATAGAACAGCGCCTGGTTATGTTTCACAACATCTTACATAATAAGATTGCTATCCAACTACCAAATTATCTCACTCAAATCACAAGAGCCTCCAGAACCTCACACTCTCAAGCATTCCAACACGTCCAAACAAGAACGGACTATCACAAATACTCTTTCTTCCCAAGAGCAATTTTCCACTGGAATGCCTTACCTCAAGAAACTGTCTCCCTATCAGGTCCAGCTTTCAGTCGGGCTGTTAGCCAGACTGATCATGTGTCTCCATAAGTACACCTTCGCTTTTAACCTGTTTTTAACAAACCCAAACTTCTCTCTTTTTATATCTTGTACATACTTATCATTCTCATTAATTTATCTTTGTCAGTTGACGCGCATCAAGTCGAAGTCTCCAATAGGGGTTAGACGATACGAAAGATAGATAGATAGTTTGGAGATACAGTGAGTAGTTCTCATATTAATATAGTTAATCTCCAGAAATGGCTTCCAATTCTATAACAGAACCATCAAATGCTGATATTATGGATTATTTAAAGAGAATAGACAATATAATTTGTGGTGTAGGAAAGAGATTAGACTCCCTCCAGGAACTAGAAAGTTACAAACTTTGAGAAAGATCTTAGAAAGTTATGGTTTGCAGTCGAAGATAGAAACAAAGGCTTATAGACTTTTCAACCCCAAGACTTTTCAACCCCACTTTTCAAATGAAGACTTTTCAACCCCAGGACTTTTCAACCCCTGATTTCAAGACTTTTCAACCCCTACCTGTTGAGACTTTTCAACCCCTAGTTTGAATATTTTCAACTCTTACATTTATCTTTTTCAACCCCTATTTGAAGACTGTTCAACCCCCTGTGTTTCAGATAAGTGTATTGTTTGGCATAATATTTTTATTGTTTATAAATATATTTATATTTCAAACATAACAGATCAATTGATGAAATGTGATAATTCGAAAGTTGCTTTCCTTTAATTTGTCATTATATTTTGTTTGATCATCATAATAATTAGCAAATTATTTGTTTAATACAATTAAAGATATGTGTGTTTGTCTTTATTTGTTGCACTTGTTTATTGGATCAAAGGCAATAATGTTCTATTTGGTTTGCCGTCTACCTTTGACCCTATTCTGTGTACTCTTTCAAAACTAATTTTATCAACTATATCTCCAGCAATTTTTATTTTGTCTTTCAGAAACTCGCGGAATACCTTCGTATTTTCAAATATACCAAAATTTGCTTCAGAATTCTTTGCACAATAGATCCTTTATTTATTTTTTAATATTATTGATATGTTTTTTGTGTATATATGCTTCATAAGTTTTCATTTTGGAATGTAAATAAACTTAAAAATTAAACTTAAACAACGTGTTTGTCAACATTTTTCCAGGTAACAAATGTGATAATTGTCCAATTAAAAACATATTCGAGGGGATGAAAAGTCTTGGTTTATTAGGGGTTGAAAATTCTTAGGCTAATTAGGGGTTGAAAATGACAGTGGGGTTGAAAAGTCTTGGATATTTTACCTTAGGGGTTGAAAAGTCTTGGGGTTGAAAAGTCTCGATACCGAAACAAACTGGCAGATGAAAGGTTAACTGCAGTCGAAGAGAAAGGTGAAATATTAGACTTCAATGTTGAGATGGTTAACAGTAAAGTGATTCAGTTAGAGAAAGAAAGAGACATTATTCAAGAAGAAATGGTTTATCTACGTTCACAATCCATGAGACGTAACCTGGTATTTAGTGAATTACTGAGGGTATACATAATAAAAAGGATAGTGATCCTGAAGTGAATGCTAATGAAAATGAGATCACAAGCAACATTCCGGAAGCAAGTACTGGTGAATCTGGTATGTTACCTGACAATTTGAAGAATTCTGAAGCAAATTTTGGTATATTTGAAAATACGAAGGTATTCCGCGAGTTTCTGAAAGACAAAATAAAAATTGCTGGAGATATAGTTGATAAAATTAGTTTTGAAAGAGTACACAGAATAGGGTCAAAGGTAGACGGCAAACCATGGAATATTGTGGCAAAGTTTACACTGTATAAAGATAGGGAGTTTGTAAGACGACAATGGAGAGCACCTAAATGATCGAATTATTATGTTACTGAGCAATTTCCGAAAGAAGTAGTGGAAAAGAGAAAGAAACTTCTACATAAAATGAAGGAGGCGCGAAAACAGAAGAAACAAGCTTGGATAGCATATGATACCCTATATATTGAAGGGAAACCGGTCAGAGACTAGCATTTTGAGGGGGATAAACTGTGTATTCTTTCTTGGAATGTGCACGGATTAACGGCTAATAAGAAGGCTAGTGACGATATCGTTAACTTGATTTCAAATAATGATATTATATTTCTCTACGAATCATGGACAAACGCTTTGAGTGACATTCATTTATCTGGTTATAAAGAGCATAATTTCTATCGAAAATTTCAAAATCGTAGAGCTAAAAGATCTAGTGGGGGGTTGGTGTTGTATTATAGAGAATCACTAAGTATTGGTGTTGAAATTGTTAAGAATACCCTAGACACAATAATATGGTTGAAGTTAGATTGTATTTTTTTCAGTTACAAGAAGATGTATACATATGTGGTTCATATCTATGGGGCGATGGTTCTCCTGCTTATGATGTTGTTTCTGTAGATCTTTTTGATATACTTGAGTCAGATGTAGATTATTTTAATTCATTAGGGGCCTTATATGTCACGGGTGATTTAAATAGCCGTGTTGGCTTACATTGTGATTATATTACACATGACAGAATTACTGATGTACTTGACACTAGATATTATATACCAGACGAACCACTGGACCGGGCCTCTCCGGACAGAGTAGTCAATGGTCACGGTATTATGTTGCTTGATATGTGTAAATCAACTGGTCTACGAATTGTTAACGGCATATTACATGATACAGATGTTTTTACTTATGTCTCCCACAATGGTGCCTCATTAATAGATTATTTGTTGACAAAGGAGTGTAACTTTTCACAAATCATTGATTTCATTATTTATCATTTAAAATTTAAATTTATCCATTTTTCATTGCAATGTAAATTGCCTTCTCAATTATCGCAAGTAAATACTATTCAAAATTTCACGTGGAATATGGGTAGATGTGATCAATTCCGTACTCAGTGACTCATGTAGGGATCGAACTACACCGCTCAATGAAATGTTCAACTGCAGTTGAAGCCAGACTCCGCAAAGCTCGCGCATCATTACATTCATTGTTGACAATAGACAGCAAGCCAGGTGATGTGAATCCTCTAATATTAATACTAGCGTCGATTATAGAGCGGGTATCCATTCCGGTAGCAATTTACGGTGCTGAGCTGTGGAATGGACTGAGAGTCACAGACATTCAAAACATCGAGAGATTCATGAAACTCGCGGCTAAGTCGATCCAGCACGTACCAAGTCGAACCAGAACAGACAGTGCTTTAGCAATGCTTGGATGGCGTCCCTTAATGGCTCAAATTGACCGACGAAAATAATGTTTTTTCCATAAGCTATGGACTATGCCTTCAAATTTGCTTGCAAAAATATTATTTGACTTCCGTCTTCAACTATTTATAGTGCGTGGCCATAAACATCAGTGCGGATTTATTCCTGACATATACTCTTTGTTGCAAAAATATTCTCTTATAGATTATGTCAAATGTTACCTAGAGAAAGCTGAATTTCCATCAAAACATGCATGGAAACAACTAATTAGAAAACAAATTGATAACTTTTATACTAATGCTTGGAAACACAGAACTGCCCGTGATCCTGATTGTAATCGACTCTTGGCATCACAAGCAGAACTTACAAAATCTCCAACTTGGTTTACACCAACAGATCGTAACGCCATACTGAGTGCGAAGTCAGCCGCTATGGTAATTACGTACTCGTACAACAGGTTCTCAAATCAACGTTGTGCTGCCTGCTCCGATCAAACAATGGACATTTATAGACATGTGATCGGTGAATGCCACTCTCGAGCCCAGTGTAGGTCACGTTTTATACAAAGTGTAGCCGAGAGGTTTTCCACCGATTTAAGTTCGCTCCTTTCAAAACAGGAGGGTGAACATTTCGTGGAGAGCCTATTCAGTGTAAATTTATTAGAATAATTTATTACAGATAAAGATGAGTGGAAATAATTTATTAAACTCTACTGTAGTTTTGTGCATCGTGCGCTTAGAGGCGGGAACACTAAATAAACATTATTACATACTGATCTTAGTGATTATACAATCGCACTGTGTATTTTCTTATTGTGGCATGCAATGTATGTAGTTTGCTATATAACATGTATGAATATATTTGATAAGTTAGATTGATGTATATGTTGCTCCAAATGGTGTTGTTTCTTCTCACAATCATTTCTTGTGTTTCGTTTCGACAGGATCTGACTAAGTGAAACGTTATATTACAATATTGTATTGCAATAATTATTGTTTACCAATCAAAGAACGCCTGCTAATATTATTAGTGAATATGTTAAGGACAAAACAAATTACAGTTTAGTAATGAATATGTATAAACATACTCATCCCCCCCCCCCGATATTCCTTTTCCTAGTTTGTTTTCTTCACTGTATTGCATTGTATATATGTTTACATGTATGTCATGTTCTCTTTGTTTAGTGTTGTTGTTGTTTAATGTCATGTCATGTACAATCGCTGAAAAGTGGAAATAAAGAGTATATATATACACGAAGTGTAGTATTGACATGTGTTGTCAAGTCTTCATTAAATATACTCATCAAGTAAAGATCATGTTTTCAGATAAGTTTCACTCATTTTCACAAGATGCTATCCTTAATCCCTATCAATTAAATATCTAGTGGTTACTATAAGTAGTTGACACCAAATCACATGTTAAATATCTAAAATAGTAAACATTCCTGATACAATTTAATATACCCCAGAAGTCATTTCCAAGTTAGGTATTACGACAATCAGACCGCTGTTATATTCAGGCATTTGGGCCACACTTGAGGTAACAGTATTATAATAAGCTTACACTACGTTAGTATGTGTATTGTGTATATGGTATCAATTTGTGCAGCTCAATAATATATATAATGTGCTGTTTTCTATGTTATATGTTTGTAAATGTTAGCATTAATTTGTATGCAGTTTATATTTGATATTTTCAGTGCCTTTGTCAAATATTACGAAGAAATAAATTACTGCAACAAAACTTATGATGTTGTTAACAACACAACAACACATAATACTAGATATAACAGAAGTCCGATTTATTTAGCATCTGAATAACCAAATTAAAACATACAATATAATGGTTGTGAAATTGAAAACACGAATGTTAAAGTTAAGCATATTTAAATTTTGATATCTAATTGCCGTTTCGACAAGCGACTTGTTGGACTAATAATATCACACCGAGGCATTATTGCTGGAATGTGGTGAAAGAGGATTTCTTTATTAGTAAATCATTTGAAGGTTAGTTGAAGGAGCCGATGACATTGTTATGACTACATGTACTTTGTACTACATTGTGACTAATGCTGTTATGAAGATATAGGGGTATGGATTGATTTATTGGGGCTAGTCAGTGCCAGGGAGTCTTGTTCGAGTATTTGAATCTAAAAAAAGATCATATACCTGGCTTATCATCTCTTGAGGGGAAGCTGGGCTTGGATGTTAGACGATGATGTGATATCAAAAGGGAAATAAATAATGGTATCATAAACACGACAGTTTAAGTACTACTTAAATAGTTTTATCGAATGTTTGAAATATGGTGGAACCTGTACAGTCAAAACTTGGGCAAATTAAGTTGCAGTTCATTGACTAAGCACTTTCTCTCGAATGTCCTTCGTCAATGTTTGCAATGGTTACTTAATCCATTGACTAGTTGTTCAGTAATCTTTGCGTCACGTAAAACAAAAAGAGATAATTTGAAAAATGAGGCAACAGTGTTACGTTTCATGGACTTTACTTATTGTCCTGTAGCTTTCTACAAACTTGGAAAAAATCCATCCCGCCCTTTTGGATTTATACCCATACTTGAATTTTGAATAAAGCGAGACGAGTGAGTACTGTAGAGATATAGTTCTTGCATTCTGTACTTCCTCTCAGAGTTGGAGTTATGTTCCGAACAGAAATGTTACGGACGGACGGGGACCATTGCTATACCCCCTCTGCAGATAACAAGCCGATAGAATTTCTGTTTAATCCAGCATTAGTTAATTGTACGTGTGGTCAATGCATAGCCGTATAAGGTAAATATATAATGCTTAAATTCATGAAAAATCAAATAAATAAATTATTCTTTTACACCTTTGTTTGCCATAAGATTCTCTGTGAATTCTTTCCTGAACTTTGTTTTATCCCCGAAAATGTAGTGTTTCTCCATGGCCGGTGAATATCTACTTGCAGGAGGACATCTGCCATATTTCTCTGCCACGATACGGAACATGTTGGAGGAATTGCCACAGCACAGACCGACATACTGAACGCCCAGCTCCTTGGCTTTAGTTGCGAAATCTTCTATTTGCTGACGGCTGCACTGTCTCGTACAAAGGTCTAGTGGAAAAGCCCTCTTGTCTGAAATCAAAATATTCATTTGGAATAACTTTATTGGTGCTCCTACAAAATTTAAGTGAATATCATTCAAATTAATATTTTCAATAAATCATATCGACTCAAAGATTTCTAAACTGAAAACTGGAATCTAATGTTTTATGCTGTTAAATTAAAGATGTATATGACAGTCAGCAGACCTAACCAGAGTTCCTGAATACCAACCAGCAGCTAGTTCTGAGGAAGGATTAAGTTGTTACATAGTCTTCCGTAAGGACAAGCCAGCCTTTCCACACGGTAAGATAGACAAAGACAAATAACTGTGGATGTATTGTCTTCTTTCAGGATCGCACGGCGAACATACACCTCACATTATGGTAGACTTACGTCTTTCAGACTGGAAGTCGAGTGATTTACCAACTACGAGCTAATCACGTAGCGATTATCATTTTAAATTGTTGTTCATATATCTGCAATGTTTTACACGCAAACTCTATATTTATTTTTCCCAATGAATACGTGTAAGAATGCACATATTAGGCAACATTTCAACTTTGCCACTATCTCCGTGTACAATCCTCGTTCTCGTCGAGCAGACACATGGTAATGTTACAGATATGTATGTTGAAAATCTCTCTTCGTACTTTGCCGACCATAATTTACGAAGTTGTACGAATAATTACGAGTGCAAGAAAAATATTGTTCTATTATTTTTAGACTGTGGTATTCCTGGACTGTTATTCTCATATTCCAATATTTGAAGACTTACCTGTTCTAGGAATGGTCAGTTGAAAGAAGTTGGGTTGTTCCGGCGTTGTATCGTAAACAACAGGCAGCGCTGCTATAGGAACCTA
Source organism: Mactromeris polynyma (assembly GCA_032209605.1). Classification (NCBI taxonomy): domain Eukaryota; kingdom Metazoa; phylum Mollusca; class Bivalvia; order Venerida; family Mactridae; genus Mactromeris; species Mactromeris polynyma. The sequence continues at coordinate 572,399 of JASFXZ010000046.1, forward strand.
TTTGTAAGATAATAACACAATACTTGGTATATGCAATTGCAATATAGGTGTACACCATTATAAATAATGATGTTTGCATTGTGTCACGTATGCAAATACAGTTCAATCAAGGAGTCAGATTCTATTATGTATCGTGGGCGATTCATTTTTTAGAAAATAATAGCATGTACATATATTGGAGTATAGTTTAGATTATTGCATATGTTTTACATATGTAACTTCAAATGTAGTGTCCCCGTTGGAAGATCTCGATTATTAATGTGAATATACTTGACCCTCATATACTCATGACTATGTACTTTGCATTCTTGCTTGATTTTTTCAATCAGTGGTAGCATTGTTGCAGGTCCACGTCCACAGTTCAAACCTACAACTGCTGCACCAGCTTCCTCCAACTTTTTACATGCCTCAACTGTGTCAAGGCCATCAACCAATATACCAGAAGCTGATGCAGACAAGGTAACCACCGCTGGTAAACCTAAAGAGAGACATTATTCCGGGAGTATATTTTGTCCGCATTACAACGGCAATTAAACGCTGCAACACCTCCAAGTCAGCCCTCACTGAAGCGACACACTCTTTTTAACTATAATTATTTCTTATAATTAAAGTAAACATTCTTTGTAATAATTTTAATCTTCCAAGATCTACAACCTTGCAACAACAGCAACCAATTACGTCTACCAAGGGTGAAGTTTGGTAGAGATTGTATCGTTATGTCCCACAAATAAATAATGAAATACAATTGATAAACATTACATTATTGCATTTTGCAAGAATACTATTTGTGTATGCTTTCAATCAATCGAATGTCGCCTATTACTTATTCCGATATCGAAAAACATACACCTATTTGTAAAATATTTCGATCGAGTGTATCCATATACAATATTGAATTATGGGTAAAAGCTAAACTGCTTCTTTATAACAATACTTGAACTGAAAACCTTCGCATTATGTACCTTTTCCATATTTCTGTATGCATTGCAAGGCCAACATTGCTTCAGCCAGGCAGCAATATGTTTCACCAACAATGTAGTCTGCACCCATTTCTACGGCAATTTCTATTTGCTCCTGAAACGAGACAATCCTGTATTGAAACTAGACACGTCTCAAAGACAGACATGTTGAGGAAGTGCCAGTATTTCACCACTTATTTCACATACAACAACCAATTGTTGTAATTTACGTTATTTCTACGGATAGTTTCGCTCTGTCAGCTATACATGTTATTAACGAAATGCACGAAAATCGTTTCACTGACAACCAAACCCAACGGAGCCAACATTACTTAATATACATACTCACGTGTGTTGCTACTATAAAATGCTACTTCCCGGTAGCGCCATTGACCGATTTTTCGTGTTCCTCAAAACATGATTTTATATCAATATTACTACAGCTGGTGATAAGTGTTGTGTGGATGATGTATAAATTCGCCCCGTACTTCGTCCAAAGTGTAGTTAACCTTAATCCACTTTATAAGTTAAATTTACACTAAAATGACATTAGGTCCCTGTTGTGTAGTGGTTGGCATAATGGACCGGCAATTTGGAGACCCGGTTTGTAATCCGGTAGCGCCATTGACCGATTTTTCGTGTTCCTCAAAACATGGTTTTATTTCAACTACTTCTCTTACTTTGAATATGTTTTCTGTTGGCTTATATGTGTTTTCATCACTGTGTACGTACACGGCAGAATTACAAATGTTTCCAGCCATCAAACATCCATGTTCGTCTGCCACTTCACGCGCCATTTTTAAAGCAGTTCTGTTCATGACTTCCAAGTCGTTCTCTCGTCCGATAACTCGCAGTTTTTCACGATGAGCATAGTACTAAAATTAAAGACATTTATAAGTGGAATAGTAAGTTAGAGCATGTTCGTTCTAAGCATGTATGCCATCTGTAATTTCACTTAGAATAGAGGAAATATTAATGTCGTTAAAAATAAACTACTGTTCGCACTGAATAAAACAGAACGTGAGAATGTTGAGGAAACACGAGAGCAGAATAATACTCTCTACGACCTTTACGCTTATTTCAGACATATCCTGGTCACTGATATACTTTATTGTTAGATTTATCAAGTGCGTGCAATACTATGAAGTCAATGTTGACCAATGTATAGTGTTTAGGATGTGCAGTAGATACATCTAGGCAATTTGCTAAATCCCAAGATATTACGTGAGTTATTTCCCCTCCCCCTGTGCAATTCTTTCTCTTTATAGTGTTCACGTTATTTTCTCCCCAGTTTCGGCCTATTGTTGCCAGCTGTCTTGACTTGTCCTGTGATCTTTTTCGTCCATTAATCCCCTGTGCTTGTCCTCTTTGATACTCCTAGTTAACCCTGATGGTCGGCCATGCCACTCCTTGCGCCCCTGTTCCCTTATGTACCATTGAGCCTCCTCAAAAGACTTGTGTTTTATGGATTGTTGTTTTCCCGGTAGTCTGTGTTGGGAGGCACTGTCTTATATATGTGGCGTTCCCTGTAGCAACTTATTTTCTCTCTTTTACAGATATCTGCGCAGAACGGAACAGTGTAGAATAACTTTGAGAATAGTGGTTGTTATGGACAATTATTTCATATTGAAAATAGACGCTGTCTATTAATGTAAACTTCGAGATTGATCATAAGAAAGGATTACAACAGAATGAGAAGAATGTACATGTAATGTATTGGGTCTTCGAGTGAACATGTTAGGGCCATGCAGTGACTTTTCCAGCTATAAGGATGGAAGAAGAACCCATATGCCCAATATGGGACTATTTGTAGTATAGGCGGACACTTTGGTAGAACCACCATCTTTCCGCTAGCTAGTATACAAGCTTCCTCTCATACATTGTACATCACGAGTGGGATCAATAGACTAAATGTAACAGAGGAACGGGTTTAAAAACATGACACGTTTGTATAATCATGAACATGAGCAACGATGTGTACCTTCCATTTACAATCAAATGCAATTTTAAAGACAGCATATCATTTCAACTGCATAAGATCGTTAGGTGGTAAAACTAGTTTGCGATATATTCGTACTCTGTCAAATGTACCACTTGTTCACACTAATGCGACCAATGACACCAGTTTAGTGATAAAGATATTCGTACAAATTTGGAAAAGTTATCCTTGTTCTATCCTTAAAAGCTCCTCTTCCCCAGGTGCAATTCCTTGACTTAGTATTCTTAGGGTCTGCGTTGGAAGGCATTGTCTTGTATATAAGGCCTTCCCTGTGGCAACTTAATCTCCCTATCACAATGACATGATCTGCTCTTCATGGTATATCAAATGTCCCTATCTTTTTGGTCTGACTTAATTGTTTTACCTCTATGACCGTGAGTACTTAATCAGTTCTAATCGTGCAACGGAATAACTCTATATAGATTGTCTAATCTTATAAAAAACGTGACCAGTTTGAAGTATATCTTAGTTTTATTATCTAATTGAATACAAACAATATTTAAATGTATTTAAATTGTAAAATGTATGATTACCCACAGGCCAATTATGAATAATATTAATGAGACAGTCGAAACGTCAAATATGTATTACCATGAGTAAATTTATGTCTGTGCACAACGTAGATGAACGTTTGAAATCATAGAATGTCGATTCTCCTCTTTGAACTCAACTATTGAAGGTTTGCTTTCAACCCATGACAATGAAGTTACAGAAGGTTCCAAAAAGATATGCACGATATATTCCATAGTTCATATTATAACCTATACAATGTGCTCGATTTGTCTTTATTTCGATTAGCCGGTTAATGGTTTTACTAAGGGCGAATTTGTTTGTACCAAACCGGTTTGAATCCAAAACTGGTTTGTCAAACCTTTCATTTGTTTTAACTAACTGGTTTCAAACAAGTTTCTGTATTTGTTAATAACAAATCTTAAACTGGTTAATCAAACTGACCAAACTACCTCCAAGTGTGGTTTGTCTGGTTTGATTTATCCGAATAATCGTATACTAGTTAAACAAAATGGTGGACTGATTTTATGGCGGGTGACCGTGCCACTCATATGTGGGGCAATGTTTAAAAATAAATGTTTCTTTGCTTATATGGGAACCTGGCTTTAAAATTGTCCACTCTGTTACGTTGCAAAACAGACGTTTTAAAGTTCTTAACTCTGATTTTCTTATCACGCACCAATCTGTCTGCAATCTCGCACAATCAAAATCACGTGATCTTAATCTTAACTGGTTTAAGTTTTTCAACCAAATTACATCAAAACTGAAACCTCAAAACTGAACCAGGTTTTGCAAAACAAATTCGCCCTAACACATAATCGGACATTCAAACGGCTAACCGGTTAACTGCCAACATCCCTAATACAAAATAATAGTTAGACTAATACAATTCACATTTCAATAATGAAATGTCCGCCTAACAATCACAAATCATAAAAATAGGAGTAGCAAGCATAGCTGTTTTTGCGAGGAAAACATAACCTGAACCTTATTCCATATAAGTCTGCATCAAATGTGTGGTTTACAATTTTGACCGAGCAAATCAAAAAGAACATACCGTCAAAGCGAGAACAACGTCACTACCAGCATTAACAAACTCTTCATAAAGTTGCCGCACCAACTGTGGATGTTCCAACACTACTTCCGGAACAAATGAGCCAGCTTGCAGATAACCGCGTCTCTCAAATTCAAATATATAACCTTCTGCCACAACGATTGTTCCGCCATTTCGTAGCCTCTCTAGAAACGCTGGAGAAGAAAGTAGCAAGCGCCTATTTTTTATATGTGGTGAGTAAACTTTATTAATACATGTATACATATGCAGAATAAGAACCGTGATAAGATTTCGACCCCTTCCGAATGAACCTTACCGACTTAATAAATGATGAATAAGATGTGGACTAGATGTAACCCTCAAATATCGTTTTATGTTTTCAGGAAAAACACTACATACAGATGTCCTCTTGCAGTTTCAAATTATTCGTGATAAATTGATGTATGTACAAAATAGATACTTTAAAAGACAGATAATAAGTAGCTACAGGGAACGCGCCATACATAAGACAGTGCTTCCGCACACAGACCTCCGGGAAAACAACAATCCATAAAACATAAGGCACTTGAGGAGGTTAAAGGGTACGTACGTTTGGAAACAGAGGCGCAAGGAATGGCCTGGCCGACCATAAGGAATAACTTGGAGAATCAAAGATGACAAACAGTGAGGGGGGAATTAATGGATGGAAAATATCACAGGACAAGTCGAGACAGCTGGCAACAATAGGCCAAAACTGGGCATAAAATAACATGAACACTATATTAAGTGAAAGAATTGCACAGGGCACAAAAAGAAATAAAAAGCGGGAAGCGAATTACAGCCTTGGAACTGTCAGTGAAAAATACAATAAATAAGCATAGATTACTTACAACTCTTCTCCATTTCAATGTAACGATAATTCAGAGTGTTACCAGTCTAGATCTAATTATGAATATAAAGAGACAGCATTATCTATATCACGAATAAAGGTCAAGTTGTGAAACACAGTTTCCAGTGATAACGTGATGGTAGTGTATAGTAAAAACACGCGAAATGTCGAACATTCCTTTTCGATAGACTTGAATATTGAATACAAAATGTTGATCGTTTTTGGTATACATATGTACTTGACAGCAAGTCCAAGCGTTCGCACCATTTCGTTTTAAAGATTATATGATGATAATTCAGAAAGTATTGAAGTAAATTTACCGTTTTTTTGTATTGCCACGATAGGGATATCCTGATGAGTCTTTCACCAGATACATAAACAGATATTACCCGTGCCTTTCATGATACATGGCGGTTTTTTGAATGATATTATTAATATAGACCAGCCTTTCTTTGTATCTATGGAAACTACCATCTTTCATTGAGAAATTTAGTTCAATTAAGCCAACGATTCAGTCGTATCTGGGTCTGTTTTATTATGTATCCACTATAATATATTTCCTGACCCTCTCAAGGATTTCAAAATAATACACTCAACAAAATTTCTAATTGGTCACTTATTATTTATTGAAGAGACCATACCATATATATCCGTTTTATGACTTTTAATTTTAGGGTTATTAGTGCTGATCTTTTGTAAAATTCACGTGAGAATCAATATGGATTAATGTATTCTGAACAAATGAACGAAGAAAGTATTTATGTGATGGTGTTCGCATTGTTGAATTTTCATTCACAGTTAAATAATATCAATAAAATCGAAGTGACCAATTAGAAGTTTTGCTGAGTGTATGGGCACAAATGACCACTATACCGACACGATATGCAGAGCACATAATTCGGTTCAAGGGCATGATCACACTTGGAATTTCAAGGTCATATGATCATAGTTTGTATAGTGCGGTCAAGATCTGAAGGCACAATAACATTGACAAAACGTCATTGGTTGGATCAGTCCATAACAAATTGCAGGTTAGTACAATGATCATGATCATGTAGGCGCATTTTCTGATTTTGAAAAAGAACACATAAATGCATAGATACCAAATCAGCGTGTTTATTACATAGCATAGTGGATACGCATCGGAATCGCAACGCAGACTATCCGGGTTCGAATCCTGACATTCATTTTATTTCATAAATTATTTTTAGCGCGAAAGTATCATGCTTTTCGCGAAATATGTGTGGGTGTATCGCAGCAAACTAAATAGTGTAAACATAAAACTATTATGGCAGTAAAGATTGAAAAGCGTTTCGTGTTCATCCATTATATAGTTGACTGGTTTCACTGATCTATAATTTAACACAGCTTTGATTGATCTACATGCATTATTCTGTGTTCCCCGTCTCTATATTGCGGAGATATCCAGCTGTGGTTTTCAGATTTTCACTGTTCGCTATAGTTTGGCAATTGGTAAATAAGGGTGAGTATGGGTGTACTCTTTAACCAGGTAAGAACCCTCAGTGGTGTTGTTTACCCTCTGACCGTTTCCAAGGCGGTACTCCTATTTTCACTCATCATTTGTGTTTATGTATTGTTCCCATGTATACTTAACATGTTTTCTCTTGAAATAATAAATTATTATATAAATTAACATGCTTTTGGGATGGCTGTGCTGTTTTATGTGGCATTTCCTGGAAAACTGCTGTATTTTAATATTTATGTCTCTTTAACAACTTAATCTCTCTTTGATAACTACTATTATATGGTAATAATGAATCATATTACAAAACACAATATTTTGTAAAACACATATCCAAAGTAAGTTAAAACTGAACAATATATTCAATACTTGTCTTATATCATTTAGAATAAAGACAATATTTATTTAGAAGCACTTGTATAGATATTGTTTACTGTAATATGGAATACACAATTAACCAAATATAACAGCTTAAAATGGGTTTTTTAACAAACAATTCTTGAATTAAATTCGTTACGTTTACAATTACAAATATGTAAAACTTTCGTTGTGATAGAACAACTAGTTCTTGTTAAGTATTTAAACCTAATTAAGTCAAGAAACATAAAAGAACAATATAGGAGATGGGTTTTAAAATTAACTCAGTCGGAGAGGAATGAAATCGGGTATGTTATAGAACTAACGGAGGCAATATGGAACATTAAACTATACATTTTCAAACCTTTTCCAGAATAACACAAACGTGATAAGTATGCATCAACTGAACTGAATGTAGACATCCAAAGCTAAAAGACACTCCAGAATGGCAAATAATACAATCAATTAAGATAAGCAATTTAACCTAATAAAAGTAATCACAGGTTAAAACCTCACATCATAACGATATAACAAAGGCACGAATTAAAAGTATTATTGGAGCAACTCAAACATTAGTCAACTCAGGAAAACTCTCTACACTGAAATCAAGTACATAACTTGAAGGAAACCAATATGAAGAATTATTCAAGTGGAAAGCAGGACATGAATGGCTACATCAAAACAAAATAAAAAATGACGATTCCCAACGTACATACATGGGTCATTAAAATGAATATATATAAAACAGTAAATAAGATTAGTAGACTAAAAACGGAACAACTAGAACAATACAAGATTTTCAAGAAATATACACAAAATAAAATTACTTTTATCAATACATGCATGAAAACCAAATTTGCACAAATAAACATAACAATAAACAAAATAAAGAATTGATTACTAAAATAATTCACCAAATTAATAAAATGAGTGAAAGGCAGAACATAAATTATAGAAAACTGTTGTTAAAAAGGACGACATAAAGAAAACTTGAAAAAGAGACACATCTTATACATTTCATAATTTTATAGATATGCAAATATAAGAAAAGTCCAAACTATGCATATGCATAACAAAAGTGAATCAGAGCAACACACTCTTGATCTACAATATTCTTTCGCGGATAACATCTATACCTATGGCTATGCGTGCCGCCTTTGTCAGTATTTAATTTCGTTGATTGTTCTAAAATACGAATAGTGAAGAAATCACAGAGAGTTGTAGCAGTATGCTGTCATTCTTTGTATGAAGTTATCATCTCGTTCTTAAGACTTTATCAACCACCCTTTCTTTTTTTTGTAACTTTTTATTTTCATACAGCATAGCAAAAAATAATATTTGCACAACGGTTATTTTTTCTAAGTAACATCACATATTGAATAACCAAAAAAGAAAGAAACAAACTAATAATAAGAAAATTTAAATGTTTGGCTAAAGTACAAAGTTCGGCAACAGATATTGAAATTGTGTTGGCTTCTATTGACTATTTTTTAAGAGAATTGTTTAATATAAATTAAATGGTTATTAGGTTAACATGGAAGATACAGTAATGTTGTAAAATATTGCAATAGATTATTAATGTATATTGAGCACTATATATATATATCATACAGTGCTTTAAATTCTGATTACTAAAATGTCAGTGTCAGGTCATAGTATATTTAAACAGTAATTTTAGAGAAAATCAGTTAACTGTATGTTGGACCAAAGATTTTTCATAATAAAATATATGTGAAGTACAAGATAGAATGTAAAAGTATATTATATAGTACCAAATGTGACAACATGATTAAACATAATACAATTCACAAGAAATATATTGTCTTAATTAAAATTGTTATTTTGTTTTCACTCATCAGAGACAATATCTATTTCATTACCCTAAAAAACAAGAATATCATAAAGCATGGTGTTTAAAGGGAGGTAAGTATGTTATTAGTTGGATTATTACAGTTCCTTCCCTTGAACACTATGTTTGCTGAACTGCAAAAAGTGAATTACATATTTTTACAAATGTTAAATAAAGCATTGCTGTACAAATGAAACATTTTACATGTATATAGAAAAATAGATAGGAGATGAGAAAGGAGGTCCATGCAAATGAAACATTTTACATGTATATAGAAAAATAGATAGGAGATGAGAAAGGAGGTCCATGTAAATGAAACATTTTACATGTATATAGAAAACTAGATAGGAGATGAGAAAGGAGGTCCATGCAAATGAAACATTTTACATGTATATAGAAAAATAGATAGGAGATGAGAAAGGAGGTCCATGCAAATGAAACATTTTACAAGTATTTAGAAAAATAGATAGGAGATGAGAAAGGAGGTCCAAGCAAATGAAACATTTTACTTGTATATAGAAAAATAGAAATGAGATGAGAAAGGAGGTCCATGCAAATGAAATATTTTACATGTATATAGAAAAATAGATAGGAGATGAGAAAGGAGGTCCATGCAAATGAAACATTTTACAAGTATTTAGAAAAATAGATAGGAGATGAGAAAGGAGGTTCATGCAAATGAAACATTTTACATGTATATAGAAAAATAGAAATGAGATGAGAAAGGAGGACCATGCAAATGAAACATTTTACATGTATATAGAAAAATAGATAGGAGATGAGAAAGGAGGTCCATGCAAATGAAACATTTTACAAGTATTTAGAAAAATAGATAGGAGATGGGAAAGGAGGTCCATGCAAATGAAACATTTTACTTGTATATAGAAAAGCAAAGAATGTTGAACACTAACACTACCTAATAGAGATTTCATTCCGATAAAGCATGAATTCAAGGAAAAGGTAGAGAATCACATTTTCTGGAAGAAACTAATGTATATCTCAATGAGTTATTCCTGGCCAGGTCTTTGGTGGTCAATCCTCCAGATAGCTGCAAAACCCATCCAAGTTTTCATAATTTTTTTCATGGAGCCTGATTGAATAGATTGACATTTTAGTGTCAAAATATATGTTTTAAACTTTTCCTTAAAAGTTTCTATATTTGGAAGAGATTTATTCATTTTACTTTGGTATATATGTTGTTTTGCAACTAAAAACATGACATTTAAAGCAGTCTGTAGTCTCATATTTCCAAGAATAGTATCACACAGACCAGTCTGTAAAGATATCATCAAAGTTTTGGTTTATCCAATCTTTCAGTTGGCCCCAAAAGGCGTATGTATGTCTACACTACCAAAATAAATGTAAAATACTCTCCGAGTGGTTATGGCAGAATGTACACTCTTCAGAAATGACTAGCCCCATTTTTGAAAGAAGGCGGTTTGTACCAAGAATTCTGTGATTAATTCTATACTGCAGCCATTGAAGTGACGAGTCTTCAGAGCAGCCAAATGGTATTTCATAATAGAACTTCCAATTAAAGTCAACCACCCTTTCTTAATTTCACAAATTGTGATAATGACGAGTTTCTGAACTAAACGTAGCCAGTTTTGACATCAACACGAGAATATTAAATTGCAGAAACCAATTACGAACAGGAAATGACATTTTGTTTCATCAAGCACATTCTTTCTCATTCAAAAGCTTCTGCCTAGAGTCCTCCAATGACAGTCAAGTGCATTCGTAAACAAGTGTTTTACATAAATGATATGCAGCTTTAACCACAACACATTTGTCAAGACAGATCCGGGCCTAATTCATTTAGCATTATAAGACTGAAACACAGATTGAGACTTTAAACTCTTTTTACAACAATATGTTAAAGTAACAATATAGAAGGTAATAAAAATTTACAAAATTGTGCAGAAGGCAACAACACGTATTCAGACGATAGTTCAATTCGTTTAGATCAAATGAGAACAAAAGTCTAATAAATATAAGTTTTGCAAATGTTAAGTCGAGGTCTAAGGTTCTGATTTATAGGTGTTCGTAAATAAGGCGTCTGAAATAAGTTCAAATATATTTGTGTAGTGTAAGGAAGATGTTAATATTGTTTATCAAATTGTCGAAGTGTTACGCGTTAGCCTGGACACATTGTATTATTCCAACCTGCACACACAGTGTATGACCGTTGTTACATCTCGTAACGTTCAACAATGTCAGCAATTAAATTGCCAAGTTTGAGTAGGTACTAAACATATCTGTGTATGCTGCAGCGCACTCATGACAAAACTTGTACTGAGCCTAAAAGATAAGAACAATATTCCAAGTTATTCATAAATGCTGATTCCATGTTGTGTGAATAAACCGCTAAAAAGTAAACAGTTAAGAATAACTTGGCTATCATGCGATATTGTGAAAGGGGAAGTAATCGGGGACAAATGAAAAAATATTCATAATTATAATAGAATATTGTAGATGATAATAAGTGATGAGTCTCGTTTTTACCATTGACCGTTCCAAGGCGGTAGTTCTACTTTGCACGTGTCACGTCCCATTTGCCGTTGTATTTATTTACTAGTATGTATTTACATCAATGTTTACTTGTGCTTTGGGGATGGCTATGTACTTTGTATGGTGCTCGACTTCATACATATTTTAGTTTATTGTTAAATAAAAATGTATCAAACCTTGTTTGGTATGACTTTATGCCGACGGAGCCGTATCTGCCGAATTGTGTTGCCAATACTGACTTGTTGTTCAAATTCCAATTTCTCTAACAGTACAGCCAACGTACAAAACAATCCACTTCGTTCAAATGCGTTCCTACACAAAGATTAGGGTGTAATCATGTAAATGTATCCTTATATTTATGTTTTGATATCCCAAATAGAGAACTGATTTATATCCGAAACATATTCTTGTATTGTTTGTAAAACAATAGCAACAGGGTGTAACATTCAAATATACTAGATTTGAGCATTCAGCGCAATAAAAAGTGAAACGACAGGTAGTAATGTCCGATTCGATTTTTATATTTATGATCTTTACATATGCGGCATAAGTTTTATCAAAATACTTGCAATACTTGTAGAACCTGCAGTTCTATTTGAAGAGGATCATAAGCTTATACAAATTAAATTTAATGTAAAAGAAACCAAATATAATATTACACATTAACTGTTAAACTTTTGGTTACGGATTAAAATCAGGAACCGGGAGATCGTCCTATGAACACAATACATTAAGTTCTAATGTTAACGCAAACAGAAATCGAAGATACAAAAGAAAATTCAAATGGTAGAAAGGTTAGTTTATCGAGTTTGGTTTATACTCCATGGTTGCTCTCACACAGCTCCCTTGCGAATATGTCGACACTTAAGTTACAAGCTGTTACAAATACATCATTGTTCACATACGAGCAAATGAAATACGTACAGACAATGGATTAGCATTGGAGATGAATCTTCCATTTGATTATCTGCAGCAATTTGAACAGTATTCACAAACTGAACAAACTGACCAACATTATCAGGTACCTCGCCATCATGTTGCCAGCCCGTATACTGGTAATGTTCAACTGATATATGTCCTGGTCTTTGCTGAAAACATTGTTATACCTCTAATTAATGATACTCATATTCGTATTAATTCTTAGCTTGCCGATTAAAGTGAACCTGCATCCACGGTATCACTAAACTACTTAACAAAAGAGTACATACTTAACACATGCATCCAACAAAATAAATGCAAAGTTTGTATTTGAATGACATGACAAACAATATCCAACTAGATGACGTCGGGAATTATCAGTTTTGTACTGTGGTATTTCAGGTAAGCTCCGGATAATTCTCATATCAAAACAGATTCAGCAACAATGTGGATTATCGGTCGCTGAAAGGTGTGATGGGTAAATATGTTACCTTAGATGAATTCTTGACAGTGAGAATTGATTTGATATAAGTGGATTTCACCTCGCGGTCGGAACAACTGACTGTGTAAGAATCAACTTTAACCTTTTGATTGACAACTGGTAGATACATTCCGACTTGGTGCTGCAATTAAAAGTGTTAACATAATGTTAAATGAACAATATAGAGTACAATTTTGTTATTTATTGTCAGTATTAAACATTGATCAATAGTAACAGTTTCACATAGTAATCAAAAGCTAATTCTGATCTAAACCTTGCGCGTGATATCTTTCAGAATTAAATTAAACAAGGAGAATATTTCGTTTTCAAAGTCTATCAAAAATGTGACCGAGTGATATTACCTTATCGTATGAAAATGTATCGTTCATATCCACTATGCAAGAACATTCATTCTGGTATATCAAACATAGAAAGTCCGACAGACTTGCAGGGAGTGGAGTCTGAGCAGCTATGTATCTGTTCATCTTCTTAAAACTCTGTTTGGAAGACGAGATAATTAACAAACAAGTAACATTTAAACAAAGCAGGAATATATTGAAGCACATTTATTTAAGTCATGCACGCAACCTTGGTTTATAGGACCAAAAAATAAAATGTCTACCTTCAAACCTCACTGGAGCGAAGTATTTCTTAATAGCCAGGGACAAAATAATCGTCCCAATGACATGTACTTGGATTGACTATTAGTCTATTATACAGTAAATTCGACATGTGAACGTTTTTTTAATTCTACAGCATCAGAAGTTCTCAACAACTTTATTTTATTTTATAAAAGGTAATGACAGTTTATAGATGATGTAGATATTTTGCCAAAAGATTTACATAATACATTGGCTATGAAATTAAAATTAAAATAGGCGATAACATTACGCTTTCATTGCGTTTTTGATAGACGTTGTAACAACACATTAACACAGAATAAAGACAATAAAGGTCGTTTTTATCAATGTTAAACGGTATTGTAATGGCCATTTAGTTTCATAATACATACTTAGATCAATAGTAAGCAATTACTTACGTTAATGTATATAGCGTTTATATAGTCTGGTTCATTAAACGCCCGATTCAAGAACAATCTGGGTCGAGCTCTGTTTCCTGTAAGAGACAAAGTTGTTGTACAGGAAACGCCACATACATGAGACAGTGCCTCCCAACACCGACCCCCGTTCAAACAACAGTCTACAAAACATTAGGCACCTGAGGAGGCGCAACGGGTAAACATGTATTGGAATATGGGTGCAAGGAACGGTCTCACCGATCATAAAAACAAATAAGGGGAATATAGGGGAACAACAAGGGGGGGGGAGTTTAAACTAATGGATGGAATACATCACGCAATAAGCCAATAAGCTATTAACTATATGTCGAAAGACAATTTTTTTAAGTTATTAATAAGACATAATTTTAAATCCTGGTGACAGAGAAATACAATTTAAAATGAAGACAAATAGAAACAAGATAAACAAGGATATATATTGAGAAAACGAAACAAATTTACGGCTATACTAAGGGAGGATTAAGTTGTGTTTTAAAACAGCAAAACAGAGATCCATTTTCCTTGTAAATGCCAAATGACGGTATACGAGTTAAATGGCGTCATAATAAAGTAAGAAGCTTGGAGAAATCTAACTGATAGATATGCCTCAATTATGCATAGAGAAGTGGCCAACCGTTTTAATGATGTGATTTCAAGATGTTTTATTTTCCTCTTTACATAAATCTGATATTTTGCAAAATTGTCATTTTACTTGTGATTCCAAACACATTGCACCGAATTCAAAGACTTTAAACGTTTTCTTTACGTATCATAAAAAAGATTGTGCATTCCAACCAAACGTATGAATAAGTTTGAACTGAACAATTCATTTCTTTACATACACGATTTAATTTAGTATTTACTAAAGAAAGCCGTGAATGCAATGCTAAAGGCATTGTGAAATATGCATTTGATATCTGAAGTATTACAGCTGCACACTAGTTACATTTACACGACTGAACAAGGTACAAAATGTTTATTTCTATACAAGGCCTCCGGCCCATAATACATTACAAAGCAAATGAATTTTTACAAAAAGCATGTATATAAATATATAAGAGATCATTTCTATCAATATTAAAATATCGTCCTATTTCTATATGGAAAATATAACATAACATCTGCATTCATTGGATTTTTTATTCAATTCTTCTATGAAATTTAACACAATTCTTTTTTACAAAATGTTTAAACTTGAAAACTTAATACGTCGTATGTAAACAAAATTCAAGGTTTACATAATCCATTTATCAACATTATGAATGACATGAAAACAGCATGTTTGCGCTTATTTGATAAATGAATAATTTAAGTACATTTAAGCAATTATAGATATGAAAAAAAAATTGATATGTTGAATTCTAGCTGACATTTAAATTCTTATATCAATCCAATCTCGAACCACTAGACTCCAATGATTATGTCTATATAAAAAAGGAAATAAGAACAATCTGAGTTGTACCAATGTTCTGTTGAAGTAACTCTCCATAAAACCTCTTATTAACCTCTTATTAACACTTTATGGTATATTTTCAAACATGTCAAAGCTGGAAAAGTAGGCGACATAGAATACAGAATATTATTTCGTTACATAATTGTAGAAATATAGGAATGTGATGTTTCGCTAAATGAGTCTTTGTGCTGCACTCGCAACCATATATTAATGTCAGTATTTGTACACAATTTAGATATATTTAAATGTTTGTTCTTGATGCATTTTATGGCAGACATGTAAACATACCTGGTATGTCCGCGCCTTGACGATTTTTGACACTCTGAAGCTTGTTGATTATTCTTGCTTCGTTTTCGTCCTCAAGTTCTGTCTCTACATTATGATCCAGTAGCTAATTTATTCAGAAAATGGATAGTTAAATTATCACATGTACATTATGCACTTCATGTTAATTTATCTATGCTCAGTGCAGTTAATTTTGCATATGTGGCGCAAGTAGTAGCAATGGTCAGTTTTATTTTTAGAAATTATTTATAGTTATTATTTATCGAGTTTCAGCGTCTAATTTAAATGATCTTATATAAAGTGAACAGTTGTTTTTTACATGTTATGTTTTACATAAAATAAACTTATGTTTGAAATAGTCTTTTTTTTAAATATGTAAACATACATTTACCTGGAATTGCTTGGCATACCATTTATCATTCAGTTTCGCAACGTATGTCTGAACATTATTGACCCTGACAGGATCAGAACCAAATGTGAGTGTGTACACAACACCTCTGTACAGATACTCGTATTGCTCCTTCATAGAATAATAAATAACATATAAATACAAAGCATAGTATCAGTACGTGTAAAAGACGCATAATCCACACATTCATGAGTATTTCTGTCAAAAGTCTGTACTAATGTCAAAAACATTTTCTCATGATTTACAGAAATGAATCAGAAATTATTGTCCAAAAGTTTATTTGCACACCTTAACTTAAAAAGAATGAAGAAGCAAGTTGTGTTACTGTTCTCGCATACTGGTCCAAATTTTGGTTAGATATTATAAGTATCGATCTAATCACAATGCATGTATTGTAAATGTCACTGCATTGGCACATATATGTTTGCATCTTCAATCTTCAAGACCAATCACCTGGCTTGATATGGAACATTGGGACCGCGACCAAAGTGAAATTTTCACAAGCATATATATACGTTCTATTCATTATCACAAACCTGAGGTATATACAATACACGGCGTACAGTAATATTAAAACTTACAGGAGTTTGAACCATATTAACCCTTTGCTTTCTTAGTTTCATAACACAGTCAAATACATTGATAGTATGTTCAGCTTTCCCATGGTCAGTAAGTATGTCCAGAGATATGTACATACCAGTTCTTCCAACACCAGCACTGGAAATATAACGAGAAATACACGCTAATAATGTCTTAAGCAAATTATCGATAGAACTTCTAATCTATTAGTGTTGTCGAAGTTAGTCTTTTCTTCATGTTTAATTGAATTTCATCATTCTATACCTATACGATTGGTTGGTTATGTTTCCACTTTTGAAGTTAATGCTTACGTTAAAAAGGAAACACTTAGAAGGCGCTCAAACCATAGAGTTTATAGTTTATGGTAGTAAAGAGCAACAGATCGTATAAACGAAAAGTGAAGGCAAGTACAAAAACATTCACACAAAGTGCAAAAATGGAAAACTTCATAACTTGCAAGATGCCTCATCGCACTATTCTTTCCAGTCATTTATGTGTTCGGTATTCTTGTCGAAAATGACTGTGTTTACCTGCAATGTACTATGGTTGGTCCTCCAGTCACAGTCTTGACGGCTCTTACTCTCTGTCGAAACTCTACAAGACTTACCACATTGTCTGGTACACGCTTATCTGGCCATGCTGTGTACAGTAAGTGTGTCAAAGATCTCTGCTGTTTGTCCTGATATATCAATAATAACAAGATTGGTTTGTGTATTTTATACCGTACTTATCACTCTCAATGATGATTGATGAAGACACGGTGACAGAATTAAGTTTGAAACGTTTTAATAATGTCAAATAAAAGTCTGATTTTAAATCATATGTACGAAGCACCCCTTATCGTGAATCATATCATACGCATATTTAAATAAAACTTGAAGTGTGTATATCAGACATATCCAGTTGAACAAAACCGTATCTCACTACACAGATCCTCAGGTTATCTAAATATATTTAATAACGCTTAAGGGGCATAAAACAAACCACAAGGCGGGAGTTATAACTGCATAACAGTTCAACATGAAAAAATAGAGAAAATAAGTTGCTACAGGGAACGCCACATACATAAGACAGTGCCTCCCCACACAGACCTCCGGGAAACAACAATCCATAAAACATAAGGCACTTGAGGATGTTCAAGGGTACATACGTAAGGGTACAGAGGCGCAAGGAATGGCCAAAACCTTGCCAAAAGAACTGCAAAAAAGCATCGAAAGTGTCACCATAGTGTAAAGCTGGTTTTTAAGTCATACAAGACAAAACATAATAAACCAATCCAGTACAACCTTTGTGACTGTCAAGCGTGTAAGCCTGTATTCTGCGTAAGCATTGGTTCCCTGGTGAGTAACGGTAATATCACCATAAACAAAACTTTGACCATCACCAGGCCAATACTGGTCACGCATCATACCCTAGAACAAAATACAAATTAATGACGTTATAAATACCGTATAAAACACACAAATAATATGTAGTGTCTAAATTCACCAATATTAATTTTTTTACAAACGTCAAATCGTCAGAATTAGGGTTGGGTTATGTTAACCTTAACCACAAGTTTTATATTCAACATGTAGTGGCAATATATTGCATTCTATACAACTTATGGATTATTCATATACAAACTGCAGACTGATAAAATTGTAGAATATCAAAATAACAATTACTTATGAAATAAAGCTGTAATGGTTTACAAACGAACCTAAATGTCTGGCCTTGTTTTGCAATTATGTCAAAGTAATATATAACTAGAAATGTGTCCATATGACACAGATGCCACCACTTGCAGCCATTGTCACAAAAGCAAATGCTATTATTCTGCTCATAGTTTGTGAATGGGTATCAAAATT
Organism: Mactromeris polynyma; assembly: GCA_032209605.1. Classification (NCBI taxonomy): domain Eukaryota; kingdom Metazoa; phylum Mollusca; class Bivalvia; order Venerida; family Mactridae; genus Mactromeris; species Mactromeris polynyma. The sequence continues at coordinate 591,021 of JASFXZ010000046.1, forward strand.
ACCAAGTGAACAACTGTACCGATTATGGTGATAAGTCAAGGCCCATTACTTTGCACTTACTGGCCGTAACCATACATGAAACCCCAGGTGCGTAACTATACAGGTTGGTGAACATTACTGTAAAATCTTATGACTCTGGCTCAAATTCTTTTGGAGATAAGGGCCATAACTGTGCACTTACTGGGCACAGCCAAACATGAAACCCCAGGTGCACAACTACACATGCTGGTTAACATTCCTGAAAATTTTTATGACTGTGGCTCATATACTTTTGGAGATATGAGTGACACAATATTTTGTGACGGACGGAAGGACGGACGGACGGACAGTCAGACGGTCGGACGGACAGACAGACAGACGGACGGGCGAACAAACGAACAAGGGCAAATATATTTCCCCCCCCCTTTCAGAATGGGGGCATAAAAATCAACGGACTTTACTACAGCCAAATCGATAAAAATTGGTTCACACAAATATTTAGTAAAGAAAAAGTGAGATAATGTATAGCGAGGATGGCGAAGTAAACAAACTTGTCTAGAATATGCTAAAATCTAACTCGTCTAAACAAGATAGGGAGCAATTTATTTACCGATGGTTCATTGAAATTTGTTAGCATAACAATAATATCTGCCTTCTCGTACCACACCATTTTCCAAAACGATATAAACTTGTTTGTGATATCAGAGGTAGGTCCTAAATAGAAATTGAAAAGAATATGTAAAGCGTATAGTACTGCTGATGAAGTTTTGTATGTGGGTGCAAAATATCAAAATAATCAGATACGTGGAATGCGATTTGTGATTTTTGTCAATGTACTTTTTGTATCGCACTGAATTTAATTTGGGTTGAACACAAAGGAATGATGGACATGTCTAAACATGGAATATTAATAGAACGATGCATTGGATTATGTATCACAGTTGTGATTTTTACTCGGTATGTATCAGAATGTTAAATAGTTGTCCTTATTATTATTATCGCTAAACATAAAACTTGTCAAGGACGTGCATGGTGTAATGCAAGGTGCAATATATCAGGCATGCTTAGCAAACATTTAGTGCAGATCTTAAGAAGATAATAACGCAAGTGAATTTACCCGGAAGATATAAACAGACAGTTTGTGTAAAATAAACTGTATAAGATTTTACCTTGTTGAACAGATAAGATTACAAAATACGTACCAACTGATGCGATGTACGCCTTGTTAGCTTTGTATCCCTGTAATAAGAGTCACATTTGAAAGCGTTTTTGTAGCATAATATTAAAGTATTTGTATTCGGTGTTGATATTTCGCATGTTCAACCTTTCGCATACATTTTTGTCGACAAGGAAGGACATGTTATATGTTAGCAATAGTTTTCAAATTTTCTTAGCACGTCAAACAATTATAGCTTATGTTTTTTTTCTTTCTTTGAAAAAAGCTCCTAAACAGGTGATTTTAAGTGCTCTTCTTATAGCAAACAGAACAAAAAAGCCAACTCCTAACACTAATGTCAATAACCCGTAAAGCCTTAATAAGCACAAACTTAATAACCAATATCACATTGAACTAAGAAAACAACTTTGGTAATGAAATACAAATCAACTGAGATTTAACTTATTATTCAGATACTGACATGTATCACACGATTTCAACATTGCGTTTTCTCATTAGAGTTTCTCCTAAGAATGAGTTCTCCTAACACAAATGACCTTTAGTTAAGATATCAAACACATCGACAATACAGAGATAATATTAGTAGGGAGCATTGATGGATATGTTTCAACACACATACTTACATCAATATAGCATGCATTGATGAAGAAATTAGGATCACATTTCAACTTAACCCTGGAATGGTCATCTAAAACAAAACAAAACATAAATTGAGCAAGTAGATTAGTTTATATTTGTCGCAATGACCCAATCTCAAAAGCGACAATCAAAATCATTAACGTATATTGTCATCATTTCATGTATTTGAGTTCCTCTCAAATGTACAATTCTAGCACTTAAAACAGTTACACGACGCTAATTTGTTCCTTTCATTAAGTACATTCGAAACCCTTTCATTCAAATTCATCGGGTCCGAAATTTTATTTCGATTACTACATGGTTTTGAATAGCCCAATTTTATTCGACATGCGTAAGAAGATACATCGGGACCTGCAATTTATTTCGGATGATACCAAGTATTCGGATAGAGGGTTGTAGAATAAATGAGGTCCGACTGTATTTTAGCACCTGGAGAAACTGACATAGTTCACTTACAGGGGTAAATCCATCTGAATCTGTTCAAACGCATGTTTTCTGGCTTCCTGGCAAACGTACATGCATGCGTGACATGTGGCAATTGCTGCAGTACACACAATTAAATAATTATATTGTTATATATTTAGAAAGTAAACAGAACTGATATTCTACTTTTAAGAACAATTAGGTTGGAAGAGGAATTTAAGCAATATGTATATTCTATTAACAATATTACTATTTATGTCCCAAAAGTTAAAGGTTTTAAACTGAAATACTTCTCCTACATAGAATGTAGTCTCTGGAACAGGCTACCCCCACTCATAAGAAATACAAATACAATCAGTGGGTTTAAAGTTGCCATAAAAAGACACTTGCTAAGCAATTAAGTATTTTTATTTGATAATACAATACAGGTGTGTATCGTGTATCTGTGTTTTTAAGCATTTTATGTTATAGTTCCGACCAAGTCATTTCCTAAATCAAAAGCAGTATTCTAAAATTCTGCTATTTTATAGTGTTTACTTCGCATTATAATTAGCTAGTCACTGTTATTTCAAAATATAATTGTCTTTCAATATTATTGTCTGTGATAGAATTGCAATGTTTTGCCTGTGATAGAAGTTTCATGCCTCTCTATGTCACACCACCCATGACAAGGACCACTATGGAAATAAGGGATATTTTCTCTTTTTTGTGTAATCCTTGGTACGGATGTGTGTGGCATGGTTTTTTATAACTCATGTGTTTTTATTATAAATGAAAAATGTTTGTCTTATCTACCATGTATATATGCATCTTATGCTGAAATAAATCTATCTCTCTATCTACTTTCATCAAGGCTTCGCAAAGAACCAACGCAACCTCAAACTAAGGGATCTTGAAGAACTTACATACTAGTATAAATTTCATATTTACATTACAAGACATTTGGTCAACATATTATAGTCCAGGCCTGTCGCTACAGTAAGACCAACATACACTGGACCCCGCGAAATGTCTTCAGGCTCTCCGGCAGTTACGTAATCAATCGATAAATCTATTATATGTTCAGGCAAGTGTACCCCATTTATCTTGTACACGTGCAGCTCTAAATAAACTGAGGTTACTACGATTGCAATACTAGAATTACTGTTGAAGGAACGGTTTATTTTTTAACAGTATGTATTTTATTCAAGGTGATCAATATCTTATATGAAAAATGTTGAATAAACTAAGATGAACCCTTTAATAGCATACCTCGAACTCTTTCTTAAAGTATCCATTGTCAGCTTTTGACACTAATTTATATAGATCAGACAAGTGTATGTCTGTCTTGGACTCCGCGATGTTGATATATTCCGGATCAACATCATAACCTCCCTCATTTTGTTCATTGACGTCATCTACCGACTCTTCAAGCTCATGGTGTGTATCTCTTTTATTTGCATAGGTAGCTGAAGCACAAGCGATCTCGGTGAATATCGCGTCGTAGCTCGGACATGAATATCAAACAATAAAACCGGTCGTTTATGCTATACAACAAGTAAATATCGTTTAAAGATAAGTTAGTAAGTAGTTCTGACGCATCTACTTGGATATTTAAAACATTCTGTGATTATTTGCAACATAGAGCAACATAGTTCATGTTGGTGTATTTTAAGGACGCTCAACTAATAACATATATTTACATGAGCAATTTACATGGATGGCCTTGAAATCATTTATAAAGTAAGGGATTAAGGGATAAAATGACAAGAACAATGAAAACATTGATATTTACAGAGGCACTAATGTCACCTTATACCTTGTTCATTGTTTTCGCTCAAAGCTGGTGTCGTAGAGGAATCACTAACACGAGGAAACTGTTTTAGTGCACTTTGTAGGTGATCATCACGATGTTTCCTATAAATACATACACAAGTTAAAAAATGCTATAATGGTTATTTAGCGACCAGGTACGACGCTAATATGTTGCTTTTGTGAGTTGTAAGTTGACACAAGACCCAAACGAAATCATTTAACAATGTTTAAGGGAGCCAATCGATAATAACTTCTACCAAGTGTTTTGACCATTGGTTACATTGTTTGATTCTTCGTACAGACAAAAGCCAGCCTCGGCGCTATGTCATATTATTGCGAATCAAACTTATCATGGCAAATTGTGTAGCGGACCGTCCTATAATGAATTCTACAAGCTTATTTTAAATTATGATCGAACGTTTTAGATACGGGACAGTGTTTTACAACATTTTGTACTTTTGGGGATGGATGAGACATGTGTGTGTGACATTTACTGCTCGACTTCATCATTCATTTTTTAAAGATGAAATACCAATTTTAGTTAGTTTGGAAAAGGAATATGTCAGAATCATTCATGTGACCCTTCGAATATCACTCATTAGTGCGAACATGTTTAAGAACGCAAAAGTTTACGCGCAGGAACGGTAGATGGGCGAAAGCGCGCACACCTTAACCGTCTGCTCAGGTGAATTAACATTTCAAAGTAAATACAAACAATGGAATAAAAATGTGCTTTGAATTCAAGTATAGTGCCTTGAAATACCGTAAATTCAGAGAAGAAAGACAAAGTAGCAGATCTACCTACTGCACTTTTTGAATTATAATAATGAATATATTATGAATGTATGTATGTATATATATAATTATGTATACCGTCTGCGGAAAAATATCAACACCACCACTGCAATTGCTATAACTGCCAGAACCCCAGAAACCCCTCCGGCCACTGGTCCAGCAATAGTGCTTCCAGGATGTTCAACGAGAGATAGTGCTTAAACAGAAAGTTTATGTGTCAACTAATGTTAAAACATGACTTTGCGATTCCATACGACCGTCCTTTTACTATAATTCCATTATTCAACAAGTACAAAAAGAATGTGTGCATTCCATACTGAGCTCGCATCTATATGGGTACAGACGATAAAACTACTAGTATGCACTCACTAAAAGGAACAATGTTTTACAATGTTTACCATATGCATGAAATATGATTTGCTCATAATTACGTTAATTTGTATCTGTTTCATATCACATAACATGTCTTGACGTAGTTTAAAAGTGTATATAACCGTACCTTGTTAGCCAATATCACAACACCATTACAAAAGACCAAGTACACGTATCAAACACTTACCTTCCGAACAGTCTTGTCCTTGAAAGCCATCAGTACAACCGTAAATGCATTCGCCACCATCCTGGAAGCATGTAGTGTTAGCACAATGATCACTACATGTTTTATCGCATGTATCCCCATGGTAACCAGTAAGGCATTCGGAACATTTCCCAGCGTCCTGATCACATATACCTTCAACACAATTTCCGCTACAATTATTATTACATTGTTCGTTGAAGTATCCCTTAACACATCCATGCAAACACATTCCATTTCCAAAATCACACACAGCTAAAGCATGCGTCTCGTTGCAAGTGCGTGAGCAATACCTTTCACACTCCGGTCCAAAATATCCACGTTTACATGACGTACACAGTCCATTTCCCTTCGAACATCCATACAGACAATTTACAGGACAAGATATATTGCAAATGGCCCCGAAATACTCAGTTTCACATTGAACACAGTGTGTTGTGTTTTCACATAACTCACAATATCCATTCTTAACACAGCATTTATTGCCGGTATATCCATCAATGCACACATTGTCGCAATTTCCGTTCACCTGATTACATTCATTAGCATTACATCCCACAGAACATGTTCGGTTACAGAAAATTCCAAACATACCAGCTGAACACTTCACACATTGACCTGTATTTCTGTCACACACATTGTTGGCGCAACTTGACGAAGGACAGAGTAACCCACAATTACTTCCGTAATATCCAGTCTTGCATACGTCACATTTCTTCCCCGCATAATAACTCACACAACCCCAGGAACATTCACCATTGTCCTTAGTACAATTATATTGACAATTTAGTGGACAAGTAGAGTTACAATGTTCACCATAGTAACCGACAATGCATTGATTACATTTACTTCCAGTAAATTGAACTGTTTTACAATCTTTTGTGCATTCACCTTGATGACGTGAGCAAACATTGTCTTTACAATTATTCGGACAAGTAAATTGACAAGTATCGCCATAAGTTCCGCTGATACATGAGTCACAGTATGTACCAGTTATAGTCGGTGATGTACAGCCTTTAGAACAATTTCCATTCTTCCTATCACATTCATTGTTGAAACAGGTTTTACTTAAGCAGGCACTAGTGCAGTTTTCTCCGTATTTTCCCGGAATACAATCATGGCATTTACTGTCTGCACCAGGAGCGAAGTTATCAATACAACCGTTCGTACAGGTTCCTGCAGTCTGATCACATATATCATCTTTACATGTTGTTGGGCATTGATACGAACAGCGTGTACCGTACTTTCCGTTCACACATCCCTGTGTACAAGACCCATCTGTTATACTGCACACATTATCTCGACAATCAGGAGGACATTGTGACGCACATACACCACCATACCAGCCACTGTTACATACGGTACAGTTTGTAGTGGATGTACATTGCTTGCAGTTATGTGGGCATGTATATAAACAGTTGGTTGAGCTTCCATTATGATATCCGTCACGGCATTCATAGCATAAATTGAACGTGGGATCATTGCTTACTCCATACTCTCTTCCACATGACACACATTGTTCTGGACAAGAATTTACGCACCTACCACCGTAGTTGCCAGGTTTGCAGCCATACTCACACCTACATTTGCTTTCAGCAGGGTTTATGCATTTGTTGTCGACACATTTATTACAATTACTACAACTACTATCTACTGTCCCTGTTCAATAAAAGATACACGAGTATAATGCAACAATACATTATTTAAATGGTTTTGAAAACCATCGATCTCTCGTACAAAACTATACACTGACATGCTCGTACAGACACAAGTTCTACATATCTTATTGTAGTTCAGAATAAACAGAGATAGATTAAGTTGTTAAAGAGAACCCCATTAAAAAAAACATACTTACGGATGATAGTCATAATTAACAAAACATCATACTTAATGATTATAGTCATATTTAACAACATCAGTGTAAACCACTTCATTTTCTGAATTCATACAAAATACGAGTATGTATTTTAGCATAAATGTCAAAATGTTCGTACTTACGGGTGATCGTAATGAATAAGAATACCAATGTGAACCACATCATTTTCACAGTATATTCAGAGTTTCCTACAAAAAGACCAAAGCATTAAGAAATATTATAATTATTTATGTATATATTTCCAAGAGTCTTCTTGCTTCGAGTTGACTATGCGCTTTGTACGTGGCATTTGCTCCTTGACTTCTATATGTATGAATGAATACCAATTCCATAATGTAATTGTAATATAATCCCGCGGCGTTAAAAATCGATGCATATGGTTCAATTTTCTGAATTGTTAGTTTTTAAGATTAAAACGGACCTTGCATGCAATATGATAGATTCCGGCTGAGATGTAATCGTATGTCCTTTTCTTTGGGCAATTGTTGTCGCTATTGTTTTTATAGGTAGATAAGCATGTTGATCTGCACGTATCAATTCATTTCGATTCTGATACCAATGTATGTTTTAATAACAGTGATTATTTCAAACTATGTTTTTCGAAACTGATGTGTCGTCATTAAATATTAATATAACCTGTATAAAACGGTGTAAAAAGCCTGAAACAAATACAGGTGTGTGTTGAAAAGATACAGCTCTACGTAGAAATCATATTAAATATAAAATACTGAAAACGATTACATCTGTAGACATTTCCATTCGTTTTTGGCGAAACATTACCTTTAGGATTATATCGCAAAACCAAACGTTCTTGTTGCTAGTTAAATGGAAGTGAACATGTCCATAGTCTCTCGATTGTCAAATAACTGGCAACACAAATCATTTAGTGTTAACTACTTAAATTATGTGATAACGGAAAGGTTATTAAGTGAACTAAATAATTAGTTTTAGCGCTTTTTACATTGGTACTACCGGGGCTTTCATTGGCATAAACCTATTGATGTAACTGTAACAAAGACAATGGTTGTTTTAAAACTGTGTACAGCCTTTGCACTAACTTTGTATAAATGTTAGACTTTTACTTTTTCGTAAAACACAATATATCGAGGTGTTAGCGTCAGAACCAGCTATCTCCATCTAAATTGATTAACGAATTGTTTGATTCTGGCTCTAACCCCTCGATATACCCGACCTAACACATATTGTTGATATGTAACTGTATACACATATGTTTTACATTAACCTTTCTACTTTCCCCAAGCCATTTCTGTTATATTGCGTAAATATGTTAATTTAATACATTGTGTGTGTCAGATACCAAGTGATAATTAGAAGTGGTTATCAACGGATCTGTCCAAACATCAATTTGATGCCTCTACACTCATGTGACAATTCCAACCTTACTGACAGTTGACAATTATATATTAATTATGAAATCCGTGCATGCATGTATATATAAATGAGTTTAAGATACTGAAAGATGACTCTTACTGGTTTCGTACCTCATCGCCCATCATTAAGGAGATTGTTAATTTTCTCATCTATTCAAATCTGAAAATATATTAACTACTTATTAACTACTGAAGTTTTGTTTTACCAAGGTCTTTAAATTGTGTCCCCAGAAAATGTGTGTTTTGTAAACGAATCACATATGCGAAATTTCTATCTAAAGATACGATTAGCATTGGTGTATTTGTGGAGATTGTGAATAATACTTTATCTATGCGATAAAGTATTATTCACAATCTCCACTGACCAACCTCGGCATTCTGAAGGTTTTGTAGAACTTTGGATCATACTTTATACAAAAATGATCTGGTCATTTTGTACCATTCATATTATTATAAAATTGTATTAAATGATCAATCAGACACTTCGCCAGTTTATAATAAATATATAATAATAATGATTAAACGAAAAATGAAAGGAAAACGATATATAATTACATGATCCATTTATTCTTATGTACATGAATAATATCCAAAACTAAAATAATGAATATAAACAATCTGCTTTAAGCACTTTAAAATGAAGAATATAATACATTTCGGGTCCAATTTATACCAACATTGACACATTGTACGCAATGAAGTTGCGCAACATTAAGATGTTTATAAAAGACGATAATTTTGTGAGATTATTAATTGCTTTTCATTAAATATGTAATAGATTATCTATTAGTGATAAGTGAAGTATTTATTTATAAGACTGTCGAAGAACTTATTTTTACAAAATGGAGAATAATTAGTAACTGTATTTAAGTATTAGCATTAAAATAAGATCTGTTATTCTATTAAACTGTCACTTACTAAATATGGTCATACATCCGAAAGCTTGAAGGTAATTGCGAACATCAAATGGTCTAAATTTTTGAATTATAAAGTAACTTACAAATAGGAAGAAATTAACGGTTCAGTAACCGTCCGTGTACTGCTAATGTTTAGTTTCGTAATTATCTCCAGCCTTTGTATTGTACGTATATAATACAGTACACAATAAAAAAGTGCGAATATTTGAATATAACACGAGTCGAATATCACAATGATAAGACATATTTTAGCATGCAGATAGGATATCATCATATCTTATCTTCACATTGCGTGATAACTATATTTTGGAGGATTATGCACCGAAGGTATTGTGTTACAAATAAAAAGCAAGTGTACATTGTATAGGTATATTTATTTATCTGCATTCATATTTGAGTTTGAAGATTTGTTAGACACTTTAATTACAATGGGTAACGCTATGAATGTATTAATTTCGTATTTACGAAATAATATTACGTTTTAACGAAATAATATTACGTTTTAACGAAATAATATTACGTTTTAACGAAATAATATTACGTTTTAACGAAATAATATTACGTTTTACGCCTTATCAACGAATATCGTCTTCCCTTAAGTACTAACCTGTTGATAATTGCGGCCATTTTAAATACAGGGGAGATCACTTTACCTTTCTAAGTAGATATGCAAGATGAGAGTAACCTCCCCTGCTTTCAAAAAGGCGGAAATATGCAACAAGATTGAGCTCCCTTTCTTCAAAATGGCGGACATTTTGAAATACGAGAAAGTCACTCTTATTTCACATAGCCTTCATTTTGAAAGGAAGGGACATTACTCGTGTTGATAATGGCGGCCATCTTAAATACAGAGAAGGTCTCTTTACCTTTCTTAATAGACAATCCAGATAAGACTAATCTCCCCTGCTTTCAAAAGGGCGGACATTTGCAACAATGGCAGCCACTTTGAAATGGGAACGTTACTCTCATCTCACTTAGCCTCCATTTTGAATTAAAGGGACATTACTCGTGTTGAGTATGGCGTCCATTTTGACTAATGGAAGAGATCAATTTACCTTTCTTGATGGTATTTCAGACAAGAGTTACCTCCCCTGCTTTGAAAATGGCAGACATTTGCAACAAGAGTGACCTCCCCTTCTAAAACAAGGCGGCCATTTTGAAACAGGGGACGTTTCTCGTATCCCACTAAGCCTCCCATTTGAAATAAAGGGACATTACCCTTGTTGAAAATGGCGGGTATTTTGAATACGGGGAATAGCACTTTACCTTTCTTTATAGATTTTCCAGACAAGAGTAATCTCCCCCGTTGTCAAAATGGCGGGCATTTGCAGCAAGAGTGACATCTCCTTCAAAATGGCGGCCATTTTGGAAAAGGGAATGACACTCTTATCTCACTTAGCCTCCGTTTGAAATAAAGGGACATTACCCGTATTGATAACGGCGGCCATTTTGAATAAGGGGGGATACATTCTCACTAGATTTTCCAGACAAAAGTAACCTACCCTGCTATCAAAATGGCGGACATTTGCAGCAAGAATGACATCCCCTTCTTCAAATGGCGGCTATTTTGATACAGGGAATGTCACTCTTATCTCACTTAGCCTCAATGTTGAAATAAAGGGTCATCACTTTGTTCAAAATGGCGGTAATTTTGAATACAGGGAGAGATCACTTTACCTTTCTAAGTGTATATTCAAGACGAGGGTAACCTCCCCTGCTTTCAAATTGGCGGACATTTGCAACAAGTGACCTCTCCTTATTAAACATGGCGACAATTTAGAAACAGGGAACGTCACTCTTATCTCATTTAGCTTCCATTGTGAAATAAAGGGTCATCACTCGTGTTAATAATAGCGGCCATTTTAAATACAGGGGGAGTTCACTTTACCTATCTTAGGAGATATTCCAGACAAGAGTAACCTTCCCTGGTTTCAAAATGGCGGACAGTTGCAACTACAGTGACCTCCCCTTGTGAAACATGGCGGCTATTTTGACCTGAGTGATTAATTCTTTAAATGGATAGCATAAATAGGGTTCATTATATTGTGTGTACATTCTTTGGCACGTTTTAAATATTGTAATAATGGTTTTGTCATGATACCTACCCTTGTGAAGTGGGGTGGTTTCAAAATTTGAGCTGTGTCGAGTTTCTACACATACCTACGCCTTTTTACTTTGCGTATGCGATGGCGCGTTCTCCGTCGTCCATGCGTCTGTGCGTTCGTCCGAAAACAATTGCTTGTGAACATGATAAAGTCGTCAGTTTTGATGGTATCTCAATGAAACGTATAGATCTTCAGTAGTTAGATATGTATGAGCGCTCGATTCCTTTTGAAAACCTGCCAGATCCTATACGTGACTGAATTATGACCCTTGAAAATTGGAAAAAATCCTGAAATTGAGCTTGTGAACACAATAGAGCCTTCAATTATTATTCGATGTTTACCAAACTTATACTGTAGTTAGGGATTCACAAGTGCTCTGTTCCGTTCGAAAACCAGTCAGATCCGCTCATGCATAACGGAAATGTGGCCCATTGAAAATGACAAAATCGCTATTCATGAGCTTGTGAATAGAGCTTCCATTTTCTACTTGATCTTCACCACAATTCATCCTCCGGTACATATTATATGTAAAGCCTGGGTACCGAGGATGCCACAATTAGGCAGTAGTTAGATATACATGAGACCTTGGTTCCTGTTGAAAACTGACAGATCTGCGCGTGCACGACTGCATTAAGGTCCTTGAAATTGGCAAGATTTCTATTCTCAATAGAGCCTTCATTTCGTACGTTTAACTCAAATTGTTTAGAAATGCCTTCTTATAGCTTAAAGACAAAAAGTGACCAAATTTGACAAGCCAGTAGAGCACATGCCATCACGGGCCTCTTTGTTTTTTAATCTCGGGCACCCATCAGTGTTTGGCTTTATAATGCGGAGTACCTAAAATGCGTAATGTAGCAATTGTGGCAACATGTTGCAATTAAAGGGCAAAATATAGTGACTTTTGGCAAATACTATGCTATTAAATATCATAATTTTAGAATGTTACATTTTTCGGACCAAATCGGGCTAAATGTAGGAATATACATCGAATAAAGAGCAAAATGTAGATCTAGTGAATTTTAGCAAGTGCCTGAAGTACCTAATGTGTGCAAAATATAGCAAAATGTTGCGATAAAAGGGCACATGTAGAGACTTGTATCTAGTTTGGTTGAAATTTAATACCAAATGTATTTTAAAAGTTTAAATATTACATGTTATGAGCAACATGTGGCTAAATATAGCAACTTGCTGCTATTAATGACCAATATGTAAAGACTTGTTTACACTGTGTTCATACTCTGCCATCTTGAATGACTGTATAATTTGCTGCATGAATATGTAATTTTACTAAAGTTATTTATTTCAGTTTTTTAGTTTAGTTTAATCATAGTTTATATGCTCTTTATATGTTATTACAATGTCTACAGTTATACGAACAGAATAAATATAACTACATAAATGAAAAAAGCAGAAAGGGTTGGGCAACAAATCTCCAGGTCCCCAGAATTTTGTTATAAGCGTGTTCCACTGTACCAGGATGGAAGATTATATAGAAAGTAACAAAATGCTGCAAATGCGAAGTGGAAGGCGCTGAACTTTTTGAAAAGTAATCAAGAAAAATGGAATTAAGAAATAAACACCGAAGTCAGTAAAATTAAATGGATAGAAATACTTCGGCAATAATTAATTGGCAGGTGACATTAAAAAGTACAGATGTTTTACAAAATATCAGAAGTGTTAAAATACACGTATATAACATCTGGAAAATGTGAATTGTTGCAATTTGTTGCGATTGCAGTGCGAAATGTACAAAGGAGCACAGGGTAATGCATGTAGAACATACATAAAGACGGCAATAGACCCATGAAGCCGGTCAAATATGTATTCTATGACATATCCATGGAAACCATTATGAGTGCCACCGGATGGGACCGGAGCTGCATTGTTATACTATTCGCCGGAACCGGCATTTAGCATGCCACCGGTCCCAGTAGCAGTAAAATAAAATGCAGTCTTTACAATACGGTGCAGTTCATGTTAACGCCCACCGAATGAATTATTCATCGCACTTTCAGAATAAAACTGAAGATTTATATGTCGCAACCAATGAACGAAATCATTAAACGCAATGAAAATAGTGTTCATTTAATCTCATGCACACCGTGACACGTTGAGGTTGAATATTGAACATTGTATAGATCTATTCCGAAAAAAATCTAAATATAATACGGTACAATTAATAGTAACGCCCACCTAATTAATTATTCATCGTACGTGTAATGCGTGCGTACGTTCAAAAGGGGAGAATTAATGGCTAGTACCTAGAGGCTTAAACTGTAAAAATAGACTTGTCGATAGAAATGTCTCTGGTTTTAATGTAACACCATGGAATTTCGTTCTACATGCCAGCAAACTAAATACGATACGATAAGATAATATTTATAAGACAGTTACAATGATAAACATACGCTCAGATAAATGCTTTTACAACCGACTATAAATTAACATAAAGTATAACGATAACAGGTACATGTATATAATAGCTGGAGCAAAAACTTACAATTGAAATTACACATCGGAATATCACATATAAATAAATAAATAAATAAATACATATTACAACATTTAAAACATGGTTATATAGATTGTAATACTTGCAACATTATAAAGAAAACCACGAACTACGGTATATATTTAATAAAACGTCTGACATTGGTTAGATATCTAATATTTCCAATCCACACTTCTTTTGTGTCTTCACTGTGACATAAATGAATTGCATTGACAGGGAAACACGAATATAAAAGAACTTGTGCATTTTATTAAGAACAGGAGAAACAATATTTGAATAATTACTAAAAGCACGGACCTATATACATGGTATATAGGTCCGTGCTAAAAGTATGCTAATAATAAGTAGCAATCAGCATAAACACTCAAGAATGCTAATTATGGCAAGGTACAACTGATAAATGAGTGGTAATACAGCTACATAATTACAAAAAAAAGACAATTATTAAATATACCATGCAGGATTAAAACATTACAAAAACGCAAGACACAGGCACATCCACTAGAAAAAAAACAATAAATAAACTGTATTGACAACTACATAAAATTGAATAATCTAAGTCCTAAAAGGGCATCATGTCTAGATGGCATACCCTCACGATTTGTTAAGGACTCAGCTTCCATTATTGCTGGTCCCATCTGATCTAAAGTCCGCTCGTACTTATGTATGGCATTGTAGTGTTCCTACCCTCGCTGTGTACATATATTTATGGCATTGTAGAGTTTTTATCCTCGCAGTGTTCATATATTTATGGCATTGGTGAGTTCCTACCCTCGTTGTGCACAGTCATTTTTGGGTTTGTCGAGTACCGATCCTCGGTTTGTACTGTCATTTATGGCTTTGTAGGGTATCTACTCTCGCTTTATACAGTCATCGATGGCAATGTGGGTTCTTATTCTCGCCTTGTATACAGTCAGTGATGGTATTGTTCGGTTCCAACCCTCGCCTTGTTCAATCATTTATGGAATTGTCGGGTACATATCCTAGCGTTGAACAGTCATTGGCGATTTTGTTGGGAATTACCCTTGTCCTATTTCTTTTTTATGGCTTTGTAGGGTATCTGTCGCTTCCTCGTTCAGTTATTTATGATTATGTTTGTTACCAACCCTCGTCGTGAACAGTCATTTACGGCGTTTTAGGTACCTACCCTAGAATTGTACAGTCGTTTATTGTGTAGGGTACAGACTACCCATGCCTTGTTAGGTCAATTTCCGAGATGATCTTTTGATCTAACGAGAACAATTTCTATTCTCGTAATCTTGTATGAACCTCTGCTTCTTCGTACAAGCAGAATATTCTGGCCATTATCTTTGTTAGAATTCTCATAATAATACCTGGGACCAATATATCCCTGTATATATTGGTCCCAGATAATACAGCTCACGCAATACGTTTAAAACACTAGCCCCGCCTGCAACGGCAGTGTGGGCGCTACGTTACCTTACCGAAATCCTCTTCAAAGACAACATCTGCAATATATAATTCTATTTTTTTGTTATAATATTAAATATAGGTCGGTAGTGGCGAATGGATTTCGGTTTACATAATATCATCTATATTGTTCTTAATATGCAAAAAAAATCTTTGATTTTTTGCTTTTAACTTTTAATCAACCTAATATTTAATATTATAACAAAAAAAATAGGATTATATATTGCAGATGTTGTCTTTGAAGAGGATTTCGGTAATGGGAAAAGGATTTCGGTATAAATACCGAAATCCATGTGGGGCTAATTGGGCGGAGTCAATGTCGATGCCGCGCCCCTACCTTCGCTTTGTACAATTTATACCTCCGCTTGTTACAGTTAATTGTTATCGCCTACAAAACGCCGAATATCTTGTGTTTTCGATTTCGGCGAAATTAAAAGTGAGTATTTCATGTAAGAAGCACTGACACGGTATATATGTAAGTTTTAGTGGGATATGTGTTTACAGGGTACACAATTGAGTAATCATGGGATGTTTACAGCGTAAATAAATCGTTTTATATATAAGTGACATTAGTTTCGGATAAACATTTATTTGGATACATTAGTCATCACTATTATTAAACAACATCGGAGTTGCCAAAAAAACAAATAACATGTTGGTTTGTTGAGTGTCTTGCATAGAAACCGTCAAAATGCAACTGAGAACACCAGAACGAATGCATGCATCCCCATGGTGCGTTATAATTTAGAAAACTGCTGGTCAGTGTGGAGCCTTTAAATGCCCTGGGCCCGGATCCAGAAATACCTGACTAGTGGGGCAAATGACACCTACCTTAAGGGGGGTCCGGGCGATCTTATATGTATGAAATGGTGGCTTCTGGTGCATTTCGGGGTCTAAAACTTGAGGACTCATTCATGAGAATTGCACTAGTATTATTTTGTTAAAACTACAGAACAAGTACCAACATTTTCAAAAATGTCCAGGGGACACCACTTCCTGTACCAACCCCCAGTCAGATCTCCCCCCGGACAATTCTACTATATAGTTATGAAATGGTGGCTTCTTGTGCATTTCTACTTCTAGGTCTAAAATTTGAGGACTCATTCATGAGAAATGACCAGTATTACATGTGTCTTGTTAAAAATACAGAACGACCAATTCATACAAGTACCAACATTTTACAAAATTTCCAGGGGGCACCACTTCCTGTACCAACCCCAGTCCGATCTCCCTAAGAATTTTTTTACAATATAGGTATGAAATGTTTGCTTATGGTGCATTTCAGTTTCTAAAATTTGAGGACTCATTCATGTTAAAAATGCAAAACGACCAATTCATACAAATACAATGTCCTAATATTTTTTTCCATTTATGATGTCCACTTGTTGACGACTTATCGTTACCAAAATTGACAGACCAAAATTGACAAGACGACATAACATGCCACCCAAAGGCAAAGTTTTTGAGAACAAAAGAACCGTACACTGCAATAAGTCATGAGCAGTTATTGTGACTGGTTGAAACATTAAAACAACATTAATTTTGATGACAGCTGCGCAGCAGGGGAAAATAAAGTTGAAAAAAAGAAAATTTGTCTGACCACCACCACAGATCTCTGTTACAAACGATGTTCAATAATCTGTGTTTTACAGAGGCTTTCAACATATGATTATATGTGCATGATAAGGAAATTGAAAGCGTCTGGCTGATGTAGAGTGAGCATACAATTCTTCTAGACGGTCTCAAGGCCAATGAACACAATAGGGGGCCAAATTTTATGGCACTTGCTTAGGCTATACTGGTAGTATACAAGAGGAAATCGACCATAAATTGATGTATTGCATTTAAAGTGCTAAAAAAGTAGTAAGCTTAAGACTTTATCAGTGGATATAATGCCCCCCCCCCCCCCGGTGGATCCGGGCCTGAATGCAACATCAAATATAAATCACTTTGGTGCGATTGCTTTAAAAGAATAAATATACCAACCCCCTGGGTATAGGAAATTAAATTTAAATCCGATGGGTAGTTGAGTACACATCTCCATGTATTGTCTACACACCATCATGCTGCATTTTGATTAGCTGATGTCTAAATTGTCATTTATTACGTTTTTCATTGGTAACTAAATCAGAATTCAGCAGCATTTGATATACATTAGTGAAATACATGCAAAAGAACAATAAATTCTGAAGTGTTTGCATTTGGTGATGACAATGATTTTGGTACGATTGACGAGATGCGTTTAGACTCTATGCTTGTCAATGAAAGTAAAAAAATGAATTAAAAAAACATTGAAATATGAAGGTAAAATGTGAAGTAGCAAGCATAGCTATTTTGACTATGCTACACTCTAGAACAGAAGAGATGTAAAGGGTCAAGGGATTCAGATTGTTTGTCAGGACTGTATAATTATGCACATGAATATTCTGAAAGATTTGACAATGACTATAGTCACAATGCTAGTTTTAACATCATTTCCTCACTCGTACATGTGAGCCTTTTGAGAAGGCATATCAGTAGATTGGACCCAAAAAGGGGGAGATTGAGACTCAATACAGGAGATATTTTCCGTGCCTTAAATTTTGTCAATACATGTAGTGATGTCTTTATCCGTATAATAAGCTGTTAATAGCAATCAGTGATTTTTTTGAAAATAATTTACTGCCGGTGCCTTTTCATTTGGTATTTTTATCAGTGTTTGAGTCCATGGTTGAGATTTTCCGACTGGTATTCCGATTTTACCACCTTCGGTTATCAGTTTGACAAGTAATTTCAGCGAACCAGTCGAAAATGAACTAAAAATTTCCCCAAAACAAAAATTCACAATGTTTATTTGGTGTGTGAGTTGGCTGTCAAATCAGGGAGTCTCCAACAGAAATAGGGAAAGTTCACATGTATGCAATGTATGCATGGAGACTGCCAAAATCTGTCTATTGTGACTCAAAGATAATCTCTTTATTGCTCCAATTGAACAAATTGTCCATCTAGAACTACAAATTTCAGGCTGTCGACCAACTCTATATTCCTATATTTTGCATATGTTTCCTATATTTTTCTTTAAAAATGTAGTTAATAGCTCTTCAAAAGCTTGTTTTGAATTGATACTGCCTTTAGATACTATTTATAAAAATTTACAGTTTATCCTTCAAAACATCACCGTCTTGTAGAAGATAGATGTACACTCATGGGTCTTCTTAAAGGACACCTTTGATGGGATGAATGTTCAACTTTAAATGTTAAAGGGTGTCCATTTAGATGATCACATGAGTGCTACAGCTGCTTTTTGAGATGTAGATGGAATGTTTTGGTAAAGTAATCTTATATAGAAAGTGGCAAAAGCTGAACAGGTATGTTAATATAACATGTTTGCCTTCAAATGAACACGTTTTGTCGTTGAATTTCCTATATTTTTTTCAATAGTTTTGCCTAAACTCCTGTATTTTTTATGCAAGATTTCATATATTTTTCCTATATTTTGTTGACTAATTGGTTGACAGCCTGAAATTTAGCCCACCTGGGTGCTGTAATAGTGAATGTCATGGTCATTCTTGATGGAAAGTCAAAGATTGAATGATTGTATTAATATCATATATTATGTCTTGTTCTGAAATATAAAATATGGTAGAAAATTTCCATGTGGGGGTGACATTTTTATGTTTGAAATGTCTGATGTATTTATATTATATGACTATATACTCATATAACTTTACATTGTACAGATATGTCCGTGTTCAGCCAATATTTTGGAAGAATCAGAACTCCACAAGGTGGAGAGAAAGTGTACAAAGATGAATGTGCTTTCTCATTTGATAATCCAGTAAGTATACAATTTTCTGTTGACACTTGCCCAGTAGGACTGCGTACTTGTGCTTGATATTTATCGGATACCGGTATTTAAGGTTTGATCGACATAACGTATCGAAACGTTTCCACATCGGTCAAATATCAAAACAAAGGCAAAAGAACACTGAACATATTTTGAATTATCGACAATAAGTACCATAAATAAATAAACTTACTAATATTCTGAAATTGCTTTGTATGTGAAAGTTGGTCACAGTGTGAATACAAATAAAGATTCATGTGCTAACAAAGACCGGTAATAATTCTACATATGATGTCACTGTTGATGTTTGATGCGATAGACCGTTACTTTTATTCTTTATTTTCTTATTTTGAAATGTCATTTTGTATTGATACAAATATAATATCAGAAAATATGACCGATACGCAGTACCAGTTCATGTTCTTATTGTTTCTATACTACACATTTATAGATCTGTAGAGGCATTACTGACGTAATGAAGTAGTTATAAAAAAACTGGCTTGAATCAGGTTCGCTGTAACATCAGGCCTTTTTCTATAGTTCCCACGGGTCAGACTGACCTATTCCCAAAGCCAAATTAGTTTTTTCCCATCTGACGCACTTATGAAAAGTTGTCTGGAGTGACCTGGTATATCTGGCAGATCTTTGAATAACTCTGGCCATTATTGTCCCTTGGCTTGTGCCATAATTGTTTGTGGACATTTTGTGTTTCTTTTTGACCGTTGATATAAGAAATGTAGATTAGAATGCTTGCTTATATAAAATTTAGATATGAAAAGTATGTTCTTTTAACTATGAAAATTTCCCAAGTTTTCCCAAATTGGACAATTTTACGACACAAATTTTCCCAATTTATCTAGGGTCTTTTTCCCAAAATGGACAGAAAAAGGCATGAATTAGGCATACAGATTATCTGAAAAATTAACTATATTTTCTAGGGAAAACATTTCTAACCAACAACATCTCATTGATGAGTATATGTATGTATCCCTCATTGTACTATATTTAGAAGATTAAAAGATCCCATCTATATCCAATTTTCATAATTTTACACAAATTCTCATTTTGCTAATTCCAGGAATCGGAGACAGGGTTGTATGTTTGTTTGAATACATTCTTGGCATTTGGGAAGAAGCATGTTGAAAGGCATTACAGAAAAACTGGCAGTGGGGTTTTTCTCCATTTACGCAGAATTCGTAAAGAGGTGAACTATGAATTTACTGAAATGAAGACATGTAAAATATGTAGTGTGAACTTTCTTATGAAGACTTAAAGTCATTACATGTTTGTTATGTAATTTATGCTGCAACTTTTATAAGACAGTTTTACATACTTAACAAGAAAGACAGAAGACAATCCTGTATATTTCACTGAATATGACTTACTTTGCAAAAAATGAGAAATTGAACTATCAATGTTCTTCCGGAATACATTTTCATCTAGTCTCTGAAATGAAACATGTAAGAAAAAATGTTTTTTGATGTACGTACATGTAGGTTTATTGACATCTAATGTCAATTCCTGTTTGTAGTAATTCCT
This sequence comes from Mactromeris polynyma, assembly GCA_032209605.1. Classification (NCBI taxonomy): domain Eukaryota; kingdom Metazoa; phylum Mollusca; class Bivalvia; order Venerida; family Mactridae; genus Mactromeris; species Mactromeris polynyma. Next base: position 611,999 of record JASFXZ010000046.1, read on the forward strand.
CTTTGATTTATAAAAAATCGCAACTAAGGTCACAGAAATTCCAACTTTGATGTTGAAAAATGGGCTGCTTTTTATTCTGAAATGCGTCGATATCAAACTAATGGAAAGTCATTTTGTGGAGTGAAGTTTTGAAACAAGGTTTGAAACACCTTCGTAGCTATCAGAAAAAATAATGTTCTTCCAAATTTTAAAATAAATTGTTTAAATCTTTTTCAAGTATTTCAGCTTTTTATTTTCTATATATATCAATTATTTTATGCTTATTTTCTCGATTTTAGGTCATAACCGAAGAAACCCCTGCGGAAACAAAGCCCCAAAAACTTGCTATTGGTGAGTTTATAAACATCAGTAGATGTTGATAAAATGTTATTGTTTCATATTTGGTACTATTTGTGGGTGTGTAATGGATTATGAATGGATTTGACACTATTGCTAAATAGTGAAACTTATGTGCCATTCTGTCTGTGCGGTATATGAGTGAATGTTACTTGGTGCTGGTTTGGTTGCATACATGATCTAATAAACTTGCTCAGGCTAGAATGTTTGAAGTTCCTGTACATGTGTAGAGGTATCTGTTTTAGCAGGCCTTTTTTCTATAAGTTCCAATGGGTTAGGCTATTGGACCCATTCCCAAAGCCAAATATATGGGTTTTTTCCGAATCAGAAAAAATAATCCCAATCAGAAGCACATACGATAAAATTGTCTACTGGAGCGACCTGGTATATCTTGAAGCTCTTTGAAAATAACTCGGGCCATTATTTTGTCCCTTTTGTCATAAATGTTTCGTGGACATTTTGTGTGTCTCTTTGACAGTTGATATAAGAAATGTAGATATTTATGCTTGTTTATATGAAAAGCCTGTTTTTTTAACTATGAAAATTCCCAAATTGGAGTTGAAGTGATTAAAGTTTTCCCAAATCGGCAAATTTTACAACACAAATTCTCCTAATTTATCAGGATCTTTTTCCCAAAATGTACAGAAAAAGGCCTGTTTAGGTTCATCGCCCAGTCTACTTAGTATTTGACAATATAGTATTAACGAAAATATACCTGTATTTTTCATGAAAATGTTAAATAAAAAAGAACATTGAAATGGAAATGTACATGTTTAAACCATTTGTGGAAGAATTTTCCGTGGATAAGGTCTTTTGACTTCAAAAATGTAGTCAACATTTTTACACCGAAAAGTCCCTGTAAACTAACACGGTCTCTAATTTCACACACTGCAATAAATATATCTCTTGAGTTTGATACTCTGTACATGTTGCACTGTATTTGCCAATTCTTTATACATAGTTCCCACATCTATAATATTTACCTCCCTTGTTCTTAATTGTCGGCCATTTTAATAGGCAAAACTGATAAGCCTTTATTGGAGTAATTTCCAAATATGTGATAATTGAGAAAATGCCAAGAAAATTTGCATGTGACGACCCCATTCAAATGTCAAATGCCCGCACGAGCATAAGTTATTTTTTATATATCAGATAAGGTTATCATCGTTTACATTATATTCCTCATGAACTTGAAGGAAATTTGCATATCAAAATGGCCGACAATTCAGAACAAGGGAGGTAAATATTGTAGATGTATTGAATTTACTCAGCAAGTTTTGACTCATTGATTCTGATTGCAGGAGTTGAGGGAGGCTTCCAAACAGATGAGAAGAAATTCACATTTGAGGAAACAAATTCTGTTGTAGTTTTACCAGATTGGAAAATCTTCCCACTGCCTGATCCAGAACTTCCTGAAATTGTAAGCTTTCTTTTAAGTTGTGTTTGGAGCAAAGTTGTCAATTTGCTCGTGATACGGATGGACGAACTGGAAAGCAGAGTTGGTGGCATGTCTGACCACACCCATGTTGTGTGTCTAATTCCATGTTATACCTTCCAAATGGGGTTGGTTATTTTGAGAAACTGCAATTTGCAGTGTCTGAATACATGATTTGTTACCTTCTCAAAAATTACATGCTCTAGTGACCATCTATACGGAGGTGCATTTCTTCGAGGTAGGGGAAGTAAGCGATAAAAGTTGGCCTATGTAGAAAAGGTAGCCGTCTAAAATGCTTGAACAATATGAAATCATCCAGACCAGACGACATTGTTCCGCATGGACTCCATTTTGTTTAGCAAAGCTAGTTCTGTCAAATCACGGTACCTATCGGAAGATAGGGACTAATTTTCATACATTAAGAAACAGCACCCTCTACTTTTCCCTATGCAGCTCTAGGTAGAACTCTATTTTGCCTACCTTTTAAAACGTGCCTCAGATATTTACGATAGAATTTAAAAGTACCACAGAGAGACACAGTCACACTGTTTGCAGAATTGAGAGTTCTGCTTTCATCATCTTCATATTACACTTTCTGTTTTGTACATGTACTTGTTGTATTTATTTCAAACCAATAGCAAGGGTGGAGTTGAAACAGCTAACCGTTGTTGTTCATTAACTTTCTGTTGTTGTTGGTTAACTCTCTGCTGTTGTTGGTTAACTGTCTGTTGTTGTTGGTTAACTCACCATTGTTGTTGGTTAACTTTCCGTTGTAGTTGGTTAACTCTCTGTTGTTGTTGGTTAACTTTCCAGCTAGTGTAACCATTGTTGTTGGTTAACTCTCCGTTGTTTTGGTAAACTTTCCAGCTAGTGTTACCATTGTTGTTGGTTAACTCTCCGTTGTTGATGGTTAACTTTCCAGCTAGTGTTACCATTGTTGTAGGTTAACTCTCTGTTGTTGTTAGTTAACTTTCCAGCTAGTGTTACCATTGTTGTTGGTTAACTCTCCGTTGTTGTTGGTTAACTTTCCAGCTAGTGTTACCATTGTTGTTGGTTAACTCTCTGTTGTTGTTGGTTAACTTTCCAGCTAGTGTTACCATTGTTGTATGATAACTATCTGTTGTTGTTGGTTAACTTTCCAGCTAGTGTAGCTGTTGTTGTTGGTTAACTTTCCAGCTAGTGTAGCTGTTGTTGTTGGTTAACTTTCCAGCTAGTGTTACCATTGTTGTTGGTTAACTCTCCGTTGTTGTTGGTTAACTTTCCAGCTAGTGTTACCATTGTTGTAGGTTAACTCTCTGTTGTTGTTGGTTAACTTTCCAGCTAGTGTTACCATTGTTGTTGGTTAACTCTCCGTTGTTGTTGGTTAACTTTCCAGCTGGTGTTACCATTGTTGTTGGTTAACTCTCCGTTGTTGTTGGTTAACTTTCCAGCTAGTGTTACCATTGTTGTTGGTTAACTTTCCAGCTAGAGTAACCATTGTTGTTGGTTAACTTCCCGTTGTAATTGGTTATTTCTCCGTTGTTGTTGGATCACTCATTGTTGTTTGTTAATTTCTGTTGTTGTTGGTTAATTTTCCAGCTAGTGTAACCATTGTTTTTGGTTAACTTTCCATTGTTGTTGGTTAACTTTCTGTTGCTGTTGGTTAACTATCTGCTGTTGTTGGTTAAATTTCCGTTGCTGTTGGTTTACTATCTGCTGTTGTTGGTTAAATTTCCATTGTTGTTGGTCAACTTTCCGCTGTTGTTGGTTAACTTTCTGTGCTGTTGGTTAATTCTCTGCTGTTGTTGGTTAACTTTCCAGCTTGTGTAACCCTTGTTGTTGGTTAACTTTCCGTGCTGTTGGTTAATTTTCCAAATAGTGTAACTGTTGTTGGTGGTAAACTTTCCGCTATTGTTGGTTAATTTTCCAAATAGTTTAACCATTGTTGTTGGTTAACTTTTCATTGTTTTTGATTAACTTTCTGTTGCTGTTGGTTAAATTTCCAGCTAGTATTGTAGATGATTTTGTATAACCACATGATAATGTCTGTGTAACAATGTTGTGTATACAGGTACAGATGTCAGTGTCTGGTATCTTGGCAGCTGAAGATGCATGGAAGTTAGCGGAAGCTGCGGCAATGGCCGGTACATGGGATGGTGAAAAACGTGTGATATCCAAGTAAGTATTTATATAGGTGGTAAAGTTTGCAAGGTGGTAAAGTTTGTGAATTTCGCGAATGCACAAATTTTGCAAACAATTACACAGGGTAAATCTCCACTTCTACCGAAGGATATTTTACCTATGCACCGTGTATTCACTACTTGGAATCCAGTACTCCATGAAGTATTATCTAAAGCATTGCCAAAAATACTTGGAGTCCTACCCTTACTTTTGGAGAATTAAATAAAATTAAGAAATTGATAATTTACGATGTGTAGATATTATAAACAAACTGATTTCGGCAATTCGCAAACATTTCCGCATGCGAAATGTCTGGAATTGGCAATTTGCAAACATTTTGACACGCGATATTATCCACTTATGCAGTAGTGTTTGCTGTTCAAGTCTGTCTCCTATACCCTAAAGTAAAATATGTCAATTATCTGTCTGTGGAAACCATATCTTAAGTCATTTGTCCATCACACTTGTTGGGGATGTTGTCTGTAGTGTTGCTTGTTTATTGATAGTTTGTTCATAAGGTTCATGCCAGCCCGATTAGATCGGCCGGTATGGTGCTTGACTGCTAATCTAGAGGTTGTGGGATCAAACCCTGGGTGAGGGGTCAGTTCTTCTGTGACAGTCTGACTGAAGACACTGCCGTCGAAGTCTTTTGTTTTCCATCTCTGAATTTTTATGTGGGGATGTTATCAGTTGCTCGCGAAGGAGCTGGTTGAATTATCTGGGAGCACTGATTGATTCAACTGACCTCCTTACATAACTGAAATAAAGTGTTTAGGAGTATGTCCATTTTCTCAAAATTATTACGTAGTATATATTGATAGATTTATTTTTAAGGCCAAAACAGGAAATGTAAGAAACCCTATGTTGTTTATACATGTTTTCTCTCTGACTGGGTTGTATCTAGCTGGGGCCTGTCTCTTCTGATCAGGTGATATTGTAGTTTGTTTGATACATAATGTTGCCATCTTCAGACATGCTGAAAACTTACTACAACTTGACAATGGTAAGAAGATTCCACCGTCTGGTTGGAAATGTGAGAAATGTGACCTAACTACCAATCTCTGGCTTAACCTAACCGATGGAAGCATTATGTGTGGTCGTAAGTTCTTTGATGGAAGTGGGGGCAATAACCACGGCGTTGAACATTACCAGACGTTTAAATATGCCCTGGCGGTAAAACTTGGAACTATTACACCTGACGGGGCAGGTAAGGTTGTTGATGCAATAGATAGTTAAAACAATTCCAATATTTACCACCCATGTTCTGAATAGTCGGTCATTTTGGTCGGCAAATTTCCTGAAAGTTTATAGGGAATATAATGTAAACAATGATAAGATCATCAGATGTATAAAAATAACTTATTCATTATGCTCATTTGGGCAGATGGCTCAGTAAGTTGAAGAAAAAGTGGTTGTCAAATGCACATTCTCTTGGTATTTTACTCAATTATCACATATTTGGGAATTACTCCTATAAGTGCTTATCGGTTTTGCCTATCAAAATGGCTGATGATTAAGAGCAAGGGAGGAAGATATTGTAAATGTGGTAACTATCTATTGATTTCTGCTGGAGCAATTTCCTTTTGAACCTTTTAATGTACATTCTTATGTTAGCGTATGTCTTAAATATAACATTGATATGCCTTCCCTGTTTTAATGGGTTATTTTTCGTTGTAAAGAAACTTGAATTTTATATTTGTTTTGTTTGTTAAAACCTTATCGGACTTGTGTTTTGAAGTTCCAGGTATCTTTTAAGAAAAGTTACAATGCAATTTGTCAGAATATGTCTGTATGAAGACATTAACATGCCGTTTTGAAAAAATATTACTGGGCATAGTTTGATGGAAAAAAGACTATATACCCTTAAAAACAAATATTAAATATGTTAATGCCTTGAAACAAGATCTTTTAAATGTTTCCAAATTTTATATAAAAAAGCATTCTAATCTACATTTCTTAAACAAATGTACCAATTGTCAAAAAGACACAAAAATTGTCCACAAACACATGATTTATGACACAAGGGACAATAATGGAGTTATTGAAAGAGCTTCAAGATATATCAGGGTCGCTCCAGTAGGCGATTTTTCGTAGGTGCATCTGATCGTGAAAAAAAACAATATATTTAGCTTTAGGAATGGGTCAGATAGTCTGACCCGTGGATGCTATAGAAAAAGGCCTGAGTCACTACAGTATAACTACAGATATGCAAGTAAGAAATAAATGATATCGTATGTATGTGTTACAGATGTGTTCTCCTATGATGAGGATGATATGGTAGAAGATCCTTACCTGTCCAAACATCTCGCACATTTTGGTATCAATGTTACAGCCATGCAAAAAGTAAGTTTGTATATACAGTCGGACCTCGTTCATTCGAATTCATCGGGTCCGAAATTTTATTTTGTATAATACATGGTTTCAAATAGTCCATTTCGATTTGACGTGCTTAAGAAGATACATCAGGTCCTGATATTTATTTTGTATGATACCCAGTATTATGGACAGAAGGTTATTGAATAAACGAGGTCCGACTGTAGTGTAGGCGTTCGTTATTACTGAAATACTAACTGATTCATTATGATATTCTTGCTCTATTCAATATGATGTAATCCCCTTGGTTGATTAAGCTTGTTGGCAGATTTCTAGGATCAAGAAAAAATTGACAAAAGTTATGATGCCCCCTTAATATTGTAACACAGTCTTCATGATAGTTTTTTAAGGACTTGCCCATTTGGGCAGACAGTTTGCAATTTCCACTTGCCCGAATTTACTTTCACTTGCCCGAATAAAATTAACAGCACCATCAAAAGAAACATGAGGTTTCAGTGGTTGTTTTGATTTGTTAAATCGGAAACGAAGACTGGTAACGATAGTTGATGAAAAAGTGCTATTACACAAACAAAACTGACAAAAATGAAAACCAGTCGAAGTATTGACCCCGAACACGACTTGCCTGTTTGGGCAGACGAAATGGATTTTTTACTTGTCAGACAATAATCTTACTGTCCCGGGCTTCGGGCAAGTGGGTAATTGCCAAGACCAATAGCAAAATGACCAGTTAAGAACTGTTCGGACTTGACCATTTAACTTTTGAGTGGCCTATCTGGTTAGCTCAGTGGATAGAGCGCTTAATTGTCAATCTGGATGGGATAGGTTCTTTGTTAGATTTTAACTGAAGATAAGATATTCAAAGTTATTGTCTACCCCCTGATGTGGGAAATTGTCGGTTGCTTGCAGAAGAACAGGTAATCACTGATTGGTAACCTGGGGAACACAAGGCAGGTCCACCGAGTGCCATATGTAACAGCACAATTGTTCCCTGATGGCATGAAACAGGGGTGCAGATGGTAAAATCTGGTAAAAAATAATGACCCTGGAGGTACGGCATCTAGTGGATCCGCTAATGAAAGTATGAAAAACAAACTCAAGATTTTCCCTAGGATTATTCAGCTGGGGGTCCTTGGACCCTCGTGTTTGACAAATTGGGGTTCCTTAGTACATTTGTAGGGTCTCAGATATGCAGTTTATACTTGACAAAAGTTTATTTTAGGGGTCCCAGGGACACACAGTAAGTTAAAATGGGAGTCCCTAGAAAGAAAAGGGAGTTAGGGACTCAAGATTTCTGACTCAGAAACAGATGAATGTTATTGTTTATTGTGCCTTATAATTGTAACGTAGTTTATACTTGCTGATAATATAAAACATTATCATGTTATATTGTAGACAGAGAAAACTATGATAGAGTTGGAGATTGATTTAAATCAGAGAGTGGGGGAATGGGATGTTATACAAGAAGCAGGTAGTAAGTTAATTCCGATGTATGGACCGGGATATACTGGTATCCGTAACCTTGGTAACAGTTGTTATATGAACTCTGTGATGCAAGTTGTGTTTACACTCCCAGACTTCCAGAGAAGGTAAGAGAATTTTCTGAATTGTTTTTAGTAAAAGAGACAGCGTTATGTTCATAATCAGAAGTATACTATTTAAATACTCTACTTGACACTTATAGGTCACTTAGCTGTGACATTAAACTAGATGTTGTTCAGACTATTTTTTGGCGTAGTTGCATAACATAGATTTTGACCTACGTTTTTGACCAACCAAATATGGTCCTCAAAGCGGGCTTTTTAAAATCTGACCAATCATATTTTCACCCAAGAGGCATCTATGTAAAAAAATTGAATGTATATATGAGCGCCGCTGTTCGAATTCGATCCTCTTCTTTAAGTGACGTCATTTCCAGAAGACGTCACGTGACGTGACCATGTCAGCAATATTTGCCCCATATGGCAATATGAAAACAAAGTAACCATAATATGGTCACTTCGTTTTCATATTGCCATATGTAATCATTATTTCCTGCTTGCAAATAATGTCATCACATGTTGCGTTTTCTTGAAATGAAGTAACTTACAGAAGAGGTTGTAAATCCCATAGCAGTGCTCATATTATCTTGCGTATAGAGAGATAGACATGGGTCTATGAATTGTGTATAATTGTCTCTGTATAAATGAAAATGATAGATGTGTCATCGTCACCACTTATACTAAGATATGTGATTTGTTTAAATACTTTTCATTAATGTACGTAGAAAATTACATATTGCTTGTTTAACATTTCTGGTATGTGTGTTTCAGATTTTTCGATGCTGTTGATGAAATCTTTGCCAATGCTCCGACTGATCCAACCGCAGACTTTAACACACAGATGTAAGTTTGTTCTCAGATATAAAGTCCGACCTCGTTCATTTGAATTCATCGGGTCTGAAATTTTATTCCTTGGTTTCAAATAGCCCTTTTCAATTTGATGTGCATAAGAAGATACATTGGGACCCTATTTACTTCAGATAATATTTCACTACCAGTATTTGTTATGAATGTATATTTTCATTATATCTTTGCCAAGATCTATAAACATCCATATTGTCCCAGTCACTGAGGAGTGGTGTCCATTGACTTACTGAAATTACCCAAATTTGTACCATTCTACCGTTGTATAAGTGTAACAGGCTTTGCTGTTTCCCAGGTTCACTGTATTTATAATGTATTCATACTAACTTAAATAGACTACACATTCTAAAAGATAAGGATTCAATGATTTATTTCTTTATAATAATATTTAAGCATTAGTTTAACCAATCTTGAATAGACACAATTTTAACTACCCTACATAAAAACCATAAATTTATGAAGAGATGAAACATAATTTTGACTTTACTTATTTTGAACCTCGCCCAAAAGTAACAAAATAGACCCTTAATTTATATCTAAAGGGGTGGAACAGTTCCTGACAAGGGTAAGATCTACCTTGTGAATGTCATTGAACTGAGCACAGAGTTGTTGTATTTCGTTTATTTATCGTTGCCACCGGTTTCCCATATGGGCGACGCCTCCAGATGAATGTTAGTCATAGTAGATTTTTTGGAGGATAGTGTATGATACAGGAGATGCCCCAGTTCCAGAAGCATCCCTGGTTCTTTTACGTGCTCGATGTAAAGCATCATACACGGGACCTCGGTTTTTAAAGTCTCGTCCGAAAGACTGTTAGTACGGTCTGTGATGGAGCGGGGAATCGAACCTGCGATCCCAGGATTACAAGTCCAAGCGCATTACCACTGGACTACGGATCCGCTACAAAGCACAGAGTGTTGGCAACTGCCTTTTATACCCTTTTTGGAGACAAAAGCATGAGATTTTCATGCTTCATGAAAATCTCACTGAACAAGATACACAATGACTAGCATAGTATGACTACATGAACATGTTACCAGAAGATGTGTAATCACACAATATAAACATCTACATCTATACTGTAAAACCAATAATTATCACAAAGTGTTTAATTGGTGACCAGGGATTAGAATTAATCTTGAAATTAATCCATTCATGCAACATTAGGGTTATATTGTATACAATCTTGTACAAATTGTAGAACTGTATATTTCAGGGCAAAGCTTGGACATGGACTTCTGTCTGGTGATTACTCCAAGTCTCAAGAAGGCGGCGATGAAAACTCTGTGGTATTATTCTTTTTTTCTTTATATGTTTGCTTTAACTTTTTACTGGAATTGTTTATCAGAATCAGGTAAAGAAGAGAATCTTATTATTCTTTGCATGACATTTCTGTAATCGTCAAAACTTGCAATGATACCGTTTTAGTGGTGACATTCTTGTGTGATTGAGTTTGTTTATCCTCCTAACTGGGAAATCCCATATGCGCGAGTATTCACATGAATTAATCCATAACTTTTCTTCCTTTTTATACACCCGTTTGAAAAACGGGACGTATTATGGGAACATCCGCGGCGGGCGGCGTCCACATGGTTTCCGCTCTCTAAGTCAAAGAGTTTTCATCCGATCTTTACCAACCTTGGTGAAAATGTTTGAGGGCATAATATCTCGGCCAAGTTAGATAACCAGTCATATCGCAGATGTCACCCGGGAGTTATCGCCCTTTGATTTTAGAAATTACCTAAAATTTGTCTTGTTTAACTCTGAGCTCTGACTTATGACGGGCGTATTTTGTGACAGTTTGGCACTCTTGTTTTTAAATAAAAACTGTAATGAATGTCTGTGTGTGTGTCTAAATCGATATAAATAATAAATTGTGTTTGTCTTTTTTTTATAACTCTTTTTTCTTTTAAAAATTTATAGTATTTTAAGACTATTTTTAAAAGTATATAATATTATTAAAACTGACAAGCAGTTCACTATTTTATAAGTAACTTTCATATTCATATATAAAATATAAACTTCATCATATTAAAAGTAAATAAAATTTAGATTTTGCGGGCCAGCTGCTTTAATGATATAAATACAATTCGGCTTTCCTGGATTGGTTATGAATTATAGAGATATTAGTGTGCTAAGATTTTAGTTACGAGTTTCTAAGGTTCTACTCCAGTTGTGTCCGCTTGGTTATTTCCCCTGTTGGAAGATAACTTCAATTTTCATGTGTATTCGTATGAGATACATAGTGGTCTAGGGGAAGTGTGCCTGACTTCGGTTCGGAAGGTCCTTTGTTTAAATCCTACCTTTAGCGAGGTTGAACCGCGAGCTGGACAATCCTTAAATTACGGACAAGTTCTACTTAGTTACCCAGGAAGCAGTTATCGAGAGTGATATATATTATTCTAACGCCTCGGGTTATATGGCACACAAACTGGTTATATTCCCCCATATACCCTGTCAACAACCTGTATAACGAATTTATAATACTGCAATTCCATGTTTTCATACAATTTTAGTTAAACAAGCAATGTTTCGATGCCAAGCTCTCTATATCTAATAATTAGATCTGTGTATTTTTGGTGTTTTTGGTTCATAAAATTGTTTAGAGTATTTTAGTTTTGTAAAATATCAGTTATTAAAACGTATTCCTTTAAAAATATATCGGGAATTACTTGTTGTAGATCAAATTTCTTTTATTTCACTCACACGTTATAATGCCTGAAAATTAATTGCATTACCCCGTAAGGTACCTCAATACACATGGTTAAGCGCGCGCTTGCACTCTAATTTTTATTTTCAAGCGTCTGATCTCATGGACTTTATCGAACTGAATTTGGTTCAAACCTTAAAAAATCTATCGTTTTGAATAATAATACTAGCACACAAGTACTCTGTTCAATATTTATTGAATCATGTGTGAAAATCAATTGTCAATTTCTAGTTACTTGGGGATATCAAGAGATGAAAGTTTTCGAGTCGAGCTGTCAGCGAAAATTGTCGCGAGGCGCATGAAGGGAAAAACGTCATATACCCTGTGAGCGCCGTGTATATAGAATCCTATACGCGAGCCTTTAACCAATGAAATTACTGGATTTTTCTTTGCAGTATTATAAAAGTTGTTATAATTTGTTACACAACAGGCGTAAAATCAATAAGTTTGCACATAAACATTTGAAAAACCAATTTTAAAAAGTGTAGCTTCGTGATTCTGACATTTTTTATATATGCTTGGTGAAAAGACAGGTGGGCATGTGAGTGGAAGCGTCCACTAAGTAGTTCTCTCTCTAATTTACGCAGTTTTTATTCCTACTTGACCAAACTTGCTGTGAATGTTTATTGGCATAATATCTCGGCCAAGTTGGATAATCACTAAATCAGTAAGAATGTCCAAGTTACTCTTGGGTTATGGCTCTTAATTTTTCCAAAAATTTACAGGTTTAGCATTATTCACTCTTTAACTTAAACAGTGTTATCCAATCTTTATCAAACTTGGTAAGAATGTATATTGGCATAATATCTAGGCCAATTTTGAGAACCTGTCAGATTGCTTTTGCCATTTGATTTTTTAAAATTTGATCAAATGTAAAGTTATGTTTATATATTTATATATTTCAGTCTCCTTGTGGCGTAAGACCACAGATGTTTAAAACATTGATAGGTAAAGGTCATCCTGAATTCTCTACAAAAAGACAACAAGATGCTCAGGAATTCTTCCTACATTTATTGTCTATTTTAGAGGTAAGTGTATGGTGGCATAGAGGTGACATGTGTGAAATTATTTTTATCTCATTCCAACAACTTAGTATGTCATGGGAACGAGTTAGCAAGTCAAGGCCACGAGATAACTATGTCGTTGGAATGTGATAGTTAAGTCGTGGCCACGACATACTAAGTTGTTGGAACGAGTTAGTAAGTCGTGGCCTTGAGATAAAAATAATTTCACATATGTCACCTCCATGCCACCGTATAAGTGTCAAAGAGCAAAGTACAATAATAAATAAGGTTGTAAGATAAGAGTTTTCCAGCAACAGTGTAATAATGGGAAATAATGTTCTGGTATGCAACAAAAAACGTTTCTTCCAACAGCTCTTGTCAATTTATCCTGAAGTAGGAATTTACTATCAATTTAACCTCTCTAGAGCAATATCCTCAAAGTGTGTAGCTACGTGTACGCAAAATACAAAGTTGCGTACACATTGTTATCAAAAATAGAAAAAGAATGCAAGAATCGATGGTATTTGTAATATACTTAATGATATAAATGTTTGTGAACATACAGCACATTTACTTTATATTACTTCATTTAATTATTTTATTTTCTTATAGAAAAGCAGTCGAGGAAAATTGAATCCCAGCGACTGCTTAAAGTTTAAGATAGAAGATAAAGTGGAATGTTCTGTATCTAAGAAAGTTAAATACACAGAGAGGGCTGATTATATACTGGGTCTGCCTATTTTAATGGATATGGTCACAAACAAAGGTAAGTGGATTCTTTTTAGTTCAACTATTCGAAGAATTGGGCGGGGGGGGGGGGGGCTATTGTACTTGCCCCGGAGTCAGTGTCCACAAGGTTAATGTTTTTGTTATGTGAAATATCTTTGTAACTGGTGGTAGAGTAGGATTGAAATTTTACACAAGTATTCAGGGAAGAATCTGTCATAGGATGTCCCGTAACTCTGGCTGTCTTTTGTACATAATTACCTCCCTTTTTGAAAATTAAGGTCCAAGTATTTCCTGTAGTTTCTCAGTTTTGTAGTTTCTCAATTAAAGATGTATCTGGCTCATTTGAATCTAAAATTTTGTAATGGGTTTTGTCCAGTATTGTTGTTACATAGTATAAAACATCATTAATAAGAACCATTTTCATGTATAACCGTTTAAATCAATCTTGTTTAATCATATTACTAACATACAAAACTAGTAAAAACACCCGCTTGTTAAAAAAGTGGAAGTTTTTTTTAATTTCATGATAATACGTCTTTTTTCAACAAAAACAGAGAAATACATTATAAATGTATTCTGTGATCATGTATATTTATTGAAGTTTAACTAGATAAAGTATATTTTCATGTTTGTTTAGGTAAACAATTAAACAAAAAATAAATTATTGAGCAAAACTCCCAATATCATGCCATACTGTCATTAAAATAGGCATTGTGTGTGATCATTGTTGAAGTCGGACATCAAAGATTTATTTTCAACTTACAGTTACTGACTTATTATATCCACAGATGCAGTCGCAGCGTGGGAAGCAAAGAAGAAAGAATTAGAAGCAAGTAAACAAACAATGTAAGATTTATAGTTCAATATTTTAAACTTTCTATTTTACGTCAGTCGTGATACAAGTTACAACAAATTAGACCTCACTGAAGGACCACCACAATAATAAGAACACAATTATCAAGTTCATTTTCACTGTTTGTCCTATGTATTTAACCTCAATATTAAGACCACCTCAAGACCTGTTTTTAAGGGTCCCAAGGATGGTCTTATTATTTAGGTTTTACTGTAAATGAAAAACTTAAATTCTGGATTGTAGAATTTTGTATGTCACTATAAACGTTGCATTGTTTTGTGCATTTACCTCAATAAGACCACCCTTGGGAAAAATGGTGTTATTATTGAGGTGGTCTTAATATTGAGGTTGAATGAGATCAAAATAAATACAATGGACTTGATAATTGTGTTCTTTTTATTGAGGTGGTCTTTCAGTGAGGTAAAATAAAAAAGTATTATCTAAAACTTGACTGTAATTACCATTGATGGAATGGTTTATTTTCTTTGATAACTGTGATAAATCTGGATCATTCGATTTTGTGAGATGTCTGAATCTGACTATGGTTATGTTATTGTGGAATAAATCATGAACCAATTCCAGTTTTCCTAAAAAAAATTAAGAGATTTCCTGTATTATCAATAACCCCCTATATTTCCTATATTTTCCTATATTTTGCTTATTTTTCCTATATTTTTCTTGAGAAATGTTGTCGATAGCTCTTCAAAAGCTTTAGATACTATTTATTTACCGTTTATTTATCCTTCAAAACATCACCATCTTGCAGAAGATTGCTGTGCACTTATAGGTCTTCTTAAGGGACACCTTTGATGGGATGAATGTTCAACTTTAAATCTTACAAGGTGTCCATTTTGATGATCACATGGGTGCTGTGGCTGCTTTTTGAGATGTTGATGAAATGTTTTGGTAAAGTAAACTTAAATAGAAAGTGATAAGAAGCTGAACCGGTAAGTTAACATTACATGTTTTCCTTCAAATGAACACGTTCTGACGTTGAATTTCATATATTTTTTTGCTTAAACTCCTATATTTTATGCAAAATTTCCTATATTTTTTTCCTATATTTTGTTGTCTAGCTGGTTGACGGCCTGGTATTCCTACGTGTTTGTTTATTTCAGAGATCCTAAGGACATTGTACGTCCACGTATATCAATGCAGAGTTGTTTAGAAGTTTTTGGTGCAACAGAAAGTATAGAGGGATTTTATAGTACCGCTATCAATGGAACTTGTGTCGCTAATAAGTAAGTGAACATTTCTGATCAAGATAGTGATAGTATGTGGTAATTACATATCTACATTGTGATAGGTTGAAGATATTTAACGTCATTATTTGAATTTTATCACTTGTTTTTTTTGTGGTATAGTACGAATATATTGACCTGATCCTGACCTTTATGCATGAATATATTATACATGAATTACGCCGACTATATAATTTTCCGCGAGAGAATGGTGCATCATCGGGGTTTTTGTTGCAGCTACAGAAATCATTACATGTGTTGATTTCTTTCGTTATATATTATTAAATGACCAAACGTGAGCTGAAGTTATTCAGATTAGAGATGAAGACAAATGTAGATAATCGCTCTACTGTGAAGTTATGCTAATAGAGGTCATGGGGATCAGGTTAATTTGTCTGAGTAATATGAAATCTATAATTGTCCATATCATCTCAGATTCAAAGCATTTGTGGTAATACTAATTATTCTTCCACAAATAAAGTTTGGGGGGGGGGTACTGGAGTCACTCGATTGGTGGGGGCCAGTTGGTTGGTCTGTGAACAAAAACTAGTGGAGTGAATTACTTCTACGATTCTGCGGGATTTTCGTGAAAACTCCACATAGATAATCTACATGATGAGTTGTAGTGTGTGACATTTTGTTTTATCGCATTAAAGATGGCCGACTAGTGGCCAGCATATTGTTGTTTGTACCACAGTATTAGAGGGGAATACCTACATTTATACCAATCCGGAGTTTATCTATCAACATTTGAGCGCCACTGTACGATTACCAACCTCTTCATTAAGTGACATCATTTCCAGAAAATGTCAGATGTGACATCAACACATACTGACAGTAAGCAATACTTGCCCCATATGGCATTATGAAAACAAAGTGACCATTTGGAGTAAATATTGTTTCCTGCTTGCAAATAGTGACTTCACATGTTGCTTTTTCTTGAAATGACGTCACTTACAGAAGAGGTTGTAAATCCCATGGCAGCGCTCATTTCTAAATCTATCAGAATTTTGAAAATTCTTTTGTTAATAAACATTGGTTTACTTCAACTTTGACTTCAAGGAAGAATATATAAATCTCAGCCCTAATATAAAATAGTGCAAGAATATTTGTCTTTCATTTGTCTAACCATATTTTTGTAATATTTCTTGTAGAACCACACGATTCCTTACATTCCCTGACTATCTAGTTGTACAAGCAAAGAAATTTACTGTCGGTGAAGATTGGGTGCCTAAGAAATTAGGTAAGTACTTTCAAGCGTATGTATTTTATGTTGAGAGTTTAATGCTGTGTTTTTGCTTCTACTAAAGAAGTGCAGGGAAACCTCAATTAAAGACCACCTCAGTAATAAGACCACCTCAATAATAAGACCACCTCAATAATAAGACCACCTCAGTAATAAGACCACGTCAGTAATAGGACCACCTCAGTAATAAGACCACCTCAGTAATAAGACCACCTCAATGATAAGAACACCTCAGTGATAAGACCACCTCAATAATAAGACCACCTCAGTAATAAGACCACCTCAGTAATAAGACCACCTCAGTAATAAGACCACCTCAGTAATAAGACCACCTCAGTAATAAGACCACCTCAATGATAAGAACACCTCAGTGATAAGACCACCTCAATAATAAGACCACCTCAGTAATAAGACCACCTCAATGATAATACCACCTCAGTAATAAGACCACCTCAATGATAAGACCACCTCAGTAATAAGAACACCTCAGTAATAAGACCACCTCAATGATAAGACCATCTCAGTAATAAGAACACCTCAGTAATAAGAACACCTCAGTAATAAGACCACCTCAATGATAAGAACACCTCAGTAATAAAAACACCTCAGTAATAATACCACCTCAATAATAAGACCACCTCAGTTATAAGACCACCTCAGTAATAAGACCACCTCCATAATATTCAACCTCAATATTCAGACGATTTCAGTAAGAAGACCAGTTTTCAAGAGTCTCAAGGGTGGTCTTATTATTGAGGTTTTACTGTAGATATACCATAGTGTTGCCCTATAGTTCTTATGTTCAGTTTAACACTGCTTGTGTGACTAGTTTAGTTCAATATTATATTTTTTGCTGAAGCGTTAACGTAGCGGCCTTCGGAGTGGGAGGAAAATGTGTGAGCTCCAACAGGGTCCATTTTGATATGGTGGGTTGGTGAGCTACCAGCTAGTACAAGAATGCTTACTGTATGCCTTCGTCTAGTGCATGGCATTAAATGATAGGAATTGTGCGTAAATCTACTATGAAAGGAGATATCCCATTAGTCAGAAATAGTTAGTCCTTTAACTAAGGGTGACACTGTAATAAATAAACACTGCAACCTTACTATAACAGACAGTTGGCCTTAAAAAGAAAGGAAATTAAAACAATTGTAAGTAAAATAACCATGCTCTTATTTTCCCTAATCCCAAATTTGGGACTTATCGCGCGTATATTCCATATTGAAAAGGCACAGGCAGTAAATTATTTTCAAAACAAATCACTTTGAATATTGATTGACTTTGATGGTTGTGTAAGTTTTATTCACTGTTGTCTTTGAAACATGTCTTATTTAATGATACTGGAATAAAAATGTCATACAAACATCTGGCCACAAAGCACTTTTTGATTAGTATTGAAAAACATAATATGTTTGATGTTATTTTATTGATGATATATGCAACATATTGTTTTAGATGTATCATTGGAAGTTTTACAAGAGTTAGATTTATCTCCCTTGAGAGGTCAGGGTTTACAACCAGGAGAAGAACTGTTACCTGAGGCACCAAGTGAACAACCACCACAAGGTATCATGTACTCATATTTGTTGTATTTATAATTCACGTCCTCCCAACAGTTCCATTGGTCGGTCTGTCTTGTCTTTAATTTTGTAATCTCATATTTCTGTAATCTCATATTTCTGTAAATCTCATATTTCTGTAAATCTCATATTTCTGTTATTTCATATTTCTGTTATCTCATATTTCTGTTATCTCATATTTCTGTAATCTCATATTTCTGAAATGTCATATTGCTGTCAATCTCATATTTCTGTAATCTCATATTTCTGTATATCTCATATTTCTGTAATTTCATATTTCTGTTTATCTCATATTTCTGTAATCTCATATTTCTGTAATCTCATATTTCTGTAATTTCATATTTCTGTATATCTCATATTTCTGTAATTTCATATTTCTGTAATTTCATATTTCTGTATATATCTCATATTTCTGTAATTTCATATTTCTGTAATCTCATATTTCTATAATCTCGTATTTCTGTAATCTCATATTTCTGTAATAACATATTTCTGTTATGTCATATTTCTGTAATCTCATATTTTTGTAATCTCACATATCTAGAATCTTATATTTCTAGAATCTTAAATTTCTGTAATCTCATTCCAGTTTTGTCTGTTGGTCTCAAAATGTGTCTGCTACATATCCATTCATATTTAACTGAGATTGATTCAGGCTTTACAGTTATACAGTAAAACCTTACCTCAAGACCACCTCAATGTTAAGACCACAGCAGAATTAAGAACACAATTGTCAAGTAAATTTTCACTGTTTTGCTCTTTAAAAAAACCTCAATAGTAAGACCACCTCAATAAGAATATAAGTTTTCAAATGTCTCAAGAGTGGTCTTATTATTGAGGTGGTCCTGAAGAGAGGTTTTACTGTATATATTGGACCTCAAATTGAACTATATAATGTAATAAAGCCAACATCCACCTGGATAAAGCAATCTGTAGTAATAACTGATGTATGGACGTATATTTTTCAGTACAAATAGATGAAGCCACAGTGGCTCAGTTAGTGGATATGGGATTTGCTATAGAAGGTTGTAAGAAAGCTGTATATCATACAGGCAATACAGGCGCAGAGACGGCCATGAACTGGGTTATGGAACATATGGGAGATCCAGGTAACTACTATTTGTTTACATCGTTTTATAAATACTCGGCAAAAAATTGAGTTAGGGTAATATCATCATGTAAGTTATGGTATTGCAAACATATATGTATATAACATTACAATTTTTTGCACTGTCACTTTTCTTTCATGCTTTCCCAAAGTCCAATACTGGTATTTTCTATCCTGACCTATGTGCCGAGTCAGCACTATCATAGGAAATACCTTTACTGGCCTTGTGTTTTTTATACAGATCCAGGTAACTTTTCTTCCAGGTACAAATACACAAGTCCAGTATAGGTATTTCCTATGTTAGTGCCCTTAAACATTGCATTGTACCTGGAAGAAAAGTTACCTGGATCTGCAAACAATGTTTAAGGGTATGTCTGTATGAAGGCATTTTATTTTGCCATTTCTAAAAAATATAACTTATTACATATTCTGATAGTAAATTAGACTCTGTACCTTTAATGTATTAGAATTACTGTGGTAGTTTACTGAGTATAGTAAGATCATTTTGTGTCTATTTCAGACTTTGGAACACCATTTGAAGTTCCTGGAGCTAAGAAATCTTCATCTTTTACACCTAATGAAGAAGCTATGGCCATGATCATGTCAATGGGATTTTCCACCGATCAAGCAAAGAAAGCATTGAAAGCCACCGTAAGTTAGCTGTGTATATGTGTGCTTGTATTGAGTGTTGATCTCTGTAGGGTCAAGTGTGGGAATTAGACATCTGCCACTGTGGGGATTTAGATAAAATACTAGGCTCTGCTTGGCTCTAGGTTGGGAATTAGACATCTCCCACTGTTGGGATTTAGACAAAATGCTAGGCGCTAGGGTGGGGAATTAGAACCTAAAAAAGAGAAATTGTGTAGTTCCCCTGGGTCAGCCCACTGCTCCCCCTGTGGCAAAATATTGATAGGTGTATTATGTGCATGTACTGGCTAAAAACCAATGAAGTCGTGCTTGCAAGTGATTTAATCAAGTTGTAATAACTTTTCTCAGACTGACTGACTGACTGACCATGTACTGATATTTTATTCCAATTTTTGGAGTTCACTCATTTTAATTTTCTGATTCCCTTACTGTAGGATAACAACCTAGAACGAGCAGCAGAGTGGATATTTAGTCACGCAGATGAGTTAGACACGCCCATGGAGACAGATGACCAATCAGGGGCAAACCCTGCACAGGAATATCGGGATGGAAGTGGAAGTAAGTATTGTAGTATGCAAGAATATTTACAGTACAGGATTTCATTATAATTGAAATTAATCTTACATGTTATCAGAATTCAAAAGATTCACTTGAAAGAATGTTTGAGTTTTCATTGTCAACAATTGTTTAAAGACTGTCATCATTGTTGATGGAATATAAGAATCTTTCACTTGGTTCTAGTTTGGATAGGAATATCCAATTGAAGGTTCCTGTTCACAGGGATTCATTCGAGCCTCATTCTAGTGTTTCCAGCTACCTGAGAGCATTCTACAGTAAAACCTAACTTAAAGACCACCTCAATAATAAGGCCACATCAATAATAAGACCACCTCAATAATAAGGCCATCTCAATAATAAGACCACCTCAATAATAAGACCACCTCAATAATAAGACCACATCAATAATAAGGTCACCTCAATAATAAGACCACCTCAATAATAAGGCCACATCAATAATAAGACCACCTCGATAATAAGACCACCTCAATAATAAGACCACCTAAATAATAAGGCCACATCAATAATAAGACCACATCAATCATAAGACCACCTCAATAATAAGACCACCTCAATAATAAGGCCACCTCAATAATAAGACCACCTCAATAATAAGGCCACATCAATAATAAGACCACCTCAATAATAAGGCCACATCAATAATAAGACCACATCAATCATAAGACCACCTCAATAATAAGACCACCTCAATAATAAGGCCACCTCAATAATAAGACCACCTCAATAATAAGGCCACATCAATAATAAGACCACCTCAAAAATAAGGCCACATCAATAATAAGACTACCTCAATAATAAGGCAACATCAATAATAAGACCACCTCAATAATAAGGCCACCTCAATAATAAGACTACCTCAATAATAAGACCACCTCAATAATAAGGCCACATCAATAATAAGACCACCTCAATAATAAGGCCACATCAATAATAAGACTACCTCAATAATAAGGCCACCTCAATAATAAGACTACCTCAATAATAAGACCACCTCAATAATAAGGCCACCTCAATAATAAGACTACCTCAAAATTAAGAACACAATATTCAAGTCCTTTCACTGTTTTGTTGTTTATTCAACCTCACATTAAATGAATCAGATTCAGCGTTTACTGAAGCACAAGTATTGTAAAACCTCAATAATACGACCACCCTTGTGACCTTTGAAAACTGGTCTTCTTATTGAGGTGGTCTTAATATTGAGGTTGAATAAAGAGCAAGACTGTGAAAATTGTGTTCTTAATATTGACATGGTCTTAGTATTGAGGTGGTCTTTAAGAGAGGTTTTACTGCATATACTCTCAAAACCATTTAACCAGAATCTGACAAAAGACTTAGCTACACAAAAGGCTTAGCTACACAAATGGTTCTATCGGCTCACTGACATTATATAAAAGTGCAATAGAAATTCCATGGTTAAATGCAATAAAACAACATTGTCACTTTTTTAGAAGAAAAAATAAATTCTAGATGACGGTTACTGTGCCCATTTGCTGAACTTTGAGCATACTCGTGGTTTTATTGATCTGTTATAAAAACAAATGTGATTATACTTATTTTCAGAGTACAAACTAGTTGCATTTGTAAGCCATATGGGCACATCAACAATGGTTGGCCATTATGTTTGCCATATACTGAAGGAGGGAAGATGGGTTATATTTAATGATGAGAAAGTTGCATTGTCGGAACACCCACCTATGGACCTTGCTTACCTCTACTTCTACAAACGTGTTTGATCTGAAAGGCAATATGGATGCATGTACATGTACAACAGTTTCTGTCATCTCGAGAATCTGTCATTCTAAACTAAAACAATTTTTTATACTTCGAAGAAAGTCTTAATTATGTCTCCCCCCCCACCCCCTCCACTGTTGTTGGGCTGTCTCGATATCTGTCTGGATGTCACAAAGGTTGTGTACGCTTGTTGACCAAAACCAGTGGTTGGATTTCAATGAAACTTCACTTGAATTATTGGTACTAAGCCTAGTTGGTGCATATTGTCAGCATTTTTTGGTCCGATCATTTTTGGCAGAGTTACGGCCCTTCAGTGAGGAACATTGGAGATGGTGGGGAAGGCATACATTTGTTTTTCAAAAACAAGCTCTACGTGCGTCATTAACTTTATGGGAATCGGAGTAAGATCACTGATGATTAAATGAATGTTTGTAAGCAAAATAATTGTCATTAAACATTGCGACGACCCCTTTTCTTAAGGAAAAGAATAATATACATTTATTTATGAAATATTATTGTATCTGAAAACATATTTGCTTGCATTAAATTTGTGAATCTCAGAAATTTGGGTAGATCTCGTCTTGATGACCATAATTATTAAAAGAGCTGCATTTCCCTAAAAAATGTCATTTTGCAATATTTTTTGTTTTGTAGTAACCTACAAATATCCCTGCATTCAGAAATATTAATAACTCAATTTCACCCAGAAATTTGGGTAGATCTCGTCTTGATGACCATAATTATTAAAAGAGCTGCATTTCCCTAAAAAATGGCATTTTGCAGTAACCTACAAATATCCCTGCATTCAGAAATATTAATAACTCAATTTCACCCAGATAAATTATGTCATTTGGGCCAAATATCTCGGAGAATGACACATATTTGAAATACCGATATGCTAAACATTGGATCAAACAAGTGGATATTTATCCATGTTTTGCTATACATGTGTTTGCAGTTTATAGATGAAGTCTCTTGAAATGGTAAACTCTTTACCTTCATTTTGTAATTAAGGATTTGTGTTTTAAGTTATAAGGATGTGACATAAATCTAGTCATATTGTACAAAAGAAATGTCGAAATTGTATTAATGAATTTTTTACTTTTCTAAGGTGAAAATGTTTATGCATAATAAATTGTTTGGTTTATTGAAGTTTGTATTTCCCTGGATGTTTCATTTTTGTTGCAATACCGTTATTTCTGTTATATCCAATGATGATAATATTATATTGTATATCATAATGGCGAATGAGGAAATATGAAACATTTCCCTTAACGGTCCATCTCCGGATTGAATTAACTACTTGTATTGATGACATAATTGTTATGATAACATTTGTCTTGGATGAAGAAAAATGGATCATCGTGGGAAAGAGGATTCAGTTGAGATACAGAGACTATGAGCATGTTGACTTCAGATCTTTAGAAAGTTTAAACATTTCAACTACATCGGTGTTTGATATCGTTTTTATAAGTTAATGATGTATGAAGTTGTTGAATGTTGGTTTGGAATCGTCCATCTGAACCATGTCTACATTTTGGTGCATATACACTATCTTTCTGTTGCCAAGCAATACAGTTAAATATTTCATTGTTCTTTTCTTACACTGTTCAAAAATAAAGATTATCAACCAGGTTTTCCTTCGTATTTTTACCAAAATAGCAGGAACCTGCAATCCAGAGAGGCGTGTAAATCTTGCGGTAGACATAATGGTAAACATTATCTTGGTTGGTAGTGCTTTACCAGTATAGAGGTCATAAGTTCAAGGTCAGAGCAAGGTGTATTGTTGAGAATAGTAATTTCAGATGAGCTATTCCATGACATTACCTGTAGTAGTGAAGTTAGAGAAGAGCTCTTCCTTGACATTACCTGTATTAGTGATGTTAGAGATGAGCTCTTCCTTGACATTACCTGTATTAGTGATGTTAGAGATGAGCTCTTCCTTGACATTACCTGTATTAGTGATGTTAGAGATGAGCTCTTCCGTGACATTACCTGTATTAGTGAAGTTAGAGATGAGCTATTCCATGACATTACCTGTAGTAGTGAAGTTAAGAGAAGAGATCTTCCATGACATTACCTGAAGTAGTGATGTTAGAGATGAGCTCTTCCGTGACATTACCTGTATTAATGATGTTAGAGATGAGCTCTTCCGTGACATTACCTGTATTAGTGAAGTTAGAGATGAGCTCTTCCGTGACATTACCTGTAGTAATGAAGTTAGAGATGAGCTCTTCCGTGACATTACCTGTATTAGTGATGTTAGAGATGAGCTCTTCCGTGACATTACCTGTAGTAGTGAAGTTAGAGATGAGCTCTTCCGTGACATTACCTGTAGTAATGAAGTTAGAGATGAGCTCTTCCGTGACATTACCTGTATTAGTGAAGTTAGAGATGAGCTCTTCCGTGACATTACCTGTAGTAATGAAGTTAGAGATGAGCTATTCCGTGACATTACCTGTATTAGTGAAGTTAGAGATGAGCTATTCCGTGACATTACCTGTAGTAGTGAAGTTAGTTATGACTGAGTATTTTCCCATGAAAGTTTTGACGTCACAAACAAAACTTGTTACATAAACCTATAACAGGTGATTACCAGTAATTTCGGACCAGTAAAATGTGACCTAACATGAACGGTTTGTCTCAATGTCCTATATGGCGACTGATGTTGAAATGTCCCATATCCTGGGAAAATGCTCGCAGCCTTCCAAGTCATAAACTGGCAGATGGTTCAAACTAAAGCAAATCATAATAGAACACAGGTTGATGTTACAAATACAAACAGGGTTTAGGTACCTTAAGTAACCGAGTATGTTCAATAGACGTAGTCCTAAGCAGTACAGTAAAACTTCAAAAACCTCGAACAGCCGTCGGATCCAGCAATTAGTTCGAGCCATCTAATGTTCGAGGCATCTATGGTATATTTGCGTATGTACAAACTGACCGTTCCAGGTAAGAGTATACTTTGCATTGTAAAATGGTTAAGATAATGTTTGGGTAGAATTTATACCAATTTTGAAACTTCCGACGGAATTTACTCTGACAATAAAGTTTACACTATTGTTCAAGAAATTTATGAAATGGTAGCAAGGGACAGCAAATCATGTTCGCGTGTTCCACCTATCTCTGTTCAAGTGATCTACTGTCAGATAATATGAAATAAGAGGGAGTTTCGTCAGGACTTGAGAACCTGTTTGAGGTATCTACTGTGTTCCAAGGTTTCGAAGTTCTACTGTATTTACAGAGGGGTGAAAATCGATGATTGATTGGTTTTTCCTAACACTAACAGAAACTCTCCTTATTCTTCAGAAAGGGGAGGTAAAAATGCTACAGTTATAAAGAGACAAGAAAGATAGAGGTATAATCTTTAATAAATTAATACTATCACAGTTGTACAAAAATATCGACACAAATGCTATAAAAAGTAAGTTGTAAAGGATATCATTCTTGCAACCTTTTGCCATATTCAATATTGCAAGATGATGTTGAACAGAATAGAATGTGAATTTTCTTTGAGTCACCAATTTTGTACCTTAGATAATTATTTTTTGTTTCAAAAAGAGACATAAACGCTAGTAAGTTCACAAACAATTTAAAGCATGTTAAACCAAAAATTGCAAAAAATATTTATGAACATGAATCAAAATCTTCCATTACATTTCTTTTCCACATCTTACTACACCGAAATGAACTCAAATCATTTATGAATTTGTTGTTTTTTTCACATAAAAAGTAAAATGTTAATATTAAACAAGAGGTAAAAATTTAAGACAGTTGTATCAAAGATCACAGACTATTCTTCAGCTGAAATAAACATCATTCACTTATTGCTTCTTGTTATTGTTCAATCAATGTTATCCAGTGTTATTTAAAGTTTCTGAATGAAAGAAATTTAATCCGACACTATCATTGCATGTAACATAATCTTGATCTGTTCTGATATGTCTCCCTTTAATGATAAAATCACACTGGCTTCCATTGGTTCATTTGGCTGAAAACAGATACATTGATACAGTAAGTGTATAGTAAAACTGCTTTTACAATAATTGGAAAATTAAATATCTTGAGAAAACCATCTCATATTTACATTTATCTTGAAAAACCATCCGATATTTACATTTATCTTGAGAAAACCATCTGATATTTACATTTATCTTGAGAAAACCATCCGATATTTACATTTATCTTGAGAAAACCATCCGATATTTACATTTATCTTGAGAAAACCATTTGATATTTACATTTATCTTGAGAAAACCATCTGATATTTACATTTATCTTGAGAAAACCATTTGATATTTACATTTATCTTGAGAAAACCATCTGATATTTACATTTATCTTGAGAAAACCATTTGATATTTACATTTATCTTGAGAAAACCATCTGATATTTACATTTATCTTGAGAAAACCATTTGATATTTACATTTATCTTGAGAAAACCATCTGATATTTACATTTATCTTGAGAAAACCATCTGATATTTACATTTATCTTGAGAAAACCATCTGATATTTACATTTATCTTGAGAAAACCATCCGATATTTACATTTATCTTGAGAAAACCATCTGATATTTACATTTATCTTGAAAAACCATTTGATATTTACATTTATCTTGAGAAAACCATTTGATATTTACATTTATCTTGAGAAAACCATCCGATATTTACATTTATCTTGAGAAAACCATTTGATATTTACATTTATCTTGAGAAAACCATTTGATATTTACATTTATCTTGAGAAAACCATTTGATATTTACATTTATCTTGAGAAAACCATCTGATATTTACATTTATCTTGAGAAAACCATTTGATATTTACATTTATCTTGAGAAAACCATCTGATATTTACATTTATCTTGAGAAAACCATTTGATATTTACATTTATCTTGAGAAAACCATTTGATATTTACATTTATCTTGAGAAAACCATCTGATATTTACATTTATCTTGAGAAAACCATCTGATATTTACATTTATCTTGAGAAAACCATCTGATATTTACATTTATCTTGAGAAAACCATCCGATATTTACATTTATCTTGAGAAAACCATCCGATATTTACATTTATCTTGAGAAAACCATTTGATATTTACATTTATCTTGAGAAAACCATCTGATATTTACATTTATCTTGAGAAAACCATCTGATATTTACATTTATCTTGAGAAAACCATCCGATATTTACATTTATCTTGAGAAAACCATCCGATATTTACATTTATCTTGAGAAAACCATTTGATATTTACATTTATCTTGAGAAAACCATCTGATATTTACATTTATCTTGAGAAAACCATCTGATATTTACATTTATCTTGAGAAAACCATCTGATATTTACATTTATCTTGAGAAAACCATCTGATATTTACATTTATCTTGAGAAAACCATCCGATATTTACATTTATCTTGAGAAAACCATCCGATATTTACATCTATCTTGAGAAAACCATTTGATATTTACATTTATCTTGAGAAAACCATCTGATATTTACATTTATCTTGAGAAAACCATCTGATATTTACATTTATCTTGAGAAAACCATCTGATATTTACATTTATCTTGAGAAAACCATCCGATATTTACATTTATCTTGAGAAAACCATCCGATATTTACATTTATCTTGAGAAAACCATTTGATATTTACATTTATCTTGAGAAAACCATTTGATATTTACATTTATCTTGAGAAAACCATCTGATATTTACATTTATCTTGAGAAAACCATCTGATATTTACATTTATCTTGAGAAAACCATCTGATATTTACATTTATCTTGAGAAAACCATCTCATATTTACATTTATCTTGAGAAAACCATCTCATATTTACATTTATCTTGAGAAAACCATCTGATATTTACATTTATCTTGAGAAAACCATCCGATATTTACATTTATCTTGAGAAAACCATCCGATATTTACATTTATCTTGAGAAAACCATCCGATATTTACATTTATCTTGAGAAAACCATCCGATATTTACATTTATCTTGAGAAAACCATCCGATATTTACATTTATCTTTAGAAAACCATTTGATATTTACATTTATCTTGAGAAAACCATTTGATATTTACATTTATCTTGAGAAAACCATCTGATATTTACATTTATCTTGAGAAAACCATCTGATATTTACATTTATCTTGAGAAAACCATCTGATATTTACATTTATCTTGAGAAAACCATCTCATATTTACATTTATCTTGAGAAAACCATCTGATATTTACATTTATCTTGAGAAAACCATTTGATATTTACATTTATCTTGAGAAAACCATTTGATATTTACATTTATCTTGAGAAAACCATCTGATATTTACATTTATCTTGAGAAAACCATCCGATATTTACATTTATCTTGAGAAAACCATCTGATATTTACATTTATCTTGAGAAAACCATTTGATATTTACATTTATCTTGAGAAAACCATCTGATATTTACATTTATCTTGAGAAAACCATTTGATATTTACATTTATCTTGAGAAAACCATCTGATATTTACATTTATCTTGAGAAAACCATTTGATATTTACATTTATCTTGAGAAAACCATCCGATATTTACATTTATCTTGAGAAAACCATCCGATATTTACATTTATCTTGAGAAAACCATCCGATATTTACATTTATCTTGAGAAAACCATTTGATATTTACATTTATCTTGAGAAAACCATTTGATATTTACATTTATCTTGAGAAAACCATTTGATATTTACATTTATCTTGAGAAAACCATCTGATATTTACATTTATCTTGAGAAAACCATCTGATATTTACATTTATCTTGAGAAAACCATCTGATATTTACATTTATCTTGAGAAAACCATTTGATATTTACATTTATCTTGAGAAAACCATCTGATATTTACATTTATCTTGAGAAAACCATCTGATATTTACATTTATCTTGAGAAAACCATCTGATATTTACATTTATCTTGAGAAAACCATCTGATATTTACATTTATCTTGAGAAAACCATCTCATATTTACATTTATCTTGAGAAAACCATCTGATATTTACATTTATCTTGAGAAAACCATCTCATATTTACATTTATCTTGAGAAAACCATCTGATATTTACATTTATCTTGAGAAAACCATTTGATATTTACATTTATCTTGAGAAAACCATTTGATATTTACATTTATCTTGAGAAAACCATCTGATATTTACATTTATCTTGAGAAAACCATTTGATATTTACATTTATCTTGAGAAAACCATCTGATATTTACATTTATCTTGAGAAAACCATTTGATATTTACATTTATCTTGAGAAAACCATCTGATATTTACATTTATCTTGAGAAAACCATCTCATATTTACATTTATCTTGAGAAAACCATCTGATATTTACATTTAACTTGAGAAAACCATTTGATATTTACATTTATCTTGAGAAAACCATTTGATATTTACATTTATCTTGAGAAAACCATCTGATATTTACATTTTATCTTGAGAAAACCATCCGATATTTACATTTATCTTGAGAAAACCATCCGATATTTACATTTATCTTGAGAAAACCATTTGATATTTACATTTATCTTGAGAAAACCATTTGATATTTACATTTATCTTGAGAAAACCATCTGATATTTACATTTATCTTGAGAAAACCATTTGATATTTACATTTATCTTGAGAAAACCATCTGATATTTACATTTATCTTGAGAAAACCATTTGATATTTACATTTATCTTGAGAAAACCATCTGATATTTACATTTATCTTGAGAAAACCATTTGATATTTACATTTATCTTGAGAAAACCATTTGATATTTACATTTATCTTGAGAAAACCATCTGATATTTACATTTACCCAGTGAAAACCATCTGATATTTACATTTATCTTGAGAAAACCATCTCATATTTACATTTATCTTGAGAAAACCATTTGATATTTACATTTATCTTGAGAAAACCATCTGATATTTACATTTATCTTGAGAAAACCATCTGATATTTACATTTATCTTGAGAAAACCATCTGATATTTACATTTATCTTGAGAAAACCATCTGATATTTACATTTATCTTGAGAAAACCATCTGATATTTACATTTACCCAGTGAAAACCATCTGATATTTACATTTATCTTGAGAAAACCATCTGATATTTACATTTATCTTGAGAAAACCATCTGATATTTACATTTATCTTGAGAAAACCATTTGATATTTACATTTATCTTGAGAAAACCATTTGATATTTACATTTATCTTGAGAAAACCATCTGATATTTACATTTATCTTGAGAAAACCATCTGATATTTACATTTATCTTGAGAAAACCATTTGATATTTACATTTATCTTGAGAAAACCATCTGATATTTACATTTATCTTGAGAAAACCATCTGATATTTACATTTATCTTGAGAAAACCATTTGATATTTACATTTATCTTGAGAAAACCATTTGATATTTACATTTACCCAGTGAAAACCATCTGATATTTACATTTATCTTGAGAAAACCATTTGATATTTACATTTATCTTGAGAAAACCATCTGATATTTACATTTATCTTGAGAAAACCATCTGATATTTACATTTATCTTGAGAAAACCATCTGATATTTACATTTACCCAGTGAAAACCATTTGATATTTACATTTATCTTGAGAAAACCATCTGATATTTACATTTATCTTGAGAAAACCATCTGATATTTACATTTATCTTGAGAAAACCATTTGATATTTACATTTATCTTGAGAAAACCATTTGATATTTACATTTATCTTGAGAAAACCATCTGATATTTACATTTATCTTGAGAAAACCATTTGATATTTACATTTAACCTCAGAAAACCATCCAATATTTACATTTATCCTGAGAAAACCATCCAATATTTACACTTATCATGATAATATGATAAATTTTGTGAGAAAACGATTTGATATAAATATTTATTGAGAGAAATCAATCTTGATATTTACATGTAGCATGCGAAAACAATCTGAAAATTACAGTTTTAGTTGAATATAAGTATTATACATACATCATGACCAGCTGGTGGCGTCCAAGTAATGGTGACTGGTTTTAACACACCTGCTTCAACCATACCCTGAAATATATATAACAATCCATCATTAAATCTTGTTACAGTCTGAACAAATGATCCTGTCCTTAACCTTTCCTATGATGTTAGAACCCGGATACAACATAACTCATTCAGGGGCATCGTACAAGCATTGATGCGAATTATCACACTATACACTTGAATATTAACAAAAATGGAGGCGCCGTGGTCGATGGGTAGAGCGCCCGACTCCTGATACGATGGTCTTGAGTTCAATCCCCACAATGAGTGGAGTTTGATCACGCATTCACAATCCCTAAATTTGGCGCGACTACTGGTTGGTAGCCAGGAAGCAGTCATCATGAGTGATAAGTATTTGTTTCATAATTGAAGTAAAATAAATAAGTTTAAACTTAAATATTAACAAAACTGAAGATATTGATGCCTGGAACCAGATTAAAACAATCAGCTGAATACAAAATCGCACCATATCTGATTATGTTATACACAATGAAGACAATGGAGCATTTACCTTTGCTGGATCAACATTGAAGCCCTTGGACGTAATCAATTGTAAATTCTCAAATGTGAACTCTCCATTCTGAAACACAAAAGATGCATTGTTAGTTAAAACTGATAAACTAGCGGGGATCTACCTAGTTTACATGTAATGAGAGTAACTGTACTTAAATATGTCATGGGTATTGTGTTTAACATGAAATGGGTGTTTTAGCACCAAAAGAGTACACATGAAGTAAACAATATATAACAGACTAAATATCGTCAAGTGTTTAGGATTAAAATGCCTGTTTTAGTTCCGTCCGAATTCGTGATCACCGCAATTCTAACCATGCTTACGTGGATACGCCACTGGGTGCATTTATACATGGTCGGCACAAATTCGATGCTTGCTAAAGGATTTGCGGTACTAAAGACTGCCGGCCTGAGGCCGCCAGTCTAAAAC
Source organism: Mactromeris polynyma (assembly GCA_032209605.1). Taxonomy (NCBI): domain Eukaryota; kingdom Metazoa; phylum Mollusca; class Bivalvia; order Venerida; family Mactridae; genus Mactromeris; species Mactromeris polynyma. Next base: position 644,150 of record JASFXZ010000046.1, read on the forward strand.
TGATGTCATACTATGATTTGTCAGGTAATATCTCAACTCGTTGTATCTACATATTCGATTCTTCAATAACCCTTGTTTTAACAATTCCTCTCATACATCAACACAGTTCTATTACCCCATGTGTACAAAGCCTTTGTGATGTAGGTTTACTTGCAATGAAAGCTTTAAACGATTCCAGCAAATCATGGTAGTGGTATTTGGAAGTATTCTCTGAACTGCCCTTTAACATTAACCATTTATTAACAGATACTTAAGGGAAGACACATACCATTAAGTAACATTCTCTAGAATTAAATGCACTACATTTTAGATAAGCAAAAATTATTTGCTTACAAAATATTAACTTTTCAGCAATATTACATTAAATACCTATTTTTTGTAATTGCAGAAGGCTTACGTACAATGTAGTACTTGATGTGAAAAGGCAACAGAATGCAAAATAACAGTATTCGGCAAAATTATGCTGAAATCGAATACATGTAGCCATTTTACAAGACTTATATCTCTATCTGTATGAAAAACTGAAAATAAGGCCATTCTTAAAAAATTTGTTTGTTTGCTACCGACTCATGAAAAATTTATTTTTTCACGTTCATTGATTTTAAAAAATTTCGGTCCTTTTTCTACAATTGAAAATATGACAACATTTGAATGTTCACTTTTTATCCCTTTTATATGAAAATGAGTGGATAAGCCACAACATGGGTGGAAATACACTTAATACATACAATGCATCATTACATATATGCGCAAGTAGGCTGTTACCACAGTAACCACAAACAAACAATTTTTTAAGGATGGCCTAGGAAAACAAATTTCTTTCCATTGTACATGGGAAACACACAATTTCTGTGTCAAATGCAAAACTCAACCATCAATAATTATAGCACCATTACACAAACAGAAATAACTTGGTGAGAATCATACAAACATTTACCATATTCATGCTTCCATGTGCACATTTATACAGACACTTCCCTGACAAAACCTGTATTAGCGACGTTGGTCACAACGTTCAGTAGTCCCCAATGAAATTTTGAAGTCACAAACTACGCCTTTTTTAAGAAATGTCATTGGCTGCATAAGTGTGATTTATACAATTAAATGAAAATGAAAATGTTGATATGTGTCATGAATTTTGTTTTTTTCAATTCGAAAAAAATATGATTTTTAACGATTAATGTAAATTTGAGTAAAGCTTTTTTGACACAAAATCATTTAGTCTTTACTTTCGTATTTTGTTCTTAAAATTGGAACTGTTATAAAAAGAGAAGTAGACATCCATTTTTAAAAATTTTGGTATTAAATGAAAAAAAGAAAAATTCATCTATTAGAAAATGAAAAAACCTGAAAATGTGTTCTTGGTCACTAATACAGGTTTTATCATGGAACATCACATATTTATAGACATCTAAATAAATTGTATGACAGGAATTCATATACATATACCTGTAATCCACACATGCAGGAATAGTTTATCTAAAATTTCTATATTCTTCTATTGAATTTTACCAACGATCAAAAAAAATAATATCAGTTACGTGAAATTTTTATAATTCATTTATATTAAGAAATATATTCCAAGCTGACATATAAGGTTTCGCCGTGTAACTAAAAACTAACACTAGAAACTACACAATTTTCATTATTTTCATCTCGGAAGCACTACATATGTAAAACTAAATAAGCCTATACCATACAGTTATCTTTCATACATTTGCAGTGGGTATGAACTTAATACAAGATTTCAGCAACAAATCTTTCTGAGATGCCAGAGTGTCCAATAGACTCGACAAATATTAAGAAAGGACCAATCACAATTCACCAGGTGCATTTATAACATTACCACTTACAATCAACACACAGTCAGTGCAGGCATGTACTTAGATTTCAAAACTGATAATACAATTTTAACCATTAAAAACCATTGGAAAAAAAATTAAAAAAATCTTAAATAGTGCAATATTTGTATATTTTATAACTGAAAATATATGAAATAAACAAAATGTGAACTAAACGAATTGCTGCATTAATACTGAGCTCTTCAATAATGAGGCAGAATATCGATATTAAACGATGCCTGATACATATTACAAAATAAGAATATCGCTTGAACTGATGGATGCAACTTGAAGTATGAACATAAGAAAGGGTCACAATTATGTAAAAATAATTGATCTGAAACAGGCAGACAATATAAGCAACACTTCATAATATTGAGTGTCATTGAGTTTTGATGGTTGGTTTCTGAGAAATAACATGGACACAAATGCAGGACGGACGGATGCACTAACACACAGACGAACACAATGGCAGCTACATTCTCCTCCTTCAGGGAGCAAAAAAAGATAACAGTACGAGTACTGCCCAAAACAGTGAGATCAGTAACTACACATGTAATAATGATCAGTGGTGGTATTCATGAAACATCTTCAGGTTTACCTAAAGATTGTCCTTATTTTCTTTTCCTTAGTAAAAGATAAGGAGATCCTTAACCTTAAAATTTTCATCAGTGCTACCTTAGGATTTCCTTAGCGAAGGAAAGTCTTAACTTTAAGGAAAATATATATTTTATCTAAGGAAAATGGAAGCGTAACCTTATTTTATAAGGAAAAATATGCAATATAATTATAAGGAAAATCGTAGGATAAAACATTTTTTGAGTACCACTTAAGCATTTTCTTAATATTTAAGGGAAAATGTTGTGGATATTAAGGAAAATCTTAACCTTAAGATGTTTCGTGAATACCACCCAAGTGGTTTGTCCAATCTGCTGAGTGCAGTGAACCGTTCCCCAATTCTCATCATTTGTGCAAGATTATTTACCCGCACAGCTTTATCCTATAATAATACACATTGTCAGACAGACAGACAGACATATACTGTATAACATAACATAGACTATCACAATTTACTATGAATAATCAAAATAAGAGCATTATAAGAGTCTTTCAGTGGCTTCCGGTATGGATAGAAATATCTGGCACGAGGGTTGCCGTTTTGGCTGGAAAGAGGCTCTGTCAAGTGACCTTGTAAACAGTTACACGAGTGCCGGATATTTCCATCCATGCATACCTTTTGTAACAAACATAGAACGAGATTAAATATAGCCACTAATGCTTTAAGGGCTTTTTACTTATATTAACTCGTATTATTTTATATATTCATTCAATTAATATATCTGATGTGATCACAAACATTGAATCAATTGTTAAACCAGACCACACATAGGGAATTTCCCATACAAGTTATATGTAGAGTAGAGGTTCAATTGTATTACTCAATAAGACATAATAGATGAAAAAAAATGTTTAAACCAAAAGCTACATCCTGAAATTTTACATTTAAAATGCTCTTGTAATGAATTTTTCATATCAAATTGTCAATCATTAATTAGCTAGTGTGATATTAAATAAATACATTACATATATTTAAGCAACTAAAACATCTACTGTCATGATATGAAGCATCTATACACATTTGCTAAGTCGGACAATTTCGTTTAATCAATACTTCTACGAAAACTAAATGTAAATTAAAACATTACAGAACTGAACATTTTCTGAAACTTAATATAAATCTATACATGAAACATTGCTTCTACTTTCTGTTTCAGATTCAAGCTGACTGAAAGTTGTGCACCGACATATAAACCATGGATTGGAAACTGGCTGATATCGATGAAACGATAACAAGAAATATTTTACCCACAATCCTAAGCGGGCATGGTAAGAATGGGGAATTTCAGCCAATTCATTAATCAGCGATAGTCAACAATCTCAGTTTATTTCGGTCCATTGCTGGCTCTGTTAATTAGCACTTAATGTCCGTGGAATTATCTATTGACCTGTGTTATTCCTAATTAACTTAACACAAAAAAAATATAAATACCAACCAAGAAATATATAGATGTTGTAAATATGACATTTACATCAGATCAAAATGACAAGTTCTCTTGATTCATAAACAAGATGGCGGATGTCTCAAATTTTTTATCACGGGTTTGGTCACAGAAAGAAATCTCGCAGCTCGCGAAAGTTCCAACAAATCTACATAGACATATTGGGAAGTTTCCAATCCATGGTTTATATGTCCACAGCTCAAGTAATACTTGGTTTCTATCTAAAACAAATTGCACGTCTTAACAAGCACTCTTGCTTCTAGAACAAATAAGTTTTACAAACAATTATAAATGCCAAGTAAACAAATGGTTCTATGAAATTCTGTGTTAGATAAATAATAAATTACCCGATATCCTGGTTTGACTTCCTGCACAATCAACAGAAGATCAAAGATGAATAAAATTACCCATGATTCAGCCAACAGGAAGTTGACAAAAATACCCAGCATGCATCATGATGTAAGTGGAATAACAATGGGAGGGGTTAGAAAAGAAAAGTAGAGTAAGTATTTGCTAAAACAGTAAAATAGTTATTACAACAAAAGAATAGCAAATATTTTCAACAACCACATTTCAGCAATATTATACAAACAAACAGTATAACTTATCATGACATCGACGGATTTATGACAATATCTGACAATTAAACAACAACTGAAGTTATTTTGAACAAAAGTTAGTCCTTAATGGATGCCAACATTCAAGCACACACTATGACATATCCAGTGGTTAGTGCCAGAATCTACCATCTCCTGCATAAATTTATATGAAAATAGCTGGTTCTGGCACCAACACCTCGATATATATGCATCCAGACTATTGGAAAATATCATTGAATCTTATTTTATGTATTGCAAGTCAATGATATCTGTCAGTTCCATCTGTCTCGATCACAACACTCTCGGAAAACTCAAATTACCGAGGTAGCAAAAATTTCAGAACAAAACTGAGTTCAAAAACCCTTACAAAACATTTATGGTAGCAAAACTATAATATACAAGTATGGCTACAGAATTAATAGTATCGAAACCATTAATCACTTCAGGCTGATTGAAACAACGTGTACATAATGATTACATATAAAATACGGAAAGAATTTCAGCATTATCCTATCATAAGAAATCTACGACATGTGATGTATTAGTTTTAAAGGGTTCTGTCAGGGGTGTCAATAAGAGCCGGTAGCCGGTAAAATTACCCGGTTACTTAAGCATCATCACCCGGCTACTTTTCTTTTATGAATGATAATAATGCAGGGGAGTACCCCCAGACTCACACCTACTTTTGGCGATTTCCCATCGACTTCAGGAATTAGTGACACCCCTGTTCTGAAGGAAACATATCAATTCATATTCATTTCATCAACAACAAAACTGCAATTGGTTAATATCAGGTAAGTAATGTTAAAAAATATAATTTATCTTGAACATAAAAAATGTCAGAACATGATAAGTTTTAAAAACAAGCAACTAGTGTTTACATCAGTACAAAAACCATGCAAACAAATATAATGCGGACATTTTTTAATTTGTGTTTACACTTTTACCTTTTTCTGACTAACCGCCATAGTTCTGACACAACCCATATAAATATCTCTGGAAGCGGGTTGATAAACATCGTCCTTAGCTATTGCTTTCAATGTAACTAACATCGGCGTAAGCACTTGTTTAATTTCTGTAAATAAAGAAATAAAGTCATGTTTTGAGGAACATGAAAAAACGGTCAACCGGTCCATTATGCTAAACAACAACACCACAGCGACCTAACGTCATTTTCGTGTAAACTTAACTTATATAATGTTGATACGGTTAACTACACTTTGGACGAAGAAATTTTTACATCCGCCACACAGCACTTAACACCAGCCGTAGTAATATTGAAATAAAGTCATGTTTTGAGGAGCACTGTCTTATGAATATTCAGTTCAGCACTGTCTTATGAATATTCAGTTCAGTACTGTCTTATGGATACTCAGTTCAGTACTGTCTTATGAATATTCAGTTCAGTACTGTCTTATGAATATTCAGTTCAGCACATCAGATATAACCATCTTTTCAAAACAGCCAAGCTAAAAATGGTAGAACTGATGTACTCTTTTCTTTTACCTTGTTAACAAGAGAGATCAACAAATGCTCTCATGGATAAAATAATGAAAGACAAAATGTCATGTAAAAATCGCAATATAACATAAACTACCATAAACATATTTTGTGACTTGTCAATTTTTTGCTACAGTTTGCAAATAAATATGACAGCAAATTCTCAATTCTAATGAATATTACATTAAATAAAAGAAAAATCCAACATTCTGTACATTTTGTTGCAGTTCCAATAAATAAAATATTGAAGAATCAGCCTATTTTGAAAAATAAATTACCAGCCAATTCAAAATGATCAACAATAGTTTGACTCACCTTCATCTTCAAAGACAGGTTTAACTGCTAATGATTCAACATCAGGTCTTAGTTTATCACCACCTTCCAAAAACATAACACGTTGTTTCGCTGTGCCTTTGATTTGGAATGCCTGGCATACTTCCTACGAATAATACACACCTTTCTTTAGAATTGTATATTTTATCTATCTGCATTAAGATATATGAAAACAAATAAACTGGTTTTGCGTTCATTTTTGAATTTTTTCAAATATGTCTCATTGCTAACTGCTGTAGTCTTTTAAAGGAATCAACTGGAGACTATTACCATGCATAGAATACTTGAAATATTAATATCCAAACATTTTTTTTGTCATTGAAATATAAAGATTTAAAAATTGCTGTACATAGTAAGTCGTTACATCAATGCCTGATATGGCAAAGTATTTAATCAAAAATCTCAATTCAAACCTCAATATAATGTGAGCCGTTCCACAACAAAACCTGTGACCACAACATTCATTTTCAGGTTTTTACATTTTCTAATGGATATATTTTTCTAGGTTCATTTAATACCCAAATTTTTTAAATCTGATCTCTATTTTTCTTTTTATAGCAATTCAAATATTAGGAACAAAATACAAAAGTGATGTCATGTCAGAAAATCTTTTTTACTCTACTGTACATTAACGCTTAAATGGAAAAAACAAATTGTGTAATACGTTTAAACATTTTCAATTTCATTTAATTCTACAATTCAAAATTAAGCGACCAGACACACTTCCGAGAAAGCGGTTAGTTGGTGACATCAAATTTCATTGGGAATCATATCCGACGTCATAACCACAATCACTAAATACAGGTTTTGTTGTTGAAGCGTCCATTTCTTTCCATTTCAGCACATTGGAATTTACAAGCAAAAAAAAACAAGTTTTGAGGTATTCCTCTAACCATCATTGCTTTACCTTTCCAAACAGTTCAATCTTAATTCCATCAGAGAAATAGTCACTGGCATGGTCTGGAGCAAAGGTGGCAGTAATTTCAACATCCCCACCTGCAAAAACACGCACATTTAGGTATAAAATATTGTACACAAAACTATACATAGAGGATCTTATATGAGAGGTCATTCAGTTCTTCAAAAAATTATATAATTTGTTGAACAATTAAATAAATATGCAGTAAAGATTTCAACCAGTATTACACAATATTTTAAATCAGGCCACATCAAACTCTTTGTTTAGTGTCAAGTTCATGTTTCAACACCTACCTACCAGGCAGGAAAAACCAAGCAGGAAAAAACAAATGAAGTGTTGTTAAAAAGTTATTTTCTGTATCTAGATCTACAAAATCTTGCTTCCAACAAACCAAGACATTGAACATCAACAAATAAAATACAAACTACTAGTTAACAAAAAAACATAAAGTACCAATCTACCTTTAATTACAAGACATATATGTTTCCCTTGGCAGAGTGGGTAGGGCATCCACCTTGGGAGCGGGAGGTTCAAATCCCAGTACGGGTCCATTCTGAAATTGCCGGTCAGTGAGATGCCAGCTAATTACATAATGGTTACCGTGTGACTACCTGTCTGGTATCTGGCATTAAAGGATAAGTAAATGTGAAGTAAATGTGAAAGTAGGTGTCTCATAAGTCTGAAATGGCTGGCCCTTTAAATAGGGGTGACACTATACTAAATAAGGCCTTAAAAATGTGTTTGTTTCAGGTTTCATGCCCCACAAAAATAGGGTAGGTAGGTTGGAAAATTATACTTTTTTGAGATTTTTCAAAACAGCAAATTAAACATAGTTTTAAATGAATGTATGTTAAAACACAAATCCTGGTCAGAAATATGAACATAAAGAAAAAATCATACAAAGAAATTTTACCAAAGGGAAAAAATGTTAACACGCGAAAAACAATTCTAGGGTGGGGGCACAAATTTAGGGCAGGTAGGGAAACCTGAAACAAACATTTATTTTTTTCGCCTAAACATTTCACTTAAACACAATAAGAACTCACCAGGAGCTATGGTTCCCTCAGCTGGAACAAGGTCAAACACGTTCTGTCCATTATTGTTTTGTACACCAACCAATGTTTTAGTTTTTCCAATAAGGAACTTGGGTAACTCTTGAGCTTTTGCGTGTCGTAACAATGACATACTTTCCATTTTTATACAGTAATCAATAGAGAGTGAAGACGTATTCTGCATCTGTGTAATAGAAAAAAACATGGTTTATACAAAAAATGAATTCCCACATCTATAGTATTTACCTCCCTTGTTCTTAATCATCAGCCATTTTGATATGCAAAACTGATAAGCACTTAAGTATGTGATAACTGAGAAAATACCAAGAGAAGTTGCATGTGACAACCACTTTTTCTTCAACTTTCTAAGCCATCTGCCCACACGAGCATAATGAAGAAATAATTTTTTATGTAACAGATCATTTTATCATCATTTACATTATATTCCCTATAAACTTTAAGAAATTTGCTTATCAATATGGCTACCTATTCAGAACAAGGTATTTGACTAAACATATCATTTAAGAGCTTAATAATGATATCAGTATCCTTTAAAGTAAACATATCATTTAAGAGCTTAATAATGATATCAGTATCCTTTAAAGTAAACATATCATTTAAGAGCTTAATAATGATATCAGTATCCTTTAAAGTAAACATATCATTTAAGAGCTTAATAATGATATCAGTATCCTTTAAAGTAAACATATCATTTAAGAGCTTAATAATGATATCAGTATCCTTTAAAGTAAACATATCATTTAAGAGCTTAATAATGATATCAGTATCCTTTAAAGTAAACATATCATTTAAGAGCTTAATAATGATATCAGTATCCTTTAAAGTAAAGTATTCCATTTAATCTATTATATCTTGTCTTCAAAAGCAAAACACCTTCAAATACACTTTGCAAAATATATCAACTTCGCTATGTTGAAAAGAAAACACACAAATCCACGAAAACTCCATGATACCTATACATTTGTATTACTATTTGTGTTAAATATTAGTCTGACATTTTTAACTGTACCATTTTTGAATTCTCACTATGACTCTGACAACTATTTTTCTCTGACCGTCTATATATGTGGCAAAAAACTTCACAAATTGTTTAATGCCTAAATAAAACGTATTGTATATAGTATATAACGTTACCTTGAATGTTTTCTCCAGATATTCACTGGCTAATACTGCTCCCATGTCCATAATACCGTCCTCACCAATGGGCGGAGACAGACTGACCAATGGACTGACACCTTTACCTATCAGTGTTATATGCAACCCGGCAGTCAGGCAGCTAATACTTAATACTTCCTGGAACTGTAAAACAATAGATTTTATAAAATGAAAACAAATCATTCAAAATTTAATTTTAAACAAGAAGCAGTCAAAGACTGGGCACCATATCCCCCGCAAAAATACTAAGGAATCTGAAGTGTATGATACAACAATAGGTGATGAGTGTTTGATTTCTAAACCTTACATTATAAACTGAGATGGAGAAAAGAATTGCTTGCACTGCACTGCACTTGATTGCCATCTATTCATTCTCAAAATCTGGGGTTGATCCTTCAGCAAATTTTGAATTTTGCTCCGGACAAGCATAATTTTCAATGAAAATTATGTTAAAGGGAGATGATTTAGAAATAAAGTACAATTGAGTTACGGTTCTTGTGCAATGCACTCCCCATCATTGTCCTCTATCTGTATAAGAAGTTTGAATAAATTCCCTTCATTACTTTTGAAGTTATTGTCCGGACATGTCTTTTAATAAATGATATAATTCAAATAGCAACTAAATTTGGCACTGCACTTCAACTCTATGTCCTCTATCATTCTGTGATGTTTCAATAAATTTCCACATTAAGATCTTTGAGTTATGCTCTGGACAAATATTGTATTATTAAAAGGGCAACAACACTTAAAATATCAAAAGTAGAGTTATGGTTCTTGAACATTGTACTACGCCTCAAAATATAGGTTAAAGTAACATACCACACGTCCAGCACTAGGTGTAAATGATACCAACATTGTATGTGTCGCATCAGGGGGGAGAACTCTAAATGCATTCATAACTTGGAATGGTCCGAGTGTATCTAAAGATGTTGCTGATAGCTGTAAAAATGTACGATATAAATGTTTTAGCATATATACAATAGAAATTATAACACAATTTGTGTATAACATTCTGTGAGTTTGAAAACAACCTGACTAAAGTTAGATTTGATTTTTTCCATCCACACAGATCAAGTTTATTAACCTGTTAAACTATCAAGTTAAAAACTACCTAAAAACACTTATTACACATTCAATGATAGACTCATTCCTTTTTACCCCCTTTCATCTTTATGGGGATAGTGTCACATAGCCTGTACTTGGCTACAACAATTCAAACATTTTCACAGAAGTTAACCATGTATACAAGTTGACATGTATCAATTAATCTTCAACTGTGTTAACCAAACAGTTTCAATAATATTGGAAAATAGTTTCATTGAAATTCATCTGTTGTTTGTTCTTTATGAACAATCGCAAGTATTACCACGTCGAGTAAAATGGTGCTCCTGTCAAAGACGTGATAATTTGGAAGATGCAAATTTTTGAATATTTTCGTAAGTCTGTTGAGCATATGAGTTAATAACAAGTACAGTCTACACTGTTTTAAGAGACCTTTATTAGGAGTCAGCCGATAAGGTCACATATGACAGGGAGTCTCTTAATACAGGTTAATACAGTCAGTGACTTAAGACCACTTCCAAATACAATGTAGATTGGATGTATTTAACTTGTGTTTAGTTCGTGTTATATGAATGTATTTAAGACTTGTGTATAATAAGCATTTGTGTTGTGTTGTATTGTTTATTAAAGTTTCACACTTTTCTATTGTATTCAGACATGACAATTGGCAATAAAATTAACCGTTTCAAAGTCGCTAAAAACAGTCTGCGGGTGCGTTTGGGCAACAATTTTCATTGCGGCTTGTCGAGTCAGACAGGGAGTCGTTCTTATATAGGAAAACTCATCGGGGTGACATTTACAATCGCATATGGCAGGGAGTCACTTAATTCAGAGGGTCGCAAGGGCAGTGTAGACTGTACTCTGTATTTGTGAGGCAATCTGTACGGGCTACATTGAATATTTTATTGGAACTTAATACAGAAGAACATAGACATCTTTCTTACCTCTAATGTCCTCTTTGATATGTTTTGTATTGTGATAGACTTGAAGATATTTTGTCCCAATGATACTTCACCAAAATCAGTGGTAGATCTTCCACTGTCAGATATCACAACCAGAGGTGGCTTCACGGTGGGACAGTGGATTTCTACATATAATGTGTTACTTATACTGAAAATATACAACAAGAAACATAGAAATTCCACGAAAATGTTTACTAATGCGAAACGATTGTTACCAGCAAAAAACAAAACCCATGTGCACAACATGCTGATAAACATTCCTGTAAACTTCACGACTCTAACTTTGGAGACTTGCACCACAAATATAACTTTGCATACCCTTTATGCTAATTCTTACTAAGTCAAGGCCCGTAACTCTTCTGAAATTAGGCTTCAGCAAAAACAAAACCCAAAGAGCACCACGTCACGTGCTGGTAAACATTTCTGTAAACTTTCGTCTGAAATAATTTGTGAGATATGTGCGACACAAAAAAATGTTGAAAAAAATTTCCATTGGAAAACCTGGTTAACAACAAAATGATTACAACTTCAGCTCAAAATAATTTATCAATGGATAATTCTACCACAAGCATGGTATAAACACTTATATTTTTCATTTCAATTCTCTTTTTTATTAAACATTTTCATAAAAATCCAGGTATATTATCATTAAGCTCACCTGTATGGAAGTTCTCCAGGATTGGTAGTCTCCCCTGATGCAACATAACATGGTACAGTAATAGAGTTAAACTTGCTCCTATATTGTCGACACAGTGAACCAACAGCTGCAGCATAGGCCGATGAACTGAAATGTTACAAATACATTTGTACATTGCAAAAACTATTTTACAATATTCTATTGCGCTTCATACAGTTACTGAGCTATTTACAAAGTCTACTATATATACACACCAAACAGGCAAGCCATTCAGTTGTAAAATATTCTAAACAAATAAGTTTTCAGTTCCTTTCTGAAAGTAATTTAATTTCTGATGCATTTTACCATTCTACCATTTTGGTCCTACCACGGCTATTAATCTGTCAGTGATTTTTTCTGGTTTTTGGAACAATAAATTGAAAGACGTCAGAAGATCTTAATCGGTATTTTCCTTGAACACGGTTGAACAAAAACAGAAATATAATGTTCTTCTCAGCGCTTAGTTATAATTGGATGTGGAACTAAAAAAAATACAGTTGACAGAAGGTTAACAAATGATGTCATCAGTAGTACAAATAGATCTATGACTAGAAATAGATCTTCGTGTTTGAACATACCAAACCAAACCGTGAGAAAAAAGAAGCAAAAGTAATCGAACATCTATAAATCTTTGCAGCCCTTAATACTTACTCCTTGGTAATGTCCTCAGGTTTAGGGGCCACAACAGGTTTAGGTCCAGTCATATTGACACTAGTATTACCAGCAGTCTGCTTGCCCTTTGCAGCTGCCCCTTTAGCTGGGGCTGCAGCTCCTTTCTTTCCACCACCGGCTGGCTGAGCATTCTGGGATAAAATAATGGTAAAAAATGACATAAAATAATGCAACAATGTGGACAGTTGCTTGGTAACCTTGAGCCATGTTTTATACAATCATACAACTTCAAATACAAGTTACTCATCTCAAAACATAGATGACCGAGACTTCTGTAATTTAATATGTACATTATAACTAAAAAACTGCCCAGATAGAGCATTCTAGGACTAACTAAAAGTGTTTATTGTCATGTCACCCCTATTTACAGGGCCAGCCATTTCTGACTTATGAGACACCTACTTTCTGAGCACATTTACTTCCCGATTCCTATCCTTTAATGCCAGACATCAGGCAGGTAGCCACACAGTAACTATTATTTTGCTAACTGGCAGCTCACCAACTGTCCATACCAGTACAGACCCCTTCCAGGTTTCAAACCCTTGAGCTCCTGCACCCAAGGCCAATACAGTATTAATATGTAGCTGGTTTGGAAGACTAACAAAACCAAACACTCAGGCTAAAAAAATAACACTTTTAATTTGGATTTAATTTTCAATGCAATCTTTTCGATACAAACAATTATCATTTATAGCGCTGACATACCTGAGATTCCTCTGCCTCCTTTTGTCTTTTTAATGCTTCTTTGTACTCTTTATCTGCTTGTTGCTCCATTTGCCTGGTGGCCATCCTAACTGCTTCTTTACGGATATCATCTTCATTCAAAGTTGGTGCAAATCTAATCTGAACTCTTGTTTTCTGATAATATAAACAAAGATCAGATTGTAGAAATGATTTTACCTCATAAAGTCCAATAGATTGAGACAGTAGGGTTGTTACAGCTGGAATTTAGTGCATGGTTAATTATTCCTTCATTAAAAATATAAAAAGCAACTAAACGTGTCCATAGACTATGACTGCCCCCTCTATGGGCTTTTAAGTTGTGAAAGGGCAATAACTCCTTAAAAAACTGATTGTGGCTGCAATCAACTTGATCTGTATTTTATTATCCAATGCTTATGTGCCCTATATGAATTGTACCCATCCATCCTTTCAAAAGTTATTGATCAGAAACCATTTTTATGACTGCACGGATAGGGGATACACTTAATGCTCCTGGAAATGATTTTTCTGGCATAATAAATATCCGAAATTCCAGGAAACCACAGAAAACTAACATCTCTGCTTCTATAAGGTAATACTCACCTCGCCAGGTTGTATGGTACCAACTGATGGTGATATAGTTACAGGTGCTCCTTCTGGTATCACAAACTCAAAAGATGTAGGTCCTACAGGGGCTATCTCACCTACAACACACACACATATACATATAAAGTACAACAGGAATTATATTGGTCAGCAAGTGACATCTCTAAACATACTCTACATTTTGACAAAGGAAAAATCGAGCACATTAAAAAGCCGAAATTCCGGGAATACCCCTAAGAGATACATATCTCTGATCAATGTTTAACCTTTACGAATAGTTCAAATTAATTCCATTTAGGAGACATTCACTGGCACGGCACGGACCACTGAAGCAGTCTTAAAGGTGGTCTTTAAGCAAGGCTGTAAAGCAAGAAATCAATTACCTTTTCCGATTCTGGGGACTGGGTGTGTGAATTCATTCATACTGGTATGAGAGTTGATGACGTGAAGAGCCGCCGTGGAAACATCGTACAAAGATGTCGCAGCAAAATGTAGAACTTGATGGGAAAGTTCTAAAGGTGGCAACACGCCAACTCCTCGACATTGTATCTTAAATTCTCTGTAATATACGGCAAGCATTCATCAATATTATATCAAACTGATTTCTCTTACTAACAGAGCGCAATTACCACTGTCACACAAAGGTAACAAGTTCAAATCCCACATGCAGCACAGTTGAACTGCAAACTGGTTAGTAACCCGGGATGCAATCATTGAGAGTGATTAACATAAGCACTGAGATATAAACCTTTGATTCGAAACAGGCTGGTATATGTATTAAGATTTTTTTCCAAGATCAAACGATCGGAACACCTCATACAATTCTACGAAAACGATCCATAATAATAACCGAGGTGTTCCGATTAGCAGTAAAAAAATGTTGAATTGTTGCCTGCCATCTTGTTTCTGAATCGAGAGAATTTGACATTATGAACTGACTTAATCGTCATGTTTACAACAGCTATATATTTCTTGATGGTATTTATACATGTATATTTTGTGTTTATCTTGTCGTTTGTTTGTATGCATTCGTTTTGTTCAATACCGAGTTGTAAGACTGAACGAGCGTCATAATACCTGTAAGACTGAACGAGCGTCATTTAATCCATTTATATAAAAAAAAATTAAATCCAGTTTTTTTAACAATCAGGCTATTTTACAAGTTTTGTCTGTTAGTAATATGGTAAAAAAATATATTTTCAATCAGTTATACATTGCAATAGTTCTTATTAGAGATGTTTTAGTCAATGCAACGACAATACTGGATGAAATCCTTTCAAAAAATTTATGTTCAGATGCGCCAGATACATCTTCAAAATGTTTATAAATTAGGCCCCTGTATTTCAGCATGGAATACATACCTGTTTATAATTGACTTGCAGTTTAATTCAAATTTAAAGTCCCTAGCTTTCTTCGGACTGAATAGTACTTCAAGTTCTATTGTTTCTAATGGCAACAGAGTTCCAAAACCATCATTAGGCTGAACTTCAATGTACTGAAAAGTGAAGCTATAGTTGAAAACAAACAAATTCACAGCCTTTAATGGTAAATCGTTCAAATGTTCATATACATGTGTAGTTGCTTCCAGATCATAGTTACAAGATGTGCTTCAGCTGAGGTATATGTGCAACAACTACTAAATGGCTCTCTATGATCTGTAATAAACATACATTGGATGTTGCTGTTACTTTAAAGATCACACACCTGTAAAACTAACTTAAAAGGTCACACACCTGTAAAACTTACTTAAAAGGACATACACCTGTAAAACTTACTTAAAAGGTCATACACCTGTAAAACTTACTTAAAAGGTCATACACCTGTAAAACTTACTTAAAAGGTCACACACCTGTAAAACTTACTTAAAAGGTCATACACCTGTAAAACTTACTTAAAAGGTCACACACCTGTAAAACTTACTTAAAAGGTCATACACCTGTAAAACTTACTTAAAAGGTCATACACCTGTAAAACTAACTTAAAAGGTCACACACCTGTAAAACTTACTTAAAAGGACATACACCTGTAAAACTTACTTAAAAGGTCATACACCTGTAAAACTTACTTAAAAGGACATACACCTGTAAAACTTACTTAAAAGGTCACACACCTGTAAAACTTACTTAAAAGGACATACACCTGTAAAACTTACTTAAAAGGTCATACACCTGTAAAACTTACTTAAAAGGACACACACCTGTAAAACTTACTTAAAAGGTCATACACCTGTAAAACTTACTTAAAAGGACATACACCTGTAAAACTTACTTAAAAGGTCATACACCTGTAAAACTTACTTAAAAGGTCACACACCTGTAAAAATCAACATTAGCATCTAGAAAAAAAATTCAAAGACACTTGTCCCGGACTAATAGAAATGTGAATCTCACTTGTCCGATATAGGGAACTAGTTGTCCGAGAACATCGGTCAATTTAGTAACAAATAAACATTAACAATGATAGATCCACAATCCTAAATTAATAGTCACATGTATGTCTTTGTGGAATTCTAAGGTTTGACTCACAACTAAACAATTGCTGATATTGGTTAGCTTTAAAAACAGACTTGTCCGGGACTAACTTCAACTCAGCTGTTGGTAGCCCGATTCAGCATTAGACTAGTCCTGGTCGTCGGGCTAGTGGATTTCTAGAGCCATGCATAGACGGTGATAAGAAACGAAACAGTATAACACAAAGCAAGTATTCACCTGTGGATGACCGACAAAGCCGTACTCCTGTGGTAAGATAGACTTATTGGTTAACTTGATAGTTGTTTTTGTTGTTTCATAAATTGTACAATCACCAAAGTCAATCTCTGTTGTATCGAATTCCATATCTGAGTTTGTGACTACAGCAGTTACCGTAAATGGAACTGGAGCGGTCTAAAATATAGAATATGACAACAACATAATAAACGAGCAGTTTCATGGCAAAACCTGTATTAGTGACCAAAAAATCCATTTTCAGGTTTTTACATTTTCTAACATATTTTTTTTAGTCAAATTATTAAAATTAGATGTCTTGTTATAGCAATTCATGCATCAGGAACAAAACACAAAAGTAAACTACAGAATAAAATTAATTCTTCCAAAATCTTCTGTTTTTCAGACGGAAATGTATAAACACTTTCATCACCAGGTTCGAACCCCGGAAGCGCTATTGACCCATTTTTTGTGTTCCTCAAAACATTATTTTATATCATGATCATTTATTCAATAGATCTTATAAAGCAACCAAAGACACTTCCAAGAAAGCATTTAAAATTTGTGACATCAAATTTTGCACTGGAAAATATACGCTGTCAAAACCACCTTTACTAATACAGGTTTTGTCGTGAAAGTGTCCATATATATTATGTAATTACTACCGCACTGAACAAGATTTCATATATAATTGCAAACGAAGGTACATGATAATGATGCAAGCAACATCAAATCTGTTTTATTGGTAAAATGTTACAGCCAAATATCCTGTAGAATTTCGTCCAAAATTTAAGATTTAAGATACAATATTTAAATTGTACAGTGCCGAAACTGTTAACAGGTGTGTACAAGAATGAAGTATACCTGGTCAGCAACTCTTATTGTCATCGGTGCTTCTAGCACCCCTGTCTCCTTGTCAAAGTACTTCCCTCCTTCCTCAAATAAACTTTGTCTGAAATAGGAAACACAGTGACTAGACAGCTTAGAATTCTCCATCACACAAGTACTTATATCACTTATTTATTTAGAGTTGAAGAAAGTAGTACATGTATATTTATATCATAGGTAATTTCAAAAACTTCTCTCAAATCAAACTGCTCATTTAGTAACTTTTAACATGAAATATTCTGAATGCATATACAATCTTTGCAACTACTGGCACATTAAAAACCCGAAGGACTAACATCTCTCAGAGAGTTTGAGTTGGCATTCAGGGCTGTCTTATGACGATTTTTGGGGCCGAAAAATACGCCCCATTCCCAAGACAGAAGAATATATATTTTCCCCAAAAATTGATTCAAAATTCCCCTCCAGAATAAAAAAATAAATAAATTTGTATTCGTCCAATCAAAAACACTCTCAAACAGGAGAATTAGAGATCTTGACTTCTAGATTCATTTTGGAATATGAAGTCGCTATTGTGGAAATGTGAAATTTGCATAAAAATGTGTTTTGGTATTGATTCTGTGAGCTTGAAAAAAATCCCCATTTTTAGTAAAAAACAACGCAAAATTCCCCTTTCTCACGGCCCCAGCCCCATTCCCAAAAAGTAGAAAGACAGCCCTGGCATTTAATGTATACTAGCTGAAAATGTATAATGTTGTTGAGGAGAGAATGTTGCTCAAGGTAATGCATACATACAAGAACATTTAAATCATACCTGGGTAGAAATTTGAGCTGCGCAGAAAACTTTGACTGAGCCTGAATGTATCCGGTTTTTGGTAGTAATTCTAAATGATCTCTCAACTCCTTACACACTTCATACTTCAATCTTAGTGCAGTTGTTGCCCTAAAATAGAATTAAACAATTTACAAACAAATGTTACCATGGTAACCATAACACGAATCTTGAGTAAGAGAACCAAAATATGTACAAATATGCTATAAATCAACATACTAGTTTACAGACATTTTCTTCATGGACACTTGTCCCGGACAAATGGAAATGTAAAATTTTACATGTCCGACATTGGAGGCTAGTTGTCCGAGAATATTGGTCAATTTAGTAACAAATAAACATACACAATGATAGCTCCACAACCTAAAACTAATAATCACATGTATGTGTTTGTTGGATTCTAAAGTTTGACTTACAACTGAACAATTGCTGATGTTTGTTAGCTTAAAAACAGACTTGTCCGCGACTAACTTCAACTAAACTGCTGGTTGCCCAATTCAGTATTAGACTAATCCCGAATGTCAGGCTAGTGGATCCGTGGTCCAGTGGTAACGCGCTGGACTTGTAATCCAGGGATCGCTGGTTCGATTCCCCGCTCCATCACTGACCGTACTAACAGTCTTTCGGACGAGACTTTAAAAATCCGAGGTCCCGTGTATGATGCTTTACATCGAGCACGTAAAAGAACCAGGGGTGCTTCTGGAATCGAGGCATCTCCTGTATCATGCACTATCCTCCAAAAATCTAATATGATTAACATTCTTCTGGAGGCGTCGCCCATATGGGAAACCGGTGGCAACGATAAATAAACGCAAATACAAACAAAGGCTAGTGGATTTCTTGAGCCCTGAGCTAAGACTTATACTTATAATTTATTGAAGTGTCCCCATTAAAATTTGTAATAATCCAGAGTGATTTCTATAATCCCTGCAACAAATGTACAAAAAAACAACAACATTTCAATTTGTTGACATTACCTGTTGCTAACAACAATTGTATCCTGATAAAGGCGATCAAGCATACATATCTTCAGATCTACCGTCTGTCTCTCCACCCACACAGGCACATCTATTGCTGTACCAAGAGCTCGTACAGATATCTGAAAAACACATAGTAAGATTCGGAATAACAAACTTTCAAATTTCCCACAATTGCAAAAAAGATAAAACACATTTGTAAAGCTAGATCAAAAACATTTTGTTTTTGCAACAAAAATATCTCATTGAAGAAAGAGACAAACAATAAACAAAAGAGTTTTTATAAGTTATCAGAATTTTAACAGAATGTTCTCACTAAAATAAATGGTTTGGGAATTTAACATTGTTTATTACCAGTACTTTATTTATATATGGAGATCAACTGTCTTCCTAAAGCAATTACAAACACTCCCCACATGAATCAAAGTTGGATGACAAATATTTTAGATGTACAACCATCAGTGAACTAATCACAAAGAATACTCTTTGTATCAAGCGTTCTACTGACTAAGCCAACAGGACGCACCTGAAATAACTAGAGGTATCACTGAAGGTAATAAATATCCCTGCAATACCTCTTTGCCAGACATATTTTTGGAAAAAATCCAAGATGGCTGCAAGTCAAGACAAGGAAATTTTCTATCATTTTCTATCATTATAGGGCCGTAAAAATTGTGATGTGACGCGATATGGCATGACTGAACACATGCCTGATTCCTATATAGCCCACGGTAAAAAAATATGAAGAAAAAAAGATACCTACACTATCTGACAATGGATCAGCAAAGGTAACAAGAAATTCCGAGTCAACTTTTCCAGATACTGAGGGATTCCAGATGATCTCAAGTTTCACCGACGAGAACGGGCCAATCTCACCAGTAGCGATCGGTCCCGCTTTCATACCATCCAATGTTCCGTAATCATCAAACTCGCTCACAAGCAGGTCCGGGGATCCATTATCTATGGCTGCGCCTGGGAAAGTTGGAACACACTAGTCATTCACAGTATGTGAAATATTTCAATCAGCGAGTTTCTCTTACAATATTTATCATTTCATTAAACTAGAACTGTGTCCTAAGGACACAGATGTCCCCACTTTCAACGTAGGTGCACAACTTCTTATCCTAATAAACCTTTGTGTCAAGTTTGGAGACAGAAGGGCAATAACTTTAGGAGCAGTGCCACAAACTTGCCATATAGAATGTCTTGATTTTGACTAATCAAGGGCCATAACTCTAGTGTTACTTTTCCGATATAAAAACTAAAACCATGGTGCAAAACTTCTCATTCTAATAAATATTTGTGTGAAGCTTTGCGACTACAGATCAATTAGTAAAGGGGCAGTGAGTGCCACAAGATTGGTATGTACAGACGGATGGACAAGAGCATATGTATATGCTGTCCCCGAAGAGGGGGCATAAAAAACATTTCAGCACAAACATAAGAAATGACAAAATGAACTTGTGTTTGACAAATCTCAATAATAGAAAGCAGGGATAAGAAAGAATGATTAAGCACGAAATATACTTTTTAAGGATTACTAACCTATCTCAGAAATGCTGAATTCATGATAATGAATTCAAATCTCACTTAGTCGATTCAAATAACTGTTAAATATGGTCTAATTTTGATCAGATTCAAGCTATACCTTTTATCAACTAAAAAGTGCATATCTGAAAAATTAAGCAGTTTTGCAAAAGTGAAATTAAAATAATTCAAAACTGAAAATTTAAAAGGAATCAACAACAAATCTATACCTTCTTCTCCAGCCCCTTCCTGGCCTTCACCTTCAGTTGTCCCCTCTTGCCCTTGACCTTCGAGGCCATCTGATATAACTTGACTTTCCTCACCTGTCTTTGTTGCTTCAGCTGTAAAAACAACAGACAACAGTACATATTACATCTCCTTTAAACATCCAGCATCATATAAATCATTCATAAGGAATATGAACTTGTCTCCTTCATTACAAATATTAACTGTTAAGAAATTTAAATCATAAAGGTACATTTTTAGAGGTAGGGGAAGTCAGCGAGAAAACTTAGCCTGTGTAGAAAAGGTAGCTGTCTAAAAAACGCTTGAACGCTTCACTAGCTACAAAATGGCGTCCGCCAAACCAGACGACATTGTTCCGCATGGACGCCATTTTGTTTAGCAAAGCTAGCACTGTAAGATCACGCTACCTATATATATATAGGGACTATTTTTCCTATGTTTTAGAAACTGTCAGATCATGCTTCCTATATAGAGATAGGGACTACTTTTCCTATGTTTTAGAAACTGTCAGATCACGCTACCTGTATAAAGATAGGGACTACTTTTCCTATGTTTTAGAAACTGTCAGATCACGCTACCTATATAGAGATAGGGACTACTTTTCCTATGTTTTAGAAACAACACCGCTACTTATCCCTACGTAGCACTAGGTAGAACTCTATTTTTCCTAACTCTAAAAAAGCATGCCTCTGACCAGACAATGCAGAAAGAATGCCAAACACCACTGATGTCAATATTTTAACTTACCTTCAACTTTTTGATCAACATTATCCAACTCTTTCTTTGATCTTTCGGCGTCAGTTACATCAGGACTGATGAGATGTCTAGATTCATTACCTGTAGTCTATAATATATACATAAATACATAGTACGTATAACCGATTATCAAAGTACCATAATTAGGTAGATAAAAATATAAAAATTCTTACTTATTATTGGTAACTCAATAATACTGAATATAAGCCTGGTAAAAAAATCCACATAAAACAAATAAGGAATATATTTTGGTCTAGTAAAGGCTGGCTTTGTCAGGCTAACTTGTATTTGTTGATGGTTTGTTCGTTTGTTTCATCGGGTTTAACGCCGTTTCTCAACGATATTTCAGTTATATACGGCGGCCGGTTCACCTAACCAGTTTTTCCTGGACTAAAACCTAACCAGTACTAACTTACCCTTCCACAAGGAGCCGGCAACTTCTCCATATGAGGAGGAAAATCAACATTTTTATCAAATTTTCATGGAAGAGTATGACCTGCCGCAACCGGGAATCGAACCCGGATCGCCGGGTTACAAGTCCAGCGCACTAACTACTGGACCACGGCCGCGGCTATTTGTTGATGATATTTCGATACAGTGAGAAATCAAATTTATACACTGAAACATGAGTTATCTCAATTAATTCAGTCAAAGCACACACCCTACCCATACTAACACATAACAAACTTCCTGCAAAGTCTTTGTTCAGAATTAGAAACAAATACAGATCTGCTGACTGTTTCCATTACACCCGAAAATCCTTAAAGGAAGATAGTCATATTTCTATGTCAAAATACGCTAAATAATAGTTTTGAGAAAAATTCATTTGAATGCCTTCATACAGTCGTACACTAAATCAATGCATTAGAACTTTCCTTCAAAGTTTCCTGGAAATTCCAAACACAAGTCTGATACAGGTATTTTCTGTCTTAGCGCTAAATCGGCACATAGGTCAGGTTAGAAAATACCCTCAATAGACTCAGATTTTGTGGTTTGGGGTAACATGTAAGAAAAATTGACAATGCAGTGTTGTAGAATACGTCTGTATAAAGGCATTTACCTACAATTATCTCATATTCACAACTAAGCATATTTTGACAAAAATCAAGACTAACAACCTTTAAGACCACCTAACACTCGCTTTTTAGAGGATCTTTTTGCTGTAAGAAATTGGTGGCTTACTCAAAGACTGGCTTACTATGAGGACAAGCATGTTTTTAAGATTTCAAAGTATTTTCAAATTTATTATTGGCACAATACCTCTCATTGTATGCTATATAATAGTTGATGTAAGCAAGTAAATAAAATGATTTTAAACAAGTATAGTACAATGTGTAAGTCTCTGCTGAAGTATATGGTGAAGATTATAATCTTGATGTAAAAACAGATCACTTACCATTCTTCCTAGTGAAGTCTGTGCACTTGTTGCTGTCTTTGCCTTCATCCCTGTAAAAATATGTAAAACTCAGATTAATACCATAATTCACAACACTCGAATAAGACCAAATAAATTTGTCATTTCACACACATATTTTGTAAATGGTTTTAAGTCACATAAACGGCCAGGGTCATGAAGGGACTTTACCAGCTACAGTCAAACCTGTGTTAAAGACCACCTGCGAACAAAGACCACTATTGCAAAACCTGTCTGCAAAGACCACCAATTTTATCTCCCATCAGACCATTTTCAATGATATTTAATCTGTTAATAGAGACCACCTGTAAACAAAGACCACATTTTGCTGTTCCCATGGGTGGTCTTTACAGACAGGTTTGACTGTATTTGGGTGGAGGTAGACCCTAGGTAGTGACCAGACAGCAGTGACCAGAAGAGTGTTTCACTAACATCAATTTCATACGAATTTTCGAACGATTTGTGTATATTCCTTTGTATCTCTACGAAAGGCGAGCAGCTTGCATAAAATTCATAAAATGGCCGCATTATTACTTCTTGAAAGTTCCTATAAAGATGTTAGTGAAATGATCATAAAATTTTCATAAGAACTTCATACAAAGACTTTTGTGGGGCTATGAAGATCCTCTTTGTACAAAGTTTAGTGAAACGGCCCCCAGCAGCTGATTTGGAGTCAGCAACCATAACCACTTGACCATGGAAGACCTCTCCACAATCATTACGTAAGTTACATGAATATTTACAATGCTAACCAGTAAGTTTGAAGAATTCAAATGTCGTTCCAAGAGCTCCTTTATTTGATAACGTGAATGTACGTTTCAATGTTTCATCAATGACAGTAGTACCAAATGGAATGACATCCATATCAACAGACAGCTGTAAATACACAATGAAATGAGTTAATAGAAAAAATAATACAATGTAGTATATAGGTATGAGTCACGATATACCGGTATACTATTATATTGCACTAGGCAGCCAAACTGTATTGTACCAGGATATAAAATGAACGTAATGCTTTTTTACGATACTTTTTTCTGCTGACCTCTTGACAGTTAATGACTACAAAGCCAAAAAAATATAGCCATGGAATTCCAATTTAGTAAAAAACTGAAATGAGATTGATAACCATTTAGTATTAGCTTATATATTATCAAGTCGGAAACCACGTATTTACTTACGAGTAAAAACTGAAATGAGATTGATAACCGTTTAGTTTTAGCTTATATATTATCAAGTCGGAAACCTCATATTTACTTACGAGTAAAAACTGAAATGAGATTGATAACCGTTTAGTTTTAGCTTATATATTATCAAGTCGGGAAAACCTCATATTTACTTACGAGTAGAAACTGAAATGAGATTGATAACCGTTTAGTTTTAGCTTATATATTATCAAGTCGGAAACCTCATATTTACTTACGAGTAAAAACTGAAATGAGATTGATAACCGTTTAGTTTTAGCTTATATATTATCAAGTCGGAAACCTCATATTTACTTACGAGTAAAAACTGAAATGAGATTGATAACCGTTTAGTTTTAGCTTATATATTATCAAGTCGGAAACCTCATATTTACTTACGAGTAAAAACTGAAATGAGATTGATAACCGTTTAGTTTTAGCTTATATATTATCAAGTCGGAAACCTCATATTTACTTACGAGTAAAAACTGAAATGAGATTGATAACCGTTTAGTTTTAGCTTATATATTATCAAGTCGGGAAAACCTCATATTTACTTACGAGTAAAAACTGAAATGAGATTGATAAAGTTTTGATTGAGCGAATGCAAGTTTGTTTTGGAAACACATTTGAAGAGTTTGGTTTGGAAAAAAATCGTTCAAGTAAAATAATATCTTCAGTCATAGCTTAGGTTACTGAAGCAATATATTGTGGTACATATTGCAATATGTTGCTAAGTATCACAAAATACGTCACAACAAAACATAAAAAGTTATTAAACTTTACTCATGCAATAAAATATTTAACACTTATCAGCAATGTGATATATATCATAGTGATATATCATTGCAAATAAATAGCTATACAGAAAATGGAGCCGAGTCTTGGAGGGTCATAAAATCTGACTTCAACAAACTATCAACATTCCACAACACATGTCTACGTAAAATCTGCAAGATTTTCTGGTCGAAAACCATCAGCAATAAAGACCGATATAAGTTAACATCACAAAGAGACATAAGAGTAGAAATTAAAGAAAGGCGTTGGAAATGGATTGTGCTACGGAAAGACAAAAAGGATTTCGTAAAGACAGCGCTTCGTTGGACACCAGATGGGAAAAGAAAGAGAGGAAGACCAAAAGAAATATGGCGATGCACAATAGAGAGCGAACTGAAAAGCATGGGAATGACATAGGGAGAGGCAGAAAGAAAGGCACAAGATAGGCAACAGTGGAGGATTTTGGTGATGGCCTCATGTGCAAGTATGCACGAAGAGGACTGAACAAAACAAAACAGAAAATGTGCACCAATCACTGACAGACACTGAGATAGACTGTATCACACACTTACATCACACTTCTTGGTGGTACATGACAATGGAATCGAGAAAGGACCAGTCTGTGAGAGAAACTTTACCTCCCCCACCAAATCTTCATTGATCTGAAATAATACAAATAGTTTTATTATATGCATTGACCTAGCACAATCAATAATATTTCATATTTTAAAAATTATTGCATATTTCTAGTAAACCAACACTTGTTACAACTTGCACTGGTTTGATGGATAGAGTCTTCTTCAGCATTCCAAGACGCTTCAATATTGAACATGTAAATTCAAAGAAGAAAACACAATATCACTGGGAGACATTTCCCAAATGGGATGTCAGGGGAATCCCCTTTAGTGCTCCCTGATCAGGAAGTGGGTTACTGTACTAAAATTTTAATTCCCATTTTGGAAGCAAAACAACACTTTATTAAGCTGTCATGTAAAAATAATCTTGTCGACCAAGAATTTTTTTTAACATTGGTTATCTACACAGAAACGAAACGTGACAAGATGAAGGTTTCGGTGATTTCAATTTAGGTAATATTGTTCATTATGCACAACTGGTACAAACAATAGTATAGCGCTGGAGTATCATAAGCTGAATTATTACTGCTGGCTGGAATGTAATAGGACATGTGTCAATTATCAAGAAAACTTAACATACCATAGGTTTGAAAGTGACCAACATCTCACAAGCAAGCCCAGCTGACATCTGACCAGGTGGGTCAAAACTGCAGTTAAACAATGAGTATGGTATATATTAATGAGAAATAAAACAGATATTACGATCAAACGTTCATCTTACCAACAAATGTTTGATAATAACAGCCAATAAACATCACAAACTTACCATAAATTAGCCTGGTTTCAGTACTTTTGTCAGGCAGTAGCATATTACAGAATCACTTTCTTATTGTTGTTATAAAGACAACTAAAAAACGAACATTTTAAACCCTTTTCTAATTTATTGCTGCATCAAGTCAGTCTTTACAACAATTTTCTCGAAGGACTTGCCCATACAGACAGACATTTTGCAATTTTCACTTGCCCGAATTCACTTTCACGTGCCCGAATGAAATTAACAGCACCGTCAAAGTAACGAAGAAACACAAGGTTTTGATGGTTAATTTGATTTGTTAAATCAGAAACGAAGACTGATGACGATAGTTGATGAAAAAGTGCTGTTACAAAATACAAAATTGACAAAAAAAGAAAACCAGTCGAAGTATTGCATACGACTTCATCAATTAGAGCGACAGCTTGGATAAAAGCTAGTCAGACACCACGAACACGACTTGCCTGTTCGGGCAGACGAAATGGATTTTTTACTTGTCTAACAGAAATTTGACTTGTCCTGGCCATCAGGCAAGCGGGTGTGATCGTGAAGACTGTCAAGTTGGAATTTTGAAGAGGCATTACTTACTTTTTTCTCTTCTCGGATGCCTATATTTTATTTTTTTAATTATATTTCTAATTTCACAGCATTCTATT
Source organism: Mactromeris polynyma (assembly GCA_032209605.1). Taxonomy (NCBI): domain Eukaryota; kingdom Metazoa; phylum Mollusca; class Bivalvia; order Venerida; family Mactridae; genus Mactromeris; species Mactromeris polynyma. Next base: position 671,613 of record JASFXZ010000046.1, read on the forward strand.
TTATTGCCGACATTTGAAATGCACTATCTACTAGAGCACTGGTTAACAAGCGGCCAACTACAAAACAATGTTGCGCAATTTTGGCTCATATTTAGACTACCCATTCTCCTGTATTTTCCCACCATAATATCGGTATTTGTGAGTATCAAATATTAACTGACGAAAAAAAATATCATTGATATATCGAATGAATTAATGACAGCCCTACTCATCGGCAAGAATGTCATGCCTTGCCAAATACGTAAAATGTTTTTTATATGATATATATATCAATTATATAAAATATGAAATGCAACTTTCAATGTCATACTGTTTGTTATCATTTTAAAAAGCACTTACTGTACAAGTATAAAGTCTTTAAGATGTTCTGTGATATCCAGATATTTACAGTAATTCACTGTATAGGATACATTGGTTAGTGTGACTTTCTTCTTGTACGTCCTACCTACATCAAAGTCCTGGAAAGGATATATATAATAAATGAATATAAGGTTTATCACTGGTCACTTTGGACAAATGTTTCAAACAGACATATGTACACAGATTAGACAAGAATTTTTTTTTTTAAGAATAAAAGTTAATAACAAACTTCAATACACATTTCTTTCTGTTATGGTGAATTTTACTCGTTACATATATACATGTACATTTTGTATTTACCATATATAGCAAAACCTCACTTAAAGACCATCTCAATAATAAGACCAACTCAAAATTAATAACAATTAAATATGGTCAGTTATTGGTTAGAACAATCCATAAGTCGTAAATAATGACAATAGTATCAATATATACCTTAAAATGTATCACATCAGGTTTGCTATAGAAAGGGCAACCAGAGAATTCACGTCCAGCTGCAACTTGCTTCACAACAATACCAGCTCGGTGTTTCTCTAATACTTGTCCAAGTATTGCCTTAAATTGAAATAACTTACATTCAGTAACACATACAAGCACATGGTATTAATGGATATATATAAGATTGTTCCCCACATGTTCATGACATAAGAATGCTCCCCACTAGTTCATGACATAAGAATGTTCCCCACTAGTTTGTGACATAAGAATGTTCCCCACGTGTTCATGACATAATTATGTTCCCCACTTGTTGAAATAAGATTGTTCCCCACTTGTTCATGACATAAGAATGTTCCCCACATGTTCATGACATAAGAATGTTCCCCACTTGTTCATGACATAAGATTGTTCCCCACTTGTTCATGACATAAGAATTTTCCCTACGTGTTTATGACATAAGAATATTCCCCACTTGTTCATGACATAAGAATGTTCCCCACTAGCTCATGACATAAGAATGTTCCCCACTTGTTCATGACATAAGAATGTTCCCCATTTGTTCATGACATAAGAACGTTCCCCACTTGTTCATGACATAAGAATGTTCCCCACTTGTTCATGACATAAAATTGTTCCCCACATGTTCATGACATAAGAATGTTCCCCACTTGTTCATGACATAAGAATGTTCCCCATTTGTTCATGACATAAGATTGTTCCCCACTTGTTCATGGATTTTAAACAAAAATACTTTTGGAAGTTCTCGTGATAAACTCAAATCATTTGCATTGCGATCATTTGACCTGTCTCTATTTTAAAGGTCTAAAGAAAATGTTGGTGTACATAGGGATAAAGGAAACTAAGCCAATGATAACATCCAGGGGTGTCAATAAGAGCCGGGAGCCAGTAACATTACACAGTAACTTAAGCGTCATCACCCGGCTACTTTTCTTGCATGAATGATCATAATTAAGGGGAGTACCCCTAGACACCTGTCTACTTTTGATGATTTCCCAGCTACTTAAAAAATTAGTGACATCCTAGAACATGTCATGATCTTGTTACATTAGCTTCTAGTTAAGTGTGCCATCATGGTCTATGGAATGCTGATCTTACCTTGTCCATTTTTGATGCACCGGGCAATTTTAAAGGTGAGGCGTCCAAGTCTTTCGGAGCTTTATACGGTTTATGGTGATCCCAGAGTCCTTCGAACTCTGGTTTAGCTAAATCTACAGCATTTTGACCGATGTCCTCATCATCACTCGAGTCACTACTCTCAATATCTTGTGTTATTGTTGGCTCTGTAGCATACATGTCAGTATCTGTCTGTACGCTATCTAACTTCTCTGCATCAAACTTTTCCAGCTCCTAAAACACATTGAAAATAATAACAATTCTATCACCATTTCATGTGATTCAGAATATTTTAATCTACCAGTACAAGAGGTATTAAATGTGCAAAAATTATATAGAACACCTTCATGATAATATTTGTAGAAAATTATAACTGTCTTGCTCAGCTAGTTTATTGTCCTGGTGGTGATGGTGACTGGTGAAGCCAGAATGGTATAATTAAAACAGACACACATGTTGTCGAAAAAGGGATTTATTTCTTAAAGCCATAACATTGTTAGACATTACATACCAATATAAGTTTGAAATAGGACATATATGGGCAAGAAATAGGTCTAAAATACATTTATACGATTTTCATGTTGTTTTTTTTAAAAAGATAGAGGTTTGCATTTCACTGAAACATACTTTTTATTACAGAAAAAATGACAATAAAAGTAACTTTGCATGCAAATCCATCATTGTAAAATGTACACGTTATTTGTATTTCTAGATTTAAAAAAAAAAATATTTCTTACAAAATATCAAATTTACCGAAATGTTTACAGAAATTTGAGCATAACTTGTCAGCACAATAACATTCCACGGCTTTATGATTTTAGTCTTCAGCCATAACCTTAGCTCTAAACTTATCCTTATTAATTCAAGGGAACCGAATTGGCACAATTTGAATAACTCAGTATTTCTACCTGTTCATCCAATGATTGTTGCAGATCGAGAGAAAGGTCATCATCAGAGGTCATTTTCTGATATGTCTCGAATGTCTTCAATGGCCTTTTCTTTGGAGGTCCAAGAATCTAAAAATTATGACATAGAATTAAAATGGAAATAACACATATGAAATCTTAAGTTATGTTAAATTATTTGGTTGACGTCTTATGTAATTATGCAATTTATTAATCAATTGAAATTTTTGCCCCTGTAAGTATATTATTGAATAAGACCATCCTTTATAAACAGGATTTTTCCGTATAAAGTTTGGTTTGGTAAAGGGACCAATTCAAAATTGAAAATAGTATATTTTTTTCCTAATCCAAACCTAAAAAATTTCAAAAAAATTTATGGCACAAAAAGTAACATCAAGCAATCATCAAGAATACTTAAACGAAGTTGTTTTGAGATAAAGTCAATATTGTGTTAAATAATGTAACCTAATTTTTTTCCAATTCAGACTGTCGCAACATAAATTTTCCAAATCATGCCAAATCTAACCAATTCCAAAATTGGTGGAAAAAATCCCTAATAAATTATTATGATTGTGGTACTGAAAGCCTAAATATTTGTATTATCACTATAGCACATAACAGCAATATGGTGTATGGTTGTTTTAACACAATATGGTAATTAGCCATTTTTTCAGTATCATGAATCACAAAATTTGGGTATTTTATAAGGCTAAATGTTTTAAGTAATTTTACTGAAGGGGATTTTTCTTTCTAAGAATGAGAAAAATAACACTTTTTTCTTTGGGGAATGGGGCCAAATGTCGGCCCCAAATTTTGCTAAAAAAAAGGGCTAGTAGCAGATTTACGGTACCTTAGTTTTCTCCCGTTTTGGGTCGTCCCACAACAATGGTTGTTGTTGTTTTCTCTGCTTCATCCTTCTTTCTTCAAGAAGAACTTTCTCCATGATGCTTGCTTGTTTATCTTTCTTCTCAGATTCAAATTGCCTATAAAACGAAACACAAAATGATGCAGAAAAACACCAACATACAATGAATTGAATAAAAGGTTCCAAATATTGTCGCTTAAAATTGTATTGGAAAATGTTCAGAAATTCAAAACTAAATAACTCGTTTTCAATTTTCACATTTTCAACTTCTAGGTACACCAAAGAAGAGCAAAAATAGAACACAAGAATGGTTTTCTTGCGCATGTAGCACTATCATGTCTTTGTCTACTACAAAATTGTAATAAATTCCGAATTATTTTTTGTGCATTCTATGGTTTTCAAAATATGTAAGTAACAATTTATTTCAATTATAATACCTAAATCAGTCATATCAAAGTTATTATTAGTTATTATTGTTAATATCAACCGAACTGAGTGTCCATACTTCAATCATTAAAGATATATTATGTTCATTTGTTTATCTAAACAAACATGAAAAATATATTTTATCTAGTTAAAACTTCAATAAATATGCATGTACACAGAATACATAAATAATGTCTTTCTCTGTATTTCTCGAAAAAGACGTTATTATTATTATAAAATTAAAAAAAATCCAGTTTTTAACAAGCAGGTGATTTTTTACTAGTTTTGTCTGTTAGTAATATGATTAAACATGATTGTTATGCATGGCAAAGGTTCTTATGTTCAGATGAGCTAGATACATCTTTAAAATTATTATATAAAAAATCTGTATTCAAACCCATAGTGAAACTTTCAAAGATTGTTTCAATCCTTTAACAAAATTAGCATCTAACAAACATCATTGTGAACACCACAGCAGTCACTGCATTAAAAACTACCTACGTTTTCTGTTTTTCGAAGTCACTGATACGTTTCTGAATCAGCAATATCTGGTCCGGATTTCCTCCCTCCTCGAGAATTTTGTGTCGGACTTGGTCGATTTGTTGCTCTTCTTTCTTCTCTGCGGCCTTGTCACGTGCTCTCAATGCCTTTAAGTTCTCCTGTAAAGGAAACACACACAATGAATACACGAAATAAGACAACACAAAAGAGGTGCGGTTTTGTCAATAATTATGAACAAACTGATTATTTCATCACTACAGCCTTGGTTTTTTAACACAAAGTTTTTTTTATATAATATTTCAGACTTGCCAATGTCAAGGTTTATCAGCAATTTTTTTCAAAATAATGAACAGTATACATGTATACAAATTTAAAGCAATTACCAGTATGTTATTCACACAGGGGCAGGGCCTTATTCACTACTGAAACTCAAGACTTAGACTTAAAAATTGAAAAATTCATATTTACCCAGCCTTTCGTTTTCATTAAATCTAAACTAACAAAATTTTGTCTGAATAGTTGATATTACCCACTTATGCCAAATTTTATTAAAATCTATATTATAACAACAACGTAAGAGCAATAAGAACATTTAACATTTTAAAGTCTAAGTCCGAGTTTCAGACTTAAAATATTTGTGAATAAGGCCCCAGGCATATCTTCTTCCTAAGAGTAAAATTGTGATAATGGTTGATTGACAGAGAAAGAACAAACACAAGCTTACTTATAAGATCATTAAAAGCATACATACACAGTAAAACCTCAATAATAAGACCACCCTTGGGAACCTTGAAAACTGGTCTTCTTATTGAGGTGTTCTTAATATTGAGGTTGAATTAACAGCAAAAACGTGAAAATGGACTTGACAATTGTGGTCTTAATTTTGAGGTGGTCTTATTATTGAGTTGGTCTTAATATTGAGGTTAAATTAATAACAAAAAAGTGAAAATGGAATTGAAAATTTTGGTCTTAATTTGGAGGTGGTCTTCTTATTGAGTTGGTCTTAATATTGAGGTTAAATTAATAACAAAAAAGTGAAAATGGAATTGAAAATTTTGGTCTTAATTTGGAGGTGGTCTTCTTATTGAGTTGGTCTTAATATTGAGGTTAAATTAATAACAAAAAAGTGAAAATGGAATTGAAAATTTTGGTCTTTATTTTGAGGTGGTCTTCTTATCGAGTTGGTCTTAATATTGAGGTTAAATTAATTACAAAAAAGTGAAAATGGAATTGAAAATTTTGGTCTTAATTTGGAGGTGGTCTTCTTATTGAGTTGGTCTTAATATTGAGGTTAAATTAATAACAAAAAAGTGAAAATGGAATTGAAAATTTTGGTCTTTATTTTGAGGTGGTCTTATTATTGAGGTGGTCGTTATGTGAGGTTTTACGGTAATTCTGATACCACATACAACTTACCCTGTTTGCTTGGATGTCACCTTTTAATTTTAACAACATATCCATTTTTCTCTGCATGTTTTCTTTGTATCGCAAGTTCTCCTCTTCTTGTCGTTGTTTCAACCTACAATCATACATTAGAATCATCATTACATTACCCAAAATGCACAGCAATATATGCTGTTTATGTGGAGAAAAGTTTTGATGTCAGGAAAAAATATGTTTTAAATTATTAATTAATGTAGTAAAATATATTAAGTAGAATATTTTTAGTTGCGATATTTATATGTATAAGATAATTTGGATTTTCGCTATTGTTGCTATTGTGAAATATAACCCTGTTGATGTCCTTGTATTTCGTTTCGATAAGGAATCGGCGTTAGGGTTGATTTTTTTAAATATGGTACTCCAGTATTTATTATATATAATATTGAGAACAAATCCAATAATATCATATTATGCAATTACTTAGCTTTCGTCCTTATATATTGTGCATGTAAGGATACAGCGTTAGAGTTAATGCTTAAAATATGAATATTAATAGATATAATGTGGTATAACTGAAATATTATAGAACTTGCATTTTAGCATATACTAAACAAGCATGTGCATTTATAGCATAAAGCTATTTCAACAAGGTAAATCGATATCTGTATTTTAAAACGATCATTTTTACTATTTTCTTTATTTCCTCTCTGTCATCCTTTGATGAGCAAATTTGAATTAAAGTATATTTAAGTATCCATGTTAAACTGACTGTCGCTTACTATGTTGTACATATGTTTATTTTGAACATGGACTATTACAGTCTCTTTCAAAAGTGTATTGTATATAACTATGTTGTGAAATAAAACTTCTATCATCTTTGTACTGCATAACTTTTTCAGCACTTTTTTGAAACGCATATCAAATTTCTTGAGCTCACCATTAGACACGGCATTACATCTTATCTTCCACTATTTTCAATTTATTTTTAAAAAATTGTTTGGGACCAATTGCTAAAGGAAGAAGGAGGGTAGGTCAGAATTTGTATTCATAACCTTTTTACCACTTATGTAATCAGCATTAATATGTTTTGCATCAAAAATATCTTGAACTGTGATCAGCATTTAAATGTTTCCAAAGAACTTTTAGTAATTTTTGTGAAACCATTTGTTCATTTTCATGCTCAACACCATCTTATTCACTGTACAATGAAATGTCCAGCAATACCGAAAACAAGAAAATACCAAAGAGGGTACAAAATTGGAAGTACTACCTTATGTCTGGTGGGGTGTAAAAAGGGTCCCGCAAACATAAATACAATTGAACCTGTTTATTTGACAGCCTTCTATCCGAATACAAACATCAGGTAAGTTGACTTGAAATGGGCTATTCGAAACTTTCAGACCCAATGGGTACAGCAGGGGTGTCAATAAGAGCCGGCTTCTATTCTTCTATATGAATGATTATAATAAAAGGGAGTACCCCACAGACACCCACCTACTTTTGGTGATTTTTCTTCTACTTTAAGAATTAGTGACACCTGGGTACAGACAGCACTCAATCCATTTCTTATAGTCTTGGAAGTATACTATTGTCAGACCAATATAACACAATATACTAAGTTTAGTACATACTTCTGCATAGTATTATTAACAAATTTGCTATGTTTCTCATGACTTTCTTGTGCATTCTCTGCCCAATGTTGTTGTTGTCTTTGTCTTTCTCGGATCACTTCTTGTTGTAATCTAAAGTAAAGCAAGACACAATAAGAGCAATATACAGTAAAACCTTACATAAAGACCACCTCAATAATAAAACCACCTCAAAATTAAGAACACAATTTTCAAGTCCAATTTCACTGCTATGCTCTTTTTTCAACCTCAATATTAATACCACCTTAACAAGAAGTCATAATTTTGCTAACTAAAAGAGAACAATACTAATGTCTACGAGGAGTGCACGCTGTTTAACCATAGGCTGATGCCTGCAGCCTCACAAACACCACCTAGTAATTGTCACTATACCATCATACAAGTTTCTGTGCAATGTTTGAAAAACTGCATACATCAACTTTTTTCTACCTGTATTACCACTCAGTAGGTCTGTCATTGATTCAAATTTTGCAAATCGACGATATTGAAATATCGACGCTATATTGATTGTATTTCTAAATTCTTATAATAGACTATATACTCCTTTTTCTGTATGTTTATGTGTGTATGCCCTACATATTTGAATGATCAACTTGTATGTTCATGATAACAAGATACCATTTAAGTGATTAATCCATATTTTTAACTTCACATTATTATTTGCTGACATTTGGAATGAACTATCCAATAGAGCGCTGTCTAACAACCAGTCATCTACAAAGCGACATTACGCTATTTTGGCACATATTTTTGGACAGTACCAATTTTGCTGTATTTCCCCGCCATAATATTGATTTTTGGAAGCGTGTATCAAATATCGACAGAAAAATATTGTTGATATATCGAAATCAATTTTATCAATGACAGCCCTATCAAAAAGCATGAAAAGTGCTCACATATACAGCTAGGTAACCTGTCACGATAAATATTACATATCACAGTCAGGAGCCTCAATCAGACAATGCATCTGTCAGAATTTATTGGATGCTCATAGCTGATTTTACCAAAGATCATGAGAAAATCATAATATAAGAAAAAATCAAGGACTTTTCAAGGGTATTTTCACAAAATTCAAGGACCAAAACAGCATTTGTACTGCTATTTTATTCATTCAATATGTCTTCCAAATTAACTTATTTTAAGAACATTTAAGTATTAAACTTCAAATTATGAACTTATTTTTAAAGCACACAATAATATTGTGAGTGTCCAGAAAATACAAAATTTCCAACAATTTCCCGTTTTTTTTGCTCTTATTTTTAAATTCAAGCACTTTTCCAGTTTTCCAGGAAGCATGGGAGCCCTGTATAATATAATTACAACTGTAGGATTTCTACCAATCCTGCAATCTAATGCCTTTACATGAAAATGATCAAATTTACCTTTGTTGACTTTTCATATTTTTCTCCGCTTGATAAGCCTTCCTTTCTTCTTTTCTCAATCGTTTGATAGCTAGGTCTGTCTTCTCTTTCGCATATTTATCTTCCTTCTTTACGAGCTCGTCTTCAGCCAATAGAAACTTTCCTCTTTCAACTTCCACTTTGTTCAATTCATACCTAAAACAAGAAATATCTTGAAAAAAGACGGTTGACGCAATTTGAAGGTTAATATTTGTTGTGCAACATAAAAAATGCCGAGATGTCACACCAGATCCAAAATGGATTTCTGTAAATTCAAGAATTTTAGTGGATTTGGTAAGGTAACGTACCCTCTATCGAAAGGTTAACCAATCCGCATCAAGGTTACAAACGTTGTTCGGTTGAAGAGAAATTGCCTTGGTAGTTAACATAAGATTTGATTGGTTTACACAACACTGATATGCAAATAGCAAAACCATGTTAGTAAGGATGTGCCAATTTATGCCGTTACTGTAATTTACAGAGTTATATCAACCAAATTACATAACATGAAGAATACCTCTTTTTTGCAGCTATATTTTTCACAGACAGGTACCAACTGTGAAATCCACTAATTTCAAAAGCATGAAATATTTTCTAGCAGTATAATATATCTTGGTTCAAGACAGCAAAAGGTATACAAGATTTCGTAGTTTCAGGCTTTGTCAAACAGCATTAAAACATCCAGGATTTTGATTATCAACACATTGTTTATTTTTAAGATGCTCACAGGGAAAATTGGGCAATTGCCTAACTGTGTTGCCTCTATAAATAAATGCTTAATCATTATTAAAGGCATGCAATTTAAAATGATTATTCATTTCCTTTCCAAACATATTTTGCACAGATGATAAAGTCTTCAATGTTGAGACAAATTGATCAAAGTTCTTACTCTTCATTTGCCAATCTGTCACAGATCAATTTTTCAATTTGTCTTTCATCAGAAATTTCTTGACTTATTCTGTCATGTTGAGCTCTCAACCTATGAATGGCAGACCTATAAAAATGAAACATAAATTAAAAATTGCATCAAGGAAGTCAAAACTCAAAATTACAAACACTGTACATTGATGTAAAACAAGAGACATGTCGTGGCAAACAGAGCAGGCTTCCTGTAATTGCTTCACACATTACCCGACATTTGGTCAGAAAACATTCAGTTATAGTCTGACTAAAGAAACTTTGTCCGACATTTGCTGGTGTTGAAAGCATGGTAGCTTGTTAACTTGCCAGACATTTGGTCAGGGACCCTGCAAAGCTACAGACCCTGTTTGAAATGTGTCTGACATGTCAGAATCCTGCAACTTCATGAAATCCGAAAGGATCCTGATGTCTTATAGAACAAAGGCCTGATATGTAAGTCTGCTGTCAGCCCCGACTAAGAATGTTAACCACATGTTATATACAGTAAAACCTCATTTAAACACCCCCTCAATATAAGGCCCACCTCAAAATTAAGAACACAATATTCAAGTCCATTATCACTATCTTGCTCTTTATTCAACCTCAATATAAGACCACCTCAATATTAAGACCAGTTTCCAAGGGTCCCAAGAGTGGTTGCATTATTGAGGTTTTACTGTATATAACAGACAAAATTCAGAATGACCATCCAGTAGATATATCACCAATACTTATACACTCATACAAAAAAGAATTTTCATGTAAAAAGTTCATCTTGTAAGTAAAAGAATCAAAGCAACACAAAATACTTCACTTCACATGGCAACTACACTGCAACAATATCTGGGTCTGGGTTCACAATGGTAGTAAATAATTAATTGGATAGACTTGATTTGATGTGGACTTAAAATTACAATCATTTTAAACATTGATTTAGACAGAATATATATCTTACTGATTCCCAGCAGAATCTTTTTGTTGTATGTCCTCTCTCACTTGGTTTCTCTCCGTGTCTAGTTCTGCTATTTTACTTCTACATTGGTTCAACTCATCTCTACAAAAAACACAACAGAACACAGTGAGGCAACATCAACAAATTGTTCAGCTAGGGGTCCTTGGATCCTCGTGCTTGATAATTTGGGGGTCCTTGGTAAATTTGCAGGGTCCCAGCTATGCAGTTTATACTTGAATAAAGTTTACGTTAGGGGTCCCTCAGATGCACAGTAAAGTGAAAATGGGAGTCCCTAGAATGAAAAGGGAGTCCGGGACTCAGGACGGTAAAATAATTCTAGATGCACGCCCAGATGTATGAACAATGGTTAATAATTGTACATCGGGACCATTACATATGGAACAAAGTATTGATTTAAATAAGAGAAAAATGCCTCCTAAAATTCTGTCTTGGACTGATAAATGTTGTGAATTATTATAACAATACCAACCTTGTTTTCTCGGTCATGTATTGATGATGTTTCACTTTTTCGGTCAGTTGATTGAGATGACTGCGTAAATGCATCATACGTAGCTGTTCCTGTCTGGATAATCGTTCGTCTGGTGTATCTGGGTAATCAGGTGACCTGCAAATATATTCATACATGCCATACAATGATATATCAACATATATCATGTTCAGATGTTCCTCCAGCATAAATAAGAATGCATCTGTCGAATCTCAACACTAAAAGCATAATGAAATTCCATGTATTCGCTTATCAAGGCCTAATAAGCATGGTTCAGTTCAAGTCATTATCTTTTCCTATTTAGAGTACAGTACAGTGCGACATTTTACAATTTTCAACTTGCTACTTTCACAATTTGCACCGTTAAAGGGAGGTAATTAAATTCAGCATGGCATCGAACATCAAGTCAAAATCACCAATAGACACATTTAATTGTAACTTTGGCCCCCTTGAGGGGTAATCAGCTGGCCATTACTGCACCATACTTATTGAAACATCATTAATTTTATACAGATAATATGGAACATTTAAAGTTAACAAGTAGCATGACAAGTATGGTATCATGACGGCTGTATTTACAATACCTATTGCATCATATCGTAAGCGCATCATTACACGCTTACCCAACACGCCAGTTTCAATTCACTATCCCATCATACACCAGACAACTCGACCATGCTGTACTTACTCAATTATTGTTTCATCATCTTCACCCTCTGATCCAAGATCTAGTTCACCATCATCATCATAATCCTGTATGTCTCCTTCTATCACAAAATCTTGTTCCATAGAATCAAGATTCTTGAAGAAGTCATCTCCCTCTAATAGAGGCATCCCAAACTCCATCCCTTGAAAATCCATGTTTGTGTTTTGCTATCAAATACTTCACAACCTGTTTAATACAAATGAACATTTAATTTGGGATCAAATGGAGTTCCATAGGTGGAAGAAATAATAATGCATAAAATTATAAAACCCAATTAAGATGTGAATATGACCACTCTCAAATTCCCTGTCCATGATGCAACATAACACTGAGTTATTATTTGTCTTCAAGCGTAAGACATATCGTCGGATGCACTCATTGCACCTGTGTCTGATCCATGTTTTTTGATTCTTGCATTGTCACAGAAGACTTTTCAAATTAACCATGAGAATAAGTACTGCTATGACACAAGTAAATGACATAGCAGACATGCAGTAATGATTTCGGAACAAAATACAAAACAAGGAGGAAAATAACGCAAATTTTATCTACACCAACAGTTTTAATACCTTCTAAACACAAAATCCAAAAATAACAATGTCTAGCCTCTAAGACTGCAATGTTTACACTTCTACACATTTCTATCATGCCAATTAAATTTTACAATCATGTATTAAGTATGGAAGGAAGTAGTACAATGAATGCTGTTGGCAGAGTTCGGTATATACAAATTAGCAGTTGTTTATTGACATCCTGTGCTGAGTGTGTTAGCCATTTGGATGTCTATGTCTTTAATGCGGCATTGGATTAGCTCAGTCGGTAGAGCACCCTACTACTGTTGAGGGGGTTGTGGGTTCGCGTACCACATCGGGCGCACTTTTCCCCCTTGATTTACTTTAATGTCTGCCGCGGTATTTGACAGTCCATTGTGGTGTGCCTCAAGTGCTGGATTAGGGAAGTGTAATGGTGTGGATGTAGACGGCTGTCTGGTTAACTCAAGTCAGTAGGACGCAGTAATGTTTAGGGGTGATGGGTTCGAGCCCCACATCGAGCGTACTTTCCCCCTTCTTTAAATGTTAATGGATTTTACTCTGCTGATTGATAGAAATAAGATGTGCATCAGTGACATTGGTATTTGTATAATTATCCTGATACATCATACAGTGATATATCTTCTATCAGTCTTTCAAAGCTAAAAACTGAGATAATAATTCATTCAAATAGCCGTGCACTTGATAAAACATGGCATGAAATATAGATAGATTAACAGTGAATTGAAATACTGCGTTAACATAGTATTAACAATTGTACACACACGAAGTTGTCATCAAAACATCATCATGATCGTCCAAAGAAAACATAAACAAGTCGATGCATTAATCTCCGATGATCCTATGACTGATGGACAACATTTGTTTCTGAAGAATGAATTCAGTTAAGTGCATGCGAGAAAAATAATGTAAGAAATTACTTCATTCCTTGTTGAAGAATAGAATATTCCTAAAAGTCTATAATGTTCCAAGCACCGACCAGTCAAACAGTTTACATTGGAAACAGAGTCTCGCGAAGTGCCGCGATATCTAGGTTTATGACTAAAACCCGTTTTCCGGACGTCGTAATATATGCAGTGATCTCCCCTTATAACCGCTGCGTGGAGTTTGGTGGTCTTCCTTTACAAAGTATATTCTTCTTCTTCCATTATATGGCCAACTTCAATAGGTTGAAGACTTTTGCAATGTATTGAATAAACAAATTGTCAATGTTGCAAAGTTGAAAAGTGGCTAACGTTGTGTAAGTACACGACGAAAGTTAAATAAGTACATGACGCATGTTGAATAACTGTATGGAAACATGTTGAACAAGTAAATGGCGACATTTGAAAGACATTTTTGTGTGTGTATTGGACGTCGTTTAGACTGTTTCTCGCAGGTATCAAACCAATTTCAACAGGTACCAATAATCGACAATTCAAACCATGAAATTGAAAGCAGTTACCATGCATGTTGAGAGGTAAGTGGCGAGTTCGTCCGAAATGGCTCACAGGGCGTACCTGGGCCGTTTTTCAGTATACGCACGGCTTTCTAGGGGGAGGGTCTATCTAGTTTATCGAAACATATTTAAAGTACGTTAGTTGTGTTGTTATGCTGAAACCTTTAAAGCTCACCCCTTAGGCCTACTGTCCGATTTGTATACCATTTTTGGCCACATCTTTTTCTAACTGATATTACGCACGTAAGCTACGCCCCTGGTTCAGTTCCAAATATCGGGCATAGCAGACGATTGCTATCTTAAAAGTATCCGAAGATTTGATGATCCTAGTAAAACTCTAAAGTTGGTAAGTTATTGTCATTTTAAGGCTATTTTATGTCACGTCTGAAGATTACTCTAATGCATGAAATCCAATATAGAATTTTTTATTACTGAAAGAAACTACTCGAGATATAGGAGAAACAACACTTAATTCTGGATTCTGATTAGTTTTGCTTGACTTGTTTCAGTATCAATAAATTTGAACTCAGATTAACCGAGTCAAATTTGCCATACGGAGTGTGGGTCATGCAGCCGAAGTGCATGCTGGGTCTGAAATAATTGGGTAAACATTTTTTCGAGTTTTTTCCTAGATCCAATGCCTTATCTAAGTGTCTGAGGTGTCAACAGTGTACATTATGTACCACGTAAACCAATGCATGATCATTCAAAGTGAACCTCACAGAGTGATTATAGAAATGAGTGGTGCAGAAGAGAGACCATTAGACGTTATATGTAGCACATAGCGGATGGAGGTCATCCACTTACTACCAGTGTATTCCAACGTCTGTAGCAGAGCTCTATTACTTAAAGAGGTGGTAGAAGTACACGCACGAATTTAGTTAATGGTCCAAGTAAAAATGGTGCCGCATTTTTTTAAAGCGTCATCCGGAATTGAAATGTAGAAAGCCATATATATCCGATGACGGTATATTAAAATGTAATTCCAAGTCATGTTCAGGACTATTTTCAGCTTTTATTACATACGATCACTCGTCTTAATCTAGCGACTTTCACATACATGTAATTGATATTTAACTGTGATGAAACATGTTTTATGGGCACGAGCTTCATAGTGAACACGGTAAACTAAACTCCTTTATTGCAGCGTCTTGATGTTACAATTTTTATTTGTTGAAAGGTTCTTTAGCAAAGGCAGCTTTTAGACTTTTAACATTTTGTTTCCCCGGAGGTATGTTTGGGGAGGTGTTGTTTTGTGTATGTAGCGTCCCCTATAGCAACCTTATCTATCTTTTAGGATTTCTGGTGAATCGTGTATCATGAGCAAAGATGCCTTTACTGGTGAAACATTCTATAAATATCCTGTCAGCTTGAGTCATAAATAGAAGCTTTAACCTTAACCTAACTGCTTAACTGGAATCAGGCGCTGCAATTAAAGTGTTATTTCTAAACTAAAACACAATCTGCAAGAAGACGACAATCCCCGTCCAGACGTAAGCACGACAAGTCAACCCCCCCCCCCCAAAGGGGCACAACCCCCGCATCATTGCAAGGTATACTACTGTCACCACCTCCAAAGGAACCTGTAAGAATAATTCATGGAGCTAGGGTTTTTACTGCTGTCCCAGGGGAATCACAGCCATCAGCATCAGCAGCTGACCCCTAGTTCATGACTGGTGGTTCTGAACAACATACATGTACCAACTTGGACCCGGTTATTGAACCACACACCAATGACGGAAAATTTGTTTTGTGTTTGACCAACAGCCGGATATATAGGTGTTGGATGTGACACGTGCCTCAATGAGTTATTATGAATGCTTGAACGCTGAAAACAGGACACTAGTTGATATCAGTTTGATTACCAATGAGTTATGGTTCTGTGAGTACTGTGATGAAGAATAGTAATTATAATTAAACTGCCTTACGTGTTTCCGTTCACCGTTTAATTTTATTAGAAATTACATTTAATATTTCAATTGATTAACTGTTTGTTACTGTTTGACCGTCCTTAATGATTTAAAAACAAAATCTATGACTACTGATTCCTTATGTTCTACAGTTCCAATTACTTATGTCCTTGGTCGATACTTGGTCCAGAACATGTTCCATATTCTGTAATCAGGTAGAACTGAAAAACCAAGACGTCACGTGTTACATAAATATCGTCTGCCGAAGAAAAAATCGCAAGAGTGAAGATTTGACTTTAAGATAAAATGTAAGATTTTGTTATCGCGCAGTAATGTTTTTTTCGCAGTCGTACTAACATGGTTTTTGCTATTTGCATATCCATGTTGTGTTAACCAATTAAATCTTACATTATTAACCACCAAGGCAATTCAGTCTCTTCAACCGAACAACGTTTGTTACCTTGACGCGGATTGGTTAAGCTTTCGATAAAGGGTACGTTAACTTACCGAGATCCACTGAATTTCGGTGAATTAGCGAAATCCATTTTTGGATCTGGAGTGACCGGCAATCGTAACATCTCGGCATTTGTTTATGTTGCACAACAAATCTTAACCTTCAAATTGCGCCGACCATCCTTTTCAAGATATTTCTTGTTATTCCATGTAGTGTTTCAAAAAATAGTAACCTTGATTAATAACTATAACATCGCATTGTTCGCCTTCCACTGTCGGTTACCTACTGCGATTATCAACGGCTGTTTAGAACTGCATTTCAGCCTCCACGCACATCTGTTTGTGTTTCTTTCTATTGTCAAGTAGAACGGAAGAAGGAACGGACTTCCAAGGCAAATCTATATAACCAAGTTTTTGTATGACAGAGAGATTTAGATCTAAGTTGTTACATGGAACGTTACAAACACACGCATGTACAAGACAAAGTCTCTCCACATAGACCTCTAACATGGAAAACAACAGTCTACAACACATTAATTAGGCATTGGGAAGGTGCTAGGGCAAAAACGCAAGGAACAGGGACGCAATACTTCAACATACCACACTGTCACTCATGCATGGAAATATGAAACAAATCATCAAATCATAACATGGAAGGTTTTAATGGTAAGTTAGTCAGTAAGTGGATGGTTTGTGTATAACATGGCATTTTAATAAAGCAAATACACAAAAGAGCATTAGTACGCTGTATTGTCATTGATAAGCATACATGTCTATAGTGTATACAGTATTTGTGAACGAGTTAGTAATCAATAAGCATTCATGAGCTAAGGCATAAACAGATGAGACATCGTACTTGTATTAGAACATATGGAAAGCAAACGTATACACATGAAATGATGTACATTTATATCAGTACTAAGCTCATATTTGACCGAGGCAATTAGAACTAATATCACACGACCAAAGCCGAAGTTACAAATAATGAAATCATTGTTTGAAGATCAAAAGTAAGTTCTAAATCCGGCTCTGCATCTGTTGTAGAAATTGTTGTTGATTTTGTTGTTGACAGCATCGTTGTTGTTGGCATTGTAGTAGTAACTGTCGTCGACATAGTTGTTGTTGTTGTAGGTGATGTTGAAATAGTTGTTGTAGGCTGCGTTGTCGTTGTTGTTGTAGTTGTTGTCGGTGTTGTTGTTGTCGGTGTTGTTGTGGTCGGTGTTGTTGTGGTCGGTGTTGTTGTGGTCGGTGTTGTTGTTGTCGGTGTTGTTGTAGTAGTTGTTGTCGGTGTTGTTGTGGTCGGTGTTGTCGTTGTTGTCGTCGGTGTTGTTGTCGTCGGTGTTGTTGTAGTAGTTGTTGTCGGTGTTGTTGTGGTCGGTGTTGTCGTTGTTGTGGTCGGTGTTGTTGTGGTCGGTGTTGTTGTTGTCGGTGTTGTTGTAGGCGGCGTCGTCATCGGTGTAGTAGTTGTTGTTGTGGTAGGTGTTGTTGTTGTTGTCGTCGGGGTTGATGTTGTTGTCGTCGTCGGTGTTGTTGTTGGCGGTGTTGTTGTTGACGGCGTTGTAGTAACTGTCGTCGCTGTCAGCGTCTGAGAACACGTTCCACAACATAGAACTTGGCTGCTAAGAACATCATTGACATCACAAGCGTTCGGTGAAGTACAATCAACGTTCGGATCATCCCCAAACAGACACGTTTCTGAAAATAGATATACGTTTAAATATAAAAACCGAATGGCCGCAAGATTTTACATTAAATCATCACAGATATAAAACATTGAATGAATTCAAAGCTGTAGCGATCTTGTAGGGAAAGTACGCAAAAATATAAGCATGTATGTATGCAACTCTAATAGATAGACTCGCACACAATACAATTACATGTACTTAACACATGAATACATTCTTCAACTATGTCCTAAAACTAAACCACTGCTCAGATTATTGAGACCATCCGAATATCTCAGTCGGTAGAATTCTGGGCTACCAATTTGAAAGTCGCAGATTCAAATTCCAGTTGGGGCGTATGCTCCATATGCCAGATTGAATTGATATAATACATCCAAAGTCATTTTTCCTCGACTTTCCGATTCTTATGGCGAAATTGTCAGTTGCTTGCGGAAGAATGTTAGCACTGGTTGGTAACCTAGGAACACCGGTAAGAACATCAGATCGCCGTAACAAACCGACATACTACGGTGGCATAGAGGAGACATGTGTGAACTTATTTTTATCTCGTTCCCACGACTTACTAACTCGTTCCCATGACATATTATCACGTTCCCACGACATAGTTATCTCGTGACAACGACATACTAACTCGTTCCCACGACATATTATCACGTTCCCACGACATAGTTATCTCGTGACAACGACATACTAACTCGTTCCCACGACATATTATCACGTTCCCACGACATAGTTATCTCGTGACCACGACTTACTTATACTTTCACACATGTCACCTCTATGCCACCGTAGTATGTCGGTTTGTTACGGCGATCTGATGTTCTTACTGGTGTAACATACTGTTAAAAACGTCGTAAGATCTCATGTTATTAAATTTGTGTATCAGCCTTCGAGCAGAGATTATTGATTATATTCCTGTATTTATGGAAGTGTTAAATAGAAAAAGCATTGAAATAAGAAAATATACATGTTTAAACCGCGGTTAGTGGAAAAATTAACCACGGAAAAAGTCTCTTGACTTAAAAAACTTGGTCAACATCTTTACACAAAAAGAATATACATCTAATAACCATGTAACATATGAGATAAACTTACCATCGGCTGATGGAGCAATGTCCGAATACACACACAGTCCAGACATACACCACTGAAAATATAACAATTGCTTAAATCATCTGTACGTAATACACAATACAGTGCAGCCTGTCGAAAGCAACACCCTCTAGGAGACGCTCAATGCGGCTGTTGTTGAGTGGTTGTTGCATTGAGATGTTAAATTGATAGTTAATCGTACTTCGGGAAAATTGATATTGTTGTTTAATTGTTGAAGGGAGGTTGTTTTTCTAGAGAGGGTCGCTCTGAAGAGGTTAGGCTGTATTTCATGTCAATAATATATTTAGCTTCAAAGAAGAGGCTACATAGTCAGTCTACATTACGTATTCATAGACAATTGACATTGACTAGCAGAGAGAGAGAGAATAAATTGCACTACAATCGGATCACCACGACTATTTTGAGGCACAGCCGTACTAACATGGTTTTGCTATTTGCACATCAGTGTTGTGGAAACTAATCACATCTTACGTTAACCAGCAAAGCAATTTCTCTTTAACCGAAAACGTTTGTAACCTTGACGTGGATTGGTTAACCTTTCCACTGAATTTCGGCGATTTTACCGAAATCCATTTTGGATTTGGAGTGACCAGCAATGGTAACATCTCGGCATTTCTTATGTTGCCTAAAAAATATTAACCTTCAGATTGCACCAACCGTTTTTTCAATATATTTCTTGTTTTAACTGTACCAAAAGTGCCGAAATCTTACGATTGGTCGCATAATACTGAAGACGTAATATTGACGTTTCAGAACTGTTTCATTGAGTTTAACAGAAATAAGCAGCTTAAACAATCATTATGTACTAATTTTTGTAGAATATTTCGCTATCTAGTGATGGGTTTTTGTAGACAGAATTCCTGACATTCTATTGTTGCAAACACCAAAAACATTATTTATGATGTAATTAAATTCAACGTAATTTGGTAACTGATATCAAAAGCTCATTAAAATTGTTAGAACAAAACAGAGGACAATTTCTACTGCTAAACGTTCATAATTGAACGACTGATGAAAAAGTTAAACCAAAATAATTCAAGCAGAAAAAACGCTAATAACAATAGAGCGGTTGTCAACACTATCACAACACGTGATTACAATAAAGACAACTCACCTTCTTGTCACCACAAGGCGTTCCATCAAAGGGAAAGAAACGTCCTTCACAAGAGTTTGCTCCCTTTTTCTTACACTGCGTTGCGTAACAAACAGAATCCAGTTTATTATATAGATTTTCCTGAAAATAAAATGATAAATAAAGTGATTATGAATGACAATAATATTTATGTTTGTGTGTACGCTGTGTCAACCAGTCTATTGAGATCAGTTTGGATACGTCGATGTATGGCGATGGTTTTGAAAGTTGGATTTTAAAAACTAACTGGCCCCTGTATATTCTACGTGCTTTAACACAAACCCTGTGTATGATTGCTATTAAAGGGAGAAAAAATCTTAGTTCGAGAAGTTTTGGGACCGGAACTAGAGATCAACTACTGTCAGAAATTGAACAAGAAGTTTAAAATATACTCCTAGCCATTAATAACGCAACTAAAAAGTGTTCGCGTCAGCACGGTAACATGTTTTAGAAGAAAAAAACATTTGAATTCTCGAACATAATTTCCTAAACGTACTACACATGTAATTTATTAAATATAAATACTAGGGTCATAATTTACTTCCTTTTTGAAGAATGGTTTACGCATTTGTAACAATAAATGCTTTTTACACTTGGAACAAAATGAAGGCGAAAGTGATAGGCCCTATAGTTGCGTTTTTAATGGTGTTAAGTATATATATGTTCGCTGCAACGGGAATATAGCTACTTCGGCAACGGAAACAAGTTTTTAATATGTAATCCTGATATTGCCAGTTTTCAAAGTTGGTTTCTTCGTCTGCAGTGACGTTCTACTGGATAATGGTGTGCTTCCGAAATATTAACTTACCCTGCATAAAACAGCATCGCTTTCAAACGTCATGTTACATTGTCTATCAACATCGTAAATTTGTCCAGCGAGATCGTTTCCTATGTTACGTGTTTCCGGTGTGTCTGTCAAACAATTACCACTGAAAGGTAGATATAATCATTGAATTGAAAGCGCAACATTTGGAGTACCTTGGTCAAAACAGTATACTTCATTTGACACACGATATTATCCGAGTAGTTTCTAATATCAACACATTACGGATGATAGGCCTACTACATGTATGCCTAAAATCTTGATACGATTACAGATATGCATATTAATGAGATTCCCACAACAGAACATTAAACCCGTTGATTGGAACCATTTGTTCACAAAGATCCCGTTTTCCCAATATGTGGTATGCAGGTTTGCTTGAAAAATGAAAAAAAAATTCGTGTTCTGTCTCAGAATTTTACGGTGGCATAGAGGTGACATGTGTGAAAATTTTTTTCTCGTTTCCACGACTTAATATGTTGTGGCCACGACTTTTAAAGATATTTCTTGTTTCATAATGTAGTGAATATTTTCTTATCTCGTTCAGCCAGTAGAATTAATTAACGAAATAAAATTAACTATGAAGTAAAACTATTGTTATTAGAATGTGACACAGTGTATATACGCACCTTCCTAAACCGTCAATAAATGTTTTGATAGCGTTCTGAGAACACGTGGAGAAAGTCCAAGGGTTAGTCCTTATGCTTGCATCATAAATAGATGGTAAGCGGGGAGCCATCAGATACAGTGATGAAGACGCACACCCATTTCCATTACCATCATGCCGGGTACCAATACTACAAAAACAGACATACACTTAGCAAAACTTTTAAGTGTGCAGGTATAAATATGACCGTATCTTGGTCTATCTTAGTACATGTATGATCTTGCTGAAATTTTCAAAATATATAGCGTAGATACCTGGCATAATATATGGTCTAAATCATGTCATAAATTCACAGACTGAACAAATAAAATCCTGCGATAATTATCAGTACTGCAGCTCCCACTTAAAGAAGATCTGGTTGATTGGAAAGAGTCTATTAGCGTGTGTGCCCACCCGGACTCGACGCATCGATAAGTTCGACCCGAGAATCATGATCTACACGTAGCCAATAGCAAATATACACAATTTCGTGAAGACATGTAAGTCAATAAAAAAGTTATTCGACATTAAAATAGTGAACAAGTTTTGCTAATTGTAGAGTTAAATTGGTCAAACCTGGCATATAAAGCAACATCTATAGTGTGTTTTCCTTTCATGCAATACATTAAAGAGTACGAATCTAAGCATACACTTCTTAAATAAGATATTCGATCATTGAATACACTGAAATAAAATGCTTTCAAAAACGTTCGAAAGATTTATCATTGTAAAAAAAGAACATGACATGGATACAAGATATCTGTTCTTAATTTTTGATTCAATAATTGAAGTTTTATCATTATCATTGATTCAGTGTACATTCAGTACTTTCAGTTTCATTCGTGATTTATATAATACAGCGTATCTCTGCAAAAGGCGAAGTGTTATATGGGATTATGTATGCTATAAAATAGTCCAGCCACGGAAGTCACATCTCTATACTGTCGCTGTACAACGTCTCTGTTACGAAGACGCAAAACGTAAAAGAGTACAGAGACACGTATGCGGGGCTAGGTATAAATCAACATACTTGTGGCCTAGTTCATGCGCTGCTATATGTACAGTTACAGCATTATACGTTTCTTCTATTTCCGATACAGCCCAGGAATTATGACAGATTGAATTTAGGTAACCCATACCTGAAAAAATCAACAAGAATAAAGTAAAACTTCAATAATAACCCCAATCTTGGGACCCTTGAAAACTGGTTTTATTATTGAGGTGGTCATAATATTGAGGTTGAATAAAGAGCGGACCAGTTAAAATGAGTTTGAAAGTGTGGCCTTAATTTTGAGGTGGTGTAACCAAATAATCAACAATGATAATACATGTAACAATGAAGAATATTCTGATGATGATAATAATGATGATGGTGGTGATGATGATGGTGGTGGTGTCGACGACGACGATGATGATGGAGATGGTGATAAAATGGCGATAATAATGATGATGGTGGTGATGATGATGGTGGTGGTGTCGACGACGACGATGATGATGGAGATGGTGATAAAATGGCGATGTAGATAGCGATGATAACGATGACGGTGATGAAGATGATTGTGATGACAATGATAGAGATGATGATAATGATGGTGATGTAGATAGCGATGATAACGATGATGGTGATGAAGATGATTGTGGTGACAATGATAGAGATGATGATAATGATGGTGATGATGATAGCGATGATAGCGATGACGGTGATGAAGATGATTGTGGTGACAATGATAGAGATGATGATAATGATGGTGATGTAGATAGCGATGATAGCGATGACGGTGATGAAGATGATTGTGGTGACAATGATAGAGATGGTGATAATGATGGTGATGTAGATAGCGATGATAACGATGACGGTGATGAAGATGATTGTGGTGACAATGATAGAGATGATGATAATGATGGTGATGTAGATAGCGATGATAACGATGACGGTGATGAAGATGATTGTGGTGACAATGATAGAGATGATGATAATGATGGTGATGATGATAGCGATGATAGCGATGACGGTGATGAAGATGATTGTGGTGACAATGATAGAGATGATGATAATGATGGTGATGTAGATAGCGATGATAACGATGACGGTGATGAAGATGATTGTGGTGACAATGATAGAGATGGTGATAATAAAGATGATGATGATGATGATAGCGATGATGACAATTATGATGATGGTGGTGATGAGGGTGATGAGGATAATGATGATGATGATAAAAAGTTGAAGATTATATGTTATATGTTACAAAATATATTTGACATCATGGAATGTAGAAGACAGTACCTACCTATGGGATTGAGGGACGTTGGTGTAGCAATATCAAACCTATAAAATAAAATATCATGTACATTAATACATGAAGTTGGCAAAAAATGAAAGAAAACTGATAACAGCACTATGGAGCATAGCAATACAATATAACACGTGTATGAGTCTCTCAATGTGACGGAAATATCTAATGTATAGATATGATTTTTGAATTCACGTTGCTTATCCAAATGTCTCTATTCCAACGATGATCTGCTATTTTGGAGCATTCAATGCTAAATTTACGTAATAGTAGACATTATACTTACCCGGTAAATAATCCAGCATGGTCATGTCGGGGTAAGTATTCAATCATGGAACTTCTCCACGTGGCGAAATCAAGCAAAACACCGGCATCATCAACAGAGTTCGGACTCAATATGTTGTTCTGTATCCATGGCGACGTAGAACTTTCCTGTTTTATTGAAAAAATACGACTGTATTTATATGCGTTGTTACCATTCTTTGTATACAAAGTTCCTACATCTACAATAATTACCTCCCCTGTTCTTAACTGATGTTTCTTGATTTCAAATTACAGTTAAACCTCAATAATGCGACCACCCTTGGGACCCGTGAATCTGGTCTTAATTTTGAGGTGATCTTAATTTTGAGTTAGAATTAAGAGCAAAACAGTGAAAATGGACTTTTAGGTGGTATTATTATTGAGGTGATATTTAAGTCAGGTTTGACTGTAACCCGTAGTGAGCTACATGTGACTGACTTCAGGATTTCGCATAAATCTACTTGGAGTAATTCATGATGACAATGGAGCGTGTTAAAATATCGAGTTTGAAGACGTAAATAATAACAACAATTAATGTATCGTGTTTTTCTCTCTACAATACAACTTACCGTGGACACTAATATATCGGTTAGATTAACTCGAATCACAGGACCGTTCTCTGTCGCTGTCCGGAATCTTACATCAATCTGAAATACGGAACGTTATCAGTTATACAGAAAGTTTTTTGAGTACGTAATGAAAAATACAAACAGCTAAGTGATGCACATTGTGATGTGAGAACCGCTTAACACCAAACAGAAAACAATATCTTGGTCTGTGATGTCATCAAACTTTCTCTTTGCACTGATGGAACAGCACACATATAATATAAGCGCCGCTGTAGGATTTCCAACTTTTTCTTTAAGTGACGCCATTTCCAGAAAACGTCACATGTGACGTCACTATGTACTGACAGTTGGCAATATTTGCCCCATATAGCAATATGAAAGAGAAGTGGCCATATGAAGTAATACTGTTTTCTGTTTGCACGTTGCGACGGTTTTCTTGACATGACGTCACCTACAGAAATGGTTGTATATCTCATAATGTTTTAACGAATTCTAAAGTATTTGCTTCAAGTGTTAATACAACAACACGATCGTTTCCTAGACTGGGGTTTGTTTTCAAAAGGTGATAGCTAAAATTGGTATTTAGTAGTTAAATTTATGAGCAGATGCAATTTTATCATACATTTGGCTACTTTGAGATGATTTTGGCGGACTTTAGTTGCTAAGTTTTGAGTTTTCATAGTCAACGGCTATGTAGCTTCTTTTTAGCGTAAAGTGTAGCAATCACTTTTCTGTATTGAAAGTAATAGTACGTAAAGAACTGAAGTATAGACTTGGCGAATGTATATCTTCTATTGTTACATACCCCATTGACAACAAACTGGTAATATTCTTGCATTGCATCAAATGCATTGTTCTGTATCTCTTCATCGTTTTCACCACCAACTATTGACTTCCATCTAAAATATTATAAATATTTCAAGTTGTAATTATGTTGCGGTATTGCAGGATAGACAAGCAAATTATCGTCGAAATGTACATAAAACAGTACAATATTCTACATTTGTACTACTAAGTTGATTAAGGGTTGAGTGGATTACAACAAAGCACAAACAATATTTAAATCTAACTCTACCCAAACAACGATGCTTGCTTGGAAAACTCTGAGACATTTTATTACTAACAGACTACAACAACTCCCTCTCTTCAATAAACGCTCTACCCGTTTCTGTAAAAGGTCGATCAAGAGTGGGACTATTGTACATAGTATAAAGTACGAACAGTGTCTTCTGGAAGACAGTTCGGAGTTAAATGTCTTATTTCTTACAAAATATGTCGAATTCAGCGAAATAGAAGAGATTTTCGTAGGAATGGATGTCAATTCTTATCAGATATGTAAACAACTTTTTTTCCTGGAATTAATAAAATAAACTTGTCGTGCCGCTTTAAATATGTATAAAAAAAACGCACAACGTTTACTGACCTCTCCATGTTTTTATAATCTATAACGACCATGTATTCGATATATAAAGTTTCCGATGTATCACGACGGCGTCGGGAGAATCCTGGAAACATTTAAAGAAACAAGATGTAGCATTAAAACAAAAAACAATTTCTCGTATTTCGGTATTTTCGACAGATATAGCATATATACAATCATGTACATTTGTATTTCGATAAAGCGGTCAGGTGTAAAGATTCCCAGACACCACTTACTTATAGAAGTCATTGGTTCTCCCAATGCTAATGCTTATATTCTAAACTGTTTGCAGAACATCAATAAATACTATTCACTACTCTGTTCCCTAATGTATTTAGTACTATGTACCCTTTAACCTTCTCAAGTGCCTTATGTTTTATGGATTGCTGTTTTCCCAGATGTCTGTGTGGGGAGGCACTGTCTTATGTTTGTGGCGTTCCCTGTAGCAATTTATTCTCTCTGTTTTAGTAGAACGTTGAGACAAAATCTGTACAGCGTAAACAAAACCACGAAGGAAAAAGAAATTGACATACACAAAACACACACAACAGTCGTTGCCGCTATATAGAACATCCATCTATCCTATGGAAAATATTCAAAACTTCTTCATTCTGTTTTTTTTTTTCCAAAATTGGCAAGAAAGCCAGTTTTGTTATAGGCACATACTTTTACGTGAATAAATGGGCGATGCACTATTTTGATAAGGGGCAGATCCAGGATTTGGTCTTAAGAGGGGCGTAACTTTTTGGTCATTTTTTGGTTTTGCTCAAGCCTTATAAAACGACAATGACTGTGTTTTATTCTTTGTTCTTTAGTTATTGAACATAAAACCAATTCAGAAGGACTTTATGAAATACAACGCATTAACATATCTCTGTATATTATCGTATGTATTGATACGAATTTGGATCCGCTTGTGTTTATTAAGATTGACCTTTACGATAACGGCTACATACCATCAGTTGGGTCGTCCTTCTGGCCACCCTGTGTCAATTGTCCCGATGCTTGTAGAATCACAGGGTTATCTTCCTGGAATAACAACCCAGTAAACACTTGGACTTAACATTTGTAAACAATAGGAAAAATGAAATATTGTCTGAATAATTGTTTGTAGGATTTCTCTCTGAACACTTTTGCTAATTTATTGTAAAATCCATATTGTTATAACAAACAGAACGTCGAACATTTTAATGTCTAAGTCTGAGTTTCAGTCTTATACTGTCTATGTATAAGGCCCCGGAATCAGTAATGTATCCTTTTACTTAACTATGGTCCCCTCTTTCATTCGTTTGGGCGTAGTTTGATTATTAATCAATATATTTATCACCATAACTGTTTGTTTATATACATTTAATGAAATTTAAATATTTGAATATGCACTTTATAACATCATGTGCTCATGCAAAACCATGTCTTTTGTTATTTTGTTATTATGTACATTATGTTGCTATAAAACATGTTTTGTTTTTATGCAATAAACTATTTGTATTGTATTGTATTAAGCTTATGTCGTGTGTTTTTTGTTGTTGTTTTTTAAACACATTTATTAATCTAGTTTGCTCTGTACGGGACTGAGTGGGAAGGTCACGTGACTTTCCTTGCACCACTCTAAGTTAATGCTTTTTATATAATATGACTTATACTTTTATCCATTGAATTGTAATATTCATTGGTTTAAACTTATATAAGTTTTGTATGTCATCTTATCTTGCCTATAGTAATTTTTTTAATCTTTAATATGGAGCACTTTGGTATAGAAATCGACAGGACAATTTATTCGTCATCTTAAGCCGATAAAACTCGTCAAAATCTCGTTTTTTATCGTTTTAAGAAGACTCGTATAATAAATTCAATAAAAAATGATCACTCATGTTAGATCCTTTATCAATAGCAATGGTTTACCTCTAGTCTTATAATTGGTACTTGGTTTGGTCCCCTGGTTACTGGTTCGCCTGGGTAAGGTGGCATCAATGGTGGACGATTTAAACCTGAACTATCAGCTACAATACAGGAAATAATATAAACATGTATATTTTAGCGCCGCTGTACGATTTACAACCTCTTAATTCTTTAAGTGACGTCATTTCCATAAAACGTCACATGTGACGTCATCATGAACTGACAGTAAGCAATATTTGTCACATATGGCAATGTGAAAACAAAGTGACCGTATGTAGTGAACATTGTTTCCTCCTTGCAAATAGTGGCATCACATCTTGCGTTTTCTGAAAATGACGTCACTTACAGAAGAGGTTGTAAATCCCATAGCAGCGTTCATTTAATCTTCATTTTCGTATATATACATACATTTGATAATAACTGTTACGCGAGTTATAAGAGACTATAAATTACATGTATACAAGTGTAAAATTTATTCTTCGGATTTTAGACGATTTTCGAAGATTCTGGTTTTTTTACCAGCCCGCCTTAACGGTTTTCAAACATAGCAACTCTAGATAGGCTGATTTTTGCATAATTATGTCAAACAACACACTAACAAGTAATAGTCCAACGATTTCGATGATGATAAACCCGACATAAAAATAACACATCAGCATTTTGCTTTGTTTTTGAATAGAAAATATTATTTTCTTAAAGATGTATCTGGCTCATCTGAACATAATTTTTTTAATGGGCTTCATCCAGTTTTGTTGTTACATAGTCTAAAACATCATAAATAAGAACCATTGCCATGTATAACTGTTTAAAACAATCTTGTTTAATCATATTGGGAACAGACAAAACTCGTAAAAAAACACCCGCTTGTTAAAATCTGGGATTTTATAATTTTATGATAATTCAAAGGTCTTTTTTCGTCAAATACAGAGAATTATATTATTAATGTATTCTGTGATAATGAATATCTATTGAAGTTTCAACTAGATAAAGTATATTTTTCATGTTGATTAGGTAAACAAATGAACAAAAAAGTGAGCATAATATATCTTTAATAGTGTTTCATTAAAACAATTGTATTAGATTTCGAAACTGTTGATGTATTAATACGTGCGTATGAATACAGTAGGGTTTCTTCATGCCTCGCAGTTCCTTTACAGTACACTAGTTTTCCTCCTATTTATACACATATATTTTGTTTCAACGCTCTGATTTTCAGGACTCTCAGTACTTTGATTTCAATAAGACTTACGTGGTGGCAACAATTCGTCTCCTAAGAAGTCACCGTACGGGTTCGTTTGTCGTCTGATTCTGTGTCTAAGTGTCTCCGAATTCACGTCACCGGAAGTTGCGGATTCATCCGATCGGCGTTCCCTATTTAATGACACATCCGGTTCGATTTGATAATGTTGACTCCCGTGTGTGAACGATCCGAACTGCATATGAAATAACGTAACAAAACATAGACATTTTCTAAATAGATCAAACGATCATGTTTATAATACGGAAACAATAATAAAAAGTAACGTTAAGTACTGTATGGAAAGAATGAGTCAAAGCACATAAGTTTACCTCAATCACGTGACTTACGTTCTCCTATCAGGACCTGAACCCCCCCTGGCGGAAATTGCTGGATCCGCGCTTGTCTTACACGGTTTTGGTACGATACAACCCGGGACCTTATTCATAAACAGTATAAGTCTCAGACTCAGACTTTAAATGTTAAAGGTTCTGTTTGCTCTTTGTTATAACATTATAAATTTTGATTAAAAAATGGCTTAAAGTGTACAGATGGACACAACAATTATTTGGACATAAAAAAAATTCTTTAGATTTAATAAAAACAAAGTACTTGTAAATATAGTCTTAAATCTGAGTTTTAGACTTAAAGTGTTTGTGAATAATGCACCAGGGATCCAACCCTCGACCTTTCGCTTTCGGACACTCCGCTAACATTGAGCTATTGATGATGCATATATATAAACGATGAATTATTTCTGGTATGGAAGAAGAAAATATTTAACAAAATCTTGATTTTTACTTACCAGCTGTAGTTTCTGAGTGTCACTGGTTGGACATCTCACGATGATGGATGCACCAAGACTGTCGTCCTGATAAACACCATACGTTTTCTGTGAAAAAAATCAACAACCTAATATGATTTTTAAAGATACCCATGTTAAAACTCGTTTTGTTATAAAACCCGTTTTGTAATAAATATTTCGAAGTGGACAGAAACGTCTTATTTTATCATAGTATAAGTTTTACTTTCCATCTTTGAACACAGGACTTATGTCCCTTTAATTTCGTGAAATTAACAATTTCTCTGCATTTTTAAATTTTATTACAAAACGGGTTGAGCCTAATAAAACGGTCTTACAAAACGAATTCTATAAAATCCTGTCTTTACAGCACGAGTTTTCCCTTTCAGCCTTTTGACAGAAACTATAAGACTATCTTCCTTTAAGTTTTCATGTGATATAAAACAGCGATTTTTTGGGATGACATAAGCGACATAAAAGTTTGATCCACATTCGTTGTAGAACAACAAGGTTTTATTATCAACAACGACAAACTACCTGAACTAACAGTAGTAAACGCCGACATTCAAATAAACTGCAAGTCAGAAATAAGAAACGCATTTCTAGATTGACCAAAATTATACACTTGGTGCCGATAGAATCGACATATTTTGCCGTCTGTACACTGAAGAGCAGACAATGTCGATATATGTTTTCCTGCCGGGTACATACAGTAAAACCTCAATAATAAGACCACCTCAATAATAAGACCACCTCAATAATAAGACCACCTCAATAATAAGACTACCTCAATAATAAGACCACCTCAATAATAAGACCACCTCAATAATAAGACCACCTCAATAATAAGACCACCTCAATAATAAGATCACCTCAATAATAAGACCACCTCAATAATAAGACCACCTCAATAATAAGACCACCTCAATAATAAGACCACCTCAATAATAAGACCACCTTCAAGAGCCCCAAGGGTGGTTTTATTATTGAGGTTTCACTTTACATATCGTCGCATTATTTCCAAAACCACGTCACTCAATTTTTTAAGGTATTGAGTATTTGGTATCGTTGAAACCATCTTTCCACGCTCTTTCTATCTATACTACCTATATTGTTCTGAAAGGCACACAACGTAAATAAAATGTAATTCCATAACCCCATATGTAGCAAAAAGTCGAAAAACAAATTATTGGGTTCTGGGAATAATGCGTCGAGATGTGCGCTATAATATTATTGTTATAAATATCAAGCGGGGAATAAATATGGTGGAATATAAATAATTGCACCTGAATTCCCTCCTTGTGTTTGGTTATACCATTATTTCCATTTATGGTATAAATTGGTATTGTCTGCTCAGAAGGAACGCTGCGAATTAAATTCATTGTTACATTTCCGGTAACCATTTGGAACCGGAAGTTGAATTCGGCGGGAAAGTCTGCTTTCACTGAACGCTTGCTTCTAACAACATCACCGGATAGTTTATGCACCGTAACATATTCTGTAAATACAAAATAAAATATTCCAAGTTTTTCGTAATACACAACATTAATCGGTAAATGAGCTTATACATGTAAGTCCGTCAGAACAGGTTTTATGTTCAAGTACTTAAAAAATCAAAAAAAAACACTGATTTGTTATTTATACACCCTCAGTATTAGACAACCCCAATAAGAACACCAATGTTCAAGGGACCCAAGGGTGGTCGTATTATTGAGGTTAACTGTATCAGGACTCCGGAGGCGGTGATATTGTATCATATTCGAGATAACATGTTTTGAAACGATTTTGTGGTGGTACAGTAAAACTACACTTACAGATCCCTTTAATAATAAGACCACCTCAAAATTAAAAAATACCATATTTTAGGAAAATTTTCACTGGTTTGTTCATACACCCTAAATATTAGACCCCCTCAATAAGAAAACCAATTTTCAAGGGACCCAAGGTTGGTCGTATTATTGAGGGTTTACTGTATCGGGAGACGGTGATATATCATATTCTGAATCTTTTGTGTGGTGGGACTTTCAGGTATTTGGAAGGAGGGAGATACTGGATGTTAGTGATGGATAATCGGACACATTTCATAATCGATTATCGGATCAGTTTGAAAACTCATAATCGATAATCGAGTCGGAAATAATCGAAATATTGAGCTTTTTAGTATAAGTATAATGCTGACAGTTCAATTCATTTATACAAATTTATTTATCTCTTTTTACCTACATTTAACATCAATGGGGTTTTACATTACTCTTATATCATAAGATCATTTTATCATTCAATAAATACTTGACTACTATTGACTAGATGGTGTGTACATGAATTGACTAGATTTAAGATTTGAAAACATATAATATTCTCTTATTGAAATAACACTTCAGTCAAAATGTCCGATTATAATCGAATATTGCAATTCAAAATCGATTGTCGCCGACGTCGGATGTCTAACGACGATTTTTTCAATTATTTTCGATAATCGCGTCATCACTAATGGATGCCCCTACTAGCGTCAATTTAAGTCGGCATTTAGGTCGGCATCTGGGGACTTATTCATAAGCATTATAAGTCTGAAACTCGAACTTAGACTTTAAAATGTTAAATTTTAAACTTACTACATAAACTATGAGATCAACTTACCTATGTCTTCCTCCGTTGTATGTCCATTTGTTAGCGACAAGAACGAAACAATTATATAAAAATACAGCGATAGTAAACTGATTATCCTCATATTTAACTGTCACTCTTCAAACACCAGGTATACTCAGTAGTCTATAGACTATATCTCGAAAGTCATTGTGCATCAAATATTAGGTAACACTTTGAGTCAGACCGCTAAGGACACATATCTTTGATCAAAGAGGGATCAGAAAACAATGTCCTATGATATTCCCCGCCGTGTTAGTCCCACCCCCTTTATCTTTAGATACACATGTACATTTTTATGAACATATTCTTATATTCAGCGCACATAAAACCTCTCAACCGAGGCGCTGGTTAACACCCGCCAGCGATCGAACCGGTACATAACGGGTCAGTGGTGATTTTATACCCTCCGGTCGTATGATGACGCTGTTGATAGCGACAATTCGTGATACTTGGTTGTGATATTGTAAAACATACACCACGCTTATCACTGATAACGTCTACTGATGACATGTGCTGGACTGTTATAGTCATAAATGGTCATGTATTGTTTCTAACAACCAGTTAGCAATGATATTAAAATTTTCTTTATTGTGTTTTGAAAAATTTACAGTAAAACCTAACTTAAAGAATACCTCAATAATAAGACCACACTCACAATTAAGAACACAATTTCTAAGTCCATTTTTCCTACTTTGCTCTTTATCCAACCTCAATATTAAGACCACCTCAATATTAAGTTTTCAAGAGTCCCAGTGGTGGTCGTATTATTGAGGTTTTACTGTTTTACTGTATTTGTTTTATATACAGAAGGTCCGTGTAACATTACAGCAACACATACGAATAAATGTAGGTATATAATATCATGGCAAAATCATTTAATTATTATACATGTACCATCAATACATCGCATGGGCGCAGATTCCTACAGGACGTGTAGGCCGCGGTCTACACTTTTTTTGAAAAATCGAAAACTGACCAAAACTGCAATAAGATATTTAATGTATGTGTTTGATGTTATTGTAAGCATATTCAGCGGAACGAACAATACACCAAATCGTATCTCTGACGATCTAGTTACATTTTTATTGTGGGACCATGCCCCCGTGACTGGGTATACACATCAATTACAGCCGTAAGCTTCGCCCCTGCATCGATCTTGGCAACTTACTAAATCACATACATTTGAGCTCCAATTAAATTTCTACGTATTTTTTTCTATTTATACACGTAAGAACTGAACGGAACAGAACAGAAACGGAATAACGGAACACTATCTATATATTTTATTCTCACAAAAATAGTCGTGTTATTATACAATCATTGTTGATAACAACAGTAAGGAGTCGTAGATTTATTTTCCAATGATCTCATGGTCTCCGTCTCCACTAAAATAGAATTATTCATGTTCATGATTATATTCTGATGGATTGACATTTATAAACTATAGTTATTGGCATAGCAACTGTGTTTATACTTTGATGTTTCCAGCTTCATTTACATCATTCATAAATATCTTACTGTACATCTTTGTGCTGCAATAGTTATAGTTTGTATAGTTATCTGAACAAATAAATGTAATGTTGTATAGACATTTTATCATTAGTAATATAAATGAGAATTACAAATTATTTAGACTTTCTGTTATTGGAAATAAATACTATTCAGAATTTACTGCAATTTGACTGTTAGTTTATGTGTCACCTTTGTGTGTGTTCAAAGAACAGTGATTATTAAGGCCTATAAATGATATGGAGCTGGATTTTTTAGCTGTCTGGAATTGACCAGTGTTTTCCTGGTAGCTGTGTAGTGTATGTGATGTGATTTTACAATACAAATTAAACTTCAGTCTATTAAATTTGTACTATCTCTTTCTAATAGAACATGTGTAAATGTATACTACATCTGGCAACACACTAAGTTTCTCTATTGAATTTTGTGAAAAATTATCAATATTTACACTGTTTTAGGTAATGGTTGTCATAGGAACTTCATTAACTTTTTATGTTGCACTTCTGTATGCTAAGTTTCACTGACTATTGAAGTCTTGCTTAAAATGTTTACTTTGTTTATGTTATCACATACATCTAAGTTCAAGTTATGTAACTTGTAGAAGATCTAGTTAACATTTGATGAAACTTGATTGTCTGAGATGTGCCTATTATGATTATTTTTGAAAATGTATACACTTCAATGCTAGGAAGTACTATGTAATTAACCAAAGGGGATTATAGTTGCATTTTATTGTATTTGCATTAAATGCATTACATTTCACCAAGAAATCTTGTAGAAACCATTTCATACGGCACTCATTGTCCCAAGACCAATCACTTTTGGCACAAACACTCCTGTAACCAATTATGTTTTAATAACCATTACCTCGCAATTGTGTGGTTGAAGCAGTTTCCTAAGAAGACACGTTTTTAACCAAATATCATATCTTTTCCAACACACTCTCATAAACATTTAAGCTTCCTTTGTACAATAGGTTCTGCGCCGATGTTTTTTCTTGTGAGGTATTGATATTGTTGAAGTTATAAAAACAAGAGAGATATATCTGGAGGTAAGGAGAGGTTTCGTCAATGGAAGGATTTTTGGAGGTTAATATATTATATATTATAATTTGATACCCATCTTTCGATGGGTTAAAAAAATAAGTCTATAGACTCATTGATTGTTCCACTGCACGGAAATCTTTAGTAAAAGGCGAAAGATTTAAGCGTGATTGTAGTGAAACCAGAGTTACTTTAATATTGGAAGTTACAAATATATATACATAATTTAAAAAAATTAATCTTAGCTTTTTAAATCCATTTTTTTGCATTTTTTTTGGAAGAAATAGTCAGGAACTATGTTAGTTTTATTGGTGTATTATTTTAAAATTATTGTTATGGAGCAAAGTGACAAATATGTTTAATTATTTGAGTTTATTATTAAAGGGAGGTAATAAACCAAATACATGAATTGAACTGTCTATATAGCAAATTGTGTTAGTTTCTTTTCGAGCACATCGCTAACTATCGAATTGTAAAACATTTCAAGAAACAGTCAAAGTTATATAATGTATGTATTACACACTATGAATAAAATACGCTGTATCAAACACTTCATAACGTTGTCTAGAGCACTATATAAAACCCCTTCCTACGTTTTGGTACGGCGGACCAAACCACACCGTGATTTTTACAGGCGGAACAAAACCATCCTGATATTTTTAGCGAATATGACAAAACGTTCGTCATTGATGTTATGCTTTTATGTATTTGATGTATGATTGCAAGTGATATATGTGAAAGCTCTACTTATGTTTATGTATGTATAATCTCTCAGTTCTACGTATGTTATGTATATTTTTTAACGTTCGACTTATCAGTGTATTTATCAGTCCTTTACTGTTTTAACATGCTATTTATTTAATATTAAAACTGTATTGCTTGTAGACTAGTTTAAACACATCATGTGTCAATATGTGTATGTTTTGCTTATATCTACAGTTACAGCTGTTTTATGCTATGTTTTCTTTATACTATATGTTAGTCGGATGTAAAAGCTCTATATATTGCTAATTGAATCTTGAACAAGTGTAGTAGACTGAGGGAATGCCATAGAACTTTGTACATATAATTGACTCCTGCTTTCTTCAACCACTACTAGTATAATTTGATATCGTATCGTACGTCAAGTATAAATTATGTGAGGTTCTTGTATAATATTATACAATTACATACTGAGTTTTGTTTAAAAACTCGCTTCGTACGGTCTGGTATGTATGCACGGATCTAATATAATATTAGGCAATTACATACTGAGTTTTGTTTAAAACTCGCTTCGTACGGTCTGGTATGTATGCACGGATCTAATATAATATTAGGCAATTACATACTGAGTTTTGTTTAAAACTCGCTTCATACGGTCTGGTATGTATGCACGAATCTTATATAATATAGGACAATTACATACTGAGTTTTGTTTAAAACTCGCTTCGTACGGTCTGGTATGTATGCACGGATCTTATATAATAGAGGACAATTACATACTGAGTTTTGTTTAAAACTCGCTTCGTACGGTCTGGTATGTATGCACGGATCTTATATAATATAGGACAATTACATACTGAGTTTTGTTTAAAACTCGCTTCGTACGGTCTGGTATGTATGCACGGATCTTTTATAATATAGGACAATTACATACTGAGTTTTGTTTAAAACTCGCTTCGTACGGTCTGGTATGTATGCACGAATCTTATATAATATAGGACAATTACATACTGAGTTTTGTTTAAAACTCGCTTCGTACGGTCTGGTATGTATGCACGGATCTTATATAAAAGAGGACAATTACATACTGAGTTTTGTTTAAAACTTGCTTTGTACGGTCTGGTATGTTTACACGGATTTAATATAATATTAGGCAATTACATACTGAGTTTTGTTGAAAACTCATTTGGTGCGGTCTAGTATGTATGCACGGATCTAATTATAGTATATTATTAGATACGTGCTGAATGTTAATATCTAACCGTGACTATGTGAGTCTGACGTCAGATGAAAAGAATCATTATTCTAACCTTAATTCACATATTGGATAATTTGGATCACTACATGGGTTGTCTGCCCACTCAAACTTTGAGTTATCGTTAGTTTCAATTGCAAATCTCGAACAATCATCAGCATGAACATTTGGTTGCCCAGGTAACCAGTCTGTAATAAAATAATCCTTTATAACACAAAGTACTTAAAGCATTGTCATTTTGTATATTTTTCATAATTCATAATTGACCTACAGTAAAACTTCAATAATATTTAAGACCACTGTTGGGACCCGCTTGATAACTGGTCTTCTTATTGAGGCGGTCCTAATATCGAGGTTGAATAAATCGCTAAAAAATTATTATGGACTTGAAAATTGTGTTTTTAATTTTGAGGTGGTTCTATTATTGAGGTGGTCTATAAGTGAGGTTTTACTGTACCTAGAAATGTAGCATCTGTGTCGGTGTCCACCCATTTCCACGTGCCCTCAATATCTTCATCTGTAAGTCCTAGCCACCAATTCCTCTCTGAAATAACACATAGATCATTGGAACAATAAACACCATCATTATCATAGTGATCATTATTGTCATCATCATCAACATGATAGCCATGATCGTCATTTCATTATCATCATCTGTATTGTAGGGGGAGGGGGTCTGAGGCCTGGTTCAAGTGTTAGGTTGGTGGAGGGAGGGGGGCTGAGGTCTGGTTCAAGTGTTAGGATGGTGGAGGGAGGGGGTCTGAGGTCTGGTTCAAGTGTTAGGTTGGTGGAGGGAGGGGGTCTGAGGTCTGGTTCAAGTGTTAGGTTGGTGGAGGGAGGGGGTCTGAGGTCTGGTTCAAGTGTTAGGATGGTGGAGGGAGGGGGTCTGAGGTCTGGTTCAAGTGTTAGGTTGGTGGAGGGAGGGGGTCTGAGGCCTGGTTCAAGTGTTAGGTTGGTGGAGGGTGGGGGTCTGAGGTCTGGTTCAAGTGTTAGGTTGGTGGAGGGAGGGGGTCTGAGGCCTGGTTCAAGTGTTAGGTTGGTGGAGGGAGGGGGTCTGAGGCCTGGTTCAAGTGTTAGGTTGGTGGAGGGAGGGGGTCTGAGGTCTGGTTCAAGTGTTAGGTTGGTGGAGGGAGGGGGTCTGAGGCCTGGTTCAAGTGTTAGGATGGTGGAGGGAGGGGGTCTGAGGTCTGGTTCAAGTGTTAGGTTGGTGGAGGGAGGGGGTCTGATGCCTGGTTCAAGTGTTAGGTTGGTGGAGGGAGGGGGTCTGAGGCCTGGTTCAAGTGTTAGGTTGGTGGAGGGAGGGGGTCTGAGGTCTGGTTCAAGTGTTAGGTTGGTGGAGGGAGGGGGTCTGAGGTCTGGTTCAAGTGTTAGGTTGGTGGAGGGAGGGGGTCTGAGGTCTGGTTCAAGTGTTAGGTTGGTGGAGGGAGGGGGTCTGAGGTCTGGTTCAAGTGTTAGGTTGGTGGAGGGAGGGTCTGAGGCCTGGTTCAAGTGTTAGGTTGGTGGAGGGAGGGGGTCTGAGGCCTGGTTCAAGTGTTAGGTTGGTGGAGGGAGGGGGTCTGAGGTCTGGTTCAAGTGTTAGGTTGGTGGAGGGAGGGGGTCTGAGGTCTGGTTCAAGTGTTAGGTTGGTGGAGGGAGGGGGTCTGAGGTCTGGTTCAAGTGTTAGGTTGGTGGAGGGAGGGGGTCTGAGGCCTGGTTCAAGTGTTAGGTTGGTGGAGGGAGGGGGTGCGAGGTCTGGTTCAAGTGTTAGGTTGGTGGAGGGAGGGTCTGAGGTCTGGTTCAAGTGTTAGGATGGTGGAGGGGGGGTGCGAGGTCTGGTTCAAGTGTTAGGTTGGTGGAGGGAGGGTCTGAGGCCTGGTTCAAGTGTTAGGTTGGTGGAGGGAGGGGGTGCGAGGTCTGGTTCAAGTGTTAGGTTGGTGGAGGTAGGGGGTCTGAGGTCTGGTTCAAGTGTTAGGTTGGTGGAGGGAGGGGGTCTGAGGTCTGGTTCAAGTGTTAGGATGGTGGAGGGAGGGGGTCTGAGGCCTGGTTCAAGTGTTAGGTTGGTGGAGGGAGGGGGTCTGAGGTCTGGTTCAAGTGTTAGGTTGGTTAGGTTGGTGGAGGGAGGGGGTCTGATGTCTGGTTCAAGTGTTAGGTTGGTGGAGGGAGGGGGTGCGAGGTCTGGTTCAAGTGTTAGGTTGGTGGAGGGAGGGGGTCTGAGGCCTGGTTCAAGTGTTAGGTTGGTGGAGGGAGGGGGTCTGAGGCCTGGTTCAAGTGTTAGGATGGTGGAGGGAGGGGGTCTGAGGTCTGGTTCAAGTGTTAGGTTGGTGGAGGGAGGGGGTGCGAGGTCTGGTTCAAGTGTTAGGTTGGTGGAGGGAGGGTCTGAGGCCTGGTTCAAGTGTTAGGTTGGTGGAGGGAGGGGGTCTGAGGCCTGGTTCAAGTGTTAGGTTGGTGGAGGGAGGGGGTCTGAGGTCTGGTTCAAGTGTTAGGTTGGTTAGGTTGGTGGAGGGAGGGGGTCTGAGGCCTGGTTCAAGTGTTAGGTTGGTGGAGGGAGGGGGTCTGAGGCCTGGTTCAAGTGTTAGGATGGTGGAGGGAGGGGGTCTGAGGTCTGGTTCAAGTGTTAGGTTGGTGGAGGGAGGGGGTCTGAGGTCTGGTTCAAGTGTTAGGTTGGTGAAGGGAGGTGGTCTGAGGTCTGGTTCAAGTGTTAGGTTGGTGGAGGGAGGGGGTCTGAGGTCTGGTTCAAGTGTTAGGTTGGTGGAGGGAGGGGGTCTGAGGCATGGTTCAAGTGTTAGGTTGGTGGAGGGAGGGGGTCTGAGGCCTGGTTCAAGTGTTAGGTTGGTGGAGGGAGGGGGTCTGAGGCCTGGTTCAAGTGTTAGGTTGGTGGAGGGAGGGGGTCTGAGGTCTGGTTCAAGTGTTAGGTTGGTGGAGGGAGGGGGTCTGAGGTCTGGTTCAAGTGTTAGGTTGGTGGAGGGAGGGGGTCTGAGGTCTGGTTCAAGTGTTAGGTTGGTGGAGGGAGGGGGTGCGAGGTCTGGTTCAAGTGTTAGGTTGGTGGAGGGAGGGTCTGAGGTCTGGTTCAAGTGTTAGGATGGTGGAGGGGGGGGGGGTGCGAGGTCTGGTTCAAGTGTTAGGTTGGTGGAGGGAGGGGGTCTGAGGCCTGGTTCAAGTGTTAGGTTGGTGGAGGGAGGGGGTCTGAGGTCTGGTTCAAGTGTTAGGTTGGTGGAGGGAGGGGGTCTGAGGTCTGGTTCAAGTGTTAGGTTGGTGGAGGGGGGGTCTGAGGTCTGGTTCAAGTGTTAGGTTGGTGGAGGGAGGGGGTCTGAGGCCTGGTTCAAGTGTTAGGTTGGTTAGGTTGGTGGAGGGGGGTCTGAGGTCTGGTTCAAGTGTTAGGATGGTGGAGGGAGGGGGTCTGAGGCCTGGTTCAAGTGTTAGGTTGGTGGAGGGAGGGGGTCTGAGGTCTGGTTCAAGTGTTAGGTTGGTGGAGGGAGGGGGTCTGAGGTCTGGTTCAAGTGTTAGGTTGGTGGAGGGAGGGGGTCTGAGGTCTGGTTCAAGTGTTAGGTTGGTGGAGGGAGGGGGTCTGAGGTCTGGTTCAAGTGTTAGGTTGGTGGAAGGAGGGGGTGCGAGGTCTGGTTCAAGTGTTAGGTTGGTGGAGGGAGGGTCTGAGGCCTGGTTCAAGTGTTAGGTTGGTGGAGGGAGGGTCTGAGGCCTGGTTCAAGTGTTAGGTTGGTGGAGGGAGGGGGTCTGAGGTCTGGTTCAAGTGTTAGGTTGGTGGAGGGAGGGGGTCTGAGGCCTGGTTCAAGTGTTAGGTTGGTGGAGGGAGGGGGTCTGAGGCCTGGTTCAAGTGTTAGGTTGGTGGAGGGAGGGGGTCTGAGGCCTGGTTCAAGTGTTAGGTTGGTGGAGGGAGGGGGTCTGAGGCCTGGTTCAAGTGTTAGGTTGGTGGAGGGAGGGGGTCTGAGGCCTGGTTCAAGTGTTAGGTTGGTGGAGGGAGGGGGTCTGAGGTCTGGTTCAAGTGTTAGGTTGGTGGAGGGGGGGTCTGAGGCCTGGTTCAAGTGTTAGGTTGGTTAGGTTGATGGATAGAGCGCATGACTCCGGAGTACGAGTACCGCTGAGCGGGGGTTCGACCACTATACATCACAAGCCTTAATATAGTACTCAGTCATCGACAGTGATTTGTATAAAATGTAAGACATTGTTTAACAGTCGATGTAAAATCAATTTTGAACCGAGTGTTATTAGAGAGTGGACCATAATATGGACACAATTATAGTCTTCCGGCACCATCCTTAGTTTATACACAGTACATTTAAAAACGCGCAATATTTTGAAACCGAGTGTTATTAGAGAGTGGACCATAATATGGACACAATTATAGTCTTCCGTCACCATCCTTATTTTATACACAGTACATTTAAAAACGCGCAATATTTGTACCAACCATACTTATTTAAATTTCATTTTACTACGTTTGAAACTAATTTTTTATGAAAATACTTTGTAATGAAATTCAGCATACATGTCGCGTACACATGCAATACTATCGTGTCAAGTTCTTTTCTTGTATCCTTCAACCCAGTCAGTGAAAATTTAGAAACACTGTGTAAAATTCACGCTAATATCATATTCAAAAATAAATACGCTTTTACCAAATATGAAAATTATGGTGGCATATTACTGCCACCAGTTAGCATGATAGCGTTCGCGAATTGTTTCGTGTTAACCACTTAATTATTGCGATAATTATCTAGCTATCAAGTTAATATTCGTGATACATTTTCGGTAAGATAAATATCATACAACTAGAAACAGGCTTGAAAGTGGCCAGAACTGTCACCTCTTACTTTTTATGATGTATTACACTAGATTTAAGTGGTAACACGAATCTTATCTGGTTGACCACTTATTATGTTACTTAATGACTCAAATTCGCAGTAATAGAAAATAGCTCACCTTTAAAATTTGTCCTTAATTGGTCTTTTATGAATTCGTTTTCTGTGCTGTCCTCAACATGTATGAGATGGCTATTGTGCCTCTGCTTACAGTAACTCTGTCGTGAAAGTATAATAATCAGACTACAGTCAAACCTGTGTTAAAGACCACCTGCGAACAAAGACCACTATAACAAAACCTGTCTGCAAAGACTACCAATTTTATCACACATCAGACCATTTTCAATGATATTTAATCTGTTAATAGAGACCACCTGTAAACAAAGACCACATTTTGCTGTTCCCATGGGTGGTCTTTACAGACAGGTTTGACTGTATATAACAAAAAGTGTTCATTTATTATACTGTCACTCTTATTTAAAGGACCAGCCGTTTCTGACTGTTCTGTGACACTTTTCTGAGTACATTTACTTCCCAATCCACCAGTCAGGTAGGCAAAACGGTAATCATTATTTAAGAAGCTGGTGGCTCACCAATCGGCATTGTCGGAATGGACCCCTACCGGGATTCGGACTTTAGACCTCTCACTCAAAAGGTGGATGTCTTAATCACTAGGCTTAGGGAGGCGATACAAATTTTGTATCTAAAATAGATTATATAACATCTATTAAATTTCCTCTTAAAAAAAGTTTTCAGATTAAAATAAAAAAATATACGGACCACAGTGAGTATGTTGGAGACAAATTGATAACAAAGTGACATTCAGTTGAGGTATGGTTGATGTAGTCAATGATGTCGAGGATTGAACAATGTGTGAGTTATGTTTCTATATCTTATACCACAGCAGATGTGAATGGCATTCCTTCGTGTCCAAAGTAATAGCAGGATCCCTTAAACGCCAGCCAACCATCGTAACATGCAGTTATAGCAGTCGACGCATCAGCTACAAGTAAAGATGAGGTTCATATAATTACACACGAGCCATGTATCCGAGTATTCACAACATTAATAAAACAAATTTGATTAATATTTTCGTTTCATCATCTGACAAGTTTTGTGGCGTGACTTCCACGTACGGACGTTTCTCCCGAGATC
This sequence comes from Mactromeris polynyma, assembly GCA_032209605.1. NCBI lineage: Eukaryota > Metazoa > Mollusca > Bivalvia > Venerida > Mactridae > Mactromeris > Mactromeris polynyma. Next base: position 715,118 of record JASFXZ010000046.1, read on the forward strand.
TATAAAAATAATCAAGAAGATGTGTCCTTTCCTCGTTTAATGTAACTTACGCAACCTAACACATGTAAAGTCAATATTAAGAATCTAAGAATACAAGAAATACATGCATGAATAAATATGAGAAATCAATACAGAAAACATTAGTTAAAGAATACAGAATAGTACATATGAGAAATAAACTACAGAAAACATTAGTTAAAGAAGTTATTTCCTACAACATAACACCATTTAAATAGTTTACAACAGACAGTTTCTGAAACAATTATCGCTTTACATCAATCACAAAATACATCACGAATACAATATCAATACCTGCACACATAATTCCAGAGAATAATTGTAAAATTAGAATAAAACTTTCGCGTTCAACAACTTCGGGGTTCGTTTTTCTGCATGTTACCCAAAGTACAAAAATCTATCGAAACTACTGATTTTAACCTAAAGAATAAATTACCGAAAAGTGCATCTGCTTTAAGCTAAGAGAAATATAACTTATATATAAAAAACCTAACTTACTTCAAATTCTAACAAAATTATGCAAATAAATAACATAAAATTCTTACCTATAAAAATAATCAAGAAGATGTGTCCTTTCCTCGTTTAATGTAACTTACGCAACCTAACACATGTAAAGTCAATATTAAGAATGAATTTACCGAGGAAAGACACATTTTTTACCTAAGCGCCAAAAAGGGACTAGACAAATGAAATTCTCTGTTACAAAATTTTATCAAGAATTGTAGCCAATGAAATTTTGAGCGACTTCCGTCCAAATATGAGACGCTGAAGGCTTTGCCGAAAAAAGGTGCTAAAAGGGCTTTTGTTCGAAACTATCCGAAATATGGTATAAGCCAGACATTTGTTTACATAGTAATTACAAACAATCAACAGTTTATACAAATGGCGATTCGTTATCAAAGGAAGCGATTAATAGTCATTATTTAATTATGACGGACCTGGCTTCCTACGTATGGACAAAGAGATGCTATTGAAACAAAATATTTATGATAATTCTGAAAAAACGTTAATAATAAAAATGTATCCATTTTACTGCATAAAACCTTCCCCTCCTCTATTTTTACTTTATTCCAATAAAGTGTAGGAACTGAACAATATAGAGTATACAGAAATATTATAACGAAAAAACAATATCAAATATACCTAAATTATATTACAAACACAATATAGGCATGCAGACATATTATACATACAAAAACCGTTCAGAAACATTTCAACATCATCGGATGTCGCTGTCCCAAATAAAGACTTTGATAGTGTGCCAATAAATGGCAGTAAGGCCCTACGTGAACGACTTTTCACAATATTTCTCCCCGGAATTAAACGAATTATGGAATATATAGTATTGTTAATTATTATTTTAGTTTCTGGTCTAACCTGATTGATCTCAAGTAACACTTCATTTACAACATTGCATGTGTTTGGACGTTTACTACACCCTGTGAGATCTACAATATTCATGCTCTCTGTGAGCTCAACACCATAGTTCAATCGCTGCAGCTCAGACGGACAACTACCAGATACCACTTAGCAACCCAGAACCATGAACACCAGAAACATTAACAGCTTACTCCAGCCAACTAAAAATAGAGATAATGGCTGTTATCTACCCACGAATACAAAAAATAGGCGTCCCCAACATTATATTCTACAGAAAAGACTGCGATTAAAAAAGGAAAAAACACATTTACACATTGAATTATTACACTTACACACTCACTCACACCAACCGCAAGCCTTACTCTGATTAGGGATAACTTATGATCTATTATTTTGAAATCAAGTAACAAAATGAGTTAACATGGAATATACCATTATAATTCTGGAATATTCATATATATACATCAAAAAGATTTAATCCTCGTGCCACATAAAACCAGCAAAGTAAAAACAACAAGCGAATTGACGGAAGTAGAGAGTATTAATTTAATGTTACATTCACAGAATGTTACATTTCCATTAGATTTATGAAGTTTGCTGTTCATTTTCTGTCCTTTATGAATATACATGTGCTGTTGAAAAAACAACACATGTCCTTATCTAACAAATTAATAGAAATCTGTTGTTCTATAAAAGATGTACATTTTACTGATCTTTTCCACATTTTTGTCAATCAGTTTTAAACGTGCAGTTTTTTTTCATTCAGTCATATCCTCAAAGTATTCTCCATGGTTAGAAATGCAAACTTTTAGTCTAAGGATCCATTTTCTTTAAGCGTCAAAGTAGGACGACTTATATTACTCGCGGCATTTTCAACAGACTGTGGCACACAATGAAATATCCTTTTCCAACTACGAACCGTCTCATAAGTCACCTTACCACACCCATAAACACGAGTAATTTAGGCAAAAATCTCAGAACAACCCAACTTACAGCCAACTTTTATGTATGACCGATTTTTTTTCAGTATTGGCTATTCTTTGTCTAACCATTCTTTGCAACAGTGGTCCACTACTGCCTAAATTGAAATGACAAAAACTCTACAAACCGGTTATGCATTGGATACATATATACACCATTGTTTAGATACTGGACAGAGGTATTCATTTGTATAAACATCGACGTAAAATGCCTCATGGAAATTGCTTGTTTTCACAATACACAATACATTTCGAACATCTCTCGTATATTACTTACAAAAGTCATTTTGAATTTCAATATACGGTATAAAAATCAATTCAACAAACTTACCACCTGAAGTAGAATAGAGACCATGTCCCCAACAAGAAACTGCAAGAAACAACAATACCGACGGTACCATGGTACAAGAAATTGCGAAATAATCGTTTTATAAACTGGGATTTTATCAAAGGAGTGACAATGTTCAGATAAGACAAACATTATGACGAGCAGTTTATAAACCGTCCTTATCTCTGCATTGTATCATGAATTTGTTTTTGTCACGTATGTGTTAGATCAGAGTGCATGTACTCTATATTTGGGAAACAGTTAGGCTTAATCGATGCTATTAGAAGAAAAAATTAGTTTCGATGGACATTCACGATATTTACAAATATATATTTATAAAGAAATAAAACAAAATTAATCAAAACTATTTCACTTATTCATTATAGGTTGCATCCATTTGCCCGCTCTATCCCCAGATCTTAATCCGATAGGGCACGTCTGGAACATGCTTCATGTAGCCATATCAGCCTGACCTGTTTAGCCAACAGCGACCAGGCAACTCAGACAAGCACTACTAGAGGAAAGGGCTCGAATCCCACACAGCAGCATATCCGAGGGTTAAATGGCAGCATGAGGAGGCGATGCCAAGCGGTTATCATACACGTTACTAAACCTACGAGTAACGTAGCCCCCTCCCACAAAAAAAAGTTTTTAATAGATTCATATTGAATTACCGCGAGCTATCTTCTTTTCTGAATTGCCTTCTTAGGCTACTTGGAGAATGCGCACAATTTGACTTAAAGGTGGGACTATGTTATTATTTTGTTGTTCACTAACGACATATTTTTGCAATGTTCAATAGGCGGATTTGGGGGGGGGGGGGGTATGTGCCAGCGTGCGATATGGCGAGTTTATTTAAAGGTCGATATAAAAGAGAGAGAATACGTTGCTACAGGGAACGCCACATACATAAGACAGTGCCTCCCCACGCAGACCTCCGGGAAAACAACAATTCATAAAACATAAGGCACTTGAGGAGGTTAAAGGGTACATAGGTCAAGGAACAGAGGCAAAGGAATGACCTGGCAGACCATAAGGAATAACTAGGAGAATCAAAGTGGACAGTGAAGGAGGGGGGGGGGATTAATGGATGGAAAAGATCACAGGACAAGTCAAGACAGCTGGCAACAATAGGCCGACACTTGGCCGGAAATAAACTGAACACTATATAAAGTGACAGAATTGCACAGGGGAATGGAAAATACAAAACACATTCAAAACACAAAGTTGATGTGTTTTTCTTGAGAGTCAGGGAGAAAGCGTCGTTGCCTTCTGGGGGGGGGGGGGTCTACACAGAACCCATGAACAAGGGACAACCGCCGCTTGTGACTTCATCTATAATGTACCCCCCTCCCCCTAATCAATATATTGTACCCACCCCTGATTTAAGAATGAAAATCCTGACAGCGAATGCACATCCTTGTTAAAGTGAATAGTAGTCATCCAACACTTTTGATCGTTTACCTTGTTAATAAGGTAAGCTTGTAAACACCACCAGTTACGGTGTCTGAGCATGGCTATATATCAACTCATTCAGTTCATTAACATTTTATGCAATGTGTTTTGTTTACCAAGTTAAACACACGCTCGTTTACCTTGTGTGTTGCGAAGTGTTTTCGTATATTAAATCAACTTGCATTGCATATTAGTAGGGAATTGCGTTTTATATAACAATGCCTAGTTATATTCTTGTTGATGTGAAAACAAGGAAAGTTTTGTTGATATGTTCAGCAATTGCAGTCCTGGTTTTTGTGATTGGAATTCTAATTGGATATTTTTCTGCTAAAGGATCAAACAAATCGACACCGGCAACTCCTAGCTATAATTTAGCGGATGCCATCCGGTCAGAATGTAGCAGACCGGCTGATCAATCACCGACATGGAACTTGTACTTCGATCGCTACTTGGAACGCCATACACAGAAGCATATGTGTGTAAACAGTCCGGAACAGTGCTGGGATTTTGATCTACCTCGACATTACATCTCCTATCATCTGAACGATAAATCTATCAAAATTGATGGGAAATTGGACGACGAAGCTTGGAATGAGGTAAGCTAGATTGGTACATCTTCATTTCATAAAACATTTGATTTCAGCGAACAAGATATTAGCGTAATGGACTTCTAGTACTGATTTAACAGTACGATGATTCCTGAGTCGGATACATGGTTATGTTCTTCCGTGACAATGGCTACGGTCATTTCCTCCACATTGTCAGTTGCAGGGTTCTAGAAATTTATTTCAAAGACACGTGTCCCGGACTAATGGAAATGTAAAATTTGACTTGTCCGACTAAGGAAGCTAATTGTCCGAGAATTATATACTCGGTCAATTTAGTAAATAAACATACACAATGATAGCTAAATAATCTAAATTTGATAATCACATGAATAGGATTCTAAGGTTTGACTTACAACTGAACAATTGCTGATGTTAGTTAGCTTAAAAACAGACTTGTCCGGGACTTACTTCAATTCAACTGTTGGTAGCCCGATTCAGCATTAGACTAGTCCGGGACGTCTGGCTAGTGGATTTCTAGAGCAAGTTATTACTGATTGATAATTGATTCTAGGAAAACTTATTAGGTCAACTGGCCGCCTTGTTCGACTAAACAATTGTTGAAAAACGTCGTAACATCCGATGAAAAAAACAACAAAAATCAATACGATGAAATGTTTTTGGGCACAAACACTTTGGTCTCGTAGTGTATATAATTACAAAACAAAGTTTACGCATCAGTAAGATATAAGGTGATGTTATTTAATAAATTCCCTATCACGAATAACATCGAAACAAAGTTACAAGTCGAGCAAACAACACATTTATAGCTTTTAATTGTATCTAGGATTGTATAGATATCTTGCAAGTGACGTAGATAATGTGTATATCCGCTTACAGTTCAACAACGTCCTACAGTTCTGCAACTTGGACATTTCTAATGTTGAAAAAATAGAAGATTTATTTCTGTTTTCTTTCCGGATTTCGTCTGGTGTACTGTTTGTTTGTTTCATCGGGTTTCACGCCGTTTCTCAACGATATTTCAGTTATATACGGCGGCCGGTTCACCTAACCAGTTTTTCCTGGACTGAATTCTAACCAGTACTAACTTACCCTTCCACAAGGAGCCGGCAACTTCTCCACATGTGGAGGAAAATCGACATTTTTGTCAAATTTTCATGGAAGGGTATGACCTGCCGCGACCGGGAATAGAACCCGGATCACCGGGTTACAAGTCCAGCGCACTTACCACTGGACCACGGTCGCGGTTTCGTATGGTGTACTAAAGAGTCAAACAACATGTGACTAACGAACGTTCTATCTGTATACTGTAAGGGTAACCAAGCGTATGAAATGCAATGAATCCCGTTTCAACAATGTACTTTTACACATAATATAAACTAGGCTCTAAGTCCCTTACTTATACTACGTTTAGTTTTGGTAGGACATAGCCATAAGTGAATTTAGATAGCCTCATCACGCTGAAGTCCATTATCAGTTATGAAGTATAACATATTTGCTAGAATGTTATTGTTGTATTTTGTTTGTAATTGTGTAAGTGTGTCTGTATATACTGTCTACCTGTTTACAATGTTTACTATGACAAGGAAACAAAAATAAACTTGTATAAAAAATAACCACGCCGACTGTTTTACGAATGTAATAAATTGTCACTGACAATAAAATATGTACACTCAAACACATTTCTAATTGGTCATCCCACATTTCTGCATTTTATAATTTTGATAAAAATCTTTACTGGTCGACTTTTTTGTACAAGCAAGTGTGCATTTTGGATTTCAAAGCACTATGGCATGGGTATGTATGAAGTAAAACAAAGTTAGTTTATTTAAATTTCTCTGTATTTACTTTGAAAAGTATGATACTTATAAAAAGTAACCAATTAGAAAAGCAGTTGAGTGTAATACAGTGTGTGTATTAGGGTGATAGTTTCCATAGTGGTTGAAACTAGCATTTGTCAAACCTGCATTAAGTTATGGACGGGGACCTATTTTCAAATTTTCATTATAACCATCGTATAATATATAAAATGTATATCAACCAACATTTAACGTAAATAATTCAACATCTTAAGAAAATTTACATTTAGACGAAGTAACATGATATCAGCATGTATGATTTCTGATGTGTTTTTTGATGTTTATATAAATAAGCTCAAATACATCATTTTTGCAAACTTTGATTGAAGTACACATACTTACTTGCAAAGCTAGGTATGCAGATAGGAATCAGTGAATCTTTCGTTAAAATTTATTTCGTGGCTCGAATCAAACACTTTTCGCAGATTCATTCAAGCAAGCGGAAAATTAGCTAAGTTGGTAGATATATATAAATATCAACCAACATTAATGTGAATAATTCAATATCTCAATTAGAAAATTTACAATTAGACGAAGTAACTGCATGCATGCTTTCTGATGTGTTTTTGATGTGATATAAATAAGTTAAAAAATACATTGTTTTGCTAACTTTGGTTGAAGTAGACGGCATAAGTCTTTGCAACAATAGATGCGGAGAGAGGAATCGGTGAATCTTTCGTTTATTTCTTAGATCGATCCAAATACTGTTTGACACAATGTCAGAGGTTTATTAAAACAATCGGTAAATTAGCTAAGTTGGGAGGGTAAGCCTTAAAACAACCATATTGGGTTATCTATGACGTGGTTAATGAAATGTTTCACTTATAATTAACCAGTATTTTTTACTGACAGTTCCAAGGCTGTAATTCGCTATATGATTGTTGTTTCTGTTTGTGTTATGAATGTTTTATGTTTCCCTTTCCCCTGTGCAATTCTGTCACTATATACAGTGTTCAGAGTGTTTCCTGCCCAATTTTGGCCTATTGTGGCCAGTTGTCTTGAATTGTCATGTGAGCTTTTCCATCCATTAATTCCCCCCTCCCTCTCCCTTTACTGTCCACTTTGATTCTCCTAATTATTCCTTATGGTCTGTTGGGCCATTCCTTGTGCCTCTGTTCCTTAATATGTGTACCGTTTGACCTCCTTAAGTGCATTATGTTTTGTGGATTGCTATTTTTCCTGAGGTCTGTGTGGGGAGGTATTGTCTTGTGTATATGGCGTTCCCTGTAGTTACGTATTCTCTCTGTTTCAGTAGTTACTATTCAGTAAATGCGTGTAATCATTTTGCAGGTACCTTGGAGTGAACTGTTCGTGGACATGCGCAGTGTGGTATACCCAAAACCATACTTAGAAACAAAGTTTAAGATGCGCTGGGATGATGATCGACTTTATGTCGGGGCTTATATTCAAGAAACTAATTTGTGGGCTACTTACGACAAACATGATTCAGCAATTTGGAAAGAAAATGGATTTGAAATGTTAATGGACGTTGATGGTACAATGTTTAACTACAAACAAATACAAATCAATGTCCTAGGTACAATGATGGACCAAATTCTGTACAAGTCACCATGGGACGTTCCAGGTGTTAATGTAAGATTAAAAGAATGGCACGCAGAACCTATCAAGGCTGTCCACTATGAAGGGACACTTAACACGCCGGGTGATGACGATAAGTTCTGGTCTGCGGAAATGTCGTTTTCATTCGCAAATTTGTCAGCAAGCTCCACGCGGGTGAATAGCACGCCATATGAAAACGAAGTTTGGTTTATACAATTTGGCCGATCAGAACAGAAATTAGTTGTGGAAAACGACAAATACGAAAAAGCACCGAAGTCGACTACAGACTGGTGGTCATGGCAACCATGTGACGCCATCAATTTACATCTTCAGGACCGATGGGGTCTTGTTCAGTTCAAGAAAAATCTGAATGATAAAAAATTCAGATTCAAGAAGTGGCATATATATAAATCTCTGTTCGATATGATGGACGCCATGGAGAAATACAAGGCTATCAACGGTAACTATGTCACAGCAATTGAAGAACTTGATGTTCCGCCATATTTGTTGTCTCGCGCATGCGTAGAAGTGCCGGAAATCAAATTGATTAGTCGAAACGAAACTTTGCCTGACGGAAATACGACTCTTATCACAGATTTCGATGTGACAGTGAAATCTATGTATGTTTCTCATGCTCCAGCACACATTCGGTCAGATAGATATGTGACATTTTCTAATTAATTAATTGCAATTAAAATTGCAAATACAAAGACGATGTGCATGTGACGAGATTGTCATTATTACAATACATACACATAAACAAAAACATAGATGCACTTATCATTCTGTATGCAAACATTCATACTGTGGTACATATATGTATTTAATAACGTACGTTTCTTCCTGGCAATTATAGGTATCGTACACTGAGGTCTGGTCGAAAATATCCGCAAGTGGAGAGTACTTTACGTTTGTCATATTCTTTTCCTAGTTGGTTGCAACGGGCTCTTGTAATATGAATGATTTAAATATTATATTAAGTTTAGTAAAAAGTAGGGATGTCAACGAATGGCAATTTTGGTATTCGAATATTCGGTCAACCTTCCGAACGAATATTCGAACATTCGACCTTCTTATTTAATAGTAATACATTGTACATTTGAAATTTTAAGTTTATCTTAAAGGTCATGCTTATCAATTTTGTGATTTAAACTGATACACGAATACTTTCAGGGCCTACGTGTCATCACCAGAGTGTTATATCTCTTTTGCCTCAAAACATACAACATGACATGCCAATGAACACATGTAGATGTTATTTCCACGCGTAGAATGTCATTCAATGAGATAAAGCCCATCATTGAAACTTAATACACTATCATTCAGCTTAAATATTAAACATGTTTATTTTATCGAATATTCGAATGTCGAATCAGTATCCGTTGACAGTAAAAAGATAATTATGAATACAGTAAAACCCCACTTAAAGACCACCTCAAAATCATGTTCTCTTCATTACACTCTGGTTGAAGAGATTCTGTTTTCTCGAGAGAGGACTGAATTAGAGAGGTTACACTGTGTTTGACATTCACAAACTTGTAATCTAAAATATCACAGCCTCTGTATTCGGCACTTAACTAGTGTACACAAGCCTTTCAACATATCAGTGTAAGGATACGTGCATTTAAATCATTTATTGTATATACATTGAACATGTTAACATGTATACCTGTAAATCATAATTCGAAAGAACATAATATCATCTTTGTTTCTCCAACAAATTGCTACATTGTATTGTCATAAACTGTACCATATTTAGTCACATAAATAATTATCACTATTGATTTGTTATAATGTATGGGTGTCACGATACGCCTGAAGCGTATCACTATATATTGAAATACTTTAGCAACGTATCGCAATACAGTAAGATATAACGTGATGTTATTTAATAAATTCCCTATCACGAATAACATCGAAAAAAAGTTACAAGTCGAACAAACAACACATTTATAGCTTTTAATTGTATCTAGGATTGTTTAAATATCTTGCAAGTGACGTAGATAATGTGTATATCCGCTTACAGTTCAACAACGTCCTATATAGTTCTGCAACTTGGAAATTTCTAATGTTGAAAAAATAGAAGATTTATTTCTGCCTATTTTCCTGATTTCGTCTGATGTACTGTTTGTTTCTTTCATCGGGTTTAACGCCGTTTCTCAACGATATTTCAGTTATATACGGCGGCCGGTTCACCTAACCATTTTTCCTGGACTGATTTCTTAACAGTACTAACTTACCCTTCCACAAGGAGCCGGCAACTTCTCCACATGTGGAGGAAAATCGACATTTTTGTCAAATTTTCATGGAAGGGTATGACCTGCCGCGACCGGGAATCGAACCCGGATCATCGGGTTACAAGTCCAGCGCACTTACCACTGGACCACGGCCGCGGTTTCGTCTGGTGTACTAAGAGTCAAACAACACGTGACTAACGAACGTGCTATCTGTATACTGTAAGGGTAACCAAGCGTATGAAATGCAATGAATCCCGTTTCAACAATGTACTTTTACACATAATATAAACTAGGCTCTAAGTGCCTTACTTATACTACATTTAGTTTCGATAGGACATAGCCATAAGTGAATTTAGATAGCCTCATCACGCTGAAGTCCATTATCAGTTATGAAGTATAACATATTTGCTAGAATGTTATTGTTGTATTTTGTTTGTAATTGTGTAAGTGTGTCTGTATATACTGTCTACCTGTTTGCAATGTTTACTATGACAAGGAAACAAAAATAAACTTGTATAAAAAATAACCACGCCGACTGTTTTACGAATGTAATAAATTGTCACTGACAATAAAATATATACACTCAAACACATTTCTAATTGGTCATCCCACATTTCTGCATTTTATAATTTTGATAAAAATCTTTACTGGTCGACTTTTTTGTACAAGCAAGTGTGCATTTTGGATTTCAAAGCACTATGGCATGGGTATGTATGAAGTAAAACAAAGTTAGTTTATTTAAATTTCTCTGTATTTACTTTGAAAAGTATGATAATTATAAAAAGTGACCAATTAGAAAAGCAGTTGAGTGTAATACAGTGTGTGTATTAGGGTGATAGTTTCCATAGTGGTTGAAACTAGCATTTGTCAAACCTGCATTAAGTTATGCACGGGGACCTATTTTCAAATTTTCATTATAACCATCGTATAATATATAAAATGTATATCAACCAACATTTAACGTAAATAATTCAACATCTTAAGAAAATTTACATTTAGACGAAGTAACATGATATCAGCATGTATGATTTCTGATGTGTTTTTTGATGTTTATATAAATAAGCTCAAATACATCATTTTTGCAAACTTTGATTGAAGTACACATACTTACTTGCAAAGCTAGGTATGCAGATAGGAATCAGTGAATCTTTCGTTAAAATTTATTTCGTGGCTCGAATCAAACACTTTTCGCAGATTCATTCAAGCAAGCGGAAAATTAGCTAAGTTGGTAGATATATATAAATATCAACCAACATTAATGTGAATAATTCAATATCTCAATTAGAAAATTTACAATTAGACGAAGTAACTGCATGCATGCTTTCTGATGTGTTTTTGATGTGATATAAATAAGTTAAAAATACATTGCTTTGCTAACTTTGGTTGAAGTAGACATAAGTCTTTGCAAAAATAGATGCGCAGAGAGGAATCGGTGAATCTTTCGTTTATTTCTTAGATCGACCCAAACACTGTTTGAAACAATGTCAGAGGTTTATTAAAACAATCGGTAAATTAGCTAAGTTGGGAGGGTAAGCCTTAAAACAACCGTATTGGGTTATCTATGACGTGTTTAATGAAATGTTTCACTTATAATTAACCAGTATTTTTTACTGACAGTTCCAAGGCTGTAATTCGCTATATGATTGTTGTTTCTGTTTGTGTTATGATTGTTTTATGTTTCCCTTTCCCCTGTGCAATTCTGTCACTTTATACAGTGTTCAGGGTGTTTCCTGCCCAATTTTGGCCTATTGTGGCCAGTTGTCTTGAATTGTCATGTGAGCTTTTCCATCCATTAATTCCCCCCTCCCTCTCCCTTTACTGTCCACTTTGATTCTCCTAATTATTCCTTATGGTCTGTTGGGCCATTCCTTGTGCCTCTGTTCCTTAATATGTGTACCGTTTGACCTCCTTAAGTGCATTATGTTTTGTGGATTGTTATTTTTCCTGAGGTCTGTGTGGGAAGGTATTGTCTTGTGTATGTGGCGTTCCCCGTAGTTACGTATTCTCTCTGTTTCAGTAGTTACTATTCAGTAAATGCGTGTAATCATTTTGCAGGTACCTTGGAGTGAACTGTTCGTGGACATGCGCAGTGTGGTATACCCAAAACCATACTTAGAAACAAAGTTTAAGATGCGCTGGGATGATGATCGACTTTATGTCGGGGCTTATATTCAAGAAACTAATTTGTGGGCTACTTACGACAAACATGATTCAGCAATTTGGAAAGAAAATGGATTTGAAATGTTAATGGACGTTGATGGTACAATGTTTAACTACAAACAAATACAAATCAATGTCCTAGGTACAATGATGGACCAAATTCTGTACAAGTCACCATGGGACGTTCCAGGTGTTAATGTAAGATTAAAAGAATGGCACGCAGAACCTATCAAGGCTGTCCACTATGAAGGGACACTTAACACGCCGGGTGATGACGATAAGTTCTGGTCTGCGGAAATGTCGTTTTCATTCGCAAATTTGTCAGCAAGCTCCACGCGGGTGAATAGCACGCCATATGAAAACGAAGTTTGGTTTATACAATTTGGCCGATCAGAACAGAAATTAGTTGTGGAAAACGACAAATACGAAAAAGCACCGAAGTCGACTACAGACTGGTGGTCATGGCAACCATGTGACGCCATCAATTTACATCTTCAGGACCGATGGGGTCTTGTTCAGTTCAAGAAAAATCTGAATGATAAAAAATTCAGATTCAAGAAGTGGCATATATATAAATCTCTGTTCGATATGATGGACGCCATGGAGAAATACAAGGCTATCAACGGTAACTATGTCACAGCAATTGAAGAACTTGATGTTCCGCCATATTTGTTGTCTCGCGCATGCGTAGAAGTGCCGGAAATCAAATTGATTAGTCGAAACGAAACTTTGCCTGACGGAAATACGACTCTTATCACAGATTTCGATGTGACAGTGAAATCTATGTATGTTTCTCATGCTCCAGCACACATTCGGTCAGATAGATATGTGACATTTTCTAATTAATTAATTGCAATTAAAATTGCAAATACAAAGACGATGTGCATGTGACGAGATTGTCATTATTACAATACATACACATAAACAAAAACATAGATGCACTTATCATTCTGTATGCAAACATTCATACTGTGGTACATATATGTATTTAATAACGTACGTTTCTTCCTGGCAATTATAGGTATCGTACACTGAGGTCTGGTCGAAAATATCCGCAAGTGGAGAGTACTTTACGTTTGTCATATTCTTTTCCTAGTTGGTTGCAACGGGCTCTTGTAATATGAATGATTTAAATATTATATTAAGTTTAGTAAAAAGTAGGGATGTCAACGAATGGCAATTTTGGTATTCGAATATTCGGTCAACCTTCCGAACGAATATTCGAACATTCGACCTTCTTATTTAATAGTAATACATTGTACATTTGAAATTTTAAGTTTATCTTAAAGGTCATGCTTATCAATTTTGTGATTTAAACTGATACACGAATACTTTCAGGGCCTAAGTGTCATCACCAGAGTGTTATATCTCTTTTGCCTCAAAACATACAACATGACATGCCAATGAACACATGTAGATGTTATTTCCACGCGTAGAATGTCATTCAATGAGATAAAGCCCATCATTGAAACTTAATACACTATCATTCAGCTTAAATATTAAACATGTTTATTTTATCGAATATTCGAATGTCGAATCAGTATCCGTTGACAGTAAAAAGATAATTATGAATACAGTAAAACCCCACTTAAAGACCACCTCAAAATCATGTTCTCTTCATTACACTCTGGTTGAAGAGATTCTGTTTTCTCGAGAGAGAGGACTGAATTAGAGAGGTTACACTGTGTTTGACATTCACAAACTTGTAATCTAAAATATCACAGCCTCTGTATTCGGCACTTAACTAGTGTACACAAGCCTTTCAACATATCAGTGTAAGGATACGTGCATTTAAATCACTTATTGTATATACATTGAACATGTTAACATGTATACCTGTAAATCATAATTCGAAAGAACATATTAATATCATCTTTGTTTCTCCAACAAATTGCTACATTGTATTGTCATAAACTGTACCATATTTAGTCACATAAATAATTATCACTATTGATTTGTTATAATGTATGGGTGTCACGATACGCCTGAAGCGTATCACTATATATTGAAATACTTTAGCAACGTATCGCAATACAGTAAGATATAACGTGATGTTATTTAATAAATTCCCTATCACGAATAACATCGAAAAAAAGTTACAAGTCGAACAAACAACACATTTATAGCTTTTAATTGTATCTAGGATTGTATAAATATCTTGCAAGTGACGTAGATAATGTGCATATCCGCTGTTCAACAACGTCCTATATAGTTCTGCAACTTGGAAATTTCTAATGTTGAAAAAATAGAAGATTTATTTCTGCCTATTTTCCGGATTTCGTCTGATGTACTGTTTGTTTCTTTCATCGGGTTTAACGCCGTTTCTCAACGATATTTCAGTTATATACGGCGGCCGGTTCACCTAACCATTTTTCCTGGACTGATTTCTTAACAGTACTAACTTACCCTTCCACAAGGAGCCGGCAACTTCTCCACATGTGGAGGAAAATCGACATTTTTGTCAAATTTTCATGGAAGGGTATGACCTGCCGCGACCGGGAATCGAACCCGGATCATCGGGTTACAATTCCAGCGCACTTACCACTGGACCACGGCCGCGGTTTCATCTGGTGTACTAAGAGTCAAACAACACGTGACTAACGAACGTGCTATCTGTATACTGTAAGGGTAACCAAGCGTATGAAATGCAATGAATCCCGTTTCAACAATGTACTTTTACACATAATATAAACTAGGCTCTAAGTGCCTTACTTATACTACATTTAGTTTCGATAGGACATAGCCATAAGTGAATTTAGATATAGCCTCATCACGCTGAAGCCTCATCACGCTGAAGTCCATTAACAGTTATGAAGTATAACATATTTGCTAGAATGTTATTGTTGTATTTTGTTTGTAATTGTGTATGTGTGTCTGTATATACAGCTGTATACCTGTTTATAATGTTTACTATGTATGCCATAGTCCCATGGGTCTATGACCTGCTCGACAAGGAAACAAAAAATAAACTTGTCAAACTTGTATAAAAAATAACCACGCCGACTGTTTGACAATAAAATATGTACACTCAAACACATTTCTAATTGGTCATCCCACATTTCTGCATTTTATAATTTTGATAAAAATCTTTACTGGTCGACTTTTTTGTACAAGCAAGTGTGCATTTTGGATTTCAAAGCACTATGCCATGGGTATGTATGAAGTAAAACAAAGTTAGTTAATTTAAATTTCTCTGTATTTACTTTGAAAAGTATGATAATTATAAAAAGTGACCAATTAGAAAAGCAGCTGAGTGTAATACAGTGTGTGTATTAGGGTGATAGTTTCCATAGTGGTTGAAACTAGCATTTGTCAAACCTGCATTAAGTTATGGACGGGGACCTATTTTCAAATTTTCATTATAACCATCGTATAATATATAAAATGTATATCAACCAACATTTAACGTAAATAATTCAACATCTTAAGAAAATTTACATTTAGACGAAGTAACATGATATCAGCATGTATGATTTCTGATGTGTTTTTTGATGTTTATATAAATAAGCTCAAATACATCATTTTTGCAAACTTTGATTGAAGTACACATACTTACTTGCAAAGCTATGTATGCAGATAGGAATCAGTGAATCTTTCGTTAAAATTTATTTCGTGGCTCGTATCAAACACTTTTCGCAGATTCATTCAAGCAAGCGGAAAATTAGCTAAGTTGGTAGATATATATAAATATCAACCAACATTAATGTGAATAATTCAATATCTCAATTAGAAAATTTACAATTAGACGAAGTAACTGCATGCATGCTTTCTGATGTGTTTTTGATGTGATATAAATAAGTTAAAAATACATTGTTTTGCTAACTTTGGTTGAAGTAGACGGCATAAGTCTTTGCAACAATAGATGCGGAGAGAGGAATCGGTGAACCTTTCGTTTATTTCTTAGATCGATCCAAACACTGTTTGACACAATGTCAGAGGTTTATTAAAACAATCGGTAAATTAACTCAGTTGGGAGGGTAAGCCTTAAAACAACCGTATTGGGTTATCTATGACGTGATTAATGAAATGTTTCACTTATAATTAACCAGTATTTTTTACTGACAGTTCCAAGGCTGTAATTCGCTATATGATTGTTGTTTCTGTTTGTGTTATGCATGTTTTATGTTTCCCTTTCCCCTGTGCAATTCTGTCACTTTATACAGTGTTCAGAGTGTTTCCTGCCCAATTTTGGCCTATTGTGGCCAGTTGTCTTGAATTGTCATGTGAGCTTTTCCATCCATTAATTCCCCCCTCCCTCTCCCTTTACTGTCCACTTTGATTCTCCTAATTATTCCTTATGGTCTGTTGGGCCATTCCTTGTGCCTCTGTTCCTTAATATGTGTACCGTTTGACCTCCTTAAGTGCATTATGTTTTGTGGATTGCTATTTTTCCTGAGGTCTGTGTGGGGAGGTATTGTCTTGTGTATGTGGCGTTCCCTGTAGTTACGTATTCTCTCTGTTTCAGTAGTTACTATTCAGTAAATGCGTGTAATCATTTTGCAGGTACCTTGGAGTGAACTGTTCGTGGACATGCGCAGTGTGGTATACCCAAAACCGTACTTAGAAACAAAGTTTAAGATGCGCTGGGATGATGATCGACTTTATGTCGGGGCTTATATTCAAGAAACTAATTTGTGGGCTACTTACGACAAACATGATTCAGCAATCTGGAAAGAAAATGGATTTGAAATGTTAATGGACGTTGATGGTACAATGTTTAACTACAAACAAATACAAATCAATGTCCTAGGTACAATGATGGACCAAATTCTGTACAAGTCACCATGGAACGTTCCAGGTGTTAATGTAAATTTAAAAGAATGGCACGCAGAACCTATCAAGGCTGTCCACTATGAAGGGACACTTAACACGCCGGGTGATGACGATAAGTTCTGGTCTGCGGAAATGTCGTTTTCATTCGCAAATTTGTCAGCAAGCTCCACGCGGGTGAATAGCACGCCATATGAAAACGAAGTTTGGTTTATACAATTCGGCCGATCAGAACAGAAATTAGTTGTGGAAAACGACAAATACGAAAAAGCACCGAAGTCGACTACAGACTGGTGGTCATGGCAACCATGTGACGCCATCAATTTACATCTTCAGGACCGATGGGGTCTTGTTCAGTTCAAGAAAAATCTGAATGATCAAAATTTCAGATTCAAGAAGTGGCATATATATAAATCTCTGTTCGATATGATGGACGCCATGGAGAAATACAATGCTATCAACGGTAAATATGTCACAGCAATTGAAGAACTTGATGTTCCGCCATATTTGTTGTCTCGCGCATGCGTAGAAGTGCCGGAAATCAAATTGATTAGTCGAAACGAAACTTTGCCTGACGGAAATACGACTCTTATCACAGATTTCGATGTGACAGTGAAATCTATGTTTGTTTCTCATGCTCCAGCACACATTCGTTCAGATAGATATGTGACATTTTCTAATTAATTAATTGCAATTAAAATTGCAATACAAAGACGATGTGCATGTGACGAGATCGTCATTATTACAATACATACACATAAACAAAAACATAGATGCACTTATCATTATGTATGCAAACATTCATACTGTGGTACATACATGTATTCAATAACGTACGTTTCTTCCTGTCAATTATAGGTATCGTACACTGAGGTCTGGTCGAAAATATCCGCAAGTGGAGAGTACTTTACTGTTGTCATATTCTTCTTCTAGTTGGTTGCAACAGGCTCTTGTAATTTGAATGATTTAAATATTATATTAAGTTTAGTAAAAAGTAGGGATGACAACGAATGGCAATTTTGGTATTCGAATATTCGGTCAACCTTCCGAACGAATATTCGAACATTCGACCTTCTTATTTAATAGTAATACATTGTACATTTGAAATTTTAAGTTTATCTTAAAGGTTATGCTTATCAATTTTGTGATTTAAACTGATACACGAATACTTTCAGGGCCTACGTGTCATCACCAGAGTGTTATATCTCTTTTGTCTCAAAATATACAACATGACATGCCAATGAACACATGTAAATGTTATTTTCACGCGTAGAATGTCATTCAATGCAATAATGACCATCATTGAAACTTAATACACGTGCATTCAGCTTAAATATTAAATATGTTTATTTTATCGAATATTCGAATGTCGAATCAGTATCCGAACATTCGTTGACATCCCTAGTAAAAAGATAATTATGAATACAGTAAAACCCCACTTAAAGACCACCTCAAAATCATGTTCTCTTCATTACACTCTGGTTGAAGAGATGCTGTTTTTTCAAGAGAGGACTGAATTAGAGAGGTTATACTGTGTTTGACATTCACAAACTTGTAATCTAAAATATCACAGTCTCTGTATTCGGCACTTAACTAGTGTACACTTGTAAGCCTTTCAACATATCAGTGTCAGGATAACTAGTGTACACAAGCCTTTCAACATATCAGTGTAAGGATAACTAGTGTACACAAGCCTTTCAACATATCAGTGTAAGGATAACTAGTGTACACAAGCCTTTCAACATATCAGTGTCAGGATAACTAGTGTACACAAGCCTTTCAACATATCAGTGTAAGGATAACTAGTGTATACTTGTAAGCCTTTCAACATATCAGTGTAAGGATAACTAGTGTACACTTGTAAGCCTTCAACATATCAGTGTAAGTATACGTGCATTTAAATCATTTATTGTGTATACATTGAACATGTTAACATGTATAACTGTATATCATAATTCGAAAGAACATATTAATATCATCTTTAGTTCTCCAACAAATTGCTACATTGTATTGTCATAAAATGTATCATATTTAGTCACATAAATGATTATCACTATTGATGTCTATGATTTATTATAATGTATGGGTGTCACGATACGCCTGAAGCGTATTACGATAAATTGCAATACTATAGCAAGGTATCGCAATACAGTATATACACCGTACCACGATATATTGTTTCATTAACCTCGGCTATGACTGTAGATATTTTTCTTTTATGAACCTAAATTCTTCAAATGTATTGTAAAAATAAACACTTATAAACCAAGACTTGACACATACCAATCTTATTCCAGTGCTTGCCTAGTAATTAAGGGTTATACGAGGTTTTCCAGTTGTAATAAGCTAAACTCATCTAAGGTAAGCATCATTCTCATTTTAGTTTTTCTGACTTATATTGGGTTTTGATGACTAGTTAATTAAATTTATTTAGGCTGTAACTGTCCATCAAGAAGCTGTACAATGTATCGTTAAAAACCGGTACGACAATTTCATATTGTGGTGCAATACACTTTGGATGTATATTGCAATATACCGACATACCGGTATATCGTGACTCCCCTATCTTAATGTTCAACAATACGAGCATGTCTGGCGTAAAAATTCTGACAGAGTCTTTTAAGTTATCAATACAGTAGTGTAAGGTGGGGCAAAACGCCCATATTAAGCAATATTTTACGATACAGTAAATAACCATCAGTTCGATTAAGACATAACTGGCTATACGTGCAAGTTTGCACAAGACCTTTACATTTATAACATAGTTAACGCGAGATACAAAACGAGATAAAGCTCAATGAATTGAACATTACTTCATTCATTTTTGCCTTTTTGCCCCATGTGTGGGGCAAACTGACGCAGTTTGGTAAGGGGCAATAACCTCTAAACATTGTATATTTATAAATAACTTCTGGTAAAATGTATAAAATTTTGCGATCATGTAAGGCACTGCATAAATACCACCAAACACACACACGACTTGCAAAAATCGAGAATACAAGGTGTACGATGCAATACTGTAAAATTAACTAATCAGCGTTAACACAAAATAGTGTAAAATTACAAAAATGACAATTAAAAATTTACATTTGAAGATACAATGTACATGTTTAAATTTTTCGAGGTATTCACATCTGCGTACGACGTCACAAAAAGAAAATAACGCGGCACGGTAAATCTAACGATGTCAGAAATTTTACGCGTAGGCCTTTTACCTTGTATGGGCATTTTGCCCCACCTTACCCTACTTCTTTAACAGTAAAATCTCAAGATAAGACCATCTCAAAATAAAGAGCATCTCTTTAATCTCCGTATTGTCATGCACAAGCTTTTAACTTATAAGTTATATTTCATATTTTATCTCCGCATCAAGAATAACACACAACGCAGACAGGATTTCACCAGGACTAACGGTGGTCTTATTATCGTGGTGTTACTGTATTTCGTGATATGATTGTTCTGTACATGTACTTAGTTTTCTTTGTATGAATAGCGAGCATTGAAGCTCAATTCCTGTGGTGTCATCCATGAATTATCACTTAAAACCAGCGAGTTGAATCCAGAAGGCGATGTTGTCGGTAAGTCGGGTGCTTGATCTATATTATGGTTCTTGCTCTGTGAAAAATAAAGGAATTTCAATACAAAACTAAACATTAAACAATAAATCAATAAATAAATCGATATGAAAGTGTCAAACATAAGTCAAAACCTTTCTGATATATATTACACTCAACGCCATTAAAACGCAACTATTTTACTTAGACTTCATTTTGTTCCAAGTGATAGACGCGTTTAACTGTTATAATTTGTAAATAATCTATCAAAAAGAAATCAAACTATGGTCCTTGTATTCATATTTCATAATTGATTAAGTTTAGGAAATTAGGATTGAGCATTAAAACAAAATTGTTTCTTTATAATGTCAGTGTGGTAACGAGGACAATTTTTAGTTGCCTTTTTAATGGCGTGGAGTATATTTGCGTCTTTGTACCACACAAACTTTTAATGAATGTCGTAATTTAACTATTTGGCTTAGAATTAAAAAAAACTATATATGCCAATATATACTCCACGTATCAAGTTAATGTGGTTTGGAATCAGTCGATACAAGTACAGCCTCGGTACCCGGGCTATACATACCATACTCGTATATGTTGGCAAACTGACTGTAAAAAGCTCGTATTCATGAATAATTAATTAGGTAAAATCCAGCCGCTTGATTGGCTGCATGACACACACCTCATGCGACACGGAACTTGCCGAGGAGCTACGGGTGAAATCGTGGTTCTGAGCCATCCAATGAGATCGCGGCTTTCAAATTGCAATTCTTTTTTCAATGGTCGCTGCCATTTTGTCGAATTTGCTGATAGCTCTTCACAAAGAAGATTGCTTTTATTTTTTATCGTCCATTTCATTGGTCTAGAAATGCTAATGAATATTCATGCATTACGAAGTTTCGTATGTTATGAATAGCCTGCGTACCGAGTATAATACAAAACTGTCAGCTGTTATGAATACATAATCGAAGAGTTATGTAAGTTATGTTTGAATTTTGTATATTTACAGACACCCTTATTAATATATTTGGTAAACGTTAATCAATATACGACATGCATTTATATATCTGAAACCTAGAAAATAAACCGACATGATGTAAGAGTACATTATATCAACACCAGCAATAGTTCAGTTTATATATTTACTGGATTTGAATATTTTTCGATTATTCGGTTTTACTAACCGCTGACATCCCGAATACAAATGTTTAATTAAAAGACAGAAGTGTCACTTTATTTTACCATTTTCACATTTATCACATAGCGTATGCAATTCAAGGGTCAATACTTACTCAATGCATTTTTTTCATGTATGCTTTTAATAATTGAACTCTAATACACATTTTAAAATAGCAAGTATCTATTTCTATAATACTTCTACGAGAATCAAATATCACCGAGCAGATCTAGTTTTACTTACAATATCGTGACGACCATTTATTCTGACGTCATCGTCAGCGTCATCTCCTGCGTCTGCGTCATAACCAACTTGATTCTTTGAGGCACAGAAACACTTCCAGCCGATACAACATGCACACAATAAGAAGATCAAACTTGTGAAACCTGCAGTTAAACCTACTTTATCCACTGTCCACCAGCATGGAGCGAACATTCCACATTCATCCTGAAATTGCGTTTCATAAAGTTTTATTATATCGCGCTGCGAAACTTTTCTCTTCCTCCCGTAATAAACATTGCGCGATGTTAGGACTTTCAGTCCTTTGATTACATCTTAGGAACTAGAAAGCAGCATTTACAAAATATTTAAAAATAGAATATCACATACACAATCATGTCAGAGCGCGTAAAGGTTTAAACCGCTGTTTCTAAACTTAATAGAAGAGGAAATCGTTTCATTTCGAGACTATATTCAGATAAAGTGTGGGTGTACATGCTCCAGAGAAAATTATACATGTATAGAGTTCAGACTTTTTGGTGTTTAGTTCGTCAAAAGATGTCATTGTTGCCGAATCTCGCAATTTCAGAATGGTCGATTTCACAGTCAGGGACAATGCATGCAGACGTTAATGTGACATAATTCATTGCAAAGCGCGCAGCAGACATTGCTTTTTTGGCATTCTGTCAGTTCAGAGTCTTAAAGTTGAACATATTTTAATTGTTCAGTGTTTTTTCTCTATTTCTTCTTTCGGACAGATTTTAAAAACGTATCAACAAGAGGTTTGTGTAAGTTTATTATTGCCAAAAATATTTATTTTTAGACATAATTTTATACATGCATATGTGCATTTCTTACACGATGATATTGCGTGTTCAATATTTGCAAAATTTTGTTTGTGTTATTACGTCACTTTTGTTTTATTTTTTCTGCATATTCCCTTCAAATATTTCACAATACATGTAATTATTTTTCTTAACATTTTCCCGGCGATTTGATGCCTTCAAGCTTGCATCAACTTTCTCTCGTAACTATTTAAGTCAGTTATATACACTACATAGAAGGAAGTGATCAGGGGAGAACTAACCTTTGGTGACTGAGAACCACATGTAGAATGTGAAGAGTCTGAAATAGAGATAGTTCATTGATTTTAGTTGAAACACATTCACAGATTAACATACAATCAACTGAATTAATCGAAAATTTAAATTATGCTGAATTACATTTTCTCTTTTCTCAGATGGCTTATACGGTAGCTTCAAACCACAAAACTGCATTTCATTTTACAAAACGACTTCCTGTCAGTTTACTTTCTGATGTGCTTCTAAAGCGAAAGTAGCTGATTTTAGACGTCAACTGAGAGTAGGTAAGTTTGGACAGATCGGAAGGGAGTTTGTGATTTATCATTTTGATTACGAACACGGGATGACTTTCATTGTACTAAAAACGTTAATAATACATATTTTCATGTCAGAAATCGTCAGATTCAAAAATATATATTTGGTTAGGACTGACATTCTTAAAAGCGAAAATATTTTATTTCGCTTTTAATTTAGGAATGTCATTCCTAAACATACATGCATTTATATGATATATATGTGTATATTATATTTATATGTTTTTAATATATACATAATATATGTATATATATGTCTATATGTTTAGGAATGACGTTCCTAAATTAATATTGTATATATGTCCTATATACATTATAAATACATGTATATTATATATATATGGTTCTTCAGCAACATGGACGTTTCTTGAAGAAAATATGTATAATGTCTTATATATTGCAAATTAGAACAAATTAAAAGCGAAATCCTTTTTGATTTTTTTTTCGTTTGTGAGAAAGTCATTCCTAACCAAATATGTACTTGTTTACATGCTTTCATAAAATAAGTAATACCGTATTAAACAGTGTAATTTAAGTATTGAGTATGTAGAAATATGTGTGTTATTATAATGTGCGACCACCTTTTCTTCTGAAGAACTTGGTCGGTCTTAGCTATGAGATGGACTGATTATAGAGGTAAAATTTGTAAGAAAACTTAAATATAATTCATGGAAATACGGAGTTATGTGTGTGGTCTTTATTTCGTCTTTATGTGAGTATTTACTTTAATACATGTAAAGCTATGTACGTACGTAATTATTTTTATTAAATATGCTTAACATTCATAAAAATGCACGATATCTGACAAATCACTTTAAATACGTGCAGATGGATAAGAAAATAATAAAGTCATTGAAGTTTGCCTGTTAATAATCTTTAAAATGATCGTCACCACTTATTTACACACGCAATAAAATCCTTTCTGTTTTACGGGTTTCTGTGGCCAAATGCGTGACTCAAAACGAGAAAACAGATCGCAGCCATTGTTAGAAGAATTAGCATGTCATTTAAAGTAACAGCTCATTGTGTCAGCATCCAGTCTTCTACAGAGTGATCTCCCTTTACAAATATGAAGATAAGCGTAGGAAGGGGGCCGACATGCACCGTGTCTACCTGACCTAACCACCAATAATCGCTGCTGGGTGACTATGATGGCTGTGTCACACATTAAACATTTACAAAGTTTAATACTAGATCCGAGTAAAGGAAAGGCCATCTAGAATGCCTATGGCATGTTACTGATTAATAATAAATGACAAACCGAGCATCTTTGTGCGTGTAGACAGGCATGGTAGGAACAAATATGTAAACAATACTCACCAATCTTCTCGCATAAAACGTCAAAAGTTCCGTCGCAATAATAAGTACGCATGTACATTTCAGTGTCGATTCTCGCGCAAAGTTCACTTCCCATCCCGTTCGGTTCCTTATCGGCCCAGAAAGCCCATTCCATTCTAAATGAACATCCATGTGACTGCCAGTAATGTGTGTAGTTTTCGTTATCCGTGTTTGGTATCCAATATAACCCCAACCATACAGCTGCCGGTAACACGAATCCCACACCCCTGTATTTGAAATTAAACTTATGAACACAAAGCACGGACATATAATCCATCTATTATGGTGGCATATTACTGCCACCAGTTAGCATGATAGCGTTCGCGAATATATTCGTGTTAACCACTTAATTATTACGATAATTATCTAGCTATCTAGTTTATATTCGTGATAAATTTTCGGTAAGATAAATATCATACAACTAGAAACAGGCTTGAAAGTGCCCAGAACTGCCACCTCTTACCTTTTTATGATGTATTACACTAGATTTAAGTGGTAACACGAATCTTATCTAGTTGTCCACTTATTATGTTACTTAGTTACTCAAATTCGCGAATTTCACTTAAGATTCGTGTTACCACTTATATATTAATACATTTTTTGGCTTCTAGATGTAAGTGGTAACACGAATCTTAAGTGAAATTCGCGAATTTGAGTTATTAAGTAACATAATAAGTGGTCAACTAGATAAGATTCGTGTTACCACTTACATCTAGAAGCCAAAAATGAATAAGTGGTAACACGAATCTTAAGTGAAATTCGCGAATTTGAGTTATTAAGTAACATAATAAGTGGTCAACTAGATAAGATTCGTGTTACCACTTACATCTAGAAGCCAAAAATGAATAAGTGGTAACACGAATCTTAAGTGAAATTCGCGAATTTGAGTTACTAAGTAACATAATAAGTGGACAACTAGATAAGATTCGTGTTGCCACTTACATCTAGTGTAAAACATCATAAAAAGGTAAGAGGTGGCAGTTCTGGGCACTTTCAAGCCTGTTTCTAGTTGTATGATATTTATCTTACCGAAAATTTATCACGAATATAATAATAATAATAATAATAATAATAAATTCTTTATTTTCAGAAGGTTACATAGTTAAGGTTAACAATAAATTGTACATCTTTTTTTCAATATGGCCTTCTATT
This sequence comes from Mactromeris polynyma, assembly GCA_032209605.1. Classification (NCBI taxonomy): domain Eukaryota; kingdom Metazoa; phylum Mollusca; class Bivalvia; order Venerida; family Mactridae; genus Mactromeris; species Mactromeris polynyma. Next base: position 741,270 of record JASFXZ010000046.1, read on the forward strand.
AACAATATAAACACGCACAAATTAACAAGAATTCACACACGCACACCTACACACACCCAATCACGCACGCATTCACACACGCATACACAATACATTGTACATGTACATCATGTTTTAACATCAGGATGTAAATGAGACTATTAAAAACTACAAAAGTTAAGATAATCTGAAAATAAAATTGAAATAAAACAACAACAATAACAGACACCTCACATAAGACACATACATACAATAATGAAATATTATTGATATCATTGTTTAAGCATTAAGTAGTTCCTATAATTATTTTTAAATGTTTCTGTATCAGACAGACAACGTATATTTACAGGAATTGCATTCCATACCTCACGAGCATAAAAAGAGAATGTTTGTTTACCATAATTTGATTTAAATGAAAAGGGTGCTATGTCATTGTTGGTGGTGGATCTTAATGAGTATGTAGAATTATGGGTGAAAGAAATTATATCATGAAAGTAAGTGGGCATTTTATTATTTGAGAATTTATGAACTATAGTTGCTGAGATAAATTTACATCTATTTTCAAATGATAGCCACCCTAATTCAATGAATAAGGGTCGTGATGGTGTTATTTGTGGTCTATGTAGAATAATTTTTGCTGCTTTTTTCTGTATTATGGATATTTTCTTGTTGTTTGCTACAAGCCCTCGACACCATATAGGGCAACAATAGTCCATTGAAGATAATATGTAAGAATTGTAGAATAATTTCCTTGTGTTGATGTTTAAGATATAGTTTATTCTTTTTAATAAATTTAACTTTGATTTGAGTTTGTGACATACGTGATCTATATGTGCATTCCAGCGAAGATTTTTATCAATGATTACTCCAAGCATATTGTGGCTACTTACCTGTTCTAGAGTGATATTATTTACATAAAGTGATAGCGAAGAATTTAGTACAGGTCTTTTAGCATTTGAAATTATCATACATTTAGTTTTATTAGGATGAATGGACATGTTGTTCCGGAAACACCAATCAGAAACCATGTCCAAATCGCCCTGTAGGGACTGCTGTATTTCGACAATGTTATAACCAGATAAGTGTAATGTTGAGTCATCTGCGTAGAGATCGATGGTCGAATTTTGAAGATAAAATGGAATGTCATTGATATATATTAGGAAAAGGAGGGGACCAAGAATAGATCCCTGTGGGACACCGGATTTGACCTCTTGAAAGGTTGACTTGTTGGATCCGATTTTTACACATTGCCTTCTATTTATCAAATAAGACCGCATCAAAGCTAACGAGTTTTCCGAGAAGTGGTACATTCGGAGCTTTTCAAGTAAAATTCTATGATCCACTAAATCAAAAGCTTTCCTAAGATCAAGAAATACAGATCCAATCAAACGTCCAGAGTCAATGTCTTTGAGCCACGAATCGACAAGCCTTATTAAAGAAGACTGGCAAGAATGATTTTGGCGAAATCCAGACTGATATTTATGAAGTAGTTGGTGTTTGTCAAGAAAAGTTTTGAGGCTTTTGGCAATGTGTCTTTCAAATATTTTAGATATTGTTGGAAGAATAGATATAGGACGGTAATTGTTAAGATCATCTTTATCAGAGCCCTTGTGCAGTGGAATAATATATGCATCTTTTAATTGATCAGGAAATACACCACAAGCTATACTATTATTTATAATGGATGTTATAGGACCAATGATAGTATCACCACAAAGTTTAAGAATATTGGGACCGATATTATCCAGACCAGAAGCTTTAGAAATGTCTAATTTTCCTATTATTCTCCGAACATCATATGTAGTAATGAAGTCTATGTTTAACAAATCTGAATTGATTTTATTATTTAAGTATGTTTCAAAAGTGTGGTAATTGTCAGGATCAAATTTATTCTTTTGAACGATGTCTGCAATGTTAGTGAAGTGTGTGTTGAATGCTTCAAGAATAGTGTTGGTATCATCAATGTATTCATTACCATGTTTGATTCTTTGTGGTACTGCAAGAAATGTTTGAGATTTTGTGAGTGAATTTAAAGTATTCCAAAGAAATTTTGTTGATTTATTTGCCATTATTGACTTATTGTAAAATTGTCGTTTGCTCTTACGAATGATGTGTGTTACATAATTTCGCTGCTTTTTATACTGGTCTATGTTATTTGCTTTTTTTAATGTATCACGAGTTCTAATTGCTGATCTTATTTCCCCGGTAAACCAACCTGGTAAACATTGTGATTTTATTCTTTTAGATTTCAGAGGTGCATTTAAGTTGAGTGTTTCTTTTATAATGCTGAGTAAATGATTGAGAGCAGAGTTGGGATTGTTCAACGTTTCAGTTATTTCTAGGTTGGACATCAATAAATCATTTTGGAATTTTGATGCCGAAAATGTTTTGAATTGTCTATATGAGATAGTAGTATGTGTATTCTTGTAGATTTTAGATTGAATACGACGCGTGAAACAAACAGGAAAATGGTCACTGATACTGTAAGAAGAAACAAAAACCTCCGTGACCCTGTCACGTCGACTAGAATACAGGTGGTCAATAATTGTACTCGACGTTTTAGATGTTTACTAGATAGCTAGATAATTATCGTAATAATTAAGTGGTTAACACGAATATATTCGCGAACGCTATCATGCTAACTGGTGGCAGTAATATGCCACCATATCCATCGATTGGAAACTTCCTATATTAATATAGATTTGTTTGAACACTCCCGAGCAGCGAGATTTCTTCCGAGATCAAACCCGCGGTAAAAATCGTCATAAAAATGGCGCCGTCCGCCATCTTGTTTCTGAATCGAGAGAAGTGGACATTTTGGTCCGCCGCAATTGTCATATTTGCAACAGCTATATATTTCTTGGTTAATATATATTTTTGTATATATATTTTTGTATTAACCTTGTTGTTTGTAAGGCTAAACGATCGTCGTTTAATCGGATAAAATTTCAATTATAGAGGCGATAAAAAGGGCTCACGAGCGCGCTAAGGATTATGGGTAAATTATTTCTTGTTATCGTTTCCCCGATACCAGCCAGTTTCCAAGCCAGGGTATATATGTCTATACGCAAAGTAATAATAGACACAAATGAAGTTATAAATACTATTATAGTGATATGGTACAGTGTTGCATGCATTGTAAGACATAACGTATATTGGACGCTGACGTCCACCTCTGATCGAATCTGGGCATTTTATATCTATATTATACGCAATATGGAATGGTGTCGAGTTGCATAGTAAATCTTATTATAATTCAATACATTAGATATTGTCAAAACTCATAAAAAGATATACTATGCATGTAATTGTAAAATGCATTAGTTGGTGTTTCAATACATTGTAGTTCACTTATATTTGCGCCTTAACTGTTGACTATCCTGCTCTAGTCCAGCCACGGACGTCACATCTCTATACTGTCGCTGTTACGAACGACGCGTGTAAAAGTCGGAGTACAGAGACATGTATGCGGGGCTAATCCTGCTCCAGACCAGGGAAATGATGAGTCACCCCACAGCAGTGCCGACCTATCCGTATTGTGCAGAATTCCCTCTGAAACACCCACCGATCTTGTTAAAGCAAGTTATCTTCTTCACGGATGGAGCTATTTCAATGTCAAGGGAGTAATGCGTGTTAAACGTTTGGAAATTTAACTTACTTTTCTGTTTTTTACATACCTTCAGTTACGCAGTTTCGCATATTTTTACAATTGAGAATCTAAATAATGGATCTTGTGAGGCGTAACTTTTAGGGGGTTAAATCCTTTAAGCCACTTTCATACATTCTTCTTGATACAAAAAAGTGTTGAACAAGTAAGACCTCCTGTCACCAGTTTACTGCTTCCGCACAAGTAGCTCTTAAGTCCCGTTTTACGTTCGCACCAAAACATGTACAGTAAAACCTCAATAATAAGACCACCATTGGAACCCTTGAAAACTGGTCTTCCTATTGATTGGTCTTAATATTGAGATTGAATAAAGAGCAAAACCGTGAAAGTAGACTTGAAAATTGCGTTCTCAATATTGAGGTGGTCTTATTATTGAGTTGGTCTTTAAGTGAGGTTTGACTGTAGTACGGCAACTCATCGTTTTCAAGACGTAAAATTATTTATACATTTAACTTGAAGTATATTTTCTATGATATAATCGACATTCTGTCAAAGCTTATTATCTCATTATGACGAATCTGTCTCCTCACGGATGTAGACACAAGAGAACATACAAAATAACAAGACATTTCTTGAACAAATATGGTCGGTGCAATTTGAAGGTCAAGATTTGTTGTGCAACATAAAACAATGCAGAGATGTTACGATTGCTGTTGTTGTATTTGCTTTTATTTATCGTCGCCACCAGTTTCCTATATGGGCGACGCCTCCGGACGAATGTTTTTTGTCGGATAGTGCATGATACAGGAGATGCCCCAGTTCCAGAAGTACCCCTGGTTCTTTTACGTGCTCGATGTAAAGCATCTTACACGGGACCTCGGTTTTAAAAGTCTCGTCCGAAAGACTGTTAGTTCTGTCAGTGATGGAGCGGGGAATCGAACCTGCGATCCCTGGATTACTAGTCCGGCGAGTTACCATACGATTGCTGGTCGATCAAGATACAAAATGTATGTCGGTAAATTCACCGAAATTCAGTGGATTTCGGTAAGGTAACGTACCCTTTATCGAAAGGTTAACCAATCCGCGTCAAGGTTACAAACGTTGTTCGGTTGAAAAGAAATTGCCTTGGTGGTAAATGTAAGATTTGATTGATTTACACAACACTGATATGCAAATAGCAAAATCATGTTAGTACGACTGCGCCGAATAATGGCTACTCCCGATCATTACTATAGAGGAACACATTATGTATACACCACAAAAAAGAAACGCATCAACATCAATACTTTCACTTTAGACACAATTCTAATACATGCATAGCAAACGCAACAAGAAATTACAGCAAATAAATTAAACGTGACTGGTTAATTAAAATGGATACTCATTCGGGACATTTATGTGAAAGAAATGTTGGTTTTAATATATGTTGAATGAAAACTTACAGAGTTTGGTTAAAGAACGTGAACATTCTGTCGTACTCAGATTGACTGTCTAAAACTGCTAATTCGTAAGTTCCGTTACTTTCACAAATAGATTGTGCCATCGAGTTGTTTGGTCGACTTCCGCCTGCGTACGGTATGTAGAGGAAATCTCCACAATACGCTGAAATATGAAATCTCTCAATTACTAGGAACAGAGAAAATAAACTGTAGAAAACTTAAAAGAAATTGTAGAAAAATATGCTTGTAGTATAGGTGCCACTTTACTTGCAAACAAACGGATGTCATCTATGGGTGATGGTTGCTGAAATGTAATTGGGTTACTATAAATAGTAACTATGTCATCCAAGATGGCGCCCGTTTGTTTGCAAGTAAAGTGTGACACCTATATCATGTATGCTCATAGAAGTCAAATTGAGTCATTTTTGTTGCGTGTTATTTGTAAGTGTTATCAACATTTTGTTATTTCTTATGTAATTTATTTGTGTTATATGTGTTATCTTTTAAAGTAAAACTATGCTCATTTTTTGTTCATTTGTTAACCTAAACAAACATGAACCATATGTTTCCTACAGTTATTATATCAATAAACATGCATTAACAAAGAATGAACTCATAATGTATTGATCCCTATTTGTTGAAGAAGGATGTTTGTACATCATAAAATTAAAAAGAAAAAAAATTAACAATCAGGCTAATTTACAAAATTTGTCCGTTAGTAATATGGTAAACAAAAAATATTTTCAATCGGTCATACAAGTTGCAATGGTTCTTATTAGATATGTTTTGGCCAATGTAACAACAATACTGGACGAAGCCAATTCAATTATTTTATGTTCAGATGAGCTAGATATATCTTTAATGTAACTTGTTAGGATTTTATCGTTTTTCGTCAGTGTTCAGCAACGTGTCGCGGACAGTTGATGATCCCAGTGTCACAGGGTCTCAAACATTACCACAACATGTTCATTCACTATCATCTGGCAACGTCCCCACATAATCAGGGGCGTTATTCATAAACATTATAAGTCCAAACTCAGACTTTAAAATGTTGTTATGACAATATAGATTTTAATACAATTGTCAAAAGTGTACAGAGGTATACAACTCTTATTGAGACAAAATTTCATTTGTTTATATATAATGACAACAAAATGACGGTAAATATAAGCTTTGCATATTTAAAGTCCAAGTCTGAGTTTCTGACTTCAAGTGTTTAATACCCCAGAGGCGGGGGAGCGAACAAACGGGTCGAAAGGGATCGAACTCTTTACCAACCAACCCTATTATATAAAAAAAACACCAAATGATATCAATCTGTCACTCAGTCATTAATAACGGATATTTTCAGTTATTTTACGCACACCAAACCATATGAGTTGATTTCTAAACTAGATATGACATTCTAGCACAAATATTTATCAATTGCGAAGTGATAATAATTAATAACAATTTACAATAAATACAATAAATGAAATATATAGCGAACAAATTTAAGTACTGCGTACTTTAACGCAATGGTCATGACGTAAAATGCGAGTGTCGCTGTATTTTATCAATCATGTATATTTACCTGAACGAGTAAATAAAACGATCACGTAAATAACACATTGTAAAAGCGTTTTCCAACATTTTTCTAAAGTCGCATCCATTTGTCACAATTTTACAGCAACATTTTTTTTAAAATTCTGTAAGACTAAATTGTTCTCGAAATTGTTTCACAGCCTGTATTTCTGTTCTAAGCGACAGCAATATGCTAATTAGTTGTGTAAACTCCTATATTTGAATTGTAACTAATCAATAAATGAACGTCAAAGACTATTTATAATGAATTCGATTATAGGATTATCCAAGAGAAAAAACAATCGTGCTACCAAAACTAAAACCAGATTGAACTAAATGAAATATCTAAAGGCATATGATTGGAAAAGAGTTATATATTTGTGTTCAATACGTACATGGAACTGGAACGAGTGACTACATTTGTGTTTGCAATAATAATTAAAATTACCGTACCATGGTCCGGTCGCAAGCGAATGTTCCATTGTATGGTGCTACAATTGGTCACATGCTATGTGCCATAAGTTCTTATTGTTAGCTCGTTAAACATTATATTATCTTAACTCCACGCCATTAATAACGCAACTAAAAATTGTCATCGTCAGCACGGCGACATTAATAAGAAAAAAAAATTGCCTTAACTTTATCAATTATGAAATATGAATACTAGGACCATATTTTGATTTCTTTTTGATAAAATGATTTACACATTTGTACCAATAAAACGCGTGTAACACTTGGCACAAATTGAAGGCTAAGTGAAATAGATGCGTTTTTAATGGCGCAAAGTATATTTATATTATCACTCAGAACGGCGCTGAAGTTAAACCACTCTTTACCATCGCATCTTCTCATTCACCTCTGCTCTTGGTGTCATTGCAAAACAACACAGCAACAATAACGCAACACAGCAACAATAACACAAGATTGATTTTAAATTTATTATTCATATCGTACCATTATACATGTTAACAAGATGTTTACTTAACAAAATGACATGAAAAAGAACGTAGGAAAAACATACACAGTGTGTAGCCAATTGTTCAAACAAAAAGTTATATACTTCTATGGTGTGTGAAATAATAAAGCTGGTCATCTGAAATAACTGACACATATTATTTTGCAATAATTTTACAATATACGAAGAAAGCTTTTTGCTCTGACTTACGGTCAAACAAGTAAGTTGAAGACCAGCGTTCCAATCTATTTTAAGTCCAATTTTAATGCCTTTGTAAACAGAGAAATTTAAAAAAAAACTTAAAATATGCACAGTACCATTAATTACGTACACAAGTTAAAGTATCAATCCTACACTATATTAAAACTTTTTTTACACTTAAAATCGGATAAAAAACAAAGGCCTAATATACAAAGATTTAAGACAGAAATTAAGACTTAGACTTTGCAAAAGTACCAGCCTTTCATTTTCATTGCATCTGTACAAATGAAATTTTGTTATAACAATGTAGGAGCAAAAAATACCATTTAACATTCTAAAATTTGGGTCTAATAGTCACGTCTTATTATGTTTACGAATAAGGTCCCCGGTCATGTGGTCATGCTGTACCTTTATACGTAGACATATCAAGTCACGTCTCAGGAGAATTAAATATTACTATAAACAAGAAATATCTTGGAAAAAAGATGTCCGCGTAATTTGAAGGATAAGATTTGTTGTGCAACATAAAACAATGCCAAGATGTTATGATTGCTGGTCACTCCAGATCCAAAATGGATTTCGATAATTCACCGATATTCAGTGGATTTCGGTAAGGTAACGTACCCTTCATCGAAAGGTTAACCAATCCGCATCAAGATTACAAACGTTGCTCCAGAAATTCCCTTGGTCGTTAAGGAAAGATTTAATTGGCTTACATAACACCGATATACAAATATCAAAACCATGCTAGTACGGCTGCATCAAAAATACAGTAAGTGATTTCTTAAAAGATTTAAATGTTGAAGCCAGGATATTAAGGATCAAAACTCTGGACACACCTTATCAACCACAAATTACGCCTCATACAATTAAATACAAATCCAATAATTCGTTACATATTTTTTTCATATACCTGTAATTACATGGGCAAATTTAAATATGTTTTATTTGGTTTAAGACATTTATTAACATAACAAGTTTTTTTAAATTCCTACCAATCAGTACTAACTTGCTTATCTACAAGCATTTGACAACTACCCCACTTGAATCAGAGCTGGAGGACCAATGATGAAGCCAAGTGTCCCAGACAGACATAATCTGTCCTACCCAGGAATCGCACCTGGACCTCTCAGGTGACAACTCAGAACACTAGCAACTGAGCTAACCAGGCACAGTTAATGTACATGTACGAGTATATATCAAATACCTATAACTGAGTTCAAGGCAAAAGACAACGTTAGACATTGTAACAAAATATAACAAATTGCAAAAATGCAGATCTTAATCATCTCTTAGATGTTTCCAAGGTTTCATTTGATTGCATCGACATTTCTATTAATCATCAATGCCAAAGTATTTTATACCATCATCAGCAACATTACCATGGTTATACAATTGCCTTTTTTTCAGCTGAAGCATTTTATAATCTAAACAATAACATTTTCATAAAAACAGCAAAACATGTCATAAAAAGTATCAACATAAGAATCACCATAATCAGAGCATGACTCAACATAAGGAATGTCACGGTTATTTCAATAATCTATACTTTAATTTACTGGTACATCTGTTAACATTCTGATTTTCACTGTGATTTCTCTCTTAAGCTGTTCCTTAAATTTATTTCTAAAATTCTAGATATTGTTAGTCATCGTTTATCTCCATCATCATTTAGACATCATTTTTCTCCATGACATCATTTTCATCAACATGTTGTTCATCATTATTCGTCTTCATCTGATGACATTGTAAACTCTTTCACAATATCGTCTTTGTCAGGTACTCCATCATCTTCTTCTTCATCATCCTCATCAACATCTTCATCATCATCATCACTGCCATCCTTCTCTTCTTCCTTTCCATCATCATATTCTGCGTCATCATCGGATCCAGATCCAGCAAGTTGTTCCAGTTCATCACTGTCAAAATCGCTACAATGTAAAAATATTTATAATAGAATTGTAATAAATTTACTCTGAAGTAAAAAATGGTATAAATAAATCAAAAATTGATTAAGTTTAGGAATTTTTTTCCTCGAGAAAATAGTCATTGTAGTGATACAATGCAAATTTAATTACTAATATAAATGGTTTTCTAAATTTAAAAGGGTTTCACTATAATGTACAATGCTAGTTTCATTAAGGGAAAGCCTACTACTAGTAATTCCTTCGCAGTCTGCAATTCAATATCATAAAGTACTTGATAAAATGCATTAAGTTCAACCGATGGAATAATTTGAGTCTGAAATAAGAGCCATCAATACAACATTAAAGGTTTAGCAGTGTTTGGAAAAACTGGTATGAAATAGAATAACTCTGGACAAACTCATAGAGGAGACAAACAGGCAGACAGACATGATAATGTCTACTTTCATATATACTGATTAAAAGTTATAAGTTCTCCAATTAGTAACCCCAACAAAATATTATAAATATTATTGAATTGTCTTTTTCTCTTCAATCGTTTACTTTCTTCAAGATTAACTGTGTTGTTGCTTTAAGAATGAAATAAATTTAAATTTATAAAAGAATATCGTTGTCTTTAGCTATATTTGGACTCGATGCAAAAATAGTAAATGATCCTCTAAATATTGCCAATGACTGTATTAGAATACTTATAACTTCAATGTTATATTATGCTCATTTTTTGTTTAAACAAACATGAAAAAAGCCTATAGTCAAAACATCAATAAATACCATTAACAAAGAATGATCCCATAATATACAAAAATGTATTGATCCACATTTGTTGAAGAAAGATATTTGTACATCAAGTTCTTTAACAATCAGGCTACTTTACAAGTTTTGTCTGTTAGTAATATGGTAAAACCAGATATTTCCAATCAGTTCTACATTGCCATGGTTCCTATTAGAGATGTTTTAGCTAATGTAACAACAATACTGGATAAAGCCAATTCAAACATGTTATGTTCAGATGAGCCAGATACATCTTTAAATGAATGTACAAGGGTTTTTGCCGAATATGAACCCTCCATAAACGACTTGTTGAACAAGAGCTTACTCATAATTGTCATCATCATTGTCATCATCGTTGTCAGCTTGTTTGTTCTTCTTGTTTTTTGCCTTGTCTTTGTCAGCAGCTTTTCTTTCCTTCATTAATTGCTTTTTCTCATCAGGTGGTAAGAAACTGAATATAGAATATAATATTGTGAATAACAAAATGAACGCTGCTATGGGATTTACAACCTTTTTTGTAAGTGACGTCATTTCAAGAAAACGCAACATGTGATGTCACTATATGCAAGCAGGAAACAATATTTACTCCATATGGTCACATCGTTTTGATATTGCCATTTGGGACAAATATTGCTTACTGTCAGTACATGGTGACGTCACATATCATACAGCGGCCCTCAAATGTTTTAACCAAAATACGTGTACATCCCACACTAATCTGACAACAATGTGTTTTTCCATGCCATTCAAAGTCAAAAGCACACTCATGTGTGGCACGCTTACAAAAATATTTCAACATCATTAACACAAGTGTGTGAGTGAAAATATATAAAACATAAAGGTTGGTGATGTATCACAAGTATATGTAACAATGGTGTACCATATTTTACATCCTGCAACCCAATATCCCGTATCCAGTCCTGGAGATGCTACGTATGTATACCTCTAGTTTTTGGCGTTGCTGTATAATATTGATTTTGACCTACAGTTTAGACCAATCAAATATTGTATATGAGGCGCGTAGTTTAAATATGTTTATATTTTAAGCAGAGAGGCACCAAACGGGGTGTCTCGAAAAGATAATTCACTTTCCCATAGAGTACCCCTCTGGAGTTCCGAAATAGGACGATTCTTTAGACATCATTCTATCTACGCCGTAGAGGTAGCAGTGAGGGATACAATGTACTTTAGACAGAAGATGATTCATGGCAGATGGGAATTTGACACTCCATATGATTCCGTGTCCCCGGGGAAAAAAGACTTGGAATGGAGTTTTACTAGATCCTGGAAGTTGGTAATGAGCCATCTTCCACAGTGGGATTTAGACAAAATGCTTGACTCTTAGGACTGTGAATTAGACCCCCCCCCCCCAAAAAAAAGACAAAAAAATATAATTCCCCTGGGTCAGCCTGCTGATTTCACTGAGGCAAAATATTTATAGCTTCATCAAACCCTCTAACCTTGACCACTAAGCTTCATATAATAAATGTATAAACGTAAAATAAATCATAACCATACAATTAACAGCACTGACAGCTACCATACCTTTCAGTAAAGTCAGCATCATCTTCACTATCTGTATCAAACAAGGCGGAAAATTCCTTCTTCTCCGTATCTGTAGCTTTCTGTGGCAGTGGACGTTTTATTTGTGGCAACGCGACATCAACAATCTGATAGAAAAAGAGCCGTCTTATTTAATAGTTTACAGTGATTAACATATTAGGAGACATTCTCAGCATGAATCAAAGAATATGCCAATATATAGACGTTACCATGACTAAACCTGCATTAGTGACATTGGGTATGAGGTTGAGTATTTCCCAATGCAATTTTCACGCCAAAAACTAAGCGATTTCCCAAAGCAATTTTCACGTCAAAAACTAAGCGATTTCCCAATGCAATTTTCACGTCAAAAACTAAGCGATTTCCCAATGCAATTTTCACGTAAAAAACTAAGTGATTTCCCAATGCAATTTTCACGTCGAAAACTAAGCGCTTTCTCGAAAGTGTCTTTGTTGCTTAATTTGGTTAAATAGAATTAAGTGAACATGAAAATGTCGATACATGTTATGAAAATTGTTTCTTTCCGTTTGTAAAACAGAAGATATTTAGGAATTAATGTACATTTGAGTAAAGCGTTTTTGGCGCAATGCAATTTTGTAGTTTACTTTTGAATTTTGTTATAAATATTTTATTCCAACAAGTTAAAACGGAGAGACACCGGAATAAAATCTACTGATGTATTCCAGTAAACCACCAAATACAGTTGTAACATGAAATAAATAGACAATCACCTGATCTTTAGCTGCTATACGATGCATCAATTCACGGTCCCTCAGTTTTCTCCAAGTCTTGTAGAACTTGTCCAGTGGTGTACCAGCCAGCTCACAGTCTTTCTCCCAACGTTCCTACATTAACAAATACAATATACAGTCAGACCTCGTTCATTCAAATTCATCAGGCACGAAATTTCATTTAGAATAATACATAGTTTCTAATAGCCCATTTCAATTTTATATGCCTAAGATTCCAATAGGAGTTCATCAAATAAATGATGTCTAACTGTACGCCCGACGGTACACTCGTACAATAAAATGAACAATCAATATATTGAGGATTCGCACAAGTTTTTGTGACTGGTTCTTAATCAAGACTGAGTTAGAATAATTTAATGGCAAATTCCCAATAAACATTACAGATACATATACTATAGATGGAATGAAGGGAAAGAACTCATGACAATCTCCTGTGGTATGTTGTTTGCAAGAGTGAGGTTTGCATTGTCATAGTCAAAGACAAGCACACATGGGGGGACATTTGTCATCTACTACCGGCATCTCCTGTTCACTTTCATTATACATGTACAAATATAGTGTTTGTATGTAGTACACATATTATAGAATATACTACATATACTATAGAAGGAATAAAGGGAGAGAACTCAAGATGGGATAAAGGGAAAGAACTCATGAAACTCCTGTGCATTGGCCATACTTGAATTGTTTAAAAGTTACGTTATGTTTCGGATGGACAAACTAAAAAACAGCACAAACAGACCAACTGATGAACAGACGGACAGAAAAAATACAGCCAGTTACCACTTCATTTGATCTGTTATTTAAAGAAGAGTCATCGATCATAATACATTGGCAATGTTATGTGTCTTCATCATCATTTGTGAGGTAAATACAAAAATCATTTGATTAAAATGGAAGAAAAAGAACATACAATAGCTTTTGCATCTCCTAGGCTGATGTTGACAGTACGACGTCTTGCTGTTATGAATTTACTATTCTCATCAACTTTGTCGACAATCTGTTTAATTTGCTTCGTGAAATTTCCAACTTTACATTTCTTTAAGAAATCCTTCAACTGAAATATGAATATATACATGTATATATCCCGATAAGGGCTTTTTAAGTGTTATTCATTGGAAACAAAGGTCCATAACTCTTCCAAAGATTGGTGAACAACGTAACCCAAATCAAACTTGACCTGCATTTTATTATCCTAGGCTTATGTGCCCCATATGAATTGAATCCATCATTTCAAAAATTATTGATTGGAAATCAATTTTCTTATGGATGGACGGAGAGGGGTAACACTTTATGCCACTTCGAATGGCTGGGGGCATAAAAAATGCTGTACCAAAACTGTTTGATATTAACGGTTTGATATTCTTTATAACAAACAATAGTAGAACAATGTGAAGCTATTTTCTGAATGTTATCATTAATAAATACACAATAATTAATGATAAACATTTGTTAATTGGAGGGTTTTAATTTGCTGAAATTGCTCATACAGGTATACTATGTATATACATAAAGAGCAGTTATATATCTCTTGATATAAGGCATCTTCTTGATTTTGTTCTCATATTTTGTTTTAAAATTACACAGCAGAGATTTTAGCCTACTGGTAACAAAAACCTATAATTATTGGCGATTGGCGGCCTTCTGAACGACTCTTCTTGTGTCTTCCAATATGTTGCTCGTCACGACACTCAGTTTGCGCCTTCATGAGAAACCTTGCATGACCTTCCACACCAGTAAAGCAAATTTAAAGAAGAAGTTTATCTAGTGAATATCTTACCTGTAACTGAGCTGGAAGTGCCAGTTCAGGAAATCCAATTGTGTGAGCGTACGCATGGAACTGTTCTAGAAACAATTCATACATCTGGTCAATTACACCATCCTGAAATAAATGCATATAATGTTAGGTAACTCTTACATGCATCTTACAAAGTAATAGTATGACTTACCTCCCTTGATATTACAAGTAGCAAAGTCAGTTCATTTCAAAAACCTGTCAATAGGTTGACCAAATGAAAATTCAGCTATTTTGTGTTTTTGAAGTCAACAAATATTTATACCATTAATATGAACTCAAAAAGAAGATTTTTTTAAACACATCACATCATTAGTTTGGCACTTAATGTCAGAACAAAACATTTATTTCAGTTATGTGTATGTATAACTGATGCTAAACTGTTTCGCTTTACTCTGACATATTTTGTTCAAACCATATTGACTTCTACCTGACTTATGTTCAATTTAAACCTAATCATTTTGCATTTTAAAAAAGAGAGGGAAAAATCAGGAAAATGAGGAAAATGTAGTAAAGCTGGAGAGCCTGTATTCACACTATCTAAACATCCATAATTATATGGTATTGTAGTCCAGTCCCTAAGAATGCCTCCAGTGCGAACAAGAAATATCTTGAAAAAAGATGGTTGTTGCAATTTGAAGGTTAAGATTTGTTGTGCAACATAAAAAATGTACGATTGCTGGTCACTCCAGATCCAAAATGGATTTCGGTAAATTCACTGAAATTCAGTGGAATTCGGTAAGGTAACGTACCCTTCATCAAAAGGTTAACCAATCCGCATCAAGGTTACAAACTTTGTTCAGTTGAAGAGAAATTGCCTTCGTGGTTAACATAACAACACTTATATGCAAATGGCAAAACCATGTTAGTATGGCTGAGCCGATAAATATCAACTATTTAAAAAAAATATTGACTAATGGTAATAATTTGTCCCTATGATAACATTACCTTCCTTCACCGGAATCTTTGTAATACTATGCAATTACCTCAAGATTATCTCAGCCCTTCTTTAAACCAAAATTGGGGCCGATATTGGGCCCTATTCCCCAAAGAAAAAAAGTATATATTGTCACCCTACTTAGAAAGAAATTTCCCCTACAGTAAAATTATTTAAAAATCTAGCCTTATAAAATACCTAAATTTTGTGATTCATGATGCAAATTTCCCCTATCAAAAGGACCTGCCATACTTCCCCAAAATCTGTAAAAAAGGGCTGAATCTGTAACTTTTTTGCACAGGTGATGTCATCAGGGAAAAGAGTAGAATAATATCATTGTCGTAATCAAAATAGAATCTTTTGACAAAACTGAGAACTGATAGTGAACAGATTGATCCAACAAAGTATAAAGTGTATAGATGTCCTTTATTCTAAATTAGTACTAAACTCACGGGGGTTCGTCCATATTGAACAAAATATATTACCATTGTGCTTTTGCATGAAAGTTTAATTATTTCTAACGACACCTGTGCAGTATTAGTACAGTATTTTTAGGACGGCAATAATGAAACATGCCATATTTCTCAAACCAACATGTCAAATATCTATGACCTACTGACAACAATGCTTGACACGAAGTCGACACAAATAAGGCTTTCGATAGACTACGCAGGAACCCTGTGAGACTGTTGTCACAGAAACAGTGTAAAACTTAACAGTTTGGAAAACTTATGAACTCAAACTGTTAGCAACATGGCGCTATTGAAGTGTATTCTAAATTAGTTGAGAATACAGTTCTGGTGTACTTGCAATCAACTGGTCAATATTTTTCCAGAACAGGTTTTGGTTTAAACTTATTTACTTTACATCGATTGTGAAACAAGTTCTTACAACTTATACTATTCACTCTCGATGACTGCTTCCTGGCTACCAACCACCAAATTTAGGGATTGTGAAGTTCGTGATCAAACACCGCTCATCGCGGGACTCGAACTCACGATCTTCCAGATCAGGAGTCAGGCGCTCTACCCCTAGACCACTGCGCATCCCAGCAGGTTTTCATTGACTGACCCATTTGCAATTTTTTTACAACCGTTCTCAAATAAATAAAAGCAGACGGATCAAATTTAGATTTTTTACCAGACACAGATGTTCACATCAGGTTACGACAGTAAATGAGATAAAACCTTTATAGTTTTGAGAAGACATCTTTAAAGTGTATGTCATTAAAATAGAGCTTTATCAATATCAATATCATTTTATTGCAGAAAACACGTTACAATGTTTATAGCAAACAAAAGTCAATACTACTATACAAAATGTCGAAGAAGTACATGGATTTTCAAAGAGCATCACAAATTTTACATCATTGTCACACATTGGTTTGATTTGGTAATTAAATTTCACAAGATTACATGTTTTTGGATTTCCACACAAAGATTCATAAATTTCTGTATGTTTGACCAGGTGTAATAATAACCTTTTAAGTATTGAATTCTAAGATTTCTGTATTTTGGACAAACAAGTCAAAAGTGATATTCATTTTCTATCATATTTAAGTTACAATTTGTCCACCTTCTTCAACATCTTGTAACTTTTGTTCAATGGTAGCATTTGTTTCCACTCAAAATCTTTCAATATTATTGCTAATGGAAAACTACGATGAAGGCCCTACATCACATGAAGACCCTACATCAGTCCCCGTAATATATTTATAAGTTTAAAAACATTTTTTTTGTTAAAGTTCTACAATATCTATAGCACATCAATTTTCAACCTACAGTAAAACTTCGAAACCTCGGACCTTCGGACCTAACAATTAGTTTGAGCCATCTATTGTTCGAGGCATCTACGGTATACGTGTATATGTACTAACTGACAGTCGCCTATGCAAGTGTATTAAGCATTTGTTTTCATACTGAATGTACGTCGACTACTAGTCGCAGCATTATTCATAATAATAATAATTAAAAAAGAAATGAAAGAACAACAAAAACAGATTTAAATAAATGCATTTTTCTCTCTCATTTAGTCTTGTACACATGAATTGTCTGTCACATAGTACATATACATGTATATCGTACAACTGTCAAGTAATTATAACATGTGTTGCCTGCAATCTTACCCGTCAACAAACAATAGAATATTAAGCGTTCAATGAAAGGTGTGAATTGTTGTTCGCCCTATCTATGGTGAACAATGAATGAAATGGTAGCTAGGTACTGCGAATTGTGTTTGTCCTATCTCTGTTCAAGTGATCTACTGTTTAATAATATGAAATAAGAAGGGACTTCCCAGAGACTTAAGAACCTGTTCGAGGTATCTACTGTGTTCGAGCCAAAACTGTTTGAGGTTTCGAAGTTTTACTATACTGTTCAATAACAAAATTCAGGGTAGGCGGCCTGCTGGGAAAATCTTTTGAGATAATAATGAGAGGGGTATGTGGATTTCAAAACTGTAATAAATGATTATGAAATAAGTAAGGAGATATGCTATTGATGACAAATTCAAGGGCCACAACTCTGATATTCTGTACTGTTCGCTTATTGAACTAAGCAAAGTTCATTCGGATATATACATTCTAGGTAAGTCTCATGGTGCTTCTTCAAGAAATAGTGTTAACAAAGTATAAAAGAGCAATTTTAAACTAAACAAGGGCCACAACTCAGATTCCGTTGCCCGCTATTGGTGTTATCGGAGATTTTAAGGATATTTACATTCTATGCAGGTTACTTTATCATTGCATAAGGAATTTCACTTCTTACATATTGAAATGTGTACAATTGCAATTTCAATTAACCCAAGGGCCGTAACTCTGGGTTATGATAGCAATTTTATTGAATATTGAACTTACCCAGCTGGGCAGACGAATCCTTGATGAGTTTTCTGTATAAATACATGTATTGATCATGGTATTAAATCTCAAAACTGTTAATACTAAAATTTGCTGATGGGAGGACGTCAGAAAAACCATGTGATCATGGTAATCTATACTTAAACGCTGTGCTCAGGTGAGGTAGACAGTTATATATTCAAATGACCTTCACATTTGTCTGGCTTAATCACACATGTGTAGGTTTTGTTAGCTTAAATGTCAACATTTTAAGCCTTGCTGCAATACATCTTTTTCATTTTCCAAGAATAGTTATGAAAACAACTCTTAGCCGGATAATGTGGTTTTCAAAGGCATGTATATTTTAAGTCACATTTCTAAATACTGTTTTGTAAGAAAGACACGTGGCCACAAGAAAGTCATGTACGCAGACAAAGGGCCCCATGTGGGTGACATTCTTGGCAATGGACTTGTGGTTAGTAAAATTGTAGCTTTCTCCAGACACATGGTTCATTTACCAATGAACAGTTCTCATACCTGATTAAATCTATTTTTATGTGCGATATTAAATTTCTTTCAGACATTATCAGCGTACATTGATTCTTTCACAACATCTGGGTTCCTCTTAAATTTCTATCATATACCGGTAACTTATAAGGTGTGCTAGAAAATTTGATCAATGCTGGGGCTTATCACGATGATTTAGAACTGCACCCCAGATTAACCAGTGTGAAGGTAGATGTAGGGAGACAATGATGATTTAGAACTGCACCCCAGATTTACCAGTGTGAAGGTAGATGTAGGGAGAAGATGATGATTTAGAACTGCACCCCAGATTTACCAGTGTTGAAGGTAGATGTAGGGAGAAGATGATGATTTAGAACTGCACCCCAGATTAACCAGTGTGAAGGTAGATGTAGGGAGACAATGATGATTTAGAACTGCACCCCAGATTAACCAGTGTGAAGGTAGATGTAGGGAGATGATGATTTAGAACTGCACCCCAGATTAACCAGTGTGAAGGTAGATGTAGGGAGACGATGATGATTTAGAACTGCACCCCAGATTAACCAGTGTGAAGGTAGATGTAGGGAGACGATGATGATTTAGAACTGCACCCCAGATTAACCAGTGTGAAGGTAGATGTAGGGAGACGATGATGATTTAGAACTGCACCCCAGATTAACAAGTGTGAAGGTAGATGTAGGGAGACGATGATGATTTAGAACTGCACCCCAGATTAACCAGTGTGTAGGTAGATGTAGGAAGACGATGTCCAGTTGAAGGTCACTTACC
Source organism: Mactromeris polynyma (assembly GCA_032209605.1). NCBI lineage: Eukaryota > Metazoa > Mollusca > Bivalvia > Venerida > Mactridae > Mactromeris > Mactromeris polynyma. Next base: position 760,886 of record JASFXZ010000046.1, read on the forward strand.
ACAGAAAACAATAAAATACGGAGGTATATATAGAATCTCGTTTTCACTCGGGTTAAGGAGTGTACACATTGGCATACATGCATGCACCATGTTTGTTTGTTTCATCGGGTTTAACGCCGTTTCTCAACAATATTTCAGTTATATACGGCGGCCGGTTCACCTAACCAGTTTTTCCTGGACTGAATTCTAACCAGTACTAACTTACCCTTCCACAAGGAGCCGGCAACTTCTCCACATGTGGAGGAAAATCGACATTTTAGTCAAATTTTCATGGAAGGGTATGACCTGCCGCGACCGGGAATCGAACCCGGATCGCCGCGTTCCAAGTCCAGCGCACTAACCACTGGACCACAGCTTGTATGCACCATGATCCAAGGCTGCAAAGAAATGAAAGCCGAAATCTGAACATATTTACCTTGAATGCTTTATCTAGTAGCTGTGCTTTCGACAGTTTGAGTATGGTGGCAAAATTGAAAGGCTTCAAGCTCATTGACTTGTGTTTCTTGTTGAAATCTGTCTGTTCGAACACCTGAAATTATAGAATGTACTATGGAATCAAAATTTGTTGAGAATACTTTCATTGTATGCACTATGTCTATTGGTCAATATTTTACAACACACGTTTTCATTTGCTGTTCACTTCACAAGCCCTTTAGAACTGTTCTCAAGTGAATAAAACAATACTTAAAAGGTCAGGCATCCACAACTGAATGTGGTCATAAAAATCCAGTATAAAATGAAAGCAGTGAACTTGTCCTGCTAGGCGCTTCCAAGGCAAGACTTGTTTCCCATATTATCGTATTAGAAATTAATACGCGACTATTCGGTAAACTGATCGCCAAAAATGACACAAATAATCCAGAAAAGCTGTTTATGTCAAGACTCCCACCATTCCTTATTGATACATGTATATCCATGACAAATCAGTCATTATACTCATTAAATCTATAATACAATCAGAGGACTTGACATGTACAATTTAAATCTTGAGATGATGACTATGGTGGTACTTCGAGTAGACCTTCCAGTTGACAATGACGCTAAAGCGCCTCAAAACCCTCTATTCCTAGAAGCAGGTAATGCCTTTGTATATGTCCACAATTTGAAATTATATAAACATATCATGTGGCTACTACATCAGGAGAAAGTACAATGTGCATTATGTATCTATTTCCCCACCCTAATGATAGACAAAGCACGCGTCTGGAAACTGTAAGACAGCCATTGTTTAATTCAGATAACATATATTTACATCATACTACTTTTAATGTTGTTTTGAAGGAAAGTTCAATCTAATTTAACATCATACTACTTTTAATGTTGTTTTGAAGGAAAGTTCAATCTAATTTAAACGCAACTTAATATATTACCAGCAATGATTGATTGCACAACATTTTTAGCATCCATTAATTAAGTCAATTACGTCAGGCTTAATATTGTTACATTAAAAATCACTATATTTACACACTTGTGATGGCAGTAAATTGCATTTTGATATATTTTGTTACAAACAAGAGTCAGACACTAAACCTATGTATCATTTAGTTTAAGAGAATTAATTAATTACTTAATTACCGACGGAAGTAATTAACTTGGTCAAGGCTTCACAATCCAAAAAAATAAGTTCAGGTTTTTTAAAATTCAAAAACATGCAAAATCTGTTTAGCGACTGAGGCCCCTTTTTCAGTCCTGAGGATGCTTCAGTGTGATGGATTATGGGGAAACAGGACCCAGTTTCTTTTCACAGGGCACATGTATATAATTGATGTCAACCTACTTCAATTGTTGGCTTTTGACAAGGATATAGTTAAAATTTTATGATAACAATATACAGCCCCACTCCCTGGTGCCAGTTACTTTTGACAAATCAAATCCTCTTTTAACTCTCTATATTGTGGATGACACCAGTAGATTATTTCAACCATATCATTTTGAACTATGACAATTTGTTTCAGAAAAGTTTTTCTTAAAATTTGATTGTCTTGGTAAACAGAGTTGATTACTAACAGCAATTATTGTTATAGATCATGCCAGGAGTCAGTATATTGTTTGTGAAATTTGAGCAAGTTTGGTTTGTTTGTTTGGGCTTCATTTTTTTAGGGCTCTAGAAATCATTTCAAAGACAGTTGTCCCAGACTTAAGTGTACATGTTAAATTTGGCTTGTCCATCATGGAAGGCTGGCTGACTGAGAATGTGATGGGTTACAGACTAACCGTTAATAATGTGTGCATGAACTATTCAATATTTTAAGTAAAAGATTGAAATCCAACTAACCGAATGAGTGAGAAAAAATATTTTTCACGGTCGATATGAATTTTATGGGAAATTGGATATGATAACAGACTTGTGTCAATACTTGAAAACGAGCATGAAACATGATCACAGGTAGAAGAATTAAATCTGATGACAGATTCCTAGACGCCATCTGCTAACTCAATCTAATTGTGCTAAGGAAAGGACGATTTATTTAAGGGCAGTGTCGACAGGCCAAGGCTTTTCCTGGATATAAAACACTGGAATTGAAAAGTACTTACGTTCTGGAAATAGTAAACTCAACCAAAAAGAAAGCCCACTGATTAGTTTGAATACACATTAAAAAATATTCCATTATATTCTAAATAAAAAACAAAAACTGACAAAGTAATTTTTGTACCAAAAATGTCATTGTTGAGGAACTGCATGGCTGCATTAATTTTCGAAGTTATCAATAGCACAAACTGCAGGAAAATTTGTACATCATAGAGAAGGTGATATATTTAATATGATCTAAAGACCTGTAGATATATCATGATACACACCAATTTTTAAATCAATATCGCAAGGGGCAAAATTCATGCTCTAATCAGTTTTGAATATTTAATGGAGTTGATATTGGAGTTATCTCCCTTTTGTCAATAAGATCAGTAATTCTTTTCAGTCGGTCTACGCATAGTTGTCTGTACAGAAATATCTAATAATCATGAACTTGATGAAGGTCGTGCTAAAAATGTTCATTTTTTTTTATTAAAAGTGAAGGTCATGATTGAAACTTCAATTACTTCAAATTGTTCCCAACCCTCTCCTAGCTTTTTAGATGTCGCTTTCAGTTTATCTACAAACTATTAAACGGAAAATATACCAGATCAGATCAATAATCTAGCAAAATGTTTACTTGACAGTATTGCCTAAAATACATTAAAAGAACTATTTCATCAAAGACGAGCAAAATGTAACGTTAGTATATATATTGTCATTCTAAGACAGTTATAAATACTACTGTTTATTCAAATTTATTTGAAAATACTGATATTCTGTTCTCTATATCTTATTGGTCAATATTTTGTAAAACATGTTTTCATTGGTTGATCACTGCACATTTTGTTAACAACCGTTCGGAAGTAAATAAAGATGGACTTTAGTCAAAGAAATCTTGAACCTTAAATAGAACGATACAAAACACTCAAGAACAATTCACATCTCAAGTCCACATTTCATGGAAAGTTTGCATTGTTTTCATTTCACAGAAACGCATCTTCTATGCAGTTCAGTTAATGTATACCTCCATCATTTACGGAGTAATGTGCATTGTTATACCTCACATGATTTATCCATGCAAAATTCACATATACAAATGTACACCCTATAAGCAAATCCGTAATATTACCCTGTGACATAACGTTTTTACCCTTGCACAGGTCTAAAAATAGACTACTGGAAATTCCCATAGTCCAAGTTGATACGCGCTTATTAAAATAAGTAAAATTCAAGCGCTTGTTTTGTATGCAAATGACATTATCTGTCCGCTTAATGACAGTTTCAGTTCTTTCACAAAAATTGCTTAAAAAATCTAAAGACTCTGCAAGCACTTCATTGTTTCTTTTTCACAGTCATTGACTTTATTGTTTCAAATTTTAATATCAAAATATTTGTTTGGTATAATAAAATAGATTCCCACGGAGGGTGATAGCATTAAACGTTTACCCTTGAAATGTCAATGTCTAAAATGTTTACCCTTGAAATGTCAATGTTAACCTCGGCTTACGTATCGGTCTACATTGACTTTCTCGGGTTAAAGTATCACTCTCCACAGGACCCGATATTTATATACATATTATATACATATGTGTTATAATACTGACAAAAACCATAATATTTATACAGATTTTAACAAAAAAGCTTTTTGACATAATTTGTATAAGTGTTGAATTACTTCAATGAAGAGATTTACACAAACTTGAATCATCTGATTCCTTTTATTATAAGGTATAGTAATATAAACCCGGTTTCAGGTGGTGGCATGACAAACTTAAAACATCCAACGCAATGCATTTTACATAAACATGCACTAAAAACTGCATTTCCTTCCTATGTGCGACGTATTATACAATGACGTAAAATCAATTGACACCAAACTTGGAGTAGGATCGGCTATTGATTTCATAAACATACCAGAGCATGTGAATGCGCTTTAAATGACAGAGAAGTCTGTTAGCTAACATGCATTACAATATAGACGGTTCCCAGTGCATACATACTTGTGGTTTGAATAGAGTGTGTTAAGAACGTTGATGCAACAAGAGAACTTTTGTCGGAGTTCTTCATTCCAATAATGTTAGTCTTTTGTCGGAAATATCAAAAAGCTACAATGTATGTTCTCATGGAAGGACAGGTAATAGTGTACCCATTGGCAACTTGGGAGAACTGAATGATGGTGATCCTTCTGCTCTTATTATAACGGAAACGCAGATGTCACAGCCATTATAATGATAGAAGATGAATTTCACTTTTTAATGTTGTTCTGTCCATTATATGCTGACGTTAAAAAACAACATATTCCAGAAAAATACACAAAGCATCCTCCTCAATCCAAGTTTTAATATTTATTTAGCTAGTTATAATGATATTTTGATTGACAATGTCTCATTATTCTTATATAAAGCTTTTAAATATAGAAGTAGCTTCATCTCTGTATTGACCTAAACTGTTGTACATTGTATTAGATGTTTGAATGTTTCAACATTTGAAAGATGTTAATTGTATATAGTAATCTTATCAAAGTTCGTTAGTAACTATACATTCGTAAATAGGTGGGTAAATGATCATTAATTGATTCATTGTTTTGTGTATTGTATTATTTTTGTGTATGGGCTTGAGGCCATTTACAAATGTACAAAGAAATGGAAAGGACCAATGTATACTCTACATTATGGTCATTACTGCATTAATTTTAGTCTAAGCCAAACAATTCCAGGTGTGCAATATATGGTAACAGCTTTGCACAATAAATCTCGCAGGACCTTTGGGTAAGCAACACAATATTATGTCACATTCTAGAACCCAAGGCATCGTACCTTAATGGACTTTGTGACAATGATAACGAATTCGCTACAACAGATGGCATGAATAATTGTATACCTGACATTCAGTGGCATGAACATAACAGGCTCTGACACAGATAGAAACCACTTTTATGTTTTAAAATGCATTTGATTTACAAACATGAATAAGGAATCAAAGCATGAAATGCCACATGAGGAGTACAAACAACAACCCAAGAAGCACAAGAGGACATGAAAAACCATGAGCAGATCTAAACAATTACAGAACCAAAAGTGGCAACAAGTACAGAAGACACAAACATAAATGATGGGAGAAATAGAAGTACTGCCTTGGAACATTCAGAGGCAAAAACAACTTGGGATTTAAAACTGGTTAAAAGGGGCACCTTGAACCACTTATCCTATAAGGAATGTTAGCAGCATTAAGAACATTAGACAACAACGTGACCATCTACATTGGATAAACCTAAACATACCAGTAGTCACTTTTGTAATGTGTTTTCATATCAAGAACATTATCATCACACACATTATTACAGTAATTTCATCATCAAAATGTCATTCTGTGCCGACCATCAAATACAGTACAATTTTCTTCAAATTAGAACCAGTACAGCGACATTGGAGACGGAAGGGTGGGAAGTCTAGGGGATTGTTCCCATTGGTGAAAGATTAACAGTTGATGATTCATTGATCATTTAGTCTGTAAAGTTCCACTGGGTAATTCAGGACATAAGACAAAAATAAAGTGTATTAGGCCTAGGTCATGACGAACTCAGACAAGATAACAAACGATCTTACGATGTTGACAGGGTTCTTATGATATACCAAATAAAATACAATGTATGTAAAGTTAAGCCCAGACAACACAAGAATGTTACCACCCAAGACTTATCATTTTGTCATTGAAGAACAAATTTAACAGTGTCTCAATGTCTGGATGATTGAAAGTCTCAATACAGATACAGTTAAACTTCGATAACTCGAGGATGCTGGGGTCCATCTGGAAAGTTTGAGTTACCCGATGTTTCGAGTGACCCCGAGTTTCCATCATGTCCTTTAAGTTTTAGTGTTTTTTTTATGAAATGCCGTATTTTCATAGTTTTTCACATTTGTACCAGTTGTTTCATATTTGATTCATAGTACATGTGTATCATATTTCTATTCTCTACATTTCCTCATTAAAATAAAAGTAAAGTCAAATTCTCATGTGTCCTCGAGTTACCAGTTAGCTATTATGTATAGTTTATGTACTGGGGACTGGCAAGAGTGCTAGAGTTTTCGTCTTAATTTTCTGCTTGATTTCTCGGTGGTATATTTTATATGAAAATAGAATAAATAAAGTCTGGGACTCTGCCATTTCCTCTTCATATCAGGGGTTCTCGTGTTGTCGCCTGCTTGAGGTATTGGAGTTTAACTGTATCTAACAAAACCTTAGATTTTCAAAAATTGACAATTTTGAAATGCCCTTAGCCTATTTTGAAGCATTTACAATTTAAAGAAGATGATGTAATTCTGAGATGGTTGCTTTTTAAATGATCAGAAAAAAAGTTCAATGAAAGTTCAACATCAACTGATCAATTCCCACACATCATTGTTATAGCTACAGGAGAAATAATAATCCTTTTAATTCCATGAAAGGCTTCTGTCTTTCATTGTTGATATAAAATTTCTTATTTTTCTTAATATTTTCTACAGTCAAACTTCTCAGGAGTGGCCCCCTCTCTCGAGCAACAGTGTAAGTTTTGGTGATACTTTGAAAGACAAGAGCTCTTTCACCTGTATTTCATTAACAAACATTACAAATATTCAAGACTCTTTATATTAATGCCATACGCTGAGCTTCTTGCCCGTTTTAGAAATCTCGAAGTTTTTGATACATGCACAACCACCTATAGCAGCCTGTCTTGGGTCAACATCCTGAGGGACTCTCAGTAAGGTATCTATTCTAATGGCATTAAAAATCCCAATTTTGAAATTCCTGCCATGTCTGTTTCCTCTTACAAATGTACCATGCCAGACATAACTATTCATCATAAAATGCCCCTGATCGAAGCACCCACTGTCTTAAGTCCCCTAAATATGCACATAGCCCCTCCCCATCATGAGCTGCAAACATTAAAAGGTGAGCAACCACATGACTTGGACATCTCTAACAAAATATTAGCTAACCTTTTTGTTCGGAGCGAAGTTTCTGATTAAATATGTATTATATTCAGTTTCGATGACTTATATTTGAAACCTTATTCCACTTCCTGTCCCCAATATCGTACATAATGAAGCTATTCATTACCATTTCTAAACACACACTACAAGAAGGTTATGATTTATCATAATGTTATATCTTTAAGACATTTAAAATGATTTTAGTACATTATGCACAATATGCTAGCAACTCAATTTAGTGCTGAATCAGTCAACCTTTAAGAGGCAATTAATGCATGTATGAGAAATCTAGTCTACGTGCATTTATTGGTAAAACCTCACTTAAAGACCACCTCAATAATAAGACCACCTCAATATTACGAACATTTTCACTATTTTGCTCTTTTAATATCCACCTCAATATTAAGACCAATTTTCAAGGGTCCCAAGAGTGGTCTTAAAAATCGAGGTTTGACTGTACACCTAGTAAAAAAGCAGACAAATTTGTTTTACTTTCATCCTTAAAGATGTGAATTTTAAAGCAGTTGACACATTTTAGGAGTATTTGTCTTCCATCCATAGAAATGATATGACAGTTTTGTGAAAAAAAATCTCAAGTACGTTAGGTTGCTTAAACGATGACATACTCAACAATTCAGGTCAGTGTTCAACCATGCTCCCCACCATTAATCATACACAGACAGTTGAGGAAATATGGTTGATGGTTTTATTATTCATAGAATTACTTTCTTGTTTCTGATCTTAAGGTAAATGTTTTGACATGAATATTAAATACACATTATACGGCCTAGTAAGAAGGAACAGGTTATTCCCGAGTAAGTTGAACGATCTGAAACAAAATTACATTTGATATTTAACTTCTGAGTAGCCATTGCCATTACCATACAATCACAGCAACAGCATGTAAAGCAACAAAACATCAATGTACCAAATTGCTACATGGTTAATGTCTGCATCCAACTTAAGTGCACACATGTAATGAAAATTTACATTATTTTAATTTTTGTCGAAAATTAAAAATGTTCAATGGAAGCAAGAGGAACAGTTGATACAAGTCAATTAAGTCAACAGCTATGATTAGTGGTCACAAAATACTTAAAATGGATGTTTGCACTTACAAAATGGATCACCATTTTAACACTTGCTAATAACTAGAGACAAATATTTAAACTATTTCTGTCCACGGACAGGACATGGATGGCCCACTATGGGTTTTTTAAGTGGAAAAGGGCCATGACTCGTCCAAATATTGGTGGACTGTAACCACAATTAAACTGTTATTTATTATCCTATACTTATGTGCCTATTGGGAATTGAATCCATCCATCCTTTCAAAAGTTAGTGATCGGAAACCAATTTTTTTTAACAGCCAGACACCCTGATGGACGCAAGGACGGACAGGGGAAGCACTTCCTGCCCCTTCATCATTATTCTAGGGCATAGACAACCACAAGTAGCACTGACACACACAAGTAATGGATTTGCTGCACATACTAACAATACAATTACAATTAATCATCAAACTATACATCATTTAAAGACATTAATTAGACCCAAGTCAATATTTACTATGCATAATTTACACAATGCTCTAGACTATAATACTTAACACTGTTAGATGAAAAAAAAAATTCCACTGAAAGAATGTTAAATACCATTCTGTGACATTAGATTAACAGCTCACGAACAAGAAGGAATAACAAAACCATGACATAGGCGATTCGTAGATTCATGACAAAAGTCGAAGCTCTCAAGGACAAAAGTCGAAGCTCTCAAGGACAAAAGTCGAAACTGTCAAGGACAAAAGTCGAAGCTCTCAAGGACAAAAGTCGAAACTATCAAGGACAAAAGTCGAAGCTCTCATGGACAAAAGTCGAAGCTCTCAAGTACAAAAGTCGAAGCTCTCAAGGACAAAAGTCAAAGCTCTCAAGGACAAAAGTCAAAGCTCTCAAGGACAAAAGTAAAACAAAGTGAATATTACATCACCTACAAACATACCAATGTCAAACATTAAACAACAAGAACTATAAAACAAATAATGAAGCAGTATAGACACATCTGTACAACTAGAAATGCTCATGAAAATTCATTTCATTCTAGACCTCTTGTACAATGTAACACGCTACTTTAAACTCCACACGAACAGCTACAACAGCTGATGTCTTTGAATATATCATCACAGTACCTGTTGGGGTCTCGTACCTTGGTAATTAAATTCTTATTTTATAGAAGTATTATACAGTTACACAGTAAATATTCATTTTCACTATGTAAAATATGATCATATAAAAACACGATTAATTAGCCTTAATTAACCTTAGTAACACATAATCTTCATTGATATTTAAGGATTGTAGTATTTCTGTAGAAGTATAGAACATGAGCAACAGAGAGAATACGTAACCACAGGGAACGCCATATACACAAGACAGTGCCTCCCCACACAGACCTCCGGAAAAACAACAATCCACAAAACATATGGCACTTAAGGGGATCAAATGGTACACATATTAAGGAACAGAGGCACAAGGAATGGCCCGGCAGACCACAAGGAATAACTAGGAGAATCAAAGTGGACAGTGAAGGGAGGTGGAGGGGGGAATTAATGGATGGAAAAGATCACAGGACAAGTCAAGACAACTGGCCGCAATAGGCACAATTGATTAGCACCTACACATAATCTTCATTGACATTTAAGGATTGTAGTAGTTCTGTAGAACTAGCAGAACATGAGCAAGACACAATGATACATATTGTAGAGGAACATAAAAGGAATCTATTAAAAGACAATTATTAATATACATGTATCACAATATTAATTTGAGCAATCTTGGTAGGGGACCACTAGACAATGCTACATATCAAATCCTGGCTCTTCTGGTTCTGGACAACAACATTATCAAACATATCGAGGGTTCAGAGCAAGACTATACTATTTCCTATATAAATACATAGGAGTTAGGACGGTCTTGCGCTGAAGCCTCGAATTATACCCTATTAAACTTAATGTAAAACATGTGGACACCCAAGGGCATAATTTGAACAATCTATGTAGAGGACCAGTAAACAAAGTTACATACTAAATATGAAAGCTCTGGGTATATGGTTCTGGACAAGAATATTTTTAAAGTTTTCAATTTTAAATCTATTTTAGCTACTGCGATCTATTTATGAAACAGACCGTAACCAGTTCAAACAAAATTGGCAAAGCGGTTTAGGAGGAGATGTAGTTGGGATGAAAAGTTAACAGACTGAAACACACAACAGACAATTCGCCAAGAGCTAAATATAATAACCTACCTACTCACCTACATTTTTTTACCCCATAGGGTTTGCTGAACAAAAAAATGTTTACGGATGGCCCTATTGGTCTTGGTCAGTATCAAATTAGTACTTATTCACCAGCTGTTACAAATTTTGTATATCAGTAAAAGGATGTTCTTTTTATTGCTTGTAATCTGACTCCCAAGTTTTGTGCCTACTTCAAAAGCAACATTTCCTGCCTGTTTAACTACTTATATGTATATTTTATACTATATAATGTACTGCACGGAATGTGGAGTTAAAGATATGAATGAATAATTTAACATGACGAAAATAATACGAACATTCCTATAAAGCAGGAAAACATCCATCAAATGACAATGTCTTCTCTCCTCTTTGAACTCACCTCTTTGAACTAAGCATGAAAGAATGATATAAATCATTATGACCTACAAGGACACAATACGTATCCAGATACATAGTACCTCTAACATAACGTTTCCTGTTTTAGATAGAAATTATGGTTTAACACATCCATATTATTGGGATATATAAGGATTATATAATTTTACATACAGCTCAAAAATAGTGACCGATGATGCAATACAAATCCAATAATAAAATGACAGTCTAGACATAATACATCTAATTCGAACCATGGGGGTCAGTATGAAACTATATTTGGAAAATGCTGTCTGTATATAATACACATGTAGTAATGCCTTACAGTACAGATATGGCATCCACCCCCAAAAATACTTGTAGTTTGATACTAAGTCCCTGTAATTTTAGCAAAAAAGTGTGTGTGTCTGTGCGTGTGTGCGTGCGTATTGCTGGTTCTAACGTCAACCACATCTATCCATTACTATCATATTTTCCAATAACTTCCGTGATCATTGTTGTTCAGATTATAACATTCCATTCAGTTCATATGTTTGTTCATGTCTTGATTATCAGTTATCTATTAGTAAATAACTATATGCATGGAAGTTTACTTGCCCAGTAGCCAAATAAACGAACTACGTGATGAACAAACATTAAGCAATGGTTGCCAAACAACCAAGTCACGTGAACTCATTGACAGTATACAGACACCAAACAATGGAGATATATACAACATTAAGCTGTCTCCCATCCATTACCGGAGACCCACTGACCTAAATTAACACAGTCAAAACAGCATTTCTACTCATTAATGGCTAATTAAAGCTTCGGTCGACCATCATTTCCGTTCATGAACGAAAAGGCATTCGAAAGTTAATGTCACATAACCATCCTATACACGTTGTGTGTGCAGAGGTTGCGCATTGAAAGCTAATTTAATTAAGTAGTTTCCTTGTTTTGCTGTCATTTTATCCAAGTTTTACATGCATTAAAAAGCACACATCGATGGCTCAACGCAACAATGTTGTAACTACTATATAAATACATAGGTGTTACGACATTGTTGCGTTAAGCCCTCGACATGTGGTTATATATAGACTGTTATGAATTTGGTGTTTATAACGCAGTGTACCAAGAGGCCTTATAAATTGTATTCTGTTCTGTGGAAGACAAGTTCCGTCAGCAAACATATTGCGTAATCTTTGACACAGCTTTTATGACGGCATTGAGTTAACTATGATGTTATACACATCTCGAAGTACATTGACGACTGGGCAGTAATCCAAGAAAGTTGTCTTGATGGACATTGAACAAGGTTATTTTAGGGTGGCAATGTACTTTTGTATGTTGTATTTCATATCCAACTTCTTCATTAATTTTTAGAAATACACAATACCGCCAACAAGTGTACCCACATAGTTTTCTGTCCTCCAGACGTCTTTGGGTAAAGGTTAACAGCAATAACGTTGAATTGTTGATATTTTTGTTGGCATATTCCGTACTTTGCAAGTCATGTTGACATTCCAACGACAGGACGATATTTTTAATGCAGTGTTTTGTCTGTGACTGTCAAGATTAAGATCATAAACGTTCTTTTCGTGAGGCAGCTGTTTAATTATCCTGTCTTACAGACTTTTTGAACCCATAGACTTATAATAAGCGGTTTGTTGTTTTATTACTGGTATTTACGTCATTATGTTGCTAAGAAATGCAGACTATTTTATTTACAAGTTTCTTATGTTTAGGAATGATAACGTCCATCTGTGTAATACAGTATGTCTAAAAAAGTAATTTGTGCGTCATAACACTTTGATCGGCACGTGTTAATCGATATAAGCGCAACATATGTTCACATAAAATCGAGCCGAACGTTTATAGTGAAAATGGTAGTATGTTTTAAGCTTTAAAATGTGTGAAATGTTCCGTTAACTAGTAAGAGTTGGCATTTAATTGTCCAAGTAATGCAGGCATGAATGCGACTAAAAAGGCACTCATTCCATTTTGTGTATCTATAAAATCTAAATATATCCTTGTAACAATCACAATCAAATCAATTAAAACCAAAGCGTATCTTATTAAAGATGTGTGGTGCTGTATACTAGTAGACTACATAGACATAGAATCTAAATAACTCTTACATAAGTTTGCATTGTTTTGTCGGAGCAATGAGGTAGTAGCCTCGCCTGCGACTAGACTAGAGCTTTAATAGCCATTGACTTTTAAAACTCCATTCTGGCTACTAAAATCTGCCATATTGTCTCCATTGTTATTGTTAGCATAACGGACGGGCAATCCGTAGACCTGGGTTCGATTTCCCGGTAGCGCCATTGACCGATTTTTCGTGTTTCTCAAACATGACTTTATTTTTCCATACATCCAATCTGTTTTATCAATTTAAGAGAGAGAATAAGTTTTTTTAATTCTTTTGAAAACTAACGGGCCTGAGTATGACCTTCCCTTATCGTTCAGAGTTGTTGTCTCTGACTGAAGTTACCCCATACTCTTTAGTTATTTCATGTTCTCCATGCCTGTCTAAGTATATAATCTAAAATATGTTGTCCAGGAATAGGGGTTACATCTCTAAAAACACACTTTTACATGTAGAGCTTTATTCTGGTACCAGGGGATGTTAGGTTAATAATTCAAATACCTCAACTGGTTTAAGCAAGAAATTTCTCTTTCAAACTGAAACAAAATGTTTTCTTCGGACAACAGAAACATTTGACTTTGAAAACTTAAAAACATTTCGTTTCCTTAGTTACATCTTCATTTTAAAAAAAATGCTTTTTCCATTCCAGTTCTCGTAATTTTTCATCTTCCCTTTAATGAAACTAATACATTTTATGACAATAGTATGTAACTATAGCAATGTTGTACATAGGCATTTAAGGAACTTAAAAACCTAGGTTTTCAATATATAACCTAAATTCCTGGACATCATATTTTAGAGCATATCGAGGGTTCAGTGCAAGACTATACTAACTCCTATATAAATACATAGGAGTTACGATAGTCTTGCTTCGAACCCTCGATATGGAAGACGTCCACTGTTGTTGTTGTAGACAATACTTTTAACAGACGTTAAATTTCTTATTTTTAGCTGATGTTTTGCTTTATATGATGGCCTATGTCTACAACATGTGATTATACGTGCGTGCGCAATGTTTAAAGCAAAATGTGTTGATGAATTGACTAGGTGAAACAAATTCATGCATATCTTATTTAAATATAACTTCATGAGTTTGTCATACAATTTGAACTGTCATGGCATTTCAAACTAATTAATATACTTCATATTTCACCACATGGATCATAGTTAATTATAGTTCTTTGATAAAATATGACACGCCAGTCCCACAAAATATGCTCATATTTAACTCCATTTTTATGTTTTTTAATTATTTAAAAGAGACACATTGTTTTCAAAACTGTGCAAATAATGGAGCATTTAATGATATGTAAAAATATCAATCGGAAATCTGGAAATACATAGCAGACATATAATGTTCCATATGTTGTCCATATGGTTGTAACAAAATATGTCGAGTGACTTCCCTTCCAGCAAATCTGGCAATTTTTTAACAACAACTGACAGTAGAGTAATTCTACAGATTGTAAAAGTCTAATTCATTACTTTTTTATGTCTTCCAGAAGACAAGATGTTGATATTTTATAAAAATTGCTTCCATTATTCTAATTGATCTGTGTCCGACAATATCCATTAGCAAACAGACAATGTCAGAGACAATGTGCCTATGTCTTGAAATGAAATAGAGGACTTCTGAACTTGTTGCACTGGGAATGGGTGTTATAACTGTATAATTTATTCAATATAAAACAAACAATGTGTCCATGAATTTCATTGTTTTCCAATGCTAGAGATTCAGCAGTTGAATTTGACCATTTTCCGAAGGCGATTATTTTCATAAATGAAAATGTAGAGCCATAGTGACATATCTTTGTACACTGTAAATATCATTTAAAAGGGTGTGGAGTGAAGCAAAGTAGTGTAATAAAGTCATGTTTTGAGGAACACGAAAAATCGGTCAGCGGCTCTACCGGTCAGCGGCTCTACCGGGATAGTCTGGTTGTTACGTAACTCCATAGGTACTAACATGGTGACCTCAAATTACCTCGCCTGATCCATGTAAATAGTCCAGTAATACTTCTCAATGAAAGGATTCTGTCTGTAAAGTCCTTTGAAGAAATGAATAAAATGAGTCGGTTGAATTTTAAAGAGACATATGACTATTGTTATGATCAATGTATGTTATGATTCTTTTGCTATTATTGTTTTGATGTTTACATGTTTTAGTTATAACATTGAGGTAATGGATTCTGTCCAATTATTTTCAGTGTTATTTAATGATGACACCCTCACCTATTCCAAGCTATAATTATCATTTTGCAGAGTAATTTCCTTAACATTACACTGTTACATCAGAACAATGATAAATGTTCACATAACTTGGGCTCTGATGGCTTTATGCCCAACCTGTGCTGCCTAATGAACATGTTTTTACCTGATAAATATGCACTGAAAAAAAAAATTCTGCGTTCAGTTATGTCATAGTACGCTTGTACTAACTTTTAATGAGGAATCAATAGCAGTTACAGAGGACATAAAATTATATAGTCTAAGCAATGCTCTAGATGTATGTTAAATCGGACAATATACTCGTGAACCATACTAGATGAATGTAATTGAACCGGACGAAAACTCCTGAACAATACCTGACCTATATTGAGTAAGACATTAAACATATAGTAAAAGTGTTCTGTTGAACTACAGTTAAACCTCGATAATAAGACCACTCTTGGGATCCCTTGAAAACTGGAATTCTTAATGAGGTGGTCTTAATATTGAGGTTGAATAAAAAGCATAACAGTGAACATTGGCTCGAAAATATTGTGTTCTTAATTTTGAGGTGGTCTTATTATTGAGTTGGTCTTTAAGTGAGGTTTAACTGTGTACAAATTAAATAATTACATACAAATTACTAGATGACTGTTTAATAGGACTTAAACAGAACTGCACCAAACACTGTAATACAATGGTTTGCATTAAGGGCTGCAATGATAAACCGAAGTTCGATTCTTTTCGGATGTTTTTCTCACGGTACGGTTCGCACTGTCTTACGAATATTTGGTTTGGTACGTCAGATGACATTTTTATTCATGAAGCACTATATTCTAGTCAGATAACTCTTCAGTTTATACTCGTTATCTTTTAGTTACACTAGTGTTGGAATTGTTTACTTTTGTTATGGGACATGAAGTTCCATTTCTAGTTATTGCTCTGCTTTATTTTTCGGCGCAGCTAATTACATATTCAGTGTTCTGTAAACCAATCAAATCTTACGTTAACCACCAAGGCAATTTCGCGCATTTTCTCTTCAATTTAAAAATAGTTGTAACCATGAAGCAGATTGGTTAACATTTTCTATAGTGTATTTCAAGATTTATCCAGTGAGTAGCAGTAGCCTTGTTATTCATTTCCACGGGGAATTCTCTGGTGTTGGAATTAAGAAGACTTTCTTGGTTTTATGTACCAGTCGTGAATATTTATATTCTTTTAATCAGATAAATCGCTATGCTACAAGTTTATTTACATGGATGTGTGAGTTCACGACTTACACAATAAATTAGTTGAACTATATTGTAACAGACTATACTGTGTCTATGATCACACAACAGAGTTATTTATTATTCCGTCTCATTCGGAACACCTCGGCATTATTGGCTCTGCCGAATACCGCCAAGAAGTTACGATTGATGCAGTCTCAAACGCAGGTCTCGGAGTATTTGTAGTATATCGTAATTGAATGACATTTAGGCATTTTTTATGTTGTACAACAAAATTTAACCTAGAGAGTGCAACCAATTTGCAAACTTCAAGTTGCGTCGACCATCTTTTTTAAAGATATTTCTTGTTTTTTAATATAACTTGTCGTTACAATTCTACTTACTGAGTCAATGTGCCTGTCTGGTCATTACTATTCATTAAACTATCAATTATTGAAAATTTTATTTATTTAACCGAAGTCAATAACCAAAAACCGAAAGGGCAGTCAAGGAAACCGAATTTAACCAAGAGACACCTGTATTGTGGCAGCCCTACAAGACGCATATTAAACAGCCACAAATTCATAACTTAGGTCTACCCTTCAACAAATACAAATTTGTAAACAGAAACGGTTGCTTGAAAGACGTCAGACACTATTATACAAGTAATGTTCAATAGAATATAATGAATATAATTGAAATTTTACAAAATTGAATACGATCTAATGATAATAGAACATAATGAACTATTCAGTATCATAGAAGTCAAACTGCGAGCCTCTTCTTGTTCGTCTTCAATTGAAATTCCTTCAAATGTTGACATAATAGCATAATGACAAGGAATTTTATTTCAGTGATCATGTACAGGGGTGTATAGCTTAGCTGAAAGTAGAGTTTAGGCCTAGTTTTAGGGTGGTCTGGGGCATGGTCCCACGTAAAATATTTTGTAGCTAGATCGTCGAGAGATGCATTTTGGTATATATATTTGGTTCCGGTAAATATGTTTACAATAACTTCAAAAACATACATTTAATATCTTATTGCAGTTTTTGGCCATTTTATGTTTTCAATTTTTCGGGGAAAAAAAGAGTAGGCATCTACGCCCCTGAGGTAGGTTCTTGACCGCAATTGCTGTCACCGAATTATTGTGCATGTAAATTGAAAATATCTCAGACTGAAGTCTTTTATTAATAAACAAGGTTATTGTCGATATTCGTGTCAAGGTTTCTCACTCAATATGTCACATTCAATGCAAATGATATTGAAAATATGGCATTGATTTTTTGTTGAACTTTCTTTATCAATTGACATATAAACCAACATTAGTTATGCTGGTATTCAAATTATTGTTCACATGGGATTTGTATTCGCATTCAAGTTGAACTAAAGCACCTTTTGTGTGCAAGCAACACACAGGAAAAATGCAGTATTTATATCATACAAATTGGCCAATTCTTTAATATCACAAAATAAATAGAGCCAAATTTATCTGCCTGTCAATATTTAAAACAACAAATGATTCCTCAATCTGAAAAGACAAATATCAGAAAATAAGCTGGTGAGAAAATATGGAATTGCATACTTGATGGCATGTTTACTTACAATTATTTTACACAATTTTGTAGGAATCAGATAAAAAAGAGAGAGGATGAATTGAATTCTAAAGTTGCTACAGGGAACGCTATGTATATATGTCTCCCCACACAGACCTCCGGGAAAACATCACTCCATAAAACATAAGGCACTTGAGGAGGTTCAAGGGTACATACGTAAGGCAACAGAGGCGCAAGGAATGGCCTGGCTGTCCATAAAGAATAACTAGGAGAATCAAAGAGGACAAACAGTGAAGGGGGAGGGGAATTGATGGATGGAAAATATCACAGGACAAGTCGAGTCAACTGGCACCAATAGACTGAAAGGGGGGAGAACATAACATGATACACAGTAAAGTCAGTGAATAAATTGCATACTGATTATGATTATAATTAAGGCAAACATGATCTACAGATATTGGCAGACTAATGTATGACATGTAACAGGTGGGCTGAAAGACGGTTACCATAAATACTGCTATATGAGTACTTGGCATGATAACTCGACAAAATTGACTACTGCGTTATGAGTACTTGGCATGATAACTTGACAAAATTGACTACTGCGTTATGAGTACTTGGCATGATAACTTGACAAAATTGACTACTGCGTTATGAGTACTTGGCATGATAACTTGACAAAATTGACTACTGCGTTATGAGTACTTGGCATGATAACTTGACAAAATTGACTACTGCGTTATGAGTACTTGGCATGATAACTCGACAAAATTGACTACTGCATTATGAGTACTTGGCATGATAACTCGACAAATTGACTACTGCATTATGAGTCCTTGGCATGATAACTCGACAAATTGACTACTGCGTTATGAGTCCTTGGCATGATAACTCGACAAAATTGACTACTGCATTATGAGTACTTGGCATGATAACTCGACAAATTGACTACTGCATTATGAGTCCTTGGCATGATAACTCGACAAAATTGACTACTGCGTTATGAGTACTTGGCATGATAACTCGACAAATTGACTACTGCGTTATGAGAAATTGGCATGATAACTCGACAAATTGACTACTGCATTATGAGTCCTTGGCATGATAACTCGACAAAATTGACTACTGCGTTATGAGAAATTGGCATGATAACTCGACAAATTGACTACTGCATTATGAGTCCTTGGCATGATAACTCGACAAAATTGACTACTGCATTATGAGTCCTTGGCATGATAACTCGACAAAATTGACTACTGCATTATGAGTACTTGACCTGATAACTCAACAAAATTGACAACTGTGTTATGAGTACTTGGCATGATAACTCAACAAAATTGACTACTGCATTATGAGTCCTTGGCATGATAACTCGACAAAATTGACTACTGCGTTATGAGTCCTTGGCATGATAACTCGACAAAATTGACTACTGCATTATGAGTACTTGACCTGATAACTCAACAAAATTGACAACTGTGTTATGAGAAATTGGCATGATAACTCGACAAATTGACTACTGCATTATGAGTCCTTGGCATGATAACTCGACAAAATTGACTACTGCATTATGAGTACTTGACCTGATAACTCAACAAAATTGACAACTGTGTTATGAGTACTTGGCATGATAACTCAACAAAATTGGAAAACTTATGGAAGCATTCAATTTTGAAACCTCAAGTGCATAATTCTAGATAAATGGACATGTTTTAACATTTTGAAACCTCGAGTGCATATTTGTACATAAATGGACATGGTCTAACATTTTGAAACCTCGAGTGCATATTTCTACATAAATGGACATAGTCTAACATTTTGAAACCTCGAGTGCATATTTCTACATAAATAGACATGGCGAAACATCTTGGAGTGGCCCTCTCTTGCACAACAAACTCAGTCTTCAACAAAATCACCAATTCTCCCCCAGAAAAATCTACATAAAATGATAAGCTGTGACTTATCCAGAACTGGAACACCTTGACCTAGATCTGTAACTTATATAAGGCCATGCCAAATTGGAATTTTGTTAAGCGTCAACCTAAGTTTGCGAAACCTAGCTACCTATTCAACAAAAAAACACAAACTCATAACGAAAAAAACAAATATCCTCAGATAATAAATGATGCATAATTTTAGATATTTTAATGAAAGAAACATCATAAAAACAAAAAAATGGTTAATTTCAAAACTAGATCTATACATGAATAAATCTAATTTAACACTGACTTGTTTTCACACAAATTGACTCGTTTCCGCACAATAATCACATCGTTGTCGGATCTCAACTAAAATTGTCGTTGTCGTATCATGGACATCGAAAATATTTGAGAATTGTTTGCTTAGAAAAAATGTTGTTTCTTTGGCTTGAGGAGCGCAAAACCTAGGCGCACGCGGACGCTTAACAAAATTCCAATTTGGCATGGCCTTACCACAAGTGTCTGTTCAACAGATGAAAAAATCACAATACAAGCAATTCATTTCCTCCTGAAGTATTCAGTTTTAACAGAACACTAATTGATTTTCTAGTTCATTTTGTAACAGGAGAAATTCTTAAAATAGCTCCCCATCTCAAATGGGGGAATTCAGGTTCCAGATCAAATATTCGAGATGTTTCAATTTTCGGTGAAGCTCTAGTTTACTCAATAAGGAAACCATAGAAACAGTTTAATACTCTTTGAAACATTTTGTATTACCAGCAGAGAGAAAATAGGACTACATAAAATCAAAGCAATCAGGGTAACAAAGTGTTGAATTCTGAGATGAAAATCCAAGGTCTGAGTGTAATCCAATAAAGCCAAGGAAGAAATCAACCCATTTGAAAATAAAACCTAATTAAGAATTTTATTAATGGTACTTAAAATCATCATGTTTTCGCAAATGTTATTTTTTTGCTGAATTTTGCAAATCCATTTCCATGCAAATTTCTCATAAATATTAGGACTAAGGTGACACCAAAATTTGAGCTTTTTCAAAGAATATATGATAGCCACTGTGCGATTTCCGACATCTTGTATTATGTATTTCGTTGCAACACATAGTAAAGACATCGAAAAGTTTTATCAAAAAAATAACTTATCGACCTATTTCACCAAATGAAGATATTGCGAAATCAGTGATCCAATGAATAAAATTTGATTTCAGATGGTATAAAGTGCAAACTGTACGTAGTATGGAAATATAAATAAGTACAAACATTTCATGCTCGGGTTATTTTCTAGAACGAAACAGGACACATTTATTCAGAACATTCCCATTCATAATAAATGAAAAAATTGCATCATGACAATGGTGAGTACTTACTTAAATACAATTTATAGAACATAGAAGATAATATGTTCCTGATATGTATAAGTGTTTCTTTGCATATTAAGATCATGTGAATGTTACATAAAGTGAACCGAGGCCAGATTGAACTTTTACTGTCCCCTCATTGAACCCTGCGTTCTCATTGAGAGGCCCTTCTGGTGACATTTAATTAATGATACAATTAAGATACAATTAAAGGTACAGTAAAACCTCGATAATAAGACCTCCATTGGGACCCTTGTAAACAGGTCTTATTAGTGAGGTGGTCTTAATATTGAGGTTGAATAAAGAGCCATTATCAGTAAAAATGGACTTGAACGTCATGTTCTTAATTTTGATGTGGTCTTTTAATTGAGGTGGCCTCTAAGTTAGGTTTTACTGTATTTATTTTACAATGATTGTGAAACCATTAATATTCATCAGTCTTCATCGCACCTGGGTGTTTACCTATACTTCTATCATATTCAAAGGAAATTAAGGTTAGGGTTCAACCTCATACAAGACAGGATTTGAACTCAGACCATCAGATAAGGGCGGTCAGCTGCTCTACTATTACTTGTCAACAACCCCTCCTCCAAGGATTATATAATCAGTATTCTATTCAGTATTGCCGTTGAAGTTTGGCATTCAGATAAGCTGTCTATGACAAAGCAGCCTTTATATTAACAGACTACAGGACCTCTATAACTGCTTCCTTAGTCACATGACGCTCCCGGTATAAGACTTCCCATGGGTCATTGGCCTGTACGGTTCCCCTCAATTCCTGTGGGTCCAGGACCGTCCATAGATCTAATGAGACCGAGGCATGAAAGTTGAGAGGGATCAGCTTTCAGCCACGCCCAAATTTTTCGAAAATCCATGCAGGCATGCCGAGTGATCACCCCCTGCTTTTAAGTTTTTGGCCCTTACGTTGCCCCGTTACCTTACGGGCCCCGTAAACTGCCCAGGAGCTTCATAACACCTAGGAACAAATATTTACTAGTACATCCTTAATAATCAATTTGTTCACAGAGTCAGAACAGTCCAACCATACATGGGCAAGACTCAAAAATACATCTGGCTATTCTGGCCAAGAATCTTGAACCGAACGTGTACAAAACATCATCGACTAAACGACCCCTACCTAGAAGTACAGGATGGGTAGGGGGAGGGGCTGTGAACAATCAATAACTTAACCACAGCCCAGGGCCTAATTTATAAAAATGACGATGTAAAACAACAATGAGAAAAACATGACAATCCCAATAGTTACACACAATCACTGCATGATGTATTCAAAGATTAAATAATAATGACTTTGTACTGCATTTCATTCTATTTGTCAAGTGCATGTTATTGAAGCATGTAGATTTTGATGAAGCACAATGATAAGTAAAAAGTATGTAATGCGACACATGATCATTTTTCATATGACATTTTATCACAAAATCTAATCACTGTTATAAATAGATGCCGGAGTAACAATCCAGACTTTCGATTGTTGGTCGTAGGACGTAGAAAGCGCATGCAACATATTAGTAATTACATGTATTCTAATTACCAAAATGCAATTAACGCAACTTCTACTGTTATTCCATAAACCTAGATACAACAGTTACTGTTAGCGTTTGGCACGGAAGTCACTAATTCTTTTATTAGCAGGGAAATCACTAAAAGTAGGAGGGGGGGGGGGGGGGTAATGATGTACTCTCCTTAATTATGAGCATTATACAAGCAAATTAGTAGCCAGGTGATGATGCTCAAGTTACAAGGTAACTTTACTGGCTCCCAGCTCTAATTGACACAAGGTAACTTGACTGGCTCCCAGCTCTTATTGACACAAGGTAACTTGACTGGCTCCCAGCTCTTATTGACACAAGGTAACTTTACTGGCTCCCAGCTCTTATTGACACAAGGTAACTTGACTGGCTCCCAGCTCTTATTGACACAAGGTAACTTGACTGGCTCCCAGCTCTTATTGACACAAGGTAACTTTACTGGCTCCCAGCTCTTATTGACACCCCTGTGTTGGGAGCAATACTATGGTAACTCAGTTTCAGTACAGAAATAGATACAATCTTTTCGAACCCACATTGCCCTCAAGTTACATTCTATGGGGAGCATCAACATTCCACTGGTTAAAATGTTTTTTTTATTCAATTCTTTTTTCGACAAATTCAGAGCATTCTTTGCTAATACATATTTATTGATGATTTTGAACTTTATTTTTCAAGTTTGATTAGGCAGAAAATGAAGAAAAAAACATGATCATAGTATTACATGTACTAAAGTTCTGCTCATAGACTACTGATCTACACTGCCAGCATATTTTAAGTGTTTTCCTCCACATGCTTCTAAGAATCAGTTGATTGTACAAATTGAGATGATTATGGGGTTAATGAGATAAAATTCTTCGCATGTTTTGTAAATGATTCAGTAAATGCAGCTGTAAAATCATAACCGAATTCTTATATAAAAGTAAGTTTGTTCATTATAACTGTAACATACGTAAATTTCTTGATCATGGGGTACTCACTTTTTTTAGTCACACGAATACCAAATAATATCCTAATGCATCAAGACCCCAGGGGCCCCCCAGACCTTATAGCAGTTGCAGACTGACATGGCATCAAGACCCCAGGGGCCCCCTCAGACCTTATAGTAGTTGCAGACTGACATGGCATCAAGACCCCAGGGGCCCCCTCAGACCTTATAGTAGTTGCAGACTGACATGGCATCAAGACCACAGGGGCCCCCAGACCTTATAGCAGTTGCAGACTGACATGGCATCAAGACCACAGGGGCCCCCAGACCTTATAGTAGTTGCAGACTGACACGGCATCAAGACCACAGGGGCCCCCAGACCTTATAGCAGTTGCAGACTGACATGGCATCAAGACCCCAGGGCCCCCATACCTTATAGTAGTTGCAGACTGACATGGTATCAAGACCCCAGGGGCCCCCCATACCTTATAGCAGTTGCAGACTGACATGGCATCAAGACCCCAGGGGCCCCCCAGACCTTATAGCAGTTGCAGACTGACATGGCATCAAGACCACAGGGGCCCCAGACCATATAGCAGTTGCAGACTGACATGGCATCAAGACCCCAGGGGCCCCCCATACCTTATAGCAGTTGCAGACTGACATGGCATCAAGACCCCAGGGGCCCCCCAGACCTTATAGCAGTTGCAGACTGACATGGCATCAAGACCCCAGGGGCCTCCAGACCTTATAGCAGTTGCAGACTGACATGACATCAAGACCCCAGGGGCCCCCCAGACATTATAACAGTTGCAGACTGACATGGCATCAAGACCCCAGGGGCCCCCCAGACCTTATAGCAGTTGCAGACTGACATGACATCAAGACCACAGGGGCCCCCTCAGACCTTATAGCAGTTGCAGACTGACATGGCATCAAGACCCCAGGGGCCCCTCAGACCTTATAGCAGTTGCAGACTGACATGGCATCAAGACCCCTGCCCCCCCCATACCTTATAGCAGTTGTTTGTTCTTTAACAGTTCTGTTATGTGTTTACCTTTGTAATAACCACTTACATATTTCAAATTGTTATTTCATTAGGTTGTTAATTATCTGGGTTTGAAGCGATATATTTTGTAGAATCTCTGGTCCAGGCTTTGTAAACTGAGCAATTTATCAACATTGCTACCAGACACAGTACAGTCCTTTCATACTTAACGATCACTGAACTAAGGAAATAGATGTGTCTGAGCCGCCGAGACAATAAATTGACAGACACACTACATCATGGAAGCCAATTTCTGTCCAATTACGTATTCATTGGAGTAATTTTCCACCGACTGTCTCGTACTTCAGGTCCAAGGACTGAAGGTTAAAGATATTTCAGTATTTGAGCTTCGCTCTTTAAGATTGTGCAGCAGTTACAATGGTTTAATTATTGTTAATTATCATGTTTAGCATATACCCAAACTTAGTAACTGTCATTTCTTAAGTCATTAGTTGAGAATACAGTTATTATGACTACATGTACTGGTCAATATGTTGTGAAACATGTTTTCATTGGGTGATAAACTCGCAGTTTGTTTATCACTGTTCTCAAGTGAAATAACACAATGGACTGTAGAAGTATATATTAGTTGAATTACGTACATGGATATCTATCTGATTTTGTCCAAGTAGTTTCCTCATTAATATTTAAGTTGATTATTCATCACATATCAGTCCAGAATCATGTATAACAAGAAAGGTTTGTAAAATATCATGCCCCCTGTGACCTTGACCTTTGACTCTGTGATCCCAACATCGATAGGGTTACTCTGCTACCCAAGATGAATGTGGGGACCAAGTTTGAGGATGATAGGTCAAGGGGTTCTTGAGTTATTGATCGGAAACGAAAAGGTTACAGACGGACTGACGGACGGATACAAGACGTTTTTGTGCCCTACATTCAACATGATAATAGAGATGTAGTTTGAACAGAACATCATTGAAGATATAAGTAAAATCAACAACTGGATGGATAATTTACCAATTTAATACCATATTGACATTCCTCTTTTTACGCATGTTTATTGAACTGTCAAATGTATTTCACATACATTCTATCATTCAATACATCACTTAACTTCCCAGGGATAGGCTTCTTTATAACATTGTACATTTAATCATGAATATAGGATGTATATTGTTTGTAATACGTTACACTGCAACATGTTTTATCGATCGATACATGTGGTCTTAAAAAATTCCATCATCAATGGTGGGGTATATGAATCAAATGAGATTAAATTAGGCTGAAAACCAAACAACCACCAGCACATTATTACTCCTTCTTATATGTAATAGAGCCCTATAAAACGTACACAACTTTATTTTGTTGTTTTCCCGGAGGCCTGCGTGGGGAGGCACTGTCTTGTGTATGTGGCGTTCCCTGTAGCTACGTATTCTCTCTCCTTTAACATGCTTGCAGACACATTCATACAAGATTAATTAACTCTGTCATAGAACAAAACAGAATGATTTATCAAAATTTCCAACGTAAACAATTTACAAAATAATAACATTGATCCACTCCAGGAGAGTGTATATTTATGTACATGTAAATTCTACATGTACATTTATACATATAATCATATCAGTGACACGTATGTATATATATGACTGTTCTTACATAATTATCATGATCTCCTAAAAAAATTATTTATCATAGTTTAGAATTATACTGTTTGCTTGTATTTTCGCGATACTAATGAACTAAACTTACTTCAATTTTCTTTTGTGTTCAGTTTTAAAATCTTTTACTGTTAATTGATGCCGACATTTCTTTTCTGTATTGTTCCCATTATGCCATATTGTTTCAACGTAGGTGTTGTTGACGTACCGCGAAAATAGCAGCAAATAGTATAAACTGATTTAAATAACAACTGTTTTTTCACCCAACGTTCAAGACCCAAAAATGTTCTTAAGATAAAACATGATGTAGGTAAAAAGGTTATCATTCTTTTAAAAATGTCTATATTCTTTAATATATTTGATATATTTAATATATATAGAGCTATATTATTATTACATTTTTAACATGCGAATTCTGAAAGGCAGTCGTAAAACTAATCTACCGTGAGTCGCAGTTAACTCGGATCGACGCATATTATTGACATCTAGCCCTGCCATTTTGTCCTTAAGATGCAACCTATATTTCAGCCGCCAGAAATGGCAACAAATCGAGACATTGGAAATAAACACAAACAAGTTCAATACTTCTGCGCAGTTAAGAAACCTTGGTTTATTATTAGACCCAAGAACGTCATTGAAGACAATATTGCAGACCCGACTTTTCAAGAGCAAGAAAATTATCGCAATTTTGGATATTTGGGGAAATATCACGTCTTATATATGGTCTGGGAAGGCCAGATATGGAATTTAATTTAGTTAGACTGCTGAAAATATAATAACTATGACATAAATCTATACCATTTCACCAAAATCTCGAAATATCTTAACAATTGCATCATCGCAAAATCAATATTGGACGTTCTCAGACATGCGTATAACGTTCTCATTAATGAACTCGCATCAGTATTGCATTTTTTGATCGTGAGTGCCCATAAATCTACACTTTCGACAGAGAGACACGATCTACACACCTATCATTAATTTTAAGACATCTATTTTAAGCTTTGACGAACGGACATGGGATTATTATTCAAACAAGATAAGTATTCAAAACCCGCGCGGTGCAAACCACGTCGCTTAATTAAGACTAGCTCAGTAATTTTCCGACAGTCGATCATTTAACCGGAGATAACCGAATTAATTCTATGAATTGAAATACAATTCCGAAACATTTTTTAGGTTGATCAAGTTCGAACGCGACGATCGATCGTCTGTCCCACATGTACGCGAGTAGCATTTGTTGACATTTTCCGCCATATTTAACGACCAAATACCACGTGAGGACATCGCTATGGTTATCACGCGAAAGTATGAATTTGATTGGTCGGTATTCCCGCTCCGTCGTGTTGGCATTCCATTCATCTCATAATCATAAAGGGTCCAGACAGGTAACTAAATGAGCACAACATTGCATCATCGTCGATAGTCACAAGAAACCACGCAGTTATTTCATTTTTTATGCAGTCATATATTTCGATTAACCATCAGATCGACAAATATTGAAAAGTAAACTTATTTTATGTGAAGAAAGCGTTAAATAATCCATTGAATATTTTTGTTTCGTAAAATCATATGTAAATAATGGTTTGTCATTCCCCACCGAGAGCCTCTTTTTACACCATTCTATGTCAGTCAATGGCGAACGTACTTGGCGCGAAGATATCTGGCTCAGTGCCAGCTCATAACATTCGTATGGTCGAGTCCATTTTGTTTACCACTGGAAAATTACCAAATACGAGATGTCTATTTATAGCGCATTTTACATTTCAAGTTTAAATTATTTGAAATTTTGCTAAAACTACAAATAAATATTTACCTAAACACTGAAACGGACAAGTTTACCAAGAAACTGATGTTCAAAAGTGAA
The DNA here is from genome assembly GCA_032209605.1 of Mactromeris polynyma. NCBI lineage: Eukaryota > Metazoa > Mollusca > Bivalvia > Venerida > Mactridae > Mactromeris > Mactromeris polynyma. The sequence continues at coordinate 789,449 of JASFXZ010000046.1, forward strand.
TTTCGCGCATAAAACCCATCGCCATGTGTTACCGCCAACATTATACCGACTATATTGGACTCGACCATTAACCCAGACGATATCAATACTTGAACGTTTGCCAAGTTTGCTTATTGGGCTGGTTTGTACAACTATTGTAAAACTCTCCACGCTAACAACAAATATTCAGATCTAAGCCAGCTACGACAGCGTAAAGACGTCGTTAATTTTGTCAAAACTAAACAAATTGTTGTATAACTTATACACATTTGTGGATTTTGAGACCAACTTTAACTGTTTAAAAGGAATATTATTAAACAGTGACTCTTATTTATTAATTATTTATTCATACATCATTGGACATTTCTTCAATTTTACTTGGAATTTTACCACGTGGTGAAGTCTACTGTATTGTTTATATCCGATGGCTATGTTTCCAAATGCTACACATGGTTATATGCCATTTGTACACGACAAAAGTGGAAAGAATAAACGTTCGAAAAGTCACGTGAACGGCGGCAAACTTCACAAAGTTGAAAATAGAAAACATTCCACATTTTCTGCCACTCAGAAAATGTACCAGCTTACTCTGAGAGACAAAAAGGGAAACACCTACAAATGTATCGTCAAGACTGATGGTACCAAATCTCTACCAGAATTGTGCGAGTCTAAAATGAAAGTGTCTTCTGCGCATAAATCTATGCCTGACATTCATAGTGCTAACAGCCCTTCAAAACAGAGGGACATTTTGGCTGAAAAACTGGACGCTCTTAACAGCATTACTGACAGTGGCGAGAGTTACTCTGCTTCACTTGATCTGAGAAACTGTGGTAAAAAAGAAGGACTATTGAGTGCCTTTATACGTTTCTTTAAGGAGAAAACTGGCAAAGGTGAGAAGCGTTCCCAGAAGGAATCCAAGTCTAAGAGCAATGGGAAATCTAAACGAAAACCACGTGATTTGTCTCAAAGAAAACGTCAGCGTACTGTGTCTGCCATGTCTAACTTGGACCCTATTCAGGAATCTCCAAATGAGCATGAATACGAAGCTGATGAAGATAACGACAATGATTCGTACACGCATTTTAGCAGTAGTTGCTCATCAGACAGTGATTCTGTGTCATCTCAAATTTCTTGTAACATTGAACCAGTCTCGGTCAGCAACAAATCTTGATGAAAACTCAAACTTTTAGGTTCTTCACAAATTTCAGTTTTTAACTTATTTGAGTTGCTCAAAGTTTAAGTTAACTGCGCTACAAGCCTGCTTGGGGCCACGCGGTCAGTCGAGGTCTTCGAATTCGGAACGACACGCGAAACATTCCTAGTTACGAAGAGTTGGACACTTGCCAAAGAATCCTACGGATTACTCAAACGGCTATTAATCTTGCACTGTGTTCTAAAACGACTCTGTACGTTATCCCGCATGTGATATATCGCTGTATGGACGGACACGTAACATGTGTTCGTGTTGTTTTGTGATAATGTTTAACTTTATGGTGATGTACAGATGGACACGTACATTTCATTCCCTTCACAGTTCATCACATTGCACCGTACATCCAAGTATCCAGCAACCGGAATGGATGTGTGCACGTGTACGGAAAAACATTTTCCCCACAACTGCGGACCAATAAACTAACTTACTGTCTGTCTGTCTGTCTGGATAATTCTTATGCTTCCAGTAAAAGTGCTAAGTCTATGCAAAGGCAGCTATATTGTTTTATGTCTGTCTGAAACGAATTCAAACTATTCAGTTATCAAAGACATTTGAACTTCAAAGCGGTATTTTCCCGAACAACAGAACATTGACATTTATTCAGTGCTACTATTTTGATGTGTCGGTGTGTTTGACATACGCTCTTGTTTCAACTTGGCTATTAGTAACTGTACATTAATTTATATATGCTTTATGGTGCTATGTGTGAACTATTTCTCATCTATTTATTGCTAGTATGCTTGTATGAGAACGAATGACATCTAATGCATTTAATTTATGTTTATCATTTCATTTCATGACTATTTATTTCATCATATCGCTATTATAAGAATCACTGTTTGGGTTTAAAAAAATGAGATTTTATTGAATTCCGATTTTTTTAAGCCCATATTTTGATAATGTTATGAAGGAATGAGCGTATACTTGCGAACTATTTATTTAGTTGATGTTTCCTTGTTTGTTGTCAGCATTGACTGAAATACTTATTACAAATATTTCAGTTTTGCGAAAAAGCATTACTGCATATTTTATGAAACTTGTGTTCAACATTAAACATCAGAATTAGAAAAAAACATATGTAGCTTGTTTTTTTTGTCACGAAATCAGATTTTTGGTATTAAATAATAGCAGCTATTGTATTCTTTTGTGTGATAACATCAATGTTGTTGTAACATCAAATGAACATATTCAGTATTGTAATCAGTCTATAATACAGCGCACTAGTTGGGCGGTATTGATTTTGAGGGGGCGAAAATGACGGCCGATGTTTTCAAATCACGTTTCCACCTCTACTCTGTATGACAACTACGTATTACAACATTGTATTGGTTTTATCGAAGGTGGACATTTTTTACTACCATATAATGGCATGCAAAATTAAAAAGACCTTGTAACGTATGTTACATTTAAAATTAACTCGGAGTGTTAATGAATTTTTTTTTGATTTTATTAAATTGTTAATGGATAACTAGAGGACTGGTATTTGATTTTACGTTAAAGTTTGTTGTGGTTGGAACGGCTCGTAATATGTAATTAAAACACGGTGTCTGACACTTGTTTGGAGATTGATTTGTTGGCGTGTACATTTAATGTACTACGTGGTCTTTCATGTATATAATATTATCATTCTTGTTACTGTTGTCTGTTTGTGCTAATTCTCGTCTGCTTTGTGTTCTCATAGTTTCATTTTTATGGCTTTAACCTTTTTTTTTCTCAAGAAAATAAAACAAAAAAAAACCCTTCAAAAACTTCTGTATTCTAACTTTGACTTTCGAATTCCAGAACTTTTTCCATTCCACAGTTTGAGGAAAAAATATCCAACTGTTTACTTCATGTAGATCTAATTTTTTAACTTCCACTACTTAGAAAAAAAATTTCCCATAGTGATTCCCGAAATTAGCGAAATAGTCTATAGTCTAAACTTAGCTCTATTGTGTAACAGGCATTCGTGTATTGTTTTTGTTTTGCCAGATCAATGCAAATATGTATCTTGGTTTATGAAATGTTGTTGTTTTTCTGTATTATATTCAAATATTTGTGTCATTTTAATACAACTTGATGAAACAATGGAAACTGATTCTGGTCAAAGATTTGGACAGTGTTTGTAAAATCAAAGCTGAGAAGAGTAATGAATTTGAAACACGTTGTTGAAAGTATTAATTTATAATCAATATATTGTATGTTGATTGAAGTTATAGAAAATCAATTATGAAAATAATTTTTTAGAGATGTGCTAATATCAAGCATTTTGATTGTTTTGATGAAGATAGTGCCAATATTATTTGTATCATCATTATATCACATTTATGGTAGACATCAAAGTGCAATATTGCCATGGTTACTGTTTTAATATGTTATATTGAATATACCATGATAAATTATAAAACAGTAGAAAATTGTCAAAGGGAAAAAGATGACCAAAATAAAATGAAAATGAAAAATAAAATATGTTTGTGTTTATTTTACTTAGTACTATGTCTAGATGGTTGAATACACATGTTGGTATTTATGACAAAAATACCAGTACTAAAAATGGAACCAAATTACCAGTACTAAAAATGGGACCAAATTACCAGTACTAAAAATGGAACCAAATTACCAGTACTAAAAATGGAACCAAATTACCAGTACTAAAAATGGGACCAAATTACCAGTACTAATGATGAAAGAATCTGTCATATACTGGCAAAAATGTTTATGTACCGGAGATGGAACGATGATTTACATCAGAATTTATCATTAAAACCAAACACGACTACCAACTCATGGTGAAGACATGTAAACTATAAAAAAAAAATATTTGCGGTTAAAACTAAGAAGAAGAAAATCCATTACAAAATTTAAACAAGAAGACATCTCTACTGATCTACAGCAGGACTGAACTTTTAATCGCTTGTCAAAGTCGACATTATCCAAGTCACATGGGGTGAAACTAAAACCTACAAATGTAATGCGCAGAACATCAAATATTAATAGCTACTTGGAAAGTTTCCAAGTAGCTTACAATACATGACTAGCGAAAGTGGAACGAACATTAGTATTGTTTACAAACTATTCACAATAGGAATACATCATCAACGCGTATTGTGAAAAAATAGAGACTTCATGTTCCACATTTCATACAAGTATAGTGATATCAAAATATTCTTACGGACATCTGATGTGATTGAGTAAAAAAATGGCCAAATCATGTATTGATTGATACATAGTTTGTAAATCGAACAACTTTATTATTTATCAGTTCCAAGGAGACGAGTAATTACATTCAAACTTCAAACGTTATACACACTAGGTACTAATAGTTAAATACACATACTAGTATGTGGTGTTCGCTTGAACTGAATGAAATAATTCGTCATACAACAATATTTACACACTAAACAGCAAAGACTCATAGTATTCATGTAGTTAAACTTCCATTTTTTAATATAAAACACGGACGAAATTCGTCAATAGACCATGGGAATGACACATGATAATTAATCATACTGACTACTTCCCCTAACAATCAACATTTTCCTAACATTCATTCCCTTGATAAATGTATTATCATGTTCTCATTCGTGAAACTCTTGAATATTTTAAGTATACATTTACAACAGTTTATCATGAATAGTGACACATCAACTATACAGAGCGCGAGTTTATGAAACATCGATCGCCCGGGGTTAGAATGAAATGAGTTGAAAGTAGGGCACTGGGTTAGAAACGGCTATAAACAAACCCGAGTTTCGTTCATTGGAGTAAACTGTCAGTGCTTTGACGTCATCTATGAATACTTAATGATTCGCTCCATGACTACACTAACAATGGCGCATTGAGAGAATATTAGAGCGTGTTCTTTTTGAATTTAAAATTCAACGGAATCACGGTTCTGAATATGATTGGCGGTTAACTATTCAAATATTATATACTCATAAATATTCGGCATGCCGGACAATGAGAACATATTGTCGGTAGAATGACAACTATACCGGAAATATGACACGTTGACGTAAATGGTTACATTAGCGTATACATTATTAAAATACAACGAAACTTGATAGCACGGACTTATAAACCATATGGTTTATATGTCCGTGTTGATAAGTGACTTGATAGCATAGGCAATCTTTGTACGATCTTAGCATGAATTTACAAAAAAAACCACTTTGATAATATTTCCATGTTAAGCTACATTCGGACAAAATGGTCTTTAAAGTTTACTCACAAATTTTCGATCGGTTAAATATGTCTAAATAGTTCATGAAAATGAACGTATACTTTTGAAGATTCATATACTGCCTGGTTTATATTTAACAGGGCGGGAAGACGTAGAGCTTCAAGGCTGGTTTCACACAGAAAATATCTCATTCACTCGATATTTCATTCAACATGAGTCATTCAATAACGGCTTAGATTACATTCACGTACAAACTTTTTGTTTTAAATCACCGAGTTAACCAGCGGCAAAGAATTCCACAGCGAGTAACCCAACGGAACAAGAGATCTACAACTAAATGCTATCAATGTATCGATTCATGATTTTGGCCTAGTAGGCCTAGTTTACAATGTTCTCCTAACATATCACCATTCCCCTATTCCCAATATCACAGACTAGAATATTTCTGTGAAATTATTCCTGATATCGTATCCCCCAATCCTTTAGACAGCAGACATAATGTTACCCCCGCTAACCTCGTGACCTACATTGAGGACAAGTCTTGCGTCTTGCGCATGATCACAAATATATAGTAGTAACCATAGCAGTTACCGCGCGCGGGTAATTTTCCACTGCGCGCGCATCTAGCAATGAATACGGAGTAACTATTTTCGGATTGGTAGTACAAACGGCGAATAGATTCGTTTTCTTGTATCGGAAAAACTACAGTCGACCTCCGCATAACGCACTCGCTCCCACGCTGTTTACTTTTCAGACGAATTCGTTTGTTAAGAAGACTTATAGATTAAATAAATTAGGTTGACCGTTTTAGCAATACTGATTTACATCAATTGTCCGAGGATCAGTGAAAGCGAATGTCTCAGCTAATATCTTACCATATGGTCGCATTTAATGGGGCCTTAAAGCGCTGATATACACACATATACCAGGATATGTAGGTACTGACCCCTCCGCTATTAGTTCAGTTTAATAGGGGAAAGCTGACGATACGTATATACCGTAAAACCTCACGTAAAGACCACCGCAATGATAAGACAACCTCAAAATAAAGAACACAATTTTCAAGTCCATTTTCACCTTTTTGCTCTTTTTTCAACTTCAATATTAAGACCACCTCAATAAGAAGACCAGTTTAAAGGGACACACGAGTGGTCGTATTATTGAGGTTTATACTGTAGTTATACGCTTGATGTGACTAGTTTCCACGAAGTTTGATTAGAATCCAGCCGGCAGTTTAGGATAAATAGTCCGGACAAATCATTAGATAGACACACCACAGCAAAATACTAATCATAACTCCACATATTTTAGTACACAAAGTAAGCGCGTATAATCAACGTAAGTATTAATATTATTGATAAATATCAATATTTATTTAATTTCTTTATATATTTGATGAAACAAAATACATTCAAAAATATTCTAGGTGTGGCCGGAATATTTACATTAGTATGATAGATCTAGTACGATGTAAATTATAGAGCAAATGTTATGTGGTTATAGATTTGTAGCCAGATGTCACCGCCATTGTGCATTTACAATCAAGCAATCTAAGATCTTAATTATTAGCATACATAATTCATGATGGCAATGAAATCAGAGCAATATATATAAATTGAAAACATGTGACATACACAGCATCCTACACGAATACAGTAAAACCTCACTTAAACACCATCTCAAAAATTAAGAACACACTTTTCATGTCCATTTTACTATTCTGCTCATTATTCAACCTCAATATTGAGACCACCTCAATAATAAGACCAGTCTTCAAGGGTCCCATGGGTGATCGCATCATTGAGGTTTTACTGTGATACAAAAGCGGATGCTGAACTTCAAGTACCAAATGAAATTGAAGAGCTATTCAGGTATCTGGCCATTCGGAAATCCTCGGCCAACTACGTCAAGTGTTATCCGAGTAACGAAGTGGTACGGAAATGCCCGAGAGCTGTCGAGAATGGTATCTGGCCTCAATCTCCTGAAGCATCTCAGTTTAAGCTAAATCTCAGCTCAAATATTGCCTCAAAGGGTTCTGACTTTTCTCATCTGAGATCGTACTCAAAATCTGTATTATAACACGAAAATCTGAGATGAGTTTTTTCTCAGACATTTTTCAAGAAATCCAAAATGAGATTTGTCTCAAAGACCTTACTTAGAGGAAGATCTCAATATTGAGCTGCGATTCTATTTGAGATGCTTCGGGAGACCAGGGCATGGACACGTGGTCTCTTCATTCATAACGTCAATTTGTTTCGTGTGAGCTATTAGGAAGGCTTTCCAAAAGGCCAGAGCAAAATTTCGAACGACAAACTAATCAAACGATTATTAACTATGGTTACTGCACGATAATAATAAACGAAATTATCAATGCATTACTTTATATGTAAGTCAATGTATTGCTGTTAACATATTGATATTGTTTTGTACGTAACTCAACCTCTAACAAAACAAGACGCGTATAACCCAAGTATTTTTATGGTTGTTTTTTTGTATGATAACAATTAATTTGTTTCTAAAGCACTAACTAACATACTCGCGTAGCAATACACAAAGTAAGCAAGCATTAATCGCCCACATAGTAGTACAAAGTGGAATTGTTCTGAGGTTTCTACTGTTCATGATTCAGCTTGCGGCTACTAGCAGACGTTAATATTGCACCGTCTGAACAGACGACTTCAAAGTGCCGAACTTTCCGATTCTAATTAACCGATTTCTTTTACCGCCACCACTTAACAAACTATTTATACAACCAATGGATAGAATGTTCTTGCTAATCACAGATATATCACCAGGATCAAACATCTTTGATGTGCTGCTGCACAACTTAATCTGTATGTAACATTCCTCTGACGTCATCGCAGACATGCATGTATCGTCTGCTTATACTCGTTCCACATGAAGTATTTAAACATGAGCATGCTTTTAAGTTGGCTTACTGCCCTAGTGAGAGAATTTAACTCGATAAACCGCGCAACAACTGAACAATTCACCGAGTTTTTTCACTGATTTCATCATATATTTAAACTTCAAAGTTAAACATTTACATGGACAATATGGTAGCAGAAAAGTGCTTTACACCTAGGTTACTTGTTGGCCTTTTACTGAGCGTGTTGATTGGAATTGAACAAGTCGGCACAGAGACGAACATACGTGATTCAAAATGTCTGACAACATGTTTTAGATGGGAACTGTGACGTCATGCACGACACGAAACTTAAAACCAAATGCTCAAGGAATCGTTTTATTGTCAGATAAAACAACAAGTTTAACTAGCGGCAGTATTTCACGGAGTTAAATGAATCAAATTGCACATTATATAGTGCACAGCTAAAACGCACCGATGGATCACTGGATCTGTACTGACCAACATCTTCGAGAAAGTTGATACTATGATTTTTGTAATGTTTGTGGTCTTCTTGTGAAGTTTGTCAGTAAAATTAGCAGTCATTTATTCGATAGAATATTGAATTCAGATGCAGACGAAGATCACGTGTGTGGTTGTTATAGCAATGGAATAAATCTACCCTGCATGCATTGCAGACGAACTAATCATTAACGTCTGCAGAACTTGGCAACGGTGACTTTAGGTTGCAGTGGACATGTTGGCGCAGCGCCGAGCTGATGCTGCAGACGACACAAGGCACATTCATAATTAATCAAGAATTACTGAAGAAATTGTACCCGATAGTCAATATTTTCAACCCGATGCAATCAACTTTTGCCCTGAAAATATATTGACTTAAGTAAGTCTCTCCAATTGTTATATTTCAAAGACACATTTTTTCTGTTTGATTATTTACGAAAACACCACCACAAACGCAGAATATAATGAACCAAATAATTATTCAAATTGGAGTCTCATACCGAATATGTTACCATGGAAACCAGACTAATAACTAAAACATCAGGTCTCTAACGCAGTAAGACTCGTCTGACACAAAATGCATACTCACCAACTCTCAAACCATCTCAGACTCAATCTAACGACGCTAATTCTTCGATCGAATATTTCGAAATCTCGCTAAGAACCAAATACCATTTGCAAAGCAACAACATAACCGCCATTCTATGGTCTGACACAGATAGAACTTTGCATGTCAGCAGTTCAGTGTCAAACCATCGCTTTATCAGCAAACACTACTGGCACAAGCACATAATTACAGTAAAACCTCACATAAAGACCATCTCAATAATAAGACCACCTCAAAATTAAGAACACACTTTTCAAGTCCATTTTCACTATTTTGCTCTGTAATCAACCTCAATATTAAGGTAACCTCAATAATAAGACCAGTTTTCAAGGGTGGTCGCATTATTGAGGTTTTACTGTAATAAACGTTCCTTCATTATTCTGTAAATGTATTTGTTATATTTATACACGTGCTTTATAGATGTTCCCAAGGTAGATATTATTTTTATTATTATTTTGTATACCGTTTTAGAAATCGTATTTATACTGTATGAAGCGAGTTGAATACATCGGATGGTAGGGGTATGGTGGGGGTATGGTTAGTGTATGGTTGGGGTATGGTCGGGTATATTATGATTCGAATTGGAGTAGATTACGACTTTTATTTACACTATTTTATATCTTCAGTAAATAATTCATCATTCTTATTTCAAGACATATCCAAGGCAATATCATTTTAGAGATGCATATATTGGCCGTGTTTGACAGGTTGTTGCTATAGATGCGTTAAATTGGAAGTAAATTGGAGGGCCACTCAAGAGAGGTTGGACTTCACAAGCAAAATAATTGTATAATGATATTTACAATGACTGCCGTTAACTACGATGCCAATTAATTTCAATTCGACTTAATAGCTTAATGCCTGTGTTAAGTGTAAATCAACATTCAAATTGTTAAGTAAATACATCGAAAATGTAATCTGAAGCTTGACAGTTCGAAATTTGGGACATATGACGTACAACATATACATTCTGTACAACAAATCGATAGATATATTCTGTACATATGTTCACCCTTACAATTAAAGGTGCATAGTCGGCTTATTCTTTACAAAATATCCTTAGTTATAAATATGAGAAAATCGATGGTAATAGCCTTCATACAGATGTAGTCTACAACAGAAGTATCACAGCATTGTCACTTTTCTTACAAGTGTCGCAAAACCACAAACACAACCACCCGATACCACCGGTAGTTTCTATCCTGACCCACGCGACGAGTTAGACCCAGCATAGGACATACCCTGCATCGGACTCATGTTTTGTAGTTCCAGGAAGATTTTAAGAAAAGTTATGTACAATGTGGTATTTTAGAGAACGTCTGTATAAAGGTATTAGCATGCCAATTTCTCAAAATCATACTCGGTATATTTGGATTAAAAAAATGACTATCTACCTTTAAGCCTGAAACATACATCTACGTACAGGAGAATCCTGAAGCAATGAGATCATAGAAAACATAAATACGGAGAGTTGTGGCATCCTGCACTAGAATTCCTTACATTTCTTCATTATCCTACGTGATATACATTCATACCTGTACCGCCAACTGGGTAACACTACTAGCGTGCGTGAATAACACATAAACATGAACTCGTAATATACCTACCGAAAATAACACTTGTATAAATATTCTATGTGTCATAGAGAGCAACATTCATTCGATAATAGACTTGAATACCAGTTTTTTTATTAAACTCATCTCCATAACAACGCCACTTTGGTGCAAATATGCAATGCGTCGTAGAATTCAAATCTGGCGAATGAATTAATTTTTCAATACATGCAGTCAATAAAATACAATATCATTTTGTTGCATAAAACATGTTACAATGTTTATAGCTAACAAAAGTAAATACTACTATACATGTACAATATGTAGAAGAAATACATGGATTTTCAAAGAGCATCACACATTTTACGTCATTTTCATACATTGGTTTGTTTTCTACAATTTTTTTTTCGCAAGATTACATGTAGTTTTGGATTTCCGCACATAAGATTAGTAAATATTTGGAATAAATGTATAATATGGAACATGTTAGTTGGTTTTCGTATTACGTGGTGTGACAGTAGCAACAACGCGAGAGCTTGGAAGGATGGCGAGAGCTTGGTAGGATTGCGAGAGCTTGGAAGGATGGCGAGAGCTTGGTAGGATTGCGAGAGCTTGGTAGGATGACGAGAGTTTGGAAGGATGGCGAGAGCTTGGAAGGATGGCAAGAACTTGGAAGGATGGCGAGAGTTTGGAAGGATGGCGAGAGCTTGGAAGGATGTCGAGAGCTTGGAAGGATGGCGAGAGCTTGGAAGGATGGCGAGAGCTTGGAAGGATGGCAAGACATTGGAAGGATGGCGTCAGCTTGGAAGGATGGCGAGAGCTTGGAAGGATGACATGAGCTTGGAATGATGGCACGAACTTGGTAGGATGGACCGACAGGGGTGTTTGAATGTTTGAATGCATTTGTCCACTTCTATGGCTCTTAGACAAATCGCATATGATCCCTGGCCGTTTTGTATTAGATCTATCTATATATAGGTACACAAAGCCTCTAATGTACTTTTTGCGCTTTTGAGAATATATATCATCAATAAATCGAGGTGTTGGTACCTGAAACAGCTATATCCATATACAAAATTTACGGGGATGGTAGATTCTGGCGCGAACCCCTCGAAATGTTAAAATACCGTAAGACTTTCTTTCGTATGATAGCAATGTGCGCGGGGAAACACTGTTTGGTGAACGTGACCTTCCCTCAGCTACACATTCTTACACTTACACCATTAAACTTCACAGCAAACTTAATACGAAGACCTTCAGAAAACGCCTTGGAAATAGATGATACTTTTTTAATTATTTCAGGAATTGTTTGTCGATCTAAACAGTTAAAATCAGCGGTAAATTACATAAAGAACACTTTAACACGGCACTGACCGACTTACCTTAAACTATTTATATTTGTCTGCAAGACAAACCGCCGAGAATTGTTCTCAATATCTGTTCTAAAACAAGATGATTTCAGTGAAATTTCAATCTAAGATATCGCAAATTACTCTGACATTTGGCGAGGACGATCATATTTCTGATAAGCATACAACACAACACACACAGCATGGTATTAATTGTTGTCACCTTTGTAATTGCACCCACGTGGCGTAATTACTCTCCCACTTCAATTCAGATAATAGGTTTGTGATACGAGCCGTCTAAATATAACTGTATCATGTATACAGTCGTCCTACGAATTGTCATGGCTCTCTCTTGGTCGACAAGTAATACATTGCCAGGAATTGTTTTGAAGTATTGAGTTCGCCTTACTTAAATATGATACACCTGTATTGTAGGAAAGCGTTAAAGTTCTTTGTTCTTAGATTGCGTTTAGTGAAACAATGTGTACTCACTGTAGTAAAATTACGGTTAATTTTGTCTAGATAACAGTCTATTATCTCTGACACATGGAATTCAATTTTACTCTTCATGGTACGACCAGGGCCAATGCTTATAACAGATACTTACACTCAGCACTCAACACTCGACACCAGCACTCGGCACTCAACACTCAGCACCAGCACTCAACACCAGCACTCGGCACTCAACACACGGCACTCAGCACCAGCACTCTACACCAGCACTCAACACCAGCACTCAACACCAGCACTCGGCACTCAACACACTGCACTCAGCACTCAACACCAGCACTCAACACCAGCACTCAACACTCAACACCAGCACTCAATACCAGCACTCAACACCAGCACTCGGCACTCAACACACGGCACTCAGCACCAGCACTCAACACCAGCACTCAACACCAGCACTCAACACCAGCACTCAACACCAGCACTCAACACCAGCACTCAACACCAGCACTCAACACCAGCACTCAACACTCAACACCAGCACTCAACACCAGCACTCAACACTCAAAGCCCAACATTTACCCTTATGAGTCGGATATTGAACATTTGAGTGAGGAAAATGCATGAAAAATGTCAAATGAGTACTGAATACTCTTATTGGTCCATTTACTTTGTAATTCTGAGATATGGGAGAAACTATTGGCTTTGAGTGCTACACTCAACACTCGGGGGACTTAATAACTTCTCTACAAATCGACCACAAAAATGCTCAGCATTCACTTAACATCATTAAAACATTTCACAACCAATATGAGTCACTATCAGTTTACAAGAGTAAATTGTGTGATTTATAGAGTGCCGAGATTAAGTATTCATTATAATTCCGGGCATAGATCTCAAATCCGAGGTACCATAGAGTATTTCACGCTACACAGTGTCACCAAATGCGAAAGAAGGGAGTAAGCCATTGCGTGGCATAACAAGTAGTATTTCGCCTTACTCACAAAGGGTATATGTAATCATACAGATGTTTTGTTATTATACTCTGTGAAGGGACATGTACAAACAATTGCATTCATAGTTCAAGTCACGTTTCGAATAGTGTAAGTGAATACATGTATATTCAATCAGAAATAATTTATTTACACTACGAACTTGTCTGTATAACGTTAGATCTGAATATACGATTTCGTAAAATAGTCCGACACATTATTCAACAAATCAACCTAAAGAATAATAAGATTTGATATTTTACCAGAACAAGAGAAGATGTCGTGTCACTTGTATCAGCAGAGCGACAATGTGCCTCACGTGTGATTGCCTGTCACATTGCATGACTAACTGTTCTAGAATTGCGTGGCACTGCATAATTATTTTGCATGGAAATACACAACAAAGATATTTTTTTCTCGAAAATATCCAATCAAGATTCCTACAATTTCTATATTTAGACAAAACATATTTTTCCTCGGTTAACAAAATTCTTTCAGAATGTGTAAATGACATCATTTGTTCTTACTGTATACTTCTCTTTCTTTTTCTGTTTAAAAAAAACTTGAACATTTTGTATCTGTCAAACGTTCTTGCAGTTGCCATTATTGTGTAAATGTTCTGGGAGAAGGCTTCAAGTCAGTTGCGATGACTTGTGCCCAATCTCTTTGTATTTAACGTAAACGAAATAAAATTTGATTATACTTTATGACATCATAACATCGGTGACAGCGTACGGAATCTCGGAGTAGGTTTTCGAACATACTGAAGTGAGTTGAAGGGTGCATCGACATTTAAATTTTCGTTATTTAAGTACAAAAAAATCGCAGCGTGTGGTGCAGTTTTGTACTCAACGTTCTGCGGTGGCATTTTGTGAAACGTGAACGAACTGCGAAATTCATGACGTGATGTTTTATTGCGAATATAAAACACGTGTTTTATTTTGACATTTCAATTTTAATTTATTTCAGTAGGAAACATCCAAGCGCTACTTGTGTAACATTAAAACAACAGGGACCTTAACCTACACTGGCATTGTGATCACAAACCGATTGGAAAGAAGGAAAGAAATGATCCATAGATGACACAAGGCTTTATGAAACGAATATTAAAATATTTTCATTATACATTAACCGTCCAGTTAGAGCGCTAGGCTGTAACACGGGAGGTCCGTGTTCGATCACCGGACTTGACTGGTCATGTCCTTTCGCGACATTTGGCTACGGTCATTTGACCTTCACCTCTGATTCTGATACTTAATTCCAGGAACTGGTTCGGTCAACTGACCGGCATATATAACTAGAAAGGTGTTGTAAGACGGTCTTAGACTCATTTAAAATAAACCAGTACACACTGTACATACAGTCAAACCTGTCGGTAAAGACCACCAATGGGAACAGCAAAATGTGGTCTTTGTATACAGGTGGTCTCTATTAACAGATTAAATATCATTGAAAATGGTCTGATGGGAGAAAAAATGGTGGTCTTTGCAGACAGGTTTTGCAATAGTGGTCTTTGTTCGCAGGTGGTCTTTAACACAGGTTTGACTGTACTTGACGCAATTTCTATTTAAAATCGAATATACATCTACGTATATACGTATATCGAGCACAGATTTTAAGAGTTTTAAAACAAGTAACAAAAGGTCATCACGTGGCCTTATCTAGACAGTATCTTTGTTTAGAATCGCCTGAGTACTTGCCCCTTAGGCAAAAACTCCACTGCATTCAACGCTCGGAATAATTAAATATGCTGTGTACAATTTCCCGCCTTTTCGAAGTAATTTGAAGTCTTGAAATTTTGTTCTTATTAATGTTTAGAGGCGAATGTGAATGCATGGCAAAAGCATGTCTAAGTTTTCTTTGTAAACCACCGCATGTCTATGTCGAATTTTCGATTTGTCGACCTATTTTGCTTCGTCCCGTGAAATTCGATATAACGAGACTTGACTGTAAATTACCGCTCCACCGTTTTAGTAAACTTCTCGTACTGGTACGTCAAGTGCGGGTTTTTATCAGTACCTCTCTGTCGGAAACATCTAAATTTTCTAAATATTATTAAATACTTGAAGCGCCAGACATACGTTTGATAACAATATCATGAGTTGTTCATGCGGTAATCATTTGAAACACCTGGATTTTTTGTTTTTATTCATGCGCGTGTCGGTATTATATTTACCATACATCGAGGCAATGCACGTAGGCCTTACTGCGCGTATGTTTCTCCAGGTTAACCTTCAGTTGGAAAACAATGAAAATGAGACAATGTTAAAGCCCGCACAATCCGGTTGATGACCCCGGAATCTTGATTTACGTAGCTGATTGCTGAGAAATGTACTAGCGTTTATCCTGGAGCTGAAAATTGACATTTAGTGCTGTTTCCTAACCTTTGTATTAGAAGCACGCCCGTTCAGACATTACTTATTGCAATGTATATCCTTTCACCAATTTGTCCATTATGTTTTTATTTGTCAGACACTTAGTCGATTATAACTTTAATGTTCCCTTTCCGGTTTTCATCGTTTGTTCACTTACAATGAAAATTAACCGAGTTTACTTTGTTTCATTCAATACTTAGAATAATAAACGATTATATATCTACATGTACAAACACAACAAATAAACCACGGATTGGTTTAAAATTTAAATCAGTAATGAATAATTAATGTTCAATGCGCGTAATACGGATGTCGTCAAAACATGTTTAGACGAACAATCATACAAAGGCAATCAGTCTTACATAATATATTTCGTTTTGTCATTGAAAACATTGAAAACATTGAAAACACATTTTTTTTTTAAAAGTCTTGAATAAGAAATAATATAATCAATTAACTCATGTTTTATTGTTGATTTAAAAGCAGGTTTCAGGATATTGATGAATAAATAATCCAGTTACTTTATTTGTCGACTATACAATAAATGTTCACAATACACTGGCGTGCGTCAAACACGACGATATATGAGACCCCAATGACGTCATAATATCCCGGACACTTAAAACATTAACACGGTTGAAGTACCACTATATGGAAGTCCGGGATAAATGTGTCTATAACCATTGGAAACGTACACAAACATGGTTTATTTTTCTATAGAAATATTGTCTATTGAATTCTTCAAACCGGAACTTCGTTGTTGCGCAAATGCATGAAAGAGATTGATCGCGAAACAAGGGATGTTTTATTATGCAATCTCATTAAGACTTGATCTCAATTCACCGGAATATCTCAATCAAGATCCGTCTCAAATATAAAGTCACAAACCCTTATATTTGAGTAATACAACACACGACCAATCAGATGACATTGTATTTTAAATAACGTAGACATATCATCATCACGACCAGTGGTGAGGGCGTTTATACAGAGGCATTTCGATCACCAACTATGGTGACTAACTATGGTGACTACTCGTCACTATGTAGTTAGATCAGCAACTATATTGACTATGGTTGGATGGTAATGTTCGGAACACTTCTATATAGTATTTAAACCTCCAAGTTCGAAGAGTGACCAGAGTAACTAGACCATAGATGAACAAGACTGAGTTTTATCATCCAACCATAGTCGCCAAAGTCACTATAGTTGCTGATCGAACTACCTCATGGTTTGATGATAACATTCAGTCTGGTCTGGTTACCTCTTCGAAATTGGAGGTTTGAATACTATATAGAGGTGTTCCGAACATTAACTATGGTTCAACCACCGATTTAGTATGGTTGAACTATAGTCGATATTCGGAACACCTCTAAAGGGTTTTCACCCCATATAAATTCTAAGAGTGACCAGAGTAACTAGACCATAAATGAACTAGGCTGAGTTTTATCATCCAACCATAGTCGCAATAGTTGGTGATGGAAGTGCCGCACATGCTACTCGATAAAGTGATTAACTTTTGAGTGACTTGTGAAGAACTCTCAATTTGAGAAATTCTGTGAAATTGAAGCCAGGACAGCCTTAGTTCAGGCACCCCTACATCCATTGACTGTGGGAAGTTCTTGTAGCGTATTTTGTAGGCCATTTTAATGATACTGCTTTTGGAAGTCGACGTATTGTTGGCACTCACGAACTGTCTACTGTATGTTGTAGGTACATGTACCACAGTTTCATTTATCTTAAAAAATAAATAGAAATGTATTCAATTTCCAGGAAATATGTTAATATAATTACTGTTTCTTAGCACACAGCAAATCACGCTACAATTACTTAGATGTGTGAGGTAAGATATTTCATCATGCTATAATACTAACGTGATTTAGCGGTGGTTTGTACCATATACCAGCGCAAATGACAACAAAACCTCATCACTCATACACAATGACACAACTATGTCATGTTTAGGTATATTGTGGACAACACAAAGTCAGCAATCACGAGTAAAACTTGATGTTAACACGTGTTAGGTCGTAACTACATGAGTCACCAACAACTATGGAAGTCATCGCTTAGTATTCGAAAGATACAACTCAACAATTAGCCCAGAACATCATCAACAGCCAAAACAAAATTCTGGGAAAAGTTAAAGAAGAGACGGTAGATATATTAGAGCAAGATGGAAGCGACAGGAGAAGACAGGATAGTACATGGTGGGAGGGTGGGAGGGACGGAGGGAGAGAGGGAGAGAGGGAGAGAGGGAGAGAGGGAGAGAGGGAGAGAGGGAGAGAGGGAGAGAGGGAGAGAGGGAGAGAGGGAGAGAGGGAGAGAGGGAGAGAGGGAGAGAGGGAGAGAGGGAGAGAGGGAGAGAGGGAGAGAGGGAGAGAGGGAGAGAGGGAGAGAGGGAGAGAGGGAGAGATATGCATTTGATATGCAATTTAAGTCATACCACTCTCCCATGTGTCTAAATAAACAATTCAATCATAATACTTGTTTACAAAACGAGAAGCAGAAACAAACGGATGATATGAGAAGAGAATTAAATGTATTGTTTTATTTCGTAGAACAAACATATGACGTAATGTTTAATAAATCAGAATACAAACAAACAAACAAACAAAACCACCAAAAACAACAACATTTTAAATTTAGACGTACTCTTTTTTTAGCAACACTTACAAATACCACAACATTTAACGCCAGACGACTTTCAAATTGGTTTTGATTTCATAGGACACTTAAGTTAAATCGGCGTGTAGATTTTCCCACCGCAATATTTTCTGTTTTCCCACATACGTACAAATACCAACAAAACCGAAAACGGTCTCTAGCGTATACCAAACACTCCCTGTAATAAGATGGTCGTAAACGTTTATATGATCAAAACTATGGCGTACGATTAGGGTCTTTAATGCACGACCCAGCATCATGCTAAAACTTTCAGCATCATGCTAAAAACTTTCAGCATCATGCTGAAAGTTTTAGCATGATGCAGGGTCGTGCAAAATCATTTTTCAGCATCATGCTAAATGTTTCAGCATCATGCTAAATGTTTCAGCATCATGCTGAAAGTTTTTAGCATGATGCTGAAAGTTTCAGCATGATGCTGAAAGTTTTAAGCATGATGCTGAAAGTTTTAGCATGATGCAGGGTCGTGCAAAATCCTTTTTCAGCATCATGCTAAATGTTTCAGCATGATGCTGAAAGTTTCAGCATGATGCTGAAAGTAAAGTGTTTAGCATGATGCTGAAAGTTTTAGCATGATGCTGAAAGTTTTAGCATGATGCTTAAAGTTTTTTAGCATGATGCTGAAAGTTTCAGCATGATGCTGAAAGTTTTTTAGCATGATGCTGAAAGTTTTTAGCATGATGCTGAAAGTTTTTAGCATGATGCTGAAAGTTTTTAGCATGATGCTGAAAGTTTTAAGCATGATGCTGAAAGTTTTTAGCATGATGCTGAAAGTTTTTAGCATGATGCTGAAAGTTTTTAGCATGATGCTGAAAGTTTTAAGCATGATGCTGAAAGTTTTTAGCATGATGCTGAAAGTATCAGCATGATGCTGAAAGATCATCTACGTACGGAAGGGTCTAAACTCAGTTTTTAGCATGATGCTGAAACATTTAGCATGATGCTGAAAAATGATTTTGCACGACCCTGCATCATGCTAAAACTTTCAGCATCATGCTAAAAACTTTCAGCATCATGCTGAAACTTTCAGCATCATGCTGAAACATTTAGCATGATGCTGAAAAATGATTTTGCACGACCCTGCATCATGGTAAAACTTTCAGCATGATGCTAAAAACTTTCAGCATGATGCTAAAAACTTTCAGCATCATGCTGAAAACTTTCAGCATGATGCTGAAACATTTAGCATGATGCTGGGTCGTGCATTAAAGACCCTAATCGTACGCCATACAAAACCGCTTTTTATGATAAAAATGATTCACGAAGCGTCATATGATAACGTATAAAAGTTACGTTCATGAATACGTTATGTGATGTTTCTATTTACTTGTCATGTGTCCTAGTGTTTATATTTATCTTGGTACGCTTCGGTGACTTCTGAGAGAATAAAACTGTCACATGCCCGTGGGTAGATTGTTAATGACAGATATAATGTTTCAGGCAACTATTCAAATTTAAGCCACGTATAATACATAACCTTGAACATTGAATAATAAGGCGTATAAAGTATTCTTGAGAATGTAAAATATTTCAGGCAGTGAATAGATCGGAGGTTTACGCATGTACACAGAAAATCTTGAATGCTATAATGTTGAATATCAATGTTCTAAATAACCAATAAATTGTCGGACGAATGTTTTAGGTAAAAAACTTGACAATAAGGAAGTTTGAAACGAGTACGAATTTTATTTAAATCGGTGAACATGATACTGCACAAACATAAGCTAAATATAGCTATTCGGCAAAATAACATATCAATAAACAACCGGATTTACAATGATATATTGCGTATGTACCGAAAAATCAAAGATGGTGCATCGAAAATAGATTATTTTTTAAGATGTATACACTTTCGGAAAAACTCACGTGATTATAATGCAATTCATATAGCCGTAATACATCAACCTTATTTTATTAGCAACCAACAGATTGCGATTGCCGCGTACAAACATATCTTTATAGTCGAAACCCTTTGATAGATACGCTGTTGTTGAGATGTTCTTGCTCTCAAAGTTTTAATTTGGTAGTAAATTTCAATGATAATATAACTGTATTTTTTTTATAAAAAAGTTAAATAAAAAAGAGCGTTGAAATGAAATATTTATCAATTGGATAAAACCTTAGCCACCATTTGTGCACAAAAAGTCCCCGTAAATTAACACAACGACGATCAAAACTGTCCGGGATATCTAACACAATAATATTTCGTGCCCATGTAAACAATGTTTCATTCCAATCTTAAACGATCTGTACACTTTTTGAGATAAGTTCTTCAGAGTTCAGTGTTGTTCTTAGATTGAATTCAATCAAACAATATGTAATAAAATTCCGGTTAAAATAATAATATTGATATTATTTAAATCGTTTATTCGCTTTAACTATGGGGACATTGATAATGTTGTTGACAAGAGGTTGTTGTCTACGTTCACACACAGCGCTTTGATTCTAATTCCGTCATATTCACATGATAATGATGGTATCGGAATAAGCGCTCAATGCTAAAGGAAAGTAGTTGCTGTCCAACATATATATGACTGTTCTGGAAAGGTTTCAGTGTATGCATAAGATTGAGACTTGTTTACACTTGACACAGAACTCAAACGCTGGAAATGCCCCTAACTTTCAGATACCAGAAACCAAAACCGAGTTTCCGGTGATTACAATTATAAACAAATATTGGAAACATTTTTTTGAATGTTTCGGCAACGGAGCTCACAGGACTTCAAAATGAAGAGTCCCTCGTGGTCTAAACATTTGATTAAGCTACTTATACACAGAAACTGAGGTCAGGATTAATCGGACGGGAATCACATGGAGATGAAGAAAGTTAAATCTCGAGGGGAAATATCAAAATTAACATTTGAACTATACTTCACACAAAACCTCATGTGAATGGTATTTAACACTAAAATCGTGAGGTATTTCAAAATTAACCCATCCTAGTTAGGTATAAAAGTGCGGTTAAATTGTATGACAACACCGATCACGATTAAATCATTGAAAAATGTGTTCAAACATGAAGTTTATTGGTAAAATATTTAACCAACTAACCAGGAGATCCTAGGTAGAAATCATTACACCCATTAAACCTTATTAAATATCCTATATCCTATATCAGGTAGATGAATAAGATTGTTGTACTTTTAAACTTGAAGAAAAGAAGTCCTACAATGTACGAAAGTGTGTTTGACTATTACCCAAGTGATCTGACATTAGTTAGGAATATTAAACGAAAATACCGATTCATTGAGAAAAACGTTCATAATTTATTCCGGTGACGTATTTGGTGACGAGGCTTAGATCAATTAGGAAATATCATAACTGCACTATAACCTACGTGTATCAATGATTTATTAATATATCGTAACAACACGACACAGAAACACCCTCTTTTTAGTGTAAACCACATACTCACTGAGCCAGAGATCATAGTAACGATCATTTAATATACTTTTGCATCAGTTTAACAAACAATTCAAACTTAAAGGCGATTACTGTATTGAGAATAAGTTTACGGCAGAGCAACTTCGGGCCAAGCCCATAGAGTGATAACTTTCACGCATGACACCCAATTCAATAAAGTGGGGCACTAGAACTCGAAACGATATAAAACACCAAGCCTAGTTCTATAAATAGGTAATGTGCCGAGTGTGTTACAGTAATTACGTCACTAGAGTAGCATCATGATTGTTTAATCTACACCAGATTCTATAACAATATACAGCTTTCCTCGAGGGTAGCACACACTTCTAGTTAGTTTGAATTATCAGACGAACATTAGGCCACATTTAAACAATACTTTGTTTATTGTCTTCTGATAATATTGGTAGGACGGTAGTCATTTAAAATAAACATGTCACTTGTTCACCATTTCTTTTTCTTGAATATTTAGGACTACTTCGTTGGGTGAACTTGTTCCCGGTTTTCAGTCTTTGATGTGTTTTGAAAACGGGAACCATTGATTTAAGCGCAGCACATTCGGTGCGTAGGTAGAATGAAAACACATGTTTTTTAGTATGGACCTTCTAGTTTAGTGCGGGTATAAATGACGACCTGAGTAATATACCTGTAATTATCCAAACCAGCTATGTTGTCATTTGTTGATATACAATGAATGTTTATATTTTGGTTACGGATTCAATCAATTATTTGACCTCGGGGTAAATCGATTAATTTAATTGTGTGCTCACATTTTAGTGTGGTGGGTGTTATTTTACATTTATTTAAATTAACTATTTTTTCCAATACGAGAATAATTTAATTCACTGTAAATTGCCCATTATATATATCAATCTGTTACACATAAACAATTTATGGATGTATGTATAAAATAATTCTTTACACCAGACTGTAACTTCAAATTACAGTACTTAGACTTTAAAATTGCAAAAATAAAATTTACAAGCATTTTGTTTTCATTTTATTTAAACAGATAGATTTTTGCCTGAATATTTCTTGTTACTCACACTACACTTTTGCCATGTTTTATCAAAATATATTGTATAACAATAACGTAGGAACAAAATAAAAATTTACCATTTTAAAGTCTAAGTCTGAGATTCATTCTTAAAAACGTTGGTGAATACGGGCCCAGTTTTCAAGGATCCCAACTGCGGTCTTTTTTTTGAGGATGAATAAAGAGCAAAACCAGGAAATGAATTTGAAAATTGTGGTATTAATTTTGAAGTGGTCTCAATATTGTGATGGCATTTATGTGAGGTTGTACTGTACTACGCAAACGTTTACAAATGCTTTTAATACCGAACTCATATTTTAAATAGTACATCCATATGTATAGATGAACTACAATTTCTCCCGTCTAACCATCTTATATTAATACGTAGAAACGAAGTCATTTAGAACAGAAAAGTAATGACCGATTCATAGTACTAAGATCGTGAATTGGCGTTACTAGGCTAATTTCTATTTGAAACATTTTCTACGCAGGGGACCTTCACGTGTGTATACATAAATATGTAAACAAAACCCCGGTAGGTAAATAAATATTACATCACAAAGGCACCTGAATGAATCATCGATAAACTGCGATAGCGTACTAGACAATATAGGTGAAGGCTTCAACAATACAACGCAATAGAGAGTACGTTCAATAAATGATTCACAATCTGACACAGATCGATACACAGCAGAAGGCAATCACGACACCAGTGTTGTTGGAAAGACCTGGTGAGTCAGTTCACACAAATTAAGAGTCGATAAGAAAATGATCGCATCTAAGTAAGAACTGATGTAGATGCCACGGTAGATACGTGATATCATCACTATGCACCCAAAAACTGACATTTCTTATTGGTCATTCCGCATTTCTGCATATTATGATTTAGATAGAAATCTTTTATGTACAATCATAAGTGAATTTTGGAGTTCAAAGGATTATGGCATCGGTAAGAATGAAGTAAAACAAAGTTAGACAATTTATATTTCTCTGTATTTATTTTGAAAACTATGATAATATAAAAAGTGACCAATTAGAAAATCAGTTGAGTGTAGTGATTTTTAAATTAAGATAATCCGACCATTTAGCAATTAATACTGACTTCGTATGTGTACTTCAGTTGTACAGATGAACACACGGCGACAGAGCGAGGTGATTGAGAGAGACAAAGGGGGGGGGGGATTGGATGTATTCACGATTACAAAATGTATGTATAGAATGATACACGATAACAAAATTGATAATGTAATGTAATTCGAACAGTGATATTCAGGCAAAAGAAATTACATGAGTTGGCCAAATACAGCCATCCTTTCCTAGACGTTAAAAATATTTCCCTCAATATTTAATGTGCAATTTCCATTTTTACCGTGTATACAAAATGAATGTTTAACAGAAATATCATTCAGTCAGACACACTGGACGAACTCAAACCATAGGTTTAGACAAACCGTGACATTTTAATAATAAGAATGAATAACAAAATTTACGTTGAACACAAAGTACAATATCACAGACATCAGCAGACGAAGAGAGCTGAGAGAAATACTAGTAGCACGAAGGATGCCAGGAGACGAACGTATCGGCCTAAAATAACACGTTGTTATCAGACGGTCAACCAGCTTACAGAATTATAAACCCACTTCTTAGTTCTATATCAGGCACTATGTGTCTCAATAGCAGTCATTGATTGATATAGAGACATTCGTTAAGGTGAGCTATTTTCGTCAATGTAAGACTATATATGGAAAGTGAATTATGTTCACGGTGGCGTTTGTCTTATCGGTAAATCATAAAAGCGACGGTGTAAATCGTAAAAAACAACGTGGCTACAACATTAGCAGTTTTCACGAGAAGGTTAATTGTACGCGCACACACCGACCACCATTAAAGATCAAAGTCGTGAAGTTTGAGGACATCTTCATTTCTCACCGGTACGCACTGGTACGAAGAACATTAAACAGAAGAAGTCACACTACGGTCATAGGGTCGTCATTACTAAACATGTACTATTTATACAACATTAAACATGGTATTTGCATCATCGTCAATAAAAAATATGACAATTGGTTGACTTCAATACCCTAGTTTTCATTGGCTACTTGACACATTGTTATAAATGGGCCAATCTTTCGACTGCCAGAAAACCTACTCGCCTGATGACGCTTTACATAGATCCATAATAGTATGGCCTTCTATAAAATATCATCATTAACTCTCGGCATCTCAAGACAAGTGCTAGTCCATGCATTAACAAGCTCATTCACACGACATGTTTGTCTATTCAATACAACACTGAAGCAAAGACCTAAATACCAGTATTTAGGTCTTTGACTGAAGCATCGACGATTAAAAATTCTATAAAACAATAAATTGCCATATTTTTTAAGAGCTTTTGAGTAAAACAAGAGACAGGTTGAACGGGGTTTTAGTGATTTCCTAGAACATTGACACATCGCAGTGTGATCTCGATAGTTCACGCAATTTTACAATTATGTTGAAGATGTTTTCTCAGGAGTTCCTGTCACATAAGATTTGTTTCTTCAACCACTCACGCCATTTTCGTAAAATAATAGACGAGTGAGACGTAAGCGTGTCTGAGCATTTGTTAGTTCATCGTATTCATCGGGTTTTATGCCGTTTTTCAACAATGTTTTAGTCATATACGGTAAAACCTCAATAATAAGACCATCCCTGGGACCATTGAATAATGGTCTTAATAATGAGGAGGTCTTATTATTGAGGTCGAATAAAAATTAGAGCAGTTAAAATGGACTTGAAAATTGTCTTCTTAGGATGGAGGTGGTCTTAATATTGAGGTGGTCTTAATATTGAGGTGGTCTTAATAGTGAGATGGTCTTAATATTGAGGTGGTCTTAATAGTGAGTTGGTCTTAATATTGAGGTGGTTTAAAGCGAGGTTTTACTGTACATATAGATCAAACAAAGTTTTAACGTATTTATTAACGCAACAAAAAGGCGGGAAACACTGTTGTTCGCCGACATATAGTTGTGAGAGAAACATCAATTATGCACCACAGAATAATAGAGGTGTTTTAGTTTACAATGGAACTTGGATAAATGCCCGACCTTCCGTGCCCTCTCGTGCGTATTGGCATAAGACGCAACCATTATATTCAAACAATTCTTAAGTAGTCAAGAAACGCTGGAATATATTTAAATACCGACAATATGCGTTTCAAAATCGATGTTAAACTATTGATCTATCCAACAAAGGTAGTGCATGCAAGAAGATAGTGGTTTCAACCGGATTTGATACGTCTGAGAAACAAATGAGAAACTGCGACGTATTGTCTTCCATGAGATGCTTCACTAACAATAGATCCGCTATAATTAATTGCTTTTCTGACTTACCGACCATTAGTAGTAGGTTAGCGACCTTAGTTTAAATGCGTCGGTAAGTTAAGAGGACTTCTGCAGTAACAACTGGAATTCATTCGGAATAATCCGTACTTCTTCGTCAGACACATACTGATGAAGCTATAATATTCATCAGGCCACAGATTGCTTGCCCAATTCACCAAGCATAAGTTAGACAAGAAGCTTTTGGAAGGTATTCCAAATACAACTCCTATGTAGAACATGTGACCTCCAGGGCGGGTCCAATATTGGCACAAGGGGCATAATTTGAACAATACCGGACAATGTTACATACAATCTTGACGATTTCTAAAGCTATTCCCCCATGGGACGGAGCCAATGGAGCATGATTTGATCGAAGTGAGCCAATATTGACCCCAAGGGAGCATGATTTGATCGAAGTGAGCCAATATTGACCCCAAGGGAGCATGATTTGATCGAAGTTGGTAGAGGACTACAAGACGAGGCTACATACCAGATATCAAAGCTCGAGGTCTTGTGGTTTTTGACAATAAAATCTTCAATGTTTTTCCTATCGGTTGCCATGGCAACCAGGTTTTTTGCATGGAAATATTGAAAAAAATATGATATAGAGCTTCATGCAAGAAATATCCCTGCCAAGTTTCATCATTATTGGTTAAGCAGTTTATGAGAAGATGTCGTCTGAAGAAAAAGTTGACGACACATGACGGACATTGACCGGTCACAATACCTCACTATTAGCATCTTGTACTCAGGTGAGCTAAAAATACATCAAGCAATATCTCAGATATTCCAAGAAAATGTCACTTTATATTAAATGGTAAATTACTCTGTTTTCTAAATGATAACGCAGAAAATTGTATCGTTTGTACCTTCAACACGACCAGAAAGTTAGAAATTTTCCCTAGAATCGACACAATGTAAAACCACACATTTTGAAGGTAAACAACCCATCGAGTTCATTACATTAGTCATAAATATAATGTTATTATTTACATAGCTGAAAATATGATTTTCCTTAAAACATGGTGAATTTAGGCGGGAAATTTCACAAAACATTTTAGCGCCCCGGAAGTTATTTCTGAAACCATACTAAAAACAACTTTCCCACAGATAGTTTATGTGACCCAAAACAAACGTTGGTGTAAAGTTAAATTCCTCAAGGAAGTTATTGTCGGTACGCGGAAGATTATCGTAAGAAGCGTTGTTATTGGCGGCAAGCTGAAAATACCTCGATTGACGCGGTGGTTTCCCTACTTTAGTACGAACCAATACGATCCCTGCATCGAGCATATTGAGTTAACAAATCCGGATGAGGCTCATCGAAACTGTGCAATGTGTTAATTACATGTCTGTATGATAAGTACATACTTTACGGTCATTCTAATTTAGTAACTGTGTTGATGCTTAAGAATGTTTTGTAAGGTCGACGATATAATGCAATTTCATTTTTAGATCAGGAATGTTATTTTGTAAACAAACCGTTTTACATCGTTCGTAGTTTGTTGAGAAGTTCTCATTATTTACATATTCAATAAGTGACTTTTCGAATTTCATGGGTTCAAAAATCAAACAATATCAGATCCTTATAGGTCAATGTCAAGGTCAGGGATTTATCAGTTATTTTAAATCAGACTCAAAACATTATGAAGGTGATGTTTACACAATGCAGAGCTGATTAGACATTGAGGTGTCTGTTGTTGTTGTTGTTTTATTTCAATTTTGTTTTCAGATCATTTTAACTTTTGTAGTTTTTAATAGTCTCATTTACATCCTGATGTAAAAACATGATGTACATGTACAATGTATTGGGTGTGCGTGTGTGAATGCGTGTTTGATTGTGTGCGTGTGCGTGTGTGAATTCTTGTTTGTTTGTGCGTGTTTATATTGTTAATAGAAGGCCATATTGAAAAAAGATGTACAATTTATTGTTAACCTTAACTATGTAACCTTCTGAAAATAAAGAATTTATTATTATTATTATAACTACGTCATGTCTTTAAACTGTCCACAATATATGCCGTTTATACCTTATTTTTCCATAGAAGATGGTCAGGATTTTACTGAAGACTTTCTTATACTTAAATTCAACGCCAGGTATGACAGGGTATGACAATACATTGATTATTATGTTTAGCACACGTTGTCACGACAACGGTAAAGGCATTGAAATAACAGAGACGAGCGCCTGATCAAATGTAAATATTGTGATAATTTCCAGACTACTCACACGTGTCTGTTATGACTGAAGTCTACCACAGAACAGTGGCTACATTTTATACATGAATACATATAGATGCACACATAACCGCCGGATCTGCAAACAGCAAAGTCAAGCTCTCCTCCGAACGACAACTACCATTTACCGACATCTTTCTGAATACATATGGATGCACACATAACCGCCGGATCTCCAAACAGCAAAGTGAAACTCTCCTCCGAACGACACTCTGAACAACTACCATTTACCGACATCTTTCTAAATACATATAGATGCACACATAACCCCCGGATCTCCAAACAGCAAAGTGAAACTCTCCTCCGAACGACACTCTGAACAACTACCAATTACCTACATCTTTCTAAATACATATAGATGCACACATAACCCCCGGATCTCCAAACAGAAAGTGAAACTCTCCTCTGAGCGACACTCGGAACAACTACCATTTACCTACATCTTTCTAAATACATATAGATGCACACATAACCCCCGGATCTCCAAACAGAAAGTGAAACTCTCCTCTGAGCGACACTCTGAACAACTACCATTTACCTACATCTTTCTAAATACATATAGATGCACACATAACCCCCGGATCTCCAAACAGAAAGTGAAACTCTCCTCCGAACGACACTCTGAACAACTACCATTTACCAACATCTTTCTAAATACATATAGATGCACACATAACCCCCGGATCTCCAAACAGAAAGTGAAACTCTCCTCCGAACGACACTCTGAACAACTACCATTTACCTACATCTTTCTAAATACATATAGATGCACACATAACCCCCGGATCTCCAAACAGAAAGTGAAACTCTCCTCCGAACGACACTCTGAACAACTACCATTTACCGACATCTTTCTGAATACATATGGATGCACACATAACCCCCGGATCTCCAAACAGAAAGTGAAACTCTCCTCTGAGCGACACTCTGAACAACTACCATTTACCTACATCTTTCTAAATACATATAGATGCACACATAACCCCCGGATCTCCAAACAGAAAGTGAAACTCTCCTCTGAGCGACACTCGGAACAACTACCATTTACCAACATCTTTCTAAATACATATAGATGCACACATAACCCCCGGATCTCCAAACAGAAAGTGAAACTCTCCTCCGAGCGACACTCGGAACAACTACCATTTACCAACATCTTTCTAAATACATATAGATGCACACATAACCCCCGGATCTCCAAACAGAAAGTGAAACTCTCCTCTGAGCGACACTCGGAACAACTACCATTTACCAACATCTTTCTAAATACATATAGATGCACACATAACCCCCGGATCTCCAAACAGAAAGTGAAACTCTCCTCCGAGCGACACTCTGAACAACTACCATTTACCTACATCTTTCTAAATACATATGGATGCACACATAACCGCCGGATCTCCAAACAGCAAAGTGAAACTCTCCTCCGAACGACACTCTGAACAACTACCATTTACCTACATCTTTCTAAATACATATAGATGCACACATAACCCCCGGATCTCCAAACAGAAAGTGAAACTCTCCTCTGAGCGACACTCGGAACAACTACCATTTACCTACATCTTTCTAAATACATATAGATGCACACATAACCCCCGGATCTCCAAACAGAAAGTGAAACTCTCCTCTGAGCGACACTCGGAACAACTACCATTTACCTACATCTTTCTAAATACATATAGATGCACACATAACCCCCGGATCTCCAAACAGAAAGTGAAACTCTCCTCTGAGCGACACTCTGAACAACTACCATTTACCTACATCTTTCTAAATACATATAGATGCACACATAACCCCCGGATCTCCAAACAGAAAGTGAAACTCTCCTCTGAGCGACACTCGGAACAACTACCATTTACCTACATCTTTCTAAATACATATAGATGCACACATAACCCCCGGATCTCCAAACAGAAAGTGAAACTCTCCTCCGAACGACACTCTGAACAACTACCATTTACCAACATCTTTCTAAATACATATAGATGCACACATAACCCCCGGATCTCCAAACAGAAAGTGAAACTCTCCTCTGAGCGACACTCGGAACAACTACCATTTACCTACATCTTTCTAAATACATATAGATGCACACATAACCCCCGGATCTCCAAACAGAAAGTGAAACTCTCCTCTGAGCGACACTCTGAACAACTACCATTTACCTACATCTTTCTAAATACATATAGATGCACACATAACCCCCGGATCTCCAAACAGCAAAGTGAAACTCTCCTCTGAGCGACACTCTGAACAACTACCATTTACCTACATCTTTCTAAATACATATAGATGCACACATAACCGCCGGATCTCCAAACAGCAAAGTGAAACTCTCCTCCGAACGACACTCTGAACAACTACCATTTACCTACATCTTTCTAAATACATATAGATGCACACATAACCCCCGGATCTCCAAACAGCAAAGTGAAACTCTCCTCTGAGCGACACTCTGAACAACTACCATTTACCTACATCTTTCTAAATACATATAGATGCACACATAACCCCCGGATCTCCAAACAGAAAGTGAAACTCTCCTCCGAGCGACACTCGGAACAACTACCATTTACCTACATCTTTCTAAATACATATAGATGCACACATAACCCCCGGATCTCCAAACAGAAAGTGAAACTCTCCTCTGAGCGACACTCTGAACAACTACCATTTACCTACATCTTTCTAAATACATATAGATGCACACATAACCCCCGGATCTCCAAACAGAAAGTGAAACTCTCCTCCGAGCGACACTCGGAACAACTACCATTTACCTACATCAATTTTCCGGTAGTAAGAAGTTGCTACAAATTCAACCTATCGTGAGCAAAAACTTCTTAACAACAATCTAAATGTGTATATGCTAATGGTTATTGTTACGGAGCGGGGGCAATGTACAACAACGCACGTATACAAGTTCATTGCCTTACTCAACTCAAAATCACATAACGTCGTCAGAGAAAATCATGAAGAAAATGACAAATTGCACGTGACGTTCGGTTGCTAAGCAATAATGCAACATCATTGTTGAACATTAAACAAGATTCTAGGAGAAACTAAATTACGCTCTGCATCCTAGTACATACAATTTGAATAATATACGAACCACGTATGGTTATATTTTAACAGGAGTTCACACTTGCTGCAGATTTAAATTGTTTAAATATGACAGAAGAGAGCCGAGTTTTGTATGACGCAAAATGTTGAGTTCCCAGAAATAAATGATTGTTCTGTCACAATTATAATAAATCAGTTCCTGTAATTCTGCAAGCAATAAAACACAGAATTGTAGCGAGACAAATTATTACATCAGTATGATAAAGGGTTTAAATATTCGTGACGTAATGTAAAATCGTATGGATGAGGGACGCAGATTTTACGTAGGCGTCGCGCTATAATGAACACTTCAATTTCACACGATCGCATTATTAGAATTTCGGTATCTTGTGATGATAATATTTTTCAAACCTTTTGGTTCTCAAAACCCTTACTGACTTACTAACATGCTTTTGAACGTCAGTGTTTTCATATCCATAACAAAAATGCGTCTTAGTACTTATAAATCCATTAGAAACGTTTTCTACCGAAATTGGATATGATAAGAACTATGGTTACTAAGTTTTACGTTGACCAACACAAATTGATGCCAAAATTCTCACTTTCGCCCAGTTCGCATACAATTCTAGTAAATTTTGTTGAATCAGATTGAAAGTAGCAAAATATGCAAATTATTTGAAAAGTCTGGTGAAGTAAAGTGATAACAATCTAGACCCTTATGCACGATAATGAACTACGCTTTCTGAATTTAATAAATACAACATCTATTATTGATATTGATTAGATTTTATTATATCCACATTTAACATAAAGGAATCATTAATTCAAATTCATAAAGAACACATCTGTTCAATAAAAATGTATCTGTTTTAAATTAACCAATCAGAGTGCCTGTTTCACCGACATATAAAACACGCGGGCTTTTCTGGATTTGAATCAGCGCAAAAATAAACACAGCCATTCTCTGTTATAAACTTGCAATTCATTGCCTTTGCGTGTGTTATCTCGCGGTATATCAGTGTTATCTCGCGGTATATCACCGATAGAGGGGCGCTAAGTACAAATATTCACCGAGATTCGGTGAATGGGAAAAGGTGCGCCAAAACATACAATAAAATGTTTGATAAAGACTCTAAAAAGGGATACGTTGATAAACAAAAGTCAATATAATCAGAACGTATGATTTATTATCGTGACATTCAACTTACACAGAACACACTCGAACAACTGAACAATTATCGTTTATTTCACTTGTCTGTCTGGCAAGGAAACTAACAATTAATCACATTTTAATTAAGACAATTACATGCACATATATTATGTAAATAAACACAAGAGTTGCATACTAAACAAATCAAGAAACGGTTCCAGAAGGCGCCTTGAATACGTTAATATGGTGAGCAGGGAGCAATCAATATACTGGGCTCAATAGCATACATGTTTTCATATACAGTAAAACCTCAATAATAAGACCACCATTGGGAACCTCTACAATTGGTCTTCTTATTGAGGTGGTCTTAATATTGAGGTTGAATGAAGAGCAAAACAGTTAAAATGGACTTGAAAATTCTGCGCTTAATTTTGGGATGGCCTTATTAAGTGGGGTTATAGTGTAAATCTATAGCTTTTTGAATTAGTTTTATTTTCATTGGCACTTATTGACTCCCTATTACAATAAGAGGGCTGACCAATACTGAATAGGAAGATTTCTGATACTCCACAAACATTTCCAACATTCTCAACACTTTGCAGTTATAATAAGTTTACTATTTTACTTGTCCTAAAAACTGTTTTCAGAAAATGGCCCAACGCTACAAGATTATGTTTTTGGAAAATAGGAAGTGGACTGGATCGAGACGGAATACTTATAAGGTCAAAGTAAATGTTTTATAGCAGTATAATCCTAAATCCGATTACCATAATGTCGGCATGTTTAAAGAATCAGTACTTAAATTTTAATCTGATAAAATATTTCCGCCATTCAAGCTGTCAGAACCTTGTAACCTAGAACGGTACGGTGTGGACTATAATATAAACGTACATGTTGGTTAACTCATAGAAAGACGGACGTAATCGAAGAAAGATAAAGATCGGTAATTAACGGAAACACTCCTTAAACAACTGGGTCACATCAATTCAATCGCAAATAAGAAATAAGTTGTCCTCGCCATTTGAACTGAAAAAGTAACGTTTTATGAAAATCTAGGAAGGCTGCACGTGATCGTGCGTCCGTCAGAGAGAGAGGGCGCATGTATCATTTGTTTGGGTCCTTGACACGCTCATACACACATTTTTCAAATCAGTTTGGTTATTGCAAATTAAAAATGTGACACAACATAAACGCACATGATGTCATTATTTCACTGTGACGAATAATGCACAACGTCGTGTTGTAAGAAATGACACCATCAAAGCCATCGAGAGCGATAACGTGTTGGAAGATAATCAGTCAACGTCTTTTGCCATCCACGCCTGATTTATGTAGGTAATCAATGTACGCTGATAAGGTCAACGTTTCGTCGTACAAAACTCAAAGCACAGCCTTAAAACTCAAGATAAGGCAATATGTCATTTTTTTCTGATTTTGTCTGCGCCAGTTTGTATTTACCTGAGATACTCGCGCCTCGAAACGATCATGATTTAATGTTCTGATTCAATTGACTTTCGTAATGGTAAATCTATAATGCATGTCGATCATTGCATGATAACCTGATTGATGTAAATTAAATGCATCAAGCATACCGGTTGATATTACAAAATATCACACCAATTATTCTCGCTCACGTTCGTATCTGCATTCCATATCAACCACTGAATCTTCAAATATGTATACATAGTTCACGGTGAGATTATTTCACACCCGATCACCAAAAGATCATAAAATATCCGAAATAGCGATGTAAATAAACGTGACATTGACTTCTCAATTCATTCACAAACATAGTGATGCATATTAAAGAGTATTTGAAAATATGTAGTCGAATGTCGTAGTAAAGAAATTCAAAAGGAGTACGAAATTATTATCATACATGGGATATGATACGGAGAACGTTTTCAAGGTCAAGGCGTCTACCCATTTGAATAAACTATCACGAGGAACATCGCTGATGATTAAAACATTATTCACATCTTCATTTTATCAATTGCGCACACATAGCAAGGTAAGGATATACACTTCTTCAAATGTCACTTATCTTAACAAAGAGAGAAAATGTAGTAAAGGAGGAAACGACACATTCACAAACCCGGGCCCCGGGATTATAACTACAATTATAAACTCAGCACTCAGTCATTAAATTTACTCTTATGAGTCGGATAGTGATTCATATTGAGTTTGAAAATGTATGATAATGTAAAATGAGTGCTGAATAAAAGTGGACGCCCATTTTCTTAGAGAATTGAGTACAATTAGAGATCTAGGCGTACTTATAAAGTCCGAGTGTGGCACTCAACACAATAGTTCCTCCTTTTCCTTATAATAACCACAAACTCTGGACCAAAACGAATATTTCAACACTCATTTGTTCATGCTCAATAATGCAAATTGAGCAGGAAACATGAGATATGATTAATTAATTAATCAGACTCATAAGAGTATAGTTACTGATTTGATGCACGAGGGTAGGTATCCATTACCATTCCGGGGCCCAGGACTGTCCTTACACAGAACCCTATGGTAGAAATGAAATCAAGAATGCCTGAAACAAAACCGTATTTTTGAAATCAAAGTACTGAAATATTCAGATTTCCATGTATGCCTCTGAAATAATGGTAGCCATCGAACTAAGCACAGTGCGCATGCGCGCGAATATCGGAGCTTACCGAGGACTCCTTTGTATATACTCACTTTTACCTACCTTGCAATTAAATCTGAACGATAATTGTATATGATCTTATATAACTTCGTGAATGATGTCGTAAACATAAATTTTTATTGCAAAAAAGGTAATATTGTGAATGATGTCGTAAACATAGATATTTTATTGCAAAAAAAGTAATATTGTGAATGATGTCGTAAACATAGATATTTTTATTGCAAAAAAAGTAATATTGTGAATGATGTCGTAAACATAGATATTTTTATTGCAAAAAAGGTAATATTGTGAATGATGTCGTAAACATAGATATTTTTATTGCAAAAAAAGTAATATTGTGAATGATGTCGTAAACATAGATATTTTTATTGCAAAAAAAGTAATATTGTGAATGATGTCGTAAACATAGATATTTTTATTGCAAAAAAAGTAATATTGTGAATGATGTCGTAAACATAGATATTTTTATTGCAAAAGGTAATATTGTGAATGATGTCGTAAACATATATCATGAAGAATTCTTAAAATATGTGAATTGTACACGTGGCAGATGCAGTTTAACTAACTACAAGCACGTGTAGTATCAGACTCTCATCTCAGACATTCAGCAACATGGTCCTATGTCCGCTATATCGTTCGCTTGATTCTTTACAAACGCTGCTTTTGGCATCAAAGACTACTAACCGACTTTTCAAAAAGAATTACGCGTACCCACAGACTTAAATACAAGGACACCAACTTCATGCACTAAACAAAAAATACTAGACTCTACGTATCTATACAAACACATATACATGTTATACAATAAGAAGATCCTTTATACAAACATATCTCCCTGTCAGAAGTGCGAACAATAGGATAAAATGTAATCTTTGAAATTTGATACAATTCGGTGGAAACATTTTGAGTAAGATCAGTTTTACATTGCTTGAAGTCAAGGACTTTGGCTACCATCCATCTTCGCTCTTTATTGACATCACTGTAAAACAGAAGTTCTTGTTGAGAAATCCGACACCTTTTTGATAAGAAAGTTAAGTTGACTGGCCGGTGAAACAAATGCTTGCAGCAGACGATTTTCGAGACGGAATCTTTACAAGTAATTTCTCCGCTAAAGAAACGCCCGTAATTTTAAATCAATCCAAATTGTCAGTTTTATAATAAAGACTCATTCAGAGCCTCCGTATCGAGTTAAATGGCAATTTTGACTGTATAGGGCTCCTGTTGAGTGAATATCCCAACCACTAGTGGGATCTCATTAAGAATGCTTGTCAAAGGTCACTAAAGGTCAAACTGGTGATTTGCCAAGGGTTGTGTGTGGTCATTTGAATCGGAGACTGACCTATGACTGTTGGGATGTATTGAGGTCAGTGTACCAACGTCCAATACGGCGAATAACCCAAGTCCTTTAGGGTCAAAGGGAGCAGATGGCCTCTAATCTCGACATGAACAGCGAAGAATATATCTGGCCAGATACGTACACGTATATCATAAAGACCATTTTGCGCAAATTCATTTAAAATACACTCAAACCAGAAATCCAAACTTCAAGTTCATGACGAAAATAATATAAATTTATTGAATTTGAACGGATGTTTTATCGTTTGTCTGGGCCATATAGAGAACTCAGAAAATAACCCAACTTTCGTTGTGTTAAACCGTGACCATGATTTATATCCCAATGAACGATATATTATGCTCATTTTTTTGTTCATTCGTTTATCTAAACAATCATGAAAAAATATACTTTATCGAGTTAAAACTTCAATAAATATGCATTATCACAGAATACATTTATAATGTTTTTCTCTGTATTTGACAAAAAAAGACGTTTGTATTATCATAAAATTAAAAAGCGTTTTTTTTTTACTAGTTTTGTCTCTAATTTATATGACTAAACACGATTGTTTTAAACGGTTATACATGGCAATTGTTCTAATTTATGATGTTTAAGACTATGCAACAACAATACTGGATGAAGCAAATTAAAAACAAAATTATGTTCAGATGAGCCAGATACATCTTTAATCGGCTGATCTTTGTATGATGATTATATAAAGGCCGGCATCGATGCTTACATGAAAGTAATATAAGATTAGGAATTAATTGTATACCAATGACGTAATACAGCTTCAGGGGTCACGTGATTTGTAGCTTTAACAATAGAAACCAGAATGGTCAATGTAAGGTCAAGACTGCATGATCTTTAGATTGATTGAATAATCCAGTCGGTCTCAATACCACATGGTAGTTAGTGTAAACTTCTGTAAACATACACAATAACCAGGCCAGACGTTTTGTTATAGTCTCGTCAAATATCGTGAGAACCCGATTAATTGGCGGTATTTTGTAAATGATTATGGGTTATAAATAAAACATTGAATGAGCGTTCATGGTCTATTTCTTACTATTTACATTCAATGAACAAAACGACAGCCTAGTTTCAACCGTTTCACCAAAAGACAATTCTTAAGCCCTATATTTCACAAATGAATGAATTTCGACAAGTAACGAATTAGTTCAGCCCTAGTGTTTTGTCAATGATACGAAACTCATCTCATTGTTGTAAGGACGTGAAACTAGCAAAATGACCACAATGTAAGGTCTCTAACACGTGACCGGAAACCGAAACTATACGAGTAATATCCACCAGTGATTGCGCGTTCCCACGGTATGAAAGTTAACCAGAACTCTGGAGACTGGTATTGGTCAACCCAGGTCAATTTGCTCTAAGATGCTAGCACTGCTGATGGCTATTTAATTATGTTTATTTGCCGATTCTCCAGATTGTAAGGCAGCCGACAAGACATCATTGTTCACACGTGTTCTAACAGAGACGTTACTCTTCAACCGCACCTGAACAACTTGAAACCAGGGTCAAATTAACCCCGAAATTGAATCGAAACAAAGATTTAGTATAGTGATTAATGTTCAAGGAGTGAGATCAACATTGTGACAATTGTTTTAATTATGTTTGAGTTAGATTAAACATGTTTTATTTACATACTATATATGAACAACATATCAGGTTCAATACAGTGCACAGCATTTTGCATAAAAAAAGAAGCGTTTGTTTAATAGAAAGTAAAAACGGATGAGACCGAATACCAATGAGTTATATAGGTTTTCTCCTTAACAATATACATTTCCAACAAGGTACGTGGTTGATTTAAGTGTTTATAATGTTTGCAGGATAATAAGAAAGTCCAAAATGTTTATGTTTATGTTAGATAACTTAAGTTATATTAACAAGACACGCACGTAGTTGCTGTTGTCATTCGACGATTTTGGTAAGCAAGTATTTCGATAAAGATGCATCATTATAAACTTAAGCTTACACAAGATCAGAAAAAAGTCAAACATGAAAGATAAAATCTGCTTAATACGGTAATAAAAGCAATGAAGCAAAACGTAATGCATATAAACTATTGTGAGTAAAGCCATCAAAGAAAGGTAAGCTTCCGCAGTTTTGCATCAAACCATCGAAACACAGTTTTTCGATTAGGTGCGATGTACTTCACACCAATAATATAGTACACCAAGTATAATAATGATGAATGATTATATCAGTTGTATAACGTTCGTGAACTTGTAATGGCAAAATGACGAAATAGTTGACGTGATTATTAGTACACATGTCCTTCGCGGTAAACTCTTCGCGGCATACACTTCGCGGCTTACACTTCGCGGGATACACTTCGCGATATACTCTTCGCGTTATACTCTTCGCGGGATACACTTCGCGTTATACCTTTCGCGTTATACTCTTCGCGGGATATACTTCGCGGTTTACACTTCGCGGGATACACTTCGCGGCTTATACTTCGCGGGATACACTTCGCGGCATACACTTCGCGGGATACACTTCGCGTTATACTCTTCGCGGTATAGCATGGGACGTGTGTTATCATTTTAATTTCATTCTAAAAGTAACAGTCTGGTTTTATATCAAACATCCAATTCATTCCGAAGCAATTAACACTGACCCAACATTGACACACTGACCCAACAGGTTATGAATACGACTTATAACATATTACGGCCTGTAGGGGTCAACTTCGGGACGCTATGGCATCAATCGAATTGTGCCCGACAATTCCAAACCAATGTACTCAACCCTTTTAATACATATTTATCAGTATTTCCCATCATTAATTCCAATTTCTCTAAATGAATGTGGTCAAGTAATGGATCCTATAGACGAAATGATACGTTCAACTTTGTATTATCAACCCGACTAATTTTAGTGGATGAACATTTCACTAATGACATTAAGATAACATTTAATTATGCGGAGTTTATAATTTCATATTACCCATGAACTTTACGGCTCATTTATGCATCAGGTTATATCTTCAAATATAACACGACCATACATACTATGTTTCTGTTATTGACTTATTCAAGGAAGTGTGCGACAAGCTTAACGAAAACCAGCGCCCTAGTTTCAGATATCGTCCATCAATCTGACTATGTGGACATTTATTAGCTACTTTAGCTACATACAACAATCACTGGACATCAAACACGCATTAAAACTAAACCACCTGGTTCAGTCAACATGAATACGACCTCCGGTCATTGTCCTACATTCATCGTGTATTGCTAAGGTCATAGGTCAAAGATCGCATGACAACTGAACAGCGAGATTTGAACCAGATATGCGCGAGATTTGTGCTCGTGGTTTTATTGTACAGAGACAATTTGATTTACAAAGTCTTCATTTACAATCGATTGTACATACTGGTCAGTGATTAGCACCAGACATAAAGCCTTATGTCCGACATTCGGACCACTCCAGAGACACATCAATGACCAATCACTAACCACTTGAGTTTTATTAGTGGTCATTGCAGTAAATACAAATAATTAGCTTTCCTTACATACTTCACATGCCACGAGGTCACGAGAATAAATGATGAGTTGTTCAACACATAAATTGATACTCGAGATCGCAAATCTACCAATACACATTTAATTACGACAACCAGAGAGAAGGATTTGATGAAATCAGAAGTAATGATACTGTGTAATGTAGTGTACAATAATTAATTGAAACATTATACACACTTTGGATAATTAGTAGTTCCTCTACAAGATTGTTTCTAGGTTAATTAATCTCTCGGGAGAGGGAATCAGATAAAATGGCGGGAAAACACCGGATGCAGTATGTCTGTCCTCAATGCAGAAGAGTCACTCACATTTAAAGCGTAACTTTGAGTACATAAAAAAACACTTTTGCAGCTGAAATTCGTTATCAGTGTTAATTTCAACGTTATCCAATGAGAAGACAAACAGACACGCATATAGCCCGAACATTCTGCGTGCAGCCGGCATTATCCCGGATATTCCAAGAATACAGAGAATCCTGAAATAATTCAGAAAAAAAACTATCATGAACACGCAACGATCAACAGATGGATGTATATTTATGTTGTACTCGGAATAAATCAACGGTTAAATGATAACAAATTTATAAAGAAAACAAAGAAGGGAACAAGCAATACAGTGTAATACGACACAGTAACACCTCACCTAAAGACCACCTCAATAATAAGACAATCTCAAAACTAAGACCAACATTTCAA
Source organism: Mactromeris polynyma (assembly GCA_032209605.1). Classification (NCBI taxonomy): domain Eukaryota; kingdom Metazoa; phylum Mollusca; class Bivalvia; order Venerida; family Mactridae; genus Mactromeris; species Mactromeris polynyma. Next base: position 830,706 of record JASFXZ010000046.1, read on the forward strand.
TTTATTCAACCTCAATATTAAGACCACCTCAATAAGAAGACCAGTTTTCAAGGGTACCAAAGTTGGTCTTATTATTGAGGTTTTACTGTATATTAAATTGTTGGTTTTAATTTAAACATATTTCTTCAAGGTTCCAATGACGGCACAAGATTTGCCTGTTCCAAATTTTCTGAAAATAGTTTTACACTTTGATATAAGTACTGTTTGTAGTAGTTAATCAACGCTCTGTTGTCAATCAATTTGAAGTTCAACCCTGAATAGTAACTACAGTAAACCTCATTAATAAGACCACCGTTGAGACTCTTGAAAACTGGTCTTTTCTTATCGAGGTGGTCTTAATATAAAGGTTGAAAATAGAGCAAAACAGTAAAAATAGACTTGAAAATTGAGGTCTGAATTTGAATCGAGGTGGTCTTATTATTGAGGTGGTCTTTAGATGAGGTTTTACTGTATGTATTGACCGGGGACCATTTAACACATATAACAATCGATCAGAAAGCAATTATAGAAATAATACTTAGAACAAGATGGTCACTTGAGTAATTTTAATTAACTGTTCAGTGTACATATCCACTTGAGTAACACTTATTATACCCCACAAGGCCTTCAGTGCTTAAAGTTAACAATTGCCGCAATACAAAAAGTACACAACGGGGGTAATATTGAGGCATTTTTCGGCAATAAAATTACCATAATTTACTACTTTAATATATTGTATTTCCTCGGTTCTTCATCGTTAAACATACCTATACCTCACAAAAGTGCCAATAGTTCGTCTTTCAACGGTATGATATTTATTAGGCCACAATAAGAGAGATGATCGGTATATGTTAGTTGTTATGTTTACTGTCATGATATGGAGATGTGAATCCAACATTTTTTTTCAAGAAAGTCTCGCATATAATATATTTTGTCATTCAGGAAAGTCTCACATATAATATATTTTGTCATTCAAGAAAGTCTCACATATAATATATTTTGTCATTCAAGAAAGTCTCACATATAATATATTTTGTCATTCAAGAAAGTCTCACATATAATATATTTTGTCATTCAAGAAAGTCTCACATATAATATATTTTGACATTCAAGAAAGTCTCACATATAATATATTTTGTCATTCAAGAAAGTCTCACATATAATATATTTTGTCATTCAAGAAAGTCTCACATATAATATATTTTGACATTCAAGAACGTGTCACATATAATATATTTTGTCATTCAAGAAAGTCTCACATATAATATATTTTGTCATTCAAGAAAGTCTCACATATAATATATTTTGACATTCAAGAACGTGTCACATATAATATATTTTGTCATTCAAGAAAGTCTCACATATAATATATTTTGACATTCAAGAACGTGTCACATATAATATATTTTGTCATTCAAGAAAGTCTCACATATAATATATTTTGACATTCAAGAAAGTCTCACATATAATATATTTTGTCATTCAAGAAAGTCTCACATATAATATATTTTGACATTCAAGAACGTGTCACATATAATATATTTTGTCATTCAAGAAAGTCTCACATATAATATATTTTGACATTCAAGAAAGTCTCACATATAATATATTTTGTCATTCAAGAAAGTCTCACATATAATATATTTTGACATTCAAGAACGTGTCACATGAAGTTTGTAGAAAATTCTGCACAAAGTCCAATCCAAGTAATGGAAATTCACATATAATCAGAAACAAACAGAGTAACTCCAAATTTAACCAGTGTTATGTTTGTTTCCCGCCGAAAATGCTTCGCGCCAAATAATTTTCAAGAAAAATAATGTTTAGCAATTGCTAAAAAGTGTTTTATAAGACAAAAATAATTTGCCTACCTACCTCCCTTATATTGACACAGAAGGGTCAGACAAATTTTACCTAAATCAGACCCAACTTTTTCACACATCAATGTATAACAAGCTCTTATGAATCTATTAAACCCAATATAAATCAATACATTGACACGGATACCTCCGCAATGGGCTTTTTAAGCGTTATTGGAAACCGATTTGTATGTCCAAAAAGGGCCATAACTCGTCCACTAATTGGCGGATTTGTAACCGAAATCGCACTTAACCTGTATTTATTATCCTATGCTTAAATGCCTAATCCATCCTTTCAAGAGCTATTGATCGGAAACCTTGTTTTCGCACGGACGGACGCACGTGACGGACAGTGGTAGCACCATATGTCCCTTCGCCGTTCTTGGAATGGCGGGGCCATAACATAGTTAACAGAAAAATAATAAAAAATATGAGTACGATATATCTAGCATAAGAAGGAGAACATTTTATATTGGAAACACATGCTACCAGCAATAAACGAAATGTCGGAATGTTACGAGCTTTGTACGGATGGGATACCTAGACATAAATACGTAATGAGTGTTTGTTGCGGGGGAGAATATATCAATATGATATAGATATATGTAACATACATACTTGTGGGGGATTGGCACAATAATGCTTCGTGTAATGAAATGCATAATAAATACAACACAATTCCATGAAATCAATTAGATTCCGTCAATGTATGGAAAGCTGGGGAGTAGGTTACGTCATGTGACTGATACTGGAATGTAAAGCAACACTACGGCAGCTTTTTGGCATATCAATGATAAGCCATTAAGCGGTAAATGAATAACATATAGTCGGTAATTGACGACGAGATGCCATTGGTATGATCTGAGATATGAAAGTCCTTCACAGAAACGTGGTTGTGATTCTATAGATGTGTGACAGAGTAGTATTGCGGGGGGGGGGGCATTCACAGAACAAGTCCTCCGCACACAGTTGGTATATACGTACATAACATAAGATAAGAATACTCATAGCCACCATAGAGTAATGTATATCTAACATCATTCTACGGTCCTAAACAATTCAAATGCTCACAAATATTTGCTTAACCAGTGTTGTTCTGTTACACGAATGGTCCATAAACCAATCTTGACAAAAACAATATCAGTATGTACTAAAAACAAAGGGAATGCACATAAAGCAACACAAAACCTTGAAGTTAATTCTCTTAAATCTAGACCAAGTATTAAGTAGCACAGAGAGAAGAGCAAATATGTGAAGGAGACGGCAGTGTACCATAAATCAGGACAGACGTAAATTTTTTATCGTCGACATCCAAGATTTCTAACCTTGACTTAAAGAGTTCACAACATTTTGTCCCCAATGGAGACCTATTTGTAATTAATAATGAGTACTAAACCAGTCTGTCGTGTTACAACGTGGCCAACACAACTATAACACGACCAGTTACCACTGAAGTGGTATCAAGTAGTCTGCTATGATTACCGCTAGAACCTATCTTAAAGGAGCATTGCTCCTCTAATTGGCACGATTTGGAGCAACAATTAAACACTATAATCGCTTGTACTTTTAGCAGCAAGTGAACACACGGTTACAATACACCCTATAATGTCATTTGTACTTTTCTATCGTACATAACATTACAACATCATTGTTAATTATAGACCATTTATCTGCGAAACAATCAAGGTCAAAGCGTGACAGTATAAAATAACATGCCGCTGTGATTAAGATCCGCGTATACAGACAAATGGTCATGGTCAGCCTAGGACAGAATTTTGTATCATCTACAGACCAATACACTGTTTACATACATTAACTATATTATGGACAGTAAACATAGCCAATGAGTTTATCTGGGACTTGTTAAGACTTGGCCATGTCTCAAGGCCGAGTGCTTCAACGCACCGATCACAGGCTCGTTTCGTGCTACTGCTAAATTGGCAATCCTAACCCACGACTCAAGCAAGGTACATTCATGCGTGTTGTCCGTGTGAACTTTCGAACAGTATGTAAATGTAACAAATGAATGGCAAGCTAAATGGTGTATTGCTTTGATAAATAAGTTATTTCAGGCAGTCAAACCAGATCAGTAGATATCATGATTGTACTTATAATATAGAAACACGCCCAAGGGTAGGTGTTGACCTATGGTCAATGACAAAGTTTCCGGACACTTGTTTAATTAATAGGTTGTTTCATATTTTACTTATGTGGGAGGATGGATCATTAGTAATACAGCAAGGTACTTGTTAAGACATGGTCATATATCAAGACCGAGTGCTTCAACGCACCGAACACAGGCTCGTTTCATGCTATTACTGCTAAATTTGTAATCCTAATCCACGACTCAAGAAAGGTACATTCATGCTTGTTGTCCATGTAAAATTACGAAGAGTATGTAACAAATGAATGTCAAGATAAATTATTTATTGCTTCGATAGATAAGTCAATCCAGAACAGTAGATATCATGAATGTACTAATATAGAAACACGCCAAAAGGGTAAGTGTTGACCTATGGTCAACGACACAGTTTCCGGACACTTGTTTAATTAATGGGTGTTTTCATATTTTACTTTTGTGGGAGGACAGATCATCAGTAAAAAGCAAGATGTGGGAACATTAACATTGACACGTGAACAAAAGGACGACGTAGAGGACATACGTTAAACAACAAGATGTGTTTACCACCCACGAGAGTCCAGCGTTTTCATTGGTCAAAAGGTGGTCACATGGTGACCCTCTATATTTCTGCGGAGTGTGAATAGATCTTCACCGAGGTTCAGCAAAAAGCCTTCGATACACAACATTTGTAACGCCTCGACTTTCCTCCTTTTTATCATACAGACCCCTATATTTGCACGAAGAGTAAGTAACATTGAATCCCAGTAATATTTACGGTGTATCTGGATAATATATTTTTCCTGACAACCAAAGTACCATCGTGCGTGTGTTTACGACAATGATACAATACACGTATCCATTCTACTTACCAGAAACGCATTAACAATGTACACTTCTTGTTGTGCAGAAGAAACGCAATATATTTAGACCTTTGCTAAACGACCTCGCGAAGTTTGACATTGAAAAACATCAAGAAAACAAGTACTCGTTCAGTACAAAGTACAATAATAAATATTGCGTAACATTCCTTGCTTACATTTTACATACGTTGTTACAAGTCATCTTATCTTCTAGACAGTGAAGGATGATTTGTTTCACATATGTCGTCTGCAAGGTAAGACTGTGCCATCTCAAAAACAGCATAAGGTCAAATTATATTTACGTTCAATAAAAAAAGTTGTTGACGAAATATTGTCGGATAACTTATTATTTTCAACAAATTGAATGAGACAGATGTTATTAATGAAATGGTAACTACCCCGTTGTGATCTTGCATTAATTTCCTATTACATCAACGTGTTTGTTGACCTTCAGTGAATATGTTGAGGGATGAAAGCTAGATTTTCGTCCTTGCCTATATAGATAAATATCGCTTTTACAAGTAAACAAAAATAAACAGGTCTCGACGTGCATTAATATGGTCAACCGCAATCATTTCAATTATTGTTATTTTTATATACCTTTTTTAAGTTAAATAATAATTGTATAATAGCAAGGTTACATTACTCGTATACCCGAGGGCACATTGATTAAGTCACATCAACATACAGGTGTGACTACAGCGTTCTCCTTAGCTGTCCTTTATGGTTGGCAAGACCATACCTTGCGTTCCTGTTCCTTTGCGTATTTACCCATGCAACATCTCATGCCGGATGTTTTATGGACTGTTGTTTTCCCGGAGGTCTGTGTGGGGAGGCATTGTCTTGTGTATACATATTTTCCACAAATGGTTCAAATATGTATGAACGCATACACCTGTCATGTTGTTTTGACGTCGATGTATGCAGAATTCAAAATATGTTGAAGCAGTGCAGTAAGTCAGCGATATTGACAGTTCCAGATTGTTCAGAAAATACAAACGTTGAGTTTAACTTTACACTATTACATACAATTCAAAACATTATAAACTAGATAAGTGTCCACACGACAGTCACACAGGTACCCCACTTCATTCAATCAAGGGGCATAACTCTGCTCTTAATAAATATACACAATCGAAAAAACCACGGCGCTCATTTTCATGTGATTACTAATATTCCTATGCAATTTTGTTACTCTAGTTCAACTACGTTTTGATACATGTACGACACAATGGATAACCCAAATGATCCCCACAGTTGTGGGGAAAAACTATCCCCTGTCCGATCCCTTACGGTTTATACCTGACAAAACACAGACCTTGAACATCAATCAGCTGATTATAACAATCACTGAACATGCATCAAATCGTAGGTAGGCATCGTTATCAGACAAGACAAGTAAGTATGGAAACATCTATAAGAAAGGTATGTTACATCACACGGTACATGTACGTAGCTGATGTTGCCAAACGAACGTCCTTGATGGAAGCAGACGACAGTAACAGTAAAAGTTCACATCTAGGTAAATGTGGAACAAGTTCAAACACATGCAGGTAGAACACGTGTGCTTATTTCATCAGACAATCAGACATAATGCTTTTGCATCAAAAACTACCATACGCTTTTAATTAATAAACCAGCTTTCTAGGTAAAGTGTCAATTATGAAGATCTGAATGTATGTCTTCCTATCATTCGCGATGTAATAAATACAGACAGTTAAACAATCATTCAATAATTCACTGTGAATGTGGTACCCAACCATTAGGGCGTTCAGGGGCGAAGATCCTATAGGCCGTGTAGATCGCGACATGCACTTTTTTCTCGAAAAAAAATATAATGGCAAAAACTGTAATACGATTTTCAATTTATGTTTTTGATGTTATTATAAGCATATTAACCGTCACGAAATATACACCAACACGCATCTCCGACGATCTAGCTACACCCCACCCCTAAAACTATGCCTATACATCAATTACAGCTAAGCTATGCCCCAGGCGTTCTCACACCCACTTCCAACGACCATGACACATTTAAACAGGAATGTTAAACAAAAATTTGTAAAAAATGCGGGGGAAATTAGGACCAATCTTAAATTATTGAACCAAAGGTTGATTCTACCACGAATATACCGAGGGTTCAACGCAACACTGTTGTAACTCCTATGTATTTATATAGGAGTTACGACAGTGTTGCGTTGAGCCCTCGATATTACAAGCATTCACACAGTTAACGCAATGAAGAGAGTAACACATAGGCATGAAAATATTCTCTAAAATAGATTTAATCACAGTAGATTTCTATCTATAATATTAATACATTTAACCTTGACAACGACAGATAGATCTACACCACTATTAATTTTAATAGCGCACTAGTATGTTGATTAATGATTTTCGCACGAAAAGTTAAATCTTATGAAAAGTGTGCAACATCACTGTCTTGAAACGATTACATACCAGAGCAAGTGGAAACGTGAGATCAACCGTCAAAACAACGATGATGTATCGTCTGCTGTAGATTCTAAGGACGACGACGATAATTATTTTGAATAGTTGTCATTTAGCTAGAGCATATCATAATCCTAAACCAGAAATAAACTAGATCTACGTATCAACAAACGAATAATAGTCTAAATCTAGATAGATAGAATCTATACAAGCAAAGATTGATTAAACCACATGCACTATACAATGCCTCCCACCACAGACCCCAGGGATACAAGAGTCTACAAAACATTAGGGGGTCAGGATATGCAAAGGGTAAACATAGATGGGAAGACGGTTGAAAGAAATGGTCTCGTCGACACTCAACAACTCAGTTGTGGATAATTAAGGGAGAATAACAAGAGGGAAACGTTTAATGGATGAAAGACATCACGGACGAAGCCAAACAAACGAAAATAAAGACGTTTGTCGTCAATCTGTGCATGTGACGTCATGAAACTGCAGACATATGACGTCATTACATCCGAGCAGAGCATTTTCTTCAATTATGACTCGTTTTATCGACCTTGAAACTTTATTTTTGCGTGTTTCGATGTTGCTGTATTGTTTGGCTATCTTATTATTGTTTAAGAGCTGTCCTCTCCCTGTGTGTGCCCCCCCCCCCTGGCTGGGTTTATACCGAGTGCCCCCCCCCCCCTGGGTGTGCCCCCTGACTGGTTTTTCATCTTTCCTTCGTCTAGAAGTGGCCCTCCCAGCTCCACAATTGTTCGCTTTTAGTAGAACCGTAATGGCAAAAGTAAAATCCCGACCAACACGGTATCAGTATATAATTATGTGGTGATAAAAAGATACAAGAAATGTAAATGATCCAAATAGATGTAGCTTCAGATGTACTTTTAACAGTATGTTTACGTATCACATATCAAACCAAGGTGGATTGAGATAACATGAGAATACAGCATCTAAAGTAGGCAAACAAGTTATAGTTTGTGTGACATTGTTGTACTGCGGGTATATATTAGGTTCGGTTATTGACCTTTACCTTGAAAATTAGACCCAAACAAATATTATTTTGACACAGTAACCCACCAAAACTGACCCGGGGGATCCGTTTCTAGTTCACAATGTGGAGGCGGGGAATAATATATCTCGTCGTGTTTTATATCTACCATATATCCGTCTAGTCATAAATACATATCACCTAGCAAATGTAAGCAGTCACCAAGCAACTAGAGCAACTTTAAGCTGTGCATGTGTCCTATGTGCAAATTGTGTCAACGTAGATCTGCTAATTAACGTTCAGTCAAGTGCCTCCGATGATTTGACTTTACAATTGCCTCTGTGACGTCACGGCCACATGTCAAAGTAAGTGCATGTGCACTGTGCATGTGCACTATATTTTGAACCTCTGCAATGACTTCCTTTAAACTGTTGATGTTGTTATTGTTTGTTTTGTGTTCAGTTTCAACAAAGGTCGACATTAAATCTGGTTTAATTATCGACAGTAGTAATCGTCTTTTTATTTCGTGAAAATATTGGCCTGAACTCCTTTCGTTTGCCGGTTCCAGCACCGAGGGACGAGTACTAGTATGTCTGGGTGCGATGGTGCCAGCATCAAAGCTTCCCCCAGAGGTTTGCAGCAATTGTTAGTCAATCTCATATGAGCATATTATTTTAGTAAGAAGACATCCTTGAAAATTGTTTGTTTGCGGCTACGCGACCCGGAATTTTTACAGTGGGTAGTAAGGTAGCGTTTTTATTTCACTACTGTAATGGCTATAAACAAAACAAAAAAGATTTCCGTCGATGAACCTGAAAAAATAAATTGAGTCGCGGCATTTTTCAAGAGTCGGTCGCATAACTGCAAACAACACTTTTTAAGGACGGCCTTACGGACTGAGCCAGTAAGGACAAATCATGTATTTTGTTGACTTTGATAAAGATTGATTGCGCAGTTTACTATGGCTTGACAAAGTCCGGACCTAACCATTGTATGTAAGTGAATCAAAAGATAGATAAATGTGTTTATTTATTATGTACTTATAAGTGTCAAAAGTGCTCGTGACTGAAATACAATACCTAAATGATAAAGTGCCCAGGTGAAATGTATACCATGGTCACCATAGTATTTCATTGTTTTTGATGTCTGAACATGTTAGTTCATGGTTGTCCCCGAAAAACCATCAAATGCCGTGGTTATACCATGGTCAAAGTGTGAGTATGACCATGTTAGAACATGGTCATTCTGTATAACAGTAAGATATCATGAACAAACATAGTCTACCATGTAACAAAATTACAGATTGTCTGTATTGACTTCTGGACGCATTCTTATCCCTGAATTGAACGAAGTTTTTTTAATGCAGATTTGAACTTTTTATTTTTTCGAGTGTACGCAGCTGCGTACTCTGCGTACAGGACGCTACACTGAGTGGAGAATGTTTTGTTTTTGGGGGAGGGGTATTAATAGTTGAAATTTGAACTTAAAAGTAACAAAAACAATTACCAAATTATCTATACTTATCTTAATTTTGCTGGGTCGAGTAGTGCCAAACAAACATTTTAAAGGATGGCCTTACATATCAAATGAGTCAAGTTATTACGTTGTTTAATTAATCAGCCAACTTTGTGACCACGTGACTCAGGTTTGAAATTAATGTAAACATAAACTCGCCATTGGTTAGTAGGTCAGGTATTTATAGTATTATAATAGATTCAATAATGTTGGGTAATACACCGATACAATATAACAGCACAGTGGTATCAAATACACACTTGACCCGAACTGAGCCGATTAAAACATAATTATTGTATATACATTTTTTGTAGTATTATTTTACCAAGCTGAAAACTTGGACGTCATAGGTGTGCCCTTATTGGCACTTAAGATAATAAATAATCCGTAGATAAAACATTCCATTTATAGAAATATTTGACCATCGGTTAAAATGAAACGGTGTGTGTATTTGTTCATTATTTCACGAAGAATGCTGCGAGGAAGTAGTTGTATAATGTAACTTCAACTTTAACGTTATTGTATTGTAAAATGAAGGCGTACCATACCAAAGACATATGGGATGATGGTCCCGATATTACTACAACATCATTGAACGGTCCGCTCGACGTAGATTGTGTTATTGCAATGCATTGTGAAAAAATATGCACGATCATACAGGTATCATTTCCTGAATATCACGAAAGTGGAAATATGAAAACATGTACCTCGTATATAAACTAATACTCTCCTTTAGCATCGGGCGCTTATTCCGATACCTTCATAATGCATGTGAATGTAACGGCAGTGGAATCAAAGTGCTGTGAGGGAGCGTAATAAACTAAATGCAAGGCAACGGTCTGAAAACGGCGAATACTAAACTAGAGGTACTTGTATTTGTAATACATCTGAAGAATTATTTTAGTGTGCATGCACTGACCATCAATCTTCAGTATAAATATTGGAATAAATGTCCATTTACATTACCATACGAATATTCACTAAGCCTGCAGTGAATAGCAAATAAAAACGTTTCCATAACTACTGATCATTTCACAGTTTTATAGACATTATAATCTGCTTGGAGTATCACTGTCGAGTGTGAATAGAATCGATTACATAAACAACGTGTCTAGTCACAGAATCCTCAAGAGCCAAATACCACAGTATGTTCCATAATGATGAACAATAGGAGACAATCTCTGATCTGTGTTGCCGCCGTACGTCTGATTCTGGTCCACTGGTGAATACGAACCAATGTATAATGATTACATTTCTTCATCGGCGTCGTTTTTCTCTCGTTTTAGCATCGTGTATTATTCCATTGACTTTCACTACGATATTGTAAAAGGGCAGTTTTGTCTCGAATACAAATGAAAACATATCTGATAACCACTGTTTTATATGGTATGTTGAGATTGCAGAATGAGCACTTAAGTTGATTCCGCAGAGATATATGTTGGAATTCATGTTTGATGGTCAGAATATAATATAAATACATTTTTTATGAATAAGCTTCTGTACAGTCTGTAGTAAGATGTTCTCCGCACGAAGGCTCGAAGAATTATTTGTATGCTTTATATACTGTCGTTTCAGGATTTCATAATGTACGACAAACTTCTTGTATACCTTCAAACACTTCAAGCGGAATTACATATATCATGTAACAAGTGTATGTATTTTTTTTTTAAATATTTGGTGAGGAAATATGTTTTATATCAAGGTCATGTCTGACTAAGTCTCAAAATTTTCATTGACTTCTGTAATTCATTAATATGCTAAATTATTTCTTCAACTTCCGGAAAAGGTCTTAACTGTCTGAATACACGCCGTTATATTTTGCTAATTAAATGCGCTTAGGGTCAATATATGGCCTACGTATTATACATCATTTTGTCTATATTTAATATAAATAAGCATTGTATATCTGCTGTTATGCGATTGTTCTGCACGTAATATATTTAACTCTTCCGAAGATTTTTGTTCCGACCTACATAAAATGTTTGTTGTTTTCTTTATAAAATCAAAATTTTCATTATATTTCTATTAGAAGTGTATTTTATTTAGAAGTGTTCATAAAAATAAGAAGCATATCACATTGAAAGCGTTCTTTGTGTCCCATCTTGCCTTTATACAATAAAACCTCGATAATAAGACCACCCTTGGGACCATAGAAAGCAGGTCTTAATATTGAGGTGGTCTTAATATTGAAGTTGAATAAAGAGCAAAACAGTGAAAATTGTGTGCTTTATATTGAAGTTGTCTTATTATTTAGGTGGTCCTTCAGTGAGGTTTTACTGTATTTTGTACCAACCAAGTTTGGATTTCTGATTACAAAATCTACATCCTTCTATAATGTTCTACTCACGTATCTGCTGGTAATAAAAAAACTATAGATTGTTTTATATCTGAATAAATTATTTCTGTTTGTATCAGTGTTTTGTCCAATTTCTTGTTTTGAGTACAACGACCGGAGTTTAGTGCAAAAAAGACAAAAACGATATTATCGCAGACGTTTATAAGATAAGTCAAGACATTGAAATGCATAGTCTTAATTTAGCAACCATTTTTCACATCTGACAGACAGACAAACAGAGATTTCACCGACTTTCTTTAACGAAATAACCCCATGGCTATAAATATACCATTATAGATATGACGACAGCCAATGGTTGCACTAGACCTTCCCTAAAAGTCGTTTAAACGTCTTTTATCTCAGGGTGTCAGCCATGGAATGTAAACAAACAAGTCCTAATTTCAACCAGACAAGTGAGCTGAGGTCACATGAGTGAAGTCTTGTGACAATCAACTAGATATGGGGTGACATTTACATTATCAACGATAGAGAAAGCCAATCTTTTCTGATGAAATTCGGTCATTTTTTAATGCAAATTTTACTAATATAGACACGGATATACATGTATATTTATAAACAAATGTGAAAATATCCTTGTCAAGTTTTAGTTAATGTGTTTTGTGTCGTAGGCCCAGGATTAGGATAGACATAACTGCCTATAGATTGTACACATGTACTACCATTGTAACAGGTAGGAAGTTGTCTAAGTGTCACCATTTAAAACAACCATTGTATCGGTTATCAGCTACATATATCTTCAGATATGTTTGTTATGGTGTATGTTGTTTATCAGCAGAAATAAAACGTGCAAAGTTTGACCACAAATTGTGATTCAAGGTTAAGGATGTAAAGGAAAATCAGTTTTTGAAGAAAACAAAACATACCCAACAAAAAATACATGTACATACAGTACCCGGATATTATCAAACCATAAAATAAATCTACGACGCCATTGGTGGATTACCTTTCTCACGTACACAACATTTCTCCCGATGTTTGGGGTGCCCAGTAAAGTTACAGAATATTCATACTTAATTACTTGAATAAGACGGCAACCGGCTGTACCCTTATATTCTCCTTTCATGCTTAGGCATTTTATTAGTGAGACCGGTCACGAATTTGTTCGCGGACATGGTGCTATTGGGGCAGATAATGGCCAACCAGCTCAAAAATCTAAGCCGAGTAGTCCCAGGGAGTTGTTTGGACGTCTTTCACAATTTAGTATCCCACGAACTTGATTCCGAAAACATGAACTATTTAATGAACAAGACTGTCGAATCATGTTTGTTATTTTAAATTATCATTTATGGCTTGATAAGATGAACTCTGAAACCATGACTAAATGTAGCGATGATGTAAGACTCATTGTCAAATGATGCAAAGCTTATAGACGAAGTAACATTACTCAAAGATGAGCAAATCTCACGTAACAAAACGACTGTTACATTAGGACTTTCAGTGCATATACACACGGACACAAGATAAAACGTGATGATTTTAATTTGAATAGATAAAGTTATGACGAATATTTTCGTTTATCGCTTCCGTACCTAAGCAAGGAGTATCGTAAAGATATGGCAATACTTTTATCTCATCCTTCCTTTACGAGGTCCTCTCTTATCTATACCACGTGATATTTGTTTACAAACACGAATTTTCAATGAAAGGTCGAGAACGCAGATTTCAGTCTTCTGGTAATTTGTAGAAACTTCATGATTGGATACCAATTACTCACGATGACAAGTTTCGAAACTTGGAGTTGAATAGAAATACCAAAATAAATGGACTTAACACGATTTATTAACGGTTTTACAGCTATGGTAAAAGGAAAGTTAACATTGAGACTTGACCCTAACAAACCAGATATACACCTTGTTTTAAATGTAAACCTGACAATTTGCTCTATAAATAGACAATATGACGTAAATATATCATGACACTGGAGTTATTGTGGATGTCATAAGTGAGCTCCGATTTCAAAATTCCGAACACATGTTTTGTTCACAATGACGAAATTTGTTACAAAACCAATAAATGAAATGTGTATAAATGTATTTTTAACATCAACCCGGCATCCTTTTTCAGCAAGCCATTTGCAATTCAACAATAGTATATAAAGTACATCAGATACACCTTCATAAATCAGATGGAAACGATACAATGTCTGTATTACTATAAGAGTAAATTTATATTTTATTATGTTGCTGATAAGCTCAGTGTCCTAGGTTCGAAAACCGTGTGAGGCGTGTCTATTCTCTATTTTTCTTTCTTTTTTTTTGAATCACCAATGAAGATTGTAGGTTGCTTGCGGGAGCACCGGAATAAACTTTGTTAGAAATGTAACAATGCTGGTACCGACAACTGGCTGACTTGTATAGCTGAAAACTATTGGTACACGTACGGCAAGCCCACCCACCACATCCACGGGCTCTGTGTGCTGTCGCAGGTGACTGAACTTGAACTGAACGCATTTGTTTGCGAGAAAATTATTACTCATTGCCTCAGTGATGTTTATGTAGATTAAAGAACTCCATTTTGCATAACAAACACAGCTGGATACGAATAGTATATGGCCATAATGCTTGTAGTGTAGTGACTGAAATCTCGATGTTCGTCTAGGAAGTTCTAGTATATAGTGATATTTTTTACTCTTCAGAAAACTACAATAAGTTTTTTTAGTTTTACTTAAGATTCCCTCTGTATTCTTCGTGTTATTTTGTACCCTAAGCATTCAACTTTGTCGTGCTACATTTTCCACTTTTATCGGTAGATGATACACGATTGTTCAACTCTGAGTCTTCAAGTTTAGTAGAGCAGTGATTACCGTATGAGATCTGTTTCGTAACGAATGACCATCAGTACGCAATACATGGACAACGGCCTATGCTTATACCATTACACAATGATTGTAATCATACACACCCCCACACCAAATATGTACACATGATGATTACATTTCCACTAGTAAGTCATATTCTGGGACGTTTTTGGAGATTTTACTGACGTCAGAATAAGCTAATCAACATTTATAGTTAAATCACTAATGGTCACAAGTTGACATAATGTATTTATTTATGTACTTAGATAACGGTCTTTGATGGGACTATCTACAGATGATAAATAAACACAACAATCGCTTAAGTAAATATCGGTACTGACTTCAAAGCATGTTAAGTCATCTGCTCTCTGGATATCTATCTGTAGGTCACGTGATTTCATATTACTTAATATTTATTTATGTATCTAAGTCTACAAGCAGGTTTATGTAAAAATTTACAACCTACATGGAGCTATCAATAACTGACCATTACTTGACCTGTCCATCAGTGCATATTGGTCAGGTGGACAAGCGCACTGGTTGATAGTATTGGAATACTAAAAGTACAACAATTACTATCATGTCAATCACTAGTGTAAATCTGTATAAATACGGCCATATACAATAACAATGCTTTCCAATAATGCTTTACGCTCAGGGCTATACAAACTACAGATAGTCATTTGACACACATTTATGTAAGCTTTTCACCCCAAAACATTACATCAGAGCCTGGAATTAGAATCCTCACTAAGCACTCGCCACCCGAAACGTACTGAATGTTATGGATATTTGAATCATTTGAAATGATTAATAATGCTTACTAATACTCTTCTTGTTACAATTAATCCCTTCAGGATTTGAGTGTGAAGCTGAGTCGAAGTATATCTAAGTGTATTCAGTTTTTTGAGTGTCGTTATTCCAACTGCAACACAATTCAAGGGGGTATAATCCATCATTATTTCATCAGTTTCGTACTACTCATTCAGGGTACGGATGCATGACAAGAATTAAATGATCAATCCCGAATTGATCGATATATCACAAGATATATACCCTTAAATAGAATCTAGCGCACAGATGTGGTAACAAATGTTCTGTATACATAATTATCTGCATGTCGCCTTGTACTTTTGGGATGGCTGTGCACTTTACGTATTGTACGTGACATTTTCTGTTGGACTGCCTCATTCATTTCTGTAACTGCTTGTGATTGACATTAATACATCAATAACTGAAATGACAGACGTCACAGTTCCGTATGTTCTTTCTTTAATTGAGATATATCAACAATTGCATAAGGCAAACTGTCAATATCGAGGACGACACCAACTAGAACTGCGTCATAAGTTTAATTACTTGCCAATAAATATTAACGTCATTTATGTCTAGTTGAACACCTGTTACACTCTTATCACACTGACCAATGCAATGAGCAGATGATGAAACACTAGTATATCAAGATAACCATACACCATCCATGTTTATTTATATTATATATACAGTTATATAACAATGTATCGCTGATATATAAAACCAAGTTATCTTATCAAATACATGGATTTATCATGAACATTTGACCAATACTTAAATACAGAAGGACCAGGTGTTAATGCCGCCATAATATCCAACGATAACAAAAGTATTGCGCAAACAATTGTAAGCGCCCCTCTGACCATACAACATATTTCATTTTCAGTAGATGCAAGTAAACGGACCCTGATTCGTGTGCTTACAAGTGGAGCGGATTACTTTAATGCTATTTGATTAATATTGATACATACGCATACTCATTTTTATATAAACCCTAAGCACATCATAAGTTGTGTGTAAGTTCATTCAAAATCTACTTAATACTTTTGTTGGTAAAATGCACGTTCGGGGGAAAGAACACAATTGTACGATACTTAACCATTAAAACTTCATTTTTGTAATGTCAATTAGGAAACTTGGCCGTTCATAAGTTCCTCTGTCTCACATAATACCAATCTAACAACAATCACAATTTGCCCTAGAGATGTGTAACGATATTTACACTAATTCCAAGTAAAATATAGTAGTGAGATTTGCCCCAGAGATGTGTACGATATTAACACTAATTCCAAGTAAAATGTAGTAGTGAGATTTGCCCCAGAGATGTGTACGATATTTACACTAATTCCAAGTAAAATATAGTAGTGCGTGGAAATAGCTGATTGTCACTGAGGTCGCCGTAGATAACATTATGTAGTCAAGCGCATTAAGTGCTTTATATATTACCGGAAAAAAATACAAATAATAAAGTGGTATTCTAGGAATCTAAACATGCATTTTATGTTTCTAAGTAAATTCTGCATCAACATACGGTACTTAATATCTGGAATTGATAAAATAATCATGCCAGTGTTCTACTTTTAATGAGTATAGTTATAATATATTGTCTAGACATGCATAGAAGCGCGGCGACCCCATTTGATGCGCCAATTTAATGGCCATTCTTTTTGGTGCGACCAGAAATAAGAACAGAAAAATGGTCAGACAAATTCTAAATTCCTAGCGCATAGACACCGGTACATTTACGAATAAACAACTACATACTTATAGTTGTGGCATCTCGTAAGCCGTTAGCAATCGACATGGCGCAAACCAATATATCTTCAGCAATGAAAATGTGGATGTAACCAAGATTTTCCAGAACGTGTTTTGTCGTGGCAGAGCACCAGGCTCCATGCAGACAATTCCATACATTCGTGCAATGCTTTAATTTTATACAGAACATGAACAAACGTATCTATTACATTGAATATACAGCTATTATACAAAGTCTCAGACAAAATTATTGATTTGCAATCGCAGAGAAACATTCCTTTACAGGAATATCTAAAGCAGATAATTTAGGCAACCAGACATCGGCTGTCTGTTATGTCAAAGCAATTTGGACATGCATAAGCAGCAGACTGTCTACACGCATGCGCAGTGTGTATGTTGAGGTCAGTGCTACACATACATGTGCACGGTACTTATGTGGGTTTGTTTTTCTATCGCTGATTTTGTCTTCAATGCTGTTTCAGGATTTTATGGACATACGTTGGTTGGCATAAACCTTGGTCCTGGGTAACTACCTGCCACTTACCTGTTTTATCACAAGAAATCGACAATGTCTATGTGTGATCAGATGAGGAATTAATATAAATGAATTTACAGTAGGCCATTACGCTTCAAGCGATGACAGGATGGGTGAAATACTCTTTAGATTGCGATCCCTCCCAGACAGGGAATTGAAGGGAAGAAGTTTGGATGGAGACATTAAGTGGTCACAGGAACGTCACATACATAAGACAGTTCCAAGGCTGTATGGTTGTTGTTTCTTTTTGTGTTTTAAATGTATGCTAAATTTCCCTTTCCCCCTACAAACTTTATAAAGTGTTCATGTTACTTTCTCCCAAGTTTAGGCCTATTGTTGCCAGCTGTCTTGACATTTTCCATCCATTTATTCCCCCCTGTTTGTCTTCTTTGATTCTCCTAGTTAGCCCTTATGGTTGACCAGACCATTCCTTGCAACCCTGTTCCCTTACATATGTAACCTTGAATCTCCTCAAATGCCTTATGTTTATGGATTGTTGTGCGGAGAGGCACTGTCTTATGTGAGTGGCGTTCCCTGTAGCATCTTATTCTCTCTCTTTCCCCACACAGACCCCATGGAAACAACAGTATACAAAACATTAGGGACTCAGGAGGTGCAAGGGTAAACATGAATAGAAATAAGGAGCAAGGAAAGGTCTGGCAGACCATCAGAAACAACTATGTAGCATATAAGGGTATGATTAGTGAATGGAATACATCATGGAACATGTATTCACCCATCTGAATCAGGACCTTAACAACTTCTCTATCTATAGTTGCCCTGACTTGTGATAAGTCATAGATGACTTATTTGACTGGCTTAACGTGTCGACTGTTTTATATAACAATGTGACAACTATGTCCTACAAGCATTATTTTGTGTTCGCCATAACTTTGTTTGGGAGACTTCAAGCGGTATGTTTTTTATTTCTTCTCATCTTTCATTTTATTTGCTGATATTAGCATAAGTGGGAAGTTTGGAGAACTCACAAATAAGATATATCCCCTCCCCAAAAGCGATTTGTACCTTCATCGCTCCAATAATCACCAATCATTTATGTTCATTTATTGTATCCCAATTATTTTTTTGTAACGTTATTGTTTATGGATGCAATGTCAAGTTTCTTCGCACTTTGGGTATGGCTACGCACTATGTTGGACTGGTATTCCTGCCCAATAATTAGCACGGTGCATCATTTACAGTATAACACTGATCTTCGTTTGAGTTTTGACCTCAGGATCCATAGATTGAGCACCGATTAATGTATCTTGTTTTATATCGTGACAGCCACAAAATTGATACTAAGTATGTTTTATGACTTTTACTATGTTCATGTCTGAATACGCATAAACGTTGAGAAAATGGTTTTCATAATTATAGAACACCTAGCGTGCTATCAAACCAGTGGCTAATGTATTGATATATTTGATCACCTAACTCCAATGCCGGAAAGTGTCTATAATTTCATTTACGAGCCCATAAATAACAAGCTAAATATCAACAAATGCTATTCTGCTACAGTTACAAACACAGATATTTTGAACGACAGGAAATTTCAACCAACCAATCAAAATTATCGACACATTACCTGAGATAACAACCAGTAGAGATAAGCGGGTTTTAAAAATCTGTGATCAATTAATTCTATGAAAATATGACATTCAATAATTGCGCTTGTGGTACTGCATATCTTTCAAACAATAACAATGACTGACTTTGGTTTCATGAACAAAGAAGATATATGACATTGTTTACATGCTCGAAATAACTTTTGTTCCTAATAAAAAAAGCCCAAGTCGATATTTCTATATAACTACCATTTGTTCAGAGTTGAAAAATGCGGTTATCAGTTATCTCATCGCTATATGTGATCTTCAAAGACAAAGTAAGATAATTAGAAGACATTCTTCCACATGAATGAACTCATTACAGGAATAAGAAACTTTGACAGTTGTTAGCTGACACCAATTTAAAACGGTGGTGCACATGTCTGTTTACTCTATTGTTTTGCTAAATATACGCTATGTTCTTTACAATGTCAGTTATTTCACCGAGAAAATATTCACCATTCTTTGACTGAATTCATTAATTAGCACGTAATTGGATTGCATACTTAGTGCACATGAACAAATTGTTTACGATTGTTTACTTTGTATACGTGAAGGACAAGGGCGTGTTTATCATACAATTTAATTTTGCACATACCAACACGATTTAAATGATGCTGTTTTCATCTTAGGTAAAACTATACATATGGATTGCCTACTGGGTTATGCAAGGTATTTATCATGTAATTTTCGCCCGTGTATTCCTTCCTAAATTACACAGTATCAGCAAACGAATGTTACATCATTTTAGGGGGAATAAATCCAACATGGAGATTCCAAACACCAATGTAAACCACATACAAAAACTGAATAAAGAAGTCAAGCAAGAAATGCCACTTACAAAGGGTCCAGTCGCCCCGAAAGCACAAGGAGACATAAAAATATACGAAGTTAAAATTAATAAAGACACGTACAAAAAATATTTGCGGTGCCAAAATAATATTTTTGGTGAGATCAAAGCATGCTGTTTTCTATACATCAGCTTCTACAACATAATCATTTCTCATAATTGAAACATAGTACAATGTCTCCGAAAAGATGTTAAATATTGTCAACCTATGTTTCACTCAAATTGCGTTAAATTTCAAGGAATTTCAATCTGCTTTCGGTTTTATTCACTTTAATAGTCACACAGCGTCTATTAGTGTTAATATATCTGACAACAATGCTAACACTTATGATTCAATAGTTATAGTTAATAAATTCCTGGGATAATGTCAAAGGTTTACCGAGTGAAAACAGTAGTCAAGGTTGCGTAGTGGGTGACCCATATAAAATAATATCTAAAGACCTTGTAAGTAGCTGGCAACTTGACAATAATTGAAATTAAGCGGTAACATAAACATTTCAAGTCGACCCCGAAAATTCCAATATAGTTGAACTATAAATAGATAGTCGTACTATCACTATGAGAACAAAACATTTCAAATCCAGATTATGAACTACAAAACTAACAATATCTACCATGGAATGCAAACTTTGGGCTTCTGCGCCATCTATACAAAAGGGGAACTACTGGAGTCCTTAGGTTTCATTGATAAACCAAAGTCAATAATTACATAAAACAGTCACTTTCAAATAAACGAGAATGACGCACATGGAATGCTAAAAATGGATTTTCTATTGTACAAGTAATCTCAAATACAATTGTAGAATCTAAAACTAGATCCACACTGCCGATAGTAATATCGGTGGCTTCCGATGTAAATAAATACGTACTGGTAATAATTGATAACCCACACCAACGCACGCATTTTCAAAATACAGCATATCTATTTAAGTAGAAAGAAAAGTTGTGTAGATAAATACTTGTAACTCTTAATACTGGAAAACATAATTCCAGGTCATAATAATAATACAAGAGCAAGTCTTTCAATCAGATTGGGTAATGTTATTACATTGCATATTTGATAGATCGGCATTCCAATATATTTTAAGATGTTTCCACATGCTTTTGGGGTTGCCATGCCATTTCGTGTACATGTGGCATTTCCTCCTAGATGTCTTCATTCTTTTTTCAGAACAGGGCATTCACAAGCCAATTATTTTTTACATTAGGACTAAGTTGATAACTGTTTTTTTAATTCGTTCCAGTTTAGTTGAAATTGGGTATGAGTTAAAAGTAATAAAATTATTTTTATATAAGACAATGTTTTTTAAAACGTCATTTGGGCGAGTAAATCACAATAGACAGCATAAGTTATATAGGCGGAGGTATAAAACTGTCAGATAACTGATGATACGGATGTGGTCGTGCATGCACATGATTGCATGATGCGTGAATCCTTGAACTAAATGTTATACAATAAAACAATAATAGAAACAATATACCTAATTATATGTAATATAATATTATGTGAATTTTAAACGAACAAACAAACACCCATAAATAAAGATTGATAGACAATAAACTTCAATATTGTCAAGGTAAAAGGCATTCTTAATGTTTAATTAATGCAAAGTATGTAATTAAGTTTCAATAATAACGCTATAAATTCAAAGTTATATCATACACTGAAGATTATTTTCCATGTAACGTGTGATCCTGCACGTAGACAGGTATGATACACTTAACTAAAGATTTCTGAGAAAAAACGGTTAATGATCAAGACATAACCATTTCATGCAACATTAACGACATATTCTTGATTTACATAATTTTATTGCATGATAATAGAGTTTATCGGCACATCGATAATCTTGCAAACTAGTGTACCGGTTTGTTTATTAATGATTAAGTTGGTACAGGAACACCACATTCACAAGGCAATACCTCCCAATACAGATCTCAAGGAATCAGCAGCACTCAAAACACTAGGAGTTGAGAATGTATATGGACTAACATCTTACACTAGGAGTTGAGAATGTATATGGACTAACATCTAACACTAGGAGTTTAGAATGTATATGGACTAACACCTAACACTAGGAGTTGAGAATGTATATGGGCTAACACCTAACACTAGGAGTTGCGAATGTATATGGACTAACACCTAACACTAGGAGTTGAGAATGTATATGGACTAACACCTAACACTAGGAGTTGAGAATGTATATGGACTAACACCTAACACAAGGAGTTGAGAATGTATATGGACTAACACCTAACACTAGGAGTTGAGAATGTATATGGACTAACACCTAACACAAGGAGTTGAGAATGTAGATGGACTAACACCTAACACTAGGAGTTGAGAATGTATATGGACTAACATCTAACACTAGGAGTTGAGAATGTATATGGACTAACATCTAACGCTAGGAGTTGAGAATGTATATGGACTAACACCTAACACTAGGAGTTGAGAATGTAGATGGACTAACACCTAACACTAGGAGTTGAGAATGTATATGGACTAACACCTAACACTAGGAGTTGAGAATGTATATGGACTAACACCTAACACAAGGAGTTGAGAATGTAGATGGACTAACACCTAACACTAGGAGTTGAGAATGTATATGGACTAACACCTACCACTAGGAGTTGAGAATGTATATGGACTAACACCTAACACTAGGAGTTGAGAATGTATATGGACTAACACCTAACACTAGGAGTTGAGAATGTATATGGACTAACACCTAACACTAGGAGTTGAGAATGTATATGGAATAACACCTAACACTAGGAGTTGCGAATGTATATGGACTACACCTATGGAGATGCCGGGATAAAGGAATAGTCTGGATGATTATAAAAAACACTTTTATAAATTACTACTTTTATGCATATTTCTATTCCCTAGTTACATTCAGAAGGCAGTCATCGGGTCATATGTGTCCCTACCCGCAAATCACTGCTCATGCATGATGTCAGGTGAATTTATAAATGCATTTGCAAGACCATTGAAAATATGAACCATCAATCAATATCTGAACGGACATTATAAGTCAATGCGACATTTTGTATCCAGTGGTCTGACTCTCGTAATTCCACAAGTAATGTGTGCAAACTATAGAGTCCATTCATGACAATACGTTCAAATTATGTCACACTATATATTTTTCTACATACATTACGTTCTAATTTATACATTCAGCAAATGTCAGCAAAATGAAGCTGTAATGTATTGCAAGCTTCGTCAAATTGCCTATAACCATTATATCTACAAGTGTTGGCAACAACACAGTCATGATCACATCACATACATTGCATATCAACACAGCTGTTGTAAATAATTATTTTCAAGTGATTATGACCCTGTGTCTGCGTATCTGTAATTAAACGTAACGTGCATGGTATGTTAGCAAAACAACATCATGAGTTAAGCCAACGATCAGTTTGGCAGTTATGGACCAAGAGGACCAGTGCAAATAAAGCAACTTCAAAAAGCAGATGCATTACCAATAGAAGATATAATCTGTAACCATTCAGTAAGTTCGCACCTGGACAAGTGATGCAGAATTTCCTATAGTTTTCAAAGTTTAGCAATGAAAATGTAAGCCACCAAGGTGTAAGATTGTCAAAGAATGTTTCCAGAAAACGTCGTGAAAAATGTAAAAACAGAAGTCACACTGGAAGCGATACGCTTATATTATCTATTTTCTATTATCAATTTAAATATGACAAAATACACCCAGCATTCTTTACTGAAAGGGCCAAGGCTGTAAACGGCTATTATGATTTCATTTCCCCTTAGATAAATATTAAGTTTCTCTTTCCCTCGTACAATTCCTTGTGTATCCTCCTGATACAATCTCTGTAATATTCGTGTACTCCCCAACCTCTCTGTCCATGGCCAACTTGCTTTCTTAGCTTGTCCTGTAATGTTTTCTCTCTATTTCATCCCTCCCCCCCTCCTTTATTGTACCTTCAAATTCTTCAAGGTCGTTTTGATAATCAGCCAGACATTTCCTTACTTCCCCATATAGAATGTTTGCACTTAGACCTCCGCAACTTGTTTTGTGAATGTGGCGTTCCCAGTAACAACATAATCCTTCATTTAGAATGCGACGCAATTAGTGTGACAACTATCACAACAAAAACTAAGCAAACACAAGTGAAAACACCATAATTATGTAAACAAAATGCAGGTAGACATCATTAATTTATTTTAGTTAGGGGTGTCAACGAATATTTGAATATTCGTTCATAACTTCGAATATTCGAATCCTGTTTCAATATTCGAATATTCGATAAAATATACTCAATAAAAACTTGATTTTTTTTTAATTTGTCTAAGTTGTGACGATTGAATATTCGAATATTCGTTCGAAAGGCTGAACGAATATTCGAATACCTGATTTGCTATTCGTTGACATCCCTAATTTTAGTACATATTTTGTCGCAAATTGAGGCAATATATAGAGGCTAAGAAAATGATCAAGAGATGCATAATTTGAACAATTTACCTCATGAATTATACCTTATGTGTGCTCAATTTCGTCAATTGAAATACGTTTCAAATAATAGGATCTGACCAAGACCTTTACTTTTGAGCGGACAAACACATTTTAGAACTGTTTTAAACTATAACACAACATTCGCAACACCTGTCACTGCTTACACTCATCCATAAAACATACCGAACAGTCAACAGTCGCAGATGTTCGGAACTGAACTTTTCAAAAGAACAATGATATAGGTCAGTGTAGAAATTAAGTATGAATTTCTAAAATGACAAGGGCATATAAATGTCATATTTATTTCAAATCCAAAAGCTGTCGCAAAATTTCTCACATACAAAAAAACAAACATCTAGGCAAACGAAAAATAAGCACACTAGCACATCACTATTGAATTCCCTGACAGTCGCTAAGACAAACAGCAAAGTCATGCATGCCTGCAAGCTTCCTTCTGTTCAAACTGATCATTCAATCATTGGGAGCCAGCAAAACATAAAAAATGATATGAAAACTAACAAAAACAAACTCTTATAAGCCAACATGATCGTTCAGCCAATTTTCATGTTGATGTCTGTATAACTGTAGTACATGGTACTCTCTTATGACGCATTGCGCTGTCAATATCATTATAGTTTGTGTGTTCGTAAGGCTGAATAGTAAAAGTTATAAGATTAGTTTGGACATACAGAACGATATGAAGCTTTGCCTGTTTCCAAATTTCGCTACATGTGTATTATGTCCACAAGTAGTTCCAAAACATTCAATAAGCGAAACTTGGACATTGACTTGTTTGAAATATACATAGAACAGCAAGAGTACCAGGTATGCATTTACATTTGAATTCATCACATTGCTATTGTTAACTACAAAGCTATATGTCTCTGCTAGAAAATGTGGAACAACATTGCGAAGTTCACGTCTTTCTAGGTAACAATTCCTGACCCACTTGCTTTCAATAAAAGAACATAAAAAGTGTCAGCATATTGAACAATCAATGAAGAAGTGTACACCCACACCAAACTCAAAAGAAGATACGAGCGCTGATGAGGGATTTCCAACCTCTTCTGCAAGTGACGTCAGTTCAAGAAAACGTCACATGTGATGTCACTATGTGCAAGTAGGAAACAATATTTACTCCATATGGTCACTTTGTTTTCATATTGCCACAAGGGGCAAATATTGCTTACTGTCAGTATATGCTGACGTCACATGTGATGTTTTTTGGAAAAGACGTCACTTTTAAAAAGAAGAGGTTGAAAATCGTACAGCGGGCTCATGAAAGCTTATACATACATGTAATCAATTGCAAAAGCAGAGGGGACGCAATACATAAACATACAGTAAAACCTCACTTAAAGACCACCTCAATATTTAGACCAGTTCTCAAGGGACCCAAAGGTGGTCTTATTACTAAGGTTTTACTGTACATGATAACATAACATACTTCAAATGTGTCTAATAAAGTAACACATAATGTTATCAATATAATAAAAATATTTCAGTTCAATTTATCTGAACCTTTTCTCCATTTAACCAATTCTTCACAACGCAATACCATCTGTAACGATCAGACACTTGTTACAGACATGAATTTATTCAGCGACTGCACTGATATTCCCAATGTTGATCATATATTTCCATGGAGTATTGGAAAAGTGCAATAGGACAACATTCAACATTGTATGTGATAGAGGAACACGCAGTGGATTCATGATCATCTCCTCCATACTTAAGTTTACTATTGATAACGCTTCATATATTTTTCTCTCCCACTCACTTCTTATGTATTCAGATGTAAATATAAACATACAAACTTGTTTCTGTAGGTGTCTATTATGAGCATATTGGTATTGGATACCTGCCGTATGTAAGTTGGACTGTATACAATTTCACAATTCGATGCAGTATCTTAAAGCTATCAATCAAGACTTTCAAATAAAAAAAATTAATCAATATGTTATTGTTTTGAAACGAGAAAGAACAGCTATGGGGTGGCCATTCACAAAACGAAGGCTCCCAACGCAGACCACTAATGCATTGGACATTGCATCATCGTAGTATTTTTCCAATACTGGTTTAAGTGCTGATATGAATTGAAAACATTCCTTTTAGTATCCTATTATAAATCAATAACACCTGAACCAGTAGGATTAAACAATAAATTGACGTAACTACTACGTAGTACAAGCTTGGTCCTGGGAAAGTAACTTTGTATTATCTAACAAGTGCTTCAGGTAATTCATTAAATTGGTTGTGTCTATATACAGTCCTGAAACATCCAGTTTCAAGCGGTTATATTGACAATTTATAGCGCAACATTCTAAGACCTCCTCAAAGGGTTGATAATACTTGTTTCTATATTCATTCCATGATTAAAATAGTACAACACTTCCTTTACAACAACATTAACTTCTTTATTGGCAATCAACTTCGTCCTTAATTTGTTTCTGTTTGCCTGAGCGATCTCGGTTAGGGGGTCCTTTATTCTATGATGCCCTAGAGGTCTCGGTTAGGGGTCCTTCATTCTATGATGCCCAAGAGGTCTCGGATAGGGGTCCTTTATTCTATGATGCCACAGAGGTCTCGGATAGGGGGTCATTTATTCTATGATGCCATAGAGGTCTCGGATAGGGGTCCTTTATTCTATGATGACATAGAAGTCTCGGATAGGGGTCCTTTATTCTATGATGCCATAGAGGTCTCGGATAGGGGGTCCTTTATTCTATGATGCCATAGAGGTCTCGGTTAGGGGGTCCTTTATTCTACGATGCCATAGAGGTCTCGGATAGGGGGTCCTTTATTCTAGGATGCCATAGAGGTCTAGGTTAGGGGTCCTTTATTCTATGATGCCATAGAGGTCTAGGTTAGGGGTCCTTTATTCTATGCTGCTTTAGCGATCTCGGTTCTAATAGTGAATATTTCCATTTTTTTTTTTGAGGCCTTTTCATAAAAACTGACAAATGTTCATATGATTTTTGATCAGTAAGCAGTTTCTAGAGTAGTACAGTTTTTTGTGAATCTTTTTTGACATACCGAATAAAGTCACATGTTCGTAAAGTATATCTAAGCAAGGAAACATCAATATCAAACGAATTACACAAACAAATATTGACTTATAGTTTACATGGATGCAAAAAAAAACTTCTTAATATAAAATGCACATGTTCAAATTACAAGGTATGGGTAATGCCAATTAATTCAAGTTTGCTTTGTAACACCTTAGGCATTTAAACAATTTCAGTGCAGTTATACTCTTCCAACACAATAGGAACGTAAAGAATGTATACAAACGATAGGATTACTCATTCCCAGGAATTTGAATCTATCTACAGGTATAGGTACAGAAAACATACCTTTCTTACATCGTAGAAGCAAGTTATTTTTAGCAGATAAGCATCAGTTAAAAGAAATCTAGGACTAAATTAGAAACTGAATGCACCGAAATAGAAATATATTTGTGACTGTCTGATAAAATGCCTTGAAAATCAAACAATCAATCAATCAATCAATCATTATTGAAATAGATACTTGAGATATTCAACATTCAACTGTCTAAAATAAACAAAACCTTCTCATACAATGGTGTTTCTAAGTGGAATTTATTTCTACTGATCTCACAGACCTGATATTTATAGGCTTATACACAATTAATATTACAAATTATCAAGTTCTGACTTTCTTGTTGTAGAAACGGTAAAAGTTAGGTCTGTTTCTGAAGTGTCTCATACTCTGTGCACTCTGCATGTGGCAGTGAGTTCCTGTTTAACGTTTTTTCCAACACTTCGTACTTTCAATTTTATTCTTATCTGGTTTTGTTACCTTCTATTTATCTTTGAAAACCTGGTCCTAGCATCACATTCACTGAAAAACTGCATTTTATACCAGGGTGTCAGAGGGTGGCTACTTTTCTTGTATGAATGATCATAATTAAGGGGAGTATGTAACCCCCAAGACATTCAGCGATGTTCCTAGTTCAAGACTTAGCAACACTCCGGTATAGGCATATATTAAAAACTAATGTTCATAGAATGCATACTAGTTAACTATAGTATTGACACTCAGTTAACATCAAAAGTTAACTGCTATATTACACACAAGATTTCGTTGATATACTGAGTCATATATTATGAATCAGTGAAACGGTGTTGTTTTTGTCGTTGGATGTCCGTGGTGGTTTTGTAACTGTAAGTCAAATTTTAAACAATAACAATAACATCTGGTTATGTAAGAATTATTATGATCAAATAACAATGAAATATGCATCATAATAACTACACCTGACTTAGTTACTATTTGAGTACATTTGCTGTAACAAGGCCAATTGACACTTATCTGATAGAAATATTGAGTGCACTATTAAAACAACAGTTTTGCTACCCTGCTTTACCATGTTGACATTTCATTTGCCTATCAATGTTTTGAATTGATTTATTCCAACCCAATAATCATATTAGGTTTCGGAAATAAAATGTTACCAAACAAGCCATGGAAAAATTTTGTATTCTGAGTTTACAAGTACTTTTATAAAAATACATGACCACTTCATAAACATCTTGATGTCGTTTGTAAGTATTTAAGCAAACTTTTTAATTACTGTGAGGTTTACAATTGGGGCATGTGACTACCAATAATATTTTGAAATGTATTGCCAAATTCCACGAGGTCAATAGAACAAAAAAACCTGATATTGATCCAAAGAATAATCTTAAAGAATGAACATATGCGCCAAAATACGTGCACAAGTTGGTCACATAGGTACAATTGTTTAAGAATCAATATTGGCAAATATTTGGAAAATGCTGGCACACTTCCAATTAAGACAACTGGTACTGCGTAGTAGAAATCAATTAACATTTCATCACTAATTCGGTCATAACCAGTTTATACTTCCATAACTCATTTATAACAAAATTAAGATAATCAATTATATGCTAATTAACATAATTTTGTTCATGTAATTTTAAAATTATATTCAGTGCATAATAGAATGAAAAGAATTTTAATTACTGACATTATAATTCATTAGTTCCACATTACTGGGCCATTTAGACACAAGTCAGCCAAATATAGCTAAGGGCATGGAATCTAGACTACAAACAAGTGCTAAAATGTCAGTTATACCTTTATACAATAGAATAAATCTCAAGGATGTTAATAGTACTACATTATACAGCCACTTACATAAGAGATCAATACATTACCTAAATTATTTTATATAATTTTGACATAATCAAGTTCTTCAGGGATAAAAATTGACCTTGAAAATACCCTCAAGTGAACTGTCTCAATAAACATAGAAGATCAACTACATTCTAATACAGCATGTGAGCCGTTATGAAAAATGTGTCTAAATTGAATCTTTCCACCTTCCAGTTCCATCTACCATAAAAGTCTATATTTCCGCAGAACCTCTAGTTCGCAAATTTTCGTTTTGTGAACAACGCCCCAGCACCCATTGCAAGGTTCATATTTTAAAGTTGGCTTGTAGTGTACCAGCACATTCGTCATTCACTGTTCCCAAATTTGAGTGGAAGGCTCTCCTTTCCGAATGTGGATAAACAAGACAACTGAGGCTTTTTTTAAATGGGGGAAGCTAGGTATATTAAATGTAGAGTCATTAAACTTTGAAACTTTGAAACAGGCATGTGGTCTGACAGGTATCCTGCATTCTTACTACTTTTCAGAAGATATGTACCATATATACACACTTATACATTTAATTTAGGATGAAATGGTAAAACAATATAAACACACCATGTAGGTACTTACATACCAGGTTTTCAATGGAATACCTTTAGACCAGCAACGTCATACTGTTTGGCAATGATTTCTTCACCACACTAATCAGGCTAAGTATGTTCCAAATAGTCCAGACAATAAAGGAAAGTTCAACAATGGAACAGTGGCACAGAATGGAATTCAAAAGCTATTGGACCAAGTATGTAATAATTATGACCTCAACTAATACGTGTAATACAAAATTCATTAAGCTTCGGAATTTTAGGAATTTAGATACTTTTGTTCCACAAATTATACAAGACAACCTTTCGGAGGATACAAGAAACACTTAATGACAACATCAAACAACACACAGACATCAAAAACTTGCCAGTCACGTTCTGATCATCAGACGAGTTCAGTACAAATCTCGAGCATTTTAAATTAGTGCATATACCCAGTCATAATTTAGAATATTTGGCTTAACAGCAAATATATCTTTAACTGAATGATTGACAATATAACCTTCTGCTATTGTACAATACAGAGCTAGAACACAAACATATTTGCAAAATGTCGGGACACAATGAAAAAAACACAAATAGTCTTGCACAAAATGCACACAGGTCAACATTTAGTATGCACTGTTTGTGATTTGTAAAAAAAAGCAGGTATGACGCAAAAACGTTTCGTCATGTGTCTGCTCAAATCATGACATATCTCCAAAACAATAACATGCTGGAGTGTACTTACAAAACATTACAAAAAAGAGGATGACAACAGTAAACAAACTCTGTGCAGTGCATACAAACTTAAACTAACACAATTGTAAGGCTGATGTAAACTTTACGAACTGACTGTCCCTGGTACACGTGAACAAAGCATACTGAAAGCATGGGGCGTAGATTCCTATAGGCCATGTAGGCTGCGGCCTACCCTTCCCCCCCCAAATCAAAAATTAAATGGGCAAAACTGCAATAAGATATCTAATGTATATTTTTAATGTTATTGTAAGCATAATTACCGCGATGAAATAATTAAACATCCAAAACGCATCTCTAACGATATAGCTACAAAACTCTTTCCAGGGGACCTACACATCAATTTCAGCTAAGCTACGCCCCTGAAAGCAAGGATTTTATGTGTTGCTTGTGTTTTCATTGTGAATGCACTTTGATCAATAGTCATAGCATTATTCATAATAATAATACATAACTAGATGCCCATTACTGTTTGAGGTTTCGAAGTTCTATTATTGCATTATTCCTAGAAACTATTACAACAACAAAGGTGACAAGAACATCATTGAATAAGAACAATAAAAATTCACCAATGACAAACAGTACATAGAGTCAATTACTATAAAAGCAAGATCATATTGGGGAAATCAAAGATAAAATAGGAATACATGAATTATTCCTACATAAATACTGTCGGAACTCGTTCATTTGAATTCATTGAGTCCGAAATTTTAGTTCAAATAATAAGTTCAGGTTTCGAATAGCCCATTTCAATTAGACGTGCCTAAGTTACATCTGGACCTGATAATTATTTCGGATTATAAGGTCCAACTCACAGTACATGTATGTTAATAAAGAACTAACTGCAGAAAGGACTGCAAGGAGTAATAATTATTAGTTGTTCACAAACATGGTATCTACAATGACTTGAGAAACAAC
Organism: Mactromeris polynyma; assembly: GCA_032209605.1. Classification (NCBI taxonomy): domain Eukaryota; kingdom Metazoa; phylum Mollusca; class Bivalvia; order Venerida; family Mactridae; genus Mactromeris; species Mactromeris polynyma. Next base: position 863,098 of record JASFXZ010000046.1, read on the forward strand.
CTAAACAGGTTTAAAATATCAAAGGTGAAAAAACAACCAAAACAAATAGTTTTTGTAATGTCAAGTATGTTCAACAATTCCAAAGGTATGGAGTCAGATCATTGTACAGCTAAATGCTAGATCATGTAGTAGGTGGAAGGTATGTATTGTTTATAAATAAACCTTGAAGGTGATAATGTATTATCTAATTGTACCACATCACAGAAAACAACATAGTATATGTAAAGGAACCAACTCTAACAATAGTAACAGTGGCATAGATACTCCTGGTGATACAATCAGCCAACGGATACACCTCGAGCGCAGGTACATAGAAACCATATGAAAACATTTCATGATTAAATCTTCATGATACACACAATGCAGAAACAGGCTGTCAACTGTAGGTATTTTATTGCCTAAACGGAATATCAAAAATGCTAAAAATTCATGATTAGACCTCTGTGCTAAAATCATGCAGGTGAAATAAATATTTTTAGTAAACGCCTCAGATATAAAAAAGTTGGGTTAGTAAGGCTCTGTCAAGAAAAAGTAGGAAAAAAGTAGGGAGCAAGTAAAAGAAGGGAAAAGTAGGAAATGTATGAAAAGTAGGGCCCACATGACAGTCTGCAGTAACAACCACTTATCAGAACTGGACATCAGGAAATGATGACATGGCAGTAAACATGTATCACAGAATATTTATTTACTTGATCGCTGGAGCAACACAATTTGTTTGTAAACAATAAGGCACTTTTACCATGACATTTGATACTTAATTAGGAAGTTAACACTGATGGTTATCATAACGGTTGTCATATCCAATAATAACTCTTTTCCTATAAGCACTTCAACATATCCTATTAGTAATTGTTTTTGGTAGTGTCGGTACTTGATGGACTCTTCATTGCGGTCACTCATTGACGTCAATCAATGTTCTTCTTTGAGTCCTTTTCCTGACATAAAGATCGTAGGAGATCCCTATCTCGTTAAATATCCACACTTTAGCCTTGTCCTTTACTCAAGTGTTTCCATAATTACATGTACTTTTTCCTTAGTGACTTTATCAACAACAGTAAGCATTGAGGAGAGTGTTTGGTAGATCAAGACCACAGAAAGGATGGTTCATTATTGGTTCTAGTCTCATTAGCATCAAGTAGCGACATTTTAACAGTGTCACCATTGTTTACAAACAAAGAAATAGGTCAGATTGTTATAAATACAGTTGAATATGGTTCATTCAAAGCAATCGGGTCCAAACATTTATTTCGAATAATACATGGTTTCGAATAGGCCATTTCGATTAGACGTGCATTATAGATACATCAGGACCTGATATTTATTTCGAATGATACCAAGTATTCAGATAAAGTTTAGGTTCATTTTTAACTTCCTAAGTCCCAATAAAAGGAAAGCGAAAAACATTGCCCATCAATAAGAGCTAATATAACCTAAGACATTGTAACCTCGACATTCATGATATTGATGGTTTGCTTCCTTAACCAAGCCATGATTATCATCATTCATTTCTAATCTTCTTCTTCTTCCCATTCACCATTCATTTCTTATGATATGTCAACTCACAATCTTGGGTGCATTCCAACTAAAGCAGTTTACACTGTAAATATAATTTCAATATGATTTTTGTAGCCAGTTAAAACCAATTACTTGTCAATAACACTGATAATTTTCGGATAAGCAGCTTATTACACACTTAATCTTCAACATTAACCTCAGCGCGGGCTAAATTCCAACTATGTTGGGTTACTTAACTATTATGCTTTTTATTTGGCTGTTCACCAATTTGGACATTTAAAGGCATTGAAGGCTTCAAGGTCAAATTATTTCATCAGGGTTAGTTTGTTAGGTCATACATTGACAAAACATTTATGATTAGTAACTGGCATGACCAAAACATTGGGGAAAACACTCTTGAAGAAAATACATAACAGTAAAACCTCTCTTCAATACCACCTCAATAAAAAGACAACCTCAAAATAAAAAAAAAACACAATCTTTAAATCCACTTTCAACGTTCCGCTCTTTATTCAACCTCAATATTAAGAACACCTCAATTAAAAGACCACCTTTTCTATAGGGTGGTCTTATCTTGATGTTTTCCTGTATCTAATTCATGTTTACTTTGCAACATAAAGTTATACATGTGCATATGCAAGTTCAGTCATAACATGACACATTATATTTTTTAATTTGTTTGTTCCATATGAAGGGTCAAAATCCAATATGGATGCCAATAGGTAATACTATACTGCTTGCGGATACCATATCTGTTTGTTTGTTTCATCGGGTTTAACGCCGTTTCTCAACGATATTTCAGTTATATACGGCGGCCGGTTCACCTAACCAGTTTTTCCTGGACTGAAATCTAACCAGTACTAACTTACCCTTCACAAGGAGTCGGCAACTTCTCCACATGTGGAGGAAAATCGACATTTTTGTCAAATTGGATACCATATCTATGAATAAAAATTTCCACTCATACAACAAAACACTGACATACATGTAGAACATTTTGCCACCACAGTGTCTTGGCTTGTTTCCTCAGCAAGAATTACAATAGTTGACATGTTGGCAGCAAAACAACACAGGAAATGTTGATAAAATAATCATACACTTCTACTGGAATGCCAACACACATACAACAATATGAAATATCCATTCACAGTTCATGCTTCATTACCTTTAATGACAGTAATAGGATCATTATGAAATGTATAATATTCTGTATGTATAAAAGAAAACTCAATTGGCTGCCAATTCTTATGATACAATTTTGTACATAATTATTCTGATATACTATATGTTATATATGATAACATGAGAATGTTGTTTTTATGAGAGCTAAGTTATCGATTTATGATTGGCAAAATTATTTTTTGTAGGGTTTACTAGTAAGACATTATTTTGCCATTACCGTATGTGTAACATATTTTTATTTTATTTTTTTGAAGGGGATATATTTTTATTTTCCTCGTAATAAGTATGTGTGGGTCGAGGACATCCCACTCCACACTTTACAAAATAGCTGTTAGTATGCATAAGAAAACAAGGTTAGTATTTCCATGAAGTTAAGATTCAATGTGAGACAAAAAATTTGAATAAGGTTATATAATATATTACACTAACGCAGAAATTATTAACTAACACTTGGTTGATTAGTATAATATTATTCATAGTTATCACGAAAGTATCATTAAGGGTTCAAAACTTCATAAAAGATGATGATATTCCCCTCCAAAAATAAATAAGTTTTACAATATAATACTTAACGCCAATAAAGATGTAACTACAAATGTGCAAGTAAATGAAAGAAACTTTACAAAAAAAAACCACAAATGAAATTTTCGGAAATTAATCAATAATATATAAGATAAATAATAATTGGCATTCAGTCAAATAACGTTTTGAACGATAATTAACACATAATTTATAGTAAAGTGCTTTACTTGGACGCCAAGTAAAAAATGATGCCTAAAAAAACAGGTGCGTTTTGATATGGTATTTGAAGTATATATATACTGGAACCTCTTTAAACCGGACGAGCTCGGGACCAGACAAAATTCCCGGTTTAAAGGGGTTTCCGGACTAAAGGGGTTTTGAGAACTGGACAAGATTCTGAACGTTTTTTCAAACGGGGACAGTTGGATGTATATGGTGTTTAGTACTGTATTGATTTATAAAATCATAAAAATGAATAAAACTATTCAATCTGAATTTGAAAATCTGACTAAAATACATTAACAAAATTCAATTCCTTTCAATATCAACATTGCAGAATAAATTGATCATTTAGGTAATCTGTAGGGGTCATAAATTAAACAAAGAACCTGTGAAAATACAGTCAATTATAACTCGTACCACCAATCTGTTGTTTTAGCAATTAAGATCCAATCATGATAGACAGATGCTCTAGCCATACGCTAATTAGGTGTGAAAAAATCCATTTTACAAAAATATATAAATTGACTTTATTTACTGTTTATCATGAACGGAGGGCCCGTGTATGATGCTTTACATCAAGCACGTAAAAGAACCAGGGGTGCTTCTGGAATTTGGGCATCTCCTGTATCATGTACTATCCTCAATAAATCTAACATGACTAACATTCTTCCGGAGGCGTCGCCCATATGGGAAACCGGTGGCGACGATAAATAAACGCAAATACAAAATATATCATGTATATTTTAAACTTTATGATTACAGTTGTTTAATCGAATATGCATTCGAAAATCATTTCTTCTGAATAACACAGTGCTTTGGATCAAATTGTTCCATCGAAAGGTCTTGATCAAGACGCAAACTTTATTCTTGTCCGGTTTGAAGGGGTGATTTATAATGGAAATATCCATATTGGGCCAACATTCTTGTCCGGTTTCCTGAATTAAGGGGTTTCCGGATTAAAGGGGTGATTTATATTGTAAAAAAGTTGGGACCGGACGATTTGTCCGGTTTAAAGGGGTTTCCGGATTAAAGGGGTTCCGGTTTAAAGGGGTTCCAGTGTACATATTTATTAATATACATTCACATCCTTGTACATAGGAGATAAATTAAGAATAGATTTGCAGAGATGGTTCTCAAGCCGCTTTATGTCCACTAAAACGAATTGGAAACCAAGGAGACACATTAATAAAAAACACTATTATAAGAAACAAATGACTGCAAATAAGGAAATAAATTATAGTCACATATACATGTGAAATAAGCTATGTATACCCGGATTGGAGTTGGTGATGATTGCAGATGATCTGCCATACCCTTAGATACTCTTAAAGTCCTGTTGTTAACATAAAGTTATATATTGATGAGTAAGTTAAATTCAAAATCAACTTTATCAAAGTTTATTATGCTTTCTTTTCATCATTCACTTCACTTTGTGTAGTTTCATCTTGCAGACCTTGATATTATAATAATGTACAAGTATAGATGGAATCAAAGGACTGAAGGTTCTGATAGGCACTTCCAAGGCAAGACTGCACGTTTCCAGAAAAGCTGTTTATTTCAAGACTCCCGCCATTCCACATTTGATATATCCCTTACAAATTAGCCAATAATATATTATACACATCAAATTTATAATAAAATCAGAGGACTTTACATGTATTATCTTGAAATTCAGAATATGGCGATACGGTTGGAGCAGACCATCCAGTTGATGATGATAGCAAAGAGACGCTAAAGCACCTCAATAATATACGAACCACGTATGGTAACATTTTAACAGGATATACACATTTGCTAAAGCTCCTCAAAAAATCAGATTAAATCATTGTTTGTATCTAACATAATATGACACTCAATCATCTCACAGAACTCAAGCTTGGTAATACAGACATTCGGTTAATATAAAATATTGAGCACATCGGTGATTATTAACCTCAAATATTTAATCAGATATCACAGCAAAATAAAAAAGAATTCCCACATTGAAGGACTGAGAGATGTTACTCTGCCAAGCAAATCATTGATAAACAACTGAACAATTGGAATAATTTTAACAAGATTCCCATACAATCTTAATAGATAAAAGATCATGTTTCAACGCAAAAACAACCCATTGTATGAAACAATAAGAATTGATAGGTGAGGTAAATAATACCCACCAATTTGTTACAAAGTAACTGATGATAAGGAGCATTAAACATGTAACAACTGGCTACCGATAGTGGTAATCTCGAACAATCTGCCACTTTGTGGGTAGACTAGCATGAAATATACTGCACTTATATTCTTACATACAACTACACATGCTTTACAACGTGACACATAGAGAAACAAACGTACTTCAGTTACATAAATTCCATATGCGGCTCAAAAATGAAAAAATTGTGATCACAAATCATATAACCAAATAATCACGTTAAATTTAAAGAAACTGGTGTCTCAGTAAAATTCTGTCGGAAAGTTGAGTGTTGATTAAGCAACGGAGATATCAATAGTTATAACTGCGTAATAAGGTACACTGAACACGTGTTTCATAAAATGAAATTGTCTTTCATATAACATCAAAATCAGGGTTACAGTTAATAAGAAATAAAGATATGGGCGTTTGAAATTAGAGAATAAGTTGCTACAGGGACGCCACATATATAAGACAATGCTTCTTCACCACAGACCTCCAGGAAAACAACAGTCCATAAAACATCAGTCATTTGAGCTCAGGTGCAAGGGTAAATATGCAAGGGAACAGGGCGCAAGGAATTTTTCAATGGTATTTCAGTTATATCCGAAGGTCGGTTAACCAGTTGTTTTGAGTTACTAACCAGTTCTTCAACAAGAAACTGACAATTTCTCTGCATGATAACATTTTATGAAGAGAAGTGATAATCAGTTTTATCGCCAATTGTTCCATTATTTTCATTATTATTTTACACATCTTGTGATACAAAACTGACCTTAAATGAATTGTATAATTAAAATTCTGTAAGTATACACACTAAAGGCCATCCTTTATAATACAACATGTTTGTGGCATCCAGACAATCCCATACAATTACATGACTACTTTGAAATATTTCTGTAAGTCTAAAAGAAAGATAAAGAAGTTGCAGGGAATGCCACATTATATATAGCTAAGAAAATGCCTCCACACAGATCCGGAATGGGGTGGGGGGGAATAAGCATTAGGGATTGAGAAGGTGGAAGGGCAAATATCTATGGGAATGGGAAAGTAAAGGAACTGTGTGGCTGAGTATCAAAAACAACCATGGATAATTTAAGGGGACAACAAGAGGGGGAAAGGGAGGATTGAATGGATGGAATATACACGACAGGACAAGCTAAGGAAGTCAATGGCCATAGGCCGAAATGGGAGAGAAAAGAACACAAATTTCTTATCAAGTCAAGGAACTGCACACACACGGAAAGGGGGATATCTGTCATTCACTTAATATCATAAATAGAAAAATAAACACATCGTGATTTACAGCCTTGGAACTGTCAGTAAAATACTCTAGGTTTAACAGCTAGCTAGCCTTGGAACTGTCAGTAAAATACTGGTGGTATAATATCGATTTAACAGCTAGCCAACCTAACACTTAACCACTATATATGCAATGGTCATTCATTTCAAACATACAACATTAAATGACAAAGTACACAATGTAGATAGTAACTAATCCTTAAAGGAAAGATTAAGGTGTAACAGGAAACACACCACCCACCCAAGAAACGTCTAAGAAAGACTTTCTCAGAAACAGAGCAATGCAACATTTACTGTTTTTGGACGGTACCGCTCAGGTACCGTATATAGTAGTGGCAATTTGGAGAGGCATACGACAATTGGTTCCCGTTTTCAAAACGCAAAACAGACTGAAGGCCGGGAAAACATCAATTTCATACACATTGACCCAATTACTAAGTGACAAAAGTAGTTCCAAACGTTTCAATAATTATGAACACTAATGACAAATATTTTTCACAACAGAAGAGCTAAAATATATATGAATGCCAAGAAATAGGCAAAAACTGTTGAACCAGACCTTATGAAAATAAGATGGAAGCAATTATCTTCACCTACAGACATCATTACCACAAAGATTACATCACGGAGCAACAAAAAACCCCTGAGGGTTTACTTGACATTCAACATTAGGTAAATGATGAGAAGCCTTCATAACATGATGGATATTTCACCTGTGATGTTAGTAATAGTATTCAACCATAACATAATTCATAATTAGCAGACTGATTCAAAACTGATCTCTAGTATAACTGTAGGAAAGTCAGGACAACGACCTGCCGGCACCTTGAACTTCAGCCACTTGATTGATGACTAAGTAACACATGACACATTAATTTGCATTTGTGCATTAATAGAAATTCCAGTGATTTGTTTGGAAAATAATTTTACAGCCTGTGCCTTTACAATTGGGAAAATATGCGCATTGGGAAAATAAGAGCATGGTTATTTTACTTATATCGTAAATGTTTTAATTTCCTAGGGGGGGGGGGAACGAAGGGGGGGAAATGGAGGCTTTTTGCAAGGGGAAACAGCCGAAATTCGGCAGTAAAATTAAACAAAAAAATCACTGAATTCAACTACATTATTGAGAATATCATCCACTTGTTCAATGTAAGACTCACTATTACTCCAGTGAGATGTTTAACAAGTTTAACATGGATAGTCTACTCTCCTCAATTGTTTTTGATAATCTCAGCCAGCCAATTCCTTATTGCCCAATCCCCATAGATGTTTACCCTAATTACACATCCTCAACTCCCAATGTTCTGTATGCTAATGTTTCCCTGGGATCAGTGTGTGGGGAGGCATGTATGTATGTGGCATTCCCTGCAACAATTCCTTATTGCCCCATCCCCATAGATGTTTACCCTAATTACACATCCTCAACTCCCAATGTTCTGTATGCTAATGTTTCCCTGGGATCAGTGTGTGGGGAGGCATGTATGTATGTGGCATTCCCTGCAACAATTCCTTATTGCCCCAATCCCATAGATGTTTACCCTAACACCTCCACAGCTCCCAATGTTCTGTATGCTAATGTTTCCCTGGGATCAGTGTGTGGGGAGGCATGTATGTATGTGGCATTCCCTGCAACAATTTTATCATTCCTTACACTAAACATATCTAGGAAATATAACAAATATCAGAGGACATCACCTTCTGTTTGATGAATTGGCCTTTATAGAAACCACGGTAAAAACATTAATTACAAGCACAAATACATCAGACAAATATCAGAGAGTTTCCACTCAGCATGTACTTTAATACCCGTAATGTTAAAGCATTTATAAGTTTGCCTCATTTATGATTACGAGTCCCATGTTTAACATCAAAACAAACATTATATACAGATATTAAGAGAAAGGTGAAGTCATCAGCGCCAGATATCATCGTGTAACACAATGTTTTTCCATTAACACAATGTATTATCATCACTGTGTTGTTAGCTTCTACAGATTTTGTCAGCGGAATAAAAGTCCGCACACAACTAAGATTTTCACTGAGCGTAAAGGGCAACATTCTTTGGAAGCATCTGTGGCATCCAAAGTATGAAAAATAAATGAAGTAAAACCTAAGCTGGCAACAGATGGATGCAATGTCGGTACATAAATAAATTCTTGCAGTTTTAGTACCAGCTACAGTCACATATCGAGGGCTTAACGCAACACTGTCGTAACTCCTATGTATTTATATAGGAGTTAAGACATTGTTGCGTTGAGCCATCGATATGTGTACATATGGAATGAGCTTAAAGTAATACAAAAAGCATTTCTATGTGATGCACAGCGGGTTAATCAACCCTACACATAGATGTTTTTTTAGAATAGGTAAAAGAGACCAAGGTAGACACAAGCCATACAGAATGATAGAACACGAGTTTTATTATTCAAACACATTTTGCCACTTCAATTAATCAATTCAGAATAATTTATGTTTACGAGCATGTAACCATAACATTTCGCTTAAACTACATACTTGCTGATACCCGTAATATAATAGCCCTAAGTGTTTCACACAAAATTAATGATGATCTACTTATGTTGATCATCACCATGTGGACTATGGGGTATTAATACCTCGTTGTTGGTATATGTAAGTGTAGACAGTGACCTAAAAGATCAAAGTATGTGTGCTTAGGAATAATTCATTCCCAAAAAAAATCAGTTTCTATTGAATTCACAATTATCGACTAATTAACGTTCAGTAAACCATGCTTGCATATTGCCACCATCATGACACACAGCACCTTATGGCTTATTGTACAATATACTCTTATACTATACCCCAATTTTCATAGCATAAATATGCAAACAGTTATTGTTCTGACATCTATATGAGGTCATTTCGAATATTTCAGAAGTAATTAATAATCTTCCTAACAGTCAATGTCGTTATCAGGCGCATACAATCATTTCCACCATAAGTATTCAATTAACAATGACGTCAAAGTTCATAATTATATTGGAAGTCATTTCCTGCATAATATATACAGCCTTTACACTAACTATGTTTGTTTGTTTCATCGGGTTTAACGCCGTTTCTCAACGATATTTCAGTTATATACGGCGGCCGGTTCACCTAACCAGTTTTTCCTGGACTGAAATCTAACCAGTACTAACTTACCATTCCACAAGGAGCTGGCAACTTCTCCACATGTGGAGGAAAATCGACATTTTTGTCAAATTTTCATGGAAAGGTATGACCTGCCGCGACCGGGAATCAAACCCAGAACGCCGGGTTACAAGTCCAGCACTATAACCACTGGACCACGGCTATACACTATCTATACAGCCATGAAACATTACCCAGAGACATTATAAAGCATATGAATTGACCGAAGGAATGCATCTGTAAGTATGTTCGTTAATTTACTGTGAGAATAATATATACCGTAAAATCTCACTTAAAGACCACCTCAATAATATGACCATCTCAAAATTAAGAACACCATTACAAGTCCATTTTCACTGTTTTGCTCTTCATTCAACCTCAATATTAAAGATCATTATTGAGGGTTTATTGTACTTTTAATGATAGGCAGTAAATCGAAATATGCTGCACCAAATCAAAAACTTATATAAAGACATACAAGGATTTTTTTTCTCTATCTACCCACAAAAAAAGACCTCCAAGTCCAAGAACCTCAGAGTTTGGCTTGTTTTTTTTACGGGACCCCAAGTGTAGGGCAACTCCATTTTTCCCCCCTCCCCCAATCCATTAACGCAATGGTTCAGGAAAGCAACCGCTTTTGTATTAAACTATAAATCAAAGGACTGAAGGTCCTCGTAGGCGCTTTCATGGCTATATAGACTGCACGTTTTCCATATTATCATATAAGAAATGAATAATTGACAGTTCAGGTAAACTCGATCACCAAAAATGACACAAATAACCCAGAAAAGCTTTTTATATCAAGACTCCCACCATTCCACAATTGATATATCCCTGACAAATCAGCCATTATACTCATCAAATCTATAATAAAATCAGAGGCCTTTACATAAACTATTTTCTTGAGACGATGATTATGGCGGTACTTCCAGTAGACCATCCTGTTGACAATGATAGCAATGAGATGCTAAAGCTAAAGTAATGAAAAGAATAATTTGGTTCATTGAAAAAATATTCTCGCCTGAATCTGCTTGAACTGCTATAGGGAAACTAGAACATGCGTTGTGCGTGACTGTCATCCATGTGTCTGAACTCTAAGTACTTAGTCATTACAGAAATTTAACTAATTTCAGAAGTCATTACAATAATCGAATATCAAGTTTCATCCTAATTAAATGCACAGGTTGTTAAATTGAACCAATTATATAAGATATCAGCTGTGATGAACAATTATATACAGTAAGCCAGCATGAGATCATTATCTATCTAATTAGAATATGCTGATGTTGTTACAAATGAGCTAAAGGTTGAAATTCATCTCAAAGAAACACATCATGAATAATAATAACCATAAAGTACATATAACTCATCAAGTTTTGAAAGCGGATAATGCATCATAAAAATTCTAATTATGGATGTTGATAATGTGCGTTCAAGGAACAAAACAAAAGTTTCGATATCAACATAAACTATATGAGACAGTGTAAAACTTTAATTGTGTAATACAATATATAGCTGCCCTGCGTTCAGTTACGGCTAACAGTTGCTCACGTTTTGTTTTGTAGCCCTGGCCCACCGTATCATATTGCCTGCACACAGGAACCAAATTGCAAAACGTTACGAAACGGTAGGTCTGATAGCCGTAACTGAACGCAGGGCTGGTCTCATGGTGGAGTCTGATTAGTCTTGTAAAGGTTCTGAGGATACTAATACCATAACAAACAAAATTGACATTATACATGTATCTCGCTTGATTGGTAATAGTATATATAAATTTTGAGGCAGAACTGTAATTAGACCGGACCTTGACCACATTTGGAGCCAAACTGCGTATGCGCAGTGTGTGGTTTACAATCACAACTTCCCATAAATTTTAGAGCAAGGTATTTTCTGAAAAGCTACAAAGACCAGATGAACTGAAACACAGCAGAGTTTACATAGATAAGTAAAATGCTGTAAAAAGCATTTGCATAATGTTATGGTCTGTCTATGATCTGCCATGTTTATGCATTCAAAAAACATTTCAACATGTCCAAAATGCGTATTGTCTGACAGTTTCAGTTTGTTTCGAATTGTTCGACATTCATACCTAACTCACAAAAACTGTTTCTTTTTTGCCTGTCCAACTGGCAATCAAATGATTTATAACAAGGTTCGTTTAAAAACAAGAAATGTAGGACCTTGCGAGTACTTGCCCATCACACAAATCGTTTCAAAGAGAAGCCAGTAAACTAAACCCTGTCTTATCGATGGTCCAGTTTAAACTAGTAATACATGCACACTTTGATATTAACATTGCTTGTAAGTGAAGTAGTCCCTCTTTCCATCCCCGAGTGACACTGTGCAATGCTTCTACAATCTCTGGTTGACAAGTCTTTACAGAACACAAGAAACTTCGCTTGCCCCAGTCTTTCTCTGCTTTCATTGCTTTGATTTAACATTTTGTTTTGTGTGTTAAATAAGTTAATTGTTATTTTCTCACATGTAGACCCCTCTTTTGTACAAGAACTGTCTGCAGAGTATGAAAAGGAATGAAATGAATGTATCTGTACATACTTGAACAAGTGGCTACACTGGTATTGCTTTCCCCCACTTGACAAGCAGTCATGATATACCAATTATAATATAAGTAATTATCATACAACATTGTTTTGAATTTCAATGTAGGATTTTCAGGACATAAAAAGTAGGAGATTTACGCTTGCAATATTCTCTAAAAGACGTAGCCAGTAATACAGCATATTTCTTAACTGTTATCTTTAAAGTCATAAGGGTGAAAATGCTTACACTATACAGTGTAACCTTTCAGAGTGTTTTAATACATAGAAATAGAACAAAAAAAATCGGGACCGCAAAATTTCCGGTTACGGGAGTATTCCGGTTTTTAGAGGGTCCGGTTTTGGGAGGTTACACTGTACATGCATATGAATGTTATTTTTACGTACATATAACAGAAGCAAGTGTTGATTATGTATTTGGAATAAAATACAGAGGCCAAATTGTTTAAAATTATTTTGGATCCATTTATTATCACTCTATTTGCTTATCATCTGACATACCAAATAGAACATTCAAAAGATACCGAACTTTGAGAAAAAAGAACCGAAAAGAACCAAACTTAATTTAATTGAGGCAGTCTAGTTAGAGGACCAAATACATAAATATGATTAATTTTAAATGCTGGCAACAATAAATACCACTTATAACATGCATTCTGATCTTTTCTCAACAATATAGCTGTACCCCCCCCCCCCCCACAACCCTTGTCATTTGTAAATGTTAATCCAACCAAATGTTGTTTTACAGTATGTACGCAATTATGCGTTTTATCAAAGTCCAATAGACTGTCACAGATGTTTGCCGTACAAAAACACGAACAGCAACCTTGAATAATGTTATTGACATAGATAAATGGTAAGATGAAACAAGTTAACCAGCATGCTTTCATAACATGCACAATATCGGCCTTCTCAAAAGCATTACAAATACATTTGCCTATCATTGATTATGTCCACTGCGTGTCTACTTATCGTCAGTTCAAAATTAGTTGAGAATTCTGTGTACATTATGCCCATTGGTTAATAATTTGTTAAACATGTTTTCATTGGCTGACCACCTCAGAGTGTTTTTATAACCATTCTCAAGTAAATACAAGTAATATCTTCAAAAAAGATGACTGGCACAATCTTAAGAAAGCAATATGGTTAAGATTTGTTGTGCAAGATATATTTCTGAGATGTTACGATTGCCAGTCACTCGATTATGCTTCACAACACTGTACGGGGAGATCACTGGGTAGGAGATCGAATAAAAAAACTCTATAGTGTGATTAGTCATAGACAGTATAGTCTGTTTCAGTATAGTTCTTCAGTACTTATTGTATCAGTTGTGACATCACACATTCATGTTAATAAACTTGTTACATATCTATTTATCTGATTAAAACAATATAAATGTTCGTGACTGGTACATAAAACCAAGAAAGTCTTCTTAATTAATTCCAACACCTGGACTTTTTTCGAGGGCTTGACTAACCAACACTAACTCACTAGATAAATCTTGAAATATACTATAGATTAACTTTCAGATGCAGTTGTTAAGGCAAACAATTTTATGTTCATCTGGTTTTCATACAACATTGTCATGTTAACAATAAAAAGAATAACATATTTATCGTGATAATTTTATTTTTCCGCAAACATAACATCATTGCTATAATTGTGTTCATCACCTTGCTCCAGAAGAAAAAGTACATACTAGCAATAAAAACAAGTAAATTGTTTTAGGTTTTGTAAACAAATAAACAGATCTAGGCTTTAACAAAAAGTTAACCAATCCGCGTCAAGGTTACACAACGCTGATATGCAAATAGCAAAACAATGTGAGTACGGCTGCGCCGAAAAAACAGACTATAATGAGAAGATTATAAAAACTCTATTAGGAAAGAACTAAGTGATCCTTCCACAGCTGAGTCAATCAAATCTTGTTTGGCCACAACTAAAATGCTTTGGTTAGCTGTCTCCAAACCTTGTTTGGGATGTCGGCTGGGTAGCTTGGCGCTTTTTGTTTTTTTGTTTTCATCAGGTCTACACCATTTTTCTACAACTGTTAAGTAATATACAGCGGCCAGTTGACCTAACCAGTTTTCCTGGAATTAAGTATCAACCAGTACTAACTAGCTCTTCCACAAGCAACTGATAACTTCTCCACATGTGGAGGACATGACTGTAGCCAATGTCACAGAAGAACATAACCTGCCCAACCCCGGAAACGAACTCGGGTCTGCCAGCAGGCTGTCAAATGAACTTCTTTCAAAAAGTAGGAATAAAATTTACCAAAACGTAGGAGATAAGTAGGAAAAATAAGGAATTTGTACTAAAAAAGTAGGAGTTTTTACATACCTTTGTGCAGAACTTTGCATTACTCACAGACATAAATTGCCAACTAGAATACATCTTGTTGAGACATCATAGACAGGTCTTTTGACACTTATACATCTTTCACCTTGGCATGATCATTAAGTAAGCAGCCACAGGCCCACAGTCTGCATCCCCCAGTCTATACAGTCTCATCAAGATGATTACAGTCTTCTGCATTCCCAATTGAAAAGATCCTACCTAATATACTACCATTTTCAAACTATTAATACAAGGTCTCTGTGAAGTACACAATTTGAACCCAAATTTCAGGAATTTTGGACCAAAAAGTAGGAAAAAGTAAGGAGAACAAAAAATAAGGAAAAGAAGGAAAAAGTAGGAAAAATAAGGGCCGCTTGACAGCCTGTGCCAGGTGACCATCTAAGTGCTCTACCAACTGTGCTAGCTCAGTGGACTTCACTTTCTGGTACCACTTCTTGTATAAGTTTTGCATGATCAAGACTTCCTTACCATGTATCAAAGACTTTTATTGGAGTACAACAGTACTTATAGGGTAGGCAGGTGGAGAGTAAACACACACTATGTTTTTGGCCTTCATATAAGATGTCAAGACTCAAGGTCAGACAATAGCAGAACCAATACCACAGGAATGATTAGTACTAAAGACATGTCAAGGGAAATTCTATGTTTTATACAGCTGTACAATCTATATATCAATGTCAAGGTTGGAAAGATACAATTGTTATGTCAGCATTTAATTATACATGCATAAGTAAACATATGTAAGGAAAATTATGCACACTAAACAGAATACTTGAATAGAACATACTTTAACTTGCAACATTAATCGTGAAACAAGTTCCTGGGTTACAATTCAGTACTGGCCCCTAATTTCAGGACCCAGAAGACTGAAGAGGAATCCAACCAGTGATACCAACATGTCTCAACCAACTTTGGCACCTCTTCTCAAAGCCACTATGCAATGGTTAGTGCTAAAGGAACATACACCTCACATAGGATTACACCTACAACCTACAGTTTGAAAGTTCTTTACTTTACTGGATCAAAGCATTACTAAATATTTGAATTGAGAAGCACTTTTACAATCATACCACCAAAAGGACAAACACCTTTACTGAACGCAGGCAGATCCTCAGGTGGCCGGTGAGTAGCCATGACATTTAAAACCCGCATTGAAATTATTATTTTTTCACTCTGTTCTTATAGTAAGTACGGCCACCTGTGGGCAGATCTTCTTAACTTATGGCAAACACAGAATCCTCAAGTTTAAAGCCATCAACAGCCAAGAATTTATGCAACAAAAGCAAAATTATAGAACAAAACAATCTGCAACAAATGTCAACTAATCAAAGTACTGGAAACACAACAATATTTACTGTTGCATGGACAATGAAAATGACGAATTACATCAAATACTGATTCAACTCACAGTTTGCCACCCAGAATTCAATAACACCATGTTTTAACATTTAAACACAAATGGCCCCAATAAAGGTTATCTAAGTCATTGACAGGAAGTGTTGTCAACTTTGATGGGAATAGAATATTTTCTCGGTACCTAACAAGGTGATAATTTTTACATCAGCAACCCTAGTGCAATACAATCAATCTTGTATCAACAGGATGTGTTATATAAAATCTGTTGTTGTTCTTCATTTCAACAGCATTTCAGCTATGGTGAGAGAGGTGGCTAGATCTGAGTTCATGCAATTTGTATTTCTATTTCATGTTTTTTATGAGATATAGCAGTGTTCAAAAACACCATTAACAATTATAAACAGGAGAACCGCATGCAGACACAGATACTCTGCATGCAGACACAGATACTCTGCATGCAGACACAGATACTCTGCATGCAGACACAGACACTCTGCATGCAGACACAGATACGCTGCATGCAGACACAGATACTCTGCATGCAGACACAGATACTCTGCATGCAGACACAGATACTCTGCATGCAGACACAGATACTCTGCATGCAGACACAGATACTCTGCATGCAGACACAGATACTCTGCATGCAGACACAGATACTCTGCATGCAGACACAGATACTCTGCATGCAGACACAGATACTCTGCATGCAGACACAGATACTCTGCATGCAGACACAGATACTCTGCATGCAGACACAGATACTCTGCATGCAGACACAGATACTCTGCATGAAGACACAGATACTCTGCATGCAGACACAGATACTCTGCATGCAGACACAGATACTCTGCATGCAGACACAGATACTCTGCATGCAGACACAGATACTCTGCATGCAGACACAGATACTCTGCATGCAGACACAGATACTCTGCATGCAGACACAGATACTCTGCATGCAGACACAGATACTCTGCATGCAGACACAGATACTCTGCATGCAGACACAGATACTCTGCATGCAGACACAGATACTCTGCATGCGCTGCATGCAGACACAGATACTCTGCATGCAGACACAGATACGCTGCATGCAGACACAGATACTCTGCATGCAGACACAGTTACGCTGCATGCAGACACAGATACGCTGCATGCAGACACAGATACGCTGCATGCAGACACAGATACGCTGCATGCAATCACAGATACTCTGCATGCAGACACAGATACGCTGCATGCAGACACAGATACTCTGCATGCAGACACAGATACTCTGCATGAAGACACAGATACGCTGCATGCAGACACAGATACACTGCATGCAGACACAGATACGCTGCATGCAATCACAGATACTCTGCATGCAGACACAGATACGCTGCATGCAGACACAGATACTCTGCATGCAGACACAGATACTCTGCATGAAGACACAGATACTCTGCATGCAGACACAGATACTCTGCATGCAATCACAGATACTCTGCATGAAGACACAGATACTCTGCATGCAGACACAGATACTCTGCATGCAGACACAGATACTCTGCATGCAGACACAGATACTCTGCATGCAATCACAGATACGCTGCATGCAGACACAGATACTCTGCATGCAGACACAGATACTCTGCATGAAGACACAGATACTCTGCATGCTACGTTATCATCGTCACTAAACCTGTTGAAGAAACCGAGCTAACCGCAATATTTAGCATTTTTGTGGATGCAGATTACGACTATCAAACTATGGCAACTGCTCATTTTTTTCAAAACAGTCAGGCTTAATTAAGACTGACCTAATTATTATATTTTATCAAAAATGAAAAGCACCATTATGGACCTCTTTGAAGAAACAAAATAGCATCAGCCAAAAGGTTGATGCTTGGCTAGCACTATTAGGTAACCAAATACGCTTTTAAATCTCTAATCTGGCAACTAAGATTTGCCAAAAAAGGCAATTAAATATCAAAATTTTCAACTGAAATTGCATCAAATGATCATATGAATTACTTATTTATCAAATTTGGCCACCTACTGTTGCAAACTAGTGCCAATCAAGTCAATGCACGCGAAAATGTAAGATATTTTATGACCCGTCTGTCTTTGTAAGATACCTGATGCTTTTTTGTCAAAATGTCTATTTTATTCCATAATGTGGATGTTTTTTCAAAAGTCGGTATGTTTTTCAAAGGTATTTACTCAACAAATATGCAGGTTTTGTGTAGATTAGCAAATACAGCATTTTACTAGTTCTTGGTATAAATATAACCGCAATTATGAATATCACATGGTTTTACTCACTAGCGGAAGATTATTTCATTCGGTTCCATGATTTCACCGCACAAATACTGTGAACACAGTATGTTTGTAAAAAACGTCTGATATCGCCGATTCACTCTTTGACTTGACTATAACATGTAAAAATTAGTGATTTCAATAATTCATGAACATTTTTGTTTGCAAAAACGTCTGATATCGTAGATTCACTCTTTTACTTGACTTTGACATGTAGATTATAATTTCAATGCTTCATGAACCTTAAAAACCTGCAAAAATGTCGCAACTCACAAATACAGTACATACAAGGAATAGAAATTGACGTCTATCACAATATTTATTACAAGGAGATCCGAGTGCTGCTTTGAAGTAGATAACACGATTTAATGCCACCTGAACATGCATGATAGTAAATAAACATGAAATAAATTCTACAGAACATCCTGGTTGGCATTTAGCCAAGTTATTATATAAAGCAGAAAATCAACAAGATCAATTTGATACAAGTTTTCTTTCAAAACAGGACAAGTGTATTCTATTTGATCGAGTGTATTTGATTTCATCGTATGTTGATTTATTCCTCATAAATGAATTGAGAACTAGACACAATTCTGAGAAAGTATATATGGAGAAATCACCAATCAGGGCTCGACACTAAGTTTTCCATCTACAGGTCTAGTGAATTTCAAATTTAAGTCGTCCTCCACTAAATAAGGGAGTCCTGACAATTCAGAGATACTGAAATCAGGAGATGATTAATAACAATTGGAATGAATTAAAAATAAAGTAAATAAGTGAGAAATTAAGCGGTCTGAAACTGTTTTTTCCAACATATTGCTTTTCCTTCTTTTAATTTGAATTTGTGATTGTTTATGTCTCAAAAATCAATTACAGTCAAACCTGTCTGTAAAGACCACCCATGGAAACAGCAAAATGTGGTCTTTGTTTACAGATGGTCTCTATTAACAAATTAAATATCATTGAAAATGGTCTGATGGGAGATAAAATTGGTGGTCTTTGCAGACAGGTTTTGCAATAGTTGTCTTTGTTCACAGGTGGTCTTTAACACAGGTTTGACTGTAGTTCCTCAGACAGTTCATCTGCTAATGGACTCATGGACTAGCGATAGTGTTGAACCCTGCTGTTCATCAAAATTGGGAAATAAGCTGCAACATGTTCTATAGAAAGGGCCATTTTCCACAATTCTATCAGCTCCATTTTGATAGGCAAATTTCCTTTAAGTTTATAGGGAATATAATGTAAACGATGATAAAACTAATCTGATAAATAAAAAACAACTTATTAATTATGCTAATGTGGGCATTTGGCTCAGTAAGTTGAAGAAAAAGTGGTTGTCACATGCAAATTCTCTTGGTATTTTCTCAATTATTACATTTTTGGAAATTACCCCTATAAGGGCTTATCAGTTTTGCCTACCAAAATGGCTGACAGTAAAGGACAAGGGAGGTAAATATTGTAGATGTTACATCATATAGGAACTATGTATTGCAATGAAGTTAATTACAAAAAAAGTTTGTTCAAGGTCATCGGAAATTGCTGTTCGACAGAAATAATTTAAACCAGTTATTTCACTTCATATAATTATATGATCAAATCACACTTCTTTCACTTCTTTGAATCAAATGATTTTATCTCATTATACCAATTACAATTCTATTATCAAATGATTATATGATACCCATTTCATATCAATAACCATACAATTGAATTCACTGTCGCGTACAATGCACATTTTCATTTACAAGATTTAGTTTTCTGCAATAAGTGATAATATGCTTTCGAGCCAACTGAAAACAGAACTAGCAGCAAATGTAAGAAACAAATCATAGAAATGCTATGCAAACTGCAGGCAGAAAAAATCCAACAAGTTCTGCAGTAAACGTGATTATCATCTATTGCCAGAACTGTAAACAAACAATTTTGCATCATAGAAACCGTCAACTCAGCATCCAATAATGCTCCACTATACAGATAGTTCAAGGCTAGCTACGATATAAACACTGGTGTATAATCATACAGACAGACAGTACATTATGTCTCTATGTACCAAATACAATATAAACAAAACAGCAAACGCTGCAATGAACAGTTACAATCATGGTCTAAGGGAGATAACTACATTATAATTTTATACAATAACATGATCTAGGGGAAGTAACTCTGTTATTTGTAGTGTAAACAACCGGATTCAAGTTTTACATAAATGTATTGCTTGTTATTTTACTGTCACTGGCTCATAAATTACACGATTAGTGAGCCAGACATACTTATGTTTGAAAAAGGACAATAATAATTTATATCAAGCGCACAAATTGGAATTTCTGCAACATTGACGATTAAAGGTACATAGTCACATATTTTTGGACAAAAATATCCTTTTGTCATAAATATGGAAAATTGGTGGTATTTACCTTCATACAGATGTACTCTACAACACTCCATTGTCACTTTTCTTACATGTTAAGGAAATTTTGAAGAAAAATTACAATGTTTTGTTTTAGAAGGCCGTAACATGCCATTTTCTCAAAAGTATTACTTAGCATATATGATGGAAAATAAGACCTTTAAGAAAACAACTAAATACATGTACTTGTTTTATCCTAACTGGGATGTCCAAAATGTAACACCGTACCATTAGTAATCTACAACGATCAAAGCAAGGGTTAGTTGTTGGACACCCCTCAATATGCACTAGTCTTACCTCTAACAAGAAGGGTAGAACTGGTATAAATGTTCTGGTAGACTTGGAGATGATGGTGAGAGCTTTCACGCAATGGAATCTCAGAGGGTAGTAACGTTGTGTTGGTATAAGCCTAGAAATATATCGATAATGAGCAAGTCATAGTGTAAAATAAATACTTTTGAGGCATTGCAATTTCTTCTATCACATGTAGCTACTTTTCATGGATAACGAGATGTGTCCACAGGTCCTCCGCTATGGGCTTTACAAACATTATTGAAAGTAAAATAAATCCATAACTCCACCCTAAAATATTAGGCATACTGCCCATGATTTCACATGAACAATGCAAATATATATACAAAAATAACCAATTATTATACATTGGTCAATGGCAATAATGACATGTTGACATGCACGATAGTATGGTTGATTAAACTAATATAATTCATAATACAGTTCACATTAAATTTTCATTGAAACCATAATAAAAATATAATTGAAAAGTGAGGGGAAAAATCAATATATAAATGCTTTACTTATGTATTACTGATATAAGTCATTAATGAGAAGTCTTTCATGACATATTCAAAACACCAAAAAAGATTAACAAATCAACGATTACAATTCTGTCTAAACTGTTAACACTATGATCAAATTATCCAGTGAAACTCAATGCACACATGGTGTAACTGGACATGATAAGTCTAAAGCTCATTCAAGTAAGCTAACATCATGAGTTAGAGCTCGATAGAGTAAAGGGTAATATCAAACATCGTTGTTTGAAGCAATATAAAATCATTTTTTGAGGAACACGAAAAATCTGTCTTGAACCAGGGTCCTCGTCCGTTATATGCTAACCACTACACCACAGCGATCTACGTCATTTTAGTACAATTTAGACTAAGTTCGCAGCGAATTTTTACATCCGCCACACAGCACTTAACACCAGCTGTTGTAATATTGATATAAAATCATGTTTTGAGGAACAAGAAAAATCGGTCAATGGCGTTTCCGGGATTCGAACCCAGATTGCAGGCCCGTTATGCTAACCACTAAGAATGAAATACTAACTTGATAGTTCCAATAATTGTTTGAACCAATGGGTACAACAGTGGCTGTAGCGTCTCATTGGGGTACGTAGCACTCAGTACACGACTCCACAGTGATATACAATGTACATACTGCCAGTTATACACAGCTTGACACGATTCCTGCAATAAAACCACAAAACATTGGACATGTACAACAAAACGCAACTTTTGCTTCAAATTTACGGTCTTAAGGCCTTTATTAAGTATAAAAGTCAACTGTCAGTTTTGTAACATCCACGGTAAAAGAGTGTTAGCAAATATAGTTAATCTTGATTACCATGAGGACGAAAATTTGAAGAAAGAATTGTGTTGACAAATACAGTCAAACCTGTCTGTAAAGACCACCCATGGGAACAGCAAAATGTGGTCTTTGCTTACAGGTGGTCTCTATTAACAGATTAAATATCATTGAAAATGTTCTGATGGGATATAAAATTGGTGGTCTTTGCAGACAGGTTTTGCAATAGTGGTCTTTGTTTGCAGGTGGTCTTTAACACAGGTTTGACTGTAGTAGCAAATATAGTTAATCTTGATAACCATGAGGAGAAAAATTTGAAGAAAGAATTTAATTTAAATGTAGCTACTGTCATCTTCTCTTAAGATAATTAACAATAATGGGAAATAGGTTTTATAAACAGTGCAGTCTTCACGATAACCCACTTGACAGAAGCTCGGTACAAGTAAAATTACCATCGGACAAGTAAAAAATCCATTTCGTCTCGCGGAATGGGCAAGTCTTGTTCGTTGTCCGGTCTGACTGACTTTTATACAAGCTGTCACAAACATTGATGACATAGTACGCAATACTTTGACTTCACTGGTTATCATTATTTGTCTATTTAGTTTGCGTGAAAGCGTGATTAACTACCAGTCTTCGTTTCCAATTTAATAAATCATCAAAACCTCATGTTTCTTCGTTTTTTTGACGGTGCTGTTAATTATATTCGGGCAAGTGAAAGTGAATTCGGGCAAGTGGAAATTGCAAGCTATCTGCCAGAATGGGCAACTCCTTCAAGAGTGACAGTGGTGAGAAAATACTAAATTAGCAACCCCAGTAAGACTGATAAGCCAGTAATTAGCTGGAATTTTGTAATTATAAAAAAGTGATGAAGAAGTGAAGATATTTTTAGTTTTCTTCGGTTCCACGACCGCGAGCATTTTTTAACGCAATTATATAGCAAACAATTCTAGAAAATGGCCCAATTAGAGCGACTTCAAACCTTCATAACTTTTTTATTTTTTTGAAATATCTACAAAATTCAAACAGCTCTGTGAATGTCAGAATGTAGGCTTTCTGATTATAGCATTAACTATTAGATTCAGTATTTTTGAAAAAATGAGCTGGGGTTGCTATATACTAATGCACTGCTTGGCTCTGCCCAGGAAAGACATTTTGGAAGCACTGAAGTATTTTTTTCCATCACTTTTAGGGTATTGTTGGCGGGCTCTTTGAGAACGGTACCCCAAAAAATTAGCTGTAAAAAAGGAATTTGACATAGAACATGGGTAAACTATTTATTTCTGAGAAGGAACAGGCCCCATCATAAGCTTGAAAAAAACATGAATAGTTACCTTTTTCTTCAGAGTGATGGCATTTCTGAGATGTATAGCAAGTTGTCGTATGTACACAAACGCATACTGATAAGCCATTGTAAAATCTAAGGCTAGTATCTCAATATAAGACCTCTGCATGAAGTTGATCATAGGTAAGGTGTTCGGTGATGTGAACTTGCAATTTCTCACATAAGCCATGTACATTTGCTGTAAAAGTATAGAATCAAGTTACTGAACATTACAAAAGACTAGTGATGTCAACGTATGGCAATTTTGGTATTCAAATATTCAGTCAACCTTCCAAATGAATATTCCACCTTCTTATTTAATAGAAATACATTTAAATTTCGAAGTTAAACTCAATTTTGTGTTTTAAACTGATCACTCAAGTTGTAAAAATCCCTGCGATAACCAATAAGTTCAGGGCCTAGGGTTATATCTCTCTTGCCCCCAAATATACAACATGACATGTCAATTCACACCTGTAGATGTTATTTTAATGCGTAAAATGTCATTCAATGCCATAATGCCCATCGTTTCAATTTAATACACATGCATTATCCAAATATTCGGACGTAAAAACGAATATTCGAATATTGGTTGTCATCCCTACAACAGACCATTACTTGGTGTTCTAAAGCTCAAATCTCACTTCTATAAAGAAATGTTCTCAAGCAAAATATGGTAAGATTGCACTATTGTTCAGTGGGTTCTGGTATGGATAGAAATATCTGACTCAACTGATACTAATTAGGCGGGATCGAGGCTCTGCTGAGTTTCTACGGCAACAGTTGCCTGAGAGTCAGATATTTCCATATACATACACTGCCAGTGATAGATTCTTTTTCTTGCATACCATTTTTAAAGAAATGAAGAACGCGATTGTGTCAATAATTCCAATCAAATGTGAGAGTTTATTTCATGCTAATTGCATCAAAGATATTAGAAAGCAAGTTCGATATTTTTATACATATTAAATTTCTAAATATATTAACCACTGTCATCTTACAATTTGGTCTGATATGTAATATTGCTCCTCACGGAATTATTGCTTTAAAATGCTAAAAATAATATGACTTTCAAATATCAATATTCTATGTTGTTATAACACAACAGATTTTGGATAAAACTTGGCAAACATGCATAATCGGTAACAGCAATTATTCAGACAAAGTTTCATATGCTAAGATTAGATAAATGACAAAAATGGTTTCAGTTTCAGTCTTAAAATGTTTGTGAATAGTGCCCCAGGTAGACTACTTTCTCTTTCAATCCCCCATGTAAAGATTTTACCTTGATACAGTTTTCCAAATGTTGTTCTTGGTTTATACGAATCAACCTGTTGATGACCAGAAAGGCCAGAACTCTCGACGTCTCCTCTCCTGATGACCAGATGTTTACAACTTTCTGAAATCAAATAAACATTCATCATATTTAACTGTCAAATACACTCCAAACATTTTAAAAATTCACAGATTTTTCTGTGGTATACTTTTGTTAAGTCTTGTTTGATTTTTATTTGTTTATTGCTATGCAAGAACATGGCATTTGAGATCCATTGAAGTTCAGTCAGACCTTAAATCCTGTCTATGTTTCCATTGCAATTCCAGCATGATGTTAACAGTATATTACTAATACATAGTTCTCACATCTACAATATTTACCTCCCTTGTTCTGAATTGTCGGCCATTTTGACAGGCAAATTTCCTTGAATTTTATGGGGAATATAATGTAAACGATGATAATCTAATATGATATATATACAATAAGTTATTCATTATGCTCATATGGGCATTTGGCTCAGTAAGTTGAATAAAAAGTGGTTGTCACGTGCGAATTATCTTGGTATTTCCTCAATTATCACATATTTGGAAATTAATCCTATAAGGGCTTATCAGTTTTGCCTATCAAAAAGGCCGACAGTTAAGAACAAGGGAGGTAAATATTGTAGATGTAGGAACTATGTATAACATGGCATTTGAAGTTCAGTCAGTCCTTAAATCCTGTCTTTGTTTCCATAGCGATGCGAGCATGATGTTAACAGTATATTACTAATTGTACCACAGGATTAAAGGGAAATATCAATATTTACACCAATTCAGAGTAGATCTATAAGAAAGGTGTTTCAGTCTATTTACTAAAGTTACTTGCCCCAATGGTAAGTGGGTTTTTAACAAGGACAGATGTGTACATAGGATGATGCCTGCTGTGCTTTTCAAGAGTTTTTTTCAAGATGAAAAAGCCATATCTCCAATAATTTGGTCAACTGTAACTGAAATTGAACTTGACCTGTATTTCATACTCCTGTGCTTATATGCCTAATATGTATTGAATCCATCCATCCTTTCAAGAGCTATTGATCGAAAACCATTTTTTGGCTGGGACGGACACACAGAGGAAACACTTGATACCCCTTTGCCATTCATCGAATGCCAGGGGGGATGAAACTTACCAACAGCACACAAAATGTATTGAGTCCATAACAAGCATAATACTTACCTTCAATACAGACTTGGTGTGTTTCTGAAAACAGGCATAGTATATAACCAGCTTGTGTATATGTTTCAGTAGAACATTCACCATGTTTGCCTCGGACAGATCCGACATCAACTGTAGGAAGAAAGCAGAATAAATGATGTTAATAACAAATTTCACCCTAGTTCTATCCTTTTCTCTCTTTTTATATCTGTAAGCCTCTCAGCTCAACCTTCTTGACAAGTAAATTTCATTTCCCATTTTCAAATAACATACTAAACGACAAAAGGCAACTTACACATGTTCTATAGGTAAACATGGAAATAAATTAGCAATTTTATGTTACTTAAATATGAAAATCTTGTCAAATAACCAAACATTTACCTTTAAGGAAAATGTTAACTCGAGAGAATGAGAAATATCAACATATTAAGTAATATTGTTTTCTTCACAAAAAATTGAAAGTACCTAATAATCCCTAATAAATGCCCCTGGAGGACATTACATTTTGAGAGGGGGGAGGGGGGGGGGAGGGGGTTATGGATATAAAGTAAGAATTTTTCGTTTTTTTTTATTTAACAGTGGCATTTATAAGGGAAGGGGTGTTTATCAGGGAATATTCACAACATTGTTTCACCTTTTAGTAATGGTTTCTTTGTACCAACTTTTAATTACTTTTTGTAACTGCTAAGCTGCTAAACTGAAAGCATGGATGACTGACCAGGCTACAAAAAGACACCAATATCGCCCGAAAACTTATTTAGAGAGAGTATAAAAATCTGTAAAATGTCATCCAATCTCCCCACCTTTATAACATCAGCAAGGTATGACTTCATATCAATCCGAACTTTCTTCCAACGAGCAGTTTTACTAGAAGGTAAGACGGGCTTCTGTAAATCATTGGTTACCGGGAGATTTAGAATCTTCTGTAAGGCGATAGGGATCTCCACTAAACACATACGTACAACTGCATTGTACACTGAAATCATAAATATACTCATATATATAACTGATATACATTTTCATTACTCATTAAGATCCACCACCAACAATGACATAGCACCCTTTTCCTTTAAATCAAATTATGGTAAACAAACATTCTCTTTTTATGCTCGTGAGCTATGGAATTCAATTCCTGTAAATATACGTTGTCTGTCTGATACAGAAACATTTAAAAATAATTATAAGAACTTCTTAATGCTTAAACAATAATATCAATAATATTTCATTATTGTATGTATGTGTCTTATGTGAGGTGTCTGTTGTTGTTGTTTTATTTCAATTTTATTTTCAGATCATCTTAACTTTTGTAGTTTTTCATAGTCTCATTTACATCCTGATGTTAAAACATGATGTACATGTACAATGTATTGTGTGTGCGTTTGTGAATGCGTGTTTAATTGTGTGCGTGTGTGTGCGTGTGCGTGTGTGAATTCTTGTTTGTTTGTGTGTGTTTATATTGTTAATAGAAGGCCATATTGAAAAAAAAATGTACAATTTATTGTTAACCTTAAATATGTAACCTTCTGAAAATAAAGAATTTATTATTATTATTACTGATTAGGGAGTCTTCACTGTTCAGCATGTTTTCCAATCTACAAAGGCTGATAATGTTTACCATAGTTGTATAAAAATACAGGAATAATTCTTGTTCATACCAACTGTGTTAACAAATAATGTTAACTAGATGTGCCCATAGCACATGAATGCCCCTGCTAAGGGCTTTTAAGTGAAAAGGGGTCATAACTCCTGCTAAAAGTTGTGGATAGTAACTGAAATCAAACTTGGCCTGTATTTCATTATGTGCCCAATCTATCCATCCTTTCGAGAGTTACTATTCAGAAACCAATTTTTCGTACATACTGATCCACAGACTAGATGGATGGACAGGAGCAACACATTACGCCCCTTTGCCATTCTTCAAATTAGGGGACATAAAACATGAAGTGTTTTCTAGGTTACAGGACTGTATGAGCTCTGGAAACTCAAAACTAGGGATATTTGTTTCATTTTGAATACTCACTCCAATGAGTTCCACTCAAATCTTAATTCATGAAGCATCCGAAAGTATTAAACAGACTGAAGCATCCGATAGTATTAAACAGACTGAAGCATCCGAAAGTATTAAACAGACTGAAGCATCCGATAGTATTAAACAGACTGAAGCATCCGATAGTATTAAACAGACTGAACACCAACCAAACATTTCTGTGGTGAACAGCATTTGAGAGGTATCTCTAATTTTCAAAATTGTGACGAAGAATGGACATGAGATTTTCGATTTTGCAGTTTGCACTTTTTATCCCCCCGGACCCCCTTAGCTGGCCTGTTAGTTTACTGTTTGGGCCAGTTCATACAAAACTTATCAACAACATAGGGCCAGTCCTAGCCATCCTTCCAGCCACTATATGTCATATGAGCACTAAGATGGGAGATTTACAACCTCTTCTGTAAGTGTAGTCATTTCAAGAAAATGCAACATGTGATGTCACTATTTGCAAGCAGGAAACAATATTTACTCCATTTGGTCACTTCGTTGTCATATTGCTGTATGGGGCCAATATTGCTTACTGACAGTACATGTTGACATCACATATGACGTTTTCTGGAAATGACGTCACTTACAGAAGAGGTTGGAAACTGTACAGCGGTGTTCATATATACCTTTAGCTCCCTCCACCTTGTACTTAGTGGGTACAGTATCAGTCGATGTGTGCTGCACTGCTGCTTTGAATGCATATACTGCTTCATGTAACAACGCTGGGGACGGTTGCTCCTGTAAATATACAACAAATGGAAATCTGCACTACACTAATACAGTAAAACCTCAATAATAAGACCACCCCTGAAAAATTGTCTTTTTGTTAAGGTGGTCTAAATATCAGAGTTGAATACAGAACATAACAGTGAAAATGGACAGGAAAATTGTGTTCATAATTTTGAGATGGTCTTATTATTGAGGTGGTCTTAAAGTGAGGTTTTCCTGTAATGTATTTCTTTGTATTTGTCAGAAAAAGAAGTTAAATAAAAATCTTCCAGTTTGTTTAATAGACAAGGAATTTTACCAGATTTGTCCATGCATAACATGATAAAACGTGCTTCTTTAAATTGGTACTACAGTAAAACCTCAATAATAAGACCACACATGGGACCCTGGAAAACATGTCATCTTATTGAGGTGGTCCTTATATTGAGGTTGAATAAAGAGCAAAACTGTGATAATGGACTTTTTTAATTTTGAGGTGGTCTTATTATTAAGGCGGTCTTTATGTGAGGTTTGAAATGTACATTGCAATTATTCATATAAAAGATGCCAAAGCCAATGGATCAACAACACTAGATGAAGCCTGTTCAAAAAGTTTACATTCAGACGAGCCAGAAACATCTTCAAACATACCTGAAATCTCTTAGTCCAACCTTTCACCATTTTTGCAGTGACTTGCATCTTCTTACCAGACTTTTTACCAGAATCACCTTCCCCATCGTCTTCTACATCACTGTCTTCACTGTCACTCATGACCTGTTAGAATAAATGACATCAAGTCCTTTATAAATGATCAAAAAAAAAAAAATGTCCCTTAATATTTGTAGTGCATTATTCGGGTGCCAGGGGATGTTATGTTAATACTTCAAATACCTGAACAGGTTTTAGCAATAACTCTTTATAACTGAAACAAACTGTTTTCTTTGGACAAACAAAAGATTTGACTTTGAAAAGTTAAAAGTTAACATTTCGTGTC
Source organism: Mactromeris polynyma (assembly GCA_032209605.1). Classification (NCBI taxonomy): domain Eukaryota; kingdom Metazoa; phylum Mollusca; class Bivalvia; order Venerida; family Mactridae; genus Mactromeris; species Mactromeris polynyma. Next base: position 893,295 of record JASFXZ010000046.1, read on the forward strand.
CTTGTTACATATTATTGTTTTTTTTAAACTCTTTTAAAAAATTCATGGACATCATATTTTGGATCACATGTAAGTAGTGAATGCAGTAATATCCCAATAAATGGTACACAAGTCTGTCTCATTTTTAGCAGCCAGTTAACTTATCTATAGTCAGTGTACCCGATTTCGCACAGGACACGGCTTCGCACACCAGCTGTTTACTCAATGATTCCCAATAAAAACAAAGATTGTTTACTTTCTCGGAAGCTGACCGGGAACCCGATACGAAGAATATGTTCTACATATGGTGTCTTTATTGAAAAGCACCCTCCTCCATGACGTCAGAAAATATGTCTGGTATAAAACATTTGTTTAAAGATACAGTGTTTGTTCTTTAATTTGATATAAATGCTGTCTTTGAATTGTTATGTTTTGATTTTTAATGTACTTTGATATTGCAGATGTGTGCGAAATCGGGTACACTGACTCTAGTATCCTCTCTGCTGCAACTTTTACTCTAGATTTTTTTTTGCTAATGCCTCTATATGTTGAAAACCAAACTTCATTCATGATTGTACAAGGAATCTGAAAAGTGGTTCAACCTATATCAAAATTACCTCAAGCTCTTGTGGCGGTTTATGTAACATTTCTTCATCTGAATCATCAGATGCATCCATATCAAATTCTAACCCCTCTTCTTCCTCCTCATCCTCATCTTCATCCTCTTCACTGCTTTCATCTTTGACCTCAGCTTTGGGAGCTTGTTTCTTCATCTTCTTATCTGCAGTCTTCCCTGGTTGTTCCTTTACTTCTTTTGCTTTAGACTTAGTCACAGCTTTGTTTTCGGACTTTTTACCGACTGGCTGTGCATTTCCTGTAGCTATCTGTTTTAGTTTCTTTATTTCAGCTTCATTCTTCTTTTCCTTAAACTTTGTGATTATAGCAGGTGTGATTTCGTCATCAGATGACATTGGGAATTCTATCTCGTCATCATTATCACTGTCATTGTCTGCATTAACTAGTGCATCGGATTTGCTAGTATCATCATCATCACTAGAATCAGACACATCAGATCCAGATAGATCTCCTGTTAGAAGGAAAATGGCATACATTATGAAATCATCAAAGCCAAATATAAAACAACAGAGTAAAGCCTAACAACTTGCTGCCCACATGAAAAGAGTTATAACATCAGTCCAGGGGCCATCAAAGACACTAATGTCATATTCTAATACCTCACTTACAGTCCAGTGCTGTTGTTTCTTCCAACAACACAAGACCTTTAAACAAAAGTATCATATCAATATGTTAATTACCTAATAGAGTGCAAACTATATGCTTATAAATATCAAACTAAATTAGCTCATTTTCCTGATTTCAAGTGCAGTGCTTATTTTCACTTCTAGGGGAATGATGGCAGGGCCCTTTGATAGGGGAAAATAGCATTTAGAGGGGGAAAAAATATATACATTTCTATTTTTTGTATTCACTACACTTCAGTGTTGCAGTGATGTAAACATGTAAATATGCTAACAGATTAGTTAGTTTCATTACAGGTCAATGTTTCTATCTTTCTGACTAAAAATATCAACAATACTGGCAACATGTCCGATTTAAAAAAAAAAGCTGTAGGAGGGGAATTTTAACGGAGAAAAGGGGAAAAAAACATACTTTTGAGTGAGGGGAATGGGTCCGAATTTCGGCCCCAAAAAGGCCTGAAAAAAAACACTGAAGTGGTATGTTTATACTCTGTGCAAATTTAGTATCAGGATTTGTAAGAGCATAAATCTATAACATTTTATTAGTGTGTGGCAGTTTTAATCAAACAATAGCTGGTTGGCAACCTAACATCTGCTAGCAGGAACTGATATGGAGAATTTAAAACTTATATACCTCGAAACATGCTTGGAAGTCTATTATATCATTTTTATAGAAATATACTAGAGTCTAAAAGCAAATCGGATCAGTATGTTACTGAATACTTGTGTTGTAATTAATGATGTACAAGAAATTTACTGATCTGTCCGTTTTATTTTATAAAGGTGTGGTTTATTTCCTTACATCAGGGGGAATTTGTAAATCATTGTATTTGACATATTTAATGTGCCCAGCATGTCACAAAACACCGACTTGGTGCATATATTAAGGTCCCAAAAAGCCAAATTTTGGAAAAAAATATAAAAATCATATATATTAATTTTTTGGTCTGAATGAAGAAATTGAGTGGGAGCATTAAATCGGTCATAATTAAGTACTTTCAATCAACCATTTCAGCTATTACCCTCAAGTGGATATTCAGTATTAGTTTTTGAAACACAATAATCATATGATTTAACAAAGGACTGCACCAATTCAAATTTTTGTGGGGGGGGGTATCACTATCAGTTGAAAAATTGGGCATAGGTTCCCCTAGCAAATGGCTTTTTTTCCTTGGTCACAGAAATCCAGAATTCCATTAAATACACTAAAAAGAAGGGATGTCAATGAATATTCGAATATTCGTTCGTACATCTGAATATTCCTATACTGATTCGACATTCGAATGTTCGATAAAATATATATATATTCAAATAAAAGCTGAATGCAAGTGTATTAAATTTCAGTGATAGGCATCAATACATTGAAAGACATGTTACGTGTGAAAATAAAATCTACAGGTACGTGTTAATTGACATGTTATGTTGTATATTTGGTGGTAAGAGAGATATAACACTCTTGTGGTGACACTTAGGCCGTTTGCAATGGATGAAGTTCGAATGTTCGTTCGGAAGGTTGACCGAATATTTCGAATATCAAAATTGCCATTCGTTGACATCCCTACTAAAAAGACTTTAAAAAGAAACTTTTACCAAAATTTAGCAGAGATTCATCCTCGTCTTTCAGAAATTCAAAGAACTCCGGATCTTGCTCCTTTAATTTAGACAATGTTTCCTGATGTTTGGATACAATGCCTTGCTTAGTTTTCCTGGAAACAGAATACACACATACTTTCTACATATATATCCATGTGGTAAAGAACTATACCGATTAAAGATGATCAGTCAATAAAATTTAACATTTAGCAAAAGGTGTATGAGACTTTATTTGACATTACCTAGTGTTTGTCTTTAATTCCATCTCATTAATATCATTATTAACATATTACAAAAGTATTTAAATTCATCAACATGATCCGCAAATCACGGTATCTGACTTTTAAGATTTTATGCCTTAAAATTATGGGTCAGGAGTTAAATTATCAAGTTCAGTCTGTTAACAGGAAACAGACATACAGGGGTTCCACAAGGTGCTAAATCTCAAGGGTCATTTTGATAATTTTTGACCGCATTTAACATTTTATTGCCAAATGACCCATATTTTAGAGAAAAATTGACCCTTTAGCCAAAATTCTAAGGGTTTCACTAGGTGCTAAATCTCAAGGGTCATTTTGATAATTTTTGACCGCATTTTACCATTTTACTGCCAAATGATCCCTATTTTAGAGAAAAATTTACCCTTCAGCCAAAATTCTAAGGGTTCCACTAGGTGCTAAATCTCAAGGGTCATTTGATAATTTTTGACCGCATTTTACCATTTTATTGCCAAAATTCTAAGGGTCAAAATCTGGCTTTTTGGAAATCTCAGGGGTCAAAGGGTCAACTCAAGGGTCAAATGGAACCCCTTGACAAAGTTAAGTGCTTTAAACAAGAGCCAATATTGTATCAACTTAATGTAAGGAAATAAACCATACCCAGCAAGTTTAGATTTCGTCTGTACAATCTTCTTGTCACTCGTCTTAGAGTTGTCTTTCTTGGCCTTACTACCTTTCTTGTTCAATTTTGATTTTTTTGGTGACCTGTCCGATTCACTTCCACTGGATTCTAAACTGCCACTAAAAAACTCATCAACACTCAAATCACCTAGACCACTGAAAAAAGTAAAAAGATAAATGAATGATTTGATAACGATTTCCTCGGCCCATACTTTGTAAGTGCCTCGACAAATTCAAGATGTTTCTAGAGAATGAATTAAATTAGTGAACTGCAGCATAGTAATTACTTCCATCATGCTTCAATGCCCTTCTCAATATATATATACATAAAGTCAATCATTTTCCAGTGTTTAATTAGTTATCAATTTTGTACAATATTAAAGTGTTTGTATTCAATGACACATGAAAGGCTTGTGATATTAAATTGACACTCACAGTGATATTAATATATCTATTATTGTTCATTTGTGTTATGAATGTAATCAGGGTTCGACACTAACACTTGTCTGCCAGTCATGCACCCACCTAAATTACTTCAGGACTACCTTGCATTGGAAGTTGAATAGTCCAAGAAACTAGCTGATTTTTGAGACATAAACAATGAAAAACTGAAATTTAAAGGAAAAAAGGAAAAGCAATGTGTTGGAACAGTATCACACCCTTAAATTTCTTTTTTATGTCATTCCAAATTTCATAAAAACGCCCCTTATTTCGAAAGGTATTGGTCAGGACACTACGGACCATCTATTATTCTATAGGGACACTTCGGACCATGATTTATAATTTTAGTTAACAATTTGTTTCAACATTATTCATATTTTAATAAATACTTGTAAATAAGTACTTGTTATATCAGTTATATGTAGTTGTAGTGTATGTTAATACACGGTACAAGGACATAATTCTACTGTATGTTGTTTGAATATTTTAATAAACGTCCAAATTGTCCCTATCAATGGTCCGAAGTGTCTCTAAATATGGTCCGAAGTGTCCCTAAATTTGGTCCGAAGACAAGTGTCTCTGAATATGGTCCGAAGTGTCCCTAAATATGGTCCAAAGTGTCCATAATTCGTCAGGACCACCTTATTAACTGGAGGGCTTAGTGATTTTGAAATTCACTAGTCCTGCTGACTACCAGGTTAGGAAAATTAGTTTGGACCCTGGTTATATGTGTCACTGTGTATATATAGTGTTTCCTAGGAATCCTACAAGATTTTTAATAAGGCATGGCGACTAGCACTATAAAAGGCACTTGTTGACACATGGCATTACGACACAGATAAAAGGAACAGTATGGCACGAGGTATATTGAGGTATGGCACAGTGCCATGCTTCAAGGGCCGATATACAAAATGTCTAAAATAAAATAAATCACTCTGTTAATGTTAAATGAATTGAAAGAAAATAACAAGAAACCCTTATTTAGATATTAGACTGTCAGTGTTGATAAGACAATGACCCAAGGCAGCTCAGTTGGTAGACCGTAGGGTCAGGCAAGTGTTAAACTAAAGGTGGTTTTGTTGGTACAGGGTAGGCCTAGGCAAGTGGCAGTGTTACAGGTGGTTGTGTTATCTTCACGGACTTCAGACAATATCTTAATGACAGCACGAATTTTCCAGTGTTACACTGATGATTTGTCAACAATATTTTAAATGAAATATGTAATTAAACAGGACACCCGCCACACCTTTATCCGAAATATTTAGCCGAAAACACTTACATTCAATCATTTTTTCTTACCCGCCAAAAAAAGTATGAATTCAAAGCATAGACAATACAAGTAAAATAATTATAACAAGAATGTGTGCTTTACAATAGAAAATTTATCGCTATGTTAAAATAATCACCGTTTCTTTCCAGACATGCTTTTTTTCGTGGACGCCGCCATGTTTGTTGTTCTTTAAACGGTGTCGTGTGAAATTATTACTTGCGTGAATATTACAAATGTACTTTCATGATTACCTCCCTTGGATAAGTACACAAGTATTTTGCAAGCCGATCAAAATCATGAAAAGCATGCTGTAACGATTATCTTTTTTATTACGATGTAAACATAATTCAAGAATATCTACTATTAACCAGTAAAATCATTTTAATCCATAAGTCACAATATGCAATTTTGCAATCAATTAAATTAAGTGTTCGCATAATTTTTAAGAGAGATTAAGTTGTTACAGCTAGGAACGCCACATACACAAGACAATGCCGGTGCAAGGAATGGCCTGGTCGACCATAAAAACAACTAATAACAATGTAGGAGGACAAGAAGGGCGGGGGAGTTTTAAGGATGGAATACATCCCGGAACAAATGTAATAAAAGCTCGAAAGTGGGTGGGGGGGGGGAGTAAATTTTATATCAAGTGAAAGAACTGGACAAGGGGAAATGGGAACTTAACATACACATTTATACACATAAATGGCATAATTACCACACAGCGATTTACAGCCTTGGAACTGTCAGTACAAATACAGGGGTTTTAAATAGATATAACAGCTAGAAACACCTTAATTTCCAACATATACACATAAATTGGCTAAGTAGGCAGTAACTAATCATTAAAAACAATTAAACATTACGTATACAATAAAAACACATTGTGTATAATCACGGACATATGGTTTATATGTCCGTGGTTTAATCTAGTATACTGACATTGCTCTCACATAAAAATGCAATAAGTTACCAACTACTAAACTGCACAAAAACACATCAATGGAAAATGTATTGCTAATGCTAGCTTGGCCACTTTTACACAATTTTCTAAGCTTCTAACTAGTTGTTTAACAGCTTTAAAGCTGAGATTGTCAAATATTGCAATAAAACGTTTGAAAATTCCAATATTTATTACCTTTTTGGGGGCATAAAAACTACGGAAGTTTTAGACAATTTCATACTTTACATTTTAGAACTTATCTCTGCATATGATTTCTCCACTCTTTATACTTCACTCCTTCATGACTTAATTAAAACCAAACTAACACATTTACTTGAAAAAAACATTTGGAATCAATCAACATTTATACTTGGCCTACAATGATGAAAGGACATTCTATATTTCTAATAATTACCGTAACCCCCCCCCCACCTTTCTGTCCTCCTAAATTGTCATTGGTTACTATAATGGTCGGTCTGACCATTTCTTGCACCCGCCTATTCCCATTTATGTTTATCCTTACACCTCATAGGCGCCTAGTGTTTTGTAGACTGTTGTTTTTCCGTGGATGTGTGTGGGGAGGCATTGTCTTGTATACATATGTGGTGTTCCCTGTTACAACTTAATCTCTATTTTATATAGATATTAATTTGAGACATTTCTGAGCTGTAGTTGGTCAATTATTTCATCAGCAGACGATGGAATACGACAGTATGCAGTAGTACTGTCGAGTTCATTTCTTAGGATTTCGGTGTTATAAACCCGTCATACAATGACTGCATGTATTGTTTGAAGCTTTATCAGTACAAGTACAAATTTGTTATATAATTCTCGAATTTTATTTTTTTCAATCAGCGGAAGGACACCAGCAATCGTAACATCTCGCCATGTTTATAGTGCACAGCAAATATAAACCTTTAATTTGCGCCGCCCGTCTTTTTTCAAGATATTTTTTTTTTATTTTTTTTTTTGAAATATTGTTTTTTTATTTTCCTCGTAAATAAGTATATGTGGGTCGATGACATCCCACTCCATACTTTACAAAATAGCTGTTAGTATGCATAAGGTTAGTATTTCCATGAAGTTTAGATTCAATGTGATACAAATAATTTGAATAAGGTTATATTACACTAACGCAGAAATTAACTAACACTAGGTTGAGATTAGTATAATATTATTCATAGTTATCTCGAAAGTATCATTAAGGGTTCAAAACTTCATAGAAGATGATGATATTCCCCTCCAAAGAAAAAAATTATTTCTTGTTTACAATTCAGTTCTTCCAGGAAGTTTAAGGGCATTGACATGTGCGTGTTCCCTTTAACACCATTTATTTACGTAATTGTTTAGAGAGTCAATATTAATATTATGTTCTGTACATTTATAAAAATCTATCTTGTTAAGGTATCTTTATTTGGGACCCTTAGAAATTAAATTCTAATCATTTTATCTTATACTATTGTAAGTTTGTCCGTAATTATATGTGTCCTGCAGGTTTATACAGACATTTAGGTTTTGAACATTGAGCATTCAAAATAACTCGCGCGGGGATGGACATATGCTCGAACGGAAACATAACCTGGGACCAATATATACATTGGTCCCAGCATAAACCAACATATTAGATATTATTTACTTATAAGATAATCGACTCACATCGCCATTCTTCTAAAAAGGGCGTATTGGTATGTTTTTTTCAAAGTGAACATTTGAACTGACGCATATCGTCAAAAACTCATTCATTCTGTATCAAGAAATGTGCATTTTTGTGTTCAGTGAAAGATAGTGAATCTTGTTTTTCTTTCTTATAATTAGATGTTTCTTCATTTTATCACGCATGTTTTATAGTATGTTTTGCTCAGAATACTTCATACTTTTATGAATATAAGTCACCGATTGTTAAACAATGAATTATGATATCTTTTTATGCGCAAAATGCAGACTAGATTATACATACATTGCACATGACATTTTCATTGTAGTTTTATTTTTGTCATAAATGACTGAAGACTCATTTAGCTGGACATGTTCATTTAATTAGTTGAAATCTATGACATTTTGTGTCATTTCGCGGAAAAAAACGGAACGAGCACAATATTTTTCTGTCCTTTTTCCGAGCTGATTGGTTGCACATTGGTAATATCCAGTAGATCCCAGACGATAATTTTTGCTTGAAATTATTTAATTGTTAAAAAAATCTGAATTCGGATAAAGCTGAGATAAAATACCTGGATCCGCCTGCGTTAAAAATCATTAAAATGAGGACAAGTATATATGTTAAGGGGATGTAACTCTGCTTAAGAAATTGTGGTCTGCTCAATAGTGCTGGTCTCCCTTGAATCGAGTCGCGCACGAGTTGCCCGTGGTCGCACGAGTTGCTCGTGGTCGCTGCTGCTGTGTTGGTGCCGAATGCGAGTATATCGGGTTAAAGACCTGCAGGTACAACGCTTAATTGTTACACGTCACGTGTTATTATTATATTGTTCAATGAGACTCCTAATACTATGTTAAAAATCCATCAATGTGAATTATATGTTCTAAGCTAGACTGTAAATGACAAAAGGGGGATCGGCACAGTAAAAAATCCACTACCATCATACACGAGACTATATAGTATATGATGGTAGTAGACTTTTTACTGTTCCGACCACCCTAAGTGCTCTACAGACCAAGCTAACCGGGCGGCCATCTTACACCACACCACTACACTCATCCTCGTGCAGCATATTGAGGCTCGATGTCCTTCAAGCAAAACTGCCACCATTGCAGATAATCAAGAGGAAGGTGTGTCTGATGTAGGTTAGAACCAATTCTTACATCTGCAGACTTTCATTAGTCACACCGACTTGAATGTACCTTATTGCATTGTGTATACTGAACATGAAGTTGCTAAAAATTGCATGGATACCAGGGCCGTAAATTGCCTCCCCTGGAAGGGGACGCACCCCGCGGAGTGGAGCGAGGCGAAAACAATTTTGGACCCTTTTTAGACAAAAAATGATTTTTTTTTCAGCCCGCAATAGGAGGCAACTGCCTACATGCCTCCATGTAATTTACGGCCCTGGATACCTTGCCAGATTAGATGATTTGAATGTTTAATTTATAACTTTGTGACCCCCTCACACATACCATTCACCTCTACAACTTTAATACCTCCACACCACTAGTATGGTGCTCTACTAACTGAGGCCAATGAGGGGCTGTCACCACACCACTAGTATGGTGCTCTACTAACTGAGGCCAATGAGGGGCTGTCACCACACCACTAGTATGGTGCTCTACTAACTGAGGCCAATGAGGGGCTGTCACCACACCACTAGTATGGTGCTCTACTAACTGAGGCCAATGAGGGGCTGTCACCACACCACTAGTATGGTGCTCTACTAACTGAGGCCAATGAGGGGCTGTCACCACACCACTAGTATGGTGCTCTACTAACTGAGGCCAATGAGGGGCTGTCACCACACCACTAGTATGGTGCTCTACTAACTGAGGCCAATGAGGGGCTGTCACCACACCACTAGTATGGTGCTCTACTAACTGAGGCCAATGAGGGGCTGTCACCACACCACTAGTATGGTGCTCTACTAACTGAGGCCAATGAGGGGCTGTCACCGCACCACTAGTATGGTGCTCTACTAACTGAGGCCAATGAGGGGCTGTCACCACACCACTAGTATGGTGCTCTACTAACTGAGGCCAATGAGGGGCTGTCAACACACCACTAGTATGGTGCTCTTCTAACTGAGGCCAATGAGGGGCTGTCACCACACCACTAGTATGGTGCTCTACTAACTGAGGCCAATGAGGGGCTGTCACCACACCACTAGTATGGTGCTCTACTAACTGAGGCCAATGAGGGGCTGTCACCACACCACTAGTCTATAATGGTAATACATGAAAATGTCTATTGAAAATGCATCTATCTGGCCATAAAATTATCACATCAGCCGAAGGGTATGATCTGGTCATGTGACTTCAGCTTGTACCAGACTTCTACTCACAGTGTATGCATAATTATATTCAGTATAATATTGGCAATTTATCTGGAGTCGCCCAAGGAATGTTATCAAATGAAGCTGAGACCTAATGACTGATCAGTGGCGTAGCTGTCGTTACGCGAAATACGCCCGTGCGTTCTATTCTCCATCTCAATAAAAAATATTAGAGGCAAAAAACTGCATACTAACTGAGGGGTAATGGGGATGAAGCGTTTGCAGGCCGTATATATTTTGAATTCATGCAACAATAACAGCTCCAAAAGTACAATAGATAGAGCCTCGTTTACCTTATATCTAAATGAATGCTTTTTATTCCCTATAGTGTACAAAGTGAGTTATACAAGCCCTAATTTTGCTACACTAATACATGTAGTTTTCTCTCTTATGAAAACGTCAACTGCCCCTTTGAACCCAAATTGTGTGTACACTTGAAAAAGTCCTATCTACGCCCCTGCTGAGTGGATAAGTTGTTGATGAAAATTGATTTACTTGCCACCTGATCTTTATGGGATTGAGTCTCACTGGTCTACTGGCAAAATTCTATCATTTATTTTTTATTCCCTATAGTTTGCATGACAGACCGGCTTTATTTGCTCAGATGGAAGGGTGCAGCTAGTCAGGAGGTCTTTAGTCAAAGGTTATACGTTAAAATACATTTATCTGCCACCTGAAGCAATGGTTGGTATTAGTTTGTAACGTGGCAATACTGCTTGGGTCAAGAAGACATTATAGATAATTGAATAGCATAACACTCCCAACGCAAGAACAACCACAACAATTGCATGACAAATAAAATTGTTGTCACATACTTAAGTAAGGCTGTCTGATATGTTGTGAAAACATTGCTTTTGTTGTATTTATTATGGATTTAAAGGCCCTATAAGGATAATGTTCTCCCATCTCAATCCCTTCGTATTTCTTTCATAAATGGTATTTTAAATATGTGAATTTACATCAAAAATACATGTTTATTCGCTTTAGGTTCTGTGAAAATGTTTGTGATGGCAGAGGAGACGCAGTACTTGGTAAAGGGAGACTACTGTGTAGGAGATGTGGCATGATGTCTGATTGCTTTTCTGATAGAACACGATGAATGGTTATGACTTTTATTTTTTATTTGCAAAGATTCTTATTAATAAAACCGAAGGTCTTATGTCCTTCGCTGGTATCTAAATGAAGTCCGATGAGGAATATAAGAGTGTTTTAGCTGCATATTTATGTTTTTTGACTGGCTGGAAAACTAATTGGAAGTTTTTTTACAAGTATACTGAACTTTCTGGCTGTCTGCATTATTATCTGCAGAAGCTCTCTGGGGAGATATTTCAGTTTGTTTCCTGCAAACGCCAATACTTACATATCTTCTTTCCTGGTATTTTTGCATGTGGATCAAAAACTTTCTCACTGAAAGATTGGCTGATCTTTGAAAAAACGTGTTCAATATTTCATGCAACTTGCGCAGTCTTTATCTACCTGCAGCTGAGTATCTAATCCAATTATTGTTCATTGAGCGTTGAACAAGGTAACTTTCTGTCTCTACTGATGTAGGTATTCATGCACCTTATAGGAGTGGAAGGCAAACACATTTGGATCATTATTCACGAACACAGACTTGCACTTTAAACTTGCAATTTTTAAAATATATTTATTTAACCATCATTTGTTTTATTAAGTCTAAACGATTGAAATTTTATCTCAATAATTGTTGCTACCCTCAATTTCTATTTAAATATATACTGTTATAACAACAGAGGACAAAAAAGAAAAAATTTAAGTCTAAGTTACAGACTTATAATGTTTACGAATAAGGTACGTGAAGGCTTCTGTGATTTGCCTTTTAGTGTCCAAAAATTGACATTAAGTCTATTTTTGGCTTTGCTTTTAGAGACAAATGACTTTTAATTATAAGTTCTGCACAAATTTCACAAACACTGGGATGAAAAAAAAACCCAACTTCATGTATATATACTTGAAGTTGTGCTTATCGTTCTATGAAATAATGCCTTTGTGTGGTTGCTGCATCTACATGCTTCTGCTTTGTTTCTCGTATTTATTTGACTCGTTCTGTGCAGTAACATACTTTGCCTGATGTTTCAATTTTTAATGTACTGTGAACTAGATCTACAAACATAGAAATATGGCTCGAAGTGAAATTGTATTGCCATATCATATATCAATGTCTGTAAAAACACTCCGATTTTATATTTGCACATCCATCCATCATTTTGTTACATTTTCTGACTGCGATGCCAAAACCTTTATTGTTAAATTTTAAGAAAGGGTGGATTATATTGTGAAATGAGATGTTTTAATCATGTCTGTGGTGCAGATGGATTAACTATTGCTGTGTAAAGAATGTTTTAAGGGTGATATTTTTCTGGCCTCTATTTCTGTAAAAGAGATTTTTCGCAGTGAGAAAGATCAGTATGATTATACACTTGTGCTTTTGTTATCAAGAGACAGTTTCATCATGCTGATACTTGGATGTTATAAATTGTAACGAGGAACACGAAAAATGGGTCAGTGGCACTACTGGGAATCAAACCCGGGTCTCCGGATTGCTGGTCCATTACGCTAACCACTACAACACAGCGACCTAATGTCATTTTTGTGTAAATTTAACTTGTAAAGTGAGATAAGGTTAACTATATAATTTTTACATTCGCCACAATGCACACTGCACTTAACGCCAGCTGTAGAAATATTGATATATAATCATATTTTGAGGAACATGAAAAATCGGTCAATGGCGCTACCGTAATGTTAGACCCCATTTAAAAAAGTAAAACATTGTTTGCTGTCTGTCCACTTGGGGACCCATTAGGGTTTTCATTGATACAATCAATGTTGATATATCTTCAATTTGTTTCTGTCAATCAATATTTGATACACACAAATATAGATATTATGGCAGGAATATACAGGAGAAGGGGTACAGTCTAAAACAGTGCCAATATAGCACAACATTGCTGAGTTGTCAGCTGCTTGTAAACTGGATAGTGCATTCCAAATGTCGGCAATATAATATAATACTGTATGTTAATAAATAAGTGATTTGATATTGGCCCTGTTATTTGTCCGAGGGCAGTTGTATTGGCACGAGGACGAAGGCCGAGGGCCAATACGACTGTCCCGAGGACAAATAACAGGGCCAATGTCAAATCACTTCTTTATTGACAATTTTATTAAATAACTTCATGTACTTATAAATAAAGGATTCAAAGTTTAAACACTAAATTTATTAAAAAAAATATTACGTTTAAATACTGGCTTTAAAATAAAATGGCTGCCGTTTCCGAATTTCCAGCTGCGAATCTATATCATTTTTTGGCCCTGTTTAATTAGCCAATCAAATTCTTTAAAATGCGGCCAATATCAATATCAGTTAGTGGCCCCGGGCCGAAAAGTGATATAGATATTGGCACTGTTATAGAGGAGGCCTTTGTATTATTGGACGAGGCAAATGCTGTGTTTAAGGGATAATAATTAATAGTTATTTAATAATGTAAATTAATTACTTAAATGGTATCTTGTTATTATAAAAATACAAGTTGAACATTTGATTATGTAGGGCATTATCCTGTACACATAAACATACAAAAATACAGGAGTTAATAGTCTATTAAAGGAGTTTTAAATATTATCAATATATTGTTGATATTTGTCATTCCATAATTATATCGATATCGATAGATCGACCAATTATTTTCTGATTAAAAACAGCAGAATGCTTGGGCCTAGTACAATCAAACTTCATAGTATGTCTGGGCAGGAAGTGACCCCTGTTGGTCAAAATCATATTGACCTTGACACTGAAAATGGTTTTCAGTGATTTTTGTTGAAAATAATTTTTCTGCCTGTGCCCTTCAATTGGGAAAATAGGCACGATAAATCCAAAATTTTGGAAAATAAGGTAATGGTTGTTTTGCTTTTAAAAATAACTTTTCAGCTGTGGCTGGTGTTTTTTATTTAAATGTTGTGATGTAAGAGCAAAGATTCTTTTATAAAAGGTTAAATACAAAAAAAACTGACTTTAAAAAGAAAGTCAGTCAGAGGGGGAGGGGGAAACATTTGGAAAAAATGATGAGTTTTTGGGCAACACAGACACTTTTTGATAAAGGCCTATATTCAGCAGTAAATTAACAATATTTCAGTCTGCAGTGACTTAACAACTATACCTACTCTCTCTTGACAGATTATCATGGGGGTATCAGGCGTTACGTAGGCAGCAACAGCTGTTGTTTGACTATGTAAAAATGTGTAAATAGATGTTAATGAAGTGACTTTTACCATTACAAAATATGTAAATGTGCATTTCATGGGAATATTCTAATTATATACTGAGTATAAAATGTATTTATTTGCAATGTATAAAACAGCTATGGATTTCCACTTTACATTGAATGCCATTAAGAACTCCACCTAAATGAGACATCATTTAATATGATAGCAGAATATCATCAAGGTTGTCGGTTTTGTTTTTTGAAAACCCTGTTTCACATTTTTGTGAACTGCACATTAGTGTGTACTTTCAGTTTTATCAAAGCAATTCAGTTTTGCATTTTGTAGAATGACAATATAATATACAATAATGTAGTACAAAAATAATGTATTAGAAATCAAACAAGCAGTTTTCTCCCTTCCTTTTCTACTGTATTTCAGTTATACACAGTGTGGTCACCTAACCCAGTACTATCCTGCTCTTTGTGTTGGTACTTCTCTACTGTATTTCAGTTATACACAATGTGGTCACATAACCCAGTACTATCCTGCTCTTTTTGTTGGTACTTCTCTACTGTATTTCAGTTATACACAATGTGGTCACATAACCCAGTACTATCCTGCTCTTTTTGTTGGTACTTCTCTACTGTATTTCAGTTATACAGTGTGGTCACATAACCCAGTACTATCCTGTTCTTTTTGTTGGTACTTCTCTACTGTATTTCAGTTATACACAATGTGGTCACATAACCCAGTACTATCCTGTTCTTTTTGTTGGTACTTCTCTACTGTATTTCAGTTATACACAATGTGGTCACATAACCCAGTACTATCCTGTTCTTTTTGTTGGTACTTCTCTACTGTATTTCAGTTATACACAATGTGGTCACATAACCCAGTACTATCCTGCTCTTTGTGTTGGTACTTCTCTACTGTATTTCAGTTATACACAGTGTGGTCACATAACCCAGTACTATCCTGTTCTTTATGTTGGTACTTCTCTACTGTATTTCAGTTATACACAATGTGGTCACATAACCCAGTACTATCCTGCTCTTTGTGTTGGTACTTCTCTACTGTATTTCAGTTATACACAATGTGGTCACATAACCCAGTACTATCCTGCTCTTTTTGTTGGTACTTCTCTACTGTATTTCAGTTATACACAATGTGGTCACATAACCCAGTACTATCCTGCTCTTTATGTTGGTACTTGTCTACTGTATTTCAGTTATACAGTGTGGTCACATAACCCAGTACTATCCTGCTCTTTGTGTTGGTACTTCTCTACTGTATTTCAGTTATACACAATGTGGTCACATAACCCAGTACTATCCTGCTCTTTTTGTTGGTACTTCTCTACTGTATTTCAGTTATACACAATGTGGTCACATAACCCAGTACTATCCTGCTCTTTATGTTGGTACTTCTCTACTGTATTTCAGTTATACACAATGTGGTCACATAACCCAGTACTATCCTGTTCTTTATGTTGGTACTTCTCTACTGTATTTCAGTTATACACAATGTGGTCACATAACCCAGTACTATCCTGTTCTTTATGTTGGTACTTCTCTACTGTATTTCAGTTATACACAATGTGGTCACATAACCCAGTACTATCCTGTTCTTTATGTTGGTACTTCTCTACTGTATTTCAGTTATACACAATGTGGTCACATAACCCAGTACTATCCTGTTCTTTATGTTGGTACTTCTCTACTGTATTTCAGTTATACACAATGTGGTCACATAACCCAGTACTATCCTGTTCTTTATGTTGGTACTTCTCTACTGTATTTCAGTTATACACAATGTGGTCACATAACCCAGTACTATCCTGTTCTTTATGTTGGTACTTCTCTACTGTATTTCAGTTATACACAATGTGGTCACATAACCCAGTACTATCCTGTTCTTTTTGTTGGTACTTCTCTACTGTATTTCAGTTATACACAATGTGGTCACATAACCCAGTACTATCCTGCTCTTTGTGTTGGTACTTCTCTACTGTATTTCAGTTATACACAGTGTGGTCACCTAACCCAGTACTATCCTGTTCTTTATGTTGGTACTTCTCTACTGTATTTCAGTTATACACAATGTGGTCACATAACCCAGTACTATCCTGCTCTTTTTGTTGGTACTTCTCTACTGTATTTCAGTTATACACAATGTGGTCACATAACCCAGTACTATCCTGTTCTTTATGTTGGTACTTCTCTACTGTATTTCAGTTATACACAATGTGGTCACATAACCCAGTACTATCCTGTTCTTTATGTTGGTACTTCTCTACTGTATTTCAGTTATACACAATGTGGTCACATTACCCAGTACTATCCTGTTCTTTGTGTTGGTACTTCTCTACTGTATTTCAGTTATACACAATGTGGTCACATAACCCAGTACTATCCTGCTCTTTGTGTTGGTACTTCTCTACTGTATTTCAGTTATACACAGTGTGGTCACATAACCCAGTACTATCCTGCTCTTTGTGTTGGTACTTCTCTACTGTATTTCAGTTATACACAATGTGGTCACATAACCCAGTACTATCCTGTTCTTTATGTTGGTACTTGTCTACTGTATTTCAGTTATACACAATGTGGTCACATAACCCAGTACTATCCTGTTCTTTATGTTGGTACTTCTCTACTGTATTTCAGTTATACACAATGTGGTCACATAACCCAGTACTATCCTGTTCTTTTTGTTGGTACTTTACAACTGTATTTCAGTTATACACAATGTGGTCACATAACCCAGTACTATCCTGTTCTTTATGTTGGTACTTCTCTACTGTATTTCAGTTATACACAATGTGGTCACATAACCCAGTACTATCCTGTTCTTTTTGTTGGTACTTTACAACTGTATTTCAGTTATACACAATGTGGTCACATAACCCAGTACTATCCTGTTCTTTATGTTGGTACTTGTCTACTGTATTTCAGTTATACACAATGTGGTCACATAACCCAGTACTATCCTGTTCTTTATGTTGGTACTTGTCTACTGTATTTCAGTTATACACAATGTGGTCACATAACCCTGTACTATCCTGTTCTTTTTGTTGGTACTTCTCTACTGTATTTCAGTTATACACAATGTGGTCACATAACCCTGTACTATCCTGTTCTTTATGTTGGTACTTGTCTACTGTATTTCAGTTATACAGTGTGGTCACATAACCCAGTACTATCCTGTTCTTTTTGTTGGTACTTGTCTACTGTATTTCAGTTATACACAATGTGGTCACATAACCCTGTACTATCCTGTTCTTTATGTTGGTACTTGTCCACTGTATTTCAGTTATACAGTGTGGTCACATAACCCAGTACTATCCTGTTCTTTTTGTTGGTACTTGTCTACTGTATTTCAGTTATACACAATGTGGTCACACAACCCAGTACTATCCTGATCTTTATGTTGGTACTTCTCTACTGTATTTCAGTTATACAATGTGGTCATATAACCCAGTACTATCCTGTTCTTTTTGTTGGTACTTTTCTACTGTATTTCAGTTATACAGTGTGGTCACATAACCCAGTACTATCCTGTTCTTGTTGTTGGTACCTCTCTATTGTATTTCAGTTATACAGTGTGGTCACCTAACCCAGTACGTTCCTGTTCTTTATGTTGGTACTTCTCTACTGTATTTCAGTTATACAGTGTGGTCACATAACCCAGTACTATCCTGTTCTTTTTGTTGGTACTTTACAACTGTATTTCAGTTATACAGTGTGGTCACCTAACCCAGTACTATCCTGTTCTTTTTGTTGGTACTTTACAACTGTATTTCAGTTATACAGTGTGGTCACACAACCCAGTACTATCCTGTTCTTTTTGTTGGTACTTTACAACTGTATTTCAGTTATACAGTGTGGTCACCTAACCCAGTACTATCCTGTTCTTTTTGTTGGTACTTTACAACTGTATTTCAGTTATACAGTGTGGTCACATAACCCAGTACTATCCTGTTCTTTTTGTTGGTACTTTACAACTGTATTTCAGTTATACAGTGTGGTCACCTAACCCAGTACTATCCTGTTCTTTTTGTTGGTACTTTACAACTGTATTTCAGTTATACAGTGTGGTCACCTAACCCAGTACTATCCTGTTCTTTTTGTTGGTACTTTACAACTGTATTTCAGTTATACAGTGTGGTCACCTAACCCAGTACTATCCTGTTCTTTTTGTTGGTACTTTACAACTGTATTTCAGTTATACAGTGTGGTAACACAACCCAGTACTATCCTGTTATTTTTGTTGGTACTTTACAACTGTATTTCAGTTATACAGTGTGGTCACCTAACCCAGTACTATCCTGTTCTTTTTGTTGGTACTTTACAACTGTATTTCAGTTATACAGTGTGGTCACCTAACCCAGTACTATCCTGTTCTTTTTGTTGGTACTTTACAACTGTATTTCAGTTATACAGTGTGGTCACACAACCCAGTACTATCCTGTTCTTTTTGTTGGTACTTTACAACTGTATTTCAGTTATACAGTGTGGTCACACAACCCAGTACTATCCTGTTCTTTTTGTTGGTACTTTACAACTATATTTCAGTTATACAGTGTGGTCACACAACCCAGTACTATCCTGTTCTTTTTGTTGGTACTTTACAACTGTATTTCAGTTATACAGTGTGGTCACCTAACCCAGTACTATCCTGTTCTTTTTGTTGGTACTTTACAACTGTATTTCAGTTATACAGTGTGGTCACCTAACCCAGTACTATCCTGTTCTTTTTGTTGGTACTTTACAACTGTATTTCAGTTATACAGTGTGGTCACACAACCCAGTACTATCCTGTTCTTTTTGTTGGTACTTTACAACTGTATTTCAGTTATACAGTGTGGTCACCTAACCCAGTACTATCCTGTTCTTTTTGTTGGTACTTTACAACTGTATTTCAGTTATACAGTGTGGTCACCTAACCCAGTACTATCCTGTTCTTTTTGTTGGTACTTTACAACTGTATTTCAGTTATACAGTGTGGTCACCTAACCCAGTACTATCCTGTTCTTTTTGTTGGTACTTTACAACTGTATTTCAGTTATACAGTGTGGTCACACAACCCAGTACTATCCTGTTCTTTTTGTTGGTACTTTACAACTGTATTTCAGTTATACAGTGTGGTCACCTAACCCAGTACTATCCTGTTCTTTTTGTTGGTACTTTCTACTGTATTTCAGTTATACAGTGTGGTCATCTAACCCAGTACTATCCTGTTCTTTTTGTTGGTACTTTACAACTGTATTTCAGTTATACAGTGTGGTCACCTAACCCAGTACTATCCTGTTCTTTTTGTTGGTACTTTACAACTGTATTTCAGTTATACAGTGTGGTCACATAACCCAGTACTATCCTGTTCTTTTTGTTGGTACTTTACAACTGTATTTCAGTTATACAGTGTGGTCACACAACCCAGTACTATCCTGTTCTTTTTGTTGGTACTTTACAACTGTATTTCAGTTATACAGTGTGGTCACACAACCCAGTACTATCCTGTTCTTTTTGTTGGTACTTTACAACTGTATTTCAGTTATACAGTGTGGTCACATAACCCAGTACTATCCTGTTCTTTTTGTTGGTACTTTACAACTGTATTTCAGTTATACAGTGTGGTCACACAACCCAGTACTATCCTGTTCTTTTTGTTGGTACTTTACAACTGTATTTCAGTTATACAGTGTGGTCACACAACCCAGTACTATCCTGTTCTTTTTGTTGGTACTTTACAACTGTATTTCAGTTATACAGTGTGGTCACATAACCCAGTACTATCCTGTTCTTTTTGTTGGTACTTTACAACTGTATTTCAGTTATACAGTGTGGTCACACAACCCAGTACTATCCTGTTCTTTTTGTTGGTACTTTACAACTGTATTTCAGTTATACAGTGTGGTCACACAACCCAGTACTATCCTGTTCTTTTTGTTGGTACTTTACAACTGTATTTCAGTTATACAGTGTGGTCACACAACCCAGTACTATCCTGTTCTTTTTGTTGGTACTTTACAACTGTATTTCAGTTATACAGTGTGGTCACCTAACCCAGTACTATCCTGTTCTTTTTGTTGGTACTTTACAACTGTATTTCAGTTATACAGTGTGGTCACCTAACCCAGTACTATCCTGTTCTTTTTGTTGGTACTTTACAACTGTATTTCAGTTATACAGTGTGGTCACACAACCCAGTACTATCCTGTTCTTTTTGTTGGTACTTTACAACTGTATTTCAGTTATACAGTGTGGTCACCTAACCCAGTACTATCCTGTTCTTTTTGTTGGTACTTTCTACTGTATTTCAGTTATACAGTGTGGTCATCTAACCCAGCACTATCCTGTTCTTTTTGTTGGTACTTTACAACTGTATTTCAGTTATACAGTGTGGTCACCTAACCCAGTACTATCCTGTTCTTTTTGTTGGTACTTTACAACTGTATTTCAGTTATACAGTGTGGTCACACAACCCAGTACTATCCTGTTCTTTTTGTTGGTACTTTACAACTGTATTTCAGTTATACAGTGTGGTCACACAACCCAGTACTATCCTGTTCTTTTTGTTGGTACTTTACAACTGTATTTCAGTTATACAGTGTGGTCACACAACCCAGTACTATCCTGTTCTTTTTGTTGGTACTTTACAACTGTATTTCAGTTATACAGTGTGGTCACATAACCCAGTACTATCCTGTTCTTTTTGTTGGTACTTTACAACTGTATTTCAGTTATACAGTGTGGTCACCTAACCCAGTACTATCCTGTTCTTTTTGTTGGTACTTTACAACTGTATTTCAGTTATACAGTGTGGTCACACAACCCAGTACTATCCTGTTCTTTTTGTTGGTACTTTACAACTGTATTTCAGTTATACAGTGTGGTCACCTAACCCAGTACTATACTGTTTCCTTGTCATGTTACTTTGCTGGGTTTGCATCATATTTCAACAATGCAGTAAAACTTCACCTTAAGACCACTTAAAAACTTAAGAGCACAATTTTCAAGTCCATTTTCACTGTTTTGCTCTTTATTCAACTTCAATATTAAGATCCAGTTTTCAAGGATCGCAAGGTGGTCTTATAATTGAGGTTTTACTGTATAACTGTTATGTATGGCAGTCAGTAAGGTAACCAATATTCCTGGGTTACCAACCAGTACAGTATAACCCATCTGTAATGACAGACACTGGTGCCGACATGAAATGTTGGATAATACAGGATGTCCGAAGTAGCAGATTTTCATTTCTCTTTGAATATTTTACAGACTTTATGTGCAAGATGACTATATATAGGCTATACAGCACACACTGTTATTTTATGGTCAACGGGAGGCAAGTACGTACGAGTTAACATACTTATTATTTCCTCAAAACACCTTTCAGCTTCTTCATCATTACTTTGCAGAACTACATTTGTTTATATTTTGATATACATGCAGGTGTGTCACTAATTCTTGAATTAGCGGGGAAATCATAGGTGGGTCACTGTCTGGGGAGGTACTCTCCTTAATTATGATCATTCATACAAGAAAAGTAACCAGGCGATGACGCTCAAGTTACTAGGTAATATTTCACATCCCTGTATGTGTTGTCGTAAAAACGACTAATCTGGTTATTGATGACATGCTTAAATTTGTGCTGTAAGCATTAATAAACAATGAGCAAATGTTAACAATTAATTATGAAGTATGAAAATACTATCATTCAGGAAATTTATATTGTACTAATTGTTCCACTGCAAGCTACTGATGACTTCCCACATGAATCAAAGCTGTAGGTCACTAGACTTTGCACATTATTATCTTCACTCAAATTGACATGTAGAAAATGCACCTAATCTGTGGTTTGAACCTATGATTCCAGATTGGCCATGCCTGAGAAAAATGACGTTGAATGTATTTATCTACAGTGAAATTGTCACAAAGAAAGTATGCCCCTGCAGATTTTAAACATTACCAAGTACGAACAACGAGGTTTAAACACAATCATGCAGTTATTGTTGTTATTTTCTTGAATTGACAATCTGTCTGTTTATCGCACCTGACGAAGGTCACAAAACAAAAGGGATGCACTGATCTGGCGTTGTCTAGAGACTCTTACTGACCTGAGAAAGTGATGAAATATCAGTTTATGGTAAAATCTTAAACAAAACTGAGTAAAAAACGGTCTGTAAAAAACGATCTGAGCGAAAATACATTTTTTGATATTTGTCGGCAAAATTTCCTGTAGTTTCACTGTTGGCATCCCTGGCCGAGTGCTCGTACTCTCACAGCCATTTAGAGCAAGCGTGTCAATGCAAAGTACAGTAGCTTGATACAGTCCAGAGTAATAATTGCTTCATCTACTGTGGTTTTTCTATTATATATTAAACTCATTAACATTTAATGTCACTATTATTCAAGATTATGTTTTTAATGGTCATAATCAATATGCATACATCTTTACTTGAAGTAATGGAAGTAATCTGCCCCGTTACGTGTCATTTTTGTTATGTCTTCCCCGAGCCCGCCGGGCAAGCTCAGTTGGCAGAGCGCTAGTCTATCGCCCGGCAGATCCGGGTTCGATTCATGGATTGGGCAGTTTATCTTGTCAGTTGCTTGCGGAAGAGCAAGTTAGTACTGGTTGATAATTAATTCCAGGAAAACTGGTTAGATCAACAGGCTGCTTGCTGTATACAACTGAAAATTGTTGGAAATCAGCATTAAACCCGATGAAAACAAACAAATATGTCTTCTTCACTTAGTGGTGGTTGTATTTCTTTCTATCTTGTGATATGTTAAAGTGTATGAAGGAGGGAATTTTGAATGCCCCTTTTTTTGTGCCCCGTCGTGTCTACTTCTAAGAGTTGTGACCCAATGAAATTCTATCAAAATACAACGTTTTCCATGGCGTCACACGTAGGTGCTTTCAGAAGAAATACTAAACTCAGTTTATCAGGCTCATAATGGTTAGACATTTTTTCAAAAAAAATTGACCTCCAGTTTTCTATTTTCAAAGTGATTTATAAAGACCGCTATAACTGCAGGTTGCAATTAAACATACACATTGTGCATTTTTTATTACCATACATCAGTTACAACACAAACAATGCTGATGTATAGTCATTATTAAGATAGAAAAACTGTTGATATATTATCTTCTCCGTAATTGTGACATAATACATTGACAACTTTCTTATTTCTAGAAATTAATTTGCCTAACAAACAAATTCTCAGCGAGTTTCTCCCTTCATTTCTCAAGTTTTTGCCTTGATTTCGATTTTAAAAGAAAAATGAGTTCATGCAGAATGACTTAAGCTAGCTGTTATGTAAAAACTATTTTTTAATTGCCTTGTTTAATTTCTTTCTTCTTTATTTCCAGTGGTTAATTTTAAATCACTAGTGTATTGGAACTTCAAGTCTGATTTGAATCAAACTTGGGTTGTCATCCTGGGAAAGTTTCTACTGTGGGTGTCTAAATGCTGTCAGTTATAAATCCTCTCACGATTATTCACATTTTATATTTTCAGAGATCAAAATTTAGCACTTGCTAAATGCCTGTCTCAATTATTTGCAATTTATATTTTCTGGGATCAAATTTAGCACTCGCTAAGTCGCTAAATGCCTGTCTCAATTATTTGCAATTTATATTTTCTGGGATCAAATTTAGCACTCGCTAAGTCGCTAAATGCCTGTCTCAATTATTTGCAATTTATATTTTCGGAGATCAAATTTAGCAAACGCTTAGTCGCTTAATGCCTGTCTCAATTATTCACATTTTATATTTTCGGAGATCAAATTTAGCACTCGCTAAGTCGCTAAATGCCTGTCTCAATTATTCACATTTTACATTTTCAGGGATCAAATTTAGCATTCGCTAAGTCGCTAAATGCCTGTCTCAATTATTCACATTTTACATTTTCAGGGATCAAATTTAGCATTCGCTAAGTCTCTAAATGCCTGTCTCAATTATTCACATTTTACATTTTCGGAGATTAAATTTAGCAAACGCTAAGTCGCTTAAGGCCTGTCTTAATTATTCGCATTTTATATTTTTAGGGATCAATTTTAGCACTCGAAGATGCCGGCTCCTTGTGGAAGGGTAAGTTAGTACTGTTAAGAATTCAGTCCAGGAAAAACTGGTTAGGTGAACCGGCCGCCGTATATAACTGAAACATCGTTGAGAAACGGCGTTAAACCCGATGAAACAAACTTTTATATGGAACTACACAATACTGTCACAGGGGACACCAAGGACACCAAACTCATAACATCTTGATGACATTAATGGTCATGTTTTCTTGCTGTTTCTCGTTTTTCATAACAACTGTACATAGAGATGTTGGAGATACTTGTACTGTCATGATCCTTACAGTGTTGGAGATACTAGTACTATGTCATGATCCTTACAATGTTGGAGATACTAGTACTATGTCATGATCCTTACAATGTCGGAGATACTAGTACTATGTCATGATCCTTGCAATGTTGGAGATACTAGTACTATGTCATGATCCTTACAATGTCGGAGATACTAGTACTATGTCATGATCCTTACAATGTCGGAGATACTAGTACTATGTCATGATCCTTGCAATGTCGGAGATACTAGTACTATGTCATGATCCTTGCAATGTTGGAGATACTAGTACTATGTCATGATCCTTACAATGTTGGAGACACTAGTACTATGTCATGATCCTTACAATGTCGGAGATACTAGTACTGTCCTATGTCATGATCCTTACAATGTTGGAGATACTAGTACTATGTCATGATCCTTACAATGTCGGAGATTCTAGTACTATGTCATGATCCTTACAATGTCGGAGATACTAGTACTATGTCATGATCCTTACAATGTCAAAGATACTAGTACTATGTCATGGTCTTTGCATGTTGGAAATACAACTTCTATGTCATGATCCTTACAATGTCGGAGATACTAGTCCTATGTCATGATCCTTACAATGTCGGAGATACTAGTACTATGTCATGGTCTTTGCATGTTGGAAATACAACTTCTATGTCATGATCCTTACAATGTCGGAGATACTAGTACTATGTCATGATCCTTACAATGTCGGAGATACTAGTACTATGTCATGATCCTTACAATGTCAAAGATACTAGTACACTGCAACTCCGTTATACCGCGATCGGTGGGGTCCAAGGACTCGCGATCGCGTTATATCCGACCGCGGTATAGAGACAGAATACCAACTTACCCCACCCACTCAATATAGCGTTGTGCGTACTATGTTTTCGTATATTTCGTATTTGTTTTAACAAATATGTAGAGGATAATATATAAAATGTATTTATGTGTCATTATTTGAAACTATTTCAAAACAAAACTCATTAATTATTTAAAACAAAGCTAAAATATTATCATTTCTCTTTCGGACCGCGATATTTTGGCGGTGTTTGTATTATTTGTTACCCGTGAAAATTACCCCCTGTGACACTCTCGCAAAATACATGTTAACATTGCAGATTTGGAGTGAGAATTGATTCAATAATTATATCTAATTGTATTTTCGTACCTATCGATATTTATCCGTTATTCACCAGAACAAAAGAATAATCCATCGCGTATAAATGTTGATTCGACCAACAATCACGCGTGAAAAATGCGATGGCCTACAATTTTTGCACCACGCCTAATCGTATCTATATTACATACGTCTCATAAAGCATTTTACGTCAATCAAAATGTGAATTTGACAAAATCACCACCCACGACGGTCGACCTCTGAAACTAGAAGACGACGTGGCGCCTTTGAAGTCTGCGAGTAGAACATTTCCACGTGCGTCGCATCAAACATTGGACCGACTATTTGATCTAACAAGTCAAGACGCCGCGCCTTTGTAGTCTGCGAGAACATTGTTTTTGACTAGCAGCACTTCAAACATTCTGTGCCGAGTTGTCCGCTTTTGCCTCGACTTAACTACTTTTTGTGACAGAGAAATAGTCGACCGACACATCTAGTAGATATGTGTGAACAACAAGTGCTGTATTAATCGTAATTAGGGCATCCGGATACCATTAAGTTTATTGAGGATTAACACTGCTTTGTTCCATGATTGACATCCCCTACTGTCATTCATTCAATTAAAAGAAATCTCGCCGGTTCGCGATCATCTAATTGGTCAGGGTAAGGAGAATAATTTAACGTGGGCGTGTTAGACTCAACAGCTACTCCCGTTACGTCATAGATTCAGCACAATCCAAGGTCAAATTACGTTGATGTTTATGAAATGTGTTGAAAACATTAGAAGGTGACATTTGTGTAAATATTGATGGTTATCATAATTGGACATATATCTCTTATGGTGTGTATATTCAGTTTAAGTAATCTTGTTGATTCGCGATCGCTTAGTAAAATAAACTTGTAAACTTAATAGCACGTGATTTCGCGAAAGAGCAGACAGCAAATCGCGAAAAAATACGATTTTGATCAATTTTTCTTCCTTTTTTGACAAATTTTAAGATTTTTCATGAAAATAATCGGGAGCCACGACGACATCGCGTTATAATGGATATCGCGCTATATCCGACCGCGGTATATCGGAGTTGCAGTGTACTATGTCATGGTCTTTGCATGTTGGAAATACAACTTCTATGTCATGATCCTTACAATGTCGGAGATACTAGTACTATGTCATGATCCTTACAATGTTGGAGATACTAGTACTATGTCATGATCCTTACAATGTTGGAGACACTACTATGTCATGATCCTTACAATGTCGGAGATACTAGTACTATGTCATGATCCTTACAATGTCGGAGATACTAGTACTATGTCATGATCCTTACAATGTTGGAGATACTAGTACTATGTCATGATCCTTACAATGTTGGAGATACTAGTACTATGCCATGATCCTTACAATGTTGGAGATACTAGTACTATGTCATGATCCTTACAATGTCGGAGATACTAGTACTATGTCATGATCCTTACAATGTTGGAGATAATAGTACTATGTCATGATCCTTACAATGTTGGAGATACTAGTACTATGCCATGATCCTTACAATGTTGGAGATACTAGTACTATGTCATGATCCTTACAATGTTGGAGATACTAGTACTATGTCATGATCCTTACAATGTTGGAGATACTAGTACTATGCCATGATCCTTACAATGTCAGAGATACTAGTACTATGTCATGATCCTTACAATGTTGGAGATACTAGTACTATGCCATGATCCTTACAATGTCAGAGATACTAGTACTATGTCATGATCCTTACAATGTCGGATCTAATGTCATTGGTAATAGTAAACGGAGCCACTAATTAGGACAAATTTCAAACATTGTCGGAAATATAGCCCTATCAAAATATAATGATGCATTGTAAAATCAGGGGTCAAATTTAAAACAAATTACCACTTCGCAAGTATCATTTTTTAGGAGCTTTAGCGTCTCTTTGTTTAAACTTGCTAAGTCATATTTTAACTTGCATTATATTTGAAGTGCACAATGAAAAACTACTGTATGCAATACTGATTTATCGGCTCTAAATATATAGTATTAATTTAGTTCACTGAAAACTAGGTAAACACTTAAATAACTTGCATATAAATATTTGAAATGTGTAACTCTAACAATACATACACTCGGGAATGCACATATATCATTAGAAAATTATTCTCATTTTATCATAAAGACACCTGTTTTTCAGCATTACAGATGGTGTTAAATTGTAAATACGAGGCTTGTTCAGAAATTATTGAGACACTTTTTTCACAATTTTTGCAATGGTTTTCGTTCAAATTTGGTACACAAGTAAACAAGAAATATCTTGAAAAAAGATGGTTGGCGCAATTTGAATAATTTTTTTGTCCAACATAAAAAAATGCCGAGATGTTACGATTGCTGGTCATTCCATATACAAAATGGATTTCGGTAATTTCACCGTAATTCAGTGGATTTTGGTAAGGTAACTGTACCCATTATCAAAAGGTAAACCAATCTGCGTCAAGGTTACAAACATTGTTCGGTTGAAGAGAAATTGCTTTGGTGGTTAACGTACGATTTGATCGGTTTACACAACACTGATATGCAAATAGCAAAACCATGTTAGTACGGCTGCGCTAAAAAAACAAAAACAAAGTGAGGATGATGTAGATGTATATATACTTGTTGAAACTGTCATGGGTTGATGTAACCGGGAGCATACTGTAAAAAGTGAAAGTTGAAAAGATAACCTGCAAGGATCATGACATAGTACTAGTATCTCCGACATTGTAAGGATCATGACATAGTACTAGTATCTCCGACATTGTAAGGATCATGACATAGAAGTTGTATTTCCAACATGCAAAGACCATGACATAGTCATAGTATCTCGAAGATCTTATGGGACTTCAACACATACCAGCATGTAAGGGGAGTTTGTATCTTTAAAATGCAGGGTATTGAAAGTATAAAATTTCAAATAAAATTGACTCGCTAATGAACTGGCTTAAAAACCCTTTATCAAGAAGAAAAGATATTTCATATTTATAACAGTGAATTTTTCAGCGCAGCCGTACTTACGTGGTTTTGCTATTTGCTTATCAGTGTTTTGTAAACCAATCAAATCTTACGTTAACCACCAAGGCCATTTTTCTTCAACCGAACAATGGTTGTAACCTGGATGCTGATTGGTTAACCTTTCAATAAAAAGGTACGTTACCTTACCAGTGAATTTACGGAAATCCAGTTTGGATCTGAAATGACCAGCAATCGTAACATCTCGGCGATTTTATCTTACACAAAAAATCTTAACCTTCAAATTGCGCCGACCATCTTTTTTCAAGATATTTCTTGTTAACCCTAATCTTGTAGCAGATCTGTGTTCGATTCCCGGGTTGAGCAGGTTATGTTCTGCCATGACATTTGTTGGGGTCATGTTCTTCACATGTGGAGAAGTTGTCAGATATTGGCGGGAGAGCAAGTTAGTTCTGGTAGTTAATTCAAGGAAAACTGGTTAGGTCAACTGGCCACCATACTTGACTGAAAAATTGCTGAAAAAAGGCCTAAAATCAGATGTTAACAGACAATGTTACTACAGTTCGATGACAGCAAACCAGTTCTTAATAGATGTGGCCTAGCTAAGAAACAAATGCATAGCTATGTTTTTTTTATTGTAATGTAACTATGCTTTGTCTGCACTCAATATGTTTTTCGAAGTATATTTTCATAGATTTACACTTTTAATATAAATAGTCATTTTCTGCCTTAAACCATCTTTTCTGTCAATATTTAGTAAAATAATCCTACATCTTTGAACTGGATACCTTACCTTCACAACTTTAAAATTTCTATCAAATACAAACACATGCTGCAAGACATTTTAATTAACAAAAAAAAATTAATCTGTGTACTACTGCTACATTGTTTATAGAGTAAAAAATACTGCCACATATTTGATTTGGACAGGAGCAAGCGTAAGGTGGCAACATGAAATCAAGATTTAGAGCGGCCCTTTGCTTCAACAGGCCCCAAAAATTGGGAGCAATTTGTGTTTCTTTGTTCAAGATTTTTATGATGAAAGATGCAATTATAAAGAAATTACATTAATTGGATTAAAAATTATGTCTGAATTAGTTTCTGTATCTGTTATGATGATCATTGTCTGAAGGGATCGGTTATTGTTGATGACTTTTCAATAACGACATTTGCAGACTCCAAATCATTTAAATGTTTTTTTTTAAAACTGATGGCATCTGAAATTTAATTTTTAAACCCTATGATGATATATTAATGCTTTTTATCAAATAAATTTGTGACATATTTTTCCAAAAGACATTGATGTTAATATCAAATTATAAACTCGCAGGCTACCATAATTTGATTTCCATAAACTGTCTCAAAAACTGCCTCGTATAATTTCATAGATGTAATAACTTGGTGTCGATAATGATTAGATACGTTTTTCTCTGGAGACTTGATTTGAAATAACCACTATGATTGTGTAAGTTTTTCATACAGAAATGTTAAGATTTTCATACAGAAATGGTAAGATTTTCATACAGAAATGGTAAGATTTTCATACAGAAATGGTAAGACTTTCATACAGAAATGGTAAGACTTTCATACAGAAATGGTAAGATTTTCATACAGAAATGGTAAGACTTTCATACAGAAATGGTAAGATTTTCATACAGAAATGGTAAGACTTTCATACAGAAATGGTAAGATTTTCATACAGAAATGGTAAGACTTTCATACAGAAATAGTAAGATTTTCATACAGAAATGGTAAGATTTTCATACAGAAATGGTAAGATTTTCATACAGAAATGGTAAGACTTTCATACAGAAATGGTAAGACTTTCATACAGAAATGGTAAGATTTTCATACAGAAATGGTAAGATTTTCATACAGAAATGGTAAGATTTTCATACAGAAATGGTAAGATTTTCATACAGAAATGGTAAGATTTTCATACAGAAATGGTAAGACTTTCATACAGAAATGGTAAGACTTTCATACAGAAATGGTAAGATTTTCATACAGAAATGGTAAGATTTTCATACAGAAATGGTAAGATTTCCATACAGAAATGGTAAGATTTTCATACAGAAATGGTAAGATTTTCATACAGAAATGGTAAGACTTTCATACAGAAATGGTAAGATTTTCATACAGAAATGGTAAGATTTTCATACAGAAATGGTAAGACTTTCATACAGAAATGGTAAGATTTTCATACAGAAATGGTAAGACTTTCATACAGAAATGGTAAGATTTTCATACAGAAATGGTAAGACTTTCATACAGAAATGTTATGTTTAGTTGGAGTTTTACATTGTTTTTAGCTTTACTGGCCAATGGGCATAAGAGCTTCTGTGATAGCACAGTTCCTTTTGAAAGTCAGCCAGATCTGCCCATACATGACAGGATTATGGCCCTTTAAAATTGGAAAAAAATCCTGTGACTGTTTATACAGTTGTTAGATATCCATTAGAGCAGGGATCCTTTCAAAAAGCCTGATCCACATTTTAAGATATGGATACTTTGAAAGTTTATTTTCTTTTATGTAAAAATGTGGTTGAAATGGTAATACAAGTAAATTAAGTAATGTGTTTATTTGTTACAGTGTCACCCCTATTTAAAGGGCCAGCCAATTCTGACTTATGAGACATCTGCTTTCTGAGCACATTAACTTCCCGATTCCTATCCTTTTATTGCCAGGCACCAGGCAGGTGGGCGCACGGTAACCATTATTTAACTAGCTGGCGGCTCACCAACCGGCCATGTCAGAACGGACCCCTGCCGGTATTCGAACCTTCAACCTCCTGCTCCCAAAGCAGATGCCTCAACCACTCGGCCAAGGTAGACAGTAATATGTCATTAAGGTCTGCTATAACAAGGTAACTGTTGGGAAAATGTATGTTTGATAATCATTTAATTGCCGACTGAAATGTTCAGAATTATTATCTGCTATGTAGATAATTCTGCAGTTTGGATGGAATGTTTTAGTTATAGTTGTTTCCCTTGTTTTAACATTTTTGGCAAAATGTCACAATTTTGTTGGCTGAGACCATCATTACGCATTTTTCTGAAATTACTTGGAGGATAAAGCATTTGTAAGATTTTTGTTCTGCAGAGTAAGTTGCATACTGAATTTTTACTTGTACGATAAGAGAAATAGTAATCAAAATTAATTAAACAGGGACTTTTTGTGTGAAACTTGATAATAATACAATTATGTTGTAAGAATCGGTGAGTGTAAGTACTTGTGCACTGAATGTTGTAACCAGTTAAATATTCCAATATTCTTATCCTGTCGTAGGGCTTAATACAAGCACCTATATGAATATCTCCAGGGGTGTCAATAAGAGCCAGGAGCTGGTAAAATTACCCAGCATCTTGAGCGTCGTCACACAGCTTCTTTTCGTGTATGAATTATCATACTTAAAGCGAGTACCCCCCCCCTCGTCCCCTGCCAAGTTTTGGCAATTTTCCTTCTACACCCCTGTATCACGTCTGTCTGTCAAGTGTCATTTATTTTATTATCAGCTTCAATTAAAAAAATTCTGTGTTTTGTGTGAAGCATTTTATAACAATATTCTTTATTGACTCAACTGCTAGCTAATCATAGATTCGATACTGTTCAAGAGTTCAGGTCTTAAATGAATGCATGTTTTTTTCAGCTGCTTGTATTACTGTAATTTGGTCATGTTCCCAATGGCAAAAAAATCTCTTTTCTCTCCAAATTGAATGTAGAATCTCCCTACAGTCACTCGGAAACAAACCTGATAAAAATCCATTAATAAATAGCTGAACTAGCTTTTTTCAGTCACCACCAGTCGGGATTTAATAGAATACTGAGATGATTGTGTGTTGTGATTTTAATGTGTTTTGTCTGTGTATATATTAATTTGCGCATCAAATGTCCTGATATTTTTATGCCCCCACTCTGAAAGGGGGAGCATATTGATATGCCCTTGTCCGTCTGTCCGGGCAAACATTTAGGGTTTATGAGCTTACTGACATTAGAGTTAGGGGCTTTTTTGTTCTGTTTTCTATGTGAAAAGCTCATACTATCACCTGCTTATGGGCTTTTTTTAAAGAAGGGAAAAGCTCATAAACCATAAATTTTGGTACGTCCGTCCGTCACAAAATCTTGTATCACTCATATCTCCAAAAGTATATGAGCCAGAGTCGTTACACTTTACAGGAATGTTCACCAGTATGTGAGGTTGTGCACCTTGGGTTTCAAGTTTGGCTGTGCCCAGTAAGTGCAAAGTTATGGCCCTTGACTTAGTTAAAATATAGTCTACAGAGTATGCAATATTGTGTCGCACATATCTCCAAAAGTATATGAGCCAGAGTTATAAGACTTTACAGAAATGTTCACAAGCATGTGTTATATTGCACCTGTGGATTCATAATTCGGTGAGCCCAGTCAGTGCAAAGTTATGGCCCTTGATTTATTGAAAATATAGCATACTGAGCATGCAATTTTGTGTCGTATATATCTCCAACAGTATATCAGCTACACTCGCCAAACTGTACAGGAATGTTCAAATGTTCACCAACCTGTATAGTTGTGCACCTTGGGTTTCGTGTTTGCCTGTGTCCAGTAAGTGCAAAGTTATGGCCCTTGACTTATCACCATTATCAGTACAGTTGTTCACTTGGTATTTTGGATACACATACACAACCTATGAGCAGAATAATAGCACTTGCTTTTGTGACAAAGGCTGCAAGTGGGGGCATCTGTGTCCTACAAACACATTTCTAGTTTATTTAATTTTTGACCGTTTTTGATGGTCATTTCATGGGCATAGATCATGCAGCTTAAAGAGAAAGACAAAACTGTCTTTGGTTATTGAATTGGCATTCATGTTGAAAAAATAGTGGGAATTTCTTTTTTGTATGATTAAAACGTGTGTAACATACACTATACTTAGGATATGTACCATGACAGTCTTCTACGCAGTTCCATACAGAAAGAAGTTCTGCTAACTGTTGCTGGGACCATGGCAACCAATAGAGGGCAATCAAACTGAACATCACAGTTCTCATTGTGTCTTAAAGGAGTTGGGGAATTATTGTTTTACTCTATTTCACGTGCATGACAAATGAAGAATTTTTTTGTTTTCTATAAACATATGTTTCAATATTTCTGAATGTGTATACATGAGATATATCAGTCAACAAACGAATCCCTGTTTCAAAGGAATATAGATAAGCACTTTTTTGTAGCAGGGGGTTGACAAAGTGAATGTAAAAATTCCCAAATATCAAAGATAAACTGACACTGCAAATATTCATTTACTTGCAGGAGCCAAAGTTAAGCCCCATTAACAATACCAAATAACTCGGTGTTTTAAAAAAAACAATTAACTATATCTACACCCACTAAAAACAGGAAATTGTTAAAACCACATTAATTTATACACAAACAAAAACCACAAAAATCCTTAAATCACTCTTATATCTGATGGTCATACTTACTGTACCATTTATCAGTTAAGTAGTAGTCAAAGGGAGATAATCAGTTAAGTAGTAGTCGAAGGGAGATAATCAGTTAAGTAGTAGTCGAAGGGAGATAATCAGTTAAGTAGTAGTCAAAGGGAGATAATCAGTTAAGTAGTAGTCAAAGGGAGATAATCAGTTAAGTAGTAGTCGAAGGGAGATAATCAGTTAAGTAGTAGTCAAAGGGAGATAATCAGTTAAGTATTAGTCAAAGGGAGATAATCAGTTAAGTAGTAGTCAAAGGGAGATAATCAGTTAAGTAGTAGTCAAAGGGAGATAATCAGTTAAGTAGTAGTCAAAGGGAGATAATCATATGTGTTAACAGACCTCTCTTATGTCTTAAAGTCTGCTAATTGATTCTGCTGTATTTGATGGATTGTATACTTAACGCCATTAAAAACGCAACCAAAAATTGTGCATATAGATAAAGTGACATTACAAAGGCATTATTCTTATTTCTCGAGCATATTTTCATAAAATTAATCAATAATGAAATAAAAAATAATTAGCATTGAGTTTCATGCAGTTTTGAACAAGATTTAACACATATATAACTGTAACACGCTATTGACAGTTGGTACTACAAATGACGTTTAGTTCAAATGGTTGCGTTTTTAATGGCGTCAAGTATATTTGGTCAGGTATCTTGTTAGTAACTTATCCATTGTCTTTGTATTGTTCATTTGTATGGTTTTGAGTTTAATGTCCTTCTGTTAGTAAATCTTTTAGCTTTGGATTCTGTTATTCGATGGTGGCTTTTGGACGTAGGCTGTTCTGTTCTGTTCTATGATCACATTCCTTCCCATCATGTAATTCACTATTGATATCTAATTTATAGATTTTACAGTCACTGGTGTGTGAGAGTTGTGAGAAAGTGTGTAAAACACTGAATCCCCTGGATTGGTAAGTGCTATGTCATGTGATAGTTTTGTGCTATGTCATGTGATAGTTTTGTGCTATGTCGTGTCATAGTTTTGTGCTATGTCATGTGATAGTTTTGTGCTATGCCATGTGATAGTTTTGTGCTATGTCATGTGATAGTTTTGTGCTATGTCATGTGATAGTTTTGTGCTATGCCATGTGATAGTTTTGTACAATGCCATGTGATAGTTTTGTGCTATGTCATGTGATAGTTTTGTGCTATGCCATGTAATAGTTTTGTGCTATGCCATGTGATAGTTTTGTGCTATGCCATGTGATAGTTTTGTGCTATGTCATGTGATAGTTTTGTGCTATGCCATGTGATAGTTTTGTGCTATGCAATGTGATAGTTTTGTGCTATGCCATGTGATAGTTTTGTGCTATGCCATGTGATAGTTTTGTGCTATGCAATGTGATAGTTTTGTGCTATGCCATGTGATAGTTTTGTGCTATGCAATGTGATAGTTTTGTGCTATGCCATGTGATAGTTTTGTGCTATGCAATGTGATAGTTTTGTGCTATGTCATGTGATAGTTTTGTGCTATGTCGTGTGATAGTTTTGTACAATGCCATGTGATAGTTTTGTGCTATGTCATGTGATAGTTTTGTGCTATGCCATGTAATAGTTTTGTGCTATGCCATGTGATAGTTTTGTGCTATGCCATGTGATAGTTTTGTGCTATGTCATGTGATAGTTTTGTGCTATGCCATGTGATAGTTTTGTGCTATGCAATGTGATAGTTTTGTGCTATGCCATGTGATAGTTTTGTGCTATGCCATGTGATAGTTTTGTGCTATGCAATGTGATAGTTTTGTGCTATGCCATGTGATAGTTTTGTGCTATGCAATGTGATAGTTTTGTGCTATGCCATGTGATAGTTTTGTGCTATGCAATGTGATAGTTTTGTGCTATGTCATGTGATAGTTTTGTGCTATGTCGTGTGATAGTTTTGTGCTATGCAATGTGATAGTTTTGTGCTATGCAATGTTATAGTTTTGTGCTATGCCATGTGATAGTTTTGTGCTATGCAATGTGATAGTTTTGTGCTATGCCATGTGATAGTTTTGTGCTATGCAATGTGATAGTTTTGTGCTATGTCATGTGATAGTTTTGTGTTATGTCGTGTGATAGTTTTGTGCTATGTCATGAAATTTTGTTTCGTATAATACATAGTTTGGAATTGTCCATTTCAATTTGACGTGCCTACATCGGTATCTGATATTTATTTCGAGCGATACTACGTATTCGGATAGAAGGTCGTATTTATGTGAATATATGTTCTGTACATGTACATCCTAATGTTTAATATTGGTTATTTGTATACTTTCAGGGTGTATATAATAATCCTAAAGTCTACGATCATGAAACCATGTAAACCTGGTATTCTTTATGAACAAAGTAAATCCAGCAAGCTTACAAATTTTGATCCTATATTAAACTCATCTATGAAATGTTACTGATGAAAGACATCTTCTTTTAGACTTGTTATGCCCCCAAGATAATAATATTGATGTGATGCTGTCTTAACTGGATGACTGTCTGAATGTCACAATGTTTGTCTGCACTTGTTCTCCTAAACCAGTGGTTGGATTTCAATGAAACTTCACTAAGTCATGAGTTATTGGATGACTGTCTGAATGTCACAATGTTTGTCTGCACTTGTTCTCCTAAACCAGTGGTTGGATTTCAATGAAACTTCACTAAGTCATGAGTTATTGGATGACTGTCTGAATGTCACAAAGTTTGTCTGCACTTGTTCTCCTAAACTAGTGGTTGGATTTCAATGAAACTTCACTAAGTCATGAGTTATTGGATGACTGTCTGAATGTCACAAAGTTTGTCTGCACTTGTTCTCCTAAACTAGTGGTTGGATTTCAATGAAACTTCACTAAGTCATGAGTTATTGGTACCAAGCCTAGTTGTGCATATTGACAGAATCACTTGATCGGTTGATTTTTGGCAGAGTTATGGCCCTTTGAAGTGTTGGGAAGACACATTTTTTAACAAAAGAAAACACGCTTTTTGATTATATACAATGTCTTTTTTCACTTCTAGGGGAATGGTGGTGGGGCCCTTTGGTAGGGGAAATAGCGTTGTGAGGGGAAATTAAAGTATACATTTCTATGTCTGTATTCACTACACTTCAGTGTTGCAGTGATATCAACAATACTGGCAACATCTCTGTCACTCATATCACCATGTAAGCAAATTCTCATAAGTGCATCCAAAGAGTACTCGGACAGTTTGTTCCTAGATGGAGTACACAATATGTTCATCAGACCGAGTGTAGGAGGGGAATTTTAACGGAGAATAGGGGAAAAAAACATACTTTTAAGTGAGGGGAATGGGTCCGAAAAAACCACTGATATATAAACCCTTAAAGTTCGACAGCAGACTAGAGTCAAACCAAGGTCAATCATGAATCAAAGGTCAGAGTCAGAAGTGCCAGGGGAAGTTGCTGTATTGTATCACAGTTGTCACTTTCTGAAGCTACTGATTTTAGATAACAATGCAAAATGTTATTTTTTTGTTAAAATTCTCCTCACGTCAAATTAAGCAATACATTATTTGAAACCTGACTTAAGAAAATGTCGACATTCATGCATTAACTTTTTTCACCATAATGAATTCATGTTAATTGAGAAGATAATGTTGCCTTCAGCCCATTTTTTACAAACGACGTAGGAGTTTTTTATGTAAATTAGCTATTTACAAAACTTGATCAATTTTTGTCTAGACATTCTGAGCAAAGACCCCCAATAGAATGCACACTGATGATTATTGTGGCTGATAATTCATAGCATCACATCAAATACGGATTCATGAGTTTTTTATCATCACTGTGGAAATACCACAAACTGCTGCAGACTTTTTTTATTAATGTTATTGTATGTTGGTCAAGGTCATTGAGATATTTTGTGGTTAAAGTTCGTGTTGTTGATTTAATATGGTGTAAAAAGAGCCCAGAGGACATGAACGTATTTATAAGTTTTTGTTTAAATATGTAATTTTTCATTATGTGCAATGAGTTTTTAAAAGCAGTTTTTAATGATAATCTCACCCGCCTGATTTATTGGTTGGTATCTGAAGATCTACAGAAGAAACCTTTCATTGTAAACTACATTGTATGACTATGTAGCCTGGTCTATAGGCTCACTTTTTCTCCACTGAGCTAGCTGCTAGTGATGTCGTAGGATGTCCACTCATACTGAGCTAGCTGCCATGGTGATGTAGTAGGATGTTCACTCCCACTGAGCTAGCTGCCATAGTGATGTAGTAGGATGTTCACTCCCACTGAGCTAGCTGCCATGGTGATGTTGTATGATGTTCACTCCCGCTGAGCTTGATGCCATAGTGATGTAGTAGGATGTTCACTCACACTGAGCTAGCTGCCATAGTGATGTAGTAGGATGTTCACTCACACTGAGCTAGCTGCCATAGTGATGTAGTAGGATGTTCACTCCCACTGAGCTTGCTGCCATAGTGATGTTGTAGGATGTTCACTCCCACTGAGCTAGCTGCCATAGTGATGTAGTAGGATGTTCACTCACACTGAGCTAGCTGCCATAGTGATGTAGTAGGATGTTCACTCACACTGAGCTAGCTGCCATAGTGATGTAGTAGGATGTTCACTCACACTGAGCTAGCTGCCATAGTGATGTAGTAGGATGTTCACTCCCGCTGAGCTAGCTGCCATAGTGATGTTGTACGATGTTCACTCCTACTGAGCTTGCTGCCATAGTGATGTTGTAGGATGTTCACTCCCACTGAGCTAGCTGCCATAGTGATGTAGTAGGATGTTCACTCCCACTGAGCTAGCTGCCATAGTGATGTAGTAGGATGTTCACTCATACTGAGCTAGCTGCCATAGTGATGTAGTAGGATGTCCACTCATACTGAGCTAGCTGCCATAGTGATGTAGTAGGATGTTCACTCCCGCTGAGCTAGCTGCCATAGTGATGTTGTACGATGTTCACTCCTACTGAGCAAGCTGCCATAGTGATGTAGTAGGATGTTCACTCCCACTGAGCTACCTGCCATAGTGATGTAGAAGGATGTTCACTCCCTCTGAGCTAGCTGCCATGGTGATGTAGTAGGGTGTTCACTCCCTCTGAGCTAGCTGCCATAGTGATGTAGTAGGGTGTTCACTCCCTCTGAGCTAGCTGCCATAGTGATGTAGTAGGGTGTTCACTCCCTCTAAGCTAGCTGCCATAGTGATGTAGTAGGATGTACACTCACACTGAGCTACCTGCCATAGTGATGTAGTAGGATGTTCACTCCAACTGAGCTACCTGCCATAGTGATGTTGTACGATGTTCACTCCCACTGAGCTAGCTGCCATAGTGATGTAGTAGGATGTTCACTCCCACTGAGCTAGCTGCCATAGTGATGTTGTACGATGTTCACTCCCACTGAGCTAGCTGCCATAGTGATGTAGTAGGATGTTCACTCCCACTGAGCTAGCTGCCATAGTGATGTTGTACGATGTTCACTCCCACTGAGCTAGCTGCCATAGTGATGTAGTAGGATGTTCACTCCCACTGAGCTAGCTGTCATAGTGATGTTGTACGATGTTCACTCCCTCGGAGCTAGCTGCCATAGTGATGTAGTAGGATGTTCACTCCCACTGAGCTAGCTGCCATAGTGATGTTGTATGATTTTTACTCCCACTGAGCTAGCTGCCATAGTGATGTAGTAGGATGTTCACTCCCACTGAGCTAGCTGCCATGGTGATGTAGTAGGATGTTCACTCCCGCTGAGCTAGCTGCCATAGTGATGTTGTACGATGTTCACTCCTACTGAGCTAGCTGCCATAGTGATGTAGTAGGATGTACACTCACAGTGAGCTAGCTGCCATGGTGATGTAGTAGGATGTTCACTCCCACTGAGCTACCTGCCATAGTGATGTTGTACGATGTTCACTCCCACTGAGCTAGCTGCCATAGTGATGTAGTAGAATGTTCACTCCCACTGAGCTAGCTGCCATAGTGATGTTGTACGATGTTCACTCTTACTGAGCTAGCTGCCATAGTGATGTAGTAGGATGTTCACTCCCACTGAGCTAGCTGCCATAGTGATGTTGTACGATGTTCACTCCCACTGAGCTAGCTGCCATAGTGATGTAGTAGGATGTTCACTCCCACTGAGCTAGCTGCCATGGTGATGTAGTAGGATGTTCACTCCCACTGAGCTAGCTGCCATGGTGATGTAGGAGGATGTACACTCACACTGAGCTAGCTGCCATAGTGATGTAGTAGGATGTACACTCACAGTGAGCTAGCTGCCATGGTGATGTAGTAGGATGTACACTCACACTGAGCTAGCTGCCATGGTGATGTAATAGGATGTACACTCACACTGAGCTAGCTGCCATAGTGATGTAGTAGGATGTTCACTCCCACTGAGCTTGCTGCCATAGTGATGTAGTAGGATGTTCACTCCCTCTGAGCTAGCTGCCATAGTGATGTAGTACAATGTTTAAGTGTGATGTGATAGCAATTAGTTTAAAGTATTTTTACTCAAGTTTGAAACCTGTCTATAAAACTTTTAATTCATCACTCTCCATGACTGCTCTCAGGGTTTCATGCCAGTAAGGATGCCTAATTCAGAGATTGTAAAAACGAAGAACCTGTGGATCAGAAGTCCGGCACTCAACCTCTAGACCTCTATTTCCAACTCCCTTAGCAATGTTGTCAATAAAAACAGGTGGCCAGCTGAAATTGCAGATTTAGAGGACATTTGGGCCTGTTCAAATTTGCGAAGGTTGCATTATTGAATCCCCCTACCATCCAAGCTGGCTGGTTCCTTCTCTGTTTGGGCCGGTTCATCCAGCACTTATTGACAACACTGCCTTAGTGTTGTTTTGAGGTTGTCATTCAGCACAGGTTTTACTGTAAATGCTGAACCACCTGGGAAATAGTTATGATCAGCTCTTACTACGCAGCCCCTTTTTCAGTTTTAGGGAAGTAGAGTGGGTCCTTTTGATAGGGGAAATTTGCATCATGAATCACCAGGTCTTTGTAAGGCTAAAATTTTAGATAATTGTACTGAAGGGGAATTTTCTGTCTAAGTAGGGGAAAAATATATACTTTTTTCTTTAGGGAATGGGACCCAATATTGGCCCCTAATTGGCCATACAAAAGGGCTGCTATGCATTGAAGCCATAGCCATGTCGAAGGTAAATTATAGATTCATAAGTTGTTAGTGTCTGGAAGATAAGAGGTATTTATAAACCTCATTATACAATATTATAATGAATGGCTGACTTTAGTAACCTTGTTGCATTCTTTTCACACTTAAGTTGTGACATATGCGCATGATAACCTATATACAGGCTTTAAAATTTATACCTGTTGATTCTTATGCTTTCAGTTGGGTTTGTTCGAAAAAGTCGTAGTTCATGTTGGAGTAAGTATCATGTATAGATGGCATATTTTGACTTCGTACAAGTTATTTCATAAGAAGGAACTTGTACTTCAAATTAATTAACTTGGAATTGTAACACAAAATTTCAGCTATATATTTATTATGCGAACATATGCATAGTTACTGTGACACCTTACACTAGTTTCTGTAACACCTTACAACAGTTACTGTGGCACCTTACAACAGTTACTGTGACACCTTACATCAGTAACTCTGACACCTTAAAACAGTTACTCTGACACCTTACACCAGTTACTCTGACACTTTACATCAGTTACTCTGACACCTTTCACCAGTTACTATAACACATTTCAATAGTTACTGTGATACCTTGCCTCAGTTACTATAACACCTTACAACAGTTCCTATAACACCTTACAACAGTTCCTATAACACAATGCATCAGTTACTATAACACCTTGCATCAGTTACTATAACACCTTACACAAGTTACTGTAGCACCTTTCAATAGTTAATGTAATACCTTACAACAGTTACTGTAACACCTTACTGCAGTTACTATAATACCTTGTCTCAGTTACTATAACGCCTTGCAGCAGTTACTATAACACCTTACAACAGTTACTATAACCCCTTGCAGCAGTTACTGTAACACCTTACAACAGTTACTATAACCCATTGCAGCAGTTACTGTAACACTTTACAACAGTTACTATAATGCCTTGCCTCAGTTACTATAACACCTTACAACTGTTACTTTGACACCTTACAACAGTTACTATAACACCTTACAACAGTTACTATAATACCTTGCAGCAGTTATTGTAAAATCATTACCTGACAGAAATTTCTCTCACCTATGAGACCTTACAACAATTACAACTCACAACAGTTATTGCACCACTTGACAATGACAACAAATTACACATATAACACCTGACAACTATTACTGTAATACCTTTCAAGCTTTTTAACACCTCTAACTTTTAACACCTCATAACACTGTACAACTTAACACCTCTAACTTTTAACACCTCATAACACTGTACAACTTAACACCTTACAAAGACACATTAAGTTTGGTACCTCCTTTCATCTGATGATTATTATCTACCTTCATTTTATCATGAACATTAATTTGTCTACTTACCAATAAACATCGCTGTTTTTATGAAGACCAGTATAATTTACTATTCAAAACACAATTATTATTACCAGCAAGTAAGAAAAAACTGCAATGAGCTTAACTTACACTGTTAAAGTTGTATATATACCTTTTGGTTTGAAAATTTGTTCTGAGTGATGCATGTCTTAATTGAAAATTAATCTAAACAATTTGTTGTGTGGTTTTTTGGTTATCCATCAGTACTGTGTGTTTAATGTATGTGTCTATATCATTATCTGTATGTGATTGACTGCAGAGATAACCAGCCAATTGAGAGATAGTGAGATTGTTTGTTGAAGATGTCTTCGAAACGGTGTGTCTTGCATAGATTCAAACCCGGCACCTCTAAACTGGCGGGCCGTCTAAGTTAATATGACAAGCCTATGTAAGGTATAGATTTTATTATTAAAGTCAGTTTATATTTTCTACCATTTTATTTTAGCTTTATTAACAACATATTGTTAATTTGAATCTTTCTTAAGTCGGCTTCCTAGATAAACTGGAACTGGTGTTTATTAATAGGTGTGGTCATGTACTGTTCAGGGTTCGAACCCACTACCTACCAGTTGAGTGCTTAATCCACTGCAGTGCAGGTCTCCCCTTCCAGAAGACAATTTGAGAAAAATCTGTGTAAAATACAACAGCATCTGCTTTTATTAAATCCAATATTTGTATCACATGAATATTCTATTTGCCTTTTTTGTACTAAGATACCAAGTTATACAATTTCCTATTGTTAGTAAATCCATACGTTTTAATACCCAACAGTAGCATGAACATGGCTGGAAGGCTGTTCTAATGCATAACATATAATTAGCATTTTGTAGTCTGCCTCTTATTACAATGTTAGTCCTTTTTTTAATGCAAAACGTGCGATGTGACATCATGACCCCATTTTTCCTGCTGTCTATAATCAACCATGCAGAATCTGTGTTCGTAGATGATTATGCACATGCAGTAATATTTCTCGCATTTAAAAAAAATCAATTGTCGTCTGCTACTATACAGAAAATATCGTCTGCTGCAGGCAGATGCAGTTTTCTGCAGAAAAAATGCTAAGTTGGCATAGATCCAAGACTACAGAATTTGTCACTTTAATGTGATGCATGTACCAGGCATATAGAAGCTGAAACGATATCAAATAAAGTCACATATTATCAAATGACATGTTTTTTTTGTAATAAAAAATGACGCAGATAAAAAGGGTTATATCATGTGAAAAAAATGTGTACTATAAACTCTCGTCTGCATTGCACACTGATACAAGCCATGTCTAGACACATTTAATGAAGACGCTGACTGACTTTTTAATAAATGCATATTTTTTTTATGCGCTTGGCAGATGTTATCAAAACTGCATAGTAAATG
This sequence comes from Mactromeris polynyma, assembly GCA_032209605.1. Taxonomy (NCBI): domain Eukaryota; kingdom Metazoa; phylum Mollusca; class Bivalvia; order Venerida; family Mactridae; genus Mactromeris; species Mactromeris polynyma. The sequence goes on from JASFXZ010000046.1 coordinate 937,725, forward strand.
GATGATTTGAAAGAAAAAGGCTTGTATGTTGTGTTATGGTTTATAGCTAACAGGTAAGAGATTTCGTATGTATAATATATATTTTGGTCTGCATTTTTGATGCAGGAGAAGGAATGTGTTAGTTCACTGATGCATATTTTGTGCACGCTTGATACGTATTGTTGATAATTAGCACATCAATTTAGGCGGTTTTAATGCGTTTAAATCAAATTCTTACGTTGTTGATAATTATTCCCTCTTCCTGTTTGTTTTCACTTTTATTTTGAAGATGTAATTTTTCGTCTGCTCTCATTCAGCCCACCCTCATTATGTACAAATGGACTGCTTCAAGTTCCTAGACAGACCAGTCCATTGTGAAAACTATGTAGGTTTTAAGGTTATAGTGAAATGACAGTAAAGTAAATGAATTGATCGATATGTACAACAATGATCTCATAACTCAATCAATCATGGTTCTGACTTGAAGCTAGCTCAGACAGAATGACTGATGTTTCATCAGATAATCTTAGGGCAAATGGGTCATAGTGCTTGATTTAAATGTGTCAATATATCTATCCTATTTTCTGACTTTGAAACTATTATTTATTAACGTACTAATTAATCAAAGCTCGAATGTGATGAAAGGATGCATGGAGCTTATTTAAAAAGTGATTTAAGTCTGCACCTTAGAAACTCAGGATTCTGATGAATACTTACACTCAGCACTCAAATCTCTTACTTGTCTGAGTGTGGAAATTCGAGCATGGATGAGAGTTTGATATTCATCTTTGAGATTTGAGGATGAAAATGAAGTGAAGTAATTATTAAGTCTGGGGTGCGGGGTGTGACACTAAAAACCAATGATTACTCCCATATCTCATTTTCACACTCAACTTTCGAGAAAATGGTCCAAAAACAATACTAAGGTATCTCGTTATCAAACACCTGCTGGTACTAATATCCTGGAAAAAAAGCAATTACAAAGTTGATAGTTACTTCCCCTTATTAAAAAGTGTCACGCTTTCTCTCAACACAAGCACAGGTGGCCAGTGAGTAGCCATGACATTTAAAAACCCGCATTGAAAAAAATAATGTTTTTCACTCTGTTCTTGTAGTAAGATAAAGGTGTCCAACTTCATACATATTTACAATGAAAATATAATTATACACACATTTGCTTTGACATACTTTTCAAAGCCATTTCTCAACCGATTTTTTCAATGCGGGTTTTAAATGTCATGGCTACTCACCGGCCACCTGTGAACACAAGTTCTGTTTGGAAATTTTTCGGCACTGCCGTACTAACAAGATTTTGCTATTTGCATATCAGGGTTGTAAACCAATCAAATCTTACGTTTACCAATAAACCAATTTAACAACTGTACAACGTTTGTTACCTTGACACGGATTGGTTAACCTTTCTATAAAGGGTATGATACCTTACTGAAATCCACTGAATTTCGGTGATTTACTAAAATCCATTTTGGACCAGGAGTGAACAGCAATCGTAACATCTCGGCATTTTTTTATGTCGCACAACAAAATCTTAATCACAAATTGCGCCAACCATCTTTTTTCAAGATAGTTCTTGTTTTTAACTGTAGTCTGAATGAAAAGACAAAATTTTGTCTATGTTGATTTGAATCATAGTCACAGTGATGGTAAATTAACAGTTACATTCTTGTAATACTAATATGACTTCCATTGACTATATCATTGCTCTGAGAGTTGGGTTAAGTACCTGGGTACACAATTTGTTGCGGGTATTTCCCAAATCCTACCCCTCATGGGTAACTGGGTACATGTCCATGCTCCTGTACCTCCGTACTTAGCACACACCAATTATCTAGAATTTCTAACCATTCATTGACAAGGAATATTAGAGATGGTGTGTTTGTTGACTGTTGTATATTACTGAAATACAATTATAAATGTGGTTACATTCAAACTGAACATTCTTCTCAGTTAAGTTAAATAACTTAAGTCTATACACTTGAATTGATATATAAATATCTCGTAGACAGAACATTGTTTGTACCAATTTACTTCAGTGAGTTTAATGCTAGCGTTAGGCTTATTTTAATCACTTTCAAGGCAGCTTCTTGGAAAAGCTGGTGTTTTTTCCTTATAAAGTTTGCACTGGTAAAGGGATGCGATTCATTCCCAATCGAAAATACATCGTATATTTTTTATTTTAATCAAAACTTGAAAAATCGCAAAATCGGCATGGGCTTAAAAATGGAAATTCATCATAGATTATTGATAGGTTTATGTCATAGTAACAGCAAAAAAAAGCGATAATTCTTTGAAAAACTTTAGATGGTGTTGTCATGTGTACCAAGTGACAAAAAATATTATCAAGTTATCATTAATTTTTTTCAAAAGTCTATTTTTGCTAAAAAAATGTTACCTATTTTTTTTCCAATTTAGACTAATGCTAACTTTCCCAATCACACTGGACCCGGACCAGTTCCAAAATGGTGAAAAAAGCCCTCGGTGAACACTGCAGGTTCAAACCCACAACCATCGGGTTGGCTGGCTGACCACTTCCCACCCCTAATGTACATTTTCAGGCTTTTCCGAGGGTATTTTTGTCTACGTATTTGTAATTTATCAAAATTGGGAAAAATGTATCAAAAGTATTTTTAAACAATTATGATTAATGAATTACAAATTCATACATCTAGTTATATGGTGTTTTAAGATTATGTAGTTATTGTATGAAATGTAATTCTCACACTGTCTCTAGTTCATTGTAAACATTTATGTTATCATATTGTGAGAATGACAGGTCATTTATGTGAATTATTATGATAACCATTTTCAGCAGTAGATTTGAATGAGTTAAATTAGGATTCTGGGATCCAATCCTGTTTCTACTTGTAACTGTATGTGTAAAATGTTGTAGTTTTGGGATTTGGAAGTTTTAGGTAGGAACAACTTCTTGGCCTTTCGGTTTTTCGGTTCAGCCTTACCAACATGGTTTTGCTATTTGCATATCAGCGTTGTGTAAACTAATCAAATCTTACGTTAACCACCAAGGCAACTTCTCTAACAAAACAATGTTTGTAACCTCGACGCGGGTTGGTTAACCTTTCGATAAAGGGTACGATACCTCACAGAAATGCACTGAATTTCGGCGAAATTACCAAAATCCGTTTTGGATCTGGAGTGACCAGCAATCGTAACATCTTGGCATTTTTTATGCTGCACAACCAATCTTACCCTTTAATTTGCGCCGACCATCTTTTTTCAAGATATTTTTTGTTAGATATATCAAAGGATAACTTACTTTTAGAGTTGAAATCTTAGGTCGAAGGTTAATGAGCTTAATGATCAGGAAGGTATTTTGTTCATTTTATCTCAAAGTTAACCTGACAGTCATTGCACAGAAGCCAAAAGTGGAAGACAATTTCCATTGTAGACAATTTGTTATGTTGGATAATAATATTGTAGGTCTAGACAATCTTATAATTATGTATATAAAGTGTAAGAAAAGAAGTGTTAAATACATATTTATTACACACCCTCCCAGACTGCAAAAATATTGCATCTTTATAGATAGATGCAGTAGAAATTAGAAGTGAAAAGACTAAGCCGTACTAACTGTTGGGTTTATTGGTCGAGTCTGTTGTTCTTAATGATGTTTCCTAGAATACAGATAAGGGTGTGCCATAAGTGTTTTACACAGAATGTCTTAAACAGGGTGTTCAGAATGGTCAATAAAAAGTCTTCCTACATATGTTACATATACTTTACAGTTTTGTATTATGATTATATTTTGATAATATTAATATTAACAATTAGTATTATTAAATATGACATATTTGTTCTGCGTAGGAGATTAAAACGCCATTCGAAACCCTCGGCCAACTACGTAGAGTAACCAAGTGGTACGGTAATATCCGAGAGCTAACGGTTAATATAGTCTGGTTCCCTGCGTACTATAATTCAAATAGTAACAGAGTGGTAGAGGCAGGTAATCCAGACTAACGGTTAATATGGCGCATGCGCGAGCCCATTACACCAGTGCACAGTTCTAACGTAACCAATATATGCCCGGCGTTGATACGCCGTGCAGTAAGTTTTAGCTCACTATCCCTGAATATGCTCATTTCGAGCTTTTCCCGTCGCTATGAATCTGTTGTGACCTTCGTCTGTGGTTCATCAAACAACACCGCCGACGACAATGGCAGGAACGTTAAATTCCAGGTCAGACACCTTGGTATTGGCATTTAGAAGTTGCCCAAGGGTAATCGGATTTGGTCCAAAAACTGGGGCAGTAGATCGAATTATAGGAAACCTTTAAATTACATCTGCCGTTCTAGAGGCTTGAATGTTATTGAACTCTACTAGTCGTATCCTTGAGACAATAAGAAAACATTTTGTATAAATTTGATCAGTTGGAAAACTTCAAGGTTAGTTGAATAAAAAAACAACTTAACTATGTACTCGAGAGGCCTCATGTTCTACCTAATGTACGTGTATTGTTTGTAGTAATGACAAAAGATGATGAGTTTAGTCATCAGGGTAAATTTTTTTAGTTTGTATCTCATTTTATTGGGGAAAAAATGAATCGTCTAGAGGCTACACTTCTACCTGATCGTCATGCAACCTGGTCAGAATGTTACACGTATGAAAATTTGCTGATGTTAAGAACAGAGTCACCTTGTTAACACGATAGAGCCACATTTTCGGTATGATCTATGGTCAGTGTGTATGTCTCAATGAAATCTCGTTGAAATTAGAAACTTGGTCATTTGGTCAAATCCTGGTAAAACACTGATACTTGCTATTCGATGTTTATAAATAACTTACCAACAATTATTGTAATTGTCAATGATACCTCCCCAGGTATGCTTATGAGAAACAAGTAGTTGTTCAGACATATTTCTGTGCAGCATCTCTATGTTTGGATTATCCATTCATGGAGCACATTTCGAGGGCTCAATGCAACAATGTCGTAACTCCTTTATAATTTAATAGGAGTTACGACATTGTTGCGTTGAGCCCTCGATTTGTGGTATTTTCTGCAGGTAGTTTAATGCAAAATTAAAAACAAATCCTTTAATCTGTTAATTTCCGTTACAAGTGAGGGTTTCGATATTTACTAGCATTTTTAACACCATTAATACTCGGATAAACAATGAGCACAAAATGCTGCAGTTTTTATGAGCATCAAACATAATTTTGATGCTCATAAATATTTACAAGTATTTAATACCCAACACTGTTACCAAGTCAGTAACATTGGCACCATATTACACAATTTGCATATCAAAGAAATAATTTGAAACATCTAAGTGCTCCTGAGTCTACCGTTCCCTCACTGAGACTGCAATGAACTTTACCGTGAAGGAAACAAGTCCGCTGTTTGGCTCAGTCTATTACAAGGGGGATATCATTATTCTAGGCTTAATTTTGGTGCAGATAGGTAATGAATGAAGCATAGGTGTGAATTTTTGATGTTTAAATGATATCCTAGCAAGTCCAGCAACTGGGACATATCTGGGTTATTTTCATCATTGACTTTGTGCTTTGCTCTTAGAACTGTTACCCTTGAACAAGATGTTAAGCATATCATTCAAGTCCTGTGAGTTGTTGCAAAAATTATGGAGAAAAAATCGGTTTCTTATTTTCTAATGATATGCAAGTTGATATTTTGAAACATTTGTAACTAATTACAATGTATACTGTCTGTCAATCCATCAGGCACTAAAAGTTGTTTCCTCTACCTTTAAATTTAACACCTTGATTACCCATAGTGCAACACAGTTCTCCATCTTGCCTGTTGGTTTCTGGGAAACATGTGCCTATTGTTGTGACAGCATGATGTTGTTTGCCCTGGAGAAAAATAAGTTCCTGGAAGTTTTATCATAATACAGTCTCATTTTTTTCTGATGTTTTATATTCAGTAACAGATGTATAACCAAGTTCCTACTTTTCTTAGAATTACAGTCACCTGTTGTTGGAATAAATCATTTTTCGTTTAATCTAATTTATCATTGCCCTAAATAAAGTAAGCTGCTGTTTTTCTGCTAAAATATCTATTTTAGTATTGATTTCAGTATGTGGATTATTTCCCAGAATTCACGGTTTCCTGCATTTGACTCATATTTGTTGACAAAACAAAATTCCCCACTTTAAAATACCATGTGACTTGCCCTATCTCTGTTGTCAATGTCTTGTGGATATAGAACTTAAATCCACAACTCAGATTGTATGTCTTAATTCTTGATAACTTATAAATTTATGTAATATTGATGTTAATCTAGGACCATGTTTCTATTGATATAGAGTAATGTTTAATGGTTTGTAGCACAGAACAGTGTTGTACAACGCTCAAGATTGGTTAAAAATTGGGATGTCAATATTCGGTTATTTTGATAACCGGTTAATCGTTTAATCTTCTGAACGGTTAACCGAATTTGACATTCATTATGTGGTTCTTTTTAAGTCATGTATATTTCTACCATGAATATAGCTATACGCTGACAATAGTTCGGATAGTGTTTTATTTCTGCTAAATAATGAACATAATTCATCAAAGAAATATCAATAATTTCAACTATTTTTATGAAAACATCATCTTTAAATTTAAACATTATGATATGATATATGATAAAATGAAGTATTTTAAATCACATTTAACTTAACAGACAGTTTCCCTCTATTCGAATACAACAATGCTAAGGTTGATGTTTTTATAAAAAATAAACAGTTAACCAGTTAGTGATAACCGCATATTCGAAGGGTTAACCGGTTAAAGCGTTTACATCCCTAGTTAAAAAGTATTTGTAATTAAGATATCTAAGTTACAGATACAATGGCCGCTTCCAGAGTTTCATGCCTATAGAAGACAATAAAGTTCATGTAATGATATCTTAATTGCCGCTCCATAGCCACTTCCTGTTTGTAACTACTGTGAAAACTGCTTATTACTGTGATATGCTAACTGGGATTTACCATTTGTTATGATAAAAATGCTCAGTCTCTCCCAGCATGCTCTACATTTGTGTTGTTTGTGACATACTTAAGGATATCATGTTCCTAGTAATTGCAATATTTTTTATGTTACGATGCGTTCTTAGGGTGCCTATGTCTTATATTGCACACTTGTAATGATATTTTAGACACCTTTTTAACTTGCAAACTGATTAGCATCAGTTGGCTCAACATCATTTTGTAATAAAGTTTATGAGTGGGTTAGTTATATGTGGTTCATGCATTTTGTTTATGGTAGGTGTGGTGTGAAAAGCCAGTAATTTAACCAACTATAATGTCTAAATCCTAGTCTAATCAGTTGGCTTGTTCTAAAAAAATAATATATTTTGTGTCACCTTTGACCTTTCATTTATATTTGTATATAATTATATAAGAAACTTTGAATGTAATTGTATATATATTTGTGTTTGTATTGTGTAATTTATGTAAAATTTTATATATTTGGACTTATGATGTATGCTTATATATAATTATAATATAGGTGTGTTTATATTGTGTATTTATATTTAAATGCTGACTACGTACATTGTACATGTCGTAATAAATGTTCTGTTCTGTTCTATCCTGTACATTGTTAAATGCTTGTGTGTTACAGAATTTGATACCATTGTAGTGTTAAAGCTAATTAAAACCTAATTAGGATCTGTCTAAAATCATCACACCTAAATGTAGTAATTCTTACTTTCTATGTTGCAAAAACAGTTGACAAAACATTGAATCTGTTTAAGGCAAAAGATTATTAAAGCTGCATCTACATGGACTTTAAAAAAAGTAAGAAAGAAGTTGATTAAGTTTCCGAATTCAAAGGCTTCTGAGTTCTATTTTGATCATAAGATACGAAGTTGCCATTATTTCAACCCCTACTTCCAATTTTGTCTGCAGAACAAGTCTACCTTGGATATATACGATGTTGAGAAATATAGTAATATTAATTCTACAGTCCCCTGAATAACCTAATAAGCGCAGTTTACAGCATGTATTTTGTCAATATCAGAGATATCCTGTTCTGCTAATAAAATACATTTTACCCAGCATGCATTTCCTTTTCTACCATATTCATTGCTTTCCAGACTTCCATTTCTGTCAGTGCTTTGATTGTTTTTGTACATGCAACTTAATTTCTTTTTCTAGAAGAATGATTGCTGAACAAATTCTATGGTCATTATCCTCCTCTGCCTATTTTGCATTCAACATCGCAATCATTCTTCGTCTGTCCTATTTAAAGCTGTTGGAAAAAAAATACCACAAAATCTCTCTTTTCAGGCAAAAACTTCTAGGCAGACTAACGAGAATTCTTTCACATGCAAAGTTGCATAAACTCCCAGACAAATTTATCACAATGCATGTTTATTACTGCGCATCTCATGTTTGTCTGCAAAATGCATTTTAAAATTTCCATTTTAAGACGTCTTTTCCGCTCTTTTGAGAATTTGCTGATGTCTGCTGCAGGAAATTTAAAGTCTTCTGAGGGATTAGAACTGTTGTGTCTAATGAAACAGAAAAAGTGAGACTTGAAGTAAGAAATAAAGTCATTCAAAGTTGAAATTTGGAGTGTATAGAAAATTCTACTGAAATGTTTTGCATTGTTTAATTTGATTTTATAGCATTTTATCGAGCACAATGAAGGAAATACAAGTAACAGGTTTTTGTGCTGCGGTTATCTCTGCAGGGAAATCTTGCGTTTTTCCATCACAAGTAGACTTGTTTTATCATTTTTTTCTCCATAAATTTTCCCTTGGTCATTCTAAGTGCTACTAAAAATACTGTCGAAGTCTGTTATACACGCCATATGTAGATCTTGTGTATTTTTTGACCATTAAGGTCAGACTGTATTTCTGCATGAAGTTAGGAGTTGCGCAAACACAAACTTCTAGCCCACAACTCTATTTTTTAACTGACAAAAAAATATTGCCATAAATTTATCTCTGTTGGCATTTTTGTTCCAGTATTGCAAGACATTTTTATAATCACTTGATCAATATAGTGATGAACTGAAAGTTCACAAAGGTCATTACTTGATTTTCTAGTTCTTTGAAATTATACTTAATTTCTTAACGCAATGGGAGATGTTATGATGCAAATTGCATTATTACTGGTACAGCTGTGGTAAAAAGATCAAGTGACCAAAATATCTAGACGTACCAATTTATTTTGGTGAAATCAGAAACAATTGTTTGGACCTTACGTTTGGTGATCAGTTGACAAGACCAGTGTTCTTAGCAATAACCAGTAAAATCTTTTTCGTCTACAACTAATGGTCGTAGATCCAACCGTTATTTTCTGGTTCTTCTTCAGCCAATGTTCCCTGGTTTCCAACCAGCTATATCCCTTTTTCTACTTCAAATGTTCCCTTTTTTCCAACCAGCAATATACCGTTCTTCTACAACCAATGTTTCCCAGGTTTCCAACCAGCTCTATCCAGTTCTTCTACAACCAATGTTTCCCAGGTTTCCAACCAGCTCTATCCAGTTCTTCTACAACCAATGTTTCCCTGGTTTCCAACCAGCTCTATCCAGTTCTTCTACAACCAATGTTTCCCAGGTTTCCAACCAGCTCTATCCAGTTCTTCTACAACCAATGTTTCCCTGGTTTCCAACCAGCAATATCCAGTTCTTCTACAACCAATGTTTCCCAGGTTTCCAACCAGCTCTATCCAGTTCTTCTACAACCAATGTTTCCCTGGTTTCCAACCAGCAATATCCAGTTCTTCTACAACCAATGTTTCCCTGGTTTCCAACCAGCTCTATCCAGTTCTTCTACAACCAATGTTTCCCAGGTTTCCAACCAGCTCTATCCAGTTCTTCTACAACCAATGTTTCCAACCAGCTCTATCCGGTTCTTCTACAACCAATGTTTCCCTGGTTTCCAACCAGCTCTATCCAGTTCTTCTACAACCAATGTTTCCCAGGTTTCCAACCAGCTCTATCCAGTTCTTCTACAACCAATGTTTCCCAGGTTTCCGACCAGCTCTATCCGGTTCTTCTACAACCAATGTTTCCCAGGTTTCCAACCAGCTCTATCCAGTTCTTCTACAACCAATGTTTCCCAGGTTTCCAACCAGCTCTATCCAGTTCTTCTACAACCAATGTTTCCCTGGTTTCCAACCAGCTCTATCCAGTTCTTCTACAACCAATGTTTCCCTGGTTTCCAACCAGCTCTATCCGGTTCTTCTACAACCAATGTTTCCCTGGTTTCCAACCAGCTCTATCCAGTTCTTCTACAACCAATGTTTCCCAGGTTTCCAACCAGCTCTATCCAGTTCTTCTACAACCAATGTTTCCCAGGTTTCCAACCAGCTCTATCCAGTTCTTCTACAACCAATGTTTCCCAGGTTTCCAACCAGCTCTATCCGGTTCTTCTACAACCAATGTTTCCCAGGTTTCCAACCAGCTCTATCCGGTTCTTCTACAACCAATGTTTCCCAGGTTTCCAACCAGCAATATCCCGTTCTTCTACAACCAATGTTTCCCAGGTTTCCAACCAGCTCTATCTGGTTCTTCTACAACCAATGTTTCCCAGGTTTCCAACCAGCTCTATCTGGTTCTTCTACAACCTATGTTTCCCAGGTTTCCAACCAGCTCTATCTGGTTCTTCTACAACCAATGTTTCCCAGGTTTCCAACCAGCAATATTCGGTTCTTCTACAACCAATGTTTCCCTGGTTTCCAACCAGCAAGATCAGGTTCTTCTACAACCAATGTTTCCCAGGTTTCCAACCAGCAAGATCAGGTTCTTCTACAACCAATGTTTCCCTGGTTTCCAACCAGCAAGATCAGGTTCTTCTACAACCAATGTTTCCCTTGTTTCCAACCAGCAAGATCAGGTTCTTCTACAACCAATATTCTATAGGTTTATGTAAACCTAAATTTAATTCATTTTCTTTCATTTTGGGTTTCCATTCATTGCTTTAATATATATAGAAGACTTTCAAAGCCCCTGAAGAGGGGTCTGGGTTCGATTCCTGCTGGTCGTGTTCTTCCATGACATTTGTCTACGATCATTCGTCCTCCAACTCTGATTCATGTTGAGAAGTTGTCAACAGCTTGCCAGGAGGGCAAGTTAGTTCTGGTTGATAATTAATACCAGGAAAACTGGAAGATAAACTGAATATCTTCTGAAAAACGTTGAATAGTGATGTTAAACCCGAAAAAAAATGCGACTCCTTCTCTTGCATGAATGATGCTTAACTCCATATATAAGTAGGGGATTTTGATGATGAAACAATTGTATATTTTTAATCTTAAGAGTCACTTGAATCATATAAACAAGTGAGAGATGTCTGAGGTATAAGTGTAATTAGAAGCTTTGTATCCTTGAATTGACGATTTCCTGCCAATAAAAATAACAAAAGAGTAAAATATCATGGAAAATGTGCAACCACTTGACAGGCTTTTCCTTCATTCATTATACACCCTTAATCTTCATTGATGTATTTTTATCAAATATGATTCGTCTTTTCTATCGTTTTATAACATATGTACAAATAAGGAAAAATGAATATTGTTCAGGGGCATAACTTAACTGAAATTGGTGTGTAGCTAGATCATCAGAGATGTGTTTTGGTGTATTTTTCGTTCTGGTAATTATGCTTACAAAAACATACATTTTATATATTATTGCAGTTTTGGCCATTTTAGCAAAAAAAAAGTATTGGCCATAGCCTACATGACCTAATAGAATCTACGCCCCTGTTGTTTGATCCAATTTATGAATGAGTTAAAAGTGAGTGGGGGGATTTCTTCTGGAATGACAATGGCTTTTTACTGGTACTGGAGGAAGTAATAAATACTTCCTGGATGCTGAAATTTGGCAACTTATTGGTAGATAACAAGGTGGCAAAATTCCCTTATATAGAATAAAATTTTGTCTTGTTACATTTCTGCTAAATGTAAATTTGTAAGTTCTTCAAAATTGGTTATTTTCTATTTTTTATTTGTTTTTGGTTTATACAAACTATGTCTTCTGGAATTGTTTTGTCAGTTATATTAGGTGGTCTATTATATACAGTGATCAGTTATATTAGGTTGTCTATTATATAAAGTGGTCAGTTATATTAGGTTGTCTTATATGTACAGTGGTCAGTTATATTAGGTGGTCTATTATATAAAGTGGTCAGTTATATTAGGTTGTCTTATATGTACAGTGGTCAGTTATATTAGGTGGTCTATTATATAAAGTGGTCAGTTATATTAGGTTGTCTTATATGTACAGTGGTCAGTTATATTAGGTGGTCTATTATATAAAGTGGTCAGTTATATTAGGTTGTCTATTATATACAGTGGTCAGTTATATTAGGTGGTCTATTATATAAAGTGGTCAGTTATATTAGGTGGTCTATTATATACAGTGGTCAGTTATATTAGGTGGTCTATTATGTACAGTGGTCAGTTATATTAGGTGGTCTATTATATACAGTGGTCAGTTATATTAGGTGGTCTATCATATACAGTGGTCAGTTATATTAGGTGGTCTATTATATACAGTGGTCAGTTATATTAGGTGGTCTATTATATACAGTGGTCAGTTATATTAGGTGGTCTATTATATAAAGTGGTCAGTTATATTAGATGGTCTATTATGTACAGTGGTCAGTTATATTAGGTGGTCTATTATATAAAGTGGTCAGTTATATTAGGTGGTCTATTATATAAAGTGGTCAGTTATATTAGGTTGTCTATTATATAAAGTGGTCAGTTATATTAGGTGGTCTATTATATACAGTGGTCAGTTATATTAGGTAGTTAGTTATATACAGTGGTCAGTTATATTTGGTGGTCTGTTATGTACAGTGGTCAGTTATATTTGGTAGTCAGTTGATACAGTGATCAGTTATATTAGGTAGCCAGTAATATATAGTGGTCAGTTATATTTGGTAGTCAGTTATATACAGTGGTCAGTTATATAAGGTGGTCAGTTATTTACAGTGGTCAGTTATATAAGGTAGTCAGTTATATACAATGGTCAGTTATATTAGGTGGTCAGTTATGTACAGTGGTCAGTTATATTTGGTTGTCAGTTATATACAGTGATCAGTTATATTTGGTAGTCAGTTATAAACAGTGATCAGTTATATTAGGTAGTCAGTTATATACAGTGGTCAGTTATATTAAGTTATCAGTTATATACAGTGGTCAGTTATATTAGGTAGTCAGTTATATAAAGTGGTCAGTTGTATTTGGTAGTCAGTTATATACAGTGGTCAGTTATATTTGGTAGTCAGTTATATACAGTGGTCAGTTATATTTGGTAGTCAGTTATATACAGTGGTCAGTTATATTTGGTAGTCAGTTATATACAGTGGTCAGTTATATTAGGTAGTCAGTTATATACAGTGGTCAGTTATATTAGGTAGTCAGTTATATACAGAGGTCAGTTATATTAGGTAGTCAGTTATATACAGTGGTCAGTTATATTAGGTAGTCAGTTATATACAGTGGTCAGTTATATTAGGTAGTCAGTTATATACAGAGGTCAGTTATATTTGGTAGTCAGTTATATACAGTGGTCAGTTATATTTGGTAGTCAGTTATATATAGTGATCAGTTATATTTGGTAGTCAGTTATATACAGTGGTTAGTTATATTAGGTAGTCAGTTATATACAGTGATCAGTTATATTAGGTAGTCAGTTATATACAGAGGTCAGTTATATTAGGTAGTCAGTTATATACAGTGGTCAGTTATATTACGTAGTCAGTTATATACAGAGGTCAGTTATATTTGGTAGTCAGTTATATACAGTGGTCAGTTATATTTGGTAGTCAGTTATATACAGTGATCAGTTATATTTGGTAGTCAGTTATATACAGTGGTCAGTTATATTAGGTAGTCAGTTATATACAGTGATCAGTTATATTAGGTAGTCAGTTATATACAGTGATCAGTTATATTAGGGGGTCTATTATGTACAGTGGTCAGTTATATTAGGTGGTCTATTATATTCAGTGGTCAATTATATACAGTTGTCAGTTATATAAGGTGGTCAGTTATATGTAATAGTCATTTAAATACAGTTGTCAGTTATTAAGTATTCAGTTGTATGCATGTACAGTGGTCAGTTACCACAGGTGGTAGCTAACTCGAATGATGCAAACGTGTTATATGTATTTATTCTAGTTACAGATTCCTATGGTTTGCCACCATTCTTTGCAATCCAGTATTGTGTCTCACCAAAAAAATTTAATCTACAACAGGTGTGTTTATTTACTATAAGTACACTGTTAATTTTTCTGAAAAAATATCCATTGGCATAACATGAGAAATTGTTGATAATTGCCTTCATACAAACGTTGCCTACAACACTGCAGTGTCACTTTGCTTATACGTTTTCCAAAACTACAAATACAAGTGTCCGACACTGTTATCTTCTATCCTGACCAACATTCCAAGTTAGTACTAGTATAGGACTAGTGTTTTGCAGTTCCATTAAACTATTTATATATGGTTATAATGCAATGCTTCAAACTTGGCATATTTTGATAGACAATAAGAATAAATGTAACATAAATGAAGAATGATTCACTAGGGAAAGTATTTATTATAACAATCAACTTACCTTGATAAAATATTTATTAGTTATTTGTGGCTCGTCTGATCATCAACACAGGCTCTCATGTGTTCCTAGTTTTACATGTGTTACAAGTAAGTGCGGAAACAAATAACCTGTCAACTAAATGATCAAATTGCCTTTAAATATTGTTATCCAATAGGAAAAGGCTGCAAATGTAACATAATTCCTACTTTTTATCATTGACTTCCTTTTTTTTCCTACTTTTTCCTCGTTTTCTGTGATCTGCATCCCTTGTTTTTTCCTAGTTTTTTGGTATACACTTATGGAAAGCCTAATGTTCAATTAAATTAAATGTTCATGTGCAAATCAAACAGTTAAGATCCACAAATTTTGAGGAATGCAGTTAAGGATGGATGCAACACCTCTGAAGTCTGCAATAATTTGTTCATGTGCAACATGTATAGAGATATTGTACCATACCCTATGCCAGGAATTATTTTTATTTGATCACTTACATTTTTTTAGTCTTACTGTAGTATGACTTCTTATATATACGCACCTTGTTAGTCCTATTGTATTATGACTTTATATATGCACCTTGTTAGTCCTATTGTATTATGACTTTATATACGCACCTTGTTAGTCCTATTGTATTATGACTTTATATACGCACCTTGTTAGTCCTATTGTATTATGACTTCACATACACACCTTGTTAGTCCTATTGTATTATGACTTCATATATACACCTTGTTAGTCCTATTGTATTATGACTTCATATATACACCTTGTTAGTCCTATTGTATTATGACGTTATATACACACCTTGTTAGTCCTATTGTATTATGACTTCATATATACACCTTGTTAGTCCTATTGTATTATGACTTCACATACACACCTTGTTAGTCCTATTGTATTATGACTTTATATACGCACCTTGTTAGTCCTATTGTATTATGACTTTATATACGCACCTTGTTAGTCCTATTGTATTATGACTTTATATATACACCTTGAAAGTCCTATTGTATTATGACTTCATATATACACCTTGTTAGTCCTATTGTATTATGACTTCATATACACACCTTGTTAGTCATATTGTATTATGACTTCATATATACACCTTGAAAGTCCTATTGTATTATGACTTCATATATACACCTTGAAAGTCCTATTGTATTATGACTTCATATATACACTTTGAAAGTCCTATTGTATTATGACTTCATATACACACCTTGTTAGTCATATTGTATTATGACTTCATATACACACCTTGAAAGTCCTATTGTATTATGACTTCATATATACACCTTGAAAGTCCTATTGTATAATGACTTCATATATACACCTTGAAAGTCCTATTGTATTATGACTTCATATATACACATTGAAAGTCCTATTGTATTATGACTTCATATATACACCTTGAAAGTCCTATTGTATTATGACTTCATATATACACCTTGAAAGTCCTATTGTATTATGACTTCATATATACACCTTGAAAGTCCTATTGTATTATGACTTCATATATACACCTTGAAAGTCCTATTGTATTATGACTTCATATATACACCTTGAAAGTCCTATTGTATTATGACTTCATATATACACCTTGAAAGTCCTATTGTATTATGACTTCATATATACACCTTGAAAGTCCTATTGTATTATGACTTCATATATACACCTTGAAAGTCCTATTGTATTATGACTTTATATACAATTCAATTTGTCATGGTGTTGACATGTGATGTAAATCTCTATGATGACGTAAATGAGTATCACAGTTTATATTTGTTTCTTCACTTTTATATTGTTGATGTTAGTTAATCTCTGTCAGTATTGTATTTTTGACGAATTGATTAATATTACATAAAGCTGTCATAGATAGAAATGATATTGATGTATCATTAATTTTTTTCAGTTGATTATCGATACTTGTTTTTAAAAAATTGATGAATAATAAATACATGCCTGAAAATGATATAAATTCACCAAAAACAAAAAAATGGAACTTGTGCACTGTCATAAGACTAATGTCTATGTCTAAAACCGCGACATACCTTTCAAATGTGTTGAAGGAAAAATAAATAACTGAAGATTATTCGTATTTTATTTATTTTGCAAAAAACACACACATACTGCATAAGTGGAGGAAACAATATGGTCACAGTATTTCAAAAGCATCTAAAAAACTAGAATTAATGATATATGAAATCATGAACTGCAAGCCTGTGAATGGCATTTTAGTAAACAATACTCGATATATCGATGTCTCGTCGATAAGTCACGGCTCTGATGTTACAGTCTTTGTTTTTCTTCAACAGTATCATTTTTAGCTTGGAACTGTCGAGCATGTACTGAATAAGAGAGAATTATTTGATGTTCATCAGATTAATTCATTAAAACATGTTTATTTGCTGTATGTAACGTTTAGCAGTCAATTGTTAGGATTTCACCTAGGACCCAGGGGTAATTGTACCCATGGTTTGATTCATTTATGATTTATACCAATGCCAGTGATGGTCAGGCTATTCTGAACCCTTGGTTACCAATTACCAATGATGTAATCTTAAACCACAGTTGTACAATTATGTGCTCTTGTGCATTGAGCATGCTATAGATTAATAGTTATGTCCATTTTCTAGGTGCATGCGAATTCCGATTTTACAAGCAGAGGGAAAAAAATGTACAAAACACCAAAAAATTACATTTTGATGATACAAAAGTAATATGGAAAACTTGTTTTTATTTTTGTTCTCATATATTCTATTTATAGATTTATTTTTATTCTCATATACTCTATTTATAGATTTATCTTTATTCTCATATACTCAATATATATATTTATCTTTATTCTCATATACTCTATTTATAGATTTATCTTTATTCTCATATACTCTATTTATAGATTTATCTTTATTCTCATATACTCTATTTATAGATTTATCTTTATTCTCATATACTCTATTTATAGATTTATCTTTATTCTCATATACTCAATATATATATTTATCTTTATTCTCATATACTCTATTTATAGATTTATCTTTATTCTCATATACTCTATTTATAGATTTATCTTTATTCTCATATACTCTATTTATAGATTTATCTTTATTCTCATATACTCTATTTATAGATTTATTTTTATTCTCATTTACTCTATTTATAGATTTATCTTTATTTCCTCCTCCTTATGCTCGAAGTAAAAAATTTCTGTTAATCTAAAAGTAAAAATAATCGGGCCTAAATGGAAGTATGTTGGACTAGTTAATTACTATTTTACTTTAACCAAATATCTTCAAGCAGAAATCGTTTCTATAAATTGACTGAGTGACTTTGCAAATTGGTAGCCGACTTGATGTGCAGTTTTTACTTTGCATTCTTTGTGCTTGTTGTATCTTGTAAGTTGCCATTTGATTTCAAAACATGTTTGTAACAGTTCATCCATAGTAGACCTTTATATTGTAAAAATAAGCAAATGCCCTTGTTAATTAGATTTCTTGTTTTAACTTTGCAGGAATTTAAACCTTGTTTGTTATGCTTTGTAAATTAAAACAGATTAGGCCAACAGTTTAAGCCATCCTTTAAAAAATTGTATCTTTGCAGTTACACAACATGTAGTTTTAACAGTTGGCAGGTAGGTAGGTTTCTTCTTCTTATTTTAGTACTGTTATAGCTAAAAGACAGAAAAAAATATTTTTTCATTGATGAACCTTAAAAAATTAATTGAGTCGCGGCATTTTTCATGAGTTGGTCACGTACCTGCAAACAAACAATTAAGGATGGCCTTACATATATAATACTACTGCCTGCAAGACTTGTAGGTACTTCCTTAGCTTGTGGGCATTTCAGTACTTTGATTACTGATATTTTGCTATTACTGATGTTTGTCATACTTTCACTTTTCTTTGCATTTTGCTATTAGTGGATTTGTGCTATTAAACTTTGTTTTTCATGGCTTACTCTTAATTCATTGTAATGCAGCATTCTGGAAGCTGAAAATTATACTCATTAATCATAAAATGATATTATTGCAACGTATGTAGGTATGTCACTATCCTGTAACATTAATATTATTGCAAATGTCAGTTTACTATTATAAAATATTCATCAAAGTTGTAGAAAACAGTGATAATATCAAGAATTTCGCAAACTGCGGTATTTTTTTTTTTTCTGTCATATGTAAATAAGTAAACATTTCATGATATGGAAAAGTGTACTTGGTATGTTAGTCTGTCTAAGTTAATATTCCGCAGTATCGCCGATAGATAGGCACGTGTTCAGAACGATAATTGATCAAAGGTTTTGATTGAGCCAAGATGAAAAATATTGTTTGCTCCTTGTAAATGTTTTTGCACACAACTGTAAAACTTGTATGCAATTAAGAAAAAATGTAGCAAAACACTTATTTTTGAATTAGCAGGGAAATCATCAAAAGTAGGTGGGGCTCTGGGGGGTACTCGCCTTAATAATGATCACTCGTACAAGAAAAGTAGACGGGTGAAGATGCTTAATTTACTTGGTAATTTTATCGGCGCCCGGCTCACCCCGTAGCAAAATTTCCACTATATTTGGTATGGTTGTGCTGTCAAGGTCAGTATCCTGTAAGTACTCGGAATAAAGGATCTCAACAAATGATGGTCTTGAAACTAGAATATTCTCAATTCACATGTGAGGTCTAGGAGGGCTAGAGACAATGATAATCTGTGGAGTGATGTCATATTGTAGTACATTTGTAGCAGGATACCGTTTATCTATTCTATACTGACACCAAAAAGAAACTGTGCACTGACTTAGAAATAAAGTTTGTAACCATTTAGATGAAACATATAGGAAAATTTGGTAGCAAAAGGTGACAGCTTTTATTGGCTACATGATGCATTATTCTTAAATTAAATTTAGGTCATTCTTGGTATAATGATAATGCTTGAATGACGTAGGGGTGAAAAGTTAAAGTTGCACACTTTTCTTTTTATTCTAAATGTGTGTTTGCCCTCTGATATCAGTATCTGTTATGTCCTCCTCTCCTACGAATCAAAGCAAGTATTCTTGACCGCATTGAAAGTAACGTCTTGCCACGTCGGCGGGGATGGCATTCCACTCGTGAATTAAGGCAGCAGTCAGATCATTGATATTGTTGATGACGTGGTGGAATTTTTACTTTTCACCCCTACGTCATTCAAGCATTATCATTATACCGAGAATGACATAAATTTAATTTAAGAATAATGCATCATGTAGCCAATAAAAGCTGTCACATTTTGCTACCAAATTTGCCTATATGTTTTATCTAAATGGTTACAAACTTTATTTCTAAGTCAGTGCACAGTTTCTTTTTGGTGTCAGTATATGCTGGATTTCCAGGTCGGAGTGGAATTTCTGATTTATATCTTTCATAACCAACGTGAAAAGACATGAAGTTTCTTAAGTACATCAAAAACGTTTTTCATGCCTGTTTTCATGTCAGAAATTGTCACATTCAACAGATTATGTCTAGTGTTCTTCGGTGAAAGTAAGATTTCATCTAAGAAGGGAGTTATATGGCTTACTTATTGCAAATTATGTGAAATTCAGGAAAATAAAATATATTTTTGTCGGCCATAATGTCATTCCTTACCAAATATGTAGACAATGTTTCTAACATACTTTAATTACATAAAATATGTAAGGCTGCTTTCAATGTAGGTAATCTCGAATTTTTGTCAAAATATGCTTTATCGTGACATTTTGATGAAAATAGGACCATCTAACCTTAACATCTCAAAAACTGATTTTGCAATATTTCAAGACTGTGAACCAGATTATTTTGTATACGTTCCAAGGTATTCCTGACCTGTTTGGAACACTGCATTACAGACAATGTAGAGTTGTAGATAACATAAGATTGGACAGGGAGGATATGACCTTGCATGTAATTAATGATCTAAACTACTGCATGATGAGGTCTATCTTTTAAGAGTCTTTGATTACCGCCCCCTAAATCCTTGCCAAAACATGTCTTTCAAAAGGCGATGTTTTGCTCACAGTGAGATTCAGAGAATCACAGTTTTCTTGTTGTTATTTGAAAAACTCCTTCCTACGAACAGAAAAACAAGGAGATGAACGACAGTGCAGAATTCAGACATGTGTCATGTCATTGACTTCCAAATGCATTCACAGTCTTCTGGAAAGCCTGCAAAGGTTATTAAGTTATAAAGATGAATGTTGCATTCTCTAAAACTTGTATGATATCCATATATATATCCTCATAGTGTGTTTTAACGAGAATTTTGAAACAAAATTGTCTTGTATAGAATGCATCCATGTTAGTGTTTTATTTTCAGAAGTTCAGCTCCACTCTGAAAATTACAAATTTCTTTCCTATTGTTTAAATTGCTTTTTGCAGTATTCTTGATATTCTTGAACAGTGTTTTGGTCTGAACCAGAAATATTGACCATTAATATTTCATGATACTTATACGTCATTTATATGTTTGCACCACTCAGAGTTATTGTATCCCAGATTTAGAAATAAAAATGTATACTTCTGCATGTAAATTATTTTTCTCCCATGTTCCCTCATTAAACATTATCTTTCACTCCTTAGGGTCCCACCTGCTATGACAGTAAAAAATGTTTTTTCCCACTTTTGTTTAATTGTAAATACATTTTCATGAGAGTTATGTGATGCTGGTGATACGAGCAAACATTTCAATAATTAAAATGTATGATGAAGTTATTTTAAAAAATAAAATTAAACAAGAAATATATTGAAAAAAGATGGTCGGCCGCAATTTGCAGTGTAAGATTTGTTGTGCAACATAAAAACAATGCTGAGATGTTGCGACTGCTGGTTACTCCAGATCCAAAATGTATTGCGGTAAATTCACATAAATTCAGTGCATTTCGGTAAGGTAACGTACCCTTTATCGAATGGTTAACCAATCCGCATCAAGATTACAAACATTGTTCAGGTGAAGAGAAATTGCCTTGGTGGCTAATGTAAGATTTAATTGGTTTACACAACACATGTGAAAATAGCAAAGCCATGTTAGTACGGCTGTGCCGAAAAAAAAAACGCTGCATGTTAAGCCTTTAGGCATATTTTAGTCATTTTAGGGTATGGTAATACTGCAGAAAAGGTAGCTGCAATTCTGGGCCAAGTGTATTTTATTGAGCAGTATAAAAACTGTTTCATAAATCTTTGCTGATTAAAATCTGAAACAATTAAATGTCTTGTAATTAGAAGTTGATAGTTTGTCCAGAAGCATTTGACATAATCAAGCAATAATCATACAATCACTTAAAACCAGTAAATGTTTTATGACTTTTGCTGGAAATATCCATGAAACAGTGTGTAATGGGTTGTCTGATAAACAGTTTTAAGTGCAAGTAAGTAATGGTTACTTTTCTGCAGATGCAACTTCATTCTAGTACCTGCTAATAGTAGTTGTTAGTCTATATGTATTGATGTTATTCATGAATTCATGAACCAAACTCTGAAACACTGAAAGCTGTATTTTAAATTCAAAACAGAATGACAGTTCACTCAGTTACTTCCTTCTTAAGGATACTTCAAATACTTGAAATTTTGTCTATGAACCATTGCATTTACTGACTAATCAGTGTTACCAATTACTTTGTGGTGATAAGTAACACAATATGGAGGTACTAGCTTTTAAATTCAAAATGACATGTGGTCCAGACATGTTGTGAGACCAAGGCAGACATAATGTAAGGTATGTTAGGGAGTTGATAGAGCCCTAGATGAGAATACTGCCTTGTTGCAAGGACAGTGATTAAAATTGTGGTATAGTATGTAAGTGAATATTTTGGCTTGTCAAACAAATCACGAATCAGCTATTTCAGGCGTTTTTGTGCACAGAAATGTTCACAAATCGCTGAAATAAGTATCGTTATTATGAATAGTCAAGTAAAAATATGCTTGCCTTCTGTGAATGAGGAAACCCTTGCTGGCTGATATTTTTGTGAGTGTTTTTTTTGTAAATTTATAACTGGCAAACGTTTCCATGTCACAAACTTAATCACTTGTACAGTATCTGCTAAATCTATAGAATTAAAAGTATAATAACAGATTCTGCTACCAAGGAATATTCCAAAATTGATCATGACATGTAAAACATGTGGATTCCAGAGCAATAATGCATTTATCCAGCCCTTTTGAAGTCTATATCTTAGAATTAGCCTTAGACTCTGGGTGGCAAACATTGCACTTGTTCCTTTAGAATGTTACTTGAACTCTGGGTGTGGAACATTGTACCTTTAGAATGTCACTTGAACTCTGTGTGAGGAACATTGCACCTTTAGAATGTCATTTGAACTCTATGTGGGAGACATTGCACCTTTAGAATGTCATTTGAACTCTGTGTGGGGAACATTGCACCTTTAGAATGTCATTTGAACTCTGTGTGGGAGACATTGCACCTTTAGAATTTATTTGAACTCTGTGTGTGGTATATTGCACTTGTTCCTTTAGAATGTTACTTGAAGTCTGGGTGTTGAACATTGCACCTTTAGAATGTTACTTGAACTCTGGATGTGAAACGTTGTACTTGCACCTTTAGAATGTTACTTGAACTCTGGGTGGGGAACATTGCACCTTAAGAATGTTACTTGATCTCTGGGTGTGAAACGTTGTACTTGCACCTTAAGAATGTTACTTGATCTCTGGGTGTGAAACATTGTACTTGCACCTTAAGAATGTTACTTGAACTCTGGATGTGAAACGTTGTACTTGCACCTTAAGAATGTTACTTGATCTCTGGGTGTGGAACATTGCACCTTAAGAATGTTACTTGATCTCTGGGTGTGGAACATTGCACCTTAAGAATGTTACTTGAACTCTGGGTGTGGAACATTGCACCTTAAGAATGTTACTTGAACTCTGGGTGTGGAACATTGCACATTTAGAATGTTACTTGATCTCTGGGTGTGGAACATTGCACCTTAAGAATGTTACTTGAACTCTGGGTGTGGAACATTGCACCTTAAGAATGTTACTTGAACTCTGGGTGGGGAACATTGCACCTTAAGAATGTTACTTGATCTCTGGGTGTGGAACATTGCACCTTAAGAATGTTACTTGAACTCTGGGTGTGGAACATTGCACCTTAAGAATGTTACTTGAACTCTGGGTGTGGAACATTGCACCTTAAGAATGTTACTTGATCTCTGGGTGTGGAACATTGCACCTTAAGAATGTTACTTGAACTCTGGGTGTGGAACATTGCACCTTAAGAATGTTACTTGAACTCTGGGTGGGGAACATTGCACCTTAAGAATGTTACTTGATCTCTGGGTGTGGAACATTGCACCTTAAGAATGTTACTTGAACTCTGGGTGTGGAACATTGCACCTTAAGAATGTTACTTGAACTCTGGGTGTGGAACATTGCACCTTAAGAATGTTACTTGATCTCTGGGTGTGGAACATTGCACCTTAAGAATGTTACTTGAACTCTGGGTGTGGAACATTGCACATTTAGAATTTTACTTGAACTCTGGGTGTGGAACATTGCACCTTTAGAATGTTACTTGATCTCTGGGTGTGGAACATTGCACCTTAAGAATGTTACTTGAACTCTGGGTCTGGAACATTGCACCTTAAGAATTTTTTTAAACTTTGGGTGTGCAACATTGCAACTTTAGAATGTAACTTGAACCCTAGGTTTTGATCATTGCACCTTTAGAATGTAACTTGAACTATGGGTGGGGAAAATTGTACCTTTACAAAGTTGCTTAAACTCTGGGTGAAGAACCTTGCACCTTTAGAATGTTTCTTGAACTATGGATGGATTTAGAATGTAACATTGTATTTGCACCCTCAGAATGTTGCTTGAACTCTGGAAGAGGAACATTGCACCATTAGAATGTAATAATCTGGGTGTGGAACATTTGGAATGTCGCAATGCACAGGAAGCAGTACTTTTATAGCATTGCAATTTTGATTATTATCTGCCTGTGCATATATTTTCCTTGATTAAACTTTTAGAATGACTGTGGACTGTTCTGTTCCGTCGGTCAGGACCTATGGGATTTTTTCGATTTCTCTGAAGTGAATAAAATAATTAAAATAAAATAGCTTGGGATTAAAATATTGATAATTGCTCATGGATATTTTGCTATAGCTATTTTGATATAGCTCATTTGATGGGGATAATGATTAAATATGAAATGTGTAATCATCTTTTGATGGCTGAATAAATAATTAATATGAGATGTATATCTATTGCTCGCAACACGGATGTGAGTTACATACCGGCATATTAGTCACCAACTAATGGTGAAAAAAACATGTTGAAGTAATTTCAGGCTGATTTTGATCCTGATTTTAATATCATGTTGGAATTGTGACTGGCCAGTTAATGTGTCTTTACAAGTGATTTCCAATGATGACATGATATGACCCTGTTGGCTTTGATTGTATGAAAATAATATGGGACATATAACTGAATTGTTTATATTTTCAATACACTTATGTATATAGAGTGTTTTTCAATAACCCATAAATCAACTGGGTCTAAGCATAGGTAACTAATTAAAACAATTCTAAATGCCAGTCATGCATTCATGGAAAATGGTACTTGACAAAACCAGTAGATCTAAATACACAATAGGCCATGCCAAATTGGACTTTTGTTAAGCGTCCGCGTGCACCTAGGTTTTGCGCTCCTTGAGCCAAAAACTTTTTTTTTTCTTTAGCTAAACATTCTCTCATCTTTTTCGATGTCCATGATTCGACAACGGCAATTTTAGTTGAGATCCGACAACGATGTGATTATTGTGTGAAAACTAGTCAGTTTTAGATTAGATTTATTCATGTATAGATCTAGTTTTGAAACAAACCATTTTGTTTTGTTTTTATGATGTTTCTTTCATTAGAATATCTAAAAATATGCATCACTTATTATCTGAGGATTTTTTTTTTTCGTTATGAGGTTGATTTTTTGGAAGTGATGCTTCCCTCAGGCCAGTCAGGGCTTTGATTATTGTTCATGCTGTCAATGGTGAAATGACATTTTCCTTTGATAAATATAATTGTTAACTGTCTGCTGCATAAAATACTACATTAACAGAACCAAGAAATTAGTTGTATTCACTTTAGCAAAGTTGGAAAGTAAACTGCACCTTACAAAATTTACAAATGATTTAGCATTTTGCATTCGGTATATAATATTGTACGTAGTATGTTAATGCTATTTGTTCTATTCTGCTCACGGGCTGCTTCATGTATCTGTTCTTATATCATGTTCTTATGTATATCTACAACATAAGATTGATAGTTCCCTTGGATTATGCTAATTGCTTTTCCTATTTGGAGTCTTATTATTTTCTGATTAAAAGCCTGTTACAGATGTTCTCTGTTTTAATTCTTTAATGCCTTGCAGTGTGATCAATTTGTTAGATGCTGTGATTTCATAGTTAAGATGTCTGATTTTAGTCTAGTCTGTATTCCCTTATTTATGCAATCTTTATTGTGTTGGTGTCTGCATGTACAGCATGTACCAACAAGAAGGGCAAATATATGGTGGTCCAAACCTTTCTTTGCTGCTACTTTTTTAGTGAAACTGAGTCTATTCACGGCTTTATTGTTTTATACACATGCATCTATATTCTACATGCATGATCGTGTGTTTCTGTGTTTGCCATATCTTATACTTGGGAGTTTTCCTGCGGGAGTTTTCTTATTTGCATTTGTTAGTTTTATTTGGGTGATGGTAGGATAAGTGTGAGGTTGGGAGCATCCTTAAACAGGGGTTTACATTCCCAATGGCATGTCTGCCACTGTTTGTTCCGAGGTTGTGCACCTATTTGAACCCAAACAGTAAAACCTCACTTAAAACAGAGAGAATACGTAACTACGGGGAACGCCACATACACAAGACAATACCTCCCCACGCAGACCTCAGGAAAAACAACAATCCACCAAACATAACGCACCTAAGGAGGTCAAACTGTACACATATTAAGGAACAGAGGCACAAGGAACGGTCCAACAGACCATAAGGAATAATTAGGAGAATCAAAGTGGACAGTAAAAGGAGGGGGAGGGGGGAATTAATGGATGGAAAAGCTCACAGGACAATTCAAGACAACTGGCCACAATAGGCCAAAATTGGGCAGGAAACACTCTGAACACTGTATAAAGTGACAGAATTGCATAGGGGAAAGGGAGACATATAACATTCATAACACAAACAGAAACAACAATCATATAGCCAATTACAGCCTTGGAACTGTCAGTAAAAAATACTGGGGGTTTAAATCGATTTAACAGCTAGCTAACCTCACACCTTATCGCTATATGTTCATTGATTTCCAACATATATACATAAATTGACTAAGGACCACCTCAATATTAAGAACACAATTTTCAAGTCCATTTTCACTGTTTTGCTCTTTATTCAACTTCAATATTAAGACTGCCTCAACATTAAGACCAGTTTTCAAGGGTCATAAGGGTGGTCTTATTATCAAGGTTTTACTAATGTCCCTTTCAAAGTAATTGTTTACTCCAATGTACATATGTTCTTTTGACCGTGTACATTGTATATGGCATTTCCTCCACAACTTCTTCATTCAGTTTTGCCGCAGTTTTGTGTCGTATCTTTGATATGGTGTTTGCTTTTTGACAGTCAGATTGTACTCGGTGCTACTTACATTTACAACCATTTTATTATCAGAATATTATCCATATGTATATATGAGCGCTGTTGTGGGATCTCCAACCTCTTATCGAGGGTTAAGCGCAAGACTATCCTAACTCCTATGTATTTATATATATAGGAGTTAATATAGTCTTGCGCTTAACCCTTGTTTTGTAAGTTCACGAAAACGCATTAACATGTGATGTCACTATTTACAAGCAGGAAACAATATGTACTACATAATTATGGTCACTTCATTTTCATATTACCAAATGAGGCAAATATTGCTTACTGTCAGTACATAGTGACGTCACTTAAAGATGAGGTTGGAAATTGTACAGCGGCGCTCAAATATTGAACATATCAATTAGATGAAAGTGGTAAGAGTCTTTCTGCTTATGTATTTATATGCTGACTTGTTTTGCTTTCACCCTGTGAGAATCGGGGGGGGGGGGGGGGGGGGGGAAAGGATAATTAAGGACTTTTGTTTGGCCTTTTAAGGGCTGTTTATGGGTACCATTCCCCTGCTAAAATAAGATGTTAATAGAAATATTAGTCATCATATGAAATTGCACACCTGAGGTTTTTCAGTTTCATTTATTTAAAAGTAGAAAGAGCAGAACTAAGCCCCGTTACTGAGTAAAGTGGGGGCACCTGTGTCCTGTAGACACATTTCTAGATTCCGCTATTTCCTTGTAAGTGAAAGACAATTCTTATGAGATTCGCTGCGGTTGACCCACATTTCTTTAGAGATATTAAGACATTTGTTTGAAATCGTAATTGATTAAAAATAGCGTAAAGGAGTCAGAAATTTGTTATATGGCTTGACCCTCTCTTTGCATCTTTTTAAGATGCAATATTCCCCCAATTAATATTCCCCCAATTACAGTCCCCGAAAGCTGTCTGAGCCCTGTGTTATACACACTCATGATTTGGCTTCTTTTTTGTTTTACTGAGTTTCAAATTTTACATAACATTCTCTCTCTCTCTAATAACAAAGCCTGATGTTTGAAGATGCTGACTGAAGATTTTTTCAATTGCCTAGTGATCAAAATCAAGTATAGCCTTGACGCAACATTTGTCTGGTAAGGGGTACAATGAGGACTTCCTTTCCTAGCATCTTTCTCGTTGACTTACTTTGTTTCGTTTAATTCAGTGGTGTCGATAAGAGCCCTGTTTCTTTTAATTCAGTGGTGTCGATAAGAGCCCTGTTTCTTTTAATTCAGTGGTGTCGATAAGAGCCCTGTTTCTTTTAATTCAGTGGTGACGATAAGAGCCCTGTTTCTTTTAATTCAGTGGTGTCGATAAGAGCCCTGTTTCTTTTAATTCAGTGGTGTCGATAAGAGCCCTGTTTCTTTTAATTCAGTGGTGTCAATAAGAGCCCTGTTTCTTTTAATTCAGTGGTGTCAATAAGAGCCCTGTTTCTTTTAATTCAGTGGTGTCAATAAGAGCCCTGTTTCTTTTAATTCAGTGGTGTCGATAAGAGCCCTGTTTCTTTTAATTCAGTGGTGTCGATAAGAGCCCTGTTTCTTTTAATTCAGTGGTGTCGATAAGAGCCAGTAAAAGTACCCAGGTAACTTAAGCATCATCACTTGGCTACTTTTCTTGTATGAATGATAATAATACAGGGGAGATTACCCTCCAGACTCCTGCCAACTTTTGGTGATTTGCCTGCTACTTCAAGAATTAGTGACACCCATGTAATTACAATTCATACCAAGCCTAACTTCAGACGATACCTATGTACAAAGCTACAACAGTTGCTCCTCTAAAATCTTGCTGCCAAAGCATAGCCTTGTGATGTGTCATTTGTCTTAATTTTTTTACCCAAGATGGACCAGACGAAGGACTTCTCCAAAGAATAAAATTGTCTAGCTTAGGTTTTTATGAGATATAGTCGTCGCAGATTCTGTTCTCTTCTAGTCCCTGTAGTGTCACTAGACATAATTAGATGCACAAATGCAGCTAGCTGCTCCCACTGGAAGTAATTTTGCTGAGGAATATTGCTATTTGCTTCTTCTGGTAAATTTCTGAAGTAGATTTTGGCGGTTAAAGAATGCATTGGATTTTCAGTGCATTAATCAAAACTTGTTCTTGTCAAAAGTATTCTAGATGATTTTTACATACTTTTCATGACCTCTGTTGTTGGAGTCAATGATTTAGAGAGCATTTTCTGAGCAATTGTATTTGTATATCCATGTGAATATTTATTCGGTGTTGTATAGAATTGACAAAATATTTTTATTTAAAAAATCCTCGAGAATAAAATGCAATGGATCATTATAGCCATGTGTGTTTTATAATGTTGAATTTTAGGTAAATATATTGGTTGCTGAATTCCCCAATGTCTTGGTTATTGTATACTTGGCAGATATATGCCCCTGTGAGTCATTATTGCCATGCTAGTAGATATTTAGACATTTCCTTATATGGAAAAAGCATTTTTAGGAAGCCATAAATGTTCAGATATTATGGTATATATCTGCAAATAGTCAATGGCTTTAGGGTGAGGTTACGCCATGTCAGAGATGTGTAGAGATAATATCCAACCAACATAAAAATCCACACAGCATTAAAGGTAAATCTTTGAACAGCTTACACAAGTCCCAATATGATATTCTTATTTTTAAAGAGTTTGAATTATCATTAACGATTTGAGCATGGAACAAAACGAGCACCGTACTGATGCAATGCGTTCAGTCCATAGCTTACGTGGGACATTTTGTATATTTTGTCCGATATTTGTAGCAATAGTTCTAACTGTAGTTTGGAACAGAGCAGCAACAATGTGATTGGTGTCCTCTCCATTTGTGGGTATTGGGTCCTTCTGGTGTGAAAATTAAATGTCTTATGAGGAGTTCATAATACTGATTAAAATATATTGGTATAAATACGGCATTTTGTTTGTCAACGCTGTGCTCCTAGCTCATAATACTGATTAAAATATATTGGTATAAATACGGCATTTTGTTTGTCAACGTTGTGCTCCTAGCTCATAATACTGATTAAAATATATTGGTATAAATACGGCATTTTGTTTGTCAACGTTGTGCTCCTAGCTCATAATACTGATTAAAATATATTGGTATAAATACGGCATTTTGTTTGTCAACGCTGTGCTCCTAGCTCATAATACTGATTAAAATGTATTGGTATAAATACGGCATTTTGTTTGTCAACGTTGTGCTCCTAGCTCATAATACTGATTAAAATGTATTGGTATAAATACGGCATTTTGTTTGTCAACGTGGTGCTCCTAGCTCATAATACTGATTAAAATGTATTGGTATAAATACGGCATTTTGTTTGTCAACGTTGTGCTCCTAGCTCATAATACTGATTAGAATGTATTGGTATAGATACGTCATTTTGTTTGTCAACGTTGTGCTCCTAGCTCATAATACTGATTAAAATGTATTGGTATAAATACGGCATTTTGTTTGTCAACGTTGTGCTCCTAGCTCATAATACTGATTAAAATGTATTGGTATAAATACGGCATTTTGTTTGTCAACGTTGTGCTCCTAGTTCATAATACTGATTAAAATGTATTGGTATAAATACGGCATTTTGTTTGTTAACGTTGTGCTCCTAGCTCATAATACTGATTAAAATGTATTGGTATAAATACGGCATTTTTGTTGTCAACGTTGTGCTCCTAAAAGAAAGACAGATAACGAAAGACGAAATCAAAATGATCAATTTAAGCACTCCCCCTTTCTGTCTCCAGGAATTAGTCCACCTTTGGAATTTTCTCAGTCAACTTCACTCACTGGTGTTCATACATATGTCTCGAAATGTATTCACATGAACTGTAAAACATATAATCAAATCAAGAGAGAATGATCTCCAGGAATTGTAAAATTATGTAAGGTATTGTCAACCTGTTTATTAATTTGGTTATGGTTTTCATACAAGTTATAATGTGATTTAAACCAAGCACCAGACATTCATATCATAGAAAGTGTGTCAGGTGCACAACTCTAGTTAAGGTTTCTTGTCAAAGATGAGTTACATTACCACTTGGCACCAAACCCCGTGATATGTTATATCCTTCTTTTGTATTCAGTGTATAATCGTAACAAAATTTAACTTTTGTCTTTTATTTAGTACTTGTCATTAATCTGTGTTTCAAATCTTAATTATCGTTTCATATCTGACTAACCAACAAGACTGCAGACATATAGTTGTGATGTGCATCCCATGACAACATGCTGGCATGAATACTAAGTATCGTTGCACTGTAAAACAAAGGATGTTTTGCATGTAAATGTATTTTTATCAACTGTTTTAATACACAGTGTTGATAATAATTCCACATGGAATCATAAATTAAAAAATTCACTTTCATCATTTTGCCTGAAATAGTCGGTTTGACAATTGACTTCCATGAAAAAATAAATTGTAAGTGGAAATATCAGTCGAGAGAGAATTCTTGATAGTGACTGTTACGCATATAAATTGGTAACAGAAGAGTCTCTGACGAGATATCAAGTTGGATTAAATCTGAAATAATTATAGATATGTCTGGTATTCTTAATTCGTTAAAATTGTTTATGAAAAGTTAAAGGACATATAATTGTTACCAAGAAAATCATATTTCATGCAAGAAGTCTCTGTTGGCTGATTGGATTAGTTTATATGAACGAGGTGTTTTTCAATGGCTTGCAAAGAGTCTCTGTTGGCTGATTGGATTAGTTTATATGAACGAGGTGTTTTTCAATGGCTTGCAAAGAGTCTCTGTTGGCTGATTGGATTAGTTTGTATGAACGAGGTGTTTTTCAATGGCTTGCAAAGAGTCTCTGTTGGCTGATTGGATTAGTTTATATGAACGAGGTGTTTTTCAATGGCTTGCAAAGAGTCTCTGTTGGCTGATTGGATTAGTTTATATGAACGAGGTGTTTTTCAATGGCTTGCAAAGAGTCTCTGTTGGCTGATTGGATTAGTTTATATGAACGAGGTGTTTTTCAATGGCTTGCAAAGAGTCTCTGTTGGCTGATTGGATTAGTTTATATGAACGAGGTGTTTTTCAATGGCTTGCAAAGAGTCTCTGTTGGCTGATTGGATTAGTTTATATGATCGAGGTGTTTTTCAATGGCTTGCAAAGAGTCTCTGTTGGCTGATTGGATTAGTTTATACGAGTCTGTGTTTTTCAATGGCTTGCAAAGAGTCTCTGTTGGCTGATTGGATTAGTTTATACGAGTCTGTGTTTTTCAATGGCTTGCAAAGAGTCTCTATTGGCTGATTGGATTAGTTTATACAAGTCTGTGTTTTTCAATGGCTTGCAAAGAGTCTCTGTTAGCTGATTGGATTAGTTTATATGATCGAGGTGTTTTTCAATGGCTTGCAAAGAGTCTCTGTTGGCTGATTGGATTAGTTTATACGAGTCTGTGTTTTTCAATGGCTTGCAAAGAGTCTCTGTTGGCTGATTGGATTAGTTTATACAAGTCTGTGTTTTTCAATGGCTTGCAAAGAGTCTCTGTTGGCTGATTGGATTAGTTTATACGAGTCTGTGTTTTTCAATGGCTTGCAAAGAGTCTCTGTTGGCTGATTGGATTAGTTTATACAAGTCTGTGTTTTTCAATGGCTTGCAAAGAGTCTCTGTTGGCTGATTGGATTAGTTTATATGAGTCTGTGTTTTTCAATGGCTTGCAAAGAGTCTCTGTTGGCTGATTGGATTTGTTTATATGAGTCTGTGTTTTTCAATGGCTTGCAAAGAGTCTCTGTTGGCTGATTGGATTAGTTTATACGAGTCTGTGTTTTTCAATGGCTTGCAAAGAGTCTCTGTTGGCTGATTGGATTAGTTTATACGAGTCTGTGTTTTTCAATGGCTTGCAAAGAGTCTCTGTTGGCTGATTGGATTAGTTTATATGAGTCTGTGTTTTTCAATGGCTTGCAAAGAGTCTCTGTTGGCTGATTGGATTAGTTTATACGAGTCTGTGTTTTTCAATGGCTTGCAAAGAGTCTCTGTTGGCTGATTGGATTAGTTTATACGAGTCTGTGTTTTTCAATGGCTTGCAAAGAGTCTCTGTTGGCTGATTGGATTTGTTTATATGAGTCTGTGTTTTTCAATGGCTTGCAAAGAGTCTCTGTTGGCTGATTGGATTAGTTTATATGATCGAGGTGTTTTTCAATGGCTTGCAAAGAGTCTCTGTTGGCTGATTGGGTTAGTTTATATGATCGAGGTGTTTTTCAATGGCTTGCAAAGAGTCTCTGTTGGCTGATTGGATTAGTTTATATGATCAAGGTGTTTTTCAATGGCTTGCAAAGAGTCTCTGTTGGCTGATTGGATTAGTTTATATGATCGAGGTGTTTTTCAATGGCTTGCAAAGAGTCTCTGTTGGCTGATTGGATTAGTTTATATGAGTCGGTGTTTTTCAATGGCTTGCAAAGAGTCTCTGTTGGCTGATTGGATTAGTTTATATGATCGAGGTGTTTTTCAATGGCTTGCAAAGAGTCTCTGTTGGCTGATTGGATGAGTTTATATGATCGAGGTGATTTTCAATGGCTTGCAAAGAGTCTCTGTTGGCTGATTGGATTAGTTTATATGATCGAGGTGTTTTTCAATGGCTTGCAAAGAGTCTCTGTTGGCTGATTGGATTAGTTTATATGAATCTGTGTTTTTCAATGGCTTGCAAAGAGTTTCTGTTGGCTGATTGGATTAGTTTATATGAGTCTGTGTTTTTCAATGGCTTGCAAAGAGTTTCTGTTGGCTGATTGGATTAGTTTATACGAGTCTGTGTTTTTCAATGGCTTGCAAAGAGTCTCTGTTGGCTGATTGGATTAGTTTATATGAGTCTGTGTTTTTCAATGGCTTGCAAAGAGTCTCTGTTGGCTGATTGGATTAGTTTATACGAGTCTGTGTTTTTCAATGGCTTGCAAAGAGTCTCTGTTGGCTGATTGGATTAGTTTATATGAGTCTGTGTTTTTCAATGGCTTGCAAAGAGTCTCTGTTGGCTGATTGGATTAGTTTATACGAGTCTGTGTTTTTCAATGGCTTGCAAAGAGTCTCTGTTGGCTGATTGGATTAGTTTATATGATCAAGGTGTTTTTCAATGGCTTGCAAAGAGTCTCTGTTGGCTGATTGGATTAGTTTATATGATCGAGGTGTTTTTCAATGGCTTGCAAAGAGTCTCTGTTGGCTGATTGGATTAGTTTATATGATCGAGGTGTTTTTCAATGGCTTGCAAAGAGTCTCTGTTGGCTGATTGGATTAGTTTATACGAGTCTGTGTTTTTCAATGGCTTGCAAAGAGTCTCTGTTGGCTGATTGGATTAGTTTATATGAACGAGGTGTTTTTCAATGGCTTGCAAAGAGTCTCTGTTGGCTGATTGGATTAGTTTATATGAACGAGGTGTTTTTCAATGGCTTGCAAAGAGTCTCTGTTGGCTGATTGGATTAGTTTATATGAGTCTGTGTTTTTCAATGGCTTGCAAAGAGTCTCTGTTGGCTGATTGGATTAGTTTATATGAGTCTGTGTTTTTCAATGGCTTGCAAAGAGTCTCTGTTGGCTGATTGGATTAGTTTATATGAGTCTGTGTTTTTCAATGGCTTGCAAAGAAATTTAGTTGTTTTTTAACCAAACCATATCATAGACCTGTTGTGCCAAAACAAGTTGGGTATAGTAAAATGTTTAATAAATTACTCATAGGTTTAAGTTTTCGGTGGTGTATGTGAATTTACACCTGAATAAAAATGTTTTATCTATCCTACTGTGAATTCGAATCACATTTCTGAATCTTTCTACAATTTTCTATCCTTCCTGTTTGTAACAACTAGAGCATGTGTCTGAATAAAAAATACAGTAAAACCACCTAAAGACCACCTAAATAATAAGACCACCTTTAAATTAAGAATACAATTTTCAAGTCCATTTTCACTGTTTTTATTGCTCCTTATTCAACCTCAATATTAAGACCACCTCAATATTAAAACCAGTTTTCGAGAGTCACAATGGTGGTATTATTATTGAGATTTTACTGTACTTGCACAAAAATTAAAAAAAAGTATATTAAACAGATAAGATCGTTGTTCAGTTGGGATATTCTTCTTTATAGTAAAACTTAGAAACCTCGAGCTGCCGTCGGACCTAGCAATTGGTTCGAGCCATCTACGGTATACGAGTATGTACAAACTGCAAGTGCAAGTGTACTAAGCATGCTGAACGTATGTCATATGTGTGTTGTTTGTGTTTTCATGCTGAATGCACGTCGATCAATAGTCACAGCATTATTCCTAATAATAATAATTAAAAGAGAAACGAAAGAAAAACAAAAACAGATTTAAATAAATGATTCGTTCATTCTTATACACATGAATTGTTTGTCAACCAGCAAGTAATTATCACGACGTGCGAATAACATGTGTCGCTAATCTTACCCGTGAACAAACAATAGAATATTAAGCGGTCAATAAAGGGTGTGAATTATTGTTCGACCTATCTACGGTAAACAATGAATGAAATGATAGCTAGGGACCGCAAATCCTGTTCGGGTGTTCGACCTATCTCTGTTTGAAAGATCTACTGTTAGATAATATGAAATAAGAAGAGATTTCGCCGGGACTTAAGAACCTGTTCGAGGTATCTTCTGTGTTCGAGCCAAAACTGTTCGAGGTTTTGAAGTTTTACTGTACAATGTTCGTTTTGTTCAGATGATTGTAGGATATGTGTGAGGCTGGGTGCACGGGTAAACCAAGGTTCAGCCCCTTCTGGGTGTGTTTATGCCACTGACCCATTTGTGGTGGTTTGCCTATTGTCTTCTATCATTTATTCTTGTCTTGTGTCCCTTATGCCTTAGTATTTGTTCACTTGTATATACCGAATTTTCCCTAATAAATGCCCCTCCCCTAATTAACGACAATGGCAAATGACAAAAGTCACGTAGGCACATGTAAGACTATACTGCTATCTGTGACGTAATACCATTTGGGGAAGATCAAGCGGTTAGTTTGGAAGATATTTAAGGCTAGCGAGAGCAAGTTTCGACACTGTCTGCTTAGATGAAAGGTTAGAGAACAGCTAGTCGGTACCATACTTGTTTTAATAGATGCATAATTATGAGACTCAAGATAAGTGATTTTTATCGATTTTTTACCTTTATTAAATGCCCCCCTTCTCAAAATGTAATACCCCCAGGGGCGTTTATTAGAGAATATTTGGCATGTTTTTTCATGTCAGTGGTTTCAGGGTGGCTTTGGACATTGTATTTTGTATTTCCTTCTCAACTTCTTTTTTAAGCACATATATTCTCACTTTTTGTTTTCATATTGTGTGATGGTATTTGTGAGAATTTAGTCTGTAAGCATGATTCTGCAGCTGAATCTATCCATAAGTGTATGTTGAATTGTTTTAATCTGAACACACTGCGAATTTGTTTCTTTTTCATTAAAATTTCATTGTAAATGCTGTTTTGTAGAGACACAAATGGTTGATGCAGTACGGTGTTGTCACTTTTTCAATCAGTATCACTTTGTAATACAATAGTCTGTACATTTTACAACTTTCATCATGTTTACAAAACACCAATAATTATTATAAAACAGAAAACAATGAATAAAATCCATTTGGTGATCAAGTACTATTGACATTAGCATTGAAAGTCTGACAGAAGTATGTTTCAACATTGTATTGAACCATTTGAAAAAAAATATAACAAATTGTTGAATTCTATAATAAAGAAAAAGTGTCAATAATAGAAAAATCTGGATTTGTGTGTTTTGTTTTTATATACTGCAGCAAGACTTAATGACAAGAGATCGGGTCCTTCAGTGCTTGATGGTGGAATAATTGTTCACTGGTTTAATAATGGTTAAATATTGTTATACAGTCACATCGAATTATAACAATAATGTGACATGTACATTGGCACATGACAAAACAATATTCAGATACAAATAAGTGTTTTTATCACATGCTGTAATAGTTGTGAATTGAATTACGACATGATAGTCTTATTAATGCTTTATCACATGCTACTACAATAAAGGTTGCTTTATCAAATGCTACTACAATAAAGGTTGCTTTATCACATGATACTACAATAAAGGTTGCTCTATCAAAGCTACTACAATAAAGGTTGCTTTATCACATGATACTACAATAAAGGTTGCTTTATCAAATGCTACTACAATAAAGGTTGCTTTATCACATGATACTACCATAAAGGTTGCTTTATCAAATGCTACTACAATAAAGGTTGCTTTATCACATGATACTACAATAAAGGTTGCTTTATCAAATGCTACTACAATAAAGGTTGCTTTATCAAAGCTACTACAATAAAGGTTGCTTTATCAAATGCTACTACAATAAAGGTTGCTTTATCAAATGCTACTACAATAAAGGTTGCTTTATCACATGATACTACAATAAAGATTGCTTTATCACATGATACTACAATAAAGGTTGCTTTATCAAATGCTACTACAATAAAGGTTGCTTTATCACATGATACTACAATAAAGTTTGCTTTATCAAATGCTACTACAATAAAGGTTGCTTTATCAAATGCTACTACAATAAAGGTTGCTTTATCACATGATACTACAATAAAGGTTGCTTTATCAAATGCTACTACAATAAAGGTTGCTTTATCAAATGCTACTACAATAAAGGTTGCTTTATCAAATGCTACTACAATAAAGGTTGCTTTATCACATGATACTACAATAAAGGTTGCTTTATCAAATGCTACTACAATAAAGGTTGCTTTCTCAAATGCTACTACAATAAAGGTTGCTTTATCACATGCTACTACAATAAAGGTTGCTTTATCAAATGCTACTACAATAAAGGTTGCTTTATCAAATGCTACTACAATAAAGGTTGCTTTATCACATGATACTACAATAAAGGTTGCTTTATCAAATGCTACTACAATAAAGGTTGCTTTATCAAATGCTACTACAATAAAGGTTGCTTTATCACATGCTACTACAATAAAGGTTGCTTTATCAAATGCTACTACAATAAAGGTTGCTTTATCAAATGCTACTACAATAAAGGTTGCTTTATCACATGATACTACCATAAAGGTTGCTTTATCAAATGCTACTACAATAAAGGTTGCTTTATCAAATGCTACTACA
Organism: Mactromeris polynyma; assembly: GCA_032209605.1. Classification (NCBI taxonomy): domain Eukaryota; kingdom Metazoa; phylum Mollusca; class Bivalvia; order Venerida; family Mactridae; genus Mactromeris; species Mactromeris polynyma. Next base: position 975,969 of record JASFXZ010000046.1, read on the forward strand.
ATAAAGGTTGCTTTATCACATGATACTACAATAAAGGTTGCTTTATCAAATGATACTACAATTAAGGTTGCTTTATCAAATGCTACTACAATAAAGGTTGCTTTATCAAATGATACTACAATAAAGGTTGCTTTGTCACATGATACTACTATAATGGTTGCTGTATCACATGATATTTCAATAATGGATGCTGTATCACATGATACTACTATAATGGCTGCTTTATCACATGATACTTCAATAATGGATGCTTTATCACATGCTACTACTATAAAGGTTGCTTTATCACATGATACTACTATAATGTTTACTTTATCACATGATACTTCTATAATGGTTGCTGTATCACATGATACTATAATAATGGTTGCTTTATCACATGATACTACTATAATGTTTGCTTTATCACATGATACTACTATAATGGTTGCTTTATCACATGATACTACTATAATGGTTGCTTTATCACATGATACTACAATAATGGATGCTGTATCACATGATACTACTATAATGGTTGCTGTATCACATGATGCTACTATAATGGTTGCTTTATCACATGACACTACTATAAAGGTTGCTTTATTACATGACACTACTATAATGGTTGCTTTATCACATGATACTACTATAATGGTTGCTTTATCACATGATACTACTATAATGGTTGCTGTATCACATGATACTACTATAATGGTTGCTGTATCACATGATACTACTATAATGGTTGCTTTATTACATGACACTACTATAATGGTTGCTTTATCACATGATACTACTATAATGGTTGCTTTATTACATGACACTACTATAATGGTTGCTTTATCACATGATACTACAATAATGGTTGCTTTATCACATGATACTACTATAATGGTTGCTTTATCACATGATACTACTATAATGGTTGCTTTATCACATGATACTACTATAATGGTTGCTTTATTACATGACACTACAATAAAGATTGCTTTATCACATGATACTACTATAATGGTTGCTTTATTACATGACACTACTATAATGGTTGCTTTATCACATGATACTACTATAATGGTTGCTTTATCACATGATACTACAATAAAGATTGCTTTATCACATGATACTACTATAATGGTTGCTTTATCACATGATACTACAATAAAGATTGCTTTATCACATGATACTAGAGCTAGCCATATCGCATGAGATGTGTTTTATGCGGCCAATCAAGCGGCTGGATTTCACCTCATTAATTATTCATGAGTACGAGATTTTTACTGGCAGTTTGCCCAGGGTATATACATGTTATGATTAGCCTGGGTACCGAGGATGCCTATAACTGTGGTAACAATGTTACCTCCATTGAAAACGTAACAACTGTGATAACATGATTGTGATGAAACTGATTATCATATTTAAAGTAACTGAAAATAATATAGTAAGGTAAAGCGCTGCTGTTTTGTCTGTCACATTTAGCTGTATTGTCCTATTAGATATGTAACAACTATTTTATATAAATGATAAGTGTGACACACAGCCTTTAAGAAAAATGCTTTACTTTCATTTGAATGCGAGTTATTCCCTTGGAAGAAACAATATTATTACATTAGTTAGTTCATAATCAACATACCTTACGTACGTACATACAGAACTAATAATGATAAATTTGTGTGTACTATTGTGTTTTTTGTTTTTAATGACATATATTTTGTTTTAAAAGTGCCTCCCTCCCCGAGGGGTAATATTATGTACATTTTATAAATTGGTGCCTAGTGGATTGCATTTTGTGTATTAATTAAAATTTTCAGCGTCACATTTTCAATCAGTATTTATTTTACCCTACTGTTTTTTCCCCTGTTTGGTTGAGATAAACAGTGCATAATTTCATTAACTGCTTCTCTTGTATATTTTGTACTGATAATTCTGTTCTCTAGAGTAATCGTGAAAACCTAAAACTCCCTTGAGCGTACTTATTTGGACTTCCTAAGATTTGAAATTAATTTACACATTTTTGTTAAAATTATCATTAAATGTGATGTGACAAGAGGCAGCTACAGGGCTGTATGTGTAATTTCCTTATATCCCTGTGAATGTGTGTCAGTTCATATTTCTCTCTATTTTGTGTGACACTGTTTCTTCATTTCTTAAGCCAACACGGATGCCAGAGGTTATTGGTTCAAATCTTGCCAAGTACCACGCTTTTACCACTGAATGTCCATCTATCATGAAATAACGTTGACTTGAATTGCCAGTTTCAAATACCCTTACAATCATTTTCAAACTACATAATTTTTATGCATGTATTATATAACATCTTGTATCTTAGTCGCTTAAATGCTCATAACAACTGAATTCAAAACTTACCTCACTTTTTGTACCGTCAGTGCTTTGATTCTTCCAGGTAACATACCAAATATGTGATTTGTATTGTCAGCGCTTTGATTCTTCCAGGTAACATACCAAATAAGTGATTTGTACTGTCAGCGCTTTGATTCTTCCAGATAACATACCAAATATGTGATTTGTACTGTCAGCGCTTTGATTCTTCCAGATAACATACCAAATATGTGATTTGTACTGTCAGCGCTTTGATTCTTCCAGGTAACATACCAAATAAGTGATTTCTACTGTCAGCGCTTTGATTCTTCCAGATAACATACCAAATATGTGATTTGTACTGTCAGCGCTTTGATTCTTCCAGGTAACATACCAAATAAGTGATTTGTACTGTCAGCGCTTTGATTCTTCCAGATAACATACCAAATATGTGATTTGTACTGTCAGCGCTTTGATTCTTCCAGGTAACATACCAAATAAGTGATTTGTACTGTCAGCGCTTTGATTTTTCCAGGTAACATACCAAATATGTGATTTGTACTGTCAGCGCTTTGATTCTTCCAGGTAACATACCAAATAAGTGATTTGTACTGTCAGCGCTTTGATTCTTCCAGGTAATGGGGCAGTCACACTATAACGTATAGCAGTAACGTATGCTGACGTATGAGAATTTTCACCAACACGCTGGTGTATGTTGACATAAGTTACGGGTAGGTTTGGTATAAGTTGTATACGCTAAAAGCACGCTGGTATAAGCTGGCATACGTTGTTATACGCAGAGGCCGAAATAATTTTTGGGCGTATGCCGACGTCCTCTTCATAGGTTAGGCATACGTTAGGCATACTCTAGCCATACGCTAAGTACGTTACAGGTAGGTTACTCATACGTCGAGATACGCTTAGTACGTTAGAGGTAGTTTACTCATACGTCGAGATACGTTGGCATGAAGCTCGCTGACTACAGTATGAATGTGGTAATGTAGAGACCGGCGCTGTATTTACGTAGAACGTCACGTGATCATCGGTAACACGCCGAGTGCGCTGCGCATAGGTTTATCATAAGTTACTCATACGTTGGGCATAAGTGGAGAACGCTGGACATACGCTGGTCATACGCTGTGATACGCTGTCATAAGTTATATATAAGTTAGTGATAGGTTACTTATAAGTTAGACGTACGATATGTATACGTTCAATACGTTATGCATACGCCCAACTTATTCATGCTGTAGAATTTTCGATGCTTTTTTGGGCGTATGCCGACGTGTTGACATTATTTTATGATTTTTCATACGCTAGGTATAAGTTTCTCTAATATGTCATAGTGTGACTGCACCATAACATACCAAATAAGTGATTTGAATAAACACCATCATGATTTCGAGGGGTTAGCGCCAGAATCTACCATCTCCTTAATAAATTTATATGGAGATAGCTGGTTCTGGCACCTATACCTCAATTTCCAGTTTTCCATACAAGGATTCATTGGTGAGTGTACGACTTGCGTGTGATTAAAAATGCAAACAAATGCAATGAAACTGGTGTTAATGCATGTACGATGTGCATACACAACATGTAGTTATAACCTGCATTACATATCATGATGTTGAAATTCTTTACATGAATTTGTTAAGGTGTTCCTCCAGTTTAAGAATGTGTGGTTAATTTTATATATGGTACAACCTCGACAGAACACGTCCAGTCCTTGTGACATACACATTTTTATTGTTGTAGAGAGATTGTTGCTCTAGAGATGTTCATTTAGTTGTAAAAATATTGTTGTTGTCGAGAGATTGTTGCTCTAGAGAGGTTCATTTAGTTGTAAAAAATATTGTTGTTGTCGAGAAGTCGTTGCTCTAGAGATGTTCATTTTGTTGTAACAAATATTGTTGTTGAAGAGAGGGTGTTGCACTAGAGAGGTTCATTTTGTTGTAACAAATATTGTTGTTGTAGAGAGATTGTTGCTCTAGAGATGTTCATTTAGTTGTAAAAAATATTGTTGTTGTCGAGAGGTCGTTGCTCTAGAGAGGTTCATTTAGTTGTAAAAAATATTGTTGTTGTAGAGAGATTGTTGCTCTAGAGAGGTTCATTTAGTTGTAAAAAATATTGTTGTTGTCGAGAAGTCGTTGCTCTAGAGATGTTCATTTAGTTGTAACAAATATTGTTGTTGAAGAGAGGGTGTTGCACTAGAGAGGTTCATTTTGTTGTAACAAATATTGTTGTTGTAGAGAGATTGTTGCTCTAGAGATGTTCATTTAGTTGTAAAAAATATTGTTGTTGTCGAGAGGTCGTTGCTCTAGAGAGGTTCATTTAGTTGTAAAAAATATTGTTGTTGTAGAGAGAATGTTGCTCTAGAGAGGTTCATTTAGTTGTAAAAAATATTGTTGTTGTCGAGAAGTCGTTGCTCTAGAGATGTTCATTTAGTTGTAACAAATATTGTTGTTGTCGAGAGGTCGTTGCTCTAGAGATGTTCATTTAGTTGTAAAAAATATTGTTGTTGTCGAGAAGTCGTTGCTCTAGAGATGTTCATTTAGTTGTAACAAATATTGTTGTTGAAGAGAGGGTGTTGCACTAGAGAGGTTCATTTTGTTGTAACAAATATTGTTGTTGTAGAGAGATTGTTGCTCTAGAGATGTTCATTTAGTTGTAAAAAATATTGTTGTTGTCGAGAGGTCGTTGCTCTAGAGAGGTTCATTTAGTTGTAAAAAATATTGTTGTTGTAGAGAGAATGTTGCTCTAGAGAGGTTCATTTAGTTGTAAAAAATATTGTTGTTGTCGAGAAGTCGTTGCTCTAGAGATGTTCATTTAGTTGTAACAAATATTGTTGTTGTCGAGAGGTCGTTGCTCTAGAGATGTTCATTTAGTTGTAAAAAATATTGTTGTTGTCGAGAAGTCGTTGCTCTAGAGATGTTCATTTAGTTGTAACAAATATTGTTGTTGAAGAGAGGTCGTTGCTCTAGAGATGTTCATTTAGTTGTAACAAATATTGTTGTTGTCGAGAAGTCGTTGCTCTAGAGATGTTCATGTAATTGTAAATTTCACTACAAGAAATTTGTTTATGTTGTTGAAGAGAGGGTTTGCTTGAGAGAGGGACATTATTGTTGAAGAGAGGGTTAGCTCGAGAGAAGGAGACTGTTGTTGAAGAGAGGGTTTGCTCAAGAGAGGGTCTCTGTGGATTGGTTGCAATGTTACTGCAAGGCCTTCTGTTTGCAGTTTATTATTATTTCACTATAGTTACCTGTTAAGATCTTGCATTTTGAATTGATTTTTCAGGTAGATAAAACAATAAATATTTAAGTATATTGTTGATTGCTTTTAACAGCTTGAACATAAGAGTGCATGATTTCTGCATGTTATGAGCCCATGCTAATTTATACATAGGATGTAGGTAGAAAGCAAAACAAGTCTATCGGCAACATTACTTATGTGTCCAAATACTTGTTTGCTGTCAATCCTGGATGTAGACACATTCCATGCTGTGCTGTGGAAATCAGTGCATTAATGTGAAGATGTAATTTCATTTACACTGGCATTGATTCTGTTAATCCCGTCCTCATTTCTTTATTTTACTATGTACTCTACCTGTCTATGTGTGTAGGCTATCCTGGGTATCTGTGTGTGGGGAGGCTATCCTGGGTGTCTGTGTGTGGGGAGGCTACCCTGGGTATCTGTGTGTAGGATTGCTACCATTGGTGCCTGTGTGGGGAGGCTATCCTGGGTGTCTGTGTGGGGAGGCTACCCTGTGTGTCTGTGTGGGGAGGCTATCCTGGGTATCTGTGTGGGGAGGCTATCCTGGGTGTCTGTGTGGGGAGGCTATCCTGGGTGTCTGTGTGGGGAGGCTACCCTGGGTATCTGTGTGGGGAGGCTATCCCAGGTATCTGTGTGTGGGGAGGCTACCTTGGGTGTCTGTGTGGGGAGGCTACCCTGGGTGTCTGTGTGAGGAGGCTACCCTGGGTATCTGTGTGGAGAAGCTACCCTGGGTACCTGTATGGGAAAGCTACCCTGTGTATCTGTGTGGGGATGCTTCCCTTGGTATCTGTGTGGGAAGGCTACCCTGGGTACCTGTGTAGGGAGGCTACCCTGGGTATCTGTGTGTGGGAAGGCTACCCTGGGTATCTGTATGGGGAGGCTACCCTGGGTATCAGTGTGGGAGGCTACCCTTGGTATCAGTGTGGAAGGCTACCCTGGGTATCTGTACGGGGAGGCTACCCTGGGTATCAGTGTGGGAGGCTACCCTGGGTTTCAGTGTGGAAGGCTACCCTGGGTATCTGTATGGGGAGGCTACCCTTGGTATCAGTGTGGGAGGCTACCCTGGGTATCAGTGTGGGGAGGCTACCCTGGGTGCCTGTGTGGGGAAGCTACCCTGGGTATTAGTGTGGGGAGGCTACCCTGGGTGCCTGTGTGGGGAAGCTACCCTGGGTATTAGTGTGGGGAAGCTACCCTGGGTATTAGTGTGGGGAGGCTACCCTGGGTGCCTGTGTGGGGAAGCTACCCTGGGTATTAGTGTGGGGAAGCTACCCTGGGTATTAGTGTGGGGAGGCTACCCTGGGTACCTGTGTGGGGAATACGACCCTTCTTGAGTACTTCTTGATATTATTAAAGATACCAATGTTGAAAAGTGTCAATGTCTATACCAAATTATGTGGAAAATTGTTTTTCTTAATATTTTCTAATTTAAATATGACTGAAATTTGATAATGCTTTTATAAAAAATTATTAGTTCTTTTAATATTAAATCATGGCTCAGGTTGGCAGTGTTGATAAAATGTGTCACATTGGTTTATTATCTTAGAAAAAAAGATCAGATATCATGTCGTCTTGAATTGCATCTTTCTTAATACTGTTGCAGTGATGGGCATTATTATACAATTGCTAGAAAACCATCCTGCTGTCTGGATATAAAGAGGGTTGGTGATGCTTGAGCTCAAAATTTATCACAATGTAAAAAAATATTCAGGAAAACACTGGATAGCAGGATGTATTATGTAATGTAACAAAATCCTCTCAGATGTTTCATAATCCCTACTTTTATTTTGATGACTTAAATCAACTATTTTCGGTTTAGAAACACATTAGCATCAACTGAAAGTCTTTTGTAAAAATGAAATGCAAGTTAGCATGGTCTGAGAATACCATATACATGTTAGAGCTTCGATTCGATGCCATGCATCGGAATTCAACTACGGAGCTCACAATTCGATTCACGAATTATACCCTGGTATTTTCGATTCGATTCGCCTTTTTTATTTCCAGTTCGCCAAACTGTTATTTGGTAACAGTAATCACAGGTTTTAGCCACGCTTTATTGCTTAGTCACGCCGTAGTCCCTTCCCTTCTGTTGCGCTGCATTATTTATCGGAAGTAAAGTTTAGTTTTCTTTAAGTCTATTAATTTTTATTTGCAAAAATCTTAATTTCAACTGTCCTGAATGAGAATGCTGTTACATATACATATAAAAAATCAAATCGAAATCGAAGGGAAAAAAATCTTATCGAATCGGTTGACAGTTGAATCGTTGAATTGTGAAGCTCTAATACATGTAGCTATCTAAGGAGAGGGAAACTGATGTATTTCCACTTGATATTTTCTGCAGTTCTGCCGTGTATATTGCCTGCAGTTGAAGAAAATTGATTTTTTTTCAATTTATAGATATTTTTTCATACAATATGGAGGAATATGTTGATAGTGTTGTGTTCTCTTTGATAATGCATTATGTATTAATTGATGTTTTAACTGTTTAAATGATATTTATATATTTTTCATGCTTGTTTAGGTAAAAATGAACAAAATAAGGAAAACGATCAATATTTACTTTAACATGCTGTTTATTGTAATATCTGTAATATTGTAGGTGTAATAAAATAGAAAGTAATACTTTTTAAGTGTGTTATTTAAAAGCTCTCTCGTACTTTATGATGAAATCCGAAGTTTGATCCTTCAGCTCATAGATTAAACTCCAATGCGCATACAAATGAGTACTCAAATCCAACTGTCGGCTTTTAAGAACTGACATACATTTTTGTAAACCTAAGTGACTCTTACGTATTACGTTGTCTAAGATCTTGCGCAAAAAATGTTGTATGAAAATTTATATGACAATGTAAGTGCAGACAGTTATGTAGGGGTAACAATACTTTTATGTTAATTTTCTACTTTTTTTGTTTATTTGCATGATATACGGTTACATTTTTTTTGGCGAGACATTTAAGTTGTTGAGTAAGAGTGAGAGAGGAAGATTATATCCATGATAAAAAGCTTGATACTGGTAAAAAGTTATCTCCATCATTCAGTACTCATAAAAAAGGAGTGAGTCACTAAGTCTTACCTCAAATTGCTGTAGAAAAATTAAGAAAATATAAAATGTAATATATTGGTTGTATTAAACTGATGAAGAAAAAAACAAACTTTAAGCGCGAGGAAAGGCTTAGTTTTTCATTTTTAAAAAAAAATCATGAGAAAAACTTTTTAAAAGTGCTTATTTCTTTGAAGTTTTTTTACATATGAAATTGTCGTCCTTTATTTAATTTGTTTTTTATTGTGTACGTGGAGTGTTGAAGTTGTTTTGTAATGTTTCGTAACTCCGCCAGGCAATTGTGCATTTAACTATCTGTCTTGATCACAACTTAGGAAAAGCTGAAATAATCGTAAGATTTTTTTGTGAGAACACATAGGTCCAGGTATTAAATATTTTCCCAGTGTTAGCGTAGTTGGGCAAGAGACTTAGTAAAACTTCCAGAAAACTCCTGTAAACTTCTCTACAAGGTCTGAACTTTTATAGGACTATTTTTTTTAAAAATCATAAAGTAACAAATATGTATCGCTCTAACTGTATCGAAAGGTTAACCAATCCGTGTCAAGGTTACAAACGTTGTTCAGTTGAAGAGAAATTGCCTTGGTGGTTAACGTAACATTTGATTGGTTGACACAACACTGATATGCAAATAGCACAACCATGTTTGTACTAATGTCTACTAATTCTTTATCAAATACCCTTCATCTTCTGTAAGAATTACTGTATTGATTATAATAAATTTCCATTTTTGTAGTAGTGCATATTTATTGGAATTTGCTGTTTATAGTTATTGGAAGCCGCGGCCGTAGTCGAGTGGTTAGTGGGCTGGACTTGTAACCCGGCGATCATATACCCTTCCATGAAAATTTGACAAAAATGTTGATTTTCCTCCACATGTGGAGAAGTTGTCGGCTCCTTGTGGAAGGGTAAGTTAGTACTGGTAAGAATTCAGTCCAGGAAAAACTATTTAGGTGAACCGGCTGCCGTATAAATGAAATATCGTTGAGAAACGGCGTTAAACCCGATGAAACAAACATTATAGTTATTGGAATCAAATACTGTAGAAATCTAGAGACAATAATGCGCAATGGATAAATTAGTTACTTTGCATGGCCATTAATTGATAAAACATTGGTTCGATTAAAATTTTCCGACCAGCTTGCAATGATTTGTTTCATCATGTTTTTAAAATCATAATTAAGATCTTTCGGTAGGAAATTAAAATAACAAAACTTGATGATTTCTAATAAGCTGAATAATATACATCCTATATCAAGATACATTGTGGAATCAAATTGACAGCTATGGAATGATTCAGCAGTCTTCATGCACCGGTGATCCAAACAGGAAGCAATTTTTCCGGCTCTTATTTTGTAGAATCGTAAATTTAATATCTCCGTGATAAAATTTTGTTATCAGTTTTCAGGCTTTGATTAAAATAGAGTTTAAATGAGTTGCATTCGTTTCATAGATGCTATAAAATGTCTCATTTGTTTCATCATACATGATATTTAATACTGTCTCCACCAAAAGCTACTTAAAACAGACGTGTTACACATAGTGTAAATGATCTTTTAATGACCTTTTTCTGAAAAAAATTTAACTCGAAAGATGTCGTTTAAATTCCATGAAGTTTTTTTATAGAACTAGGTGAAAATGTACAATTGCGTAATCATTGAAACTCCATGAAAATGTACAACTGGGTAAATCATTGAAATTCAATGAAAATGTACAACAGGGTATTATCATTGAAATTCAATGAAAATGTACAACAGGGTATTATCATTGAAATTCAATGAAAATATACAACTGCCACAGCGAAACTTTCATGATCAGAACACGGTTAAGCATGTTTAAACATGATTTTGGTCAAACATGTTTTGATCATGTAATGAACATGTAATGAACATGTAATGAACATGTAATGAACATGTAATGAACATGTAATGAACATGTAATGAACATGTAATGAACATGTAATGAACATGTAATGAACATGTAATGAACATGTAATGAACATGTAATGAACATGTAATGAACATGTAATGAACATGTACTTTCAATGGCACCATGCATGGTCAAACACGATCACACAAGATCATCATCAATCATGTTTCATGGTTAAAAACAATGATGTTTCAACCATATTTAAACATGTTCTTTGTGAACATGATGGATCATCTTTGAACATATTTATTGGTTGTAATGAACATGTTGGAACATTATAATGAAACGTGTGTATTAAATGACACCATGATCTAACACTATCACACAAGATCATGGTTAAACATGTCTTTTGTGAACATGATGGATCATGTTTAAACATAATGATAGGTGATCATTATACTTACGATATTCCATCCAACATTGAAGTACATCGTTTCCATTGAATATGTATTCGGCACAGTAGGCAAAACATAAAACTTTTTACAAAATTTAATATCAAAATATTATAATTTATAATTTATTTGAATTATAAAATCATATTCAAAATTGCTTCAACATGTTTTTCTAAAAACAAATAATTGCAATAATTAAAATAACCTGAATTTTTTCATAAAGGGAGGTAATTCAGTGACAATATATTGAAAATAAATAATTAAATGATTTAGAGACCAAAATTTACCATGATTTTGTTGCACAATAAATATTTTTATGTTTTACAACAACACTAAGCTAAATTTTCCAGAAAAAAACTAATATATAAAAATGTATATTTTGCAAATATGTTTAATCCTGTTCAGCCTGTAACAAACACCAGCATAACTATATAACCAACTGTCATGTTCAAACATATCCAAACATGTTCATTATTGAATGTGAACAAAAAAATAAAAAATGTAAAGCTTAGAAATGTTCTGACATTTTTAAACATTGATTTAGCGCAATTTTCACAAATGATTACGATTGATGCTATATGAACTTTATGATCATGTATTGACAGTCAAACATGTTTATGAAACATGTTCAAATATGTATAAACATGTTTGAACATCAAACATGATATTCAGTTCGCTATGGTGGGTAATCATTGAAATTCAATGAAAACGTACAACAGGGTAATCAATTCTTTGTTCATTTACCAAGTTTCCTTGAACATCTAATTTAAAAAGGAGCTAAAGTTACGCCAGTTATCAATGTTTTGTTTAGCAATTATAGTGTTACATACATTTTATATTTGATATAAATGTTTATATCAGAAAACTTATTGTATAGAAAAAAACAATTGCTCTCATTCAGTCAATACCATCCATGAAAAAGTGTATTAACATGATGCAATAATAAACAACTTAAGGATTCTGCTGGTAAATAAGTTATTCAAGTATGAAGCATCCAGGCAATGTTAGATGTAGGTAGAAAAAAAAACAAGCTTGGCATAACATCACATAGTTGGGATCAAGTTACTCGGAGCCACAAAAAAGTTGACAGGTATAATGCATACATGCTATTTTTAAGTTTGTTGATACAGAATAAATATTTATATTCTGGTTAAAATCAATGATTATGACATTGTCCAATAGACTCATTAAAGTGTATAAAGTTTGGATTCTTCCTAAATACAGTCAAACCTGTGTTAAAGACCACCTGCGAACAAAGACCACTATTGCAAAACCTGTCTGCAAAGACCACAAATTTTATCTTCCATCAGACCATTTTCAATGATATTTAAGCTGTTAATAGAGACCACCTGTAAACAAAGACCACATTTTGCTGTTCCCATGGGTGGTCTTTACAGACAGGTTTGACTGTATACCGAAAAATCACTAATGTGAAAGAAAGTCTTACTAAATGTTGTCTGGTCAGTTTATCCCGTTTTTTTTTTGCTCGATGCCAGTGTTTGTTTTCCACCCGGTATTTAAGTCGGCCCCTTTTATGCCGAGTTCCAATTAAGGGAGCTGCTACTATGACCTCCCCGCACTGATGAATGGGATCAGTCCCTACCAGCTGAGCTACTGAGATGATACATATTGGGTATCATCAACATATAATAAAAATTTTGTTTGCCTATCTTTTCAAACTACCTGATTTTATCTTGTAGCGCATAAAATGCATCAGGTTTTTTTTTTGCAGCCTGTGTGAAAAAAAGTACTGAGATGTATTCAATATTGTTACTCATCATGCTATATATTTAAGCTTCATGTTTTATAGGTTTATATGATGCATAACTAATTGCTGTTAGTTGTATAACATCGTTTCTATTGCACCATTTATCAGTGTGCAACCAACTGAATCCTAGGCATATTAAATAATAATGTCAATTTCATTAAATCTGTTTTGCTTTGCAACTTTCTGAAGAAATTTTTTTTTTTAATATTTACCAAAATATAATTCATTTACTGTATGTGTTAACATTTCGCCGGTGAGAATTTCATGAACTAATTCATGGATAGTTCATGAACAACAAATGAGACAGTTCATCAAATAACAAAGTTCATGAACTTCATGAATTCCCAGAGTTCATGAATCACAGAATTGAATTTCAGGACTACCCCATATGAAAAAAGGTTCATAAAGTTCATGAAATTATCTTTCATAAATTTGTAGCATTCATGAACTAATTCATGAATAATTTCATGAACTTCATGAGCCTTTTTCACTGGGGTAGTATCCATTTGTAGATATAAATGTGTTGATCTAAGTTAATAATCTTTCTCTGATTTGTTACAAAATGGTGATTGTTATACTGAAGTTAAATTTAATTATACTGTAAATGCCCACATTTTTGCTTGCCACTCCTAGTCAAGTGTAGTGTGAAAGTAAAAAAGGCATTTTAATGATTGTTAAAAAGGTACCCAAGGGTTTTACATCTTACAACTATTCGGATAACTGAAAGCATAGTTCTGACACATTGCGATACAATGCCATATATAGACAATTCACATGAATCCACACTCAATTACGTTTACCTGACAACCATGCAGTCCTTTAGTATTTCTGACGCGACGTCAACATTTTGTAGTTAACTTCGGCTTTTTGTGGTAAATTTTGAAATTGCTATAAAAAGAAGATGTCTGATTATCTTTGGTATTACATTGTAATTGAAACTATGAAAATATTCTCTGGCAAAAAGATATTGTGCACTGTTTTGTTGCTATATTTTCATAACTGCTCGGAATGGCTGAGTGAAATATTTGCTCTACTGGCCAAAGGTCAGAGAACTTAAGACCACCTATAAAAGAAGACCGGTTTTCAAGGGTCCTGAAAAGAAGACCGGTTTTCAAGGGTCCTGAAAAGAAGACCGGTTTTCAAGGGTCCTGAAATGAAGACCTGTTTTCAAGGGTCCTGAAAAGAAGACTGGTTTTCAAGGGTCCTGAAAAGAAGACCGGTTTTCAAGGGTCCTGAAAAGAAGACCGGTTTTCAAGGGTCCTGAAAAGAAGACCGGTTTTCAAGGGTCCTGAAAAGAAGACCGTTTTTCAAGGGTCCTGAAAAGAAGACCGTTTTTCAAGGGTCCTGAAAAGAAGACCGTTTTTCAAGGGTCCTGAAAAGAAGACCGGTTTTCAAGGGTCCTGAAAAGAAGACCGGTTTTCAAGGGTCCTGAAAAGAAGACCGGTTTTCAAGGGTCCTGAAAAGAAGACCGTTTTTCAAGGGTCCTGAAAAGAAGACCGTTTTTCAAGGGTCCTGAAAAGAAGACCGGTTTTCAAGGGTCCTAAGTGTTGTCTTAATTATTACTGAGGTTTTCTTATTGGGGTGGTTGTTAACTTAGCAAGTGGTATTGTCTGCTTGACTTCTTTATCCAAATTTTTCTTACTGGCTGAAGTTATTTAAGTAAATCTTTTAGCATTTTCACACCAGTTTCTGCCATACCCAGTGATATGTTAAAATGTTTCAATTCAGGAAGTCTGTTGTCTGGAATGTTCTGTCTTAATGTTTTGTTTTTGCAGCATGTAGTTGCCATGATTTTACGAGTTAATGAAGGTATTAATGAAAAACTGGGTTAAATCGAGCTGAAACTGCTGTCAGTACTTTAAAGCCCTTAAATATTGATATGAATACTGTATGTATGAATACTTACGTGTATTAAGACAGGTTCAATTTTTTGTCTCTGATTTGCGTGTCTCTGTTGTCCTAGTTAATGTACAAGCGTGGAACCAGAAGTTCATTATACAGCATGATTATAATTATTTTAACTTTTGTTACAATTTAATTGCTACTGATTTTGTTACACTTATTTGTGTGTAAATGAATTAAAATGAGATTTGCGTGCAAAGTGTTAAGCAATACAGTCAAACCTGTGTTAAAGACCACCTGCGAACAAAAACCACTATTGCAAAACCTGTCTGCAAAGACCACCAATTTTATCTCCCATCAGACCATTTTCAATGATATTTAATCTGTTAATAGAGACCACCTGTAAACAAAGACCACATTTTGCTGTTCCCATGGGTGGTCTTTACAGACAGGTTTGACTTATTGTAAACCCAACCAAGTATTGTAACTCATCATTTACTGTAAAATTGTATGCAATGCTACTTGATCTGTTACACTTAGCCACTTATGAGAATGAAGACATTTGAACTAATCTTTGAACCAAAAACAAATTGTTTAAAGCACATCAAGTTACAAAGGTTCTCAATGCTGCCTATTTTGCTGACAATACAATCATTTAACACCTGGTTTTTTACAATTTAGTCACCTATCAGTTTACTGCACAAAGAATACTGTTACTGCTGTGTAAAGTAAAGACTGAAAATAGTATTTCTTTTCAATTTAAGTTTTAACGGTTACTATCTTATAAATGGTATAGAGCTGTTTTATTAACTGCAAACACATGCATATATTACATGGTTCATTACATTCCAAAATTGGCGTTTTGAAATATCCGCGTTTTTCCGTGCTCTTGTCGGGGAGAAAAAGTTAAGAGTATGCTTGATAGAAAAGTTAATAGTAACTAGTTCTACGCATGGATGCATTTAGTTACCTAAATTGACATGGATTGGTTCTGACAGTTCATACACTTGTTCAAGGTCAATCTAACAGCTTTATACAGCCAATTATGATTATTCAATGTTCAAGTTTTACTTGTGCAATGGACTTAAATGTTTAAAGTTCAGCAGGGTCCGTATTACAGAATCATCTTAAGTGAATCTTAAATATTTTTTTACTTAAGTTCAAAACTTCAAATGGATGTATTTCCAAAACCGCATTAAAATTGTTAGGTGTTTTAATGGTAATGACAACAATATATTAATACTATTCATTTTTCACTCTTGATTTGACTATATAATATAGCCTGTATGTAAAATAAACCAGTTAAGGAAAATATGCAATTCTAAGGATAAGGATAAAAATTTACTCAAGATACTTCTGTAATATTGCCCCAGTTTTCATTTTACCACTTGTTATTCATGGGGTTCAGTGCAATACTACTTGAACTCAAATTTTCATACAGAAGTGAATAAATACAGCAGTTTTGTGTCAGACCATCAAGATTTTATTAACTATAGTGGTCCCTCTCTTGTTCGACTTTTTATAGTTTGTTTGTTTCATCGGGTTTAACGCCGTTTCTCATCGATATTTCAGTTATATACGGCGGCCGGTTCACCTAACCAGTTTTTCCTGGACTGAATTCTAACCAGTACTAACTTACACTTCCACAAGGAGCTGGCATTTCTCCACATGTGGAGGAAAATCGACATTTTTGTCAAATTTTCATGGAAGGGTAATTGACCTGCCGCGACCGGGAATCGAACCCGGATCGCCGGGTTACAAGTCCAGCGCACTAACCACTTGACCACGGCCGCGGCTGACTTTTTATAGAGATAGGCTATGTGTCCGATGTAGAGAATGAGTTGTTGGGAGGGAATGGATCTGACAGTGGCACCATATGTATGCTTTAGTTCTCAGATATAAACCTATATATTATACACACAAAGTATCACTTGATATTTTACTATTATGAACCCATGTATGAGCTTTAAGAGGCTTAAAAAAAACAGGTTACCAACTATTTTTCTATCCAACTTCTTAAATTATCTGTATTGAAAATTCACTTGTCGGTCTGTCTTGTCTGCCCAATGATTTCAAAAAGCTATATTATGCTATAGGAGCAATAGGTTTCTGTGATGTCATTCATTCAGTAAGTTCTTTAATTATACCTCGCATTATTTGTCCATGCAAAATTCACATATACGCGTTATAAGCAAATCCGTAATATTACCCTGTGACATAACATTTTTTGCTGGGTGATATAATTATTTTACCCTCGCACAGGTCTAAAAATAGACAACTGGAAATTCCCATAGTCCGAGTCGACAGGCGCTTGTTAAAATAGGTAACAATCAAGCGCTTGTAATATTTGCATCCTTCTCCTATTTTCTTTGATTATTGTATTTATCTTAGCATAGTGATTGTGTCCAAAGTAATATAACATTATATTGATTCTTCACTCTTCAATATTACAATAAATTATTTATTTCTGTTTCACGTTAACTTTATTGTTTTATATTTTAATATCAATTTTTTTTTCCGTGTAATAAAATAAATATCAGATTCCATGGACGGTGATAGCATATAATGTTAACCCTTGGTTGATATTAACTTTCTCAGGTTAACATTATATGCTATCACCCTCCATTGGATCTGATATTTATATAAATAGTTGAATTTTCTCTTAAATGGCTAAAAGGAGAATCAAAAGAGTGGAAGTGGTCATAAATCGAGGGTTCAGCACAAGACTATCCTAACTCCTATGTATTTATATAGGAGTTAGTGTTGTCTTGCGCTGAACCCTCGAATTATATTCTGTCTGTCTGTTTTAGTAAGTAGTAAGTAGTCTGTCCTGGTCATCTGATTATCCGTTTTTGCATACTTTTGATTGAGTGTATATAGTTGGTTACAGCATTTTCATGTCCCATGTTTCTCAAGCTTGACTTTATTTCACTATTTACTACAGCTGGTGTTAAGTGCTGTGTGGCGGATGTAAAAATTCGCCCCGTACTTCGTCCAAAGTGTAGTTTACCTTAATCATAAATTTATATATGATAAATTTACACAAAAATGACGTCAGGTCGCTGTGGTGTAGTGGTTAGCATAACGGACCGGCAATCCGTAGACCTGGGTTCGATTCCTGGTAGCGCCATTGACTGATTTTTCGTGTTTCTCAAACTTGACTTTATTTAATTATGTACAAATATAAAAAAAAGCAACTGATACATGTATACACTTGAGCCTTAAAGATTAATTAGTTGATAGGAGTATTATGTTTATGTTTACTCAGCTGACCCCAAAAAACCATCTGCTCCTTGGTTACCAATGCTATTTGATTTGATTCTTTGTAAAAAGCATGTGAAAAAAAGGAGGGAAATTTGCTACAAGTCGACATGCAAGCAACGGGCAGGTGATGAGCAGTTTTTCAATGGCATGTTTTTTTGTATTCCATTGTGTAATGACAATTGATATAACATTTGGCACTAAAGGAAAAAACCTGCTTTTTAATGAATTAGTTATCACTGCATGGCAAATGTAAAAACTACAATGGGTTTTTGTGTTTCAATAACGCACTCTATGCAAATTATGTAATCCAAATTGAAAAAGGTATTGTGAAAAAGCTATCCATCTTTAACACCTTGCTTTATGTTGGATGGGATAGTCGTCGAAATATTAAGATCATTTTATATTAAGTTGTTCAAGTACTTAATTCAATTTTTTTTATTCCTTATTGACCTTTTATGCCAATTTGCGGCGTGTTTTACTCGTTCAAACAACTGATAATTATGTGACATTATAATTTTAACCATTAATCTCTGTCCTGTGTTTAAACTGCATACATTAGCAGATATCTTAATCATTTGATGAATTTACATTATGTCTAGCTTTCGCTAAATTCATGATTAAATGTACCATTATACCACCGATCCACATGTTAGAAAATAACTTTAAAGTAGATGTGTTTAGTGGTCATCTCCCCTTGATGTTTGTAACTCCATTTGTTAATGCCGTGATAAGGCCGTATTTATACCGACATTTATGGGGTATTTTCTTTCTATTTCATGCCTCCTGTTAATTCATCTAACTGTAGTTTTTTCTCATTGGTTAATTCCTGCAAGTTTTCCACCGATTGAGACTCCTGAATTTTGTGGTTAATTGTCAATCCATTTTAAATTGATGACTTATCAAAGAGTTATTGCCCTTTGCATGCATGGCATGCATCGTCCTTTAACATTGAGTTTGTCTAACTCCTCCTACATGCAAGCCTACAAATCAAAGTATTGGTGCATATTTTTTACATACTGGTAGGTTGACTTTGGGCTTATATTTCAAACTAAGGATAGTAAAAGTATGTGATTATCCAGTGCAAATATTATCATATGATGTCTTAAAATTGATCATTGACATGTAGGAAAGAGGCTAGCTTGGTGAAAGTAATGTTTAGAGCCCAAAATGATGTCCTTAATTTATAGTTAAAACATTTTACTCAGAATAATGTGTCATCTTTGCTCAATTGTTTAGTTGGTACTTAATGTCCAGAAACTCCAGATAACTTAAAGTAATGCATATGTATAATGCTCATTTTTGTTCATTCTTTTACATAAACAAACATGAAAAGTGTATTTCATATAGCTAAAACATCAATAAATATGCATCATCAAAGAATACACAAATAATGTATTCCTTTGTATTTGTCAAAAAAAAATAAAACGTAAGTTTTATCCATATGTAATGCTAACATTTTTGAATCGGCATGTTTGTATTAAAGATGCCTTTGCCAATACAGCAATAAGGATGAAGCCCATTCAAATATGTTACGTTCAGATGGGCTAGATACTTCTTTTATATAAATTACGGTAAAAATGAGTGCCTGGAAAAATGGGTTGTATTAAAGATGCCTTTGCCAATACAGCAACAAGGATGAAGCCCATTTAAATATGTTACATTCAGATGGGCCACAAACATCTTTTTAGTGGAATTACGGTAAAAATGAGTGCCTGGAAAAATGGGTTTTTCTAATGTTGAGTAAAAATTAGAAATACATGTTTTTAAAAATTGCTGTCATTAATGGATCAAGAATTTGCTTTTATAATGTTAAAAAGTACACTCTGTTCCTAATTTTTGTAATTTAGTAACTTAGGTGATGAACTACTTGTTTGCTTGATAAAAAAACTTCTCTCATTCATCGGTGGTCTGTCAAGTTCCGTACATGACTTGTTACGTTTGGTGTATCTACATGGTAGGTTAAAACACCGCAAGACCTTTATACATGTCAGCCTGATTGATCGTCGGAAAGATTTATATACCAAAATTTTTTCATCCCAAATTTCGTGTTTTTTTTTATCTTCGAAGCTGATTGATATCACCTAAATTTTATGTCTCGTAAAAATTTCAGCAAAGTTCCGTGGGTTTAAAAATATAGAAACATTGTCGGTCTGGTAAATTGAACTTTTGATTTTATTGTTCGTCGCTATGGGAACAGTTGTCAACTGATTTGGACATAGCAATGGTATTCTAGTTCTAACTTGGACACTGAATGATAAAAAATTCTGAAAAGGTCGTCGTGATGTCAACTGTTTTAGCTTACATAAAATACAGGATGGGATATTTTTATTGCACCGAATGTCCGGCAATTCCGCCATCCGTCTTTTTTTCTAAAAGTTACGAAGAATTTTCGGCTTCATTACTTTCATCTTTAGAGTTATATGGATCATTATGAGCTATTTGTTTTTTCCCCCAAAAAAATTCTGAAACTTGTGATAATATGGTGTAAATATTAAATCACTGTATTTGAAGTTATTATAGCTACTAGTTATTATTTGTAAGATGAATGGATATGGTTAATATTAATTGAAGGTAAATATGTTGCTTAATTTATTATAATTTTTAATTCGCTAGACCCAATCTTGCATTCATCAAATCTTGCGGCGGGGACCATACTTTTCTTTGTTCAAATTAATATGCGCTGAAATAGTCTATTTGAATCTTGCTGTTAACAGTTTTAATTTTGCTGTTAATAATTGTCTTTTGTCTTCAGCGTTTATAATATTACTAGAAATATATTGAATAAACTTACAGTAAAATTGGCCGCGTGCTTGTTATTACAAAAGGAGTGGATATTTTCCTTGTGTATTTTAAATTTACCAACTTCGTATTTCTTAACATTATTTGTGAATTTCTTGTGAACTTTCCTTTATGTGTTAATTACTTAATATATTATACATCCGTTAATTACCTAATAAATTAGCTTCAGGGACAAATGGTTAAGTCTTAATACTAATTAACAAAAACAACAAACAATATTAGTTGTATATGATTTTAATTGTTTTTCTTGCATTATTTTAAATTATGATTATTATAGATTGAAAACTATCAAATTTGATGAATTTCTACCCAATCAACACCAGCACCGTTCTACTGAAGATTAATTAAAGGATGCAATTCTCTTTGATATATACGATATACTAAAACCATGTTATATAGATGCTGCTATCAACGTTATTGATAATAATGATAATTTCTTGATTATTTTGATAAATTAATGGATAATTATGATAACCAATTTTAATGGATGCATGCATGTGCAACAGGTGTCATAGATAGATATTAAATACTATTGCAAGCATATATTTTAACATTTTACTGCTATGTAATTAAACAAGCATTACTTGTGCACGTTTTTATTATTTATAATTGGGCCTGACAGAACTGGTGACATTTCCGCATTATTAAAAAATAAATGCGGGCATCTTCAGTCTGGTTATCATGGAAACATATACTGACCCCGGTTATATTAACTATAAAAGCATGTTTTTTTAAAATGATTTTTAAATTTCAATATAATTATAATGTAATCATTTGTACATGTTGACGTAGAAATATCATGATAAAAATATAACATATATTGAGTTTTATGTCTGTATTATACAGATAATTCCTGGCATCATTCCTTAACAAATTATTCTAGTAAAAGACAGGAGGTGTAAATAAAATAGGTATCTATAAACGAAACAAACTGTACCACATAAATATTGTTCCAAAACTGTGTAGCATTAAATATAAGATACCTACAAAAACTTGATATAAGTACATAGAAATGCTTAGATATATTATGTAAAGCATAATTATAAAATGTCTTATTTTTTGTTGTATGTAACACATAGGGTTGGTTGCTATATGTTTCCATAGGGGTTGCTATGCCTCTTTTGTTTTACAACAGTTTTTAATAAAAAAGACTGAATAGTCACACTTTTGCGCTAAACAGACTTCTTTTTATCACTACACTTTATTTTCATTAGTATAAAAATTTCAAATGTGAAAGTTCTAATCGCATATTTTACGATAATATAAAGTTACATTAGCTCTTCCAGAATTCTAAATTACTTTTTTTATTGAAACATGTACATAAGGATCATGGAAAGACATTAATCTAAAATTAAACTTAAAAGAGTTCAGTATTTATATATATTGGATGTATTAGTGCTACTATGTGCGACAATGCGTATCAGGATTTCTGTGCTGAATCTCATGGGTCATTTTGATAATTTTTTTTACTTGATTTATAATATTCAAATTTACATACATTTTGTGAAACCTTGACCCTTCAGCCAGAATCCTGAGGGTAAAAATGTGGGTTTTTGGAAATTCAAAGGGTCAACTCCAGGGTCAAATGTAACCCCTGAATACTATATTTATGTTTAGAATTTTGAAATAGTTTTAGTAGACTTGAGTGTCAAATTTCCTGTTTTATTATAATTTTATATCGGTATCAGTTTAATTCAAATATCTAATTGTTCAAATGTAGTACAATTGTTTCTGGTATAAATATGTTTATTTTAAGCACTTTCTATTATATTTTCAGGAAAGTTTGATATTTACTCGTAAAATTGTGGACAGTAATGATTCATCATACAGGCAATTAAGGTTGGTATCAAGTAATTACTGTAATTTCTAGAAATGCTTACCAGATTTCTTGTTCATAACGGGTCTCACTAAAAAGTGCCACGAAGCGCCACGAAGCGCCACGAAGCGCCACGAAGCGCCACAAAACGAAAACATACCTTTTATGCATGATTTATGATTATAAATGTATGAAAACATACTTATATATGTTCATATATACTATTTCTAACGATATATTGCATTTTTTTTTAGTTTTGTATAGTTTAAAAAAACATTATGACAGCTTAAAAAGCCAACTTCGCAAAAACATGGCGGCGCTCTGTACAGATAACATCGTTGTGACAATTGCAAATTGTGATTATCACAACAATGTTATCTGTACAGAGCGCCGCCATTTTTTTTGCGAAAGTTGGATTTTTTAAACTATTCAAAACTAAAAAAAAATGCAATATATCGGTAGAAATAGTATATATGAACATATATAAGTATGTTTTCATACATTTATAATCATAAATCATGCATAAAAGGTATGTTTTCCATTCGTGGCGCTTCGTGGCACTTCGTGGCGCTTCGTCGCGCTTCGTGGCACTTTTTGGTGAGACCGTTCATAACTCACCTAGGGTAAACCATATATGTATTGAGTTGTGACAATAATTTCAGCGTTGGTAAAAAAATATTAGTTTAAATTTAAATAGAATTGTTCACTTTCGATGAATAATAAGTTGTTTCAAGTTAAAAATTTGTAATAAAATAAATGAAAAATAATTGTTTTATCAAGACGCAGGGGGTTTAGCTCAATGCTGTTGTCAGGGGTGTGGAATTCATACACCAACATGTTGGTCTTTTTCGTGCCCTTTTTCGTGCCCGGACGCATGTATTTTTCCATTTAACTAAATGTCCACTGACAAGCAGAAAAACAGTCTAAACTGTTTGGAAAATGAAATAATTATAAACAGCATATATGTTGATACGGTAATACATGTTCATGCAATATTTAGTTAAGGCTGAGTTATGTATCTAAATTGTGAAAATTGTGATATAGTTTACATTTCATTCATGTTGATCTGATTTATAAAGCTATCTGATTTATAAAGCTATCTGCTTTTAAACATATTTGTTTAACTGTCGTAAAAAATATGTTACATCTATTTATTTTGATTTGGATAAGTGATTGTTGGATGCGGACATCTAAGATTTTTAGGTTAAATTGTCTGGACATTCAAGATTTTTAGGTTAAATTGTCCGGACATCCAAGATTTTTAGGTTAAATTGTCTGGACATTCAAGATTTTTAGGTTAAATTGTCTGGACATCCAAGACTTTTAGGTTAACTTGTCCGAGCATTCAAGATTTTTAGGTTAAATTGTCCGGACATCCAAGACTTTTAGGTTAACTTGTCCGGACAACCAAGATTTTTAGGTTAACTTGTCCAGGCATCCAAGATTTTTAGGTTAACTTGTCCAGACAACCAAGATATTTAGGTAAACTTGTCTGGACAACCAAGATTTTTAGATTAACTTTTCGGGACAACCAAGAATTTTAAGTTAACTTTTTCGTGGACTAGTTTAAATTTTTTATATTTCCACATCCTTGGTTGTCACAGCCTCTCCCTGGTTGTCACAGCCTCTTTAGTAAAATTGAGTTGCAACACTTGTACCAAGCTCTTGAAACGCCCTTATTTAGAAATTTAGGGATTTTAAAGAAACAACTATGACAGCCGTCAGTTTTGTGTTAGACGTTTTAATTAAATTAATTTTTTTTGGAAAGATTGTAATTTAACTATAAAAAGATTTTCTGTGGTGGTTATGTGTGTATTGTGGCTTTGTGACTGTGTGCATTGATTGTTGCTTTTTGTGGTTAACCTCCACATTTATATTACTTGGTTTTACCTAAAGAAATGAATATTTAGGAAATCAACCTGCGGAAAGAAATATTTAATTGCCAATTAGTGATAATTTAAATATATATTGTCAGATCATTGTCAGATATACATGTATATCAAACATTTATCAATAGATTAGGTAAGCGTTAAGATATATACATGTGTAACATAGATAAAAATTGAATTGTTCTGTAACAGATTGTAAGTGTTGAAGCCATGTATAATTCTTATATTTTCAAACAACGCCTGATGCATACAACTGTATATTAAATGAAAACTTTATAATATCAGCCTCAAATATTTTTAAAAGTTTGAGAATTTTTTTTTAAAATAAAAAACATATCTCTTTATATACATACATTTATAATATCAACATAAAACATCTACTTGGTGAACTATATGAACACCGATTTCTTGCATGAAATGCAATGTAAGTTAAAAAATATAAAATAATTTTGAAAGTAATTAAAACCCAACATGAGTTATAGATTTAATAAATGATAAAACATTGCTGCCAATGCACTATAAATGTGTTTTATAACTGGTAAGTCTTAGTGACCATAGTCTGTTGTGTTTTTCAATACCAGAGGCTTTTTTGCTTTTTGATATATTATGCTCATTTTTTGTTCAATTTTTTACCAAAACAAACATGAAAAATATATTTCCTATTGTTAAAACATCAATAAACATGCATTAAAAAGAATGAACTCATAATGTATTGATCCGTATTGGGTGAAAAAAGATGTTTGACATCATAAAATAAAAAAATTGGGCTATTTTACAAGTTTGTCCGTTAGTAATATGGTAAAAAAAGATATTTTCAATCGGTTATACATTGCAATGGTTCTTATTAAAGATGTTTTAGTCAATGTAACAACAATACTGGATGAAGCCAATTCAAACATTTTATGTTCAGATGAGCCAGATACATCTTTAAATATCATTTGGTAATGTGGAATATATAGTTTTCCAGACCTATAGTATTTCAAGGCGTTTATAGTGATCTTATGCTCATTGTTTGTTTATTTGGTTACCTAAACATACATGAATAATACATTTATGTAGTTAAAACATCAGTAAAAATGTATTCTCGAAGAATACACTAAAAATGTATTTTTCTATATTTGTTGAGAATTTAAAAAAAAGTTTATTTGTTAGTAATATGATAAAAAAGATTGTTTTAACATGTGATACATTGCAATGGTTATTATTAAGCGTGTGTAGCATATGTTGCAACAAAATTGGGTAACGTTCATTAATATATTTTAGGTTTAGATGAGACGGATACATCTTTAATTGCCATTGAATATTAAAAGTTTTCATCGATTAGCATCTATGACATTTTGTTTACATTCTTAACCTTTATATATGGTAGACTGTTACTTTTTTCTGTCAATCTGTTCATTATTTTAAAAGCTTTGAAAATACTTCATTTTTAAAACAGAAAGTACCAAAACTACAAGAATAAATGTAATATTTTCGTCCTAGGATATCAAGACACTTTCATTGTCCTTTTTGTTGTTGTCCACAGTGTATTAAGAAATAAAATGTTAATTTTTTCTTGAAATCTTATACGAAAAATCTGATGGCCAAGCTGCATAAATTACTGGGTGTCTTTTTATATTTATTTTTCTTTCAAATGTCATTTTAGCTCACTTAAATACTATAGCAAGTACTCACTGTCACCAAAATATGCATTTAAAGTAAATTAACTGCATGTTTAAATAAATTGCATATGATGTAATAGAAAAATTAACATTATAATGGTATTGAATTAACCAGAAATAATAGCTGAAAAAGCATTTGTGTTAATTTTTTACAGTGTCAATGAATTGAGCCAGCTGGTACATTGATACTGCAGCAAGATGCATTTATTTCAAGACAGCGATATTATTTCCACATGCAATGATGACATGTTTCTTACAATTTGCATTTTTTAACAATCGCCCATTAACATGTGCAAGCTATTGTGTAGTCTTAATTCTTTAGTGTCACGTTTGAAGATTTCGGGTCACTTTAAAAGATGGTCCACTTTAATCCCTCTTTATTGAAGAGTTTCTCAACTCCTTTTTGGAGAGTTTCCGTATTCATGGAAAACCCAGTCATATTGCTTCATCAACTTTTTATTAAAATTCCAAGAGGCATTATAATATGATTTGAAATTACAAACAATGCAGTAGACAAATGATTTCCACATGAGTTAGACTGATGAGGAACAAACCAAGTCATTGAAATTATGTATAAAATATTTAGTTTGCTCAAAAGTCTTTTTATTATAAAAAATGAAAGGGTGTCAATAAGAGCCGGGAGCCGGTAAAATTACCACGTAACTTATACATATTCACCTGGCTATATTCTGGTATGAATTATCAGATGGAGAAATCCTCTCAGTTCTGCCTACTTTTGGCGGTTTTCCTGCTACTCCAAGATTTTGTGACACCCCTGAAAAAATTATATTTTTCTCTGCTATGTCCTCTTTTACTTTCATAATGCTTTGATGTCTTGCATACAATTCACTATCTGATGTCCACAAAGTCATACATTATCTCAATGTGGTCACTTTGATGTTTTATTGTCTTTTTTTGACTCACCAAGTGCTCACTTTTCCCACTGTTTACTTGTAGAACATAACTTATATATAATATTATATCTATCGTAAATCACATCTCTATAAAACCCAAAGTCTTTGAAAGTTCTTTAAGCTCTAAACTATTTGACACATTTCCCAAAATTGCAAAAATGGCATTTGTGGCATTGCGCCTGCATCTTCCTTTTTCAGCAACAACTATACTCAGTACTATTAAAAATGCACCGTTGTAGACATGTGAAATGTTTCTAAAGCTTCATTTGATTGCATTTTGAAGCATTTTATGAAAATACCCAATATTTACACTAAAATGTACCATTTATGTATTGTCCCAGGACATGTTAAATCACAGGCAAAGTTGAACTTGTATGGGATGAAGTAAAAACATAAAAACAGTGGTTTGAATGATGCATATATGTTGCATAAACATGAAATGATACAGAGTGCAGTTCATTTCTAGTATCCACATGTTAGTAAACAATCTTGAGAAAGTCTGTTTGGTGCATGTTTAAATGTACTGTCGTAACATTGTGCCAATTTATTAGTTGCTGGACGGTAGCCGGCAACTCTATGTTTATTCCTTTTTCATTTTGCTCATGGGGCACGGCAATGAAAAAATTATTTCAATTGTTTGTATCTCTTTTTCGAATAATCCATTCCTTTAACATTTTCCCGTTTTGCGCATGTGTTAATATTGTGAAACTACAATATTTCACCTAGCGTTTATTATCATCGTTAAGATTCATTCATAAAAATTGTCCATTTTCATTCATAAACATTTCCCGCTTGCGGACATTACAAAATCGCTATTTGTAGACCTAAGGAAATACCTTGTACCTGGACGCACTGGGCAGACGAGTTGTAACATTATTTCGGAATGGATTCTGGCCATAAATTTACCACACGAATACTGTAATATATTCTACACACCCATGTTAAATAATATTTGTAGTTAGCGTTAATCTCTGTGGTACACTTTTTTAAACTATTCATTCTGCCCGTGATTCTGTATAGTTATAAGAATGAGGTGGAGCAATCGGATTGCATCGGCTATATATAGCCTATTTCCGAGAAGTAGAGTTGAAGGTCCCATGTCTGTCAAGCACGCATGGGATGCAAGTCGTACTAATAAACTGACAACCATACCGGATTTCATATAAACATGGAAAACGTGCATCTGAGAGGGTATCGTTCTCTCGTCTCGATACATATGGTGTTCTGTGACATGGAAAGAAATGTTTGCGTATAATGTCTATAACCAGAGCCAGAGTCTTCAAAGTAAGTTTAGATTAAATGCTAGCTTAAAAACGTAATGTTTGATTGTTGTCTTATGTATAAGCCAGGCCAACGATAAACGTAATGTGCTGACGCTAGCAATAGCTTCGATATTGGAGGGAGGGATTCAGATTAGGAGTAGGAATCAACCAGTTAAAATCTTTTGTCATGTGAGTCAGTTTGTTAGAAACTGTTTATAATGCAGTGGTTTTCCACCGATGTGGGCAAACCCTGAATAACATGTTCATTACATGCTGGTAACATTTTTGTTAAAAGACATTTCATGCTTATGACGGGGCACCTCTATGATGTAATGGAGCATTCCAAAGGATCTAATAATTGAGGTTACTTTGAGTTTTATTGTCCGAAACAGAGGCATAGAAAGACGTATGTATATGCGTACAGAAATTAGTCTGGCTGTTATATTTCCAATTGTCACCATCAGTAATACTGAGACACAGGTGTGCTTTAGCATAAAAGGAAGAGAATCGTTTTCTAATGTTGAATGTAGTTTCATCTTAATATGTGTACTGTATCTGTTCATGATATTTTTTCAAAGAAAAAGATGATTTGTTCTTTGTTGTTATTTACATCAATAATGTATAACTGCATTTCTTACACAAACATATTGCATTTTCAGTATTTGCAAAATTCAGTTCGAGTTAATTACTTCACTTTTGTTTTATTTTTTCTGCATATTCCCTTAAAATATTTCATAATAACTATTTTGCTAAACATTTCCTGGCAACTTTGATGCCTTGCATCAACTTTCTCTTGTTTTGATCTTTTTTGCTGCTTTATTTTCATGTATAAAGATAAAAAAGTGTTACTGCATACCCACTCCAGCAAGGGGTACCACAAACTTACATTGCTTAAGGACGTCGGAAATGACAAAACAATATCTAATGAAGAATACGAGTATTGAACTGAATACCATTATGTAACCTGTTTCCTTTCTAATTGTTAATTCCTTTAAAAATTGATGCACAATAAGCGAAAATGTCATTATCATTATATGACTGATAAAAATATCACAAAATTTCATATTGAGATCATCCTAAAGATTTGTGCGTTATTTATAGTAACATTCGTTGAACATTTAATTTCGTAGATTTTGTAGTTGGGCTAATCGGCTGATTTAAATACCCATCAATAATTGTACCATCAGTTCATATCCTATTGATGATACAATTCAGGTAAACAATTGCCACTTATCTGCGGTTACCTAAGTAATGGTTGTTGTAATTATATCATTCATCAAGTAGTGAAATTTAATCAAACCACAGTAATGAAAAAAAACTGTACACTTGCCACGCTGCAAAGCACCAACCGATGCATATATATAAGGTCTGAAAAAATATAAAAAAATTCAATAGCACCAAAATTGTAAAAATCATGCCATAACTTTTGTTTGAATGAAGAAATTATAAATAATGACAATGCAAACTGTTTTGTGATAACTGGATGCATTAAATACATTAAATACAGCACTTGTTGTTTACATTGCATTGATAAGCATGTCAGTCATCTAGTTCTTTAAAAACAGATGCATATCAGCATGTTTACCTTTTATGTCAAGATAATAAGCAAACGATTCTGCAAAAAACGTTTACAGCGCCGTACGTTGAAAAATTCTTCATGCAGACTTCTTTAAATTCTAGATCAACCAGGGTCTGCACAATTATTTTGGAAAAAGCGCAGCATTTAGGTGAACAGTAGCTGGTGCAGTGTTAGATGCAACGCCCGTCTTAACCTAGGCGGATCATCTTAATTTCATAGGTCTACCTTCGTTTAAGATTTTGTCATAAATGTATATTAAATATATTGAACTTGCCTGCAATGCTTTATGAGAAAGACCTTACTTATTCGACCAGGCATGATGCAAAAACTATAGGTCATCGCATTTTTATTGTTTTAAGCGATGGATTATTCTTTTGTTCCTGTGAATGTTAGATAAATTTTGCGAGTATGAAAATATTGTGCACAAGCTAGAAAGATTAGACAAGAATTTTTCACTGAATTTTGTGGTGATTTCTGCCAACATTATTGGTTTGGAGAAATGGCTCTTGGTGAAGAAAAATGATTGGTGTCAATTATTTTATGTCTCGCCAAGGTACATTCTCAATATTTGTGGGGGGGGGGGCGCATCTGGTAGAGTGGGAGAAGCAATTGGGACCCATACGGTATTTTACTGATGTTAATATTGTCAATAAGGAAACAGGTAAAATATCTGTAAAAATTTATATATGTTTTAAGTCATGAAATACCCCTAGGCCTTGATTTAAAGCTTTAAGACATCCTCACCTCGTCACACTGGCCACAGATAATTTTGTTAAGTTTGTTTGCGGTGCACATATTTTATGTTGAGTTTTACTTTATGTTTGAAGAAATAACATAATTTAAATGTGACTATAATATGAAGATGGACATTCATTGAAATGATTAAATGTATTACACTACATGTTCTGACTAACTAGTCGGCAGGAATTTCAGGATTCATGGTATGCTTCTATTCGTAATATTTCATTTTTTCCAGATTTTCTAAGTAAAGAACGTTGGCTGTGTATTGTTGAGATCATTACCTCATCATATTGTATAGTAGGCATATTAATTAAGTTCTGTTGGACAGCATTATATCAGGAGAGCGATGTAGGGCCATGATGGTCCTTTTGTTCGGAATTGCTATTAAATACTCTTCATTTCGAGGGTTCAGTGCAAGACTATACTAACTCCTATATAAATACATAGGAGTTAGAATAGTCTTGCACTGAACCCTCGATTTGGTCTTTACATACTTCATTATATTAACGTAAGAAAAACTGATCTGATTATCTCATTGTGTTCTAATGTAAATGACTTAAAATGATTTTGATTTTTGTTCGTGGGAAATCCAGGAAATGTCAATTCAGTAATAGGCTATAAAACATGCTGATAGGCTATTGACGATCTCAACATGGACAACTTGTGTTATGGAGATATTTATTCTAGCGTAATTGCAGTATTGATGGATAGAAAATTGGTTATCTGCGTTTTCTGGTATATAGGTTTCAAATCGAAAGCATTAAACTAAAGCTATTGAGCAAGACTATTCAGTGACTGCTCTTTAGCTCACCTGAGCAGAGACGATTCAAAGGGAACTTTTTGTGATCTACCTGTCAATGTCCGTTGCCATCATCAGTTGTCCTTTGTCCATTGTCAACAATTCCTTCATATGACTTCTTCTCATCAACTGCTTGGCCAACTTCTCATTCCTACTTTTTCACAAGAAGGATTCTTGGTGGTCCTCTTTCAAAGTTCAAAGGGTAACACTCTTGTTACTTTAGAAGGTTACAGCAGCTAAAAATAGATTTTAAAATTGAAATATCTGAAAATCTTATCCAGAAACATAACATTTTATATTTAACTTGTTTAGTTGTCCTCTACCAAGATTGTTCAAGTCATGCCCCTGGGGTCAAGACTGGCCCCACCCCGTTGGCTGCACCCAAGGGGTCACATGTTTTCCATGGACTAGGGAATATCTTTGAAAAACTTCTCCAGGACCAAGAGCTTTTGTATTTGGTATGTAGCATTGTTTAGTGGTCAGCTACCAAAATTGTTCAAGTCATGCCCCTGGGGGTCAAGACTACATGGCCCCACCCCGAAGGATCATATATTTTATATAGACCTATATATAGGGAAATCTGAAACCATAAAAAATCTTCTTATCCAAAACCATAATGGCCCAGAGGTTTCATGTTTGGTATGTAGCATTTTCTCATGGTCCCCTACCAAGATTATTCAAATTATGGTTAAAACTGGCCTTGCTTTAACTTATATAGGGAAATCTTTGAACATATATTTATCTGAAACCCCACAGCCCTTTGATATGTAACATTGTCCAGTGTTACTCTACCAAGATTGTTCAAATTATGCCCCTGGAGTAATAACTGGCCCGTTCCCTGGGGTTATCAAAGGTTATCAAAGGTCCATGTGCACAATGTAGCCGGAGTGGAGTGTCTGGCTCTTGTGACCTTCATCATTACACTATTGAGGCCACATGTTCGACCTGATCTTCAGAAACCTCTGGCCCAGATTTCAAATAATTGTTCCTTGGATGATGCCATACTGAATTTCTTCAAACCATGTTGGTATTATTATGTAGGAAGTGGGAACTGCAAAATTCTTCTTGTTAAAAACTGTTGGTCTAATTGCCGAATAATTGCACATAAATGTTTCTTAGGTGATTGGTGGTCATTTTCCAGATTCCTTCAAATAAAGTGGTCCAATGCAGAACTCTGTTTGGCATGGCAACCAAAAAGAAAAAAAAAAGTTCTTCCGAGAAAACCGCTGCTGGCCCTATTTCAAAATAATTTCACAGAAATGTTTCTTGGGTTACCCTCTTCTGAATTCTTTCAAGCCATGTTGATTGTTTAAAGACTATACTACCCGGAGGAGCTGGGGTCTCAGGTGAGAAATATAAAACCTTTATCAAAATCAGGTTGCATTAGTTTTATTTTTGTTTTATTGGGTTAAAAACCACCATAATCCGACCATATCTTGTCTTGATTTTAAGCTGTTGTTGTTGTTGTAGTATATTTGCAACTTTACGCATATTTTTACAAGTAATGCAATATTTATAAGACAAGAATATGTTTATTTTTAGCTTTGAAATAAACACCAGTAGTGCACAGTTGTATTATGCATATAAAGTTTGATTATAACTGACACATGGCTATAAATCATCACTTTTTGTATGCGAAACTTTGCTGCAAAATCTGTCATTATTTCATGAATAAATCAAACATTGTATGTATGGGAAACTTTTTTATGATAATAATAATGTTGTAGCATATGGGAATTGAACATGTGTAGATCAATGTATGGTTCCAAACTGTTAAAAATGCTTCTTTATCACAGTTAGTTAGTTATATGTCGTTTTATGGCGCATCGACAGCTTTGGTCATTTAGCGCGCAAGAAATGTTAAAAATATGTGAAACTAAAAAAGGTATGTGATATACTTGTATATGTTAAATTGGGGTAAATATAGTATAATATGAGATTTAAGATTATAAATATCATAGCTTGTTGTAAAAGCCAATCTCTATGATGTAACTTATAAATTTTCCAACTTGTATAGTCTCAAAGAGACTTTAATGTCAGTGGTATTGAAAAATTGGGAACGGACTGGTTGAAGGTCAACACAGTCGCAAACAAATGTAGTTGGGCTAATAATGCCACATAGAAATGGTAAAGCCACCCTGAAAACACAAGGAGACTTAAAAATTATACATACCAAAACTTTGAATTTTTTTATTTTACATCGATTGTGAAACAAGCCATTAATACTTGTTCTAATCACTCTCGATGACTGCTTTCTGGCTACCAACCAGTACTCAAGTCAAATTTAGGGATTGTGAAGTTAATGATCAAACCCTGTTCATCACACGGGGCTAGAACCACGACCTTCGGGTCAGGTGTCAGACATACCACTTAACAAGCACAAAATCAAAAAGGGACAAAAGGCAAACAAAAATGATGAGTGACGCTCGAGTATGTGGCAAAAAGGCCATTGGGGTTTAAACCTGGTTTTAAGATATCCCAACCGAACGAACGACGTTAATGAGAAAGTCTCCACTGAATACATTTTCCAACATGTGATATAACGAATACAGGGTCAAGTATGTAGAATACAGGGTCAAGTATGTAGAATACAGGGTCAAGTATGTAGAATACAGGGTCAAGTATGTAGAATACAGGGTCAAGTATGTAGAATACAGGGTCAAGTATGTAGAATACAGGGTCAAGTATGTTGAATACAGGGCCAAGTATGTAGAATACAGGGTCAAGTATGTAGAATACAGGGTCAAGTATGTAGAATACAGGGTCAAGTATGTAGAATACAGGGTCAAGTTTGTAGACCAGATGTATGCTACAATAGACATGTGAAGCTGTGCAAATACCGATTTGCAATAATTTTTCAGTAAACCCTAATATACATTTATTATGAAACTTAACAATGAATTATGAAGCAATTTCATGTTTGAAATTTTGTCATTTAGTGTAGTTTTTGTACAGTTTTCGTATTATTGCATATTTTTGTATCTTTAATATTTGTCACAGTTTTATTTTGACAAGTGAGATTTTTTACATCTATACACTAGCTGCAATATTAAACTTGGATTAGATACACAGTATCCATTACGCATTGCCTCATGGTGAGATCTGTTATTGCAATTCTGGGCTGTGTAATTGTTACATACGTAACTTGTTACTTTTTAATTTTGAATTTAAAATGACTAAAATTCCTAGGCCATGATTAAAAAATATTTGTTTAGCATATTCCTACCTACTCTCCAAAATGACATTTCCGCAAAAAAATGTTTGATGTGTCTAGAGTGGGGAATTTTTTTGGACTGCATATTAATACAGTGAAAACTGCCTGTAACGAGACCTGTTTATAGTGACACCCTGTCTTTTCTCATTTTATATTAAGATTCACTTTTGATGTCGAATATGCGACAAAGTTCATTGAATCCATCAGCGCTTATCCTATGTAATTCCCACCTTTTTATCCGACACTAATTGGTTGAAATTTTTTAAATTGCCAGTATTTTCACGCCTCATTTTGTAATTGATTGTTAACAATTCCTATTGTTGATATATTTACAACACAAATTTACGCATACCATCGAACACCAGATTTTACGTATTGATCTTTCTTGCAAATTACTGATATTAAAATAAAACAACGCACATAATTCTCCAAAGTAATGTACACATGATGAAGAAATTGAATAGTATTTATGGAAATAATTAAAGTATGTTATCATATATTTGTCTTTCTGTTGACCATTAAATGACAAATCCAGGGTAATCTATGCTGAATAGCATATTATCAGTTGTCATCTTGCTCATAAAGTCAGTAAAATAGCCTTTTTTTAAAAATTCGAATAGTTTATTTCAATGAAATCTTATGTACAATACAGAATATTTTGTCATATCAACAACATACAAAAATTTTAATATTTTTTTTGAAATAAGATCTTTGTTTGTTTGTATTTGCGTTTATTTATCGTCGCCACCAGTTTCCCATATGGGCGACGCCTCCAGAAGAATGTTTAGTCAATGTAAAGCATCATACACAGGACCTCGGTTTTTAAGTCTCGTCCGAAAGACCGTTTGTACTGTCAGTGATGGAGCGGGGAATTGAACCTGCGATCCCTGGATTACTAGTCAAGCGCGTTACCACTGGACTACAGATCCGCTACAATAAGATCTTTCGTACCATGAAGCATTTAAGAAGGTAGGTGAGATGTTTCAAGTAATAACATCGAAACACCTTTTACTAAAAATAGAAATTTGGTTTCCGGCGAATAACTTGAGTTCCGTTCATCGTATTGACATCAAACTTGGTGTATTATAGTAAGAACATGCGGAGAGCTCGCTTGGGATTGCTTTTGGGTTTGTTCCATCCAAGGTCAAGGTCACTTGAAATTTAAAAATCAGTTTCCACTTAATATCTTTGCTATGTGTGGGTGTATTGACATCAAACTTGGTGTATAGTTGTTGCATATATATATTATATATCTAAGTGTGAGTGTGTGTATGCATGTATCACCTATGGCACCTTTGCAGCATTGATGATCATCATGTATTCATTATACAAATAGAGCCTTGGTTACAAATAACTAGGTTGAAAACCTGGTTTGTGGGCATTGCCCATTTCTTGTTGTATGTTTTAAGTTCTTTTTTGT
Source organism: Mactromeris polynyma (assembly GCA_032209605.1). Classification (NCBI taxonomy): domain Eukaryota; kingdom Metazoa; phylum Mollusca; class Bivalvia; order Venerida; family Mactridae; genus Mactromeris; species Mactromeris polynyma. The sequence continues at coordinate 1,011,887 of JASFXZ010000046.1, forward strand.
ACTGACCAATTGTATAAGATTGCTGTTATAGTACAGACATCTCTATATGTTGAAGATGTACCGGTATGTGATAAGATTGTGTGAGAAACAGTCCTGTTGTATCATTGTGTGAGATATAGTCATGTTGTATCATTGTGGGAGATATAGTCATGTTGTATCATTGTGGGAGATATAATCATGTTGTATCATTGTGGGAGATATAGTCATGTTGTATCATTGTGGGAGATATAGTCATGTTGTATCATTGTGGGAGATATAGTCATGTTGTATCATTGTGGGAGATACAGTCATGTTGTGTCATTGTGGGAGATACAGTCATGTTGTATCATTGTTGGAGATACAGTTATGTTGTGTCATTGTGGGAGATATAGTCATGTTGTATCATTGTGGGAGATATAGTCATGTTGTATCATTGTGGGAGATATAGTCATGTTGTGTCATTGTGGGAGATACGGTCATGTTGTATCATTGTTGGAGATACAGTTATGTTGTGTCATTGTGGGAGATATAGTCATGTTGTATCATTCTGGGAGATACAGTTATGTTGTGTCATTGTGGGAGATATAGTCATGTTGTATCATTGTGGGAGATACAGTCATGTTGTGTCATTGTCGGAGATATAGTCATGTTGTATCATTGTGGGAGATACAGTCATGTTGTATCATTGTGGGAGATAGAGTCATGTTGTGTCATTGTGGGAGATACAGTCATGTTGTGTCATTGTGGGAGATACGGTCATGTTGTATCATTGTTGGAGATACAGTTATGTTGTGTCATTGTGGGAGATATAGTCATGTTGTTTCATTGTGGGAGATACAGTTGTGTTGTATCATTCTGGAAGATACAGTCATGTTGTATCATTGTTGGAGATACAGTTATGTTGTGTCATTGTGGGAGATATAGTCATGTTGTATCATTGTGGGAGATACAGTCATGTTGTATCATTGTGGGAGATACAGTCATGTTGTGTCATTGTTGGAGATACAGTCATGTTGTATCATTGTGGGAGATACAGTCATGTTGTGTCATTGTTGGAGATACAGTTATGTTGTGTCATTGTGGGAGATAGAGTCATGTTGTTTCATTGTGGGAGATACAGTTGTGTTGTATCATTGTGGGAGATACAGTCATGTTGTGTCATTGTTGGAGATACAGTTACGTTGTGTCATTGTGGGAAATACAGTTATGTTGTGTCATTGTGGGAGATATAGTCATGTTGTATCATTGTGGGAGATATAGTCATGTTGTATCATTGTGGGAGATATAGTCATGTTGTATCATTGTGGGAGATATAGTCATGTTGTGTCATTGTGGGAGATATAGTCATGTTGTGTCATTGTGGGAGATACAGTCATGTTGTATCATTGTGGGAGATAGAGTCATGTTGTGTCATTGTGGGAGATATAGTCATGTTGTATCATTGTGGGAGATAGAGTCATGTTGTGTCATTGTTGGAGATACAGTCATGTTGTGTCATTGTGGGAGATATAGTCATGTTGTGTCATTGTGGGAGATATAGTCATGTTGTGTCATTGTGGGAGATATAGTCATGTTGTGTCATTGTGGGAGATATAGTCATGTTGTGTCATTGTGGGAGATATAGTCATGTTGTGTCATTGTGGGAGATATAGTCATGTTGTGTCATTGTGGGAGATATAGTCATGTTGTGTCATTGTGGGAGATATAGTCATGTTGTGTCATTGTGGGAGATATAGTCATGTTGTGTCATTGTGGGAGATATAGTCATGTTGTGTCATTGTGGGAGATATAGTCATGTTGTGTCATTGTGGGAGATATAGTCATGTTGTGTCATTGTTGGAGATACAGTCATGTTGTGTCATTGTGGGAGATATAGTCATGTTGTTTCATTGTGGGAGATACAGTTGTGTTGTATCATTCTGGAAGATACAGTCATGTTGTATCTTTGTTGGAGATACAGTTATGTTGTGTCATTGTGGGAGATATAGTCATGTTGTATCATTGTGGGAGATACAGTCATGTTGTATCATTGTGGGAGATACAGTCATGCTGTGTCATTGTTGGAGATACAGTTATGTTGTGTCATTGTGGGAGATAGAGTCATGTTGTTTCATTGTGGGAGATACAGTTGTGTTGTATCATTGTGGGAGATACAGTCATGTCAAAACACCACTTTGTGTTTTTAGACGATATATGTCATATATACATACAACATTTATGTACACTTTATTTGTCCTCATGTCATTTCCCTTGAGCTTCTGCAAAACGTATATAGCTTTTAAAAAGCAATTCTCATTGCTAATAGTTTTTCAGCATATCTTCTGAGAGGCCGGTATAATATTCCCAGTGTGAAGATAATTATAATTGTATGCATATAATGTAGAGCAATTATGTTGCACTAATTCCCTTGAATTGCCTCGCAGTACATCTGTAAAAAGTAGATGAGCATTTTACTGTGATATTTTGTTTTTAAAAAGTGATACAAACCGTCTTCCTTACATATGTGTGTGACATCATGGCTTTAAGACTAGGTTTTTGCGAAATGAAGAATTGACAAAAAACTGTTTCCCTGGCAATAATCACTGCAATTGTCTGCCTTAAGTCAAAAAAGGAGCATTAAGATTTAGTGCAGTCATTAATTAACCATAAAAACAAAACTTCTTGCCTAATAATCGCCTCTCAGGAGTACTGCAGTGATATACGAAAACCAATTTTGTTTTGTTCATGATCACATTTTTCATATATGCATTTATTGGATAGAATTTTTAGGTAACTTATATTGAAATTTTAATCTGCGTAGGAGTGAGATGTTACTTATTTGTATATAATCTGCACAAGTATGGTGTTTCATAACATTAAATCATCGAATACCCAATGTGATAGAAATATTATAGAGTTTTGTAATTTTGAGACTTATAATCCCCAGTAAAAGTTCATTCCTGATAATTACACTGGCAATTGACGTTATATTAACAATTTCCAATATATAGGTTAAATGATCCCGTGTGAACAGTTCAAGGATTTTCTGGAGTTCTAGAATAGTTCTACAGATTCACGAAGAATTCGGGAATTGTACTCTTGGAATATAGAAAAGTTTAAAAATCCATATCCGAATACTTGGTATACTCGGAAACAAACATCAGGTCCCGATGTATCTTCTAAGGCACGTTGAATTGAATGGACTATTCGATACCATGCATTAATCGAAATAATATTTCGGACCTGAAGAATTCGATTGAATGAGATCCGACTGTAATTATGGAAGTGATCATTTTTCTCTTGTGTATTTTAGCTTAGAAATTAATTCCATAACAATTGTAGAACATACATATAGCTTAGTATAAAAAAATGAAATATTTAGCAGTAAATTAATACCTCATACAAAGGACAGTCAGCCCAAAAGGACAAGGAGACATCAAAATACACACATGGTACAAATAAAAATGCACAGTTTTCATCCTACAAAATGTTTTTGAAACTTTGAAAGTCCATTTTCTATACTTTGCTCTTAATTCATCATCAATATTAAGATCACCTCAATAATAAGACCAGTTTTCAAGGGTCCCAATGGTGGTCTTATTGTTGAGGTTTTACTGTATATATACTTAACGTCATTAAAAACGCAACCAAAAATTGTGAATATAGATAAAGTGACATTACAAAGGCAATAACTCTGTGGCGCTCTTGTATATAAAACGCGAAATGGTATGGCCCCTTGTTACCTGACTGAGTTACTTGTTTTTGCAAATAATGAACACTATTCACTTCGATCGGCTTCAAAACGTGACTTATGTATAAATAAAACACCACACACTAATTATTTTAAAGATTCATTTTCTTATTACAGTATGAAGGTATGGAATGACATTCCAGATGCCATAAGAAATGTGGAAATGTTAGCATCCTTCAAACACAAATATAAAAATCACCTTTTAAATTCTGCATCGCAGTAATTACGTTTCATTTTATTAATTTTGACATAATATATAAATACATATATTATCACGGACATATAAACCGTTTATATGTCCGAGATATTATGTTCACATCAATTTGTATGATAAAATAGATCGAGTGTCTGTCGGTAAGTAAATTGTTATGTTGAATTAAATTGTTTTATTGAGATACAATGTGAAATCTTATTTGTATGCATGTTATTATGGTGTGCAAATGTTAAATTTTAATTATTATTATGTTTTGTTTACAGAAGGCCACATTGAAAATATGATGTTTTTATAGTTATATATTTATATCATAATGTGTTACAACCTTCTTAAAATAAAGATGTTATTATTATTATTATTATTATTTAAATATTCTTTATTTCTCAAACAAAATTTCATAAAATTAATAAATAATGAAATAAAACAATAATTGGTGTAGAGTTTAATAAAGATTTGAACATAGATAACAGATACACACTTGTGACAGTTGGTACTACAAAATGACACCTAGTTCAAATTGTTGCGTTTTTAATGGCGTCAAGTATATTTACATATACATATCTACAGAAGCAGAAGGGTCACTAGAAATATTATGAAAAAAGATGGTCGGCGCAATTTGAACATTAAGATTTGTTGTGCGATATAAAAAATGCCGAGATGTTACGATTGCTGGTCACTCCAGATCCAAAATGGATTTCGGTAAATTCACCGTAATTCAGTGGATTTCGGTAGGTAATGTACCCTTTATTGAAAGCTTAACCAATCAGTGTCAAGGTTACAAATGTTTTTCGGTTGAAGAGAAATTGCCTTGGTGGTCAACATTAGATTTGATTGGTTTACACAAAACTGATAAGCAAATAGCAAAACCATGATAGTATGGCTGGGCCAAAAAACGAACAATGTATGAAGATTTTCTTTAAGGATCATAAAGAATTGCATAAAGAATTATAAAGAATTGCATATTTTGTGATAGAGAATGTGAGTTCTGTTAGTTTGTCTTTAAAAAACCTTGGACTGACAGGAGTCACTGCTCACTTAATTGATTCCATTAGACATTTCAGTAAGCACTCACTGCATAAAACATTGCATATATCATTAGAATATAATGACAGACCAGGGTGATATCCAAAAGGTTTATTGGCTGCTAAATGCATGGTATTTCTATTAATACGGGTAAATATAATGTGTTGTATTGGCATTGTTTTAGTGGTACATGTATCTATGAAAAAACTCCAGGGATTCCAAGTATAGAATTGGGACCCTTGAAAACTGGTCTTCGTATTGAGGTGGTTTAAATATTGAGGTTGAATAAAGAGCAAAACTGAAAATGAACTTGAAAATTTAGTTCTTAATTTCATGATGGTCTTTAGGTGAGGTTTTACTGTATTCTTAAATATTTAGCCAAGTTGTGATTTACTTACATGTTTTTCACAATAACAAAGCTGGTTGTTCTTGTGTTCTGTATCATTACTTTGTAGGATCTTTAACTGTATTTCAACCTTTTTTTCTTATCTTCAGTCTATGTTGGCAGTCTTAGGGTGTTGAAAGTGTGAGTGTTGATATATGTATTGCTGACGTGTCTACTGTTGACCGTGCATTCACCATAAACATGTATGGTCTGAGTCATGACTGTCTACTGTTGACCATGCATTCACCATTAACATGTATTCTCTGAGTCATGACTGTCCACTGTTGACCATGCTTTCACCATAAACATGTATTCTCTGAGTCATGACTGCCTACTGTTGACCATGCTTTCACCATAAACATGTATTCTCTGAGTCACGACTGTCTACTGTTGACCATGCATTCACCATAAAAAATGTAAAGTCCAAGTCATGACTGTCTACTGTTGACCATGCATTCACAATAAACATGTACGGTCTGAGTCATGGCTGTCTACTGTTGACCATGCATTCACCATAAACATGTACAGTCTGAGTCATGACTGTCTACTGTTGACCATGCATTCACCATAAACATGTACAGTCTGAGTCATGACTGTCTACTGTTGACCATGCATTCACCATAAACATGTAATATCTGAGTCATTACTGTCCACTGTTGACCATGCATTCACCATAAACATGTAATATCTGAGTCATGACTGTCCACTGTTGACCATGCATTCAACGTAAACATATATTGTCTGAGTCATGACTGTACACTGTTGACCATGCATTCACCATAAACATGTACAGTCTGAGTCATGACTGTCTACTGTTGACCATGCATTCACCATAAACATGTACGGTCTGAGTCATGACTGTCTACTTTTGACCATGCATTCACCATAAACATGTAAAGTCCAAGTCATGACTGTCAACTGTTGACCATGCATTCACCATAAACATGTACGGTCTGAGTCATGACTGTCTACTGTTGACCATGCATTCACCATAAACATGTACAGTCTGAGTCATGACTGTCCACTGTTGACCATGCATTCACCATAAACATGTACAGTCTGAGTAATGACTGTCTACTGTTGACCATGCATTCACCATAAACATGTACAGTCTGAGTCATGACTTTCCACTGTTGACCATGCATTCACCATAAACATGTACAGTCTGAGTCATGACTGTCTACTGTTGACCATGCATTCACCATAAACATGTACAGTCTGAGTCATGACTGTCCACTGTTGACCATGCATTCAACGTAAACATGTATTGTCTGAGTCATGACTGTCCACTGTTGACCATGCATTCAACGTAAACATGTACAGTCTAAGTCATGACTGTCCACTGTTGACCATGCATTCAACGTAAACATGTACAGTCTGAGTCATGACTGTCCACTGTTGACCATGCATTCAACGTAAACATGTACAGTCTGAGTCATGACTGTCCACTGTTGACCATGCATTCAACGTAAACATGTACAGTTTGAGTCATGACTGTCCACTGTTGACCATGCATTCAACGTAAACATGTACAGTTTGAGTCATGACTGTCCACTGTTGACCATGCATTCAACATAAACATGTACAGTCTGAGTCATGACTGTCCACTGTTGACCATGCATTCAACGTAAACATGTATTGTCTGAGTCATGACTGTCCACTGTTGACCATAAACATCCCTGACACCAAGGGACAACTTTTGACTGTTACCTTAATAACCATGAAATAAATGTTTTATTACCTGATCAAAAGTTTATCTAAACAAAAAAGGAAATAACTGTTTCATTAATTTTTTTATTTCAACAAAGAGTTAAAAACGTTTTGTATGGTGAATGATATGCCGTCTAAAAATGAAATTTGGAAATTCCAATGACTTCATAGCGCCAGAGGGAAACAGTTCATACTGTTGTCCGGGAAATAGTTCAATCCAAGACAAATTGATAGCTTTCATGTAAAACAGCAAAAAATAACAGATTTGTATTTATATAAGGAATCAGGTAATAATAAACATTGTTTGCAGTGAAATGTGACTGTCTGATTTATGATATACATGTATCTAGTACTAGGATTTGAGTGGGAACTCCTGTTTCGTTCATCTACAGTTGTTAACACTAATCTTACAGAAATGATTAGCAATTTTTAGCAATTCTATATTGCATTAATTGGCAGCTGCTACCTTTTCAATATGAAATGAATTAAGCTGTCCCTATTTATTGAAGTTGGCAGTTTTTGCTGATTGAAAATGAGATTTATGGTTTAAACAAGCGTTAAATTCAATTTAACAACACTTAGTTCTCACCTAAAACTAGCCACTTGTCAATTGTGATAGATTTATATCACCATCCTCACACAACAAGGCATCGAAAATTAACTTCACTCATAATTCAGGAATAAAATATAAACTCTACTCATTTAATTTGTCCTTAACAGATTTTCTGTAAAACATATTTTAATTCAATCTAATTTAAACTGTAAAACATGTCGTTGACATAAATAGAAGTGTTATTTCATTATAACAAATCTGTGGGTTAAGCTTTGTATGATTTGTGTTGCAATGTACCGATTTTTGTTGGTGTTTTAGACCTAAGATCTTCATATTGATTACTCTTTTTTAAATATATCACATGTTTAGGTAAAATGCAACATGAAGTTTATCTTCCATGATTTGCATATCATTAACAAGAGAAAGTTGATGCAAGGCAGCAACGTCGCCGGGAAAATGATTAGCACAATAATTATTGTGAAATATTTAAAGGGAATATGTAGAAAAAATAAAACAAAAGTGAAGTAATAACACAAACTGAATTTTGCAAATATTGAAAATGCAATATTTTTGCGTATGAAATGCACATAGATCTACATTATTTATGTAAATAACAACAAATGGCAAAACATCTTTTTCTTTGGAAAACCCCCCCAAAAAACAGTTATTAATAAAAAACACAGTACACGTATTAAGATGAAACTACATTTGACATTAGAAAATGATTCTCTTCCTTTTATGCTAAAGCACCTGTGTCTCAGTATTACTGATGGTGTTAGCCGCGGCCGTGGTCCAGTAGTTAGTGCGCTGGACTTGTAACCCGGCGATCCGGGTTCGATTCCTGGTCGCAGCAGGTCATACCCTTCAATGAAAATTTGACAAAAATGTCGATTTTCCTCCACATGTGGAGAAGATGCTGGCTCCTTGTGGAAGGGTAAGTTAGTACTGGTTAGATTTCAGTCCAGGAAAAACTGGTTAGGTGAACCGGCCGCCGTATGTAACTGAAATATCGTTGAGAAACGGCGTTAAACCCGATGAAACAAACTGATGGTGTTAAATTGGAAATATAACAGCCAGACTAACTTCTGCAGTCTTTCTATATATATATGCCTCTATTCCGGACAATACTAATAGATCCTATAGAAATGCTATTACATCATAGATTCTATGGTGGCCCGTTGTATGCATAAAATGTCTTTTTACAAAAATATTACCTGCACGTAATGAACATGTTATTCAGGGTTTGCGCACATCGATGACAAACAAACTGACTCACATGGCAGATGATTTTAACTTGTTCAAACTCCTAATCTGAATCCCTCCCTCCAATATCGAAGCTATTGCTAGGGTCAGCACATTACACTGGTTGTTGGCCTGACTTATACACAAGACAACAATCAAACATTACATAATTAAGCTAGCATTTAATCTAATCTTAGTTTGAAGACTCTGGCTCTGGTTATAGACGTCGCGTATTCACGACCATTTCTTTCCGTGTCACAGAACGCCATATGTATCGCGACGAGCGAACAACACCCTCTTAGATGCACATTTTCCATGTTTATACGAAATCCGGTACGGTTGCCAGTTTATGTATGCCTTTGATAGTTAGATAGTGCCAATTGCATCCCACGCGTGCTCGACAGAAATGTTAACTTCTGGTGCGACCTTGAACTCTACTTCTCGGAAATAGGCTATATATAGCCGATGCGATCTGATTGCTCCACCTCATTCCTAACTATACGGAATCCCGGGCGGAATTAATTGTTTAATAAAACATACCATAGAGATTAACAGTAACTACAAATATTATTTAACATGGGTGTGTAGAATGTGCTACAGTACGCGTCCAGTAAATTAATCGTCAGAGAATCCATTCCGAAATATTGTTACGACTTGTCCGCCAAGCGCTTCCAGGTACAAGGTACGAGATAAAAATAATCGAAAGGATTTTATTAATATAGGAACCCCATGAGCCAAATGAAAAAGGAATAAAAATCGAGTTGCCGACTGGAAGCTGGCGACTAATGACAACGTTTAAGCTAATGTGAACATCTTATGGTTTTGGTTGTAATGGTTTATACTGGGGGTCAATTAAGGTCAATTACCTGCAGGTTATTAATGAGTATAGACGTGTTACAGTGACCTCATGAGATTGAAGATAGGGTCAACTTGAGGTAAGTTGAGGTAAACAAAATCTCGGAAAGAGTATCAGTATTTAGGCCTTGATGTTGTAGCGTTTGGGTGAATAGATATATGAAGGGCAGAGATGAGAAAGGAAATATTGAGGAATATAGATTACATGTATCAACGAAGGTTGTAACAATGCATGCTATGACTAAATGTTAGCTGAAATGTGGAATATGAACTTGGTGAAAGCAGAAATGAGGGTACTCTCCTTTAGCATAGGGTGCTTATTCCGATACCTTCACAATCACCCTCTGCTTTATAACTCTCGCGCAACTGATATTTTCTATGTTAAGACAGGCGAATCAACATGCGTCCATAGCCATAGTGACCTGCTTGCAATGACTGTTTGATAACCAGCCACATCGCCCCAGGTACTTCGGAATTATGGCCCTTGAATTATCCAAAATTGGCCAAATTAGCCTTGTCCGCTCTCTAAGTGAAACAGTTTTCATCTGATCTTCACCTAACTTGGTGAAAATGTTTGTGGGCATAATATCTCGGCCAAGTTCGATAACCAGTCATTTCGCTCATGTCACCCGGGAGTTACCACCCTTTGATTTTAGAAATTACCTAAAATTTGTCTTGTTTTAACTCTGAGCTCTGACTTATGACGGGCGGGCGTATTTTGTGACAGTTTGGCACTCCTGTTCTGTATGTAACATGTAACAACACATTAAGCATGCTAAAATTCATCTAAACTTTAGGAGAATGATATTTTTACGTTTTATGTGTTACTTAAAAATGGATTCAGATGAAGCGTCGACTTCCTCTTGTCATGAATACTTATTTCAATTATTTCTACATAAAATAGACATTTTTACAGTTAATGTGTCTCGTCATGATACACGTTATATACATGTAAACCACTATGTTGAAGTTCTCTACTCTAGGAATGAAATATTTAGTTTGATTTTAATTTGCAACTATTGATTATATTTTAATGCAGAAAATGCAACAAATATTTACACAGATATTTGATAAGTTCATAATTATTATCAATTAGAATTATCGCAACTCACTTTTTTACATTAGAAACATTAAAATCTGGTGAAATATTTTAACTTATTTAATTGATTCATTTGGTACTCAATTCAGTCATCATTCATTACAACGACCATGTGTGTTGCCTGTAATGTCATTGTATGGAATTTGTCATTAAATTGAATATGATCAACAAAGCAATGTGCAGTTTTTTCGCCCTTGAATTTGTGTTATTACATGAAAATTCCACTGTAACAAATGTCTGTGTAATAAGAGGTGACTTTATAGCTGTAAAGGTAAAAGCTGTTAATTTATTATAGTGACACCCCTATTTAAAGGGCCAGCCATTTCTGACTTATGAGACGCCTACTCTCTGCATACAGTTACGTCTCGATTCCTATTCTTTAATGCCAGACACCAGGCTGGTAGGCGCACGATAACCATTATTGCAAGTGGCTCACCAACCAGCCATATCAGAACTGACCGCTACCAGGTTTCGAATCTTCGACCTTCCACTCCCAAGGCAGATGCCTTAACCATGGGAGGCAGTTAACTGTAAGTCAATATGTCAGTGCGGCTGCAGCTGGTTGGCTCCCTCTCCACGCCCCAGTTTTACTTATTTTCTTATATTTGAGGTTTCATGTTAAGTGTACTGAAGGGATTAAGAAACGCTGGATAAATGTTTTACTCGATATGAATTAACATTTTACATGTTATCTGATATATTTTTATACAAGGATAGAGAACTTACCTTATTGAGTAAAAAACTCGAAACTTTCATATGTTTCTCACCATGAACTCCTGGTATTCAGTGCATTCAGGGAAGGAAGCTCCCGAATCAGAAATTAAAATCGACTGGCTCCTCAGTATCGGTCAAGTTTGTCCCATAAATGTTCCACTGGGGCAAACCTTATCCTGTGCCTCCTATTAATAGTCTGGGAGCATGTGCCGCCACCCAAGCCATATGATGTGTGACTGGCAGTCCGACATAAGGACGTTGTACCTGCTGACCAGCCTTGTGCGAACAATTTCTCAGTTTTTGAGTGAATACAGCAATTATGAGTGTTTATCGTATTAAGATTGGTTTCAGTAGCATTAAGGTAAATGATTACACAAGTAGGCAGGACAAACAGTGCTGTCTCGATGTTGCGATGCCACACATGGATGCCAGTATAGTGGTCAGTCTCTCAGACATTGGAGAAGATGCTCTATGGTGGTCCAGTAAGTTGGTCTGGTAGTTATCACCCTTTGATTATAGAAATTACCTAAAATTTGTATTGTCCAATCAATAACTTTAGTAGAATTTGTCCAATCGTCACCAAATTTGGTCAGGATGTGTATGAGCATAATATCTCGGACAAGTTTGATAACCAGCCATATCGCTCGAGTCACTCAGGAGTTATGGCCCTTTAATTATAGAAATTGCCTAAAATTTGTCTTACATAATCCTTTTTACACTGATTTCTTTTCACGCTTCAGTGACATAACTGTAGAACGAGCGTTTTTTGCGATAGTCATCGCTCTATTTAACACTTGATGTTGTGCACATTGATAAAGATAATTGTCCCACCAAGTTTTATAATTTTAGGTTTGTGTTGTAGCTAAACAGCACAGTTTTTGTTACCCCCTGGTTCTGTGTCCTTTCAGTATATTTTATTTTTTGTTCTGAATATTATGCAGCAGACACTTCTAGCAATCCTTGTATAATGATGAGAGAAAGTACCACAAAGAAGGCCGCACAAATCCCGAGGTTAAGAAATACAAAAATTATTTATAATACAGTTTACAAACCATGCATGCCTAAATTGACTGGTCATGCAGACTCTTTGACTGAAACTTTGATTACGGATGCATAATCGGTCCATTTTCATACTTGATCATCAAATATAAAAAACGGGCAGTGGATTTGATAATTCATTGGTTGTTAATTGAATTGTTTTAAATGCCATATTGGAATCAGAATTTCTGCCTGTTAATGCATAGGATTTCTGACATAGTTGGTAAACCTGTGTTAAAGACCACCTGCGAACAACGACCACTATTACAAAACCTGTCTGCAAAGACCACCAATTGTATCTACCATCAGACCATTTTCAATGATATTTAATCTGTTAATAGAGACCACCTGTAAACAAAGACCACATTTTGCTGTTCCCATGGGTGGTCTTTACAGACAGGTTTGACTGTAGTTGGTAAACTATAGCCAGCATGTAAAGGTTTGCTGTGATAGCAGGTCTTTCTACTCCTGTTTTCATCTTAAATCCAAAGAAAGTTCAGACTTGAGGTCTGGCATTTCCAAGGTTGGAAACAAAGCGTCCACTCATGACAAATCTTTGTTCTCTGCTGCCATTTGAGGCACTTTAATTGAACCCAAAGAGTTAGTCCTGGAAAGTGAAAAAATAAGGGAAAAGACTTCCATACCTGTGGGCTGCAGCAGCAACAGTTGATTGTTCAAAACCTTAATTGATTGTCGACAACTTCGCAAATTTTCGATTATAATCGAGCATCCCTAACTACGATGTTTGACTTCCTGAATTTGTGACAGATTTCAATTGAGATAATTTGTGTGAAGAATTAATTCATTTTTCAACATTTAACTTTTAACATGTCCTGTTAGTAGAAAAATTGTTGCAAGGTGTGTTTCCTTTTATATTGAGTGTCGTTATGTGGTCAGATTTACCTGTAAATGCCTTATACTTTGATGGAAACAAGCCAGATAGCTTTTGATTTATTTACTACATCAAAATTATTCATTTAACTGTTAGTAATGTCGGCTGTAAAAATCATCAATTTTGTATTTTGTTTTGCTGGTTTGAATTTTGTTCTGCCTAACTAACGTGAAAGGTGTGTTATAATGTATAAAAGTCAATAAAATTGATGTTACTGATGCATGCATTTTGATTTACATATTGCACTGATGTTGCAGTGATATTTGCTTCAGGAAGAATATTTAACAAGGATGATGCATGCGACATGTTTTCAAATGCAGAATTTGAATAATAAAGCTGGCTCCCGGAGATTTGTATCATTATTATTAAAGGGAGGTTTAAATATACCTGCAAGTTTTTGAATGAGAAAAATCGTGCTAATACATCAAGTTCTTACCCAGTACTCGGTATTGGTCATTGTAAGCCTGTCTGTTTAGCTCGGCACCCCCCCCCCCCCTGGATCTGCTAGTGAAGTCAAACAGTATTCCACAGGTAGAATTAAACAGACCTGGCTGTTCCATGGGCCAACTATGCATTGCCATAAAGCAGTGACATCAATTCCAAAGGTGGTCATTCATAACATTAATGTGAGGTGTATAGTTTTCAACCCCAACCACATTTAACCAATGACTTCTCTTTTCACAAAATTATAGATACATAATTGTCAGCATGGAAATACAGCTTAGAATATTCTTGAGATATTTAAAACATCCTTAAACTTTCTTGTCATATTATAGTTTTTATAAATCTGCTTGCAAACATGGCAGAAGTTTCTTTTATTGAATAATGTTAAACAGTTTATGTAAGAATTGAGATCATGTGACTTTATATCATACAGTGTTTGTCTAGACAATAAAAGTTTTGCGTAAAAATATAGAAATGTAAGAAATTTCTATGACTTCAAATGTCAAGCGATGGTTGATTATATTGTATATATGTTACATATTCATTACATTCACAAAGTAATAACATACTTGTGAACTCCCCAATTTCCGCGGGACACTCCCAGATTTGACAGCAAACTCACTCTCTTCCGGCTGGGAGCCGCGATCTCCTAATTTTCAAAGTTTACATCGTAATTTTTTGTTATGGGGTATTTTTTAGTTCATTCTTGACTGGTTCGCTGAAATTACTTGGAAACCATGGAAATAAGCGCTTGGTGACACTGATCATGATATGACGCAACCCCTCACTTGTTATGTTGTTTATTCAAGTTTCACATGTTTCTATTGTATTCAGATATGACAATAGGCAATAACATTTTTAATTGGCGACTCTATTAAAGGGATGACCCCCTGATTATGAGTTAATTTGCAGAATATTGCTATTAACAGCTTATGTAAGGATGAAGACATGATATATTGACAAAATTTCAGCCAGGCGGAAAAAAACTCCTGTTTTGAGTCTCAATCTCCCGCTTTTCGAGGTGCAATCTCCTGATTTGCCATCAGAAAAGGTTCACATGTATGTAATAATACTCCATGGTAGACATTAATTCTTAACAGAATGTAATCATCGACACGGATTTACCTGTATTTTAAGGATCATGGTAATCATTTTTACCATTATTTTCATCTATGAAAACATGCTGGACTACATGTGAGGTTGCTTGAGTTCAATGTATTAATGCCTATGAAGTTATGGAACAGCCAAACTGTATTAATGCCTATGAAGTTATGGAACAGCCAAACTGTATTAATGCCTATGAAGTTATGGAACAACCAAACTGCTTTACTTATGGTACCAATTTACATACTGGCCAATGGAAATCTTCGCTGTAGTAGTAAAGAGTGCAAGGGTAAATATGTATGGGAATAGGGGTGCAAGGAATGGTTTGCAGACCATAAAAAACAACTGAGAACAATTTAAGGGGACAACTAGGGTGCACAAAAACAGGGAACTTGTCACAAAACTTTGTGTATAATACGTTTATATGGATAACTTACTTGGAATTGTACTAAGAAGCACTTTCGTCAATGTAGTAATAAAATTGAAGTTCTAAAGAACATGTTATTGAACTTCAACTATATATAGCAAGTTTTTAAGTCACGTGGCTTCAGATCGTGTTTGGGACTGATTGTTTCAAGGTCAACATTGACCTTATTGAATAGAAAAACAAACGAGGGTCATAACTTCAGATAGACATATTGCCAAGTGGATATATATCTTGTTTATATGGGTACCTTGCCTTTTATCATATGCAGGGCTGTTGGGGTCAAGGTCACTGCTACTAAAGATAGAAAAACTGTTCCATGCAAATCACTATAGTTTACATCAATTTATTGTCACCAAACTTGATTTATTGAGTGTGGAATAAAGATATTTTGATGCAGCTTGATTTGTAAGTAGCTGGGAGCAAGGTTAAGGTTAAAGCTTTAAATGACCTTGACCTTTAAATAGATTTTTAAAGGTAGGTAGTCCGATTTTTCTATCAAATAATAATTTTGAGAAAATGGCATTAATGTCTTTACACAGACATACTCTGAAACATTTCATAGCAACTTTTCTTAAAGATTTCCTGCAACTGCAAAACACATGTCTTCAAATATAGGTTGTGGTGTATTTGAAAAAGAAAGACCTCAATATAAAGACGAGTTTTCAAAGGTCATAATGGGGGCATATTATTGAGATTTGACTCTATGGTGTAGGTCAAGGTCAAGGTAATTGACTGATGGTTTCAACCATGAACTTTGATGTTAAAACTATGGTTTATATGATGGACTGATAAAAATGACCATGGTATTTCACAGTGTTGTTGCTTTCTTTTCTGTTTTTTCTTGCTTGACCATGAAACATTGCGCTCCAATGTGAGCAAAGCATTGACCATGAAACATTGCGCTCCAATGTGAGCAAAGCATTGACCATGAAACATTGCGCTCCAATGTGAGCAAAGCATTGACCATGAAACATTGCGCTCCAATGTGAGCAAAGCATTGACCATGCTTGTATGTTGTGTTTTCTATAAATAAACAGCTAATTAATTGAATGCATGTATCGAGGATTTCATGCAAACTATTGTGGTTGCTTCTTGTTACCAATAATAATGAATCTTAATAGTTTTATAGCAAAATGCTTGTTAATGAGAATAGTGAAGAAATGTAGAGATTTAGCTGTGGAGATAAAAGCATAACACAGTTTAAAATTAATAGTCTGTGTATATAAGAAAGTCACTATATATCATGTAGTTCAACACATCCCCCAGCTTGCTTGGTGGTACAGAAAACTAAGAAACTGTTACTATATTTATACATGTATACCTTATTGAATTACTGAACCTTTCACATAAATGTCATTGCAACATTGTTAACTTCTTATGTTTGTTGTCCGTCATCTGTAAACAATTGCTTGTGAACATGATAAAATCGTCAGTTTTGATTATATCACTGTTCTCATGAGCTCATTTCCTTTAGAAAACAGCCAGACTGGATTATGGCCCTTGAAAATTGGAAAAATTCCTAGAATTGAGCCTTCATTTATTATCAGAGTTTTACCGGACTCATACAGTAGTTAGAGGTCCATTAGTGCTCAGTTCCTTTCAAAAGCTATAGCCAGATCCCCATAATGCATTATGGGGGTATGGCCCCTTGAAGATGACAAAGTTGTTGTACATGAGCTTGTGAATAGAGCTTCTATCTTTTATTTGATCATCACCAAACTTGTTTGCAAAACAAGCAGATCTGCCCATGCATGACTGTATATTTGGCCAGCCAGTAGAGCACATACGCAATTCTGGCAGTCGCTTTTTTCTCTGATGCAAAAACCAAAAATAGCCGCAGTAGTTTTCAGGCTACAAGATAATGTGCACAATTTGCAACATTTTTCATTACTTACTGTTCGTCCATTAGTTCTATTTATAACTATTCAGATCAAACCAAAACCAGGCGTAATGTGATGGTTTCTTTAAAACCAATAGACTGCTTGTAAGCTGACTGAAAATATGGACTCATTAATCATTTCTGTGGAGGAATTTATGACTGCAGTATTTGATGGACTACATTCCATCTGGACCACGGCCGGGATTATGACGGATACTTACACTCGGCACGCAAATCAGAAAATGACTCTTTTGAATACTGATAGTGACTCATATTGAGTGTGAAAATGTAGCGTATTGTAACATTAGTGCTGAATATTGTTTGTGTCTCATTTTGTTGCAGATTTGAGTGTAAAATGAGATTTAGAAGTAATTATCAAGTCTGAGAGTGGAGTGTGGCACTCAAACCAAACAAATTCTCCTATGCCTTCTAATTACCATAAAATCTCAAAGAAAAGGGGCCAACAATAATATACAGCACTCGTTCATGCATTCTCCACACTCAAATTTTTGATATCAGAGCATTAAGAGTATTTTTTGTAATTTGAGTGCCGAGCGTAAATATCGGTTGTAATCCCCGGCCCTGGTAAGGTTGCTGGAGTTCACCGTATTTATGTCTATGGAGTTATGTAACACCCCTCCCCCCCCCCCCGACTGCAGTTACTATTGTAGCAATATTTTACATACTTGCCCTCATGCTGGTAAAGCTAATATTAAGCTGTATACTAATAAATGCAGTTGGGGAATATCCGATTAATCATCAACAAAGATAGATTTGCAATTTTCTGCTGCACACTGTTTGCAGCAGGCGGTAGATTTGAGCTCTAATCCGGCCTAACTCTAGTTTCATAAAATAGTGTTACCAGTTTATTTTTAATTAAAATTAATGCTGTTTATAACTGTTGATATTAGTTTAACCTTATTTATTTTACATCGATTTTAAAACAAGTTGTTACAACTAATCACTCTCGATGACTGCTTCCTGGCTACCAACCAGTACTTTAGCTAAATCAAGGGATTAGGAAGCTGGTGATCAACCCTGCTCATCGCGGGGCTCGAACTCAGCCTTTGGATCGGGAGTCGTGCGCTCTACTCCTCGACCACGGTGCATCAACAGTTGATATTGACTTGTTGATATTGACACTGAAGTTGCTGTGGTGTAGTGGTTAGCATAACGGACTGGCAATCCATAAACCCGAGTTCGTATCCCGGTAGCGCCATTGACCCATTTTTCGTGTTCCTCAAAACTTAACTGTATTGCAGAATCAATTTTGAGAAAGTGTATTCATATTCAGTATACACTGCAATTGTAATAGGAATGATTGTATTATAATTATCATTAAATATCAGGTTGATCGCTCACTGGATCTCAACTTGGCTTACACATAATTTTTATATTGGTACACCTAAATTAAATAATAAGTGAAAAAGTATTTTTTGTTGAAATCACTATCCTTGTAAAAATGTCTGTCAATTCCACTTGCTATATGCAAGTACTTTAAATTATGTAGAACATTCACTCAAACAAATTGAATCATGTCTGGGAATGGTACATCTTTTAGCGTGATAGATGGCCATTATTGTCAGGCATCTACATATAACTCAGTGCCCACAGGTACGACAGTGTGGGAGATGCCGAGTCATTAAAATCACAAACAGTATATCTACATAAACCGTTGAAATAATTTAGATTTTACCCTCACTTAAATGTATCTTGTTATTTTTGTGATTGCTTGAACAGTAACTATGCTGTAGAGCTTACTTTTTTAAGATAGACACTAGGAAATAAAATTATAGCAATACATGATTTATGTGTTTGAATACTTTAAGGTTTGTATTTTGAAGTAAAAGTTGAAGATTTTCCCCCTAATAAGCAACTGTACCCATCAGCACACTCAGTGCTTTGATTCAATTTCATGATATAATTTTATTTATTCCAGTGTTTAAAGAAGCAACTCATCAACCCAAGTACAGTAAAACTTCCATAATAAGACCACCATTGGGACTCTTGAAAACTGATCTTCTTTTTGGGGTGGTCTTGCTGACAGTCCTGCCCATGTTTGGCCTATTGTGGCCAGTTGTCTTGACTTGTCCTGTGATCTTTTCCATCCATTAATCCCCCCCCCTACCATTAACCCGTTGATGTCATCTGGTACAGGTTTTGAAGGGACTATGATACATTCGTGTCATGCTAAAACTCCATGGTTGGCAAGTCGGTCGTGAACAGTTTGTCAATTGACTTGGTTGCTTGTCCATTTACATGGTATTAGCGGCCGTCCTCTTCAACACCATGAAGGGAATGAAGGTTTTGACACATTGGATTGATAATTGGGTGTTTAAATTTCTCAAATCACAATCCCAGTGGTCTAAAAAATATGCATGTTTCTGTACATAATGTCTTGCTGTTAACAATGCAGATTATTATTGAGATCCTAATGTTCGATGAAAAGATCTGTCATTTCTGTTCCATTTGATTATATCTGCGTTTTGCTGCTTGACCAATCTGTCTCTTGAGAAAGACCTGATCAGGGTGAAGAATGAAATCAGTCCAATATCGAATTTGAGTAAGTTATGAAACAATTCCTATGTATTGATGTACACTATATGATGCTACAAATCTAAAACTAAAGCGATAAAACTGATATTTTTACACATTTATAAAGATATAATATGCTCATTTTTGTGATGAAATTTTTACTGAAACAAACATGAAAAAAGATTTTTCCTATAGGTAAAACATAAATAAACATGCATTAACAAAGAATGAACTCATAATGTATTGATTCGTATTTGGTGAAGAACGATGCATGTCCATCATAAAATTTAATGAACTTACAGTTTTTTTAACAATCGGCTATTTTACTAGTTTTGTCTGTTAGTAATATGGTAAAAACCTTTATTTTCATTCGGTTATACATTGCAATGGTTCTTATTAGAGATGTTTTAGTCAATGCAACGACAATACTGAATGAAGCCGATTTAAACATTTTATGTGCTGATGAGCTGTAACTGTCAATGTTCTTAATGAAAATATATCTATGATAGTGTCTGAATAAATGTCACTCAAATAGTATGTCCTATTTTGTTTCTCAACATAAGAGAAAGTATTTTCTGCATACATCATTTATGTGCAGTCTAGTCTATCCATTCTTACTGTAACATCTCTCTGTGGGTCTCACTTAATACTTCAATTGACATACAGAGAACTCTTCAGAAGAAGATAGAATAACTTTTACTTCTTCTTACTTTCTTGAGTGAAGAGTTTTTCCTCTTTCTTTTACAATAGACAGCTATATACGCTTGCCTACATGCACATGCATATCGTTATTGATGGCAGTTCACTTAACTGGGTTGCACATTTTCCCTCTCTACAAAAAATACATAAATCCATAACAACTTATAGTCTGGTATATACTGGCGCAATTTCATTTTTATTACCTGCATTATGTGCAGTGAAATGAGAGTTTTTTATACCTGTCACTTTTTATTGCGTATACTGTAAAATCAGCCATTCTGATGTAAAGGGTTTATTTTAAGTTGGAGAGATTTTTTTTGCTATTGATTGTTCATTATTAGATTCTTGTATATCGCCCTGTGTTTGATGTACACTTACACTTTCGAAAGAATTTTGGTCAAGGTTTTGAGTCTATTTAAAATATTCTTAAAGACCTTTAATATTGTTCCCTTAAAACGAAGAATAACTATGTTGAATATTTAAACTATTCTACGTTGACTGCAGTAAAAATATCCTACATTTTGATCACTTGCACTGGGGGAAAATAAAGCTAGATATTGGAAAAAGCGTCTAGTATTCGCTGCAACATGAGGTTTTTTTATTCTGAATGCATAGACAAGCTTGCATAATGCAGAAATTGTATATTATAACGTTACATATTTTTCTTCACTGTCTGGCGTAGTCTTTTTTTTACATTGCGGTGAAGTAATAGGTCTATTTTTAGAAAGGAAATTATTTCTCAGTCTTAAAACTCTAGGCTTTGCCGTAGATGCAGGCGTTGTGCATCTATGAGACAGTGTAGATGCATTTTGCATACAGAATGTAGTTTGTCTGTCTGATGTGAAAAAAAAACGGAGGAGAAAAATTTCAAAATTTTACTTGTTTTAAATGTTAACACGAGTGTTAAGTGGTTGGATATTGTGATTAAATCATGTTTAGTTGTGACGTGGGATAATTAACGTTCAAATTAATAAAAAAAAAACTTGTCGTTGAAATGACTGAATCTTGTGTGAAGGTGCTAAATTTAGAATCAAACGGATAAATCGTATGATATGTGAGTATTGTTTATGTATGTAATCTTAAATGAAAAACTATAATAATATATACATGTGTGAATACCTATATTATCACTTAATCATTTTTTTAATTCTTTAAGAAATCGGACTAAAATATATTGCCATAAATGTTTCAATCGCAGACCGGTAGATTTGACTTTACTACCATTTGAACAATTCTAGAATCACATGAAGTTGTATGAATATCTCAGCTCATGTACATTCGATTATTACGTATAGAATGTCAAATATGTAATACTATGATCTGTTCATATAATATATATATGCACATATCTCTTCAGTCTTCATTCATGATAACACCCTTATTGATATAAAGCCCTCTCACACAAATATGTAATATATTTGTCTACCTGGCTTCAATTTAAGAAAAGAGATAATGTTAGAAAAAAAAATTCTTTAATAATTTAATGTGCATTATTTATAGATGAAGAGATATTTAAGCATCTTATAATGTACATGTTGTCTACTAAATGTGTTTTAAGCGTTTCAATCCGTACTTTTATAATGTCACGTTATCTTATAATAACAAAGTTTAAAACAACATATTTCTGTGTCTATACAGGTGGAGCTAAGTTACTTTCCTGTCATTTTTTGTCATTTTCTTTTAATAATAATTCAACTTTTTTTAATAAAAGATTCACGTGAGATACCGATAGTTACATTTAATAATGAAATAGCTTCACTTTAATTCACACACAGGTTTCATCAGTTTTCCTGTGGCGTAAAAACGTCTGGGTTAAATAGTTGGAGACAATTTAGGTATTGTGTATCGAGTTTTTGTCTCCACAAAGGTGAGAGACATGTATGCTTGTGTCGGGCTTGTCAATCCTCACTTGCTACATGCGCAAGGTACTGTCACAGATCCTCAGACGCTTCAAGTCTGTGGCAGCAATATAGCTGTGACTTTTAAGTAAAATTAATCACCTTAATATATTTTATTTATTTATATTATTATTTATGATTTATTAATTATCTATTGCGGAAAAATAACACTTTTCACAGTGAATGGATTTAGCGAGTTCTTAGGTTAAGCTGGTCTTGTGTTTACTGGTGAGAGCTACTTTTCAATATTTTGTACTAGATATCTTTCTTGTTTATTTATTTATAATAAACTCAACGTGTCTGGTAATAGGATGAACATTGTACATCCAAATTGTAAGAATTTTTATGGGGAAAATTGAAATTGTGATGATATTATTATTTTGTTACTGTCGAATCATAGTTTTTATACATGGGTTAAATTGAGTGATGAAAATTGAAACATTTCTTTAGTATTTAATCTATTTAAAAATCATGAGATGAAAAAAAGAGAAAAATATTTTAATTTTTATTCAGGCATTGTTGAAATAGTACCTTTAGTAAATGATCAAATAATCGAGATTATGTAAAAAATATATACATTGTGACCTGATGTGACTCTAATTATTTGATTTAATGTCTGTATATTTTAAAAGGTGAACATCAGTCTGATCCTAGGATATAATTATACACAGCAGGTATAGCTTGCAGCAAAATTTAACTCAGTTTCTATAAAGTTCAGTAATTATTAAAAATATCCAATAAATTATCGATACTATAATGTTCTGTGTTATAACATTAATGATCATACTTTTGTATGATTAATTTAGATAATTGACCGAGTAATTAAGATAATTGACTGAAGGAGACTTCTTTCCTTGCTTTGAGTTTATAAAGGAGATTATTGAATTATTTAGTCAGTATTCTGGGAGTGTAAGAAATTCATTATGTTTTATTTATATCATAAGTTGTAAGTATACATTCTATTGGTAAATATTATTTTCTTTCACCTGTCATGGAAGGGCGGTCACTGTTTGGTAATTGTAATGTCGCATCATTTTTCTGATTTCTCAAGTGAATCATCGAAAGTAGTATGTGGATGTTATATGCGTCTCCGACATCGTTTATGTTTCTCTTTAATGTATATCATCGACATTTTGGTGAGAAACTGTATTAACTGCTGCTTTGCTGAAATTGAGTTACTATTGTTTAGCACAAAAGTTGTACATAATTATCTACGTAATATATGATTGTAGAAGTTAAATATATTTAATTTGTTTAATGATTTTTTTATGTAAGAATTTCATAATATTATGTCTGTAATTTATTTAGTTCTTAATACTTGATGACAGATTTTCTTACTTTATTACAAACGAATTAGTTCAAATATCTGAATATATACCCTTATAATGTATTTTTATGTTCAGTGTGTGTTTGAGTTAATTTAATTTCAAGTTGTACATGACAAATGATGCTGAAATTAATTGTAATAATATGAAAATAGTCATATGTAACATTAATATTTTTTAACAGTGATATACACTTCGTTAATAAAAATGGCAGATTTAAGCGGGGGATTTTATGATCAACATGTATTTTAATTCGCTAACCTTAACATAAACAGGTGTGTTGTAACGGCATTGTCTGTTGTACAAAAACAATTAAGATTAATTAAACTAATGGACAAGAAGAAGTCTACCATATTTGTTCATCTAGTCACCTTAAGTGTGGAAAATAGATGTTTTAAGTGTTAAGGGAGACTTGTATAAAAGATGGACAATAAAACATTACCCACTAGCTATGATATACATTACACTGAGTGTAGGTTTAACAGCAACTTACTTTGAACTGATTTTACCGAGGGTGTGACCATAAACTGTGATTCTGGTGATTGTGAACTTACTTGTATATGTATGTACCGATCATACTGCCCTTAACAAGGTTGATTTACTGTCGTGTAACCCGGCGATCCGGGTTCGATTCCCGTCATACCCTTCCATGAAAATTTGACAAAATGTCAATTTTCCTCCACATGTGGAGAAGTTGCCGGCTCCTTGTGGAAGGGTAAGTCAGTACTGGTTAGATTTCAGTCCAGGAAAAACTGGTTAGGTGAACCGGCCGCCGTATATAACTGAAATATCGTTGAGAAACAGCGTTAAACACGATGAAACAAACATGATTTACTGTCGGTTCCTTGTGGTTAGAGAGACACTACATTTTATTTTTCGGTGGACATCAACGTTACCTGTATTATATCTGTGAAGTAATTTCCCTGATGTAAGTTCATAGTTACACTCCTGTTAAATTTGATTGACAGGTTTTCACATCGAAAAAATTGTTGGTACTAATCAATTGCATTGCTATTTTAGTACATTTTTGATTTGTTTGTTTTGTGTTCGAAAGTGGTCATAACATTTTATATCAATGATTATTAAGTGTTGTATAACATACATAAATGTTGATATTCACAAAGAGTGGTTTTTTATTGAGTAAATAGTTGATGTATAGAACTTTCGTTATCCAATACTTGGTTTAATATATGAAGTCATACTGTAGCTATTTAAAATGCAATTTTTATCAAAGGTCTGGTTTTAACTGAGGTGATATTTAATCTCACGAAATTATTCTGCAGGGAAAGAAGTTAAGATGCAAGAGTTATAAATACTGCAGTTTAAAAGTGTAATCCTTTTTAAGATTTTATATCAATTTGTTTTGAACTGGGTATAAAGAACATTTCCTTATTAGGCGTTTTTGTTATCTTTATCTTTTACTTCTGACTTCAGAACTTTTATATTATATATAAAATATTTGATGTATGATATAATGCGTAAGAACATGAAATACACGGTATGAAAAACGCTATGTTGAAACTGATTCCTCGGGCTGTTGTAAAAAAATGCAATTAAATTTACATCTTCTCAAAAGCTTTATTCAGGAAGAAATATATAATTCATGGTGTTAGATGAAAAAATTGCGTATTTTGGGGGGGGGATTTTTAATTTAAAACGAATTTCCTAAGTTAATACTGTGTGAAATGCATATTTTTCTTCTTGCGTAATGTTTTTTTTGTATTGAACGAGGGAATTTTTAATTGTAGTTCTGATACGCGGCTCGTCTAAGTTGCTGCATTGTTCTCGATATCTGGTTTAAATCATGTGACCTATTTGTGAAATACTATTGGGACAATTATTGGTTGTCTGGCTACAGAGTTTGGAACTGTGCATTAGATGAGCAGAGTACTCTCCCTTAGCTAGATTTCACAACATTTCACTGAAATGAATAGCAATTTCTTGTATTAGTTCAGGGGCTCCATTTGACCCTTGAGTTGACCCTTTGACTCATGGATTTTCCAAAAGGCCATATTTTGACCCTAAGGATTCTGGCTGAAGGGTCAATTTTTCTCTAAATTATAGGTATTTTGGCTATAAAATGGTGAAATCCCATCAATAATGATCAAAATGACCCCTTGAGATTCAGCACCTAGTGGAACCCCTGTTAGTTAATTCATCAGGTAAGTTGCCATAACTTTTTTAATATTTCAAGAATACTGATAAAAAATAGTAACTTCTATAATTCATGAATTTTTTTTTTTTCAACTTCCCAGACCAATTATATATATTTATTAGACTATCCGGGCTAACTAGTGTAAATTTTACTGCGGTCTTTCTTAATAAGATGAATTTTTGTATGTTTTTTTTCATAATTGCTATAATACAGTTAATGTCCATATTTATTTGTGAACTGAATTTTTCACTTGATTAAAATTATTAACTGATGTCAATAATCCATAGTTCTATGTTATCTATACATATTTAAATGGAATATTAAAAAATCAACATTGATTTTAAATTTTAATTGCTGTTACCTAGTAACTGGAAGAAATAAATAAATGAAATAATTCTCTGTATTAATGAGCCATATACTGAAATGAAAATGAAACACGCTGATATTGAAATTTCAACTTATATATATTTATTTCGGTAGTTGTGTATACAGGTACATGGATAATTAAGACATGCAATAATATTAAAATAATAATGATAACATTTGCATAATATCCATGCCATACACACCAACACCTAGGATACACAAAAAAGAGTAAACTCTTATTTCCATTATGCAGAATTCATATGCAATAAAAAAATAATAAGAGTGCCGCCTTGACATAGCCTGTATTAGTGACTTTGGTTGTGACGTCAAATATTTCCCAATCAAAGCTTCGTTGTCACAAACTAAGTGCTTTGTCCAAAGTTATTTTGGAGGCTTAATTGTGATTGATAGAATTAAATGAATGAGACAATATTAATAAGTATTGAATAATTTGTTTTTAGCTTACGAAAAGCAGGCAATTTTTAAGAATTATGAAGATTCTGACGCGACGTCATCATTTTGTGCCTAACTATAATTATGTCTAGTTCTTAATATTGGAATTGCTATAAAAAGAAAGATAGATGCTCAATTTTAATACATTTGGTATTAAATGAATGTTGAAACATGTATCTGTTAGAAAGTGTAAAAATCTGAATATATACTTTTTGGGCACTTTTACAGGTTTTTCATGGTTCAACTCGTATTTATTTTGAATGAAATAAAATTTTCAAAAATATTAAAGCCTTACCAACATTAGGTGAGTATCATGTATGTCAAACACTGTCGTTCATGGGATGGTGTAGCAAGAATGTATACTGGATACTACCTTATCCTTATATCAGATCTCTTTCGTGTGGTATTAGCTATACTGTGATTGTAGATAATGCAGGCATACACACGACCATTTTGAAATGCAGTTTCAGACTAACTAATTGCTTAAATTGGCACAATTTTTTCATTACGGTATTATTACATATTGACTGCAGTTTCTCAATGTATTGTTGGTCATCCTTGTGGTAATTGTGATAAAGTCCAAAGTTGTCTCGCTGTTGAATGATGATCGAGTATTAAACTGTCTAGCAACTGCTGTTGGCAATATTTTCTGAAGCCGTAATACCATTAGTTTGTTCATGAACATATTAATGAAGTTTTTTTTTGTCATTATGAATATGTTTTTTAACGTGAGCACATTAGGATAAATGTTTTAATTGATGTATGACAGTGTTACATGTCGTCACGGCTCTAGAAATCCACTAGCCCGATGTCCTAGATTAGTCTAATGCTGAATCGGGCTGCCAACAGTTGAGTTGAAGTTAGGGCCGGACAAGTCTGTTTTTAAAGCTAACCAACATCAGTAATTGTTCAGTTGTAAGTCAAACCTTAGAATCGCACAAACACATACATGTCATTATTAATTACAGATTGTGGAGCTGTCATTGTGTATGTTTATTTGTTACTAAATTGACCGATGTTCTCGGACAACTAGCTACCTATGTTGGACAAGAAAAACATTTCTAGAGCCCTGGTCGAACAATGGCTTCCCGTCCACAGAAAAATCAGATTTACAACTTTGTATTTGTTGTAGCTGAATAGCAAAACCCGGGCCTCCAGAATATCATGTTGTCTGTCACGCCTGATAGTCATTTTAATATCTAGAATTTTATTTGTTAGAAACAAACCTTTCCTGGAATTCTTTAAATCATATACCCATATGTTACTGTTTTGTTTTGGTGTGTTAAATTTAATGTAATAAATTTAGTAGCCTATACAAAGCGGTACTTCTTATATTGTCAAAACAAAATTATGTAATATTTAAAGTTATATTATGCTCATTTTTTGTTCATTTTTTACCTAATCAAACATGAAAAATATACTTTATCTAGTTAAAACTTCAATAAATATGCATTATCACAGAATATATTTATAATGTTTTTCTTTGCATTTATCGAAAAAAGATGTTTGTATTATTGTAAGCGGGTCTTTTTTACTAGTTTTGTCTGATAGTAATATGATTAAACAAGATTGTTTTGAATGGTTATACATGGCAATGGTTCTTATTAATGATGTTTAGACTATGTAACAACAATACTGGATGAAGCCCATTAAAATTATTTAGGTTCAGATGAGCCAGATACATCTTTAAAATAACTAATAAATAATAAATTTCGAGGGTTCAGCGCAAGACTGTACTAACTCCTATGTATTTATATAGGAGTTAGTATAGTCTTGCACTGAACCCTCGAAATGTAATATCAGGTTTTCCCAAGTGAACTGTGTAAGGAGATTGGATGACCTGGCAACGTTTTAAAAGATAGTTTGGTGCTTCATAATTGAAGATTTGTTGGTTACACATGCAGCTTAATAAAATACTCTTATTTTTTTCAAATGCTGAAATAAAACAATTTAAATTAGTACTTTCAAAACAAAATACAACTGACAACATGATGATATAAATAACTCAAAACTATGAGCTGAAATGATTTTGTGATTTTATACAATTCATTTATATTGTGATTGCTTACTTTTGTATCGAAATATTATGTGTAAATTATGTTTTAATTTAATGTTTTTTTTCTTGCAGAACATTGCTGTAGCATTACAGTTTGATGTATTGAGATTTGAATTATCTAGCCTTAGTTATACTCATTCTCTCACCAAGCAAATACAGTACAATCTCAATAATAAGACCCACCTTTGGACCCTTGAGAACTGGGCCCGTATTCACAAACGTTTTAAGACTGAATCTCAGACTTAGACTTTAAAATGGTAAATACTCATATTGTTCCTACGTTATTGTAACACAATATATTTTGATAAAACATGGCAAAGGTGTAGAGTGAGTAACAAGAAATATTCAGGCAAAAATTTATCCGTTTGAATATAATGAAAACGAAATGCTTGTAAATTTAACTTTTGCAATTTTAGAGTCTAAGTCTGAGATTCAGTCTTAAAACATTGGCGAATATGGCCCCTGGTCTTCTTATTGAGGTGGTCTTAATATTGAGGTTGAATAAAAAGTAAAACAGTAAAATTGGACTTGAAAATTGTGTTCTTAATTTTGAGATGGTCTTATTACTAAGGTGGTCTTTAAGGCGGCATCAACAAGGAATGAGTGCCCAGGAAACATAACTCTAGCAGCAGAAATGTTTTGATAGCTTCCCTTTTTCACTTTTTCTGGCCTTTCTTTAGTCACTTATAATGGATCACGAAAAAAACAGATTTGAAATGCATATCAATTAGTTTTGCTGCAAAGGCGACCTCAGACTAGCACAGTACTGTATTGTTAATAAGGTAGCTAGGTCAGGCAGTGAAAAAAAGTACTCGTCTACTGACGCTTAAAACTACATGGTTTATTTTACCGCCAACAGGTTGTAACAAAGTTAATAAATGCAAATAAGGAAGCATTATGCTCTTCTCATGAATAAATTAGTATTACAATTGTATAATTAATTTAGTGACAACATTTTGAAAACAGTTAAATAACGACAAAAAAAATGACTTTCAATTCATATTGCTATCAGGTGACGTGTCCAATATTTCTATAGGAAAGTTGAGGCACTAATTGTATCATTGTGATTAGCTTAGAATTTGCAGTCGGCTTGTATTTTTGCTGACTTTTTTCAAGATTTATGGCAATATACAGTCAAACCTGTCTGTAAAGACCACCAATGGGAACAGCAAAATGTGGTCTATGTTTACAGGTGGTCTCTATTGACAGATTAAATATCATTGAAAATGGTCTGATGGGAGATAAAATTGGTGGTCTTTGCAGACAGGTTTTGCAATAGTGGTCTTTGTTAGCAGGTGGTCTTTAACACAGGTTTGACTGTATAGAACAAATGGCTGAAATACCTTTAGATTTGTAACCAACTCGTTTGTGTTTCAATTGTTGCGCTCAATATATCCATGTTGTTGTAATTGTATCCAGCCAATCAATTGTTGAACCATCAAAGTCTTTACTCATTGATAATTTAATCACTTTGAATCGATATTTCAGATTAAAAGGCTGTTGTTAAGAATTTTTTTTTATTTAAAATTGATAGTATAACATAATTACTGCTAGTATAGAAAAACCCTGAATTCAAAGTAATGGTTTGGGTCAAGCCCTTGTTTCACAGTAAGATATTGGTCAAGCCCAAATTGTTTTATAATAATGTAAAGGTCAAGCTCGTGTTTTAAGGTAAGGTACAAGTCAAGTCCTTGCAAGGCTTTATCATCCGTAATTGTACTGTTAACTTTAGTTTCAGGTAAAAAAAAAGTTTGAGGTAAAAAAAAAAAATTAACGGCTCTACGCTACGTAATTTAATATATCAAATTTTCCTTGATGTTATGGTATTTCAAGGAATTTAGTATAATAAATTTTACTTCATTTGCTGCAAATTTTATTTTTTTATTTTTTCAGATGATAAGGTGTGAATAAAAGCCGACAATAAAGCCACGACAGGTTGACAAGACATTCTGGATTGGTCGTTGAAATGGAGAAAATATGATATACTGCATGTTTCTACGCACACCTAGAGTAATAAAGAACATACATGCGCAATTTATAATTATGAAAGAAATTCATTCCATCTATGCCACCTGGTATCAATCACCGATTTAACCAGAGTTTCAGTATTTTATTCTCCAAAGGGAGAGAGTGTCGGTGTGCGAAGGAGTTGATAAGGAAACAGTATTGGACGCTGGCATCACTATATTGATAAATAGATTGTAGTTGCATGAAATGACATAAAAATGCAACGTCACACAATTGGTTACCATAGTAATGCTGTGCTCATAATATAAAAAGGAAGTTTCATTTATCTCGTTTTTTTGGATACGAACAGTAGATTAATCGAAGAAGTCGTTAAAATTTAACTCATTTTACTGGAATGATTAGTGGAAGATCTAAGACAGTCATCAAAGATATTTTATAATACACCTGAGGATAGGTTTGAATAAAATTACTGGAAAACTTAACATTCAATCATAAAAACTGAATTCTCATTAGAAGTGAAACCTAAATTTAAAATTATTGTTAAAATATCTGTGAATGCATTTAATATGAAGACAAAATAATATGAAAAAATACTATTTATTGCAAATAATGGCTAATGGTTAGCTATTTGAAACAATTGGTTTATTAAAGCCTTGTGTGTTCATCTGCACCAAGGTTGACGCTTGTGAATAATGTATCGCCCTGGTATGGGAGTGGACCCATGGTACGAGAATTTTAAATTCTTTCTCACCTATTGGCTATTATCATCAAATAATCGTGAACGTATGGGTGATGGAGATCAGTTACCTCCCCTGCCAAGTAATGGGCCTCAGGGGCATCCATTTATGACCCCACCAACACACCATAAAAATGGTCAAGATGGTCAGGGACATCAGAATACAACATCCAAGTCTCCAAGTTCCGGACCCAGCTCTGCTGGAAACAATCAACAAATTAACTGGGACAACTTGGAGAAGAGCCAAGCAGCTTCAAACTCTCCACGTCATGGAGTACAGAATCTCTCCATCTCAAATGCTTACAACAGCAGTCTTGAACTTAAACAAACTCTTCCATCCCATAATATTCCAAATTCTATGGGTGGTCCATTAAATCATGGCTCACACCCAATGGCTAATGGGCCTGGGAATTCTGTGATCCCTGAACATCTTATAGTGGATAAAGATCGGCGACATGTGTGTCCACATTGCTACAAGGGGTTCCGTAGTCGCCAACAGTTGAATCAACATAATCTTGTACATTCTGGGATCAGAAAGTACCATTGTTTATACTGTGAGAGGGCATTCAAACAGTTATCTCATTTGCAACAGCATCACAGGATACATACAGGTAGGTTTTTATAATGAGTTATTATATACATTGTGATTACGCATTGTTTGGCAGCCATATTTCACTGTCAATCATACTAAAACCAGTCAGCCCTCGACAAATCATCCTGCCTTCAACAATTGTACCACAACCCAGTTTTGTCTTAAATTCTCCTCCACAATCCTGTCTGCTCTTCAAATTAAGTACAAATGTATAGACTCGGTATGCTTTTCATGTATATTTTAACAATTTTAAGCATTTTCATTATGCAATTTAAAGAGGCATGTGCTAAACTACTTTATTACCACCTACGTGTACTGTAGTAATTTGCACTTTTCAAATGCCAATCAATTCAAAAGTAGCATAGATACTATGGCCTTGGACTAAAGCCCTAGGCTAAAATCTGTAAGTCTTCAAATCAATGTGATTTCCCCAAAACTGTCAATCACAAATATTTCTGTTTCCATGGACATGTCTGTCTGCAACCAATTCTGCTTCCATGAACATGTTTGTCTGCAAATATTTCTGTTTCCTAGAACATGTCTGTCTACATACATTTCTGTCTTTCACAAATGTGTTTGTCTTCAGTAAACCTGTATCATAACGACAATGTCAGTATTTGACACACTCTGTGTACCAATCTGTCTGTGTGTATAATACCAATCTGTCTGTATGTCTACCACCAATACGTCTGTGTTTCTACTACCAATCTGTATGTGTTTCTACTACCAATTTGTCTGTGTGTCTACCACCAATCTGTCTGTGTGTCTACTACCAATCTGTCTGTGTGTCTATTACCAATCTGTCTGTATGTCTACCACCAATACGTCTGAGTGTCTACTACCAATATGTATTTGTTTCTACTACCAATTTGTCTATGTGTCTACTACCAATCTGTCTGTGTGTCTACTACCAATACGTCTGAGTGTCTACTACAAATCTGTCTGTATGTCTACTACCAATCTGTCTGTGTGTCTACCACCAATACGTCTGTTTGTCTACTACAAATCTGTCTGTATGTCTACCACCAATCTGTCTGTGGGTCTACCACCAATCTGTCTGTGTGTCTACCACCAATCTGTCTGAGGGTCTACTACCAATCTGTCTGTGTGTCTACTACAATCTGTCTGTGTGTCTACTACAAATCTGTCTGTATGTCTACCACCAATCTGTCTGTGTGTCTACTACAAATCTGTCTGTATGTCTACCACCAATCTGTCTGTGGGTCTACCACCAATCTGTCTGTGTGTCTACTACCAATCTGTATGTATGTCTACTACCAATCTTTCTGTGTGTCTACTACAATCTGTCTGTGTGTCTACCACCAATTTGTCTGTGTGTCTACTACCAATCTGTATGTGTGTCTACTACCAATCTGTATGTGGGTCTACCATCAATCTGTCAATGTGTCTACTCCAATCTGTCTGTGTGTCTACTACCAATCTGTCTGTGTGTCTACTACCAATCTGTCTGTGTGTCTACTACCAATCTGTCTGTTTGTCTACTACCAATCTGTATGTGTGTCTACCACCAATCTGTCTGTGTGTCTACCACCAATCTGTCTGTGTGTCTAATACCAATCTGTATGTGTGTCTACCACCAATCTGTCTGTGTTTCTACCATCAATCTGTCTGTGTGTCTACTACCAATCTGTCTGTATGTCTACTACCAATCTGTCTGTATGTCTACTACCAATATGTATGTGTGTCTACTACAATATGTCTGTGTGTCTACTACCAATCTGTATGTGTGTCTACCACCAATCTGTCTGTGGGTCTACTGCCAATCTGTCTGAGGGTCTACTACCAATATGTCTGTATGTCTACCACCAATATGTCTGTGTGTCTACCACAAATCTGTCTGTATGTCTACCACCAATACGTCTGAGTGTCTACTACCAATCTGTCTGTGGGTCTACCATCAATCTGTCAATGTGTCTACTACCAATCTGTCTGTGTTTCTACCACCAATCTGTCTGTGTGTCTACTACCAATCTGTCTATGTGTCTACTACCAATCTGTATATGTGTCTACTACCAATCTGTATATGTATCTACTACCAATCTGTCTGTGTGTCTACTACCAATCTGTATGTGTGTCTACTACCAATCTGTCTGTGTGTCTACTACCAATCTGTCTGTGTGTCTACTACTAATCTGTCTGTATGTCTACTACCAATCTGTCTGTGTGTCTATCACCAATCTGTCTGTGTGTCTACTACCAATCTGTCTATGTGTCTACTACCAATCTGTATATGTGTCTACTACCAATCTGTATGTGTGTCTACTACCAATCTGTATGTGTGTCTACTACCAATCTGTCTGTGTGTCTACTACCAATCTGTCTGTGTGTCTACTACTAATCTGTCTGTATGTCTACTTCCAATCTGTATGTGTGTCTACTACCAATCTGTCTGTGTGTCTACCACCAATCTGTCTGTGTGTCTACTACCAATCTGTATGTGTGTCTACCGCCAATCTGTCTGTGGGTCTACCACCAATCTGTCTGTGTGTCTACCACCAATCTGTCTGTATGTCTACCAACAATCTGTCTATGTGTCTGCCACCAATCTGTCTGTATGTCTACCAATAATCTGTCTATGTGTCTGCCACCAATCTGTCTAAATATCTACCAACAATTTGTCTATGTGTCTGCCACCAATCTGTATGTATGTCTACCACCAATCTGTCTGTATGTCTGCCACCAATCTGTATGTATGTCTACTAACAATATGTCTGTGTGTCTACTACAATCTGTCTGTGTGTCTACCACCAATATGTCTGTTTGTCTACTACCAATCTGTATGTGTGTCTACCAACAATCTGTCTACATATCTGCCACCAATATGTCTGTATGTCTTCCAGCAATCTGTCTATGTGTCTGCCACCAATCTGTCTGTGGGTCTACCAACAATCTGTCTATGTGTTTGCCACCAACCTGTCTGTGGGTCTACCACCAATCTGTCTGTATGTCTATTACCAATATGTATGTGTGTCTACCACCAATCTGTATGTGGGTCTACCATCAATCTGTCTGTGTGACTACTACCAATCAGTATATGTGTCTGCCACCAATATGTCTGTATGTCTACCAACAATCTGTCTATGTGTCTGCAACCAATCTGTCTGTATGTCTACCAACAATCTGTATATGTGTCTGCCACCAATCTGTCTGTGGGTCTACTACCAATCTGTCTGTAGGCTACCACCCCTCTGTCTATGTGTCTGCCACCAATCTGTCTGTGTGTCTGCCACCGATCAGTCTGTCTGTCTGTGGGCTTCTACCGATCGGGCTGTGTGTCTACTACCAATCTTTCTATGGGTCTACCACCAATCTGTCTGTATGTCTACTACCATTAGGTATTGTGTCTCCTACCAATCTGTCTGTGCATTTACTAACAACCAATCTTTCTATGTCTACTACTATGTCTGTGTTGCTTATAAATATCTGTTGTCACCAAATTATCCCATCTTCCCAACACCATTTTCTCTCCACCAACTTGAATTATGTGTCCTTTAGGAACATGTCTCTCTGTACAAACCTGACTGCAACTTACAACAAATAATAGGTCTTACTTCCACAAACCTGACTGCCCTTCACCCAAACACCGCACAAATGAAACTAATTTCAATGTATTGTACTGATTTGCTAATTTAATGTAACAAACGTGTATTGTAGGACCATTAAATATCTTTTGTTTATTTAAATTGTATTTCTTAACGAAATGAGGAAAAACACACATCGCTTGTTTGAAAAATTGAATTCAGATGGATGTCATCACTGTTTTAATTTCAGTCTGTTTGTTGAATCTCCTAAGTTTTTCATCTGTGCATTTGTGGCATTTTTATTGTGTTGTATACTTAACAATTTACATCCAGATTGTGCATGTAAAACAGGTCTACAGTTAGTGTGTCATGGTTTGATATAGTGTATTTTTACAGCTTGTCGGCTCCAGTGTTTGCCTGAGATGAAGTGAAGAAGTCATTAATCACCAACATAAATGCACATTTGTGCACACCTTTTTACTTATTCTGACAAGTCACTGCACACTGCAAATTCTTTTATGAGTTAGGCCAATCAAAAACCACAAGCTGTTTTATCTGGTTTACGTCCTACAATTAGTCTGAATATTTTAAACAACTGAAGTGGTATTAATTATAGCATTATTTGTTGGTTTGGGAATGTATTTATTTATGAAGAATTGAAGCTACTTGCGTCTTAACATTTAATTTGCGCAATTTCTTGAATGAAAAAAAATTGTTCATGAATAGGATTGTTTTTCCCTTCTTAAATATTGCACACAAAAAACCACACCATTTTATCTGAAACTTTATCTTGTGA
Organism: Mactromeris polynyma; assembly: GCA_032209605.1. Lineage (NCBI taxonomy): Eukaryota > Metazoa > Mollusca > Bivalvia > Venerida > Mactridae > Mactromeris > Mactromeris polynyma. The sequence continues at coordinate 1,048,296 of JASFXZ010000046.1, forward strand.
GAACCAGTTTCATCAGATATTCAACTCTAATGTCAGATGACTGGGGTAAACATACACAAAAACCTGTGAATTAGACACCACTCTTGAGTGTGATATTGTATGGTGTAAAAAACTAGTGAAAGTTGAATTTTAATTTTATAAAATGTTAGTGTTATGTTAATATAATGATGGCTAGACATCTGTTTTATTATTATTCATCTTTATACATGTATACGGTCTATATGTTATACAATAATTTTGTTACAACTACAAAGTGGTAAAGGGTTTTCAATTATTTTGATCAACTGAAATTTGAAAAAAAACGCCAATTAAATGAATAACTCAAACAAATAAATCAAGCTATATTCTTAAATATGGACAAATAATTTGCCTGAATGCTTAGTATAAAAAAGCATAGTGGTAAATGACTGAAACAATTATTATCATAGCTTTTGAGTAGTTTAAAGTATAATTTTGTCCTAAACTGTAATACACTTAGTACACGTGCACTTAATTGTCGTTAACTGGTGACATGAAATGCTGGCTTAATCTACAATATCACATAGAGTGATCTGATATTTATTAATTTTAGTTAAACTTAGTTCTTGAGTACTTTTGCTATAGTTGTATTTTATGCAGTCGCTGATGTATGTACCAGTATGCTAATATGTTGATGAAAATCTGGCAAAATGTTTTATAATTTTACCAACACCTCGATCTTTTTTTCTGTCTGCATATTTATAAACGACATTGAAACTTATGAGGACACGCTCATGGTTGGAGGTTCATTATGAATGAGTTTAAGGAAAGATTTAGGAAATATAGATACAAACAAGAATTGCGTTTCTGTTTCCTGTTAAAAGAATTTTAATTGACCTTATGATGCATTATTGATTATTATTATTTTTTTTGATAATGTGAAGTTCGCTGGAATAATGTTTTTAGGAATGTAGACAAAATGTCAATTTTTTTATACCTCTTCTCTTTTGTTTCAGAAATGATCTCCCTTTTCGTGTATAAATCAAGAATACAATCAATCCTAGACAAATTATCTCCCCCTTATTTATAACCATCTTACCTATAATTACAGTTTACATAGCAGGGTTTATTTTGGCTATTTTGGGAAGATGACATACCTTCCAAATTTTAGGAATAAAAGGATGTTGTAATTAATTAATGGACAATTGCTATTTATATAAACTGCCTATGAGATCACAGAAATATCTTTATAGTGTGTTTTAAAACTCATTTTGATAGGAAAATACCCATTCATTGAAAGAAAATTTAGCAGTCATCTTTTTGCGTGAAATAAAAAAATATCATGTTAAATTCTTATCTTGCATCCCTGGGTATGGTCATGAAATTTGAGAAATCTTACATTTTGCGTTTTTAAATGTACCATGTATATTACTTACAACACCTTCTGAATCTCTTGTGGTGCAATACTTAATAGAAATAATTCTTATATTTATTGCCAAATTCGCTATATATTTTGACACTGAGTTCTTAAGACATTTCATGTTGGTACATTAAGTCATTTCTGCTCTTTCATGTGGGAGGCCTTTAGACAAGTTTGGTGTAAAAATCCACTCAAGCTAAATATTTCAGCCAAAGTTGGCTTTTTTCAAGAACACAATATTACACAATATCGATATACAATAGGCTTGTAAGTTGAAGGCTTGTTCACCTTAAAGTTAGACAAAACATTAAATAAAGTCACGTTTTGAGGAACACGAAAAATCGGTCAATGGCGCTACCAGGATTCGGACCCGGGGTTACGTATTGCCGGTCCGGTCCGCTTACCACTACACCACATTAAAGTAGTATATAATAATTTAATTCTGATTTTTACCGTTTGCATTAATTTTCTTCTAAAGTGTACAATTATAATAACTTCGCCAGAAACATAGATTATTAATACATAAATCTGCCTATTTTCCTCGTTAGTCTTGTATGACAATCTGTTGTAATGAATCAACAGCTGGACGGCTTTTGCAACATTTTGTCGGAGCTAAAATTGGACAGAATTCAGCTTCCTAATTATATGCGACTGTTTGTTTATCTATAAATGAAACATTCTATTCTTAATAATTGCAACAGTTGGTGAATGTATTTTATAACTCAGAAATCAGTATACATTGCATTCGTTTTTGTGCCTGTAATTAACGTAGAGAAAAATGATTAAAAAAAGTTATATACAGGGTCACAAAGCCCTTGAAACAGCGTATATTTTTACCCCTACCATCACAATGATATCATAAAAAAAGAACAAGGAAAAATTTGACTATGAACTGCTTGCTATGACTGCCAAATATATGCAAACCATTACCAGTAAAAAAAACATTGCTCCTTTTTTTTTCATTGTCAAATTGCATTCAGATTGAATGAACTGTTACCGGACCTGCTCCTTTTTTCATTGTCAAATTGCATTCAGATTGAATGAACTGTTACCGGACCTGCTCCTTTTTTCATTGTCAAATTGCATTCAGATTGAATGAACTGTTACCGGACCTGCTCCTTTTTTCATTGTCAAATTGCATTCAGATTGAATGAACTGTTACCGGACTTGCTCCTTATTTCATTGTCAAATTGCATTCAGATTGAATGAACTTTTACCGGACCTGCTCCTTTTTTCATTGTCAAATTGCATTCAGATTGAATGAACTGTAACCGGACCTGCTCCTTTTTTCATTGTCAAACTGCATTCAGATTGAATGAACTGTTACCGGACATGTCCAAAGGACGGACACACTTACCAAACTCTGTGTTTTAATTGGTTGAAAAGACATAAGTTTGATCTCCTCGCTACTTAATCTAAGAACTGTCTACTTGCGCAACGGATTGTATGACTTTTCATTGTTAGGGAGAAGTTATTTTCACCTTAATGCTTAGGCAACTGACAATCAATCTATGTACTACTGTATACATCATCATGACATGGAATTTATTATATGCATCTTGCTGTCTGACAATTTTAATTTTAATTACCAGTATAAGGTATATAGTGCACTTTTTATCTCTTTTAAATTGCATCTCATTTATACACCTGCATATTTCTACCTGTTAAGGCCATACTTAACACATTCGAATGTAAATGAGAAGTTACATAGCTGGTAATGTTGCAGACTGAACAATTATAAGTCGCCTGCAGCGACGCTATTTTTATTCCATTTTCATTTTGTTCATGGGGGGAGCAGTTATTGTTTACGTCATCTTTAAGCATTACGAAATTGAACTTCTCCGGAATACAAATAACTGAAATAGGTTTCAGAAAGCTTATCATACATAGAAAATGTACACATGTGACATTTTCAGTAAACGTGTGACTTTTTTATGATTGTTACGTTGATTTTAAACCTATATTTGTGCTAAAAAATAACTGATCCCTGAACAGATCTACTAAAACATGTGGCTGTCATGATCAAACTCCTGTCAGCAGTTATCTCCCTTTACATTTAGAAGTACGGTAGTTGAATAATGATTTGAGCTTTGTTCGGAACCATTCAAATATCTGCATGGAAGTTGGGTCATAATGTTATCATCAAGGTAAATGAAAGTTAAATCGTCTTGGCTTAGAAATGATCAATCTCAGAAATGAGAAAATGAATTAACCTACAAAAATAAAATAACTCTTGTTCGTTTAATATAACAATAAAATGTATTGTGTTATATTAAGATGATGCATACTATCATGAATAAAAATGTCATTTTTTATGAATTGTTCGTCTTGAAATTCCGACCAGTGTTTGGCATCTACAAAACATTCTGTGTGCTAGTTGGTATACGAAAAGCTTCGTGTATATTCAAACATCTTTCCTAAAATAGATTGTGTCACGGGTTTTAGTACCTTGTGTAATTTTTCTTGAAAATTTTGAACACCTACAAAAGGTCTGTCTGTTGAAAATGAATCTTTTAATCATATAAAATATTGTATATACAGTCAAACCTGTCTGTAATGACCACCCATGGGAACAGCAAAATGTGGTCTTTGTTTACAGGTGGTCTCTATTAACAGATTACATATCATTGAAAATGGTCTGATGGGAGATAAAATTGATGGTCTTTGCCGACAGGTTTTGCAATAGTGGTATTTGTTCGCAGGTGGTCTTTAACACAGGTTTGACTGTATGTACAAAAGCTTTATATTACATTTTTTTCAAAGAAAATGATGATTTTGCCTTTTGTTTTTATTTACATCAAATTATATATATGAGCAATATTTACACGATTATATAACATGTTCCAATATTTGCCGCATCATTACCAAACAAGAATGTTTAACAAAATTCTGCTGGTATTATTACATCACTCTTGTGTTGTTTTCTCATCAAATTCCCTTCAAGCATTTCTCAATAATTATTTTGCTACCCTTTTTTTCTGTTGATATTGATGGCTTGCATAAAATTTCTCTTGTATGTCAATATTTATAGTGGACCATCATGCACACATGAGCTCCTTTAATGTGTAGTCCAGTTTTTTTCTGTTTTTTTATACGCCCGTTTGAAGAAAGGGACGTATTATTATTTCACCTGCGGCGGGCGGTCGGTTGGGGGGGGGTCCGTCCAGCATGTTGTCCGATCAATAACTTTTTTTTTTTTTTTTGAAGGGGATATATTTTTATTTTCCTGATAAATAAGTATCTGTGGGTCGTGGACATCCCACTCCATACTTTACAAAATAGCTGTTAGTGTGCATAAGATCAATAACTTAAGTATTCTTTGTTCAATCTTCACCAGACTTGGTCATAATGTGTATCAGCATAATATCTTGGACAAGTTTGATAACCAGCTATATCGCACTTGTCACTCCAGCGTTATTGCCCTTTAATTAGAGAAATTACCTAAAATTGGTCTTGTCCGATCAATAACTTTAGAATTCTTTGTCCAATCTTCACCAGACTTGGACATAATATTGGTCTTTTCCGATCAATAACTTAAGAATTCTTTGTCCAATGGTCACCATAATTGTTCAGAATGTGTATTGGCATAATACCTTAGACTAGTTCGATAACTGGTCACTCCAGAGTGATTGCCCTTTAATTGGAGAAATAACCTTAAATTGGTCTTGTCTGATCAATAACTTTAGAATTCTTTTTCCAATCTTCACCAGACTTGGTCAGAGAGCAATTTTATTGTTATTAAATACATTGCATAAATTTCGAAGACAGTTGTTGGAATATTTTTCCCAGAGGTACTAAGGTTGATTCTATGCAAATGGATCAAGTCAGGTTCAAACCTAGGTCACTAAAGGTGGAGTCATAGGAGATGAGTAATTTTACACTGCTTTATTGGCGCCGCCCATGAGGGCTGGGCCTTTAATGGAATCACGAAATGTTTGAGACTATGGTAGGAGCATCTATTTATAACTGAATCTATTTTTTTATTAAAGGTTAAACTGCACTAAATATTACACGTTACTTTTTGTATTTTTATTTTAAACTCTAGTGACAAAAATTTAATAACGGCGTATTTTGCAATGGTATGCACTCTTGTATTTACTTGAGAACAGTTGTTAACAAATTGAGAGGTAGTCGGCCAATGAAAACATGTTTTGGAAATACTGACTTGTACGAGTATTTTCAACTTTCGACTAATTCTGAATCAACAAAAACAATATCAATTTTATTTAACATTGGTAAGACTTATAACTTTATAACATATATTGAGCTCTGAGAATTGTTAAACCAACTTGTTCTGTAAAAAATAAACATAATGATAAAGTCAGTGTTTTGTTAATGTGTCTTGTTAGTGATTTTAAAATATGAGTTTTTCTACCCTCCCCCTTCCTCTCTTACAGGCGTACACAACGGGGTGTCACTATACGCCCTTAGTACAGACGTACTATGGGGTGATATCACTGCACACAAACATAGTAGGGTGTCACTGTATTCTGGCACAAGACACTATATATATATATGTATCATATGCCCATGTTTTTTTACCCAATTTTCTTACATTTTAGTTTGCACATAAGCCCAGCGTGATTGCAGATTTTTCAAATGAATCCCAGCATGATATCCCTTAGGCAGCTGTCATTTTGTAAAAGATATTGTCAGACATGTATTCTAGTTCACAAAAATGTTTTTTCTGCTTTACATGTCTGTTGCACAAAGTGCCTGAGGAAAAACAAAATAATTTCTTGCCAGTTTAAAAAAGTTGGTATTCATGCATTCTGATAATGTGGCACATGTTCACCAGCGTTTGCATGATGCTTTGGCGATGCAAAAATGGAAATGTGATTTAAACATTGTGCGATATAGGAAGTTATTTGTTTGTAATCTGTAGTTATTTACTGCAAGCATTATATGAATGTAATATGTATCTGTTGTTTGATAATTCAGTGGAAAAAAAATATGAATGCATTGACAGAGAACATAAATGAGTGTTACCTTGGAAGTTTGTGTCGTCACTTCTCACAGGGTTCAAAGGGTCAAGTGCTCTTCAAGGCAGTTCTGAACTGTTGTCCGTGGACATTGTGGAATGTTGTGATATTTCGAATAAGACACGATTTTTACCATCCAGTTTTCATCTACCATGCTGTCAGATGCCATCTGTATTGTACAATACTTTTAGTGCCAGACATTTTCTTAGTTTGCAGTTCAAATAAATTGATTGCTTTTCTGTTTGGAAACATCAATACATGCGCATTTTTCTAATCTGATCCAGGTGTAAATGGAGAAGAAAAAAGCAGACAATAAAATGTCTAATTAAGTGGGTCAATACGAAAAAAATAATTTGTCTGTCTGGCGGGGCGGGATATAATACGGCGCTGCAGTGTGACAGATGGTTTTTTGCTCTGAATTGGAAATCCATGTTTGAGATGAAATGTGTGTCACTGATTTAGGGCATGTATGTTAAAAACTATATATTACTAATTATTATAGCAATGTTCATCTCTTTTAGGTCCGCTTGCAGTTATTGCAGTACAAGAATCTCTTTGTACCAATTAAGGACTTAATTTGGTGTCTGACTTAATTAGACTCAATATGTTTGTGTAGGTGATAAGAAGTCGTTCACTGTCTGGGTCATGCCTTATTGTAGAAAAAATCAAAATAATGATTCAGTATCATATATTAAAAAGACATTTAGTACGGGTCTTGCCCTTTTGTATGTACAATTGTTTCCCAAGAGGCATTCCTTCTCCCAAAAGCTGATGATTGTGCCACACAGGCTCTGAACAATCGTAGAGAATTTAAACAACAACAATTTTGTTCCAAGTGTTAATAAAGACTTTTAGGGTAGGTTAGTCACATTTGTACACCTATTATAGTACATTTAATAACAATGATTTTAAATAAAGCAATCAAAATACTCCGTCTGGGTCATGATGACCTATTGAACAGTTTTTTTGAAAAATTGGGTCAGTATTAAGAGGATGCAGAATTTAATAGAAACTTATTCTGTATAAGTGAATTAAAGTCCTATTGGAAAGTGTGACGAGCTTCTAACCTGAATATAAGACGTAGGGCCAATCACCATACTCACTTATAAATGTTAAGATATATTATTGAAAATATGATTTTTTGGCCTCGGTTCAACGTTTCTTTCACGTCAAGTAAAAAAAGTTTTCCCATCACCCATCAGACCGATATCTCCAGTTCTCAATTTTTTTATCCGCGTGATGCAAATTCCTGCACATATTTCGTCTGCTGCACACAAAATCTATTTTTATCATTGCATTGACTTACATTGTGGCTGTGTGCAAGGTTTATTGATTAAGTTTCAAAAAACTTACAGTTTTTATGTTCGAGAAGCAGACGAAATAATGTTTGCAACTTAAGCTTTGAATTTGTAAAGGAAAAAAGTTGTTTATACTATCGATCACTCAAGCTTTCGAGTAGGATGTTTTGTAAAGGGATTATTCTATTAAAAATGAATGAATGTAAAGTAATTCTATTTATAACCTGCGATGATATCTTACTGCTATTTTTATTTTAAATTCCCAAGGTATGCTAAAATCCATAAATGTATGAAAAAAATGTTTTTTATTAAAAAAAAAATGTCTTATAAATTTTGTCAATCCAGTACATTTATTTATTTCAGTCATAAGTTGATGCTATGTTATGTTACCTTCTGGCCTAGTTGAATCTCTCTCCTGTTTGATTTATTCAATTAGAGGAAAATCAGAAAATCCCTTGATTTTTTAGGGATGAAATTGAAATTGGATTGGTTTGAAATTATATACCTTTTCTTTAAAAAAATTCCCAATGCTACAACAAGGTATATAGTGACTATTAATATTTATATTTTGCTATACATATCATAGTTGATTTAAGATGAGGTTGACATTGACATGTTTTAATAATGTACCAACATTTACATTTTGCAACAAAAATGGATCAAATGAACTATTAAGGGTATTTTATCCTCTTATCAAATGAAGTAATTACATATTATAAAATGCTCAGATGGGGTTTACCTGTTTAAGTGGTTGTCAGGTTGCTCCAGACTTCAAATCACTTGCTCCTCACCGCTGTGGGTTCGAATCTCATCCAGGATATAGCATGTGTAAGGGGAAGCCAAACAGCTGGTTTAAATGAATTAGATTCCCATATCTGATTTGTAGATTGGAAACTGACTAATACTTGTAAGCTTCGGTGGTTGACTGGACTAAATCCACTGCAAGGACTACTATGAACAGTTACATACATCATTGACAATTACAAATGGTTTCATCATGAATTGAAATTGATGTTTTTCTCTTAAACGAAGAACATACATCGATTTTGAATGGTTTAAGTACGAAGAGAAACTAATTATTTCATTATCTGAAAGGAATCAGTGGTTTTTTCATCAGTAATTAATATGATAGGTTCATCTTTAACTGATATATGATGGTTTCATCAGGAACCAAGATGATAGCTTTTAAATTATGAGCTGAGAATATAGTTTCATTATGAACTGATACGATGGTATCATCATGAATTGATACGATGGTATTATCATGAACTGATACGATGGTATCATGATGAACTGATACGATGGTATTATCATGAACTGATACGATGGTATTATCATGAACTGATACGATGGTATTATCATGAAGTGATACAATGGTATTATCATGAACTGATACGATGGTGTTATCATGAACTGATACGATGGTATCATCATGAACTGATACGATGGTATTATCATGAACTGATACAATGGTATTATCATGAACTGATACGATGGTATTATTGTGAACTGATACAATGGTATCATCATGAACTGATACAATGGCATTATCATGAACTGATACGATGGTTTCATCATGAACTGATACAATGGCATTATCATGAACTGATACGATGGTATCATCATGAACTGATACGATGGTATTATCATGAACTGATACAATGGTATTATCATGAACTGATACAATGGTATTATCATGAACTGATACAATGGCATTATCATGAACTGATACGATGGTATCATCATGAACTGATACGATGGTATCATCATGAACTGATACGATGGTATTATCATGAACTGATACAATGGTATTATCATGAACTGATACGATGGTGTTATCATGAACTGATACGATGGTATCATCATGAACTGATACGATGGTATTATCATGAACTGATACAATGGTATTATCATGAACTGATACAATGGCATTATCATGAACTGATACGATGGTATCATCATGAACTGATACAATGGCATTATCATGAACTGATACAATGGTATTATTATGAACTGATACAATGGTATCATCATGAACTGATACAATGGCATTATCATGAACTGATACAATGGCATTATCATGAACTGATACAATGGCATTATCATGAACTGATACGATGGTTTCATCATGAACTGATACAATGCTATTATTATGAACTGATACAATGGTATTATTGTGAACTGATACAATGGTGTCATCATGAACTGATACAATGGTATCATCATGAATTGATACAATGGTATCATCATGAACTGATACGATGGTATCATCATGAACTGATACGATGGTATCATCATGAACTGATACGATGGTATCATCATGAACTGATACGATGGTATCATCATGAACTGATACGATGGTATCATCATGAACTGATACGATGGTTTCATGATGAATTGATACGATGGTATCATCATGAACTGATACAATGGTATCATCGTGAACTGATACGATGGTATCATCGTGAACTGATACAATGGTATCATCATGAACGGATACGATGGTATCATCATGAACTGATATGATGGTATCATCGTGAACTGATACAATGGTATCATCGTGAACGGATACGATGGTATCATTGTGAACTGATACAATGGTATCATCGTGAACTGATGCAATGGTATCATCGTGAACTGATACAATGGTATCATAGTGAACTGATACAATGGTATCATCGTGAACGGATACGATGGTATCATCATGAACTGATATGATGGTATCATCATGAACTGATACGATGCTATTATCATGAAGTGATACAATGGTATCATCATGAACGGATACGATGGTATTATCTTGAACTGATACGATGGTATCATCATGAACGGATACGATGGTATCATCATGAACTGATACGATGGTATTATCGTGAAGTGATACAATGGTATCATCATGAACTGATACGATGGTATTATCATGAAGTGATACAATGGTATCATCATGAACTGATACGATGCTATTATCATGAAGTGATACAATGGTATCATCATGAACTGATATGATGGTATTATCTTGAACTGATACGATGGTATCATCATGAACGGATACGATGGTATTATCTTGAACTGACATGATGGTATCATCATGAACTGATACGATGCTATTATCATGAAGTGATACGATGGTGAATTTCATCATGAATGGATACAATAGGTTCATCTTGATCTGATGATGATTGTTTCATCATTTACTGATGCAAACCTTTTTTTCATAACATTTTAAAGCACACTGTTGAAACTTTAATCAATGATTTTATCTTAAGACAAACAAATTTACAACTGGAGAACATGAAGTCATAAATAAATTGTTTGTTAAATGAAGTTAAACACTTCATCATAATGACATATCATTAGTCCATATCTCAGCTGTTGTTTTAATATTTTAACATGCTGTCTTTATAACATACTATTATTAAATCACACATTATTGCTCAACATATATGATGTTGAAAAGAAAGAAATTTCTATTGTTCATTTAGTATAAAGATTTATGTTTAAAGTACTTTTATGCAGCTGCTTATCGCAATCGCTTGCGCACGTAAGGGTAACAACTATTTGATCTTTCTTTGAAAAATAAATCTCTTCTTTTATAAAAAGCTTGCACTATGTTTATTTAGCGACGTTTTTACAGGTAAATTATCAGTTAGAGAACTGCACATCTGCTCCCGACGATGTTGACATGGACCATAGTTGTTCTTTGCTCATCAAGCATGAAAAAGTGTCATTCTAATTTCTATAGCGACAAAGTCCATAAAAAGACTACAATGAAAACAGTGAGATTTTATTGTTAAAAAATAATCAGTGAACAAAAGTGTATCTTTGTGTTGCTAACTATCTATTGTTGAAGACCATTAATGTGATTTGTTACAAAACCGTATCAGTTCCATAGATTCATCCGAAAGAAATCTGTTATATTATGTGTCACAATGCAAGCTGAACATGCTCTTTTGATAGACTTTTTTGCAAGGATTTTGGATTTTAAAAGGATTATTGATTGATTAAAAATTAGAGATTTTTGTCTTATATATGTTGGCATCAATAGATTAGTCTGATACCTTAATAATAAGATGTATGTTGCCCAATCATTCCTGTAAAAACTTACATTAGCTATATTATAAAGTATACTATATTTTCTAACAATTGTTCAGATATGCAGACATCAACTGTGCAACCGGCTGTTCAATTAAATATTTAAACCATAAAAAAGGATTTTTTTTGATAATCAAAAAATAATCAGTCGCTCTCAAATGCAAAACATGTAGTTTTTATTTATCTCGTGCGCACGACTTAATTATCTCGTGCGCACGACTTACTAAGTCGTGCGCAAGAGATAAATAAAAACATACACATGTCGCCTCTGTGCCACCGTATTAATCAGTAAAGTTTTTCAATAATGACCAATTGTGCATGTAATTTGTCCTTGCATAAACCTCATCACATTCTTCCCTGTCCTTGTTTGATATTGCAATCTTTTCGTAATTGTTTTACAAAATACCTTTCATAGAGGTCAGCCATGAAATATATTGAGTGTTTACAAATACTGATACTGAAAAAACAAGAAAAATCTTGAAAAAGATGGTCTGCGCAATTTGAAGCTTAAGATTTGTAATGCAATATCTAAAAATGCCATGATGTTACGATTGCTGGTCACTCCAGATCCAAAATGGATTTCTGTTAATTCGTGACATTCAGTGGATTTTGGTAAGGTAACATACATTTTATCGTAAGGGTAACCAATCCCCGTCAAGGTTACAAATGTTGTTCAGTTGAAGAGAAATTGCCTTGATGGTTAACGTAAGATTTGATTGGTTTACACAACACTGATATGCAATAGCAAAACAGTATTTAGTACAGCTGCGCCGATAAATCCTTTCCTTCCCTGCGGAAAGATGTAGTAAAGTTTCACTGTCCACAGATTTCCTCCACAGAAGTCGCTCATTCACAGGTCATTAGACAGAGCTATCAAAATGTGCAATTAAATTATGTTTTCCAAAGAATAGTAAAGAATATATATTTAAAACTGATATTTTGATTTCAATATACCATATGAAGGAAATAATTTTGCTGATACAAATGTATCTGGGTTTTCCCAGAATTCTGGGTATTTAATTAGCTGTGAAAAATCGTTTCCATATCCGTAGCGGATCTGTAGTCCTGTGGTAACGCGCTGGACTAGTAATCCAGGGATCGCAGGTTCGATTCCCCGCTTCATCACTGACAGGGGACTAACAGTCTTTCGGACGAGACTTTAAAAACCGAGGTCCCGTGTTTGATGCCTTACATCGAGCACGTAAAAGAACCAGGTGTGCTTCTAGAACTGGGGCATCTCCTGTATTGAAAGTGCACTATCCTCCAAAAATCTAAAATGACTAACATTCTTCCGGAGGCGTCGCCCATGTGGAAACCGGTGGAGACGATAAATAAACGCAAATACAACAACAACAACGTTTCCATGGTCAGAATGTTTTGCACTTCTAAAGATATTACGGACAATAATGTCGGATGGATATGGTTTTTATCTGACATCCATTTCATAAATGACATGTAATGAAGCTTTTTATTGGTTGATATTGAGACAATTAAAGCTTAGCGATGGACATCTTGACTAATCAAAATGCTTGATAGACTGACTCTCAGTAGTTGATTACAAATGACCAAAAGAATGTCGGATAAATTGATCAGCTGAAAAATGCCATTCCTTAACAGAAATTGTAAAATAGATGTAATTTGAAACAAAATGTGAGAAATAAGTTCCGAGGCTTTGACCTCATGCTACTGACATCTCTGACATTTAGGAATCAGTACATGACAACTTATACACCATTTCCCTTAAGTTCGGTCTTGAACCTTCGGAGTTCAGCCAAGGAATTTATTCATGGATTAGGTAACTGCTGGTGCATGCTTCATCATTGTTACAAACTCTTGCGCGGTTCTGTTTTATTCTGACCTTACCTTTACAATGTATGGCCCTTGTCACACTACAGCTGATAATGGGTTGGCATTTTTGGTGGCGATGTGTTCTTTGTACAAGTGTAGGTTCCCAGACCTGTGGGAAGTTTACACAAACCCATCAGTGATAATTTGCCACTGAGTTAGCTGTCTAAAACATCGCCACCAAATTTCAAAGCTTGTGCGGGGGACACCAAAAAGCAACTCCCAAAGCTCGGAGAACATGCGCCATGCGTTGCACGATTGGTGATGATGTCACCCAATTTTCCATCGCCAAGTATTAGTGCGACTGTAGCCTTAGATAGTCTGATTTGGATTTTCTTACACAAAGAATACTTTGCTGACTAGAAATCATACGTTAATTGGTATTCCCCTTAGAATTACAGGATGTGCAGCTGCATGGCAGAGAGGGTCACAGTGCACACTGTCTATGAGTCTGTAGACTTAATCTCATCAGTAAGTTATGTCCACAGACATGCTGTGTGCCTTGAGATGTCAATGTAACAATCTGATTAACAGATAGTACAAATTATGTCTATCTTAGGTTAGACACTTCTTTAACATGGTGTGATTTTAGACTAGGTTGAGACAGTGTGTCTTTAATACAGTTTAATATTATTACAAATCTCTGTAATTTGGATTTATAACATTAGTATCATGTGTGCTGCAAGATTATTTTACTGTCACTAAATGGTACATGTCTTTGCCTTTCTATTATTCATATAGGGATGATCTGACTTGCTTGAAATAACTTGGCTTGTTTGAAACCGAGGAGAATTGGTAAATGACTGTAATATATTTTTGATATTGTGAGTATTGAAACTGCCTTAATAGCTGACTGAATTTGCTAAACTAATTGCATTATATATATTGTACACCACAGGTTTTTTCATTGAGTTTTATGCCTTTTTAGCTCACCTGAGCATTGTTCAAGGTGAGCTATTTGGATAGCTGTGTGTCCGTCGTCTGTCATCAACATTTTAGCTTCAAATAACTTCTCCTCAGTAACCTATTGGCTCAAACTTCACTAAAAGCATCCTGGCATTGGTCTCTTTCAAAATGGTTCTGGTTCTGGTTCATTACACATTAGAGTCCACAGAGCTTAAAATTTTTAAAAACTTTTGATATTTGATATATAGCATTGTCTAGTGGTCCTCTACCAAGTTTGTACAAATGGTGACCCTAGGGTCAATATTGGCCTCGCAGAAGGGGCCAGTTGCTTTATATAGATTTATACAGTGAAACCTTTGAAAATCTTCTTCTCATGAAACACAATGGCTAGAGCCTACCAATTCAACTATTAATGGTTAATGGAATAACAATTATATTTGTTACAGAGTAAGGATAGTTTATAGAAAGTTAACAATTATATCTAACTGAAATGAAGGGACTTTGTATGAGTGTTTTTTTGTCCATTGAGATTTTGAGCTTCACTGACATATCATATTTTGTAAAATAGCGACTGTATAGTAACATCTGGACACAGAACATTTCCTTCACATACACATCCTACATTTATTGTTTTATGCTTAGATTGGCTTACTGTGGTAACAAAAATTGATGAAAATACTGTCGCAACTTGGGTATGTCAGTGGTTTCAATAAGAGCCTGGAGCTGGTGAAATTACCCAGTAACTTAAGTATCAGCACCTGGCTACTTTTCTTGTATGAATTATCATAATGAAGGAGAGTACCCCACCGACTCCCGCCTAGTTTTAGTGATTTTCCTGCTACTTCAAGAATTAGTGACACCCGTGCATACAGTGGCCATATGCATTAAGTGACCTTTGTATTATGTTACTGGTTTCTACTGTGAGTTAAATGATTTAATTGTAATAAGAGATGTATCTAAAGCACCCAGCAATTACGATTTTGTGCAAAAAAAGATTTAATAGTTACAAAGTCGCTAGCAATTGGCATTTGAATCATGTCAATTAAACAAGATTCAAACTTTACTAAATTTCTAAATAGCCAGCAGTCCTTTCCTTGGCTTTAGCGTCTCATTGCTTTCTTCGTCACCCAGACGGTCTACTTGAAGTACCACCATATTCATCGTCTCAAGAAATAGTACAGGTAAAGTCCTCTGATTTATAGATTTGATGAAAATAATGGCTGATTTGTCAGGGATATATCAATTGTGGAATGGCGGAAGTCTCGATATAAACAGCTTTCCTGGATTATTTGTGTCATTAGTGGCGAATGAGTTTACCCGAATAGTCGCGTATTAATTTCTAATACGATAATATTGAAAACGTGCAGACTTTCTTTGGAAGCGCCTCCTAGGACCTTCAGTCCTTTGATTATTATACCTATTATTAATTGTTTTATCAGATGTCAATGTGATGTGAAAGTGTTAATTAGATCAATGAAGCATGAAACTATTTGAATGTGTGATGACCTATGGGTTTTACACCTCGCCTTCTGGTAGTTATACATCACTACAGTAAAACGATTTCTCACTGGTTTAATAAAATATTAAATATGCATCACTTTTAAAACAGTTGGCCTATAAGTCTAGACATGGTTCCTTTGAAGTCTGCCAGATGTGGCTGTGTTCAATAAATAGTCAATAGTCTCTTTACGCCAACTTGTCCACTTTTATGTTGACTTCAACATGTCTACATGCCAATGCATTTCTTTATATACAAGTAGACAACTGATACACTTTAATATATATTTGAACCGCAGTGCGAACGTTACATGTTACATTTATGGTAATCTTAATGCATCTTGATATGGCAAACCATTTGTTATGTCATAACTATTCCTGAAGATGCAAGATTGGCATTTGGGCAGCAAAATAGGCATTTACGGACCTAAATATACTAGCCCAGTTGGTTATTTCGTTATCTGGGGCGTGTGAACTAAGTCACTAAGTAAAATTTTCTCGAGTGGCAAAAATGTGAATAGTTAAGACAATTTTACGTGCTCATTTCTTATTTGCTACTCAATCACTTTGGGATAGAACTGTTGATGAATTAAATTGTTACACGAGAGTAAATTGTAATGCATTGTGACATACCGAGTTGTTGGCACCAGAACCAGCTATCTTTGTATAATTTTATTAAGGAGATGGTAGATTCTGGCTCTAACCCCTCGAATTATTACAGCATGTTACCAAATCTTAAATAGTATATCCATTATGGATGGCATTGGTAGAATTAATATTGATAAGTATTTTGTCTGATATTGATACACTGATTATGAAATACTGGTATAATTGTAAAAATGTTGTTTGTTAAATGAGTGGTAGTTACTGAAAGTTTACACCCTATTTCTCTTCTATTACTGTTGTTAACTGCCGTGGTCCAGTGGTTAGTGCGCTGGACTTGTAACCCAGTGATCTGGGTTCGATTCCCGGTCGCAGCAGGTCATACCCTTCCATAAAAATTTGACAAAAATGTTGATTTTCCTCCACATGTGGAGAAGTTGCCAGCTCCTTGTGGAAGGGTAAGTTAGTACTGGTTAGTATTCAGTCCAGGAAAAACTGGTTAGGTGAACCTGCCGCCGTATATAACTGAAATATCATTGAGAAACGACGTTAAACCCGATGAAACAAACAAACTGTTGTTAACTTTCTTCAGTGTGCATTTGTGTGTTTTATTTGCCTATAGAAACAAGATGGCTGTCCCCTTTCCCTTGTTTAACACCAGTAACACGCTTTTACATCGAAAATTTCAGTTCTTACATACATATACTGATATGTCATTGATATATTTGACTCAACATTTCCATACAAACTTGGTCGTCAATGACACCCCTATTTAACAACGGGCATGAGAATTTTCCGGATTTGACATCGCAAGGGACGTTTTTGAGACAGTTTAAGCCATCTTAGATGCTTAAAACCCAGAAGCTTCAGTGGCCGCTTAGACCCCTTGTCATATTTCAGCTGACAAGCTACCTTAGGAAAGAAGAAAATGTTTTAAATTATAAAATACAATAAAATATGCCACTTAATATTGTACAGGTAGTCTGTATATGACTGGATATTTCCTAACGTTCCTTGTAACATGAGGCAGTGTGTATATTTCCTAACGTTCCTTGTAACATGAGGCAGTGTGTATATTTCCTAACGTTCCTTGTAACATGATGTTTGTTTGTTTCATCGGGTTTAACGCCGTTTCTCAACGATATTTCAGTTATATACGGCGGACCGGTTCACCTAACCAGTTTTTCCTGGACTGAAATCTAACCAGTACTAACTTACACTTCCACACTTAGGAGCCGGCAACTTCTCCATATGTGGAGGAAAATCTACATTTTTATCAAATTTTCATGGAAGGGTATGACCTGCCGCGACCGGAAATTGAACCCGGATCGCCGGGTTACAAGTCCAGCGCACTAACCACTGGACCACGACCGCAGCCCTTGTAACATGAGGCAGTGTGTACTCCCGAGTATTCAATGCTGCTCCTTCGATGGTGAAGTGGGGTTCTTGTTCATCATAATTGATCTGTATTTTTTGTATAATACAAATATGTTGACATCTTTAAAGCTCACCTTTTCCCTATACACTGGAACGCACCGGACGAGCTCGGAACCGGACGAAATGTCTGGTTTAAAGGGGTTTCTGGATTAAAGGAATTTTTTGAGAACTGGACAAGATTTGGCTTTTTTTTCAAAAGGGGACATTTTGATCTATATTTTGTTTAGTACTGTAGTGATTTGTATAAAAAATCCAGAAAACCATTAAATCTGAATTTGAAAATCTGACCAAAGATACATTAATTAACATCTATTCATTTCAATATCGAAATTGCAGAATAAATTGATCATGTAAATAATCTGTATTTAATTGCCTTGATGAGTTGAACTTTGTCATCTAATGACAGTTCAGTATGTTTGCATTTTGCGGTGGCGTAGACATTGTTTTACATTACAAGAAAATGATGTGATATGTGTATGTTTTTCTCTTAAAAGATATGATTTCAAAATAAAAAACAATTTCAATGCTTACAAATTATCAATTACTCAAATGATTTACAATAAATTGATTGGAGCGCCCATTGTCAAATACTACAGGGGTCATAAATTAAACAAAGGATCTGGAAAAAAGTTAAGGTACCCTTCAATTATCAAGTATCATTAGTCAGTGTGTTGTCATAGCACTTAAGACCAACCATGACAGACAGATGCTCTAGCCAAACGCTAATTACGTGTGAAATGTTCAAAACAATATTGACTGACTTTATTTACTGTATATTTTAAACTTACAATTCCAATTGCATTCGAAAATCATTTCTTCTGATACTCACAGTGCTCTGTATCAAACTCTTTAAGTCGAAAGGTTTTGAGCAAGATGTGAAAATTAATATTGAGACTTTATTCTTGTCCAGTTTAAAGGGGTGATTTATAATGGAAATATCCACTTCGGGCCAAACTTCTTGTCCGGTTTCCTGAGTTAAGGGGTTTCCGGATTAAAGGGGTTATTTATATAGTAAAAAAATTGGGACCTGACAATTTGTCCGGTTTAAAGGGGTTCCAGTGTATATTTTGCACGCTTAAATATAATTCAGAATAAAAATAATTACGCCATACATTCAAAATTCAACGACAAATATGAGTGTTTTTGATTAGTTAGACTTGTCAAAATTTTCTTTATGTATGAGAAAGTTTTGACATTTGTATGAAAAATAGACCATTTTATTATTAGATAATTTTCAGTTATTGTTTTCATTATACAAGTTGGTCTGTAAATCTATAACGCCGAGATGTTGTAGTGTATTGGTAATGATGCAAGATTGATTATATTGCATAATTAAGTTAGTTTCTTAATCGATATCCATTAAATTTGAAAAGATGTTAGTGGTTTGAGGTAATTCCTTGATGGTTTGAAGCTAAGTGTCAAAGTGTTGCCAGCGAGTCCTGAATGTGTGATCGAACTTTGTCCATAAAGTATATATCACTGTACAGTGTCATTGCTCTTGTCAATTAAAGTAGTTGTACATTTAGCTGGATTTTCACTACTTGTCAATTGAAGTAATAGTTCATTTAGGCGGAAATGTCATTAAAAAGTTGATTGGCACAAAATGAAATAAGCAAAAATGTAGTACATATTGGTGAAGTTTTTCAGTTATGGCATTAACATAATACAATGTATATGAGCGCCGCTGTACGATTTCCAACCTCTACTTTAAGTGACGTCATTTCCAGAAAAAGTCACATGTGACTTCACCATGTACTGACAGTAAGCAATATTTTCCCCATATGGCATTATGAAAACGAAGTGACCATATGGAGTAAATTTTGTTTTCTGCTTGCAAATAGTGACATCACAAGTTGCGTTTTTTTGAAATGACGTCACTTACAGAAGAGGTCGTAAATCTCATAGCAGCACTCATATGTTATTAGAATCAGTAAATTAAGACAATGAAGAATTAACATTCCATTTATTTATTTTCACTTATATATAAAAAAAAATATTCAAAATAAATAACTTGTATGGTAGACATTGTTTTTTTACATGTTCAATATAATTTAATAAAGCGCATAAAAAAATCATCATAACATAATTTCAGTACCATAGTTACTGTAGTGGCGTTGAAATCCATTGACCTTTTCGAGGTTTCCATTAAATCACTACTTAGGAATTTATCTAAAGAAACAACATGTTAACGAATGTGATATTAACGCATTCATCTTACGTCTCAATAAAAGATAAAATACCTGGAATAATATAATAGTTGGATCAGTCTACTTTTAAACCAATGTATATATCATTTATAATGTGCCTGGCGTGCCACAAAATGCTGATGCCATGCATATTAGGGTAAAAATAGTACTGTAATTTTTGTCTCCTTGAAAAAATAACAAATGATGACAATGTGATATGCTGATGCGCTTATTATGATAAATACGATACATTGTTCGCACCTACTCGATGTTTACATCTGTAAGCCTGTCAGTTGTCCATATCTCACTAATAATGTCAAAATAATGAAGTGGACAATATGGCACAAACTGTTTAATATGTGGCAAGTCGAAAACTCCTCTAGCCAATTCAAAGGTACCACATCTAGGCTTTTTAGGGCAACCATAATCGGTACAATATTTGATGTGATGAGAGTCAAAAACTTACGGCAGACTTCAAAGGCGCCGTGTCTTAATTTCCGAAGTCGACTGTTTGGGATGGTGATTTTTGTCAATGCACCGTGGTGGCATTGATTGGTGTATGCACCGTGGTGGCATTGATTGGTTTATGCACCATAGTGGCATTGATTGGTCTATGCACCGTGGTGGCATTGATTGGTTTATGCACCATGGTGGCATTGATTGGTTTATGCACCGTGGTGGCATTGATTGGTTTATGCACCGTGGTGGCATTGATTGGTCTATGCACCGTGGTGGCATTGATTGGTCTATGCACCGTGGTGGCATTGATTGGTCTATGCACCGTGGTGGCATTGATTGGTTTATGCACCGTGGTGGCATTGATTGGTTTATGCACCGTGGTGGCATTGATTGGTTTATGCACCGTGGTGGCATTGATTGGTTTATGCACCATAGTGGCATTGATTGGTTTATGCACCGTGGTGGCATTGATTGGTTTATGCACCGTGGTGGCATTGATTGGTTTATGCACCGTGGTGGCATTGATTGGTTTATGCACCGTGGTGGCATTGATTGGTTTATGCACCGTGGTGGCATTGATTGGTTTATGCATCGTGGTGGCATTGATTGGTTTATGCACCATAGTGGCATTGATTGGTTTATGCACCGTGGTGGCCATGATTGGTTTATGCACCTTAGTGGCATTGATTGGTTTATGCACCGTGGTGGCATTGATTGGTTTATGCACCATGGTGGCATTGATTGGTTTATGCACCGTGGTGGCATTGATTGGTCTATGCACCGTGGTGGCCATGATTGGTCTATGCACCGTGGTGGCCATGATTGGTCTATGCACCGTGGTGGCATTGATTGGTTTATGCACCATGGTGGCATTGATTGGTCTATGCACCGTGGTGGCATTGATTGGTCTATGCACCGTGGTGGCATTGATTGGTCTATGCACCGTGGTGGCCATGATTGGTCTATGCACCGTGGTGGCATTGATTGGTTTATGCACCGTGGTGGCATTGATTGGTTTATGCACCTTGGTGGCATTGATTGGTTTATGCACCATCGTGGCATTGATTGGTTTATGCACCATGGTGGCATTGATTGGTTTATGCACCATGGTGGCATTGATTGGTTTATGCACCGTGGTGGCATTGATTGGTTTATGCACCGTGGTGGCATTGATTGGTTTATGCACCATAGTGGCATTGATTGGTTTATGCACCATGGTGGCATTGATTGGTTTATGCACCATAGTGGCATTGATTGGTTTATGCACCATAGTGGCATTGATTGGTTTATGCACCACAGTGGCATTGATTGGTTTATGCACCGTGGTGGCATTGATTGGTTTATGCACCATGGTGGCATTGATTGGTTTATGCACCAAAGTGGCATTGATTGGTTTATGCACCATGGTGGCATTGATTGGTTTATGCACCATAGTAGCATTGATTGGTTTATGCACCATAGTGGCATTGATTGGTTTATGCACCATAGTGGCATTGATTGGTTTATGCACCATGGTGGCATTGATTGGTTTATGCACCGTGGTGGCATTGATTGGTTTATGCACCGTGGTGGCATTGATTGGTGTATGCACCGTGGTGGCATTGATTGGTTTATGCACCATAGTGGCATTGATTGGTTTATGCACCGTGGTGGCATTGATTGGTTTATGCACCGTGGTGGCATTGATTGGTTTATGCACCATAGTGGCATTGATTGGTGTATGCACCATGGTGGCATTGATTGGTTTATGCACCGTGGTGGCATTGATTGGTTTATGCACCATAGTGGCATTGATTGGTGTATGCACCGTGGTGGCATTGATTGGTTTATGCACCATAGTGGCATTGATTGGTCTATGCACCATGGTGGCATTGATTGGTTTATGCACCATGGTGGCGCAAGTGGCCAAATCAACCATAATATAAGTTTGTTATAAATTACTTGCTGACCTAATTGGGTTATAAATCACTTATCGACCTAATAACTCATTAACTTGAATGTTTGCTGTGTACTTATTTCCACTTGAAGGCAAATAAATTATTAGTTTGAAACCACAGGCTGGCGTGATGTGACAATTGTAGCAATCACTATATCGAGGGTTCAGCACAAGACTATACTAACTCCTATTTAGTTATATAGGAGTTAGTATAGTCTTGCACTGAACCCTCGAATATTATGTTTCAATTCTTCTACCATATTTATCCATATTAGCGCTCTCAACCTATCAATGTATAAGTAAATAACCAATGAAGACTCAAATTTTCATAGATCACGCCCCTGACATCAATACAGCAAATGTCCTTTAAGGCACTGCCGAAACTTGGACACATCCTGTGTTTATTATGGGGCAATACAATCGCACAAACTTACCATTATGACATATTACCTCTTAAGTGGCGGTAATTTCAATTTATGCCAGGAATGTTTCAAATAAGACGCCTATTTAGGGTTGATCAAGGATGTCTATAAGTTGAAGTCACTCCCCTTTTTTTTTGTGTGCAAATTACACACTGTAGAGTGAGGGATGGGATGGGCATGTGACTTACGTCTTTTTTAAGGTTCTCGCAGAAAAATTCAAATGGCTGAAATTAGGATTCACATTTTAGCAAGTTAGCGAAAACTTAGTCTGCAGAAAACAGGTAGCCGTAATTAATAAAAGACAGTTGCAGTTTAACTTACTTATTCTAAAAAGATCGTCATTTTAATGTATGTTTTGGTGACAGTGGACAATTGTGACAATTTGTTTTACTGAAATAAAATGTAGGCCTTCTGGGGAAAAGTCTGATAACACCATTTTTGGGTGTTGGTATTAGTGATATTGTGGCCTAAATTGAAGTGAAAATTTTTTAAATTATTTTTATACTTAATATATGAGGATTAGATCAAGATCGCTGTCGAATTTTCAAACATTATAGCGGAACAAAATATTGTCTAGGAGGATAAAAGGTTGGGGTCAGTTTATGGTAGTTATTGGAAACAGGCACATTGTTTTGTTCTAAGAATAGAGAACAATGATTTCCATATCTCTGATATTTTAAATTACTCTTAAATCATTATCTCCAGTGAAGCAGATACTAATGTAAGACTGTGCTTCCAGGAGCTACTAAATTAGGGCTTAATGTTTTGGGAAGATAATCTTCTTCAAGAATGTAAATGTATTGATCTACAAAAAAAACACCACTCAGAAACTTCTTGACCTGGCACATATTTTCCCTATAAACTTGGATAAAAGTAGAGCATTTCAACTGTACAGTTGTGCACAGAGCCGTAACTGTCCCAGAATTGATGATGTCACTTGCAAACAAGCCGATAATTCTGAATGTGCATCTTCTAGTATGTTGACCGTCTGCGGAAACAATAATAATGCAAACTCTAGCATTCTCAGACTGGTATAATTAGATAAAAAATTAATGGACCCAGTCTTGAGAAAAATATAAAAACTGTAGAAACCAGTCTAGATTTTGAGAAAGTGGTATTATTTAAAATCAATACGTGCAGGCTAGATGCAGAATTTGGCACGTTTTTAAATTCCTCTGCGTCTGATTGAAACATCAGGATATTTTTGTTTCTCTCAGACATTTAGAATATGTAAGAAAAGCAATTTTTTGGGGCTCTATTCTGGAGTTGTTTATCTGTGCAGGAAGAAATGCTAGAGTTTTTACAAATAAAATCTTTCCTAGGAACGGATTTGATAATGTTTTAATACGTTCAATTCAGACTTTGTGCTCACCTGATACAGAATTAATTGTCTTATTAATTGAGTCCCAGATGAGTATTTTTTTCATTCAACTGACAATTTAATGTTTAAAAAAAACATGAAAAATCATTTACTGTTAGTTAACAAATGCATGCATAATGGAATGGTTTTTGTTTGTATCTGTGTTTATTTATCGTCGCCACCGGTTTCCCACATGGGCGACGCCTCCGGAAGAATGTTAGTCATATTAGATTTTTGGAGGATAGTGCATGCATGATACAGAAGATGCCCCAGTTCCAGAAGCACCCCTGGTTCTTTTGCGTGCTCGATGTAAAGCATCATACATGGGACATCGGTTTTTAAAGCCTCGTCCGTAAGACTGTTAGTACGGTCAGTGATGGAGCGGGGAATCGAACCTGCGCTCCCAGGATTACAAGTCCAAGCACGTTACCACTGGACTACGGATCCGCTACAGAATGGTTTTATAGCCTATGTAACATTTTAATACATGTGAACCTTTTCAGATGGCAGGGAGGGAGATTCAGACTCAAGGACGGAGATTTTTCTGTGGCTGAAATTTAGTCCTATAACCATATCAAAATAAAGTCGTTATAGGATTATATATATAGGACTACAAAATAGCCGAAATAACCGGCCATCTGGTGGGTCATCCCAATAAATTGTCTGAATATAATTATAGAAACGAAAGAAGCTGTAATAAACAACATGACAAACCGTATCTTGATCAGTGTCGACAAGCGCTTAATTCTATGGTTGAAAGCTTCTATATAACTTCAAAAACGTTGAATTTAATATTTTTTGACTGGTGCCCCAATTTTTGTCAAGCCAGCTTGCGGTGCGCTTGACATAGTTGGTGCAATGGTGGTCCGGTGTATGTTTGTGTGTCCCAATTTTCTTTGTCCGGACCATTTACTCTCTCACTTATTGGGAGGATTTTCAAATGACTGCACAAAATTTATGTTCACCATGATTAGAAGGAGTGTCACGTGCAAGACCCATGTCCGTAGCTCTAAGGTCAAGGTCTCACTTGGAGGTCAAAATGTCATAAATGGGTCTATAACGTCTTGTCTGGAGTATTGCACTGTCGTTTATTGTGGAATTTTCAAATTACTTAATTGGCACACTAAAACAACTTGTCTAGACCATAAGTTCATAACACTGTCATTTATTGGGGGATTTTTAAATTACTGGGCCCAAATGTTTACCATGATGAGATGCCGTGTTGCGCACCGGACCCATGTCCATAGTTTAAAGGTCAAGGTCACACTTGGAGGTCAAATGTAAAACAATGAGTCAAAAACATCTTTTCCAGAATATTACACTGTCTCCTATTGGGGGATTTTCAAATTACTCAGCACAAATGTTCACCATGGTATTCTCATGTGTTGTGCAAGATGCATACCCTACCAGTATATAGCTTAAAGGTCAAAATCACACTTAGATATAAAAAATAAAAATTGAGTAAAACAGATATGCACTGTATAGATTAATATAACTGATCTCTTAATCTTTTGACATTTGGCGGGCTGGACATGTACTTCTTCTGGTAAACAGTTTGACACGTAATTTCAGAGAAGTAAGTTGGGAAAGAACTAAAAAATACCCCAAAACAAACATATACTATGTTTATCTTCAAATTCGGGTGACAACAGGGAAAGCGTGAAGTCTCCAGTGGAAATAGCGAGAGTTCACATGTATCATAGCATGGTTGAAGTTGATATGAATGACACAAGTTTGTCTTGATAAATACCCAATCCAACAGAAATAAACGATTGTCATAAAAAGGTGAGATTTAATCATCACAACTGTCTCCAGTTGACTAGACATTCCCAATATGGTTATACTAATTCAGCCAATCATATTACTTGTTACAACAAACGTTTGACATTCCTTTCAAAATAGTAGGCGTAGAAAGTTTTTTTCCATTCTGTATAGAACTTTACAGGGGGTTATGTGCATGCAAAAAGGTATTAACCGATGTTGCCACATGATAGCAGAAGATGTCATGTGGTGTTTATTATGTGCTTATTTGAGCAATGTTAAAATTAATGCAATGATGTTTTCATAGTAAAATATGTACACTCATCAATGCTTGCAATCTGAGCTAGATGTAATTTTTTCTATGATCAAACCAATACCTTGATTTTCAAGCTCTGATTGGCTGTTGGAAAGGTTGTCTTGCAGTGACGTTATAGTGGTTGTGTTCAGATACTTGCGTGTGGTGATAGCTAACATTTTCAGATGATGATTTTAATCAGATTACCTAAATACCATCATATTAATTGTCATCCATGGTTTGATGAAATGATCTTAGCTAATACATATACATTATTATTACAATGCCTATCGTTTGTCTATGGTCGAAGTGTCGGTCATCATTTTTCTTTTGTTAACGTTTCTGTGATTTGATAGACTGGTAAATGGTTTAATTATTGTATTTTTGAATTGTTGTTAGGGTCGAAATCTTAGTTACAAGTACCCACAGTGAGCCGCGGCCGTGGTGCAGTGGTTAGTGCGCTGGACTTGTAACCCAGCGATCTGGGTTCGATTCCCGGTCGCAGCAGGTCATACCCTTCCACGAAAATTTGACAAAAATGTCGATTTTCCTCCACATGTGGAGAAGTTGCCGGCTCCTTGTGGAAGGGTAAGTTAGTACTGGTAAGAGTTAAGTCCAGGAAAAACTGGTTAGGTGAACAGGCCGCCGTATATAACTGAAATATTGTTGAGAAACGGCGTTAAACCCGATGAAACAAACAAACAAAGTACCCACAGTGATATCCAAAAAATTGTAAAATAGGTTTTTGTTTTGTGGGTCAATCATTTTTCCACTCATAACTCATTGTGTCAGGTGAATGAATGAATACTCGTTGTATTCTTGCTGTAAATTTCGGTTAATTTCAGCTTATAAATTATTTGATTTAACCTGCTATCTTCTACTCTATCTTGTCAGTGGAAATTTACAATCAATAGCTTCCGAAATTTGGAATTGGTGGAAGAATGTAGCTGATAAAAATATTTAGAAGTTGTTCTTTTTGCTGTAGAGAAATGATGATGATTTATTAACATTCAATTCAGATTCTGAAAATATCCCAGTTTTATGTTTAATTAATACAATATGATTGAAGAATTTTGATTTTTTTCCCCCCTGTTTCTGATTGGTTTAGATTTGTGCGGAATTAACGTGAAAATGCTTACGGTATTAAGTGAAATATGTTTCATTAGGGCTAGAATAGATCGAGATTTAATTATAGCGTAATTGTGCATGAAGAAAGTCATGTGACTAAATATGTTCGAAAAACATTCATTATAATTTTCGTCTTGAATGTATTTATGAAAATATTGATAAGCGTGAAAAGTGAGTCTGAAAATATTGCATGATGGTTAATACATTCCTGTGTTAAGTGAACATAAACAGCATTACGTATCTGTTCAGTAAGAGAGAGGTGTTTGTCGACCCTAATATTTCCATTGGAGGGCTCAGGTTTTGCCAGTAAAAAACATTGTATATCGGCAAAAGGAGACTTGAGGGGTTTTATCCAGCTCCTACAACAATATACTGACTATAAATGTTAGTTTGTTTATATAGTCTACACTTTGCTTGGTATATACAGTAAGTATATGTGAAGAGCTCGCTTGGGATAGCTTTTGGGGCCGTTCTGTCCAAGGTCAAGGTCACCATAACTAATAATAGAAAAGTATGTTGCCGCTCAATATCTCAACATTTCTTACACATACTGACATCAAACTTGGTATATGATAAGTTTACTGTGAGGAGCTTGCTTGGGCTTGCTTTCGGGGCCGTTCTGTCCAAGGTCAAGGTCACCATAACTAAAAATAGAAAAGTCTGTTTCCGCTCAATATCTCTACATTTCTTTCACATACTTACATCTTACTTGGTATATGATAAGTATACTGTGAGGAGCTCCCTTGCGATTGCTTTTGGGGCTGTTCCATCCAAGGTAATATAAAAACAGGAAATCGGTTTTTATAAAAATCAACACTTGATGAATGTTTTCTCATTATATGTACAATGTACCAGTAATATTATAATAGTATGTTGAATATTTTTCCCCTGTTTTGTCATATTATAAAGGTATACTTGTTAATTTATTCCCATTATTAGAGCAGTTAGAATTATCGATACGATATTTGTATCAATACAAAATGGTTGATATTTGATATATCTTATGATTTTTACATACGAAAGTTCAGGATGACAAGATGAGTTTATTATTTATATAAGACAATGTACATTGCTGTTAATATCTGCCTTCATCAATCATTATTAAAACAGGTCATGCAGACTTCTCAGGTCGTGAATACTAAATCAGAAACTATGAGGGGATGAATACGAAGCAAAGATGTGTACAGTCAAACCTGTCTGTAAAGACCACCCATGGGAACAGCAAAATGTGGTCTTTGTTTACAGGTGGTCTCTATTAACAGATTAAATATCATTGAAAATGGTCTGATGGGAGATAAAATTGGTGGTCTTTGCAGACAGGTTTTGCAATAGTGGTCTTTGTTCGCAGGTGGTCTTTAACACAGGTTTGACTGTATCACAAAATATTTGATAAAGAACACCACACACAGTCAAGTAATCTGAAAAAGGACATTTGAAATAGTTTATGGTACCTATTTCTGATTAAAACAATAAATTTCATGCCTTAAATAACTGTTTTATTATTCGGTATTTATCAATATATTTGTGATACGAAAACTTTTCATCCATTATAATTATCAAACCTAAAATGCTGATATTCGATAAATATAGAGAACTGGTTCACTGTGAGTCCTACCCATTATATAATAACGCAATATTAGTTTCTTAACTAACTGAAAAGTACCAAGCCATTTATCCTATCTCCACCTCCCAAGTTTATTGACCTAATTTCATTATGCCGTCTTATTGAGGCTTCGCGAATATCAAAGATCTGTTAAAAATCTTCTGTAACTGTTTTCCTCAATTCACCATATATGGTTTACCCTAATTCCTCAAAAAGAATTTATTGACATCAAAGCTCGACCGAGGCGCTAATGAGTAATTAATTAGGCATCTGTCTGGTTGATTGTTATCTAAAAATTAGGTAATAAATAATTTATTTTCTATGTAAAAAGTGTGCACATTACATGATAGTTGGCTTCGAGGAGTTGAAGTGTTACTACTCTGTCTGCATATAAATTAAGAAGCAGGTAGGATGTTTTTTACTTTCTTCCCTGACTACATGCTCAGATGTATGATTGAATGTTTGTGTTCATTGTTGCCTATTTTGATTTACTTAGATACAGTGAAACACATTGAACCAGACATCTTTGACTAGCAGTCCAGTTTGGTGTCCAGATTATAAAGCATTTTTTGGCAGACACAAGTGATCAGATGCTGGTGTTTGTCTGATTTGTACAGCTTCCACAGCAGAAGTGTTAACCTCTGTTTTTATTTTACTTTTTTGTCTACGATAAGTCACCTTTCTACTCCTTGAGGTACCTAACTTTTTTGAATGCTCCATGAGTTACCTTCCTTTATCTAACCCTGCATAAGTTACCTAACCTTATTGAATGATCCATGAGTTACCTTCCTTTATCTTATACTCCATGAGTTACCTTCCTTTATCTAGTACTGCATGAGTTACCTAACTTTATTTGAATGCTCCATGAGTTACCTTCCTTTACCTAATACTGCATGAGTTCCCTAACCTTATTGAATGCTCCATGAGTTACCTTCCTTTATCTAATACTCCTTGAGTTACCTTCCTTTTATCTAACCCTCCATGAGTTACGTAACCTTATTGAATGCTCCATGAGTTACCTTTCCTTTATATAGTACTGCATGAGTTACCTAACTTTATTGACTGCTCCATGAGTTACCTTCCTTTATCCTATACTCCATGAGTTACCTTCCTTTATTTAATACTCCATGAGTTAGCTACCTTTATTGTGAATGCAATTATCCCTGCAGAATATCAAGTTGTTTCAATAAAAGCACCCTCAGCCTTGTTTTATATAATATACAATTGAAAATAGCTTTACGTCAGTTTTATTTATTTTATGAGGTAGATGAGAAATACTGGTGAAGTTTATGCAAGTATTATGCATCTTAGATGTGTAATTTTATGCATGCATTTTGTATCAAGTTTATACACAGCTGTACGTATGCTTCACAATTCCGCCCTGGTGTGTACTTCTTATGTATTAATTATTCTAATGCATATTGAGGGAATGAATTAAATGAACATAGACAGGTCGGCTTTAACCCCTGGTTTTGCATGAAAGCTGTGTATAAAAAAGGAAAATATTGAGCACCAATCCATTAGGAAGGCCGCTGATTAACATAGTTGGTGACTGCTCAAGGATTGGATCAAAGTTTTCTTGAAAAGATAGAAAACTTGCATGATAAATCTGCTAGGTATAAAAAGAAATGCAAATTTTCCGAATAATTTTTTTGTTCCACGTTTTTGAAGATGGTGGGAGAAATAAATTCGCATTTTCAGTTGCTGACTTTACATTGATATTTGTGCAATTCCTGTGGTGTTTGTTATAGGATGAATTTTGCTTGAATGGTTTATGTATTTTCTATACCTTATACAGAAGTAGAGATAAAGTCATGTTTGTGATGCCATTTGCATTTCTTTTTGTATTGACTGTATAATGTCCTTAGAAAATATATTTATCCATTTTGAATTAAATATATTGCAGTCTTCAAAATCCATTTCTTCTGCCCGAACGGGCAAGTCGTGTTCGTGGTCTGTCTGACTAGTTTTTATCCAAGATGTCACAAAATTGATGACGTTATAAGTATGCAATTCTTCGACTGGTTTTCATTTTTTGTCAATTTTGTTTGTGTAACAGCACTTTTTAATCAACTATCGTTACCAGTCTTCGTTTCCGATTTAACAAATCAAAATAACCATCAAAACATCATACTTCTTAGTTATTTTGAAGGTGCTTTTACAAAAAGTATTGCGAAGACTGGTATCCTGCAATCGAAGAAACACTTCATCGCATATTCCTCCCAAGTTTGGCAATTAAGCAGTGAGCAAAAGTTTAAGCCTTGTTATAAGGTCACACACAGCGCTTTGATACCATTGCATTCTTAAATTGCTTTATAACTCTGTGACTTTAATATTTGACTGTTTTAACCTTCTTTATTTAGCCAATGAAAAAGTCGCAGTAAACAGGATCACTGTTTTCCGTGATATCCTCTTCGATTGGTCAGTGTGATCATGTGACTACTGAGTTTAAAATAGACTGGTATTAGAACCAATCAAAAGTGTGTTGAGGGAAATTTTGATTTCTCCTCATTAAGGCCTTATCAGAAGACAGTGTTTCGTTCTGTCATCAATGATTGTAGTGATAAGCATTTAAACATTTTGTGGAGTCTTTTTAAAGAACCTCTGAAGACTGCAAAACAGGATGACACACGTTAACATACACATATTCCGCAGCACCCAAAAGCTGCATTTAAAGAAATGGCTTTAAATTGCTACTCATTCGTAAGCAATGGATATAACTTGCTCATGTCAGCGTAATATTAGTCACTTATGTTTAGTTCATTTTGTTTTCTACCAATTAACATTCTCACAACATTATTTTCTATGGCAGTGAGAGCTCTCTACTCAGTTACGCATCCGCATAATCTTTATTTACACATGTTTACTGTCACAATTGGACACAATCCAGTTTTTGCAAACGACTCACTATTTGGCTGTGGGCGCAAGTCATTTCTCCTGCCCCAAAAAAATATCAGTTGTGGGAGAATTATAAAGCAGGGGGTGATTATGATGGTATCAGAGTAAGTGTTGAATGCTAAAGGAGAGTAGTTGTGTAAATAAAGTACTAATCTTGACAGAACTCTTGTTAAAGTTTCATAATATTTAATACATTTTGGTATAATCCTTGAAAAAAGCAGCTGATAGTGACTTTAATAGACTTCTAGGGTAGGCAATTAAGCTTATATTGACATTTAAAAAGGTCAATGGAAAATCAAATTTACCCAAAGGGATTACACCAATTTCAAGAAAGTATGCAAACATAGGAACTTATCCCACCCTCTGAAGACCATAAAAATGTTTCGGTTACTTTTGAAAAACATAACATTCTAACAAAAACTACCATAGTGTTCTTGGAAAACACAGGATTCTATTGAAAATACATTTTTGGAATTCTTCCAAGTTTATGTGTATTAAAAAAGCAGCCTAACTCGAGCATATTATCTAATGTTGTCATGCATATACTATTGAGTCTAGCAGTGATGTGACAATTCTTGCATTACTTTTCTTGATTAAAAGTTTATAAATGATTCACTAATATTGAGGAAAGAACTACAAATAGCATTATGTTGATATTTTTATCAAGATTGCCCTTTGATTGGATCACTAGGGTATAATTTCTCTGCATTGTCTAATGGTATGCCCAAGCACACATTTCATTAAAACTCGACAAAAGAAGTTTGTTTGGAAGTAATATTAAGTTGACTGAAATTTATTTGCTTCATGTTTGTATGTGAATCTAGAAGGAAATAAAACCATAAACTATACATTACATCAAAAATGTCATCAATGAAACAAAGGCCTGACCTGTCCAGTATCAAGATTAGGGATTTAAAATCTGAGGAACACGAAATATTGGTCAATGGCGCCACCGGGAGTCAAACCCGATCTCCGGATTGCCGGTCAGTGCTACACCACAGCGACCTCACGTCACTTTTGTGTAAATTTAACTTAATAAGTGAGATAAGGTTAACTACACTTTTGACGAAGTACGGGGCAAATTTTTACATTGGCCACACAGCACTTAAAGCCATCCGTAGTAATATTGATATAAAATCATGTTTCGAGGGAGACATAATTGGTTAAGGGTAGAGTACTTGGCTCTTTAACTGAATATTTTAAGGTAGATCCCTAGTCGTGTATTTGATACAGCACTATACGCTGGTGATGGGCCAACGATTGACATTCAAATATTTGTGATCGGCATTTTAATTTTTCACAAGACAATTAATTATTTGGGGCTGAAAGGGAAAAATCACGAGTAAAACTTGAAACTTTACTGGTAATATGAACATCTTGAAAGCTGTGAAAGGTACAAGATTTGAATTTAGTTCGAAGTTTATTTTCTTTTATTAAGGTCAAGGTCACATGTAGAGGTCAAATGTCAAAAGTGGGTTTTAAACATCTTGTCCGTAATATGACACTGTCATTTATTGCGGAATATGACACTGTCATTTATTGCGTGATTATTTAATTTACTTGGCACTAATATTCAACACAGATTGTCGCACGCAAGACCCATACCCGTAGCTCAAAGGTCAAGATCACACTTAGAGGTCAAAGGTAAAAATTGGGTATAATAAGTATGCACTGTATAGCAATATATAACCGTATTCTCTTCATCTCTTGACAGGGGGCTCAACATGTAACCCTTGAGCATCTTGTAACTTAAGTACTCCCGCTCCGACACCTAACACAATTTGAGTTGGGGCCAATTTCTGGAGTAGGAAGGGTTATGCCAAATCAATCAGTTTTTTCGGGATGGCCCGATGCAGTAGTTTGCCGGTAGAAATGTTTTATGTATTCTCTATTTTATATCAGAATAGAGGTTAGTAATGGATGAGCAATGTCCTAGATTGGAAATTTCAAAATGTTTGATTTATGGGATTGACAACATGTTTTTACCTGGTGTATTTAGAACGTGTTACACTGAACAGTTTAATGATCCTATGAAATATATCATAGTTTAAAATAGCATAGTAAAACTTCAGTAATAGACCACCTCAATAATAAGTTCATCTCAAAATATAGTACAGTAAAATCTCACTTAAAGACCACCTCAATAATATGTTCATCTCAAAAATATAGTACAGTAAAATCTCACTTATAGACTACCTCAATAATAAGACCATCTCAAAATATAGTACAGTAAAATCTCACTTATAGACCACCTCAATAATAAGACCATCTCAAAATATTGTACAGTAAAATCTCACTTATAGACCACCTCAATAATAAGTTCATCTCAAAATATAGTACAGTAAAATCTCACTTATAGACCACCTCAATAATAATACCACCTAAAATTTTAGAACACAATTTTCAAGTCCACTATTTTGCTCTTTAATAAACCGCAATATTAAGACCAGTTTTCGAGGGTCCCAATGGTGGTCTTAATATTGAGGTTTCGCTGTACAATCTAAGCACAAGTACCAAAAATGTTGCAGAAAGCAGTACTGTTCAGTTTATAAAAACCACCCTTGTAAATTTAAATGGGTAACTGTCAAATTTAACATTTTACTGATTTGGTGTAAATGATTCAGTAATGCAGCAATGAAGAAATATCTTGAAAATTCTAAATTCGTAGAATGCACAGGCAATACTGCAGGATAATTCAAACAATCCTATAATGAACCAATCCTCCAAAGATTTAAGTATAAACAAACAATTTGGCCTATATTGTTTCAAATCTCAGTCGTACGAACACTTCAGACTTTTCAACATAAAAATGTAATTTATGTATAATTATTTCATTTTAACCTTTTTAAAACTTATTAGTTATATAATGATAAAAGACATGGCAATCCGATGGTACTTGTTTAGTAGGTCCACCAAAGATCTATATAAACACACACTTTAGCCTATAAGATATAAATTACTTCAGAGTCACCAGATCATTTCTCTGAATAATTTTTTACCTTTTCTCCATAATATTCTCCATAATATTTCTTACCTTTTTGAAATCAAAGAATAATAATAAAGTAGGGCTTGGCTATCAGGTTATACATTTTTTATTTTTTTTATTTTTTTTATTATTTTATACCAAAAAGCATTATAAACCAAAAAATTTGCCTAGCTTATTTAAAAAAAAAATGTTTTGAAATTCTAGTTTCGCATAATGCGCACGCAATCTGATAATAAACACAGTTTTCTTTTGTTTATACCCTGAAAAAGATTTATGGTAAAACATTGCTAATGAAAGTGCATTATTTATAGTTTTTCGTGTTTGATGGTTTTTTGAGTCGTTTAGATTTCAAACTCTGGGTCACTGGAGGCTTTCTTAATAGGCTTTTCTCCATAAATATAAATTTTGTAGCAATCCCCCCCCCTTTTTACGAATCACCTAGTTATAGTTCTAAAGTTGATATGCAACAACCTCTCTTAAACTTGTGAACTATGTTAAGTAGGCATTATGTGAACACAAAAATTATTATTGATTGACAAATATCGATGATGCAGCAATGTTTATTTTTTGTCTGGGACATTTTTGAACCCCATATTACTCTTTATACTAAAGTAAACATAAATTTGTATGGCAGTATGAAATTATGATTTGCTGTATTGAATTTCTATTGACAGAAGTAAGTACTGCTGTCAGACTGACACAATTGGTGCATTGATGGATTAATGGATTAGTGCGAATGGGCATTATTGAGTTTCAATAAAAAAAAAACGCTAAAGCGTTGTATGCGGTTCCTGCATGCTTCTACATGTATATATGACTTCAGTTCAATAATGCCAATGGTTTGATGTTTTTAGCATGTTTTTCATAAGATCCTGAAAAAAGCCGTTTGCTTTAACTGGACCATGGGTTCCAGTTGAAGCTTGAACATTTGACCCTTCAATCTTGACCGGCATCTGTCCCATCTCGACATGCTGGCGCCCTTAAAGTGACCTTTGAATTCCCACATTCTGACTTATTATCGAGGAGATGGTTGAGGTGTATACTTGAGAAGCACAAATATCAAGAGTCAAATTGAGTTACTTAAGAGAGGGGATCACCTTGAAATTTGAGATGTCAGTAGTACTGATCGATATAGTTACCTATTAATTATGTCACACAATTTATTTGCTTGCCTTTTCATTGTATCTAGAAAAACTAGTTTTGAGAATGATTTCATATGATTATAGTTGTCATACTCCAACAAATTGCTTGCAACTAACGTTCAGCAGCATTGGATACATTCGTAATTTCATTTTTCTCATGAACAATTTCATATTCTGCTTTAGGTTACAAATGATGTTGAAACTGAGAATTTAAACCTTTCAGTTGTTGAAATAATATGTCTGCTATTATACAACTTACATGTTTGATCTGAAATTCGATGATTTCAGTAGAATGGACATTGTGGGATAAATTCATGAAGTCATCTTGACACACAAACCTTTTGAACAGATGAAAGTGGAATTTTATCCTAAGCCTTAATTCATTTCATGCTTGAATGCTAATGAATTTTATCCAAATTGTGAAATAAGATAACGCTCAAGATATTGCAACATGTTTCATGTTAATTCGGTCCACTGAAACATACCCTGCATTTATGCTTTATTGGGGTTCATTTTGACTTTTTCGATTCAGAGCTTGCTGTTTTCTTTTCTTGGAATGTTCAATTAGGGGATTCTAGCAGTATTAGGATAGAAATTTGATTCGCTACAAAACAATGGCTATGAATTTAACACCATCCAAACATTTTACCGCACC
Source organism: Mactromeris polynyma (assembly GCA_032209605.1). NCBI lineage: Eukaryota > Metazoa > Mollusca > Bivalvia > Venerida > Mactridae > Mactromeris > Mactromeris polynyma. Next base: position 1,085,165 of record JASFXZ010000046.1, read on the forward strand.
AGAGGTGACAGCTCCATGCCAGGTATATCGCTGTTCCTCATTTGTCAGTAGTTTGTTGAACATCGAGAAGATTTTGTCTTTTAACAAACATCTACTTTCAATCTGGCATTCTAAGTTCATTCTAAGTTTATAGGAAAATTCAGTGACAGTGCTTTACTAGCAAGCTATGTTTGACATGATAACTGTTTGTAGTGGGGCCTGTCATGTATTGGGCAATATTTAAGATGGTCCTCTCACAAGCCACAGGGGTTTGAGATTGAGGCAATGGAAATGTATTCAAATTGTATTATTACGCTTATTGTAATACGCTTAATAGGCCGTCATGATTGTACTAACAAATATCTGACATTCTTTCAAAGCATTATTATAATGTCATGGTAATATTATGGAATGTATTTTCAGGAGAGAAACCTTACCGATGCCCATTAGATGGTTGTGATAAAGCATTTGCTCAAATGTCCAACTTGCAGCATCATATGAGACAGCATGACAAAAGCACATTTGGACAGAAACAATGTATGTGTCCATTCTGTGATCGTGGATATGCTAGTGAAAAAAGTCTCAAATCACACCTTAGTAAGGTAAGAATGTACAAAATACATTATGGTGGAGGCATACATGTGAACCTTTTCAGAAGGCAAATCAGGAGATTGCCCCCTTGAAAAGCAGGAGATTGAGACTCAAAGCGGGCGACTGAAATTTTGTCATTTGATGTCTATACTCGTATCATAATAAAGCTGTTAATAGCAATGTTCCGGGAATGAACTCGTAATCTGGGGGTCATCCCTGTAAAAAAGTCGTCAATTAACAATTTTATTTCCAATTGTCATGTCTGAATATAATAGGAACGTGTGAAAATCGGGAGACGCGGTTCCTGGCAAGGAGAGCGTGAGTGGCCTGTCAAATCCGGGAGTCTCCCGTGGAAATTGGGAGAGTTCACATGTATGGTAGAGGTCCACATTGAAGAATGGTTTAATTTCACATCGCTTGTGGAATACTAGGGCTGCAACGATACAGGTGTCTCTCTGTTCGGTTTGTTTACTACCCTTTTGGTTTTCGGATATTCACTTCGATTATATCATGAATTACAAAAATTCTAAATAACTGACTGTTTAATGACTTGCATTGACCAGACATGAACCTTTAAGTGGGTAAGTAGAATTAAAACAATGCGTTAAAAATATAAAATAAAGTAGAGCAAAGACTAGAAATAGAATTTTGTGTCCCTTAATAAAAGTAAACAGATCCAATAGCTGTGTAACTAAAAGATAAAGCCACGGCCGTGGTCCAGTGGTTAGTGCGCTGGACTTGTAACCCGGCGATCCGGGTTCGATTCCTGGTCGCGGCAGGTCATACCCTTCCATGAAAATTTGACAAAAAATGTCGATTTTCCTCCACATGTGGAGAAGTTGCCGGCTCCTAAGTGTGGAAGGGTAAGTTAGTACTGGTTAGATTTCAGTCCAGGAAAAACTGATTAGGTGAACCGGCCGCCGTATATAACTGCAATATCGTTGAGAAACGGCGCTAAACCCGATGAAACAAACAAACAAACTAAAAGATAATGTGTATAGACTTATGAGTTCTCTGTCTAGAATATTGCGTCAGGAATGAAACATGTCAAACCGAAAATATTCGAAAGACAGTAACAAACCAAACCTTGAGACAGAAGAACCTAAAATAACCAAACTTTGGTTAATCGTTGCAGCTAGCCACATTACTACAACTTGTATTTATCACTTTTTTTTTACTGTTTCCCTTAATATCTTACCAGTACTTCCCTGTGCCTATATCAGCAGAATCTTGCTCATTCTTGGAAACCATGTACCCCAATGCTTCGCTAGGCAGAGGGGTATTTTCATCTGTTTTTCCTCAGTAAATAACGACATTTAATATTATACCCATGCCAAACGAAGTTTGAAGGGGGTGGTCGGTAGGGCGGTTGGGTGGTCCGTTGCAAGTTTTCTTGTCTAGGACATAACTTGAAAACTACTGGATGGAATTTAATAAAACTTTGTACAATGGTAGAGCACAATGAGAGGAAGTGCAGTGTACAAGAACCATAACTCTAGCTTATTTTAGCTAATTACAGAGATATTGCCCTTTGTTACTTTTTCTTATCCACAGCATAACTGTAGCGGGGGTATTAATCACCTTCAGTGTACTTGTAGTTATTACAGTACTGTCAATAAGAGCTGATTGCTGGTTCAAATGACTTTAGGGCTGGTTCAAATGTTCGAATATTGCATATTTTGCATCCCCGGACCCCTCTAGCTGGCCGGTTACTTTTCTGTAGGCCTGGTACAACCAATACTTGTTGTGACAACACTTATCACAAAATGAAACGTTGTCGTCAGCAATATCAGATGATATACTTGACTTTAACACCAAATTTAAGGGGAAAACAGGATGTTCTTCTTGTTTCAATCTCTGACAAATATTTATGTTGCCGGCTTGTTAGTTTCCTTGTTATCTTGTTTGTGTACTGTACATACAGACAGTTTTCTCACTCCTTTGACATAGCTTTGGACCCATCAATATAGTTGTTTATGTTCATTCTTTCATATTCTTTATATTGTGTCCCCCTAGCACAGTTTAATATGTTTGCAATAGTTCTTTAAAGCTCAACTTCTTGGCATTCACAACATTCCAGAATGGGAAAAAAATCAATGAATTTGAAACTGATGTAGTCTTATCTTTTTTTGTAAATGAAGCGTGCCTTGTTGGCTTAGTTGGTAGATGGAAGAGTACTGGGTTGTCACTTTGATTCCTGGGCGGGGCAGGTCATGTCTTTCCTTGACATTTGGCTGCGGTCATTTGTCCTCCACCCCTGATTCATGTGGAGAAGTTGTCAACGGCAGGCTGGGGGGCAAGTTAGTACTGGTTGATAATTAATTCTAGGAAAATTAGTGTCAAATGACTGTCACATGTGACTTAAACAAGAAATATCTTGAAAAAAGATGGTTGGCACAATTTGAAGGTTATGATTTGTTGTGCATCATAAAAAATGCCAAGATGTTACGATTGCTGGTCACTCCAGCTCCATGGATTTCGGTATGGTAACGTACCCGTTATCGAAAGGTTAACCAATCTGCGTCAAGGTTACAAACGTTCGGATGAAGAGAAATTGCCTTGGTGGTTAACGTTAGTTGGTTTACACAACACTGATAGGCAAATAGCAAAACCATGTTAGTCTGGCTGCGCCGAAAAATGTTTAAAAAATGCACTTAACCCAATAAAAAACAGAACAAATTTCTTTCAAAATGGATCCATGTACCACTTTGTACAACAAGTTTGTTTTATCTTTAAGATACAGTTGGAACTGTCAGTCTCCACTGCTGGCTTGTAACCAGTGTTCTGTAATGAATTAATCTCAGTAGATCATTTTTGTGATACAATAATTACTTAATAGCTTACAAAGGAATATCCTATAAATATCAACATAATTTAAAGAATTTACCAGTTTTCTTGATTGAGAAATTAACACTTTCTGTGAAAATTGCGTTTTCCGAAATCCACTGATAATTAAAGAAAGGTATGGCAATAAATTCCATAATGCTTGCCGGCATATTATATGACACTACTGTTTTATGTGCCTCAATTGTATTGTTTCAAGTCAAAAACTAATAATTATTATATTGAAATCTAGTCTTAATGAAAGTATTGAGTGGCGTTGTTTAATTGCTTGACAATTAAGGGTTAAATGAAGAAGTTTCAGAGGGATTGAAATTTGATGAAAACTTTCCAGTATAAAATCTGCTTTTGATGAACAAATTGTTGAATCTAGTGTCAAATAAAGATTCTTGTTTTACCTTGTCCTTTCATTTTAGATTCACAAATTGAACATTTGAAAATTGATACTAAAATGAAAATAGTCGGTTGATTGAAATAGTTGACAGGTGTAGTGATAATCTGATGGCAATGAACCAAATGTCAGGAGTTATATAAAATCTGCACATTATTGAATGCTTGTATTTTATCAGCTTTCAGTGTAAAGTTCCAGTTTTGAAATGTTATTGGCAACAGTTTACAGTGGATTATTTCAGACAGCTTTATCAGTTTTAAGCAGTGCAATAGGGCTTTGCCCTAGTCTGCTCTATATTCAACTCTGGAACATTTTTTTTATGATTTAGCCATTTATGGGGCCCTAATGGGTACCATTCCCCAATTGAAATAATATGTTTTTCCCTTAAATTCCCCTCACACCTCACAACATTAGACGGTATCCACATCCCTTTTATATATTAAGTCATGGCTTTATTGTTATCGAGACATATGATAAGTATGTCATAATTGATTGGAAATAATGTAAATAAGCGAAAAAGTTATTCAAAATTCCCAAATTCTCAAAAGATACAACTTTCTCCCATGCGTGAGTATGGAGACCTGGGCCCGAGGTCAGAAAGATTTTAAGACTGAATCTCAGACTAATAGACTTTAAAATGGTTAATTTTCAATTTGATTCCACGTTATTGTTGCAGAATATATTGTGATAAAACATGGCAAAAGTGTAGAGTGAGTAAAAAGAAATGTTCAGGCAAAAAATTATCGGATTAAATAAAATGAAAACAAAATGCTTGTAAATTTTATTTTTGTAATTTTAAAGTCTAAGTCTGAGATTCTGTCTTAACAGTTTGTGAATACCGGCCCAGAGTCCCTTAGAACTGTCTTGTGCTCTGTGTGTGCAAACTGAATAGATTAACTACGTATTTATATACATATAATTTGCAGGAGAACTTATGATGTAATATATTTTATTTACCATGAAGAATGGTAATTACTTACCGCTGACTTGATTTGGCACCTGTTCGATTTTTTTTTGATGTTCCATAAGTTCTGTATGTTTTATTTACACTGCTGCTCTCTCCTACAAGTTTGTTTTCCTGCAGTTATTGAGGGGTTTGCTTCATATCTTCCATATGTTCCTCTACAGAGGTTTGTATTATAGTGTTTCAAGCAATCTCTTGTGAATCTGAACTTGGAATATATGTTTTTGTTTATTTGAAATCTTCCTCTGGCAAAATATCTTTAGCTGTTGCTTTACAAAGGGATTAAAAAAAAAAATTAATTTGTTTTGTTTTAAAAACTTTCCTATCTGCCCTCATCGGTCAAATGGCCTTAATCTCCCAAAAAAACATTCATGCCAATGATTTTTTTTGAAAATAATTTTACTGCCTGTGCCTTTTCAATTGGGAAAAAATGCGCGATTATAGTCCCAAATTTGGGAAAATGAGAGCATGGTTATTTTACTTATAAATGTTTTAATTTCCTGCTTTTGCTGAATGTATTATTACTATTCCCTCTTCATCTCGAAGTGCTCTTTTCAGGACGGTAAAAAGTCAGTAAAAAAAACAACTGTTTTTCTTTACTTTTTTTGGGGAAAAAGGACATATTTTTTTGAGAAAAATGGAGGCTTTTTTGTTAGGGGAAACAGCTGGAATTTGGCAGTAAAATTGAACAAAAAATCACTCCATGCGTTGTAATTTAATGAATCATGGCGTGCAGTTTTTAGTTTTTACATGATGAGTATGATAACATGTGACACACCCCTAAAATTAATAAATTGTCATTGGTCAATGCAGACCTAAATGAAATTGTGTAATAATAATCTCATGAAAACCTCTATGAATGTGTAAGTACGCTCATTCATCTTTTGGCAGATGGCCGCTATTAACAAAAGGTATACACTGCAACTCCGTTATACCGCGATCGGTGGGGTCCAAGGACTCACGATCGCATTATATCTGACCGCGGTATAGAGACAGAATACCAACTACCCCACCCACACAATATAGCGTTCTGCATACTATGTTTTCATATATTTCGTATTTGTTTTAATAAACAAGCTGGCTCAGAATTTAGTCCTCTATTCGGAACAAGCTGGCTCAGAATGTAGTCCTCTATTCAGAACAAGCTGGCTCAGAATGTGGTCCTCTATTCAGAACAAGCTGGCTCAGAATGTGGTCCTCTATTCAGAACAAGCTGGCTCAGAATGTAGTCCTCTATTCAGAACAAGCTGGCTCAGAATTTAGTCCTCTATTCAGAACAAGCTGGCTCAGAATGTAGTCCTCTATTCAGAACAAGCTGGCTCAGAATGTAGTCCTCTATTCAGAACAAGCTGGCTCAGAATGTAGTCCTCTATTCAGAACAAGCTGGCTCAGAATGTAGTCCTCTATTCAGAACAAGCTGGCTCAGAATGTAGTCCTCTATTCAGAACAAGCTGGCTCAGAATGTAGTCCTCTATTCAGAACAAGCTGGCTCAGAATGTAGTCCTCTATTCAGAACAAGCTGGCTCAGAATGTAGTCCTCTATTCAGAACAAGCTGGCTCAGAATGTAGTCCTCTATTCAGAACAAGCTGGCTCAGAATGTAGTCCTCTATTCAGAACAAGCTGGCTCAGAATGTAGTCCTCTATTCAGAACAAGCTGGCTCAGAATGTAGTCCTCTATTCAGAACAAGCTGGCTCAGAATGTAGTCCTCTATTCAGAACAAGCTGGCTCAGAATTAAGTCCTCTATTCAGAACAAGCCAGCAAAAGTTTTCCAATGTTAATGAAATGCAGTATTTATACTGTAAAATTTCTCGACATGATGAATTACTTAAGCAGCGTGTGCATGCTTGCACATTTCATGCTGTAAATTTGCTGTTAGAATTATATGCACATTAGAACATTTATCTCAATGCATTTATATAGATGTGCATACAGATTATGTGCAGTCATTGCAGGAAGGTGTTATAAATAATTGAAGTAGTCTGTAAAAGTGTAGGACTTAACTTTAGCTATAAAGGTTCACAGGAGATATTTAGTCACCTGGCGTTTCTGAAAAGGCCCCAGATTTAACTTAACATTATGCATTAACAGGCAGGGTTTTTTTCAACTGTTTTTATAGCCGTTATTCAGCTATATTCACAATGCCAAAAAGTACATATTTTCCAAATTTTGAATCTAAAAATTCCTAACAAATCTGAAGAAAAAGTTTTGATTCAATTTAGCCAATAATTGACAAAGTTAGAGGCTAAACTTTCTCCCACAGTCTGGTTATATTTATAAATAGCAATTGTTGATGAATTAATCACTACATCTACTTTTATTCCTACCATTTTGCTGTAATTTCTTGACTTCTTTCACAAATTCCTAATTTGAAGGGTATCGGTCATCTTCCCAAACAATAGCCAAAATAGACCCTGACAGCCAAGCCTGAAATTGGTCGCAAATTGCCTGATATTTGGTCAAAGAAAAGTACAATTATTGTTTGACCATATGAAATTATGCCTGACATTTGGTAAGAAACGTTAAAGATGACTATTGGAGCTGTTTGAAATTTGTGTGACTAACAGACGGTGCTGGAACTTGTCATGTCAGATGGTGCTGCAACTTGTAATGTCAGATGGTGCTGGAACTTGTAATGTCAGATGGTGCTGGAACTTGTAATGTCAGATGGTGCTGGAACTTGTAATGTCAGACGGTGCTGCAACTTGTAATGTCAGATGGTGCTGCAACTTGTAATGTCAGATGGTGCTGTAACTTGTAATGTCAGATGGTGTCGCAACTGGTAATGTCAGATGGTGCTGCGACTTGTAATGTCAGATGGTGCTGCAACTGGCAATGTCAGATGGTGCTGCAACTGGCAATGTCAGATGGTGCTGCAACTTGTGATGTCAGATGGTGCTGCAACTTGTGATGTCAGATGGTGCTGCAACTTGTGATGTCAGATGGTGCTGCAACTGGCAATGTCAGATGGTGCTGCAACTTGTAATGTCAGATGGTGCTGCAACTTGTGATGGCAGATGGTGCTGCAACTGGTAATGTCAGATGGTGCTGCAACTTGTGATGTCAGATGGTGCTGCAACTTGTAATGTCAGATGGTGCTGCAACTTGTAATGTCAGATGGTGCTGCAACTTGTGATGTCAGATGGTGCTGCAACTGGTAATGTCAGATGGTGCTGCAACTTGTGATGTCAGATGGTGCTGCAACTTGTGATGTCAGATGGTGCTGCAACTTGTGATGTCAGATGGTGCTGCAACTTGTAATGTCAGATGGTGCTGGAACTTGTAATGTCAGTTGGTGCTGCAACTTGTAATGTCAGATGGTGCCACAACTTGTAATGTCAGATGGTGCTTTGAAAACTGGTCTTCTTATTGAGGTGTTCTTAATATTGAGGTTGAATAAACAACAGCAAAACAGTGAAAACGGACTTGAAAATTGTGGTCTTAATTTTGGGTGGTCTTATTATTTACTTAATAAGTGGTGCTTAAGTGAGGTTTTACTGTTGTAAAAATTAAATCAAACCCATGTCTCCCTCAATTTTATTCTATTCCAACAATTATACGGGTGTCTTAGACTCACCATAACACAATAATCTCTTAATCCACGTCTCTGACTGGTTGATTCATTAAGCCTTCATTAGGCTCTAACCACACCTTTAAAAGAACTCATAACGATACAAAGTACTACATGTGACAAGTCACAAATTATCAATTTGTCTAGACTATAGATCATTTTTGTCATTTCTATTAGTTGAAAAATTGTGCATCTGTGTTTTAAGCTCATTAATTATTCAAAACCTCAATGATCAAGTTTTCTTTATTGTAAACTTAATGAAATAAACTCTCTGTGGTATAAATATTTTATAGTTTCCATTTTTAAAACAAAGGACTTTCATGGTTTCGATCATTCCTTTTGAAAAAACGTTTTCAACAAAAATGTCCTTCAGTACTTGTGAATTAATAACGTGTATACAACGGATGATATATTTCTGCAGAAACTTGAAATGAACTTATAATGGTTAGGGAAAAGCCGAAGCAGTTTTAGTTATTCTGTTTGTATAGCACACTGTAAAGGAATGGATGAAATAAATAATGTTTTTCTACAAAGGAATAATATATGTGCAAAGGGAAATGCATAAGTTTCCATTGTCGTAATGTTTCAATTTGAATTCAGAACTTTAATGTAAAACATTTGTCTTCCACCTCTAGTTCATACAAGGGTGATCATAGATGTTTGCTGCAGACCATTCCTTGGTTAGTACTCAGGGCTGCAACTACCCCTGTTCGATTATTATATGGCTTTGCTATAAGCATATCAGTGTTGTGTAAACCAATCAAATCTTACATTAACCACTAAACCAACTTCTCTTCAACCGAACAACGTTTGTAACCTTGACGCGGATTGGTTAACCTTTCGATAAGGGGTACGTATACCTTACCAAAATCCACTGAATTCCGGTGAATTTACTGAAATCCATATTGGATCTAGAGTGACCAGCAATTGTAACATCTCGGCATTTTTTTATGTTGCACAACAAATATCAACTTTCAATTTGCGGCGACCATCTTTTTTCAAGATACATCTTGTTATTTCTTCTTTCTAAGGGTTCTGTTCAGTAACTGTCTTAGTAACGAATATTCAGTTCGGTTCACCTGATGACACTTTGATTTCTGAAGCAATATTCTAGTGAAGGAACTCACAAGTTTATATTCATTATCTTTTAAATATGCAACTATTGGAACTGATCTCCCAGAACAATACCTCTCTTGAGCGACTCTCCTTTGAGGGACATTTAAATGTCCTCCCATGCAAATTTTAACGTTAACTTCCCTCCCAGAAACGACAACTCTACAACAACAAACTGCACTCGAAACTGCGTACTGACACCAAAATTTACCTCCTTGGGTTGAAGTTTTATGGCTGATTTAATGAACTTGGCCATAAAGTTTTGTAAGCGTGCACGAATGGCATATACTGAGAAGCATGAAATACGTTTATATTCACACCTCTATTATGACATGATTAACAGCCGTAGTTGGCTCTAATTATGACAACAGTTAGTTCTAATATGTCACTATTCTGCTTGTATTTCACTTAGATAATGTGTTTCATGACTTTGTATGTATGCTTATTTGTATGTATGTACAGTCAAACCTGTGTTAAAGACCACCTGTGAACAAAGACCACTATTGCAAAACCTGTCTGCAAAGACCACCAATTTTATCTCCCATCAGACCATTTTCAATGATATTTAATCTGTTAATAGAGACCACCTGTAAACAAAGACCACATTTTGCTGTTCCCATGAGTGGTCTTTACAGACAGGTTTTACTGTACATATATTTATGCATCGACCGTCTTTGCGCTGTTTTGTGTTATGTAACCAAAGGCACGTACGTGACGAGTCTGTTAATAAAAAAATATATATTTTGGTCATAAACGGCTGGTTCTATTACTTTGGTCAGTGCTAGATGAGAAAATTTTCTAATTCTGATTGAATTATTTCAAAACAAAGAGTAGTAAACGCATAATCAAAAGTCAAACATGTACAAATAAATGAACGACGAGTTGTCGATGACAAGATGGAGGAATGCAGTACGGTTAAAAGCCAGTTAAATGTGGACTGTTCTGTATTCATATGTGGCTTAAGAAATACATTGTGATATACATAAATGGATATAACAACCAATTTTCACAGCCATTTTGGTTGAATTACTTATTGCTTTATAATGATATCTAGGCAGGAATTATCAATCAGTGAATACATTTATATGACATGAATATCAAATTTGTAAATATGTGTACAGATCTGAGAACTAAAGCATTTGTATGATGCAACAGTAAGTTAAGAGTTCGGTTCCTTCCTACAACAACTCCCCCCCTACAACAAACACTCCGCCAGTCTCTGTAGACTGTTGCTTAAGAGAAGGACCACTGTACACACATTGCAGCACATGAGGTTCTACTTCTTGTCATTGCTGTTCTTTATCTTATAGTATGATACATTGTTCTTATTCTACTTTTGTAGTCAAATATTCATGTCTGGTAATTTCAAATCATAAAACTGTCAGCTCTTGGTAATTTTATGTAATTCATATATTTATACAACCCAACCAAATAACCGAAAACCAAAGGGGTGATAGTTGAACCGGAACTGTGAGACACCTGTATTCTTGCAGCCCTTAGTTAGTACTGGTTGATAACCTTTGACACTAGTTAGCTAAACTGAACTGTGAGACACCTGTATCGTTGCAGCCCTTTGTTAGTACTGGTTGATAACCTTCCACACTAGTTAGCTAAACTGAACTGTGAGACACCTGTATCGTTGCAGCCCTTAGTTGGTACTGGTTGATAACCTTCCACACTAGTTAGCTAAACTGAACTGTGAGACACCTGTATCGTTGCAGCCCTTATTTGGTACTGGTTGATAACCTTTGACACTAGTTAGCTAAACTGAACTGTGAGACACCTGTATCGTTGCAGCCCTTTGTTAGTACTGGTTGATAACCTTCCACACTAGTTAGCTAAACTGAACTGTGAGACACCTGTATCGTTGCAGCCCTTAGTTAGTACTGGTTGATAACCTTCCACACTAGTTAGCTAAACGGAACTGTGAGACACCTGTATCGTTGCAGCCCTTAGTTAGTACTGGTTGATAACCTTCCACACTAGTTAGCTAAACTGAACTGTGAGACACCTGTATCGTTGCAGCCCTTATTTGGTACTGGTTGATAACCTTTGACACTAGTTAGCTAAACTGAACTGTGAGACACCTGTATCGTTGCAGCCCTTTGTTAGTACTGGTTGATAACCTTCCACACTAGTTAGCTAAACTGAACTGTGAGACACCTGTATCGTTGCAGCCCTTAGTTAGTACTGGTTGATAACCTTCCACACTAGTTAGCTAAATGGAACTGTGAGACACCTGTATCGTTGCAGCCCTTAGTTAGTACTGGTTGATAACCTTTGACACTAGTTAGCTAAACTGAACTGTGAGACACCTGTATCGTTGCAGCCCTTAGTTAGTACTGGTTGATAACCTTCCACACTAGTTAGCTAAACGGAACTGTGAGACACCTGTATCGTTGCAGCCCTTAGTTAGTACTGGTTGATAACCTTCCACACTAGTTAGCTAAACGGAACTGTGAGACACCTGTATCGTTGCAGCCCTTAGTTGGTACTGGTTGATAACCTTTGACACTAGTTAGCTAAACTTCCTTCATATAAAACTGAAATAAGATCGGCATAAAACTCAAAAACAACATTAACGTGAAACATAATGTTATATTTCTAGCACCCAATTACATCTTATGGTGTATTTTTTTTAAAGTTTATAACATTGATTTGCCTTGCAAGAAGGCTGTCATGTCATTATTCCATTTGCAATAACATATATAAATCTGTATTATCCCATCATTTCGAAAATGTACATAATTATTAATTGTTGTAAATTCTAATAATGCTTTTTGCATATAATTACTAGTTGCCCACTTTTTAAAAGCCTCATTTGTTATTTTATGTCTAAAACCATTTTTCTGAGCATTACATGAAAGGTTTTCAATCTAATATTCTGTTTTAGATTATTTAATACTTGTGAATGCTCGGGATTGTCACCATATCAACATTTTAAAACTTTTAAAAGCATTTTGATATTCAAGATGCATTTTGTAAATCATTGCATGTGAGAGTTTATATGCTCGTGTCTGCGCAATACAATTTGCATAGTACGTAACCCATTTATTTGAAGTTGACTACTGTCTTCAGCTGTATAGCTATATCATAATGTTATATTTAATATTTCCCTGAAATGCTTTCACATTTGCACTGAGATATATTCGCAGTGTTCAAACTTTTGTAAAATGTAATTATTGCCTTTAAACAATTCCCCCCTTGTTGTCACCCTTAATTTTTCTTAGTTGCACCCCTATTCCCATACATATTTACCCTTGCACCCATATTCCTATATATTTGTGCCCTTGCACCTCCTCAGTGCCTTATGCTTTGTAGACTGTTGTTTTCTAGTTAGCACGTGTGGGGAGGAATTGTCTTTTGCATGAGGCGTTATCTGGAACAATTTAATTTCTTTTTGACAATACTGGAAACATTGTTTCGAGCCCTGCACCATGTTGTGGAAGCTTCAGTCCAAACCTTGCACCTTGAAGGCTTTTGACAATACTGGAACCATCAGTTCAAACCTTGCACCATGAATGCCCTTGAAAGTGCTGCAAACATCAGTCCAAACCGTGCACCATGAATACCTTCGGCAGTACTGGAAGTATCAGTCCAAACCTTGCACCATGAAGGCCTTTGACAGTACTTGAAGCATCAGTCCAAACCTTCTACCATGAAGGCTTTTGACAGTGCTGGAAACATCAGTCCAAACCTTGCACCATGAAGGCCTTTGACAGTACTGGAAACATCAGTTCAAACCTTGGACCATGAAGGCCTTTGACAGTACTGGAACATCAGTCCAAACCTTGCACCATGAAGGCCTTTGACAGTGCTGGAAACATCAGTCCAAACCTTGCACCATGAATGCCTTTGACAGTGCTGGAAACATCAGTCCAAACCTTGCACCATGAATGCCTTTGACAGTACTGGAAGCATCAGTCCAAACCTTGCACCATGGAGGCTTTTGCCACTGCTGGAAACATCAGTCCAAACCTTGCACCATGAAGGCCTTTGACAACAATACTGGAAGCATCAGTCCAAACCTTGCACCATGGAGGCTTTTGCCACTGCTGGAAACATCAGTCCAAACCTTGCACCATGAAGGCCTTTGACAACAATACTGGAAGCATCAGTCCAAACCTTGCACCATGGAGGCCTTTGACAACAATACTGGAAGCATCAGTCCAAACCTTGTACCATGGATGCCTTGGACAGTACTGGAAGCATCAGTCCAATACTTGTACCATGGAGGCTTTTGCCACTGCTGGAAACATCAGTCCAATCCTTGTATCATGGAGGCCTTTGACACTGCTGGAAACATTAGGCCTATCTTTGCACTGTGATGGACTTGACAGTACCGGAAACATTAGGCCTATCTTTGCACCATGATGGACTTGACAGTACTGGAAACAATTGGCCTATCTTTGCACCGTGATGGACTTGACAGTACTGGAAACATTAGGCCTATCTTTGCACCATGATGGACTTGACAGTACTTTGAAGATTAGGCCTATCTTTGCACTGTGATGGACTTGACAGTACTGGAAACATTAGGCCTATCTTTGCACTGGGATGGACCTGACAGTACTGGAAACATTGCTAGTCTTTGTTACAAATGGTTCATCATTATGGTTTATCATTGCATATCGTGTATAATTAGGATCAGCTTTCTTAATTTATCTGAATTCTTTTTCTTGTCTGCAGTAAAACAACAATATTTCAGCTATGTTTAACTGTTAGGTGTAGTTTTGTTACCAAACACATGTAACCTGTTCTTTTGCATGCAACTGACAACTTTTCTATGTAAATCACAAGAATTTGACAAGGTTGTTTTTTTCAATAAATTGTCATGGAACGCTCAGGGTCTCTGGCATGTATGAATCTAACATCTCCAGATGGCAATCAAGCCCAATGGTGACTGAACTAACCAGATAGGCTGATGCTATTTATAGTCTTATTTGTTCAGTCTTCGCCTTAATTTTTCAGAGCACTAGCCCATTTGGACTGGTTACTGAGCAAAAACACTAGCCCGAAAGCTTTTTTACTAGCCTGAACGCAAAAGGTCATATTTACCACTACAATGAATACCTTAATTGTTCGAAAAAAGTTTTAAAAAAGCACTAGCCCAATCGGACTACCGTCAAGGAATTTCCGCTAGCCAGAAACCAAAAGTACTAGTGCCAGGCTTCAGGCTAGTGGGTTACGTCAAAGGCTGTTGTTTCCTTTAAATCTACTTAAGATTGGTGAAGACATTGTCTGACATAAGACATGTCATCTGGTGTTTAAATGACTTCATCTGGCATGACATTGTTTTCAGTTTTGACTTTATGTATGGTTTTACTAGTATGTCACACACATTTCACACACAAATCTTCACCTTATTTTGTTTCAAGTTGAAAAGGGAAAATTTTCCACTACTGTGGTTTCTTTCCTTGCTTGTAGATGAGAAAAATAAGCCTTTACATATGGTGCTGCAATCAATATACACCGATGAAAGATAGTAAAAAAGTTTTATTTCATAGGAAAGACTGCACAATATTTGCTGTTCAATTATTCAGTAATTTTGCATTTGCTTGCATCGATGTACAGCTGCTTCTATGGAGACTACAGGAAAGAAATAAAAGGATCAAAGTAAAATCCTCTTGCCTTACCATTTGTTGCAAGTTTGCGTTTTTTATGATTGCACTAGTAGCAGCATGTACCTTACAGAAACGACCATAAAATAAATGCTCTCTCAGTTATTTTAGCTAGTGATGATATAATTATGAGTATATAACTGGATTTCAATAGGTTGGTTGCAGAAAAAGAAGTAATAAATATTTATTACACATCTGAGGCTTTGCATAGATTGCTAATGCACCTTGTTTGTTCGGAATGTTGCGAGTGAATGCTACTTTAATGCATTTTTTCTTTACAAGGAAATAATCGGCATTCTTTGATATTTAAGAGTACAACAATGTGCATTAACCGTCACAAATACTTACACACAGGGGCATAGTTGGGCCATTTTTCACTATTCTTACGACTTTCTAGTCCCGTGAACATTTTGTAGTTCTTTATTGTTGCAGCTGCATTCTGGGACATTTTGTAGTTCTTTATTGTCGCAGCTGCATTCTGGGACATATTGTAGTTCTTTATTGTCGCAGCTGCATTCTGGGACATTTTGTAGTTCTTTATTGTCGCAGCTGCATTCTGGAACATTTTGTAGTTCTTTATTGTCGCAGCTGCATTCTGGGACATTTGGAACATATTTTATCGAAAAATGAAGTACAAAGCTTAGCTGACTTTGTCATACAGAAACTTCAACCCCTCTTACCGTCTGATTTTCATACCGATTTTGGTTATAATATTTTTTCCTTTTCCAACTGATGTTACGCATATGCGTATGTGCATATCGCTAGCTATGCCGCTGTTATTTGTTACATACAAAGACAATCCACTTGTGCAAGTATGATTGTGTCCTCTTCTATGTTTGGCTTGCCGACGTTATGATGACCATTTAATAAATCATCTCATGTTGAGTTGCCTAGTATCTTAATCTTCAACTCTTTGTCTGTTTTTCGGCGCAGCCATACTAACATGGTTTTGCTATTTGCATATCAGTGTTGTTTAAACCAATCGAGTCTTACGTTAACAACCAAGGCAATTTCTCTTCACCCGAACAACGTTTGTAACCTTGACGCAGATTGGTTGATATTTCGATAAAGGGTACGTTACCATACCGAAATCCACTGAATTTCGGTGAATTTACGGAAATCAATTTTGGATCTGGAGTGACCAGCAATGGTAACGTCTCGGAATTTTTTTATGATGTACAACAAATCATTTACCTTACAATTGCGCCGACCATGTTCCTTTCAAGATTTTTCTTGTTTATTCCATACACATAGTCTGTGATTTCCATGATTTGGCTGACAAGCTGTTTTTAGCTTCGCATGTTATACATTGGTGAATCTGATACAAATTCTGCAATAACTCTCAATTAAAATAATTGAATAATTGCGTTGCGATGCTCATTTTTTACTTTATTGGCTAAGTGGTTTTTTGAACATTAGGATTGGTTGCTAGGAAAGGAGATAATAACTGTGAAAGTACCGTTACAGTACCTTGCATTATCATTGAAATTATCTCCCTTTGAACTTTCCATGTCGCGTATCTGTCGTTGACAATATCTTTTAAAGTACTCACGGAAATTTGTTGAAACTCAAAATAATGGTAGCCAACAGTCAGACTGAAGATTCTGTGTATTGATATTGATATTCCACGTTATTGTAATGTATTTCAACTTACTGGATCATAATTATGTTTATCTACAGTACATTAAAATGCTATTTAAATATCCAATTAATTTTAACAACATTCTTATTATCAACAATCATCAAAATTATTTTATGCATGAGAATTAAAGACTTTCCTGCGATGTAGCTTCTTAATTGATTATTTTTCACAGGAATGTAGCTGTTTCATTTTTTTTCTGGAATGTGGCTTATTTAATGGACTATTTACTGGAATGTAGCAATTTAATGGACTTTTTAATTGCAAAAAGCAAGTCAATGGACTTTTTACTGAAATGTGACAATTTTATTAACTTTTATCTAAAATAAAGGGATATATATATAATGGACTTTACTGGAATGTAGCATTTAAATGGAATTTTAGTGAAATGTAGCAATTTAATGGACTTTAACTGGAATGTAACGATTTAATATACTTCTGCTTGAATGTAACAATATAATAGACTTTATCTGGAATGTAACGATTTAACGATTTATTGGACTTTTAGTGGAATATAATGATTTAATGGTCTTTTACTGGAATGTAACAATTTAATGGTCTTTTACTGGAATGTAACAATTTAATGGAATTTTACAGGAATGTAACAATTTAATGGACTTTTACTGGAATGTAACAATTTAATGGTCTTTTTACTGGAATGAAACGATTTAATGGTCTTTTACTGGAATGTAACAATGTAATGGAATTTTACTGGAATGTAACAATTTAATGGACTTTTACTGGAATGTAACAATTTAATGGTCTTTTTACTGGAATGAAACGATTTAATGGACTTTTACTGGAATGTAACAATGTAATGGAATTTTACTGGAATGTAACAATTTAATGGACTTTTACTGGAATGTAACTATTGAAAGACCTTGTAAATGGATGTAGGTATTAAGATAAGTTTAATTTATTTTTCTTCAGTAATAAAACACATTCCTGCAATTTATACTTACCATTCTCAATGATTGTTTTACTGGGTTACTATCGATCAGTACTGGTTCCAAATTCAGGGATTGTAAAGTTCTTAACTGATGCCTTACTACGTAGGAGTCATTTGTTCTTCCCCTTGACCACTATGCCCCCCCCCCCCGGGTAACTATTGAATGGGCTATTACAGGAATGTAGATTTTTTAATGTATTATTTACTGATGTAGCTATTTAATGGAATTAAATGTAGCAATATAATGCAGGGGTGTCACTAATTTTGAATTAGCAGGGAAATCATCAAAAATAGGCTGGGGGTCCGGGGAGTACTCCCCTTTATTATAATCATTCATACAGGAAAAGTAGAATTTTGAATTAGCAGGGAAATCATCGAAAGTAGGCGGGGGTCCGGGAATACTCCCCATAATTATGATCATTCATACAAGAAAAGTAGCCGGGTGATGGTGCTTCAGTTACCAGGTAATTGTACCGGCTGCCGGCTCTTATGGGCGCCCATGGTTATGAATTTTGAAGTTATTTGATGGACTTTGGGTTAGATTCTACATTTTTTAATTATTGCGTACACCTTGGTTAGGTAAATTATGACACTGTATGACACTGTTATTCTGCATTTCTGGGGGTTACATTATTTCAAAGCAGTTTGTTTCCCAGGTGAAATGAATCATGTTATACCATGAAATAACATGAACTACCATGCCTCACAGATCATGGTTAGCCATGGTCGACCATGTTATGTAAAATGGCCACAAACATGGTCTGTGACCATGGTTTTACATGGTTGATTACCATGAAAAAACATGGTCACACCATGGTAAGAGACTATGAAAAAACATGGTCACACCATGGTAAGAGACCATGAAAAAACATGGTCTGAACATGGTCACGGACCATGTTTGCGGCCATTTTACATAACATGGTCAACCATGATCTGTGAAGCATGGTAGTTCATGTTATTTCATGATATAACATGATGTGTAACTATTGTTTAACTGGTTTACCTAAAACATAATTAATTTTACACATACTTTCATATGAACAGAGATTGTACAACACACAATTAAATATTTATCAAACTTGATTTATAGCATTACATTCATAAACAAAAATATTGTGTACTTAAAATGCAATCATAACAATAATAAACACAGTTTGTAAGAACACATTTTGTAAGAACACGTCCATGTGACCATTACTGAAATCCTTAGAGAATTTAAAATGATAGTTATTAAACAATAGAATTACAAATTCACACTTAAAATATTTCAACAGTTCAGTTCATCCTTCTGTGAAGTCCATCCACGCACTAAAATATTTCCATATTAGAATTCTGTACATCCTTCTGTGAAATCCATCCACGCACTCCACAAATTTCTTTTTCCATCAAGAGAATGTGTGTTTTAAAGCTAATCAGAGTTAAGAAACAAAGTATTTTGGAAAGTCATTTTTTTTTTAACATCACCACACCAACATGTTTGTGCAGTGTCATCAACCGAAAACACTATTGGTAGATCTCTTCCAAGCTACCACAAGACCTACAAGTCCAATGCTTGAAGTGACCAGGGAGTTTTTAAACACATCTTTAATGTTATCACCTGGAGGGTAGTACAATTGTCTGAAATATAAAACGTAAATTTACTTCTAACTTGAGAAGATACAAACAACAAATTGAACAAATCACATTAAAACTAGCTGCCAAAACAAAGAGGAAACAATATGGTAAAAAATAAATGACGACTTCTTTGTTAATAAATCACAACTGTAAGTGTAAGTAAAACATGACAAAATAAAAGCAGAATGCTTTAAATTGCTCTACACATTAAAGTATTGTCATCATAGTTAATTCTCAATGTTAGGAAATATTAGCATGACACCAGTAACCGTTTAGAAATGCTATGGGGCGAAACGAACAGAGGCGAAACAACTTGTGTACGAAAGAACCATTTTCCTCACGTGAGCAAACTTAGAACACGTATTTTATCGTATTTTCTTGAAACAGGTACTGTACTTCAGCTCTTATTTACTCTATGCAATCGTACGGAATTAATTACGATAACTGTCACCAACCACAACACCCGATTCAACAGTTTTCAAGCTAGCATTAACGATTCAATCGAAAAATGCGCTACCCGAAAAATGCGCTACCCGAAAAATGGACGATTAAGCAGCTTTCTTTCGCACTTTTGGTCGGGGAAATAACAGTCTGAAATTCGCCGCTGCCACCAATGTTATACATCCGACAGTGTTCAAATAGCAAACAGTTACACTTACTTGCACCATTGGTAGGTTTATTTGTTCCATTGAACCTTTTATTTGGTATGATTTTAGAACAGCAATGGCTGGCAATTCTCCCGCTTCTTCCCCAATGTAAACACGCAGGGTTTAAAACCAAGTAATACCGGTCGCAACAGAATAGCGGACGGCACACGTTCATTGACGTACAAAAGATACCCTTTACGGGGATGAGGTGTTATTCGGATCATTCTTGAGTTTTTAAAGGTCTTATTTAGTATTTACTTAAAAAAGATTATTCGACGTAAAATTTTGCAACAAATAATCAATTTAATGTCTGAAAAAGTCCGTCACACGTCTGAATAGTTATTATATATGATTCAGAAATATTCAGCAAATATTTTCCGTCACGAAATGTTTGATTCAGTAATATTCAGTTTGAATACACCAATTAACAGTTTCAAAAAGCACTACACTCCCCCCTTTTTTATCAGAAAAATTCAAACGGATTCAGACAGTTTTTTCATGAGGGATGTCATTTGGATATGCTTACCAGTGGTATTCCACTGGTGTTACACTGGCATTCCAGTGGATTTATGCTTACTGGTTGAAAGCAGTGGTATTCCCCTAATATTTCACTGACTTTTTTTACTGGGAAAGAAATATTTGCTATAACCATGATTAGCTGTATTATATAATGGTCCTGACCATGATCCAGAATTATGTTTATAGTACACCATTGTATTTCATGGTCATTTACTCTGACCATGGTTGAATGTATGCTTTGACCATGGTCTGTAATTTTTTACATGGTAGATCATGGTTTTTCATGTTATCTTGCTGTTATACGGAATGACCATGTTCTAACATGGTCATACTCACACTTTGACCATGGTATAACCACGGCATTTGATGTTTTTTTGGGGACAACCATGAAATAACATGTTCAGACATCAAAAGCAATGAAATACTATGGTGACCATGGTATACATTTCACCTGGGTTGATTTAAGCATCGGTGTGTGACTTGATTATGTATTTAAATTGTCTGTTTATATTTCTTATGATGGAATGATATGACACTTTTTCTATTGTAAACAAAATGTTGTTGGTATAATGTACTTGCCATGCCAGTTACGCTGATGAGGAAATGTTGTTGTTATTGTTGTTTGTTGTCGTTGCTGCTATGGATGTAGCATGTGTTATGATATTCACTTGGTTTTCTTTTTTTTTTGCATCTTTTCAAAATGCATCTGCTTTGATGTAGAAAATGAAGCAAGATTTTGTGAAGTAGATTAGTTTAACAGCAAGCCAGACAAAAACATGTTTTGTAACCCCAGACTACCTTTTGTATGATGTTAGACATTTTATTGGCATTTTTAATGCAACGTGCAAAAAACATGAATAAATTATGCAACATTGCGGGAGAACACAACATTAAAATGTCTTGCGCTGTGCTTTGATGCATAACATACAATTTATATCAATTTATTTTCTGTACACTTTTTCTATCTTAACACATTGTTTTATCAACTGTTGATCTGCATAACCTTTCCATGTCTGTCTCCGTTTGTTTATTCTGTTCACAGTCTGTCTGTCTTCATGTCAGTCTGTCTCTCTGTTGATCGGTTGGTCTGTCTATTAGTTTGTTGGTTCGTCTGTCCGTCTGTCAGTTAATCTACTGGTCTATCTGTTCATCTATCTGACAATTCATATATTATCACCTGACATGCATGTTTGATAGTTACTCAGAAATCCAATGTGACACAAATACATCTGTTATCTTCTTTGTATGGTTAAATTATCATTCTAGGTATTTTTATGACTATATGATTGCTACTGTGCCTTATTGGATAGCATTTACCTTATATGGACACTGTAGACATTATATGCTAAGTAACCTTGCCCCCATACTCTCGCAGCAGACAACATAATGAGTTCATGAACAACAGCAGACGACCTAATGCAATTAATTGTCTGTTGTCTTGTTTAAATTTGTATGCGGTTGATACATAGATAGTGCATGACTTATTGTTAATGAAAATAATTCATAAACTTTGTAATAAATATTTAAGAAATAGTTATTTTCATTATGTACTTTGCTTTAACTTTGTACAATTTTCATGCCCCCATGGGATGATGTACACCTGGATTTTTGTTGAGCACGCTTGCAGTGAGCTTTACATAGACCCACAAAGGCGTGTATGTGTGTGTGTGTGTGTGTTGAATTGAAAACTTAAAACATCTTCTAGTTCAGAACCATAAGGATCAGTCCTTTCTTTATTTATGATATAACATTATCTTGTGGTCCACTACCAAGTTGGGTAAATCATGTCCCTTGGGTCAATATTGGCCCCATCCCAGGGGTCACATGTTTCACATAGACTTCGGGATATCTTTGAAAATCTTCTTGTCCAGAACCAGAAGACCCAGGGTTTTGATATTGGGTATATAGGATTGTCTAGTGGTCCCCTATCGTGGTTGTTCAAATTATGCCCCTAGTGCCTTAACTGGCTCTGCTCTGGGAGTCACAGGTTTTCTATAGAATTAAATGGGAAAATAATAATCTCCTTTTCCAAAACCTCACAGCCCAGGGCTTTTGATATTTGCTTTGTAGCATTGTTTAGTGGTCTCCTATCAAGACTGATGATATTATGCCTCTGGGGACAAAATTGACCCACCTTGGGGGATACATGTTATTTATAGTTATGTAGGTACTTACTTTGAATTTGTCTTGTCCAGAAAAATGTTTATCTAAGGTCCATAATTATGCACAATGTTGCGCATCAGGCCCTCATGAACCTCTTGTTGTGAAATAACTTGACACAAATGTTCAACAGTTTGAATAATATATTATGCAAGAGCAATTGCCTACCTTGAAAATCCGGGTCATATTAAAGTAGTCCAATCTAAACTGTAAATAATTCATTCAGTTTTTAAGTAAACTAGTCCAATTTATTGGCACATTAGTCTAATGCAGCAAAAAGGCAGTGTACACAGGGGAGCGATGAAGGGTCATGGATGTGGGCCATCATGGCCCTCTTGTTTATTGATAGAATCCTGAAAGTCAGATATAGCGATCTTTGTCCTTAAAAAATGTATGAAACATGAAGTATCCAACCCGGCTAGCTAGGTTGGTAGAGGGTTAGACTCTCACCAGACAGATCCGGGTTCGATTCCCAAGTTATGTTCTGCTGTAACATTGGCTACGGTCATTTCGTCCACATGTGGAGTAGTTATCAGTTGGTTGCGGAAGAGCTAGTTAGTACTGGTGGATAACTGAATCCTGGAACACTGGTTAGGTCATTGATAGTCGCCGTAAAAATTGTTAACACACCGCGTAAAACCCGAAGAAAACAAACAAAACCATAACCATCCCTTCATTTATTAGAGACATATGTAAAGCATTAATATCATTTCAGACAAATGATATGTGAGCTATTACATAGACAGGTGTGTAGTAATTTTGAGTGATTCAATGGCCACAATTAACATTGTTATGCACAGTTATTACTGCTACACAATAACTGTTTATATCATAAATTATGAAGCGGACATGTATAGACAATCATGAAAAAGGGCATGACTTATTAATGTTCTAATATTTCATTCGTACAAATAATGAACGATGGACTTAGGGGACTGTCACAAGATATACGGGTGTATCGGACATGTATCAACAATCATGAAAAAGGGCATGTCACTTATTAATGTTCTAATATTTCATTCGTACAAATAATGAACGATGGACTTAGGGGTCTGTCACAAGATATATGGGTATATCGGTATTTTGCAATATTGTACCAGGATATTAAATGAACTTACCGATTTTTACGATATGTTTTTTTCTGATGTCTACTTCAAATTTACTGACTGAAACACCATTAAATATGAATGCAGCGGTACTATTTCAAACCACTTCTATAAGTGACATCATTTTCAGAAAACGTCACGTATGACGTCACCATGTACTGACAGTAAGCAATATTTGCTTCATATGGCAATATGAAAACAAAGCGGCCATAAAATTATGGAGTAAATATTATTTCCTGCTTGCAAATAGTGACATCACATGTTGCGTTTTCTGGAAATGATGTCACTTAAAGAAGAGGTCGGAAATCGTACAGCGGCGCTCATATGATCTTATCTTGTTAGAAATCTAAAAATCATAAAACACGGAAATGAAAATGATGACTTTTTAGTTTTGGCTCATTACTTCAAGTCGTAAAACATTTAATTACTGAAATAATTAAGATTGATAACGATATTGTTTAAGATTATTCATGATTATTTTTGCCACTCATGTGAAGAGTTTCGAGTTTAATAAAAGTGTTAAAGTATTAAACATATCTACAATCTAGCCTAGGTTGTTGAAGCAATATATTGTGATACATATTGCAATGTATTGCTGAAATATTGCAATATATCATACATATTGCAATGTATTGCTAAAATATTGCAATATATCGTAGTTAGCTGACTTATTTTGACACCCCAACTAGAAATACTAAACTTGTTCAATAAATGCAGTAACCTATGGCAGCTAATGACTGTATTATCCTCTATATTACCATTTCCATTATTATGAATATTGTTAATCCATTTAATCAAAAGTAAATGAGTTAAAAAATAATGTGGCCAGGCTTGAAAACCTATTGAGGTTGAATAAAGAGCAAAAAAGATGGACTTGAAAATTGCGTTCTAAATTTTAAGTGGTCTTATTATTGAAGTGGTCTTTAAGTGAGGTTTTACTGTATAGTTCCCAGAGACTGTATAATATATAGACATGTACAGTAAATCCTCGATAATAAGACCACCCTTGGGACTCTTGAGAACTGGTCTTATTGAGATGGTCTTAATATTGAGATTGAATAAAGAGCAAAACAGTGAAAGTGGACTTGAAAATTTCTTAATTTTAAAAGTGGTCCTATTATTGAAATGGTCTTTGAATTAGGTTTGACTGAATGTTACTTGCGTTATAGATCATTAATGCCTCTTAATGTTAGAAAGTTGACATAAGTGTTGATGTATACAGCATTATGTGTTTCATTTAAGCTAAAATATATCGCAGATAATACCCTGTCTGAATGATAATGACATGTCTAGTCTCCCTATTTTCTGATTGGTACAAAAAAGATTGTAAGCAGACAGTGATTTTTGTTGTTGTTAATATTACTGCCGAATATAGGCTGTTTCCCCTTATCAAAAAGTGTCCCTTTCCCCCAAAAAATCATCATTTCCCCCCCCCTCCCTCTTACTGAATTATTTTTATTAAGTCAGGTTTTTGTGTATTTCACCTTTTATACTAGAATCTTTGCTGTTACATCACCTCATATAACAAACACTTTTATCAGCAAAAGAACCAGTACCTTATTTCCCCAAATTTGGCAGTGAAATTATTTTTTATGTAGTCACTGGCAGAATTGTCAAAAGGTGTTACAAGGTCACTAATGGGAGATACCTAACATAAATCAAAGAAATAAGTTAAACAGTAAAACCTCAATAATAAGACCTGCACCCTTGGGACCCTTGAAAACTGGTCTTAATATTGAGGTGGTCTTAATATTGAGGTTGATTAAAGAGCCAACAATGAAAATGAACTCGAAAATTGTGGTCTCAATTTTGAGGTGGTCTTATTAATGAGGTGGTCATTATGTCAGGTTTTACTGTAAATATTTGTATTTTTAGATTTTCTTTCAGAGTTTGTCAAATGTTTCCGACAACCTGAGATGTTGTGTTAAAATGATTTCGGTTTGGTTTTATTTTCATCGAGTTAAGCGTTTTTCAACAATTTTTCAGTCATAAATGATCAGTCTGCAGGTAAAGTTCGAACAATTTTACAATACACAATGAAAAAAAGTAAGTTTTGGTCTGTTAAATTGGCTGAGTTATTTGGCAAACAACCAACTATCACTTATTTACATTATCTGTTGCCACTCAGTAACAAATCTGATATGCATTTGCTTAAGTCAAGCAGGCTATTCGTATCTTTTTTGTTATTTGAGTTTTTTTTATTTCAAGGGAGGTAATCATAATTATCCTAACTTTAGTATTGCCTAGAGTTGTCTAACATGATGTTTAAACTGTCAACCACAGGATTTTGGCGATTGATTAATTTTGCTTGTAATACGTTGTATATTGTTGGCTTCATTTGAGTATACCAGAATTTTGTCTTTTGTACAGTCTCGCAGACATAGATCAGAAACTTGTTGTCATTTAGGTACTACTAAAATTTGTCGTAACTGCAGTCTTTATGTTGTTATGAGATAATGCTTAGTTGCACATTAATGACAATATATTCTGTAGAAATATCTGTGTTTCACATCTGTGTACAATATGTATCATGTGAAGCCAAAACGTCTGTGGGTTTCATCTACTTGTGAAGACATGATCACATTGTTCCAGTTGATCTTTTATAGCTAATATAATGTATTTATACTCATAAAATGATGTTAATATCCTTACTAAGCCGCGGCCGTAGTCCAGTGGTTAGTGCGCTGGACTTGTAACCCGGCGATCCGGGTTCGATTCCCGGTCGCGGCAGGTCATACCCTTCCATGAAAATTTGACAAAAATGTTGATTTTCCTCCTCATGTGGAGAAGTTGCCGGCTCCTTGTGGAAGGGTAAGTTAGTACTGGTTAGATTTCAGTCCAGGAAAAACTGGTTAGGTGAACCGGCCGCCGTATATAACTGAAATATCGTTGAGAAACAGCGTTAAACCCGATGAAACAAACATAATATCCTTACTAACACACACACAAAAATTCTACTCCTCCATTTGAAATTCGTATTTTTATCAATTGAATGTTTTTTTTCGGATATACTGAGATTCAGTATCAGGTGCCCAATAATGTCTTTACTATTATTATTACTGTCATATTTAATATAGAATTTCTGTCCTTAACCAAACTAATGAGTCTTGAAATAATACGATGCTTATTTCTTTGGTCATTATTTACCTAAACAAATATGAAAAGTTAATTTCACACGTTTAAAACATAAATAAATACAGTCAAAGCTGTATTAAAGACCACCTGCGATCAAAGACCACTATTGCAAAACTTGTCTGCAAAGACTACCAATTTTATCTCCTATCAGACCATTTTCAATGATATGTAATCTGTTAATAGAGACCACCTGTAAACAAAGACCACATTTGGCTGTTCCCATGGGTGGTCTTTACAGACAGGTTTGACTGTATGTATTATTGGTATTCCTCTGTATTTGTCCAACAACAGAAATCTGTTATCTCTTTTTTTTATTCAAAAAACGTTTTTTAAGCAAGCGGGAGTTTTACTAGTTTTGTCAGTGCTTAAGATAAGCTGTCTATCTTGTTATATCCAGTACAGCTAAACATAAATGCTCGATAAGCTGAAGATCAGTCCAGTTTTTCAGCTTTAAGTTTGCCTTAGAACTGGTCCTTGGTTACACTTAACATCTCACAACTTCCCCACATGAATCAATGGCGGAGACAGAGCTCGAGAAATCCACAGGCGCAACAGCCCAGACAAGTCTAATTGCTGACTTGGGCTACCAACAGTTGAGTTGGACTTAGTCCTGGACAAGTCTGTTATGCAGGCCTACTTAACTCTTAATCCATACCCTATTCTATTCTTAAACAACTAGCCTCCCATGTCAGACAAGTCAAATTTAAGATGACTACACTACTCCACAGGCACGAAAAATTTCCGCGGATTTGACGCTTGCATGGGTGGCGTTTTTGAGACAACTTAAGCCATCTTAAATGCTTAAAAGCCAGGAGTTTCAGTGGGCCCCTGGAACCTTTGCCAAACTTTCAGCTGATTTTGAAATTTTGCAATCTCATGCCTGAGTCCGAAACAACTGTATTAAAAGAAAATTTCTAGAGTCCTGGGAAGACAAATGAATTCTGATGTATTTTCTTCAGACAAATTGTCATGAAGAAATAAACAATCTAATTAACCCTATAAATGACTAGAACAACTTCCATTATCTTCCTTGCTAAGACGTACACCATGCATACTAAAAACTAGAAAAGTTGATAAAAGTTCCTATTTGAAATATGACACTAGCTGACATACTGGAAAAAACTCAGGTCAAATGTTCCTTCTAGTTACTGTAACCAGGAAAAACATCTATTTACATAGCCACCTATTGTTTCGAAATGAGTTCCTTCCCATGTATCAGTAAAACTTATCAAAGTTGACATTCAAGTGCCAAGTGTTTCCAAAAAATCTTCATTTTGTGTGAAAAGAGATGTTTATATATTTATGGTGGGTGTGCAGTGGTGTCATGAGCACAATCGCGTTTTTTTACCTCCCGTCTGAGAGCCATGCTAGAATGATCTGAAATTTGAAAGATTATATTGCAAAAGAAAAAATCTTCGTTCATGTTTTCTAGACAGTAGATAATGTTTGTCTGTTTATGTAGCTTTCGACAAGTTTTTCCTGCATTTAGTGGTAAGACGAGGATAATTAATTCATTATAAAGCTATTAGTAAACAAATAACAAAGTCGTTGTTGTCGTTTTATAGCATTAACTTTCATACTGGATTATTTTAGTTTTTAAGAAATTATTGAAGTTAAAGAATTGAATATAGCTCTGTTAGAATGCCTTGTATTTCTCCATTTCTGACAGCATAATTCTTTCTGTCTCAATCAAGTATACTCAGTACATTTAAAAACGCTCAAAACAGATTTTCTCAAATTTGTTGGACTTTCAAACGCTCAAAACAGATTTTCTCCAATTTTTTGGACTTTCATACGCTCAAAACAGATTTTCTCAAATTTGTTGGACTTACCAACGCTCAAAACTGATTTTCTCAATTTTTTTGGACTTTCATACGCTCAAAACAGATTTTCTCAAATTTGTTGGACTTTCAAACACTCAAAACAGATTTTCTCAAATTTGTTGGACTTACCAACGCTCAAAACTGATTTTCTCAATTTTTTTGGACTTTCATACGCTCAAAACAGATTTTCTCAAATTTGTTGGACTTTCAAACACTCAAAACGGATTTTCTCAAATTTGTTGGACTTTCATGCGCTCAAAACAGATTTTCTAAAATTTGTTCGACTTTCATAAAATTATGGATACTAGAAAAAAATGTGTACATTGTATTATGCCCCGTTTGTGCAACATATACGATATAATTCATTGCAAATATTGGATATTTTCATATAAAAATAAGGTCCATCATGTAATACAATGGCGCTTTACAAGTGTTTTGCAGGTCTAAAACTTTGTGCTTTTCAATGTACTGAGTTTAGAATGATCACTTTTACTTATTTATTGTTATTAATGTATTTATTTTGTCCTAAGAACATTAACAGACATTTCCTGAGGGTCCAAAATAATACAGTAAATAAAGACGAATTGGTAGATTAAAGTTGGGTCTCAACTGTATTCTGTATTGTCTGACGATAATATACCTGGCGCTCGACGATATAAATCCGTATAGAGAGACAGCAATTGCGTCGGAAGAAAATGACAAAGTCTTGTTGTCGAAATATCCCAGAAAGGGGATCAATGTTAACGTTTGGTGTGAAATTCCATCGAGCTTAAATATTTCGGCCAAAGTTTGACTAAGTTTTATGCTTGCCAGTCCAATGTTGTCTTATTTTACCGGTTTGCATGTAACTGTTTCTTATAAACATCATGATGATAAGATGTCGGTACAAAAACTTTGACTACAATTACCTTTCTGTTTGGCTATTGTGCAAATCATATTTAGTGTGTCGACAAAACAGCGAATCATTAATTAATAAATATAACAAAATGACAATGTACGTTTGATAATCAGAATATTAAATGTCTGTCATTTTCGTTTTTTTGTTGTTGTAAAAATTGTTTAATATTCAATGGATCAGCAAAAAATATTTAAAAACCGTTTCAAATAATTTATAAAATTTGATACTTGCACTGGGAGGATGGCGGAAAAATGTGGATGACATGAATAGACAGAGCACTTCCCTGATAAAAGTGACATTGACTTTTTAACCCAAAGTATGCGACACAATGCGCAAATTTAACGATTTTATACATCTCAAAACTTTCATTATTTATTTTTTGTTTGGAATCGGATGGGTGGAAAGTTAATGCTGCTGTAAAAAGTCGTCACTGTTGAATTTATTAATTGTTGTCATGCAAAAATACTTGCGCTCACAAAGTTTTAACTTTGCAAGTGTCTTCTGAGGTCAAATAACATGAATGATTTTGTTTGTTAGGGCACTTACGTGTCAGAAGATGTTCTTATGGAGACAGGGTTGCCTTTAGACGACAGATTGGCCTCTGACTTCTGATCCGTAGGTTGTTCGTTTGAATTCTGCTTTGGGCAAGACTCGATCGGTGCTGCAACGATACAAGTGTCACTTTGTTCCGATTACTACCCATTCAGTTTTTCGGTTCGGTTATACAAAATTTAATATACTTGACGCCATTAAAAATGCAACAATTTGAACTAGGCGTCATTTTGTAGTACTAACTGTCAAAGAGTGTTACAGTTAACTATGTGTTAATTCTTATTCATAACTTTATGGAACTCTATACCAATTTATTTTATTTCATTATGGATTAATTTTATGAAATTATGTTTGAGAATTAAAATGTATTTTTTCCTTTGTAATGTCACCTTATCTATGTGTACAATTTTCGATTGCGTATTTATGGCGTTAAAACTATATAATTATGAAATACAGAAATTCTCAATAACTGAAAGTTTAATAACCTGAGTTTAATAACCTGTTATGACCTGACATGAACATTTGACTAGGTAAGTTGAACTAGAGAACACAATATAAGTTATGTAAAATAAGAGAGAACAATATACCACGATATATTGCTTCATTAACCCAAGCCTATGACTGTAGATATTTTTCTTATGAGAACTCTTTTATTCGACTCCATTCTCTTCAAATTGGAGGCAAAAATAAACAAGCATGAGCTAGAACAAAACTTGTCCTCATTCCTATTTCAGATTTTACCTATAGTTATTAATTATTAGATTTCATGACTCAATTTCGAATTTTATGCCCGCCCCCACCCCCACCATTCAAAGAATGGTGAAAAGGCTTAAAGAGTTACCCCGTCTGTCGTCCATCCATGCATCTGTCTAAGCGGGAGGAAATTGGATCACAAAGGATGGATGAATTCTACATAAGTATAAAATATAATGTTTGAACAATGTGATCTGTAGAAGATATAATTCGCGGGTTCAGTGCAAGACTATCGTACCTCCTATGTATTTATATAGGAGTTATGATATTCTTGCACTGAACCCTCGAATTATGTTCTGTTGATACTGTTTTCCAAAAAGACTCATATTTTAAAGGCATAAAATTTGTATTTTGCTTGTTCATGAAACTTTCAAGGCAAAGGAAAAACAAAGTGAGGTTAAAAATCCCTGCATAATCTAATTTCCCTCAGTTTTCTGGTAAATAATGAAAGAAGACTACAAACTTCGGTGGTAGAAAATTGCAGTCTCGAGAAGTCTTCAAATTCCCCCGTACGTGTAAAAATGTATGAAAAGTTAATGATGTATGTCCATTGAAAGTGATAAAAATTCTTTGGGTTCTTTTCCATTTGCAAATTCTTTAAGAATGGTTTTAAGTGTATTGATTGTAGCAACCATGCTTACTGGTTCATGTACCAACAATCTTCAGTGATGAAGAATCAAGTTTAGTGCTTGAAACTTCTCCGTTGTATTTTTGTGTTTATTATTACTTGTTTTTATTGTGAAGCATTAGTTGGTAACAACACATTATAGCCTAAAGTTATTATTTTTAAATCTACTTGTTCTTTGTTGTCATCAACATTCAATATCCTGTTTGATGTTTGTGCTAGTTTGATATAATTGATGTTGGTTTGGTGTCAACAAGGTGTTTTTATTTGTTGTCAATACAAATAAAATTGTATGAGTGTATGTCAACATTAGGTGTTGGATTGAATTTTTGGTTGGATGTCAACATTGAGTGATTTTGTTGGGTGTCAACATTGAGTGATTTTGTTGGGTGTCAACATTGAGAGATTTTGTTGGGTGTCAACATTGAGTGATTTTGTTGGGTGTCAACCTTGAGTGATTTTGTTGGGTGTCAACATTGAGTGATTTTGTTGGGTGTCAACATTGAGTGATTTTGTTGGGTGTCAACCTTGAGTGATTTTGTTGGGTGTCAACATTGAGTGATTTTGTTGGGTGTCAACATTGAGTGATTTTGTTGGGTGTCAACATTGAGTGATTTTGTTGGGTGTCAACATTGAGTGATTTTGTTGGGCGTCAACCTTGAGTGATTTTGTTGGGCGTGAACATTGAGTGATTTTGTTGGGTGTCAACATTGAGTGATTTTGTTGGGCGTCAACATTGAGTGATTTTGTTGGGTGTCAACATTGAGTGATTTTGTTGGGTGTCAACATTGAGTGATTTTGTTGGGTGTCAACATTGAGTGATTTTGTTGGGCGTCAACCTTGAGTGATTTTGTTGGGTGTCAACATTGAGTGATTTTGTTGGGTGTCAACATTGAGTGCTTTTGTTGGGTGTCAACATTGAGTGATTTTGTTTGGTGTCTACATTGAGTGTTCTGGTTGGGTGTCAACATTGAGTGTTCTGGTTGAGTGTCTACATTGAGTATTCTGGTTGGGTGTCAACGTTGAGTGTTTTGGTTTGATGTCTTCACTGAGTGTTCTGGTTGGGTGTCAACATTGAGTGTTCTGGTTGGGTGTCAACATTGAGTGTTGTACACTTTTATTTGTGGACTACAAGTATAGTACACATGTGAACTCTCACAATTTGAGTCTGAATTTCTAATTTGTTGGGGAGCATTCTGCCTCTTTGCCGTATGAAAAATGTTTACATGCATTGAGATCTAATATTTGACTTGACAAGCAATCTCCACCGAGACATCTTGAGAAAGGAAGCTGTGGTCAGTAAATGGAAGAACATAAAAGCAATTTGTTGCTTTCACACAATGCAGTCCCCAGTGCTGTTTATATGTTTGTCCCCTCTTCAAACTTCTGTCCTTGCAATTATTTTTTTCCAGACTGTTTTAGCACTTTTACCGTCTTTGTGCACATATTCGACCCTATCATACAATTATTTATTTGCTGCAGACACTCTGAACTCAGTCTAGACAGATGCATATTTTTGTTTGACCATATCTCCATAAGTTAATGATGGATAATTAAAAAGCAGACATTTCATTAAACAGCACTCACTGTGTATCGCCAGTTGGCTGTTTACAGTCCTTGAAATTATGTAAATTAAGTTGCTTATGTTGGATTACTGCTATAGCTGATCTTATTAAAAATGTGTTAGGGGATCTTATGATATGTCTGCATCTCATGAAACACCAATAATAATCAAAGGACTGAAGGTCCTGTGAAGTGCTTCCAAAGCAAGACTGTACAATTTCTATATTATCGTATTAGAAATTAATATGCAACTATTCGGGTAAAACTCATTCGCCAAAAATGTCACAAATAATCCAGAAAAGCCGTTTATATCAAGACTTCCGCAATTCCACTATTGATATATCTCTGACAAATCAGCCATTATACTCATTAATAATCAGAGGACTTTACATGTACTATTTTCTTGAGACGATGAATATGGCGGTACTTCAAGTCGACCATCCGGTTGATGATGATATCAATGAGACGCTAAAGCACCTCAATAACCAGAGTACTAGATGACTTCGGTGTGTGTGTTAGTGTCTGTCTGTGAGGATCCTTGAACATGCAACTTTTTAGCAGGAGTTACGGCCCTTTTTAGGAGGAGTTATGGCCCATTTCCGATGTAAAAACTAGTGTCCGATCAATAACTCTTGAAAATATGGATGGATCCAATTCATATTGGGCACATAAGTATAAGATAATAAAGTACTGGTGAAGTTTTGATTTCAGTTACAATCAACCTATTTTTGGATGAGTTATTGCCCTTTTTTACTTAAAGACTTGGTTCCCAATCCATAATGCTTGGAATGGTGGGTGAATTCAATTCATGATGCTTCTAAATTATTTAGCCTTATCAAACAAAATATTTGCATTCTACTGAAAAAGCCCATAGCAGGGCCATCCTTGTCTTATGAATGCATCTAGTTGGGAAATAAAAATGTAAAGAAATGCTGCTTTTTAATATTATATAAAATGTGACTTTCTGCCCTGAAGTGATTTGCTCAAAAAATATATGTTACCTTAATGCTTATTAGCAGTTCTTGACGATGAAACGTTTATTCTGTAATATAATAAATTTTGATGTTGCTCTTGGTAGCTGTTGACTATTGTTGCTGGTCAATTAGTATAATCTATGTAAATGTTATAATAAAAAGTACTTTCAGTGCTTTGATTTATGCTTCATGGGGAATGAGAGAGTTCCCTCCCTTTGTAAATATGCGGGATGTGAACAGCCAATGCAAACATGTTTTACAAGAAATTGACCAATAGACATTGGGTTTACTACACCGATATACTCACCTCTTTTTAAAGAAACTATATTACAACAGATTTGTGAATTTCAGATGCATCCAGATTCCAAGTTGCTAGGTCTGGGCGGACAAAGGAGTAATCTTTCTATGATGGATGGACAGAGCCACCCAATGCTGGGGAGCCCTCAGCCTGGTGTAACAATCTCACATCACAATTCACTACCCATGATGCATCATTCTATGAAGTCTCCACTTACGCCACCTGGTGGCCCACTAGAACTAACAGTGAATTCACATCAACGAACAGGAATGGGTGCCGATGGAAGGAAGTATAGTCTAGGTAATGTGCTGTTCAATTTACTGATGAAATTATTAGTATCAGGCTATTTGATTTTGTTTGGAGAAAATACATTTGATTGAAGTAACAGGCAATTTGTCCTGAATAAAGATTTGAAGCATTTCAGAGTTATGTACCCTTATTACAAAGAACAAAGTTTTTATTATTTTCTTTAAAAATTGTATTGCGGAAATGTAATCACTAACAGGGGCACAGTGGTCACAAGTTAACTTATTGTTGAGAAAATAAAATGGCTGAATATCTTCGTATCTACTTGGTGATATGTAACAGACGATGGACTTACAAATGGGTTCACTGATAATGCACTGTCTATTATGCGTCCATTTTATATAATTGTGTCTTGAATCTGCTGGTTGAGAAAGCCATAACTGGTTAATATTGGCTTTTGTCTGAATAAAACACTGGGGGCTAAGTTGTCTGTGGCAATGTATATGGAAAAAAAAGAGATGCAGGGAATTAATGTCTACTGGTACTTCATTGCTGCAATCTTGTTTCCATTTTCAACTACAGTAGATATTATGGTATTATCTCAACAATGTAATACTGTGTAAATGATTTCAGTCATTTACGGCGGGCAGTTTACCTTACCATTTTCCTGGAATTAATTACCAACCAGTACTACCATTTTCCTGGAATTAATTACCAACCAGTACTACCATTTTCCTGGAATTAATTGCCAACCAGTACTACCATTTTCCTGGAATTAATTACCAACCAGTACGATCATTTTCCTGGAATTAATTGCCAACCAGTACTACCATTTTCCTGGAATTAATTACCAACCAGTACTACCATTTTCCTGGAATTAATTACCAACCAGTACTACCATTTTCCTGGAATTAATTACCAACCAGTACTACCATTTTCCTGGAATTAATTGCCAACCAGTACTACCATTTTCCTGGAATTAATTGCCAACCATTACTACCATTTTCCTGGAATTAATTGCCAACCAGTACTACCATTTTCCTGGAATTAATTGCCAACAAGTACTACCATTTTCCTGGAATTAATTACCAACCAGTACTACCATTTTCCTGGAATTAATTGCCAACCAGTACTACCATTTTCCTGGAATTAATTGCCAACCAGTACTACCATTTTCTTGGAATTAATTGCCAACCAGTACTACCATTTTCCTGGAATTAATTACCAACCAGTACTACCATTTTCCTGGAATTAATTGCCAACCAGTACTACCATTTTCCAGGAATTAATTGCCAACCAGTACTACCATTTTCCTGGAATTAATTACCAACCAGTACTATAATTTTCCTGGAATTAATTGCCAACCAGTACTACCATTTTCCTGGAATTAATTACCAACCAGTACTACCATTTTCCTGGAATTTACTACCAACCAGTACTACCATTTTCCTGGAATTTATTACCAACCAGTACTACCATTTTCCTGGAATTAATTACCAACCAGTACTAACTCGCTCTTCTGTAAGCAACTAATAACTTCTCCACATGTGGAGGAAATGACCGTAGCCAATGTCGTAACATAACCTGTGCCCAACCTGGGAATCGAACCCAGATATGCAGGATGACAATCTTGCGCTCTACCAAATCAGGTAGCTGGCCGGCTGAAAAGTTTGTGATGTGCATGTTTGCATATTTAAAAAAATGTGAAAATATCTACCAGCTTGAATCTCCTCATTTGCAGAAGTAAATTTTCTGTGATTCTCAACCCACTTCCACTCTTGAAACATCTGTAATCCCCGATTCACAAACTTTTTACTCATGATGAAGGCCACTTATACAGTAGAAGAGATATGTAATATCTTCGTAAAGCATTTTGAAATAGTGCGATGATCATTTTATGTCTTTTTTTGATCCCTAACAAATTAAAGATTTGGGCAATTGACTCCCTGAAAAACTTCAGAAATAATTAAACCCATACAAGTATGTTTTAATACTTGTAAAATAATTGTTTATACCATGTCACCTCAGTGATTTTTTTTGTTAATTTTACTGCCGAATATTGGTCATTTCCCCTTACCGAAAAGTGTCAACTTTTCCTAAATGTGGGATTTATCGCGCCTATTATCCAATTGAAAAGGCAGTACAATTATTTTCAAAACAAATCACTGCGCCTCAATTGCAGCTATAAAGGGGAAAAATATGAATCACAACTTCTCTGAGTAAAAGGATAGGGCACCCACACTGATAGAACAGAGAAATGATACCAATAAAAATAAGGCTAACTCTACAACAGTATTTTCAATGATACTACTACATGTTTTATTCCCTCATGTATTTTTTGTTCTTTACTTACAGATTCTAGCAAGTTTGGTATAAACAATGATATTCCACATGATAGCAAAATATTTCAGCGTAGTCTGTCTGAGCGACTGCCTGAAAGAGGACTGGAAAAAATAGATACAATGTTTGAACAAAGATTTGGTCTGCAGAATCATTTCCGTGATATGAACAGATTCGGAGATCGTTCGTTTGAACCGTTTTCTCCTAGTAGGTTCCATGATGCTGTACGGTCGTTTGACTTCAAAGAGCTTCTTGACCCAAGTAATGAAAAATTTCAAAGAATGGCAGAAAATTTTAATGAATTTCGGTCTAGATTTCAAGATCAAATGTTCCGACGGGATGGCACCCGTCAACCAGGCATGTCATTTGATGGCAGAAATATGATTCCCGACTTAAATGACCGTAATATGTTCGTCAACACCAGAAATGAAATGATAGATCTCGGTGCAAGAGAAAGGTATGAGAGTAGCCGTATTTATAACGGTATGAATATAAATGGTATGGACAGTTACGCCCAGAATCGTCATGACGATGTGCGTGTACGTAGTCGGAATGAAATGGGCAGTAGAAACAATCTTAGTAGTCCAAATTACAACAGGTCTGATCGAGTCAACGAAAATATTGGAATGAATATGGACGGTCAGATAGCAATGGAAATGCGTCGAAGTACCTTGAATAGCATGGATCAGAACATGAATGTTCGAATAAGTTCGGCAAATTCTGAGGTCATGATGAATCGGGGCAATGAAATGGCACATACACAAGAAAATCATATTCGTTCAAACACAAGAAATGGCATACTCGGTGCTCAAGATGGGGAAATGATAGGGATGAGTCAAAGGAACATAGATATGAATGTGAATGGTAGCAGAATGATGCCAGGTCAGATTCCACGTACTGAGTCTAGAAGTAACTGTACTGGAATAATGAGTCAAGAGAACAAAATGATGATGGGAGCAAATGGAACCGACAGTGGTCCGAAAGTTGGAATGGACCTTGTTGATAGAAACACTGACAGGCTTGAAAATGATTACAGTAGTAGAATGCATAAAACTGATGTCAACAAACATCCGCGTGGGGAGTTCGATATGATGGATAGAAATACAATCAGAATAAGTAATGACAGAAGGATGGCTGAGGAGAAGCTGCAGCAAGGTGAAGATATGGTGATTGATGATAATATGAATATAGGAGCAGTACATCGTGAAAATGAAGAAATAAGAATGCAGAGTAGGAACGGCAACATTCAGATAGGACTTTGCAATGATATCGAAATGAGTAGTCCAAACAATGGTTACACTGATAAGCCAGATATGCATTCACAGAGTCAGAGTATGATGATGAACGACAGTAACATTAGCGGCAGTATGCAGGAAGACATGAATTACAGTCAAGCTAATAGTCTCCCAGTTTCTCAAATTAGCAGCCAACATTCAACACCTAAACAGAATGGCCACACTGGTGTGATTCAAGATACCGATATGGAATACGTCAACAGGAGTGATGGTAAGAATTCCCCTACATCAAATCATATATCGGACCCGAACATTATTAGACAAAGAAAGCAGCGAAAACCAGCCAATCCACAGCATGTGTTTATGCCATCTATTGATCACTACACAAGTTTTGCTGCTGATGAGGTAGAAGAATGTGGTGGTCTTATGTAAATGACCCTGAAAAATTGTATCCAATTATATTTTTGGATATTTCACCCCAATCAGATTGGGGTTTTCATTTATAACGGTTGAAATACTTTCAGTGTTCAGTGCAATTATGTGCTTCAAAGTGGACTGATTGTCCAATCAGAATTGATTTTACTGAAGACATTGGGTTTGACTGTGTGTATTATCCAATCAGATTGGAGAATACTTTATTTCTTATAATTTAGTTTCGATTGTGAAGTATGTTTACTGTCTGTTAGTTTTATTTGGTGCAAATTGTTTTTTATGAAAATATGTCGGGACTAGAATAATTTATGTGAAGAGGACATTTCAATGAGTGACGTGATTTTCGTAATTTATTTGTGAGTTTCCAATCAGATTGGAAATACGGCAACCATATACTCTGTTTACACCCTGGTATTTATATATAACTTTCTGAAAGATAGAAACGTCATTTTCAAAATGGAAAGTTTCAATTATTAATACCAATATAATTGGCATAGTGTTCATTTTAATACATAGACATGAACGAGTGTTTCTCGGTATCACTGGAAGCCGCGTTGTGACCACACGATGTATCGCGTGTTGAGACTGGATCAGTCAAATATTGTGTTGCATTTTAGGCAACAACACATGAAATGATTCGGTGGAAAAGTGCAACATTTTGAATGTTGACATTTGAATGTGTCAGATGGATCCACATAAAATGTGTGCAATATAATTGCAATGATGTTAAAGACGTCTCCAAGGTTCAGTGTTGCTGACTCCGGACTATTATCATTGTGTATCAAATTGGCATCTGTCATACTTGTAATATTTCTTTCAATGTTTAACTGGATTAAGAAACAGTTCTTGACTTATGGTTCATTGTACAGTATATTTAGTTTGTTTGTTGGTCTGTTGGTCTACACATTTTCATTTTTATTTGTTATGGTTTTGGCAATATATATTTATACCCTGAATTTTTCTGTGTCACTTTCTTAGAGAATTTTTACCAAATTTTTTTTTTTATCAAAAGCACTGTTAA
The DNA here is from genome assembly GCA_032209605.1 of Mactromeris polynyma. Taxonomy (NCBI): domain Eukaryota; kingdom Metazoa; phylum Mollusca; class Bivalvia; order Venerida; family Mactridae; genus Mactromeris; species Mactromeris polynyma. Next base: position 1,124,765 of record JASFXZ010000046.1, read on the forward strand.
AAATCATGAGATTTTGCTTTTTTTTAAGTCCAATGGTATGACGATCCGTTAATTTTTAAATATGTTATAATGTATTTCATGCCTGATGTTTCGTCGGAAAAATTATTTGAAGAATTATATAACAAAAGGTGTATTAATTAATATCATTTATAATAACATGAGTTACTGTTGGTTGTTTTCAGTACTGTCAGATCTGCGTTAGAAATTTTATCTATACACGTAATAATATCAAAACTTAGGACTTTCTAGAGTTAGACCTTAGGTTGAACTCCTTGTCTTTTTTCAATCATTCTCTTAGTTCATCTTAAGTGTTTTCAAATCTTTCATTAAGGGAACCTCTGTATACTAGAAATGAGTTGGGTTCTTAAGTTGACAAACGGCTATTATGGAATTATAGTTTACACATATTTAAACACAGTACTTCTTGAACAAGCACACATATTTAAGAGTCTAGTTTGAGCAGAATGACTTGTTCATGCACACTATGTAAGATCTTGACATCATTGACAAGCAGTGAAGGTTATTGAACTTTGTCACACTCCATTGATAACATAGATTGAACAAAGGGAGGTAATGTCAACAGATTGTGAAAGGGAGGTAACTTTTTTTGCATTTCAACAATGGTGAAAGGCAGGTTATTCCTTTTTTATTTGAGAAAAATTGTGAAAGAAATGTAACTCCTTTTGTATTTCAATAAATGATGTTGAAAATGTTCTAATCTGACATAACGGCCATTTCAAAGTCACTTGCAGAATTTATTATCCTGTTGAATTGAGTTATTTGATATTGAACTATATTTAGCTTTATCAAACGTATAACAGGTATGGACACTGTTTCATCTTGCCTTTTTCTACAACGCTTAAATCTCCCATGATGCATTTGTAATGAAATGATCATGATTATATGGTGTATATAACCTCTAGTTTTAAGTCATTAAACTTATTTTTTGTGTTAAAAGATAATATAGTGAGAAATTCAGATAAATGATTGCTAACTCACAGATCTGACAGTATTACAGTTGAGACCTCGCTTCAAATAACCTCTAATATATGTTGTTGTAACATTGTTTCCTCATACATAATAAACCTCTGAACAACACAGAACCTCTTATTTCATTGAGGGTCACATGACTGCGTAGATCATGTGACTTTCTACAGGGAATGAATGAGGTCATGTGATTTCTGAATACAACCAATTAGAATTCATGTTAGAAAATGTTGAACTTTTCAGCTCAGAAATTAAACTGAATAACAGAATTTTTTTTATAATTTGCATTATGTTTTTTCTATGAATTATTGATGTTCGGAGTTGGTATAATTTCAATTGGATGTTAATTGATTAAGATCATGGCATTGACTTCTGTCATTTTCTTTTACTTTTATCGTTGGCTTTTGTTGTATTTCACTTTCCTTTAAGTTTGCAAACCACATTAATAATCTCGACTTTTATTCTTGAAAAAATACATTAAAATTTTTGTCAAGTTTCTTGGCATTATTTCCAATATTAAATTCCCCTTAAAAAAATTTAATATGTATTTTATTTTAACTTTGCAATTGATTTTAACTTTGCAATTGACCGTTAGGATGTGCATTTGTAAGTTTCATCGAATAGTGTGTTATTCCATTTGAATTTTAACCTTCACATTTTCTGTGTTACAGAAATGATACAAGAATAGACTGTTAATGTTTGCCCAATCCCTCTGTAAATGATATGTTGCTTACAATTACAACATGTGTTCTTCTATTTTAAAAATCATTGGCTTAAATATCATATGCTTGTTCATTATCCCTCTCTAATGATTGTTTCTGGTCTTTTGAATCTATCAAATATAATGAACCAGTCCAATTTATGGAAAATTTATTTGACAGAGTCAAAGGATAAATAATGAGCAAAAAGAAGAAAATTTCAACCAAACCTGCATTAATATGACATTTCTTATTACAAATCTTGAGCAATTTTTTGCGTAACAATGATTTGGAAATTTGATCTTTGACCAAACAGCAATCATAAATACAAAAAAATGTTTTAATGAGAAATTTCTTGGCTAGAAAAGCTGCGATTAGATCATTAAAGCTTTCTTTATTGCTGTTTGCCCCTTGTATTGCAATATGTCAGACATTTAAAAAAAAAATAATTTCATATTAAATTTCGACTATAATTATAATAATCAAACTAAATCACTCTCTGTTTACAACCATTATATTTTTAATTTAAAATAATGGCACTACATGTTTCCATTTCTTGTTTTTAATTGCTTTAAGTTTGAAAACATTCTTTGATCTTTGGTTTTATTTTACTTGGGGACTAATGTTTATATCTGTAAAACAATAGGAGCTGCGTAAAACTTCCCTATAAGTGATTCATGTTCATTACTGACGTGTGACTTCCGGAACTGTTTGATGTCCGTGATATTGCACAGGATTGGTCAGAATATTCAGTGTCCTAATTCATTTATATGTGTGTCACAATATGCCTGTGGCATCACAGCTTAATTTTAACTCGATGATTACATTAATTGCAAAACAAGTGCTTATAACTTACACCAATCACCCTAAAATATCGTCTTAGGTATCCCAAGGTTACTTATATAAAGTCCTGTTTCGAGGAACACGAAAAATCAGTTCAATTGCGCTACCGGGATTCAAACCCGGGTATCCGGATTGCCAGTCCGTTATGCTAACACCACATTCAGAGGTCGTAGACTTTATAATCAAACTCCGCTCAACGCAGAGCCCAAATTTGTGGCACGTAAAAGAACCAGGGGGTGCTTCTGGAACTGGGGCATCTCCTGTATCATGCACTATCCTCCAAAAATCTAATATGACTAACATTCTTCTGGAGGTGTCGCCTATATGGGAAACCGGTGGCGACGATAAATAAACGCAAATACAAGCAAACAATGTTGATCAATTATGCCGTTATAGCCGTAAGGCCCACAAGTCCTGTTTTATGTAACCTTCTTGCATATGTTACCCATCAGTGTAGTGTTGCGTTAGCAGTAAACAACATAAAAATATATAAGTAAACAAGTTTAAAAAATGTATTGGAAATAATCAAACATTTCGAAATGTTTGAAAATCTGCACTATTTTTTTTCAATGTATATAATTTTTAACAGTTGATCACACAGCTTTTGATAAACTTTAATTACAATCATTGTCATCTAAATCCCAACAGGCAGATAAACCATTTGAACATCGGCCATCTGTTCAATGTTTCATTTCCGAACGTTGATGTTTTCTGTGCTAAACAATGACGTCACGCTGAAAGTATGCCAGATTTCGATATTCCCGCACACCAGGTCACATGATCAGAGATACTGACCTCAGGTTGTCCATATACATTTACATACAGTGCAAAATGGTTACTACATTTATTCATAGTCAATATTTTATCATCATACAGTATGGCAATGATTCATTTAGTGCTAAACATTGTTCCATTCCTTATGTCTCGCAACAATTTTAGCATGAAATTAAAGGCAGAGAATTTCAACGTGCATCATATGCATTTAGCACTGAATGTGACATATTGAAATAATTTCCATGGTAACGAGACCGTAATCCTTTTTCCATTTTATTGCCATTTTCCTAAGTTTTGTTAATTCACTTGTTTAAATTTCCAAAAAGAAACAAATGTTGGTTGCCACGAGCATTCAAAGAAAATTTCTAAACAACATATTTAATGTAGCAGAATGCATGTTTGACAGAACACCTGCGTCAACGGAATGTGCATCGCTAAAAAGTATACCTTATTTCCATATATGGACATGTAATTGAAACTTCAGAAGGAAATAGAACTTAAGTTAAATGTGTAAAAAAATGGGAAGTTATGTAAACGCAGATGCTGTAATGTTAGCTTTTTCATAACTGGCGATATATTATTGACGTATTACTTTGACATTGTCTAACTCGTAATGTAAAATGCTTTTAATTGCAAGTTCTCAATAAGGTGCCTTTCATGTAGAGACAGTGTCATTTCTTGTGTAAAATCAAAGGGTTGCGGGCATATTAAATCTTAAGGTTATAAAAGAACTCTACAGATGTGATTCTGTAAGGCCAATTGGAATTTTGGCGTCAACCTAACTTCGCGAAACCTAGCTACCTATTGAAAAAAAACACAAACTCATAACGAAAAAACAAATATCCTCAGATAATAAGCGATGCATAATTTTAGGTATTTTAATGAAAGAAACATCATAAAAACAAAACAAAATGGTTTGTTTCAAAACTAGATCTATACATGATTCTGATTGATTGCGGTATTGAAAAAATGTTAAAGAATAATCACATCTTTGTCGGATCTCAACTAAAATTGCCATTGTTGAATCATGAACATAAAAATATTAGAATTTTTAGCTTAGAAAAAATGTTGTTTTTTTGGCACGCAGAGCCCAATTTGTTGCATCAGAGGCAAAGGTTTTTCCATCGAGCCAACAGGATAGGTTTTAGATATATTTCTACAATTTTTTATGCCACCCTTCAAAGAAGAGAGGGCATATGGGTTTGCACATGTCGGTCCGTCCGTCAATCCGTCGGTCAGTTCTTAACCTTTTCGTTTCCGATCAATAATTCAAGAACCCCTTGACCTATCATCCTCAAACTTGGTCCACACATTCATCTTGGTTAGCAGATGTACCCTATTGATTTTGGGGTCAAAGGTCAATATCACAGGGGGGGGCATAGTCCTTTACAAACATCTCTCATATTATGTGTAATTAAAGGCGAAATTCTTGTTTAAAAAGCAGCTCTATTGCTAAATTATCTTAATTCTTGGTTAGCTTAAAAGGAAGCTGATGTACAACAAAAGTTGGGATGAAATTTCTTGACAATGAAGCATGTATACTCCATCATCATCAGTGTTTATGTTAGACTTGTCATCTACATTATTTTAATTATTATACTAGCAATGACAAAAATTTGATGTGTGTTATCACTGTGCTGTGCATATTGTGTGTGCCATATTCTGTATTTTGTTACCATTTTCTACTGATAAGTACATTCATGTATTTTTACTTCTTGTAAGGTTTTCATACTTGTATGTTTCACCTAGGCTGTTATCATTGTTAATGATGCATTTTAATGTTTCATTGTTGCCTAGCGACAAAACATGTATTGAAAAAAAAAGTTGCTTAGCAACACTTCTTATTGCAAGTTAAGCCTTTTTGGCTGAACACTTGATTGAAAGCATATTGTGATTAGAATTTATGTGGTTTTCGTAGAAATTCACATAAAGGTTGCATCACTTTTGGACTTACATGTTACTACTATATAATATATTCGGTGGTTCAGTGCAAGACTATAACAACTTCTATATAAATACATAGGAGTTACGATAGTCTCGCGTTGGACCGTCGATATATATATAAATATATATATATTATACCTTATAACGATTTAAGCTCAAAGCTAGTGTATTGTCTGTTTGTGTAATTTTTTTCTCTTATATATTACATGTATATATAATTATCAACATGTTTGGTGTAATTTTATTGTGTAATATTGCTTAAAAAGCTCTACATTGGGAACATTGTATTTCATTGTGTTTTTTTTTGTTTACATGAAACAAAAAGTGCTTGTTTATTGTTAACGTGTAACATTTCCAGATTTTGCGGCGTAGCTGTTTTAAGTTGATGATATGTATACAGATCTGTTGTTGTTGTATATTTATCATCTATTTTATAGTACACGAGCTTGGTGCAGAACTGGTGTATCTAAGAAGCAGCTGGAGGGTTTTAGCATCAGAACTCCTCGATGGATTTGTATCATATCATCAAAGTTGTATTGCCTTTCTTGCATATCATTATTCTTCATTTTTTTTGGACAATATTAGTTGTATATTAAATGGCTGTTTTTATCATATTTGTATATTTTTTGGTCCCTCCATTTTTTGAGAAAATGTTCAGTGCATTTGTTTGTATTTAGTCCATTTGCACACAATAGGACTCTAAATCATGTATACAAATTGTTTTGTTGTCATAAGTGACTCGATATTGATGTTGTGTTATGAATTGGGTGCATAATTGTTTTCCCTTTCTGACAGCCTGGTGCACATTATGCTCACATGTAATCATCTCGTTATGTATAAGCATTGACAATAGTACTTCATTATGGATGGCATATTACAAACAATCTAGGAATAGATCTTTTAGTTTATGGATAATAGGTATTTAATAGGCTTGAGTTTTTTTTTATGGCCAGATTATTTGATGAGAGTAACTTCAGTACCCAAATTTATTCAATATTTTTTTTTGCATTAATTTTAATAATTTGTTTGATTTTAGAATTTATATCACATTTTGACTATTTTTACCGCATACAGTTGGTCTTGTGTACAGAATTCATTGAGTAAACATTAATACGATGAAGAATAAACAAGTTGTCTCCCTTTGATATATAAAACAATAGGTTGGTCTCCTAATTAGATTTTAAATTCTCTTTTTTAAGTTTTAAGCTCTACTGACCAAAGGCCAGAGAGCATAATGCCATGGTGAATTGTCTGTTTTGTGTGTATCTGGCCATCTTGTTATTTTTTCAGCCAATTTTGACCTAACTTCGAAAGGAACGATCCTTCAAAGTTGTTCAAATGGTTACGATCTATTGTCTAAGTAGATGGCAGAAGCTAAAACTAAAAAATTGTAAACTTTAAAAATCTAGAAACACAAGGCGCAGAGCTTTCATATTTAGTATATAAAGTTGTTTTCTTGTCCTCTACCAAGATTGTTCAAATCATGTTGCTGGGGTAAATATTGGCCCCACCCCAGGGGTCCCATGCTTTCCATTGACTTATATAGGGAATATCTTTGAAAATATTCTTGTCCAGAACAAAAATACCCAGAGCTTTTATATTTGGTATGAAGAATTGTCTACTGATTGTTCAGATCTTGCCCCCAGGGTCAATATTGGCCCCACCCCAGGGGTCTAATGTTTTCTTTAAACTATATAGTGAAATCTTTAAAAATCTTCTTCTAAACCACACAGCCCAGGGTTTTGATATTTGGTATATTGCATTGCTCAATAGTCTCATACCAAGATTATATAAATTATGTCCCAGTGATTGAAGCCCGCATTGCCCCGCCACACCCCACCCCACCCCACCCTGAGGTCAATGTTTTCTATAGAGTTATATAGGGAATAACTTTGAAAATGGTCTTGAAACAGATCTATGTTTGTCAAAGGTCCATGCGCACAATGTAGCCCGTTGAGCATCAGACCCCTATGGGTCTCCTGTTTTCTATTGGTGTCTGTTGTTAATCATTTCTCATCATTGTAATGTAAGTATGTTTATCCACATATGTTTGGTAAAGTTAAGTTACAAATCTTGAGAAGAAAATGGGTTGAACAAGCGTGTGTTTGAGAATGTTCAGTTCTAGTGAATGTCTCGCTTTTATTGTTTTCTTTAACTAAACTGTAGTGTTGTTTTGTGTCTTTAAGGGTATCAGTTATTTTGTTACAATTATTCAGCAATGGTATACATCTAGTCAAAATATTGTCACTGAGTGGTAACTTCAACATGTTTTATTGGTGTGGAATTAGCAGTAGTTGCAGTTATAGCATTACCAGCAGTATTGTCAGCTTCAATACTTACCACAGTATTGGGTACGGGCAGGATTACTGTTTTGTAGCAGTATGCTCATGTCGGCAGTAATACTGCTCTTTGTACCAGCAGTAAGCATGTTCTTATGTTACTGCTGTATAATATTATATTTTACTTTATAATGATATTATGTATAAATTTCTAAAATCTCAGTACAGATTTAAAGCAAAATTACTGGCAGCCAGAGAGCTGGAAGTTAAGTCATGCTAATATTTTTTGATTCTGAAAAAAAGTTTCCATAGGCAATGATAAAAAATGGTAACATCAGGTTTTATTGAACACCCACTTCAGACAGGATGGTAGATGCAGGGTTGTTACAGGGAGTGCTTGTAGCTGTCAAAGCTGTAATGCAGCTATATGCAGTTCTGCTACTACTGCCAACTTTCACACCTATATGGTATTTTGTATGTTTCATTTTGTCTTCTTATTCATTGAACGCTGTCTGTTTAATCTGGACCGAGTACTAAATAGCAGACCATTTTTTCTTTACATGGACCGACTTCCATTCCCTTCTTCTTGTACACCTTTTGGTAGCCATTTTATTTAACAGCATTGCTTTTTTCTGATCATGTTTATTTGAGAAAGAGTAAAATGGGAGCTTACAAAAACAGAATATTTATTATGATTATATATGCATTGATAATGTGGGTATGTGACAATATATTATTGTATCAACTGGTTATTTTATCGGAGAATCAATTGTTGTTTATACTGATGAAAGGAGGGGGAAATCTCATGTTTATTATATCTCTACACAACAAAGTTGTATGGGGGATGTACTACAATCAGCTGTCTGTATGTCCGTCTGTCTGTCTGTAGACACAATCTTGTGAGCACAACTCCTCAAACAGTTTTGCATGGATTTCTTTCAAATCGGTCAGAGTTACTACACACCATGTGAAGATGTGGTTGCCATGGAGGCAGAAATGTTAAATCTCTCAAGTTTTACCAGAATTATGGCCCTTAGTTGCTTTTAGGAATATGGTATATCGGTACATAGGGTATAAAATTTCAGGACGCATGGTCCACAATAAAAATGTATAAGGCAGGGGGTTTTATCAGCCTTAATTGTACTATCTTTACTGATATACAATATTGTGTTTGTTTTATAATTTAAATATGGTTCTTAGATCTGTGTAAGGCTTTCTCATATTTGAAATACGAGTATATATTTCCTGCTAAGTTAATGTGTTGATACATCAAGCCAAATTGGCTTCCTAAGCAAGAACACAGGGTCATTCAGTTTACTCATTTATTTTCAATAGAAGGAAATGTAAGTTATAAGGCTCTGAATATAGTAAAGTATTGAGTACGATTTTATTAAAACTTGAGAACACTCGGATCTCGAGAGCTTGCATATTCATATCTCATTTTCGTTATTAACTGCTTTTGATCCAATATGATGATACAGTAATAAATGTTTTTATTGAATTTTTGGATCAATCATTTCATGAATAGAATTCTACATATATTTAATGTCCCAGTCATATAATGGTTTAAAGATAAGATAAATGTTCCTGTATTTTTTATGAAAGTGTTAAATAGAAGTGAGTATTGAAATATACATGTTCAAATCATGGTTAGTGGAAGAAGTATCCATGGAAAGTCTTTTGAAGTAAACTTGGTCAACATTTGCATACAAGAAGTCCCCATAAATTAACATTACCAATGATCGATATAGTCCATGAAATAAACACAATAATATTTTAAGCCCATGTACGCAAAGAACTGATGTTTTTGTACCAGTATTTAATGATCTGTTCATTTTTAGAGATAAGTTCTTCAGAGTTTTTTTTCTTAAATTGTATTTAACCAAACAATGTGTACAAAAATTTCGGTTGAAAATTATTATGCTGATTTTGTTGAAATGCCAGTCCTTTATCTTGAACACTTGAAACACAAAAATGAGATTGGTGACCAATCTCAAGATTCTTAGAACTCTGCACAAAATTTAACAGCTGAGACGTGTTACGTTTACAGAACAATCTTCTTATTTTCCATATGTCCGCACTATATTTGTTGTCAAATATTGGGATATCCTTGTCACTATTATTGAATGACTCTGTCGTTTCTACCCATGAAAAAGTATACAAACCTGACTACTTCCATGTAAACACAATGTGTACAAGATTTATTGTAATACAATAGAGCAAATGTTAATTGCAATGGGTGTATGTTCGTATACTTTCAATATAATTACTTTCGCTTTTATCCAACATTTTATTTGAATGTTTTTTTGGTGATTTTGTCCTATTTTACTGAAAAATGTTAAAACTTTCTTGAAGAAAAGTGCTTGCACATAAGTTATCCAGATATATATCAAATATTTCCTAAGGTCATCTCTTGTTTTTCATTTTATTTAAGAACTTAGGAACAGCTTTTCTCTTTTTCATATTGGTTGCTATTATTAATTGATGCATTTTTGTTATTATTTTAAAATTTCGTGGTGCTTTGCAATATATGTTTCATGGCAAAAATTTGCAAGACAAAGGAAATTGTAACACTGATTTTGATTGGATTATGGTATTATGGCCATTATAAATGGACCAGTATGAATTTGTTTTATATGAGGCAGCCAAGGGCTGACATGCTGAAATTCAAAATTGCTTTGTGGATAGTTATTTCGTTTTCTTGCAAATTATTGTTGCTTTTTTAAGATATAAAAATGCCTATAGTATGATTCAAGCTATTTGAAAGATGTAACGACGGTTGTACATAAATCCTTGTAGATCTCGGTGTACTTATTTTGTTTAAGTTAAACAATTAATTATGAATTCAACAGCTTAAAGAAGAAGACATTTTTGGAGGCTGGAGAGCTTCTGTTCTATATAAAACCTACACCATGCATGTGTTAAGATTTTATTTCCACTATTGTCTCCCCTTATTTTCCCCCTCATATTTCTGCACAAAGAGAAGCTGAATTATAAAGTTTACAGAAATCACAGATTTTTACTTGATTTGTGCTAAGGAATTTATAAGTTTACACAGATATTTTATGCAAAGTTAAGTCAGGGGCTCCACTAGGGGCTGAATCTCAAGGGTCATTTTGATAAATTTAGACAGGATTTTACCATTTTATAGCCAACAATGGACCCTTCAGCTGGAATCCTGAGAGTCGAAATGTGGCTTTTGGGGAATATCAGGGGTCAAAGGGTCCACTCTAGAGTCAAATGGAACCCCTGTTTGGTAAAAAATGATGTACTTATACACTTATATGTATCTCATCAAGTTCTGGTTTACATGTGAAGTATACTATGGTATACGACATGCTTTTCACTTTATCAAACAGAAGAACTTCTCTCCAGTCTCCCCATTTGTTATTTTCTCGACTAATTAAAAATCAATTATACACATTCTAGGATACTTTGTCAGTAATTGCCAGCAAAGAAAACTACTGGTATGTATTGAACAGTTAGATTTTATTGATTGTTTATATTTAAATCTTATGATTAATGGAGGCCAGTTTCCGATGAATGTGTTGCTTCATAGAAGTTTGTTACATGAATATTTAAGCCAAGAGAACATGAAATAAGATATTAAATAACTACAGAACAAATTGAGGCCATTGTTTCTTGCTGGGACACATTTTTTGATATGATAATTAGTAGATAACTGACTAAAAATGTTTTCCCAAACTTCAGAATGTTAATTTGGATCCATATGCAAGGTTGGAAAAATTGTGATAAGTAAAACTTATTTTTCTTTCTATTTTTCTGCAACAACTTATGAGATTGTGTACAGAAAATAAACGTATGTAGGCATAAATGTCTTGTGTTCTTTTTTATCTATATAAGAATAAGGACTGTTCAAAAATTGTTCTGTGTAAAATGGGTGAGCTTCATAACAATTTTTAACACCCCTATCCCCCCCCCCTCCCCCCCTACCCCAGGGGGTATACACTGGAGTCACTCTGTTGGTTGGTTACTTCTTCAGTTTCTTGCAGGATTTTTATGAAACTTCACACAAATAACTGCATGATAAGTTTTAGTACGTGACATACTTTTTTTATTTGATCACTTTCAACATGGCCGATGGGTGGCTATCTTGGATTGTCTATAAAAAAATTCCACCAACAAAAAGTATGTAATACTTTGAATTATAATATTGCTTTTCACGAAAGTCCCTGTTGTATTACAATTCTCTTTTGTAATACGATTCCCTGTGGTATTACAATACCCTGAGATGCTACAAATCCCTGTGGTATTCACATTTGTGTTGCTCTCAAGTTCATGAGTAGGAAATTTTCTGTCCTCTATTTATACTTAGACTGAAGATGGTACATAATAAATCTACGGTCCATTGTCCGACACCAGTAACTCATATACATGTATGTAGAACAACAGAGTAGTACCTTGTTGCAAACATTCAGTAAGCTCAGACAATAGAACACCCTAGTTCCAGACTTGGAGGTCGTAGATTCAAACCTTGGCGAGGTTCTCCATGACAACCTGACTGAAGATAACCAGACAGGTAACCAAGGAACACATGTTTTGAGTAGATCAACTGACCACCAAGGCACCATAACAGAAATACTGTTGAAAACTGTTGAAAATCTGCAAACACAAAGTACAGTAAAACCTCAATAAAACCAACCTTGGAAACCTTGAAAACTGGGTCTTCTTATTGAGGTGGTCTTAATACTGCAGTTAAATCAAGAGCAAATAAATGAAATGGACTTGAAAATTGTGTTCTTAATTTCGAGGTGGTCTTTATATGGGGTTTTACTGTACCAAGTTGCAAATGTGATCAGGTCACCTGAAAGCTCACGGACCTAATAATAATCCATTACTAGGTGTTTGGATAGCTGAATAAAACTGAAATACTGTTACCAAATGCATTATAACAAAAAAATGACAAAATCATACTAAATTTAAGTATTTAATCCTTTAAGTACAACACAATTATCCATAACACTCTCATCAGAAACGTCAAATCATCTACATATTGGTTGCTAACCGAGGCATTTTCAGACTTTCTCAACCTAGTAATAGGTTTCATGAGAAAAATCGTCATATTACACAATACTAAATGATTTGATATTTCCATGGAAACTGAATGGAAAGTTTATGAAGTATCATACTTCACAGTTATATAGAAGAATATAATACTAGTAACAACGCACAATATAAAATTATACACATTCAAATAATCTTTTCTTGTTTGCTAAGACGAAAATGACTTAAAAAGACGAAATCTTCTTAAAAACGAACATCAAAATACTGAACACATAATTTCTATAACACGCAACTTGCCCATTACTTAAAGATGTATCTAGTCCATCTGAACGAAAACTAGTTAAACGGGAGTCTTTCAGAGTTGTTACTATACTGGCTTAGACATTTTAATATGATCAGATATGATTGTCAGTATCAAAATAATTGAAGATATATTATGCTCATTTTTTTGTTCATTTGTTTACCTAAAATAACATAAAAAATATACTTTATCTAGTTAAAACTTCAATAGATATGCATTAACACAGAATACATTTATAGTGTTTTTCTCGAAAAAAGACATTTGTATTATCATAAAATTTTTAAAAAATCAATTTTTTTCACTAACGGGTGATTTTACTAGTTTTTTTCTGTTAGTAATATGGATAAAACAAGATTGTTAAAAACGGTTATACATGGCAATGGTTCTTTTTAATGATGTTTAGACTATGTAACAACAATACTGTATGAAGCTCGTTGAAAAAAATTATGTTCAGATGAGCCAGATACATCTTTAATACAACGCTATGAACTTTATTGAAGAAACCCAAAGTGGACTCAATGTTCAAGAGCTTAAAAACATGTGCATTAAGCGCAAATACACATATACATTGAAAATTAAAAGCACCAAATAGTTTTCAAGCAACTATACATGTATATAGACATAAATTGATAGAAATCCAGTCAGTAACAAAAAAAGGGAGGTAATTCATAACATGTATACATCACATTGAAGTCAAATCATCAAAATCTATCATACACGTTTGTAGCAGTTCACGAGTTTGGATTTGTTTAAGAAGTTTAAAAATTGCTGATTTGGTAATTTTGTTTTATAACAAGAAAACAAGGCAATTATCCAACAGATATAATCAACATATGCGAACATAATTAAAGAAGAATATCCTAAAATTTGGCAAGAATTACAACTTACTTAAACCAAACTCATATATTGTAAGATGGATCAGACGAGTCAATTGATGGAAATATTATTTAACAACCCTCGTATTAAATTTTCGTGATAAAATCTAGACAGACAAAGAGTGACGTTTGCTAGGCACCGCACTATTCAAAGACCCATGTATGTTAAAAAGATCGAGTAGAAACCGTTTGAAAAAAAGTCAAGTAAATGATCGGTAATACATTATGCTTCTAAAATATCAAACAATCACGCTCATATATATAAAACACGTTTTGTTTCTTAATACTTTGTAATATATCTCAACATTTGAATAATGTTCTTTGTTCAATATAAAAGAGAGAGAATACGTCTGATTTGAAGAGTTTTCCCATGCAAACTTCAGATGTGTAATTATATTGACCAGAATATTTCAATCTATAATACTGCTTTCATTGCTTACGCAAACATAATGTAGATTTTAGGAAGCATTGATTGTCATTCTACAGACGTCTTCAGAAGATAAACAGTTAACATAAAATGGCACATACTGAATAATCCCCTTGAGAATGGAGGGGGGGTGGGGTCAATAAAGGTAAAAAAATCGCAAAAAAGTCAGTTATTTTTAAGTCTCGTATGCATCTTTTAGAACAAGTATGGTACCAACTAGCAGTTGTCTAACCTTTGACCTAAGCCTAAAATGTTGAAAATTAACACATCTTCCAAACTAAAAGGGGGGCTTTAAATAGGGGAGGGGCGTTTACGGAATATTCAGTAGTTATGTCTTCTGACAAACATCAGCGTCACACACCACACCACCAGCTGCTCCCGTGTTTGCATCATCATCAGTATTTGATTGCTTTGTGTCAACAGAAAGCCCAAGAGCTTTGACAACAGCGTCATTTTCAACATGGTCGGCTGCATTTTCCTGTTTGAAACTCAATAACAGTTTTCCTCCTGGAAGAAACGTTTAAATGTCAAGTATTAAAAGGGCAAGAAAATCACCAAAAAAAGAAACATTAGACATATCACTTCAATTACCAACATTGCGATATTAGTAATAAACTACTGAGAGTCTATCAAGCATTTTGATTCTTCAAGATGTCCGTCGTTAAGCTTATTGTATTGTACGGATATCAACCAATAAAAGGCTTTGTTTCAAGTCATTTATGAAATGGATGTTGGATAAAAGCCATGTACGTCCAACATCTCTAAATATACTCTACGTTCCGGGACATTTAAAACCTGGAATTCTGGGAGTACCCGCACAAGTTATATCTCCGGATAAATAAGGACCTCAGCTGACCTCATAGCCTGTATGAGTAGTTGATCCTGAACATACTTATTCTTCAGAGACAGAAGACGTTAATTATAATACTACAAATGGTCAAGAAACGCATAATGAACATCATTGAATGAATAATTGAACAACAATATCCATCTGGGTCTGACATTAAAAGCTTAAGATAGGGCTCGAACTAAAAATCTCATGGGTTTGATCGGGATTTATGAATTCATCTCTTATTCAAGACAATACATCAGGACGCTGTTTCATTAACATGCTTAAGAAATTCTTTGCTAAGAAAAACATTTCAGTTTTTGCGTAAATATGGCCGCCATTTTAATCTATAACGTAAACAGAAGAGCACAAGAAAATCACTTTAAGAAACGCTTTCTGCAACGGATTAGGAAGTTCTTAAAAATCTTCTTAAATCGAAAATGTAAGATAAGAAAAGAGTTGAGATAAAAATGTTAATGAAACGGGACCCAGTTTTTTTCAGAATTTCTAACAATTTCTTCAACAGATAAAATAATGTGGAAAAGAAAGTTTTCCAATAACAGTGAAGTATGATATAACGCCTTACCTTGACCAACAACAAGAGCACCACCATTCTGCATACCATCACCAGCCATATTGCCCTCAATCTTTTCCTTCTTAACCTAAATACAAAAAAATGCATCTCCATGAAATGAATCAATCATAACATATTTTTCATTGATAGTGTAACAAGTTTTCAGCTTTAATTTTGCACTTACCAATGTTTTCCTGGGGGGGGGGGGAAGCAGCTTATACACGGAACTATAAATATCAGACAGGTGGGACTTTGATATGCCGAATTATTCCCGGGAAATATACTGCACCTGGCATTTTGATTAAATCTTGGAAATTGGTAATCAGGTTTGCATCACCAACTGTGGATACTGAGGCAAAATAAGAAGAAGACCTATATAAGTCATTGGCTTGCGATCTCATCCTTTTTACATTTACTACTGAACAAACTCGTTTCATGTAAAATGTTGTATATTGCATTGTATTATTATGATGTTCATAGTATGTAAATAAAATATGTTTAAACTAAAATGCTTGGCTCTAGGATGGGGAATTCAACCAAAATAAAACCAAATTGTCCAATTCCCCTGGGTCAGCCCGCCAACACCCCCTGGGGCAAAATATTGATAGATGTTATACTCATTCTTCATGACTTCTTCTAGGGTTACTATTTAGTATTCAAACCAAATTTATGGATTGCAAAGTTCCCAATATTCCAAAGTGGGATTTGACCTCCTGACCTTCCAGTGAGGAGTCAAAAGCTCTGTCTACAACCGCTGCACTAACTTAATGATATTAATAAATAGAGGGCTATGATTAAAACATTGCTCATCCACTTTATTCAAATGTTGTATGATAAAACAAAGTATTAGAACTTACCCGATCATAGAATGCTCGTGCTTTCTTGCCTAATATCGAGGGAATGATACTAAATATATTCAATCTGAAAATGAACATTAATGGTAAATTTAGTTCCTATGCAACCAACTTCAACTGATAAGTAAAAAAATATACATGTTATACATACATGAGCCTAGTTCTTACACTGTAACTAACATTATATCGTACAGATTCTAGACTAGTGCTAGTAGATTATCAAAAAGTCATTTCGAACAAAACTCCAATCTGAGTAAAACAATTTGCCAAAACTTGTCTCAAAGTGACCTTTTTTATAATAAAATAGCATAAATTGATCAAATTATGTTTTCATTTATCAAATACGGCTACCAACCTATGAATTTGAAAACTATCATCAGCTTAAAGAATCCAGAGTGTTACTTCAATTCCTCATTAAGTTTAATGTAAATTTTGCAATCATGTGTGTATAAATTTGTTATATCAGCTATGCATCATTGATGACAACCGTTAGGCGATAACACAGTGATATAACCATTTAAAGACCCCTCCCCCTCAGCAACAGAAGGCTAGTACAATATGCAACAACTCTATAAACCATCAAGTAGTAAAAGTCCAGCTCCAAGTACTAGTTATCTCCCCTTACTGCAGGACTGTCTTTCTACTTTTGGGGAATGGGGCCGGGGTCGTGAGAAAGGGGAATTTTGTGTCACTTTTTACTAAAAAGGGAATTTTTTTCCAAGCTCAAAGAATCAATACAAAAACACCTTTTAATGTAAATTTCACATTTCCAAAAAAGCAATTTCAGATTCCAAAAATGTACCCGGTATCTAAAAATCAAGAGCTCTATTTCTCATGTTTCAGAGTGTTTTCGATCGGACAAACACACATTTCATTCCATTTTTTTGTGATTCTGGAGGGGAATTTTGATATTTGGGGGAAATTATATGGGGAATGGGGCCCATTTTCCGCCCTTAAAATTGTCAAGACAGCCCTGTACTGTAACAGAAACAACAGCATTCATAAGCATTTTAACAGAATTCTGTTAAAACTGTAATTGTATGCAATTATCAATAAAGCTTAAACTGATATTATAATCTACACATGTTTTAGTACCAATAAATCATATTGGAGCAATTTTTACAACATTTTGTTGCAGGAATGACATGAAGAGGAAATCTTCAACTAAAGTTCCTTGCTGAACTATCTGGCATCAATGGTATGCATATAAACCATACACCAGTCTGCATAGTAAAGTAATTTTATTATCATGATGTGGTATCTTATGGATTATTATTATTATGTTGTTTTATGGCGCATCGACAGCTTTGGTCATTTAGCGCGCAAGAAATGTTAAAAATATGTGAAACTATAAAAGGTTATATGATATTCTTGTAAATATGTTAAACTTGTGCAAATATAGCGTGTAAAAAAGGATCATTATGTAAGAATATATTTTATGTACTAGAGTGAGCGAGGCAATCCTCATTCACTGAGGTATCTTATGGAACCCAGGATGAAAACAGTGATTGAAATATCACAAGGGAAGATAACTGATGTCAGGACTTGACACTGAAGCGGCATAAAGTCTCGTTCAAATATTATTTTTTTTAAACTGAATCCTTTATTTCAATAAAATCTTATGTACAATACAGAATATTTTGTCATATCAACAACATATAATAATTTTAACAATTTTTAGAAATATTTTTAAATATTATTTAAATAAAACTTTACACTAATGCTATACCTTCTAAATCCTAGTGCTTTAAATGATTCCTTTTTCATATCAACATACAATTCTGAAATAAAAACAGAACAGTTATATTACATCAACTATCAAACGTGCCGGGTAATTGTTCAAGAAGAATTAAATTTCAGACCTCCAAAATTCCGAAGGCAGTGACTGTTGCATAATCATTAAAGGTAAATAAAACAAAAACAATTATTTATTGAAAGTATAGACAGGCCTTTTTCTATAGTTCCCATGGGTCTGACTATCTGACCCATTCCTGAAGCCAAATATATGTTTTTTCCCCAATCAGAAAAAAATTCCCAATGAGAAGCACCAAAAAAAGCCTGGTATATTTTGAAGCTCTTTGAATAATTCCTGCCATTATTGTCCCTTGTGTCATAAATGTTTGTGGACATTTTGTGTGTCTTTTTGACAGTTGATATAAGAAATGTAGATTAGAATGCTTGTTTATATCTAATTCACATATGAAAAGCCTGTTATTTTATATGAAAATTCCCAAAATTGAAGCGATTAAAGTTTTCCCAAATTTTCCCAATTTACAACGCAAATTTTCCCAATTTATCTAGGGTCTTTTTCCCAAAATGGACAGAAAAAAGGCGTGATATAAATACATGTATGTTCTTTAATGTCAAGAAGACAAAGTGGTCAAAGGGTAGAGCACTTGAGCTCTTATCAGAAGGTCAGAGTTCAAGTAGCAATTGTGGCTAGGTTTTACTGCTTACTTTACATTCCCCTAACTACGTACATGTACTGGTCAGTAACTGAGCAAGATAATATAACAGTCGATGTGAAATACTCAGTTTAATACACATGAGATTGACTCAAGTTCTTTCCCTTTATTTCCCATCTAGAGTTCTCTCCCATTGCCCATTCCTTCTGTATTCCATACTAGGCATATGCAGAGTTGTAAATATTATGATAACCCAACTAATTTTATCAAATCTTCATCATTTATTCCTTTATATCTTTGAATGTCTTTCGGTACCTTTACACCAATGTCAAAGTTAAATAATATATATTTAATTATATTATTTTATAATAATTAATATACAATCTCCTTTGGTTTAATCATCAACAACTCAACACTCAGCACTTAATTGAATAAATAAATTTTAACATATTACAATCTACGGTTATATTTATTTGAAGACACATAGTCTTACCTCCTTTAAAGTACTCTCCCTTCACGAAGTCTTCAACGCCTAATTCCTCAAGGCCGATGCCAATAAATCTGATGTTATTGTCATCAAACCGAGGTTTCAGCTCACTTATCAGCCTCGACGAGAGGCGACAGTAAGGTCATCCAAAACGACGAAGGAAAATTATGACACATGTTCCCTTCTCCCAAAAGGATTCAATAGCCACATCCTGAAATACCAAAATAATTCAATAGTCATTTGGGTAACCTGTATGATGAATGCACAATATTATTACCTGTTCCTTCAAATAGAAAAATATTTGTACTATTGTATCGAATTGTTTGTGCTTATCTCATGTCTGTGGTTAAATGTTGAAAAGGTTGCAGTTATGTTTTTTAATGGAACAGTAAATTAAACAATGGTTTTAGGTTTGAGTGATCTTTTATGACCCTAAAGTTCATGGACAAACATGAACGTAATATGATACCTGAATTGAAAAGGATTTATCCAGACAGCTCATATACCTGGTTGCAGTCAATAAAACTAACAGAACTATAAATCTATCAACTGTAATTTTTTCGCATTCAAGCGTGAAATACACCACCCTCAGGCACCGTGTGCAAAATCCGATATCATAGCGCGCACCCGATAATTACCAATTAATTAGTATTTTACTGTCAATTAAGTCAACATTTTTTAATCAAGTACAACAAGTCATATACTGTTAGAAAGAATATTTTATTAGCTTTTAAATGGTATAGGTCTTATTTTAATTGAACAAACATAGATAAAGTTATCCTGTTTTATTATACACTACCCAGTGTTTTTTTGGTGATTCTTCATCTGAACAACCATCTATGACTCTCTGTATTGGTTGTAAAAGTGTTGTCTTACAACACTATGAAATATGTAAGTTATATCAAGGAAGGGTGCATAACAAATATGGGTGACATACTTAACTAGAATCAACCGAAAACAACCAACATCAACTAAGAAAACGGGAAATCATCATATTAAAATTTAAATGGCTTTAATAGAAAGTCATTTTTTCATGATTTTCTTTGCAAAAATTGATTTGAAAAATTATGTCATATATATAAAATAACTGTCTATATTAGCCATTTAATACAATGAATTCCTGTTTTCTTAGTAGAGTTTGGTTGTTTTCAGTTAATTCAACTGAAGTGCGTAATCAAGAAAATGTGATTAATACATTGTTTTACATTTATACATTGTGTGGTAAGTCATAAAACCTAACCTTTGTTAAATAACAATTTATTATCCTTATCAGATCAGGCTTTTTCATTAATGTTATCAAAATGGTGCATTCATCTACGTGACAATTTATACATGTAGTTGCCATCTTTCTCTGTGAAGAACAATACCGGTAGATATATTAGTGCCATTCTGAACATCCTATTGTTTTCCCTTTTCTATGGGTTACCAAGAAGAATTAAATTGGGTTACCTCACCCATACAGCGAGGTCTAAAAAATTATCAGGGGTTCCCTTTGACCAAGGAGTTGACCTTTTAGGATTCTGGCTGAAGGGTTATTTTTTCTCTAAATTATAGGTATTTTGGCTATAAAATGGTAAACACTTATCAAAATGACCCTCGGGGATTCAGCACCTAGTGGAAACCCCGAATCCCTGATTACATATATGATGCTAGTGTTTTCAACATGTATGCCAATATAAGATTAAGAAGCCGAAACAGTTCTTGAAGGTAATACCACAGGTACTAGACAAATACTGTCATTTCATAAACATATATGCCATCTGAGGCTGAGGAATGAATTGACACCATGGGGATGATTCCAACATCTGTTTGAGTGTTTCAAGACAGTTATGAAGTAAATCAAGGGAAAAGTGCTCCAGATGTGGGATTCCAACCCATGACCCCCTAAACACTAGCATGGCACTCTACTGACTGAGCTTTAATTTAACCAGGCAGTCGTCTAACTCTAACCCTCCCCCTTCCAGCACTTGAGGCCGACTGAGCTAACCAGGTGGCTGTCTAACCCTACACCACTACACTATTCCCCTTCTGGCATTTGAGGCTCAACCACAGTAGGCTGTCAAACCCTGCTGCCACCATTGAAGTAAATCAAGGGGGAAAAGTGCGCCGGATTTGGGGCTCAAACTCATAAACCCTAAACACCAGTACAGCGCACTGTCGACTGAGCTAACCAGGTGACTGTCTAACCCTACACCACTACACTATTCCCCCTTCTGGCATTTGAGACTCAACCACCGTGGGCCATCAAACACCACTGCCACCATTGCGCCCGATGTGGGACTCGAAGTCAAACCCACAACCCCCTAAACACTAGTACGGCGCTCTATCGACTAACACCACACCACTACAGTTATATCAAAGGTGATTAATGAACACACATGGTCAATGTTTAATTGTACAGTATAGTGAGGGTTAGACAGCCGCCTGTTTAGAATGCCATGTTAGGTGTTTAAGTGCTCGTGAGTTCGAGCAACGCATGACCACCGCATCGGACGCTCTTTTTCCGATTGATTTACTTCAGTATAGAATACACAGCGACAGATTCATGATAATTCAGTTATATAATAAATTTAAGTGTATGTCCTAGTTAATAACACTGTACAGAGTTGAATGGCCAGCTTCACCAAGAATGATAGATAACAGTAACTAAATTTAGTTGAACCTTGACATTAAAATATGACTTATTCACTTACCTCCCCCGTACTAACACTTTTCACCAAATTCTTCGCTATTTTTGAGACGTCCATCCGAGTCTGTTCACTGTTTTCGGCTCGCGGTATCACGAGACTGACTAAAAATAGAAACAACTTGTAAACTCCCCACACAAATATAACAATCGATTGTATCGCTTGATCCATTGGATATCAGAAAATCACGTGACTAAAAATGGCGTGTATATACCAAAGGGAAATAACGCCAGCAGGAACAAGATAACCATGATAAAACCTATACCACGACCTATCAAACCGTAAATGATACAGATGAGACTTAGAGATATTTCCAATCCACACTTGTGTTGTGTCTTTACTGAGACTTTAAAGAATCGCACTGAAATGGAAACACAAATATGAATATAGATATATATCTAAAAAGAACGCTCACTTCGTCTTGCAATCACACAAAATAACAAGGAAAAATAGATGAGAATACAAATTATATCAAGAAAATTAACAATTATCGTATGTTCCGCAGGGTCCGTATATGAACGTTATAGTGTGTTCCAGGTTCCAGATGTGTGCAAATGTACTCAACTTTAGTGAACTTTCATGTAAACTTTTGCAAACTTCCGTATGAAAAGACGTATTTTTTTGTAGGATTCCATATATAAAATGTAAATTTAAATGAAATTTCTATTCTTCAAATATTAACACCGACATACACAGACATATATATCTGTCGATATCAATAAATGCATAAAATCAAAATCAAAAAAGGCATTTGAGGGGTAAAGGGTCAACTCGGCCCACTTACAAACTCGGCCCTGTCCTACTCGGCCCGGTCCAACTCGGCTCACTTTTGAAGCGCAATGACTGAGTGTGCAGTTCTTCATCGACATCTACAAGAAGTCCCCGAAGCTTATTAATATACACTTAGCTCAACTGAGTGGTGAGATGGGAACAGGGACAAGAAGATTACAGAAGAAGATCAAGAGACATACAGGACCAACGGATCAACAACTACAGCCAAGACAGCATTTCTCGACCACCCACTCCTTGGCCTCTTGCCATCTTACCACTACCAATCAATCTTAGACCGAGACAGACGCAGCTTGGGTCGTTATGTCAACAGATATTTACCTCTGTATAGTTTATTAAACAACAATCCTTTTCAGGACATTGCTCAAAAACGCTCCTCTTATGTCGACCAACTGTCATTTCGTGACGACTCTCTATAGACTGTCAAATTCACAATAATATGAGGAGATATTGCCATTTTTGATCTCATTGATCACGGTTTGTATCTATCTTTTGATTTAAAATTGATGTATATATATTTGGTATAAGCTTGTAGATAAATTATCAGCAAGATAAATTTACCTTTTTATATTCTAAAACCAATTTAACGACATGCGGGTTTCATGTCGGGGTCAACAAAAAGTACTTAATTGTACATGGTGACTGGTGATCTTATAAACAAAATTTAAGACAAGACCAGTAGGTATTTATAAAAGTAAATAAAATGTTCCAGGGAACGCCACATGCAAAATACAATGCCTCGCAAAAAGACCCAAGAAAAGAACTCATCCATTGAAAAGCTGCACGATTCTCTTCTTGTCACATTCTATGGCGTTGATTGTGTGAGGATTCCACTGTATATGGTGCTTCTCATTCTGCGGATAAGGTTCCGATGAGAAAACTTCAGAATATTCTGGGCAGATGGATAAGAACAAATGCGAGGATCACTTAGGCCAATGTCAAACTTATGTTAAGCACTACACAGTGGTAGGCTTGACAATTTATCTTAATACACTAGGCATGTATGCATTGAAACATATTTTGTTTTGTCAATTGAATGAAAAAATAGGATTGGATTCAGTATCATATTTAGCATTAAAGTCTAATCATTTCATCTAATTATCGTTTGTAATAAAATAAATGAACACCATTTAATGTTTTCATTGATTTGACCCCAAAATGATCTTGACCCATGCCCTTGTCTTGTGACTTTGAATTTCATTAAATCGATGACTTGTTAACTCATTCATGTGTATATACACGGTGAATACACACACCATATGTTATACATTTCATATTACAAAATTGTCAATTTTGCAACCTCAATCGTTGTCTAATCATCACACAAAATTAACAACACATTGATAGTTTATACAAACACTTTTCGGTATTCGCATTTCCACTGTTTTCATGTAGTTTTAGCGCCATATACTCCAGACACTACATGCCTATTTACCAGGTGATCAATGACTTCCACATATATACCGAAGTCATGCTCGCAATAGTAGCACAGACATTTATACCAAAAGCGAGTATAATACGACTGCGGCGAAAAATTGAAATAGCGGTACAGTATTGAAAATGTTTGTCATGGCAGAAGTCTCTGTATTTTGTACGGGGAGACTACTGTGTAAGAGATTGATAACCTACAAACTGCAGTAATCTCCCTTCATTTATACACACCACGCCGTATTAAGATTATAAGTTTTAAAAGAGAGAGAATAAGTTGATACAGGGTTCGAAAATAAACGAGCATTTGACAAGCTATTTGTATGGGATACACGATTTTATACTTTTGTACATAGTACTCATTATTCCATTTTAATTGTAAGGAATTTACCATTATCATTATTCGGAATAGTCTGACACATCATACCTTTTAAAACGCTTGCGAGAAATCATCAATCGCCCAGAAAAGTTCTTCAAATTAAGGAGAGAGAACGCCATGTATAATGTATGACGTTAAACTATGATCAGCACACAATCCAGGTTGAAATGTTTCGGCGCAGCCGTACTAACATGGCTTTGCTATTTACATATCATTTCAGCGTTCCGTAAACCAATCAAATCTCACGTTAACCACTAAACCAAATTCTCCTCAACCGCACAACGTTTGTAACCTTGACGCGGATTGGTTAACTTTTCGTTAAGGCCTATATATTTGTTTACGAAACCTAAAAAGAACTTGTTAGAGACTTGTATTGTTGTCACTAAGAAATTTGGTCAACATATCATTTAAGACTGGTGCGAATAATATTGCTAGACAACTTAAGATTGTGATAGGTCGATAATGTGATCCATTATTCGATCTTTATTTTTTAAAAAGTAGTATTTAATTTTCTGGCCACGTGGTCGGGATGAGACCCGTATCAAAACACAGTTGAATACATTAGTATGTATTGGATACTTTCGATGTATTTGTTTCTGTGTACTTTATCACGGTTTAAATTAACAATACATTTATGAATTTCTGACAATGTGATTTTTTTTATCTAGAACGCTGAGATTTTATCAAATATCGAATGGTAGATTTACGCGTATGACACGTGTTCCATGACAAGACTCATAGTGTAACTATGTACACACATCTTGGTCAAGTACGACAACTGTACGGTCTATACACTACATAAGTACAAGTGTTATTTAAGCA
Organism: Mactromeris polynyma; assembly: GCA_032209605.1. Lineage (NCBI taxonomy): Eukaryota > Metazoa > Mollusca > Bivalvia > Venerida > Mactridae > Mactromeris > Mactromeris polynyma. Next base: position 1,150,172 of record JASFXZ010000046.1, read on the forward strand.
AAGTATTTTAAGAGTATCCGTCATGTGAGTAGAATCAGTTCTGTCTTGTTTAGTGCATATAAACATGCCTAGCTATATTCTTGTAGACATAAAAGCTAGACAAACGGTGTTAATATGTTCCGCTGTTGCCGCTGTATTTTTCGTAATTGGAATTCTGATTGGATACTTTTCTGCTGACGGATCAGACAACCAGTGCCCGAATATACCTGGCTTTAGTTTAGCGGATGTCATCCGGTCAGAATGTAGCAGACCGGCTGATCAATCACCGACATGGAACTTGTACTTCGATCGCTACTTGGAACGCCATACAAAGAAGCATATGTGTGTAAACAGTCCGGAACAGTGCTGGGATTTTGATCTGCCTCGACATTACATCTCCTATCATCTGAACGGTAAATCTATCAACATTGATGGGAAATTGGACGACCAAGCATGGAATGAGGTAGGATTGTTTCTTACCATTTTGAGTAGCAATGCAATAATGCCCGCCCGGTTAGCTCAGCTGGTAGAGCGCTGTGCTGTCAGCCTGGAGGTCCGGGTTCGAAACCCAGTCAGGTCATGTGATGTTCTTCTGTGACATTTGGCTACGGTCATTTATCCTCCACTTCAGGGGTAATTGTCAGTTGCTTGTGGAAGAGCAAGTTGATATTGATTGATGTTTTTAATTCCAGCAAAACTGGTACTGTCAATTGACCGCCGTATATAACTGTGAGAGTTTTGAAAAACGGCCGGAGTAAAACCAAATGGAAAATATTTACTGCTATATAAACCAACATAATTTTATTATGAGCGCAATGAATTGCTCACACTGAATGAGAGCAGTGTATATAGCACCACGTACATTGTGTTTAATGTTTAATTGATCAATTGTTTCCACTTCACCTCGGAAGTTACCTCCTTTGTGGTATAATTCATCGCTTTACGACACTCAATTAAAAGTTTTTCTAGGCCGTACGCTTTTGTCGGCTAATGTGTTATTTATTTTGTCAGACATATTTTTGTACTTAAAGAAATGAATAAAACAGAGAGAATACGTAACCTCAGGGAACGCCAAATACACAAGACAATAAAACAAAACAAAAAAAACAAACAAAAAACATTCGATTCCCTTCTTCACACGTTTTTCCTTTGGTATAAAATATTCCTTCGATCTTCTTGAAGGTACCTTGGAGTGAGCTGTTCGTGGACATGCGCAGTGTGGTATACCCAAAACCGTACTTAGAAACAAAGTTTAAGATGCGCTGGGATGATGATCGACTTTATGTCGGGGCTTATATTCAAGAAACTAATTTGTGGGCTACTTACGACAAACATGATTCAGGGATCTGGAAAGAAAATGGATTTGAAATGTTAATTGATGTTGATGGTACAATGTTTAACTACAAACAAATACAAATCAATGTCCTAGGTACAATGATGGACCAAATTCTGTACAAGTCACCATGGGACGCTCCAGGTGTTAATGTAAAATCCAAGTTATGGCATGCAGAATCTATCAAGGCTGTCCACTATGAAGGGACACTTAACACACCGGGTGATGACGATAAGTTCTGGTCTGCGGAAATGTCGTTTTCTTTTAAACAACTGTCATCCAACTCAACACGCGTTAATTACAAACCTGACGAGAACGAGGTTTGGTTTATGCAATTCGGTAGATCGGAACAAAGGTTAAATTATAAAGATGGCAAATACGAAAAGAACGCTGAGTATACGGACTGGTGGTCATGGCAACCATGTGACGCCATCAATTTACAGCTTCAGGACCGATGGGGTCTTGTTCAGTTCAAGAAACATTTGAATGATAAAGAGTTTAGATTTCAGAATTGGCATATCTATAAATCTCTGTTCGATATGATGGACGCCATGGAGAAGTACAAGGCTATGAACGGTAAATATATCACAGCTATCGAAGAACTTGATGTTCCGCCATATTTGTTATCTCGCGCATGCGTAGATGTACCGGAAATCAAGTTAGTAAAGCGAGATGAAAAGCAACCGGACGATTCGTATAAAACTATTACAGACTTTGTGGTAACAGTAAAGTCCATGTTGGATTCTCGCATCCAGGCTAGTATTCGTTCTGATAGATATGTGAGGTTTTCGTGAGCCTTATGAATCCCTACAAACAAATATGCCCAAGTGTTCATTTTGCTACAAAACCATGTAAGTTACGTAGTAAATCAAATTCGTTTAAAAACCCTTCCATGCCAATATTTGAAACTGTTCAGCAATTAGACTGGGTTCTCAATGGTACACAGAAAATTTACGTTGATTGTTTATTTCATTTTCGTGATGTTTCAGTTGATGTCAGTATGCAAAACTCATGTAAAATCGTAGAGCATAATAAATATAATTGTAAAATGTAACATTGCGTTTGTATTTAATTGAGTGTATTGATGGTGTGTGTATTGATGGAGTGTGTATTGATGGTGTGTGTCTTGATGGTGTGTGTATTGATGGTGTGTGTATTGATGGTGTGTGTATTGATGGTGTGTGTTTTGATGGTGTGTGTATTGATGGTGTGTGTATTGATGGTGTGTGTATTGATGGTGTGTGTATTGATGGTGTGTGTATTGATGGTGTGTGTATTGAGGAGATTGCAGTGCATCTGAAGATATTGTACACTGTTCATTGCAAATTATTGAAGGTACAATGTACTTAACGTTTATTGATTGAGGGATGATTTGTGGTTATATCTTAATTAAAAACAAATTGTAGTAGTATTTTGTAGTTGTTTGCATAATGTAACAAATGCAAAGGCGGGTATATTTCTAGTTTGGGTGTTAATATTAGTAAGTAGAATGTAAGCAAGAGAAACTACCACAGATCGGTGGTGTCATTTACACTTCATTATTCTCTCCCTACGAAAGCTGCCATTTAAGATTTCAACTTCACGAATTCATGAATTCACGATTTCATCTCTACAAAATCACGATTTCAACTTCACATATGCGACTTCACGATTTCATCATGAATTCGGAAAGTGGAAATCATGAAATCGCGAGTATTAATTCATGTCGACTTCGGTCATCATAAGTAACAATTGTATTGCTTCTGGACCGCTGTACTAATGTTAGTGGAACGTAACGACAGTAGCATTGCCGCTGTACAACCTACTGCTAGAGGTATCAGCAGTAACATTGCCGCTGTACAACCTACTGCTAGAGGTACCAGCAGTAACATTGCCGCTGTACAACCTACTGCTAGAGGTACCAGCAGTAACATTGCCGCTGTACAACCTACTGCTAGAGGTACCAGCAGTTACATTGCTGCTGTACTACCTACTGCTAGAGGTACCAGCAGTAACATTGCTGCTGTACAACCTACTGCTAGAGGTACCGGCAGTAACATTGCCGCTGTACAACCTACTGTTTGAGGTACCAGCAGTAACATTGCCGCTATACAACCTACTGTTTGAGGTACCAGCAGTTACATTGCTGCTGTACAACCTACTGTTTGAGGTACCAGCAGTAACATTGCTGCTGTACAACCTACTGTTTGAGGTACCGTCAGTAACATTGCTGCTGTACAACCTACTGTTTGAGGTACCAGCAGTAACATTGCCGCTGTACAACCTACTGCTAGAGGTACCAGCAGTAACATTGCCGGTGTACAACCTACTGCTAGAGGTACCGGCAGTAACATTGCCGCTGTACAACCTACTGCTAGAGGTACCAGCAGTTACATTGCCGCTGTACAACCTACTGTTTGAGGTACCAGCAGTAACATTGCTGCTGTACAACCTACTGCTAGAGGTACCGGCATTAACATGGAGGTAGAACTACATACTGCTAGAGGTACCGGCAGTAACATTTCCGCTGTACAACCTACTGCTAGAGGTACCGGCAGTAACATTGCCGCTGTACAACCTACTGCTAGAGGTACCGGCAGTAACTTGGAGGCAGAACTACATACCGCTAGAGGTACCAGCAGTAACATTTCTGCTGTACAACCTACTGCTAGAGGTACCAGCAGTAACATTGCCGCTGTACAACCTACTGCTAGAGGTACCGGCAGTAACATTGCCGCTGTACAACCTACTGCTAGAGGTACCGGCAGTAACTTTGAGGCAGAACTACATACTGCTAGAGGTACCGGTAGTAACATTTCCGCTGTACAACCTACTGCTAGAGGTACCGGCAGTAACTTTGAGGCAGAACTAAATACTGCTAGAGGTACTGGCAGTAACATTTCCGCTGTACAACCTACTGCTAGAGGTACCGGCAGTAACTTTGAGGCAGAACTAAATACTGCTAGAGGTACTGGCAGTAACATTTCCGCTGTACAACCTACTGCTACAGGTACCGTCAGTAACCTTGATGCAGAACTACCAACTGCAAGAGGTACCGGCAGTAACATTGCTGCTGAACTACCAACTGCTAGAGGTACCAGCAGTAACATTGCTGCTGTACTACCTACTGCTAGAGGTACCGGCAGTAACATTGCCACTGTACAACCTACTGCTAGAGGTACCAGCAGTTACATTGCCGCTGTTCAACATACTGTTAGATGTACCAGCAGTAACATTGCTGCTGTACAACCTACTGCTAGAGGTACCAGCAGTAACATTGCCGCTGTATAACCTATTGCTAGAGGTACCAGCAGTAACATTGCCGCTGTATAACCTACTGCTAGAGGAACCGGCAGTGACATTTCCGCTGTACATCCTACTGCTAGAGGTACCGTCAGTAACCTTGATGCAGAACTACCAACTGCTAGAGGTACCGTCAGTAACCTTGATGCAGAACTACCAACTGCTAGAGGTACCGTCAGTAACCTTGATGCAGAACTACCAACTGCTAGAGGTACCGTCAGTAACCTTGATGCAGAACTACCAACTGCTAGAGGTACCGTCAGTAACCTTGATGCAGAACTACCAACTGCTAGAGGTACCGTCAGTAACCTTGATGCAGAACTACCAACTGCTAGAGGTACCGTCAGTAACCTTGAGGCAGAACTACCTACTTCTAGAGGTACCAGCAGTATTATTTCCTCTGTACAACCTACTGTACAACAATCGTCCCCATACTCAAAATGGCGGGCTATTCAGGTAAAAAATAGATCTGCTGTTTCAAAGTGGTTGACATTTAGACACGTTGCGCATGTTTTTAGTTTTTCGATATTTTTTTTCAGTTAGGGCGATCAGTTGACCGTACCAGGTTTCCTGTAACTAATTATCAACATGCATTAACTTGCCACATCATCCGACCGTCTGCATCAGAAGCAGATGACAAAATACCGTAGCCAAATGTCTCAGAAAGACATGACCTGTCCCGTCCGTAGTGAACCCGGACCTCCCGGATTATAAGAGAGAGAGAGAGAGAGAGAATACGTAGCTACAGGAAACGCCACATACATAAGACAGTGCCTCCCCACGCAGACCTCAGGGAAAACAACAATCCACAAAACACAAGGCATTTCAAGAGGTTCCATTTACAGGATTATTTTCCTGCAATGATCAGTTTCTATCATTACATATAGGTTAAATGGCATTCCAAGGCTGTACTCCTACTTTCTTCAGCATGTTTGTGCTTTGTCATTTTCAATTCTGAAGTTGCTCATTTGTATGCATCAAGTTCATGTTTCCGTCTACTTCTGGATGGCTTTGTCACCATTATGTTTTTGTTTTGTCCCTTTCAATTCGGTATAATTATGTTCATTTGTATGTACATATTTTATGTCTCTCCTACTTTTTGGGCGGCTGTGTACTTTGTATGTCACCTTTCCTCCTCTATTACAATCATAAAACAAACATTATTTAAAAATAGCCGAAACTTATCACCAATCGCAAAGTACTGTGTTATTATGAGGGGTGTTCAGAAAGCTTGTCGACCTTTTCGTTACAGAGTCAATGAACTTCCCGTACAACCCTCTTTTAACGGACATTTCTGAAGTCAGGCGTTTTGAGTTAACAATAAACCATAATAACTTCAAATATTGAAATAAATAAATGTCTTAATAAGGAAAAATAAACACTAATCAAATATACAATATTACTTTCATTCTATAAACACATAAACATTCAAAAGTCTCGATGAAAGGTACAAGTAAACGGGATTTAAAACAATAAACGCATGTAAGTACAGCATACAATAAATAAAACAGGTGCAAGCATACAGGGATATGCTTCAAATATTTACAAAATACAAATAAAGTATTTTACAATGTCCTTAAAACAATGTATTTCAATCATTGCACAATTAAAACTGTAACATACAATTCACATGAACATATACGTTGGGAGAAGGAATACGTTGCTACAGGGAACGCCACATACATAAGACAGTGCCTCCCCACATAGGCCTCCGGGAAAACAACAATCCATAAAACATATGGCACTTGATGAGGTTAAATGTACATACGTTAGAGGCGCAAGGAATTGCCTGGCAGACCATAAGGAATAACTAGGAGAATCAAAGAGGACAACCAGTGAAGGGGGGGGGGATTAATGGATGGAAAAGATCACAGGACAAGTCATGACAGCTGGCAACAGTAGACTGAAACTGGGCAGAAAATAATACGAACACCATATAAAGTGAAAAATTGCACAGGGGAAAGGAAAATATAAAATACATTCAAAACACACAAAAAAAATTAATCATACAGCGAATTACAGCCTTAGAACTGTCAGTAAACATAGTGTGGGTTTAACTCGATTTAACAGCCAGCTAACCTCACACTTAATCGATATATTGTCATTGATGTCCAATAGATATACATAAATGGACTAAGTAGGCAGTAACTAATCATTATAGCAATTTACAATTACGTACATAACGACAGACACACTGTAATTTATCCAGCACGCAGGAACAAGCAGCCTCATACAAGCAGACATCGCTCCCAGTAACTAAATTATTAATATCAGAATGTGAAATAACCTTAAATATCAAATTAATAGTTTAATGTAAAGTAAAGTCAACCGGATAATGTAGTTAATAATTTAACAATTGTTGCATACGTGGATTAGGATTCAACGCTTTAAATAACCGATGTTTTTTTATTTAATATCTAAAGTTGCTAAGGAAAGTCAGAAATGTGGGGAGCAATATTAATTATGGAAACCCGTCATTGATTCCATTGTTCGAAACATAACTATGGGTGGAAAGAAACCTGTCTGCATTTCGAGCTACCAATCACTATTGTTATACGATCTGAAGAATGTGGCACAGTGATACAATTATAAGTTTTACCATGTGCAATTTCCACGTTTATATCACTTAGACTTATATTGATTTGTAAGGAAAAACAAATTTGAATATTTCAGGGAATTCCGCTATTCCCTATGCTTTAATGTTGCAGGTTTAAGAGCCACCTTTTCATTTTTCTTTATTTTGTATTTAATGTGTCAAGAGGTCATGTTTCGTGAATGTGGTCTGCGTTGTGTTTCTCTTTCTCACAATCATAAAGCTTTGCCTTGTACATTCTATACAAACATTATTGAATCAATTCAGGAGAAAATACAACATTTCTCAACACAACTTGGAGAATATCTTTAATATAAAAATGCATCAGCTTCTCCGAAAATATTGTTTAATTGTTCCTATGAGAATATGTATTTGTATTATCTAGTATTTCTACACATTAATCCCATTAAGTCCAGCCTTGAAGTTTTATATCAACGAGACAACAAGTTAGTCTTACCTACATGGTGATGACCTTATTGTTTTTCAGCGGTTCGTCTTTTGTCCTCCACTTCTGATTCATGAAGGGAGTTGCCATTTGGTTGCCTGAAAACATATAAGTGATGTAATCAGGGAAACCGTGTAAAACTTTAAAATTCCATTTCCTATCACCAATATTTAAGATTATATCTAATTATGAACTACCTTTTCACGATTTACTTTGTATTGGGTTATTGGATTTACGTTTTGTGGCTATTTCGCATTTTGATGTAAATTATTTACTTAATGGGAACTGTTTATCATTTCTATTTGTGTTTTAGATGAACGTTAAATTTCCCTTTCCCCTGTACAATTCTTTCACTTTTCTCCCCACTTTCGACCTATTGTTGCAAGCTGCATTGACTTGTCCTATGGTGTATTACATCCATAACCCCCCCATCAGTTTATCCGCTTTGATTCTTCTAGTTATCCCGTATTGTCGGCCAGGCAATACCTTGCTCTCATGTACCCTTATGTATGTACCCTTGAACCTCCTCAAATGCCACATGGTTAATAGACTGTTGTTTTCCCAGAGGTCTGTGTGGAGAGGCTTATGTATGCGGCAATCCATGTAGCAACTTATTCTCTCTCTTTTAAAACTCAAAATCAATGCAAGCAATCACAATGTTCATTGTTCGATATTGTCATCTATCAGACCGGTAACGAAATGTTAGGAAAGGACATTTTGATTGTTCTCTTGTGTTAAAAGTATCATCTTTGTTTAATAGTAAGTTCGATGGGCAAATTATAGCTCATCTTAGGCCTGGGATGTTTTCATCTAAGTCATAAGAGCTCATCATAGCACGTCTTTTAAAAACATCAGTATTGGACATATCCATAAATGCGTCCCTAAGCTAAAGTCCCAAATGTCAAAACCGAACAGTAACAATTTCTTGTGCATTCTTCTCTAACTATACTGAATCATTATAATTAAACGCTTTACAACCCAGTAAAGGAGGCATAGTAATAAGGAAAGTTCAAAATCCAGAACCGTCACACATACTATAAGAGGATGTGTTGATCTGGATATTGATACAGATATAAAGTACGCAAAATAATTGTTACACATGTACCACCAGTTTGAAAAGAGCAATTATAGATAGATAAAATATTTTATATCTTTATGCCAGAGTGGTTTTAGAAATATATTCAAATTGTTTGTCTTTTATCGATTATGAAGCAAGTTCCTACAACTAACACTTATCATTCTCGGTGATTGCTTCCTTACCAAACCGTACTCGCGCCAACGGCAGGGACTGAACATTCGTGATCAAACCCCAGTCAAAGCACGGCTCGAACTCGCGCGTTGTATCAGGAGTCAGACGTGTTACCCCTCGACCATTAGCCCATCGACGTCTTGATTTTAACTATGATTACGAGAATTAAGCTTTTATAATTGAAATGATAAATAACAGTTAACTCTGCGCACTTGTAAACTCCATACTAATTATACATTTTTTCTTACAATTGTCTCTTATTTCAAGGTTTAGACACGCGACTGGGTCAATCTGATACCAAGACGCGTATTTAAAATAAGATTAAAGTGGTTCAAATGTATTCGCATTCGTTACAACAAAAACACGTCAATAATTCAGTATATAATGCATTAACATAGTAATTCGAAGCAGTAAACTACGAACAAGTAATTTCCCCTATAGTGTACATGGTCGTTAAATAACCCAACACCTGTTTGTTGGAAATCCCGCCAGAATTAGGCACTTTAGGCAACTGATAACCTCCCGGAAGGCATCACAGGTGTAGGTGTAGTATTCGTTACAACCACTGCGGAGAACAAACGCGATCGGCCACGGATTGGACGGTGACATATGTCCCATGCCTCGAACCGATTCAACCACAATACACATTGTAAACCCCGATGTATTGTCACAAATGAGACGCTAAATTACGAATAAGCACTACGGTCAGTGTTATAATACGTTATGGCGGTTAATCAATCTATAGAATTATAGAAGTATAGAATTGTGACCACCCTATCATACAAACGCTTCGAGCTCAAACGGACTATCTGCTTAAATCGGCTAACATATTCGAATAGTGACACAAACGTCATTTTGCAATTCATGATATACCTTCATATGCTTGTTGTCTACAAATACTCTGACATAATGTGGTTTATAAATAAGTTATTATACATTTAATGTGATATCACACAATGACGAGTATTATAGATAGACAAAATTATTTTCCTGTTCGAACCGAAAGTAGAAATACCCGAAACAATAGTCTTACCCGTATTGTGTAATAATAGGTAACCGACTGACACGTTTTCATTACTGCGTCGTAATTTCTAACAATTCCTAAAACTCAAAATTCCAACGATTTGTCACGTTTACAAGCTAGCCCTATTCCAGAGGGAATAACAGACACACAATTTCCCACTGTCTGTTATTTACGTTTGAGCGAAAACTTCAAGTGGGTTAAAAGTATAGAGGATAATTGTGAAATATGAGCTGACAGCCTTCAGTACTACACTTACATTATCAAGTACATTCAGATTTATGTTTGTATACACAGTTATCAATAAATAAAACAGACATTATATAATTTATCAGCTCTCACGCGCCGTTTTTGAAATTGGACTTTAAGTCATACACACAGCCAGGACATGTTTTAACTTTCAAGGTATTAGTGTGGAGGAAGAACCGAGGTGTCCGCTTATGGTTAAATCCTGTTTTTAAATGTATAGAACCGTAGAACATGGCAGCTGGACAGCTTCATGACATATTAAGTCTTCATTACGTGTGGGATTTGAACCCGTAGCGGTATTTTTAAGTCAGCGACCGTAACCGCCCCCCACATAACATGTCGTACAAAAATGTTATAATGTCCTGTCAGTTAAACAACCGTCTACATTACGTCTAGTTATTTTCAATGATGATAATATAAATATCGATCGCAAACGTATATGATTATAATGATATGATATTATTGTGATATGATAATAATGAGCAGAATGCATGTCATATGAGTGTTTTCCCCCTTCACTGTTTGTCCTCTTTGATTCTCCTAGTTATTCCTTATGGCCTGCTAGGCCATTCCTTGCGCCTCTAACGTATGTACCCTTTAACCCCATCAAGTGCCTTATGTTTTATGGATTGTTGTTTTCCCGGAGGTCAGTGTGAAGAGGCACTGTCTTATGTATGTGGCGTTCTCTCTAGCAACTTATTCCTGCTCTTTTGTTACCAAGGAAACAGGCTAATACACTCCCCGAGACAAATAGTTAAACCTTTGATCAGACCTAACTTGTTGATTTTGACTTACAATAAAATAATGCATAAAAATGACAGACATAAAGACATAAACAGACAAACAGTCATGATCTCCATTTCTGTTTCATAAAATTATCACAGGTGTAAACTAACGAATGTACATGTAGCAAAATGGTTCAACTTCCTCGAAGTATTATACCACAAAGATCGAAGCAGAAGTATCAATAGTATATACAAGTTATGTACAAAACAACAATAGCCATATATGTTTGGAATTCCAATCTGTCTTACTGCATGTCTGTCTATAAAATTCTGACCTAACAAGCTAAATATAAGCACAACGTAAGTAGTGTAAATGTTTATATGTATTTCGTATTATATTTTATAGACTGCCATTATTATACAACTTTCAACAGTAAACATAGTTCCAAGTATATTTATTTATAATTCATTAAACTCGGCAAACGAGCACAATGACCCGAAAAATGACGAGCGGGTAAAAAAGTCAGTTCTAGATAAGTTAGAGACTACATGAAGATATGACATGTACGTTTCCACATCATAATTAAATGTTTGTAAATGTTCATTCGGATTGGTCCGATGTATTCTATACTAGTTTCTTGTAATTATGATAACTGTATTGATATTGATACCCGTATCTGCATTCACGGAAATTACAAATACGTCCTAGGAAAAAAAACTATTGTCCATCAAATATGTTTAATTGACAGTACATGACATGTAAATCAATCAGTTTAAATATAGATATAAATCATTGGATATTCCATAATTACAATAAATACCCTGTTATTTATAATTTGAATTTGTATACGTCGAACGTATACATAATGCAAACACGTAGTTGTGTTATCAATCGATACATATTGCGTAACTCTCTCTGAAATGAAAGTAGTTTCAGGATTTTCAAGTTTCGTGTACATTTCCAGAATAATATCAGTGTAATTCATTCCAATGGATACTTTTCATGTGGAACTATCATGAGATATCAGATAGCTGATTTATATTAACCGGAAATTATTGAGTGAATTTTTTGTCAATATACCGTTTTCCTTGGACATCAGTTTATATTATCGTGACGAGATAAATGAAATGAGATACACATAACAATGTATTTTAATTATTTTTTTTTTGGTTTTTATCATAAGTTTGTACCTAGTGGAAGAATGTAAGAAACAATATATACTGTCAAATTGTGGTTACTGATGTCGAACCAACGACGCGCAGTTTTAACGTGTACTTTAGAGGATGAAAGCAACCAGAAGTACGGACTAACGGCAGGCCACGTGACACAGTCCTCAGACGGTAATATTTTATTAAAGAACGGTGACAAAGTCGGGTATTGTGAACCGCACTTCCGGCAGTTAACTGTAGATGTAGGTCTATTCAACATTTGTCATGATTTTTATCGTTATTGTGATAATAAAGTCTACGATCCTGATGGAAATGAAAGGTCCTGCAAACTGTACACTGGTTGCCTACGGGATCTGTACGGCAAACGAGTGTTTAAATGTGTTCCCCCGAGACGTGTTTCTGAAACACATGAAAAGACAGGGGTGTTCGGAATGATTGCATCCGAATATACACACCAGGTTAACTGTGATGTTATTGGTGATGACACTATACTTGTAGCTTTATTGAACCATGAAGAGCGTTTTGCTGTGGAAGGAGAGAGTGGTACTCCTCTGTGTCTGGACATTGGAGACACGGATGTTTATCTGATTGGTTCAATCACTGGTCTTATTATATCACAAGATCAAAGGTACATTATATGCGCTTATTTACCATATGCTCTTAAAATCCTCGCAAAAGAAAATTCCCGCCAATTACATCTAAGTCCACCGAAAGAAATACATAGTCACGTAAAAAGGATACCAGAAACGATATTTTTTGGACGAGATATATTTTTCAAAAGTGCTGAACAAGTGTCGAAAACAGATTTTGATATAGATGAGCGGTTATGTATAATTATGTGTTTGAACTTCGAGTTGGACAGCCACTCAACTGTCACTACCATCAAGAAAAGTGAGCAAAACTTTCGCAAGAAGGTTTTCACTAGAGACCTTATAGACGATAGTGCAGTATTTGTATCGGACAGAGCTGAGCAGAGAACTCTGATTTATTTTTATCTAACAGTGCAATGTTTGTACGCCCAAGATCTGAAAAAGGCAAAGGTTTTACTCACAGAAGCTGTACGCTGCCTTGAAACAGTTCGAGAATCTCAGCTGCGATTGGTATGTAAGTGTATTACATATACCACGTGGTATTATCTGAGCACAGGTGATAGTAACAGTCTAGATAAGGTATTGTCTTTAGGGCTTGAGTTTTATAATTCGAACAAAGACAAACCGTACTTTCCAACTGAGTGTTTAGGGTACCACTATTACGACTATTCTAGACACTACGTGCTTTTGGGGAACCAGAAAGAAGCTATTGGAATGGCAGAAAAGGGGCACCAATGTCTTACATATACTTTGGCAAAGGCTGACCAATCGAACATCTATTCTGTTAATGATGCTCATAATAGATATATATTTGGAGTCTGCCAGTTTGCTCAATCACTGTTATGGTGTGGAGAAAATTTTGAATATGCTGAAACAAACATTCACGACGAAGATTTGACTCAAGCTAGAAGCATTTTGAATCCAGTCTTCGCGAGCAAACAGGAAACTCCGAATGTACAAAAAGCAAATCTCCTTTTAGCTGAATGTGACCTTCTGTACAGAGAGTCTAATTACATGGATGCTTTGCAGAAGGCGAAAACATGTTTCCATTTGTCAATGCAACACAATCTCGATGAAGAGCATGGTATGGCCGGAAGTAGAATTGTGTTCTTAAAGAAACTGCTGAAGAAATGAAAACATTAGAATAGACGAAGATCGCAAATTTGCAAAATTAGTTTTTTATCGATTTGGACAAATAAATAAACTTATCGCACTATAATAATGCACCACAAGCGGAGGCCGGCCTTTTAGAGTTTTCTTAAGCCTACAATGATTACAGGCCAAGTCTGTGTTTGCCATTACCTGCAATTTAAAGCAACAACAAGCGAATGAATGAAGACGTAGAGCAGAAAGTGACATAGTCTGATTCTGAATAATTTTTAAAACACTGGTACATGCGGTATATTTCGCCCCATTATAATGTCTTGTGGAAGTGAGACATGTATACCTGTGGGTATCACTTAATGTATACGGGTGGATTAATTATGTTAGTAGTGTTGGTTGAAACATATTCATTTATTTCATGTCTTTGACAGTTCTAATCAGTTATATTTATATTTTTGACAATTGTATTCTACGTAACAAGATGTCCGAATATGAATCGTTTTATTCGTTTTACATAAATTGTACATTCACAGTCTCAGACAATCTCGAGAATACCGGTATTACTGAGTGATCCGTACATTCACAGTCTCAGACAATCTCGAGAATACCGATATTACTGAGTGATCCTACATTATTGAATTCATGAACATTGTTATCTGGAAACGACAGAAAACGAGCATCTTGACGATTTGTATTGTTAACAGAAAGACGCCCAACAACGTCTGCCGTCTTCAAAATGCACGTTGTATGTTCCATATAATTGTTTGTCTTTCCATAGAGCAGATTTGAATGCGGGCCATATTCTTAAATTGTGTCATGGAGCTTATGTACTCTCATTTGAGTATTCCATATTTTTGTTCCTTTTTTGAAGATTCTTCATATATATATTCGTAATTAAATTTCCTAACAAACACCCCATATATTCGGAGTTAATATTTCCTACTTTCGTTATGAATATTTCCTACTTGCGCCATTAACATTGCCTATTTTTGTTATTAACATTCCCTATTTTTGTTTAAAAATTGCATACTTTCGTTTTGAATATTCCATGTTTTCGTAATCAATATTACCTACTTTCGTTATTAATATTCCATACATTCGTTATGAATTTTCCATTTTGTTGTAATCAATATTACCTACTTTCGTTTTGAAATTCATACATTCCTAATATATATTACCTACTTCCGGCATGAATATTCCATAATTTCTATATGAAAACTACTCACTTTCCTTATGAAAATTCCATGGATACGTTCGTTGTGAATAATCCGTACTTTCACCATTTATAGTATGGGTAAACTTAGTCCAGCCACGGACGTCTGATCTCTATACTGTCGCTGTACAACGTCCTGCTAAACCATTCACAAAAGTAAATAGAAGTTATATATATGCTTTGCATGCAATAAAGAACATCCAGTTTGTAAGGTAGATATTTACTTGCGCACCGTGGGTGGAGTTACGTTTGATTGACAGATACCTTCGCGACATTTTTTGCAGTCATAAACATCTGACCTATGTCTTCTTGTCGAAGTGATTGTGAGGCACTCATATGCGCTAGAAATTAGATATTTGTTTGCTTCTACTCGTGAAAGACTGCTACAGTTTTTCCGAGCTCTCTAAAGTCTATTCGATCTATTATAAAGACGCAAGAAGAGTGCTGTTAAAATCGTGCTGCAAAATCCCACCTTTTTACTGTAGGCTTGAGCGTGTCGGAGTGCAGAGACACGTATGCGGGGCTACGGTAAACTGTACTTTTTCATGGATATAATAACACGCACGTTATGATATTAATATATATATATTAATGTTCCAAAACAGTGTAAACTATATAAACCAATGTACATTAAGTTTATCATTTTATAAACATTAAAGCGGCATAGCATTGTTTGTAATCAAGGTATGTAAAAATTTTAGTCAATGACATTGTTCTGACGGGAATATCTTTTACTTTCGCTACGTTTGATATATTTTGCAATAAATAAGAAACTGAAATACCAACATTCTTCGAGGAAACTGTTAAATGTAACATTTTCCGACATGGAAAAAGTGTTTAAAACGTTTTGATGTGACATCTACTGTCATTCCCTGTTGGTAAAATTCTCTCCAATTTGTCAGAATTCCTGGTAAGAAACTACCCTCTATCCATCTAAGAATGAAATTGTAAATGACACGCCGCTTTAAAAAATACACTTATTAATTATTTAATAGGCTAAACGATGCTTACACGTATCGATTACCGGATGCCTTGGAAATCATTTTCGGGCAGGTCACCCCTCCGGATACCGAAAATAGACACATTTATGGACCATAGTGTTTAGTCCACGACATAGACATTTTCATGTCAATTGTTTCCCTTATTCTTTAACCAATAAAAGCGAAGTAATCCGGTGAATTTTCCTTGGTGGCTAGTTATTCAAGAGTTAAGTTCCTTCTTTCAAAATGCCGGCCATAACACACAAGATAATCGTCCCCTTACTCAAAATGGCGGTGAAGTCAGGTAACAGTTAAGTTCCCTGTTTCGAAATGGTGGACATTTGGAAACATGTTTTTATTTTTTCAACATTTGTTACAGTTACGGTGACCAGTTGACCCTACCAGTTTCCTGAAATTCATTATCAACATGTATTAACTTGCCCTTCCCCTGACCGCATGAATCAGATGTAGAAGACAAATAACCGTAGCCAAAAGAAGGACATGACCTGCCTCGTCCGAATCGAAACAGGACCTCCCGGATTACAGCCCAGCGTTTTTAAGCAATTGAGCTTACCTGGGGGAACCACAGGACTATGACTCTTAGGTTACTTTACCATTTATACAAGATAATGTCAGGTGATATGTGAGCCTACAGTGTGACCTTTCTGTATCAGGGCATGTGCCTCTTGTGTGCCTATTCGCCATTTGAAATTAAGGACGTAACTTTGTTCTAACTTTATCTTCTCAGACAAGATAAGTTACTGTTGTCGATATACCTGTCATTCATCGCGATTTTATATGCTGGCTAGATACTACAACAGATTCGTCCGCTAAAATTTGCATCCGTTGAGTAAAGCCCCTGATTCCAAATGACAACAATATTTGGCCGGAGCTATACTTCTGACTCAAAATGGCGAAAAGAGTGAACCACGTGTTAATATCCTTCTTGCAAAATAACCTCCAAGCAGGAGTAACGTCCATTGGTTCAGAGATTGTTACTGTTTTAACTTGATGCCATTTTGAAAAACGGAACATTCGGATCCAAGAGATGTTAATCTTGTTGTAAATGCAGCCGTTTTAAATAAAGGAGATACACCTACATTTTAGGGCTGTCATTGTGTGTCAGAAGTGTAAAACGTGTCGAACTTGGTGGCAAGTTCAAAATAAAGACCGTAACTCTGATAGATTGTAATATTACCAATAAAAGCTGAGTAGTTGTGGCAAGAGCTATATTCTCTCATTCAAAATACTTGCATCATTAACGAGTATTTAGTGAATATAAGATCCATACTCCTGCATTGATATCGTTCCATCTACAGGATTGTTTCTTGTAACTACACATGTAACTAAGTACTGAGCAGTTCGTATTACTACACATGCTTTGAATGGCGTTCCATGGCGGTACTCCTATTTTCTTATGTATGTTTGTCTGTTGTCCCTTTCAATTCTGTAGTTGCCCATTTGTATGTATATATTTTATGTCTCCTTCTACTTTTTGATGGCTTTTTCATCATGTTTGTGTTTTGTCCCTTTCAATTCGGTAGATGTTCATTTGTATGTATATATTTCATGTCTCCTTCTACCTTTTGGACGGCTGTGTACTTTGTATGTCACTTTTTTCTGCTCTGTTACATCATAAAACAAACATTGTTTAAAAATAGCCGAAACTATCACCACCTGCAAAGTAGTGTGTTATTATGAGGCGTGTTATGAAAGCTCGTCGACTTTTCGTTACAGAGTCCATGAACTTCCCGAACAACCCCTCTTTAACGGACATTTCTGAAGTCAGGCGTTTTGAGTTAACAATAAACCAAACAACTTCGTAGTGAAATAAATAAATGTCTTAATAAGGAGAAATAAAGTCGAATCAAGTATACAATATTATTTTATTCAGCGCCGGACATGACATTCTATAAGCATATACACATTCAAAAATATCGATGAAAGGTACCAGTAAACGGGAGATAAAACAATAAACGCACGTAAGTACAGCATAAAATAAATACAAGAAGTGCATGCATACAGAAAAATGTTTTAAATATTTACACGATTACAAAAGAAGTGTTTTACAATGTCCTTAAAACAATGTATTACAGTCACTGCACAATAAAAGCTGTAACAGACAATATACACGAACATATATTTTGACATTGAACATATTTTGAGTAATACCGCGAGTTATATAACATATTGAAGTAGGAGCATGCACTGAACGTGGAAATGCCTGTTTATATTCAATATTAGTGAAGCATAATATATGCCTAAACATTACGCCTTTTGTGGTAAATTAAATCCAACGTTGAACAGCCGTATTGGAATAAACTCCCCGGTAAGAATACTGAGAATTACAAATTGCAAAGGACTACTAATTTCTCGTCATGATTTTGTCGTACATACCTGAAATGTTCCCCTTTTCTATAATATGTTTTTTGTATTTCCAATTTAAGAATTATCGCTTCCATTCCTCAACTTTTTAATTTATATCAATTCTCGTTTCCCTCTTATGGAATCTTACACCGTTTTCCCCTCGCCACTTTTTAGTTTTACTTTGAAGACCCCCCAAATTCCATCATTTCCAGTTTTTCTTTACAAAAATACACATGAATAATCGAATACTGATTCGGCATTCGAGTATTCGTTAAATTTATATTTTCAATATAAAATCCGATGAAAGTGTATTAAATTTCAATGATGGGCATGATCGCATTGAATGACATTTTACAGTTGAAAATAATATATACAGGGGTTAATTGACATGTCATGGTGGTGACACTTAGGCCCTGGAAATATTAGTAATCGTTGGAATGTTTACAACTTGAGTGATAAGCTTAAAACACAAATTTGATAAGCATCAAGCTAAACTTCCAATTTCAGATATATTATTATTAAAAAAGAAGGTCGAATGTTCGAATATTCGAATATTCGTTCGGAAGGTTGACCGAATATTGGAATACCAAAATTGCCATTCGTTGACATTCCTACATATAGCTGACGTATGCTGGTTAACTCCATACTTGATACTTGTAAATACGAATGAGGTGATGAATAACACTTTTGTACAGCAGTTCAACCAGATGATTGTTATTTGTTGAACCTTAGAAATGTAGTTGATGTTTTGACGTACAGATGTCTTTTAGTACAATCTAAATCTTCAAATTCACATACATGTTCGTTGTTTCTGAAAATAAATCACAAATTTAATGAACTCTTTTATTTTCCGAATATTTGCTTATTGGATCATTGCCTACCTTTATCAGAATTCAAAGACCGTAATTTATTATCAATTCAATACAGTATTGCAATCAAACATACAAACCAATACAACATGCATACCAATCCAAGATGCATACCAATCCAAGATGCATACCAATCCAAGATGCATACCAATCCAGCATGCAAACCGATACAAGATGCATACCAAACCAATATGCATACCAATCCAATGTGCATACCAACCCTACAAGCATACCAATCCAAGATGCATAACAATCAAACATGCATACCAATCCAACATGCATACCGATTTCTACAGCAAATTCCCGAGGTTGTTTGATTGCTGTCTTTGTAAGTAAAACAGATAAATATGTTGTTGTTTTCAATGCATTAGAATCAAATTAAATTTACATTACCTTCATTGTTAAGGCTCTGATATTGTTTTTCTGCATCTGAAATATATGTTTTACAAGAGTGTTCAAACAATTAATATTTTATATGTGCGGAGACGATAAATGCCAAAAAACGTGGATACAGGTACAATTGTATAAAAAGTGTTTCAAACACTAACGGAAGTTTTCTTGTTTATCTTTTGTAGTGTTACTTCAACGTACAACGATGTTTTATTGGTGGCATAATGCTAGTGTCTTAAATACTAATGTAAGTCACAGTTATGTTACATGCTGTAATAATGATTAACAAAATAGATAATAAGTAGGTTTGTCTACTATACCGTTTCCTACTGTTGACATTTCTAAATCTTCATAACGCGAAGCTGAAAACATATATAATTGAGTGTACGTCTTTTTTTAGTCATTTACCGTTAATGTCATCAAAGTTAGAAAGGCATCGGATGATGTGTTTTAGTAAGTCGTATACAACACTATATGAATACGAATCTAAAGTCCTGGTAAATGTAAAATTTGTCCAACAATGTTTTCAAACGATCGTAAAACAATACGTGTTAATTAGTAATTGGTTAAACAATTTGACATTTGAAGTCAGTTACCAGAAGTCGTTACGGATGAGCCACTGGAATCTGTTGTTGCAGTACGAGTTTCTGTATTAGGTTCTCTACATATTTCGTCGTAAGTAGAGTCTGGAGGTTGATTATGTGCAGATTGATCGGTCTGGTTTGTTTCTTCAAATTTGCTGGAATTACTATAATTTAAAACATATAAAAGCACTTTCTGCATTTATAGGTATAGATAATCGGTGATGGTGTAATATAACTACTTACAGGGATTACACAATTGAATTGGTGATTTAAGTATTTATGTGAATACCCTATGAACACAAAATGTAAAATACGTACGATTTCATATAAATAATTACCACTTGCGAATAATCCAAACACATGCACATACTCCGGCTATCAGAATGGCGCTGCCAACAAGTCCGCCAGCTATTATTGGAGTATTGTTTGGACTTGGCGACAAAGGTTTATCCGTAGCTGATCCAGCTGAAATGTTAACAAAACACCAGTGTATGAAGGAGTAACCTTTTTCAGAAACATTTTCGAAAGCCATTGTGGTAAGACAATGCCACCAAGTTAAACTTTCTTATCTCTTTGTACACTGCACGTAATTTTCCTTCTTCATTCATTGGAATATAATTGGTTATTTACATCAGTTATCGAATCTGACTCCTATTTGATTCCAAGATAAGAACATATTTCGGACACCTGTTTAAGCTTCGACGCTTCAAAATATCTCAAACTGTATCACAATGAATGTGTTGAAGCACAATAAATCATGTATCGTAAAACATTGAACAGCATTTTATATACATATAGTTAGATTATTTCAAAACATATGAAATCTAGCGCATTTTTTCTTTCACATAAACTTCAATAATAAATACAAATCTGAAATAATATCGACACTACTATATCCGCTGAAAAGATGCTTGCTTCAAGACAATTAGACTTCCACAAACGTGACTTTACTAGAATTACTGTTATCTACAATACTACTAAGACAGTAAACCAATAATAAAGTTGCAAAATGGACATTTGAATGGTGTGGTTGTGATTTGACGACATAACGAATGTACAAACATATACAATGTACGAGTACATTACGTACTTTCCGCGTAAATGCCTCGCTAAACATATTTCGGCACGCGTTCAAATTTAGTGTGGAAAAGCTACATTGGAATGGTAGACGAAAATAAGGATTGTAGTATCAAATCAAGTACACATATAGAGAATCGAACAACCATTACGGTATATCGTTACTTACGTTTCGTTTTTGCATATAGAACAATGCTTGATGATGACTGTCCTACTTGGTTCCTGGCTGTAAGAACAATTTCGTACACAACCTCACCTGTGAGTGAATTCAATGTAGCATTCATGACAAGTTCTCCAGAATCTAGTACGTTTATTGTAGTCCAAATATTATCCAAATTGATATTCCTATATTCCAGTATGAATGTCTGAGTAAGACCCCCGCTGAATCCAGGTTTCCATGTCAAAGTTACGCTTGAATCTGTAGTAATTTCTTCAATATAACGAAAGTCGATAGGAACGTGGGGTTTACCTGGAATAATTAGGAAAGCAGCACACTTTAATTGATCAATAATAACGGCGCGGTCGTACAAATATTAATTTCACGTCAATGTTTATATCCACATGTTATACTAACATTGACAAATGACAGTCATTTCTTAAATCATGAAGAGGGGGGCATAGTGGTCGAGGGGTAGAACGCCTAATACTTGGTCTGAAGGTATTGGTTTCAAATCCTGCCTCTGGTGGGATTGAATCGCTGACTTCGCAATCCTTGAATAACGTCGTGTACAGGTTATTAAGCTAGAATGCAGTCATCGAGAATTATTGATATAAATATTACAATTTGACTCACAATCAATGTAAAATAAATGGTTTTAAACAGGCCTAAACATAAAAATGAATTTTGTTTTGACGGAACAGTGATACAATGAGGAGCAGAGTTTGTGGTATTCACAAATCAGAATTTTATAGGACAGATGATTCTAGCACGTACTATGATACAATCATTCTGTATGTGTAACGGGATTCTTACTAGCAAGAAGTATTTCTATGTGAGCAGTTGTAATTCCTTCCACACGATCGCCAAATGTGCGATCCATGCTGTTCTTCGCCAAGCATAAATATATTCCTGTCTGTTGTCTTGTTACATTACGCAGTGATAGTTTAGAAGTAAAGCTAATACTATCTATAGGTCCAGACCAGTGATAGCTGTATGGTTTTGGTTTGCTGTCTACTTCACATATCATACTGACACTGTCTCCCTCAATGATATATGCAGTGTTGTTGTGTTTCGATATTGATTCTCCGTCCATTAACGTCTCTATTCTAATAACCAAAGCTGACGGCGGGTCTGAAACAAGAATTTACGTGGGGAAGTTGCCAAAAGCTTTCAGAGGAATATGCTAGAACTGGTTGGCAGCTCAGGAGCACTGGTTAGTTGAACTGACCGCCGTACATTACTTTGAGAATTAGAACAAAGACCCCAAATGTAACAATCTAACAAAAAGCAATAACTGTTAATTACTCATTACCATCCGTTACTGCTAAACGTTGAAATAATTGTATCGGGGCAAAGTCCATCTAAATAAATGTATTAGGGAATAAATTCATTATGAGAACGGTGGTCACAAGTTTGTTTGATTTTACCGCCTTAATGTATAAAAATATATATATATATTTATAAATAATTGAACGTACGATTGCAATTAATTGGGCTTTTGAATGACTGCGCTTGTTAAGGACTTATTAAAAGTATCACTTGATAGGAAATACATCATACATTGTACGATAACGGTGATCATCGAGCTGGCTGATCCATTGGATGTAATTCCAAACGTTTCATTCATTACATTTGTGGCAGTACATGTCAGGTACGTATCTTGTTGTATCGATGCCATGGTAATTTGATTTGTGGTTGTCGCTGGAATATAATGTAAATAAATTAGGGATGTCAACGAATGGCAATTTTAGTATTCGAATATTCGGTCAACCTTCCAAACGAAATTCGAATATTCGAACATTCGTCCTTCTTATGTAATAATAATACATTTGAAATTAATTCAAAGTTTAACTTTATGCTTACCAGTTTTGTGTTTTAAACTGATCACTTAAGTCGTAAAAAATCCCTCACGATTACTAATATGTTCAGCGCCTAAGTGTCATCACCAGTATTTCAATCTTTATTTCCCCAGAGTGTCATATCACTCTTGCCCCCAAATATACAACATGACTTGTCAATTAACACATTTGGATATTATTGTCATTCGATGCGATAATGACCATGATTGAAATTTAATACACTTGCATTCAGCTTTTATATTGAAAATATAATTCTACGTACAAACGAATATTCGAATATTCGCTAAAACAAATGCAATATGTGTAAAGATTTTACCATTGTCCTTAACTTAAATGTACAATTTACTATGATCACTTCATAAATGTCTCGCACAGGACATTGTCCCAATAACACGCGCAGTATTTATACCCTATAAGTCTTTCTTACAACCCACAAAGTTTATTCCATATTAACTGTCATTTCTTCGCTTGTTTTTTTTCATCAGGATAACGCTGTTTTAAAAAGTATACGCCATCTTATGTTAAAGAAACAAGCGATTAAAACATATTAATACATAATTGTATCAATTTATTACCATGGATGCTCTGGTGTCCAGTCCATTGATATGTCGAAGGTGGAATACTTTCTGTGGTACATGAGAGAGTAAAACTGTCATTACGTACAACGAAGAGTAAGTTCTCAGGAATATCGTTTTGTTTGCTACTGTTAGTCTTGCTGTGTTTAATTATCAGCTGTTTCGGTGGATCTAAAAATAAGATGTGTTACTTGTAGATTATATCGCACACATTCAAATTCTTTTGAACAGATTACTAAACGTATGTGTTTTATGAAATTGGTGCTGTATTCATATATTTGGTTTTAAAGTAGGAGTTTTATTTACGCATAAAGCGTGAGTATTTAACGATATAAAAAACCCATAACCTATTCTCCTACAGTATATTGCATACTAAAGAATACCATTAAGTAGGGAAATAAAGTCGTGTTTTGAGGCACACGAACAATCGGTAAATGGCAAAATATACGAATGATTCGTGGAGGGAAAAAGTATTTAACCCGTCGTGTCGCCGAACAAGCATACAGAAAATCTGAAACTATGTATGTCGAAGGATCTTACAAAGTTTGTAAACCATACCACCGTAAAACGCATAACGTCAAATACCCCGTCACATGTTTATAAAATATGAAGCCCTGTTTAAGGAGCCTCTTATTTACCGAACGAATGCGATCGTTAATGTCATGCGCAGAATGCCAGGTCTAGCAAAACGAACAAATTTAGAAATGTTAACCACGTTACATGTAGTTGTGGCTATTGTTAATCCCCCACCGCATAGCGGGAGTGGATTGTAAAAATGGCCTTTGTCCGTCAATTAGTTCGTAAGTCAGTCATTCCGTCCGTAACATTTCGTGTACGCTCTCGATCTCCTAAACTGCTTGGGTGATCAAGGTCAATGACACACTGCTGGGTCAAAGGTTGGACACTTGGTGTCCGCTCTGTATCTACTAAATCTCTTAAAGGGTTTTCATACAACTTGGTTCATATCTTCATCTCATCATGTCGACTTGCATAACATTCCTGCGAACCGCAACAGCTCAAGGTCAAGGTCACACTGCAAGGTCAAAGGTTCGACCCTTAGATTTCGTGTCCGCACTATATCCCCATATCTGCTAGAGGGATGTTCATGAAACTCTTATCGCGAAGACATGTCTTATGTTGTACATACTTGTGTTTCCACCGCAACCGCTCAATGTTGATGTTACAAGGTCAAAATTCAAGCCTTGGCACATAGTGACTTCGAAACCACTTAAAGAATTTTGTTCCGGTTGAAGCTATCACATCATCCTTTTTCCTTACAGAAGAATGTCAAGTATCTGTAGACCGGAAGATGTTTCCTTAAATGCTAGCATATGCTATCACAAGTCAGAAATCTCATGGCAGCACATATGAATACTGTATGTCTGATTTTACTACTAGACAGGCATATACCATCCTGAGCAGAGTAACTTCAATATATGGATTACTGTTAACAATTTCTCTCCTGGAAGTATACTGGTAAACACATCACCTGTTATTGAAATTGAGAAACGAGAGCAAGTAGTTACTTGGTCTGGAAGTATTTCATCATTCTTCCTAAACATATGCAATCTAAGGACACCACAAAGACCTGAAGTCTGTGAAATTCATGAACAAGATCTCCATTATATTTGTGTGCGAGTCTCGCGAGTCAAGGACATTACACCATTCTCAATTGATGGCTTTCACCGGTTCGGAAAGGCTACAGAACATGGACTTGCCATTTATGTAAAATATAGAGTACTTTCGTCTAATTGGACAACTGGAAATCAAATACAAATGATGGTTAAAACTTACTTATTGACACATCATGGGCAACTTCATTTACTCTAAGCTTACAAACAGCCCATTCTAGGACCAACCTTCTTTTTCCAAACTCTGGTTCAATATTATCGCAACATGGACTACACCAACTGTAAGCTAATGATAGTTGGTGATTTCAACATCAATGATAACCACTTTCTGTTCAATCATGGTTTACATCAACACATTGATCAGCCCACTCATACCGATGGATGAATTAAAGATCACATATATTCAAACTTTGAGTGTCATTCAGGAGTGCCTTACAATGACCATTTCCTTACCTGGATTATGCTGACACAGTAATATGATCACATTAGGTATACACCGCCTTTCAAGTGTATTCCTTGTCACGGAAAAATATTTTCACTACCCAAACCAGTTAACGTTCCTTTCGCAGCGGGGATATAGTCTGTCAGACAGCCTTGTTTGTTTTGCCGTTTCTCAATGGGATTGCAGTTATATATTCACCAGTGCTCCTGGGTACCTACCTGTACTAGTTTACCTGCCTCTCCACAAGCCACTGGAAAGTCTCCTAATCATTCAGAGTTCAGAGGTAGACACATGGCTTTCGATGCATTATCTTCAGAAAGAATGTCACGGGGTTTCGAACCCACGACCTCCTCTAAATCATGCGACTATGCTAACCGGACAAACTGTACTGTAGGATGTGGCACACCGTCTTAATGAGGATAGTTCACTATCAAACGATGTCATCCGTTTCATCATAGATTCTTGAACTAGCTGTGTCGTTATCGACAACATGTATGAATCAAGAAAAGCTGCGGACATACTGAACTAATGGCTTTATTTAACTGAAATTCTCTAAGGTAGAAGCTAGTTACCATGGACTAAAAGAACGGATTGTTTATATAAGGGATATCCTCAAGATAGTGTGATTTGTTATTGAAACCACTTAATGTATCTGTTGGAATAGTAATACGAAATCAAGCAATAAAAACATATACGCGATAAGTGATGCACAGTTTGTACCCGCAATAATGCATTTAATTTGACATTACACGACACTTACACAGAAATATAATCTAATTGAAAGGTGAGGCATTGTCGAGTATCAGATCAAATCAACAGGATACAATTTGAAGATCAAATACGTATATCTGAGTGATTTGAATTTGACGAAAACTACCCATTTACTTACATATAATATGGACATGGAAAGCCGTTGTATTTTCGCCATGATATATTTCTCCAGAAGAAAGTATCATAGTGTTGGTTGCCTTGCATGTATATCTTCCACCTTCTTGTCGTGTAATATTAGACATTAACAGTCTACGTCCTACGATATTGGATACATTTGGTGTTATCCAGGAATAGATTGGTTCTGGAAAGCTGCTGGTTGTACATATTGCATCAAGTACATTTCCTTCAATAACCCTCAACTCTCCGATAACTTGGTTGGTGCCTTTCGTTACAATCGGAATAGCAGGTGCAACTATGAGAGACAGAAAATGGATATAGGGAAAGTATCTTTATTCCTTTACGATATACATATTCATTTGAAGAACAATATTTACAACGTGCGTTGAATATCGTTAATGTTAGCACTATTACATGGAGATAGGCAGACGCTATTTTTAGCGAATAAAGTAAGTCCTATTTATACTCAAATGAAGCAACATAAAGTTACGGTTAGTTTGATCTTATCCCGTTCATCCCGAGAGTTTTATAGACACGTTTTGAACTCATTGTCCGACGAAAAGCTTTGTGGATGTGATTTATAACTCATGCTACTGTAACTACAGAAGTTAATATTACTAACTTACAGTATACAATCACTGACGTATTAGTGGAATGGAGCCACGTTGTATCGCTGTTATTTGCTGCACAGTGTATCTGAGATGAATTGTCAGCTCTTGTCAGATACATACTGAGAGTACTTCTTACAACTGTCAGATACGTGTTTGACGTCGTGTTGGAAGTTAACACATCCACATTGCTAAGCACTGTGTTGTTCTTGTACCAACGTATGGTCGCTTTTGGATACCCGGCCGATGTTACACAGGCAAACTTGGTTTGTGCGTTCTCCTTAATTATTCTATATTCTGTTACACTTTCGATTTGCACTTTGGTTATGGGGACTATAATATTAACGCAAAACTAAAAATATTTGTGTAGCAATGTAACATTGTAATATGTTGATATACATAACAAATAAAATGTTTAAAACATTGCAGTCATAATATGATAACACGTCAAAGATACATAACTGCATACTACTATTTAATATGTATTTCAATCATATTTCATTTATAACACTATTTAGCGAACTTTTGTACTTTTACAACTTATGTAAATATTATTGGTTGTATCCTTGTACAATGGTTTAAACAAATACAAATAGATCAGACTTACCATTTACAGTTACAGTAGAATTACTTTCATACCTATGCCCAAACATATTTCGTTGACATGTCCAAAAGTCTCCATGGCGATCACGAGACACATGTAGAATAGTTATCTGAACATCCTCATTGATACATCGCACATTGTATTCTTGCGTGTTTGTAAGTGGACCTTTAATTATGCAGTTCTCTTGTGGATGGTATACATTAGATTCCTGGTCATTCCAGCGGATATAATACACGCCTGGCTCAGAGTTGGAAATGTTACAAGTTAGAGTGGCATTGTTTCCCTCCAGAACTATCACATTGGGAGGATCAAAACGCAACATTGTTGAATCGATGACAGCTGCATGAAAATAATTTACACATTGTCATTAGTATCTGGTGGGTTGCTAGAACACGAATTACATAATATTTCTACAATATTGAAAACAAAAAACTTGTGCGCTTATGGTTCTTCCTTATACAGTGTTGAGCTAGATTTACTCCGGATTGTTATAATATTAAAGGGTTTTCCAATTTCACTTTTGCGATACGAACAATAAATGTACACTGCCAGTTAAATCTCGCTCGAAATGCAATTAAAACAGACCGATGTTACATCACAATTGAACTTTGATGAACCTATCATAGCCAAATATAATCTAATATAACTTATAGAACTACTAAATGGTCAGATTATATTGTACCTCAACTAAAAGTATATTTATTGTATATATTATATGACGGTACGATGCAGGAAATATTCGTTCAAAATAATAAAAGCATTTACCTTCGCATGAACGTAACAGTGGCATTGCCCAAAACACTTGGCTCAGCAGGATAGTCTGCATGATCATGCCTATGGGAAAGAAACACCAGACACTGCGTTTTCATATTAAGCAGGGCATGCAGGAATGGGTTGAAGTATATTAACAATACGTACTACGTAATACAATGCCGCATGCAAAGCCCTCTATCATGACAGAAAGGATGCATCAAAATACATATATGCGTAAACATTTATAAATCAAATTGAAGTATTTTAGCTAATTTGAATAAACGCTGCGGTATCTTAGATCAGTTGGTCTTTGTAGCTTTTCAAACATATCATTGCTCTAAAATTTAAGGGAAGTCGCGAATGTAAACTATGCACTGCACATGCGCAGTTTTGCTTCCGCACGTGGTATATTCGCGGCTATTTTTTTAACAATTACAATTACACATGTACGCGGACAACAGCTACACTGAAAAGAAGAAACTCTTATAAGAAATCGGCTTCTGAGAAGTGTTTTGATGATCTAATTTCAAGATTTTATACCTGAAAGAATGAAAGCTTAAAATTCAATTTATTTATATTTATATAGCCACGTCTAATAATACCCGTTGACAGCGACACCAATATTTCTGACCTTTCACATTCTGAGTTCGTCTGCTTGTCAGTTAAAATACGAACGAGTAAACATACGTGTGTGATTTCGAAAGAAGAATAAATACTATGCGAATAATTGTGAACAATGTGCGCGTGATCTAGTTCTACACAGCAATTTCAATAAATGATGATTGTGGGCATTTTTGTCGTTTTGCTATTGATAATGTTGATATATCTCACTAAACCAAGGATGAGAAAGATGGAAACAGGCAATAAAACACAAGCGAAAACCAATAACATTTTACACCACCAGCCCTGTGTTGAATTAAAATATATATAATCAAAAGTTTCTGTCGTTTTGCCATTCCATGAATTAAATTTGTCATTATCGTACCAATAAGTATCAATACAATTTAATTCAGTTTGATAGGCACACTCTCTAAATTGCATTGCCCTCGACTAGGTGGAAATGTCAAACGGAGAAGGGCATGTAAGGTATATACAATTATATAACTTGTAATAGTGGTAAATATATCGCCGCATGGTAAAATAAATGGTGAAGTCGTACAGAATATGCCTCATACAAGAGCCACAACAACTCCAAAAGCATCATGAGATATGGAAATATACATGTAAACAATAACAGGAGCAAACAGGATGCAAAACAAACAAATATGATGGCTAAAGATATGTGCACAGCCGTGGAACGGTCAGAGGCAAAACGCCATTATGGAGGAAGTTAATCTGGTTTAAGGGTGAATCAGACCTCACACTTATTCTTACATCACTCAAATACATTACAAAGTATCTGCTGAAAAACTTCCCGACACATGAGACTGCGAACACAGAATAATGAATGATAAATTCGAAATTATGAATTCATCTAGGGCAATCGATGACACAAATATTAGAATACATTCTTAAATACATTGACTACGCGTCTTTGAAATTAATTCAGGGTAGCTATGTAGCAAATGAGATGCAATTCATAAAGTTAAATTCTTACCTGAAACTGTTGATGAATTAACTTTATCAGTTAAACCAAACTTTGTGAAATAAAAATATCACAAAATATCACGCTCTTTCGTCGTATAACTTTTTATGACGTTTTCAACCTAAACAGCACGACTTAATCATTCCAATGCATGTATTTTGTAAATCAGTTTGCACTGATGAACTGAGATTGTGAAAGATTACTGTCACTTAACATACAACGGTAAATAATATTAACTTCCTGATTATATAAAACGAAGTTGTATTGAATATAATGTGTACATAGGTGATTTGACAGAATGATGGTATATAATACACTTTGAAGTGTAGTCGACGTTAAGTTTTGTTAAAACAGAGTTTGGAGCTTTATAGATTTCTGAACACTTGATTAAAATGTACAAATATATCGTATTTGATAAAAATCAATCACACAAATAGTCAATGTTTGCATAGTTGGAATAGAAAGTATATTTTATGTCTGCCATACAATGTTTCATAAGGGGAGACAACTACATGAGTCATCTTGCAGCCAAGGTTAATTATCTATGAATTGACATACCCATTTTTTCAAAACGAAGAAATGACATCCGGATTACTATACTTAAATCTGGAATTGGAGATTTTAGTGAGTGAAGTGGATTGCCATGCTTATTATTCTATCGATCGTCCGTCTATACTTTCTATCCTGCATCACCCATTTGCTGGTATTGTGTGCAGGTGCAGTGAGAGTTGACTGAAAGATACACGTTTCATGAAAGCAAATGAGTGAAGATAAAGAATTTTTGGCATTGTTAAATTTTAAAAAGAAATACACTCAGTGAAAGATAACATTTAGGACACTTGTTGATCAAGGGAAATTGACTTCGGTTTAAGGATGACAGCAGCTAAATACTGTACAATTAGGACATTTGAGTTGTTCAGTATTAAGTTTGTGTTGGTATTTGTCTTAAACATTTGTTATACAAGTATCTATGAATAAGCGTGGGATACTGAGCATATGGAGGCATGGGCACAGCAGATAGACTTTTAGCAATTTAAAAAAGAGACACAGCCGTTATCAGTTCTCCGACTTTCATGAAAACACAGACCTTATGTGGTCAGCATATCTGTTAACTGGAATATGAATAGTTGCCCATTGCCCACGCATCTGAATCACCTTAATCATTTGTACGTGTAGGGGCTCAATAATGTAGGTGTACATGTATTCCACTACTGGTCGAACATGAATTTTATATGCAGTATCAATGACACTTGGGTTCTTGGACCTTATATTACGTTTCATATAATTTATCTTATCCGTGGGAGAAATTGTGAAGCGGAACTTTAAAGACATCGGTCCATCTTAACTATATCGTAAATAACTGAATGTCCTGAAAAAACACACAATTATCTGTTGATAGTTGATCACTAACTTTTTGAATACTATTTAAAAGTCGAGACGAATGTCATCAAGGAACTTAATGTTAAAAAAGAGCGCCATCTGTATATAGCATGGTCAGTATCAAGCATCTTTACATTACATGGTCAGTATAAGGCTGCTTGTTCATTCGTGTAGGATTATACATATAGAGTGTGTTGTTATGTTCGTTATGGATAATGGTTTTTAATGATTAGTTTCTGTCTACTTTGTCAATTTAAGTGTATATGTTTAAATCGATTTAACCCCAGTACTTTTACTGACAGTGCGAAAGCTGTTAATATGCGCTGTGTGGTTATTATCTCTTTTTTGAATGTATGTTATATTTCCCTTTCACCTATGCAATTTCACTTTATATTGTGTTCATGTTAATTTCTGCCCAATTTCGGCCTATTGTTGCCAGCTGCCTTGACTTGTCATGCGGTGTATTACATCATTTATCCCCAGCCTCCTGTTTGTCCACTTTGATTCTCCTAGTTATCCCTTATGGTCGGCCAGGCAAAACATTGCTCCCATGTTCCCTTACGTATTAGCCCCGCATACGTGTCTCTGTACTCCGACTTTTACACGCGTCGTTCGTAACAGAGCCACGCACAAGCCTATAGTAAAAACCTGGGATTATGCCGCATGATTTTAACGGCACTATTATGGCGTCTTTATTATCGACCGAACGGACGTATGAGGGTGCGGAAAAACTGTAGCAATCTTTCACGAGTAGAAGCACACAAAAATCGAATTTCTAGCGCATCTGAGTGCCTCACAATCACTTCGACAAGAAGACAGGGGTCAAATGTTTATGACTGCAAACATTTTCGTTAAAATATCTGTCAATCAAACGTAACTCCGCCCACGGTGCGCAAGTAAACTATTCACCTTACAAACTGTATGTTGACATTCGCGCTCTCGCCAATTTCGCCCGTCAAAGTAGCAATACAGGATGGATTTTAACGTTGAAACAACTTTTGATCGAATTCGTGATATATATCACTTTCAGTATTGGCTCAAGAAGGAGCAAATAATAGCAATATCGACAATGATCTTAGTAGGGTAATAACTATGTGCGCACCGCCTCCATAGCAACTCTCCCATCTTCTTATTTAACAGGTGATTGATTCACTATTTTTTTTACAAAACAAGTCGTATCCATGAAAATATTGTGTCGAAAAGACAAATAAATCAACAAAAAGCTACAATTTTATGTCGTACAGTTTTTATTGCACGCAAAGCATATATCTGTTCACGAAAATAAGAGTAAATGCAGTGGAAAGACCGGCGGTCTCCAACTTCTATTTACTTTTGTGAATGGTTTAGCAGGACGTTGTACAGCGACAGTATAGAGACGTAACGTCCGTGGCTGGACTACTTACGTATGAACCATTGAGCCTCCTCAAATGCCATATCATTTATAGACTGTTGTTTTCCCGGAGGTCTGTGTGGAGAGGCATTGTCTTATGTATTTAGCGTTCCCTGTAGCAACTTATTCTCTTTCGTTTGAAACTCGGCGTGAAACTCAAAATCAATACCAGAAATTACGCAAATGTTTTGTGTTCATTATTCGATATTGTCTATCAATCAAACCGGTATTGAAATGTTAGGAAAGGACATTGTGATTGTTATCTTGTGTTAATAGTATCATCTTTGTTTAATAGCAAGTTGGATGGGCAAATTATAGATCATCTTAGGCCTTGGATGTTGTATCTTCAGACACAATCTATGTCATAATAGCACATCATATCACGTCTTTTAAAACATTAGTATTTGAAATATCTATAAATGCGTCCCTTAGCTGAAGTCCCAAGTGTCAAAACCGAACAGTAACCATTTCTTATGTATTCTTCTCTAACGATAATGAATCAATATAATCAAATAATTTATAACCCAATAAAGGAGGCTTAGTGCAAAGGTAAGTTCCAAATACGGAACAGTCACATACACTTTAAGAAGTTGTGTATATCTGGACATTGGTACATATACGAAATACGCAACGAAACGTTTTCACAAACAAATAACCGTTATACCACCAGCTGGAATAAAGGCATTTTATACTGATGCATGTATAATAGGTATGCCTATATAGTAATGTGCAAACAGTTTGTAATAAATATGTTTTCGAGCAAGAATTACTTCTTCCAAAAATAAGACAAAGCCGCATCCTTCAATTGAAAACATTAAAGCATATCTACTAATGAAAACAAACTCACTTCCACATTGCAAAAATACAATATGTTTGAAGCAGAAAGTTTAGATAGACTTTACTTTAAAAGTTAGACAAATCACTAAATATAATACACTTTTAATATTCAAACATTGTATTTCACTAGCGGTTAATGCATTTCATAACATGTTATAGGTGGATAAAAGACCTTTATGCCTTATCAAACGACAGTATGGCCAGAGTGGTTTTGGAAATATATTCAACTTTTTTGTCTTTTATCGATTATTAAATAAATTCCTACAACTTACACTAATCATCCTCGGTGACTGCTTCTCTACCAAATCGTACTCGCGCCAAAGTCAGGGACGGAATATTCGTGATCAAACCCCAGAAAAAGCTCGGCTCGAACTCGCGCATTGTATCAGGAGTCAGATATTTTACCCTTCGACCATCAGCCCATCGACGTTTTGATTTTAAATATGATTACGAGAATTATGCTTTATTACTGAAATGA
This sequence comes from Mactromeris polynyma, assembly GCA_032209605.1. NCBI lineage: Eukaryota > Metazoa > Mollusca > Bivalvia > Venerida > Mactridae > Mactromeris > Mactromeris polynyma. Next base: position 1,184,582 of record JASFXZ010000046.1, read on the forward strand.
TAAATATTATAGCTAACTCTGCGCACTTAATAATTATACATTATTGTCTATTATTCCAAGGTTTAAACATTCGACTGGGCAAAATAGAAATGTGATACCAAGACGCGTATTTAAAATAACGATTAAAGTGGTAATTGCATGCTAAAGTTACAACAAAAACACTTCAACAGTTCAGAACAATAATGCATTAAAATAGTAAATCGATGCAGTAAACCACGAACATGTAATGTTCTCCGATATTGTACATGGTCGTTGAATAACCCAACACCGGTTTGCTGGATTTCCCGCCAGAATAAGGTACTTTAGGCAACTGATAACATCCCGGAAGTGAGTACAATACATCGCAGTTGTAGGTGTAGTATTCGTTTCAACCATTGCGGAGAGCAAAGGCGGTCAGCTCCGGATGGGGGTTGACGTATTTCCCATGCCTCGAACTGATTCAACCACAAAACAAACACACTGTGAACCCCGATGTATTGTCAAAAATGAGACACTATTACAAATAAGGACTACGATAAGTGTTATGAGACGTTGGTGGTAAGCAATCTGGTCATTACGGGCCACGTAAAAACGTCACTCCCCGGATGAAACAGTATAGAATTGTGACCATCATATCACACAAACGCACCAAACTCAAACGGACTATCGGCTTAAATCGGCTAACATATTTGAATAGTGACACAAACGTCATTTTGAAATTCATCATATGCCTTCAAATGCTGTTGTTTTCTACTTCAAGGAAGATTGAAACTGTACATGTATTTACAAATAATCACATAGATTGTGGTTTATAAATAAGTTTTTATACGTTTAATATGATGTCACACAATAACAAGTATTATAAATAGACACAATTATTTCCTTCAAAGAGTTTGTTCAAACCGAAAGTAGAAATACCAGAAAAAAACAGTCTTACCCGTATTGTGCAATAATAGGTAACCGACTGACACGCTAGTTTTCATAAAGTACTGTGCCGTTTTGGGTAAATTAAGTTCCTACGATTTGTCATGTTTACAAGCTAGCCCTAGTCCAGAAGGAATAGCAGACACACCATTTCCCACTGTCTGTTCTTTACGTTTGAGTGAATACTTTCAGTGGGTTAAACGTAAGAAAGATAAATGTGAAATATGAGCTGACAGCCTTCAGTACTACACTTACATAATCTAGTACATCCATATTTATTTTTGTATACATAGTGTGTATAGTTATCAATAAATAAGACAGTATAGCAAATATCGACATTATATAATTTATCAGCCCTCAGGCGACGTTTTTGTAGTGGGACTTAAAGTCATACACAACCCCAGGACATGTATTAACTTTCCAGCCATTAGTGTGCAGGAAGAAGCGAGATGTCCGCTTTTGGTTAAAATAATGTTTAAGTGCTTAGAACCGTAGAACAAGACTGCTGGACAGCTTCATGACATATTAATTCTTCATTATGTGTGGGATTCGAACCCGTAGCGGTATCTTTAAATCAGTGATCGTAACCGCTCCCCCACCTAACATGTCATACGAAAATGTTAACAGTTCATGTCAGTTAAATAACCGTCTACAGTTCATCTAGTTTTTTTAAATGATTATATAAATATCGATCGCCAACGTATATGATTATAATGATATGATAATATTGTGATATGATTATAATGAGCAGAATGCATGTCATATGAGTGTATTCCCCCTTCACTGTTTGTCCTCTTTGATTCTCCTATTTATTCCTTATGGTCTGCCAGGCCATTCCTTGCGCCTCTAACGTATGTACCCTTTAACCTCATCAAGTGTCTTATGATTTATTGATTGTTGTTTTCCCGGAGGTCAGTGTGGGGAGGCACTGTCTTATGTATGTGGCGTTCCATGTAGCAACTTATTCCTGCTCTTTTGTTACCAAGGAAACAGGCTAGTACACTCCCCGAGACAAAGAGTTAAACCTTTGATCCGACCTAACTTGTTGATTTTGACTTATAATTAAATAATGCTTAAAAATGACATACATTAAGACATACACAGACAAACAGTCATGATCTCCATTTCTGGTATATAAATTTATCACAGGGCGTAAACTAACGAACTCTATCATGTACATGTAGCAAAATAGTTCACCTTCGTCGAAGTATTATACCCCAGAGATCGAAGCAGAAGTATCAATAGTATGTACAAGTTATGTACAAAACAACAATAGCCAGATTTCTTTGGAATTCCAATCTGTCATACTGTCTGTCTGTCTATAAAATTCTGACATAACAAGCTAAATATAAGCACAGCGTAAGTAGTGTAAATGTTTATATGTATTTCGTATTATATTTTATAGACTGCCATTACTATTCAACTTTGAACAGTAAACATAGTTCCAAGTATACTTGTTTATTTATTCATTAAACTCAGCAAACGAACATAACTACCCGAAAAATGACGAGCGGGTAAGAAAGTCAGTTCAGATAAGTTAGAGACTACATGAAGAGAATACATGTACGTATTCCACATCATGATTAAATGTTTGTAAATGTTCATTCAGATTGGTCCGATGTATACTAGTTTCTTGTAATCATGATAACTGTATTGATCTTGATAACCATATCTGTATTCACGGAATTTACAAATACGTCCAAGGAAAAAACCTATTGTCCATCAAGTATGTTTAATTGACTGTAACATGTGAATACATTTTTTTAAACATAGATATAAATCATTGGATATCCAATAATTACGTTAAATACCCTAAGTTATTTATATTTTGAATTCGTATGTGTCGAACGTATACAGTAAACAGAAAGCAAACAAGCTGTTGTGTTACTAATCGATACATATTACGCAATTCTCTCTGAAATTAAACTAGTTTCAGGATTTTCCAGTGTCGTGTACATTTCCAGAATAATATCAGTATATTCATTCAAATGGAGACTTTTCATGTGGAACTATCATGAGATATCCGACAGGTGCTTTATATTAACCGGAATTTATTTATTGGATTTTTTCCAATTTACCGCTTTCCTTGGACACTAGTTTATATTCTCGTGACGAGATAAAACGGAATGAGATACACATAACAATGTATTATAATTAGTTTGTTTGGTTTTTATAATTTTGTACCTAGTGAAAGAATGTAAGAAACAATATATACTGTCAAATTGTGGTTATTGATGTCGAACCAACGACGCGCCGTTTTAACGTGTACTTTAGAGGATGAAAGCAACCGGAAGTACGGACTAACGGCAGGTCACGTGACACAGGCCTCAGACGGGATTATTCTATTAAAGAACGGTGACAAAGTCGGGTATTGTGAACCACAATTCCGGCAGTTAAATGTAGATGTAGGTCTATTCAACATTTGTCATGATTTGTATCGTAATTGTGAAAACAAAGTCTACGATCCTGATGGAAATGAAAGGTCCTGCAAACTGTACACTGGTTGCCTATATGATCTGTTCGGCAAACAAGTGTTCAAATGTGTTCCCCCGAGACGTGTTTCCGAAACACATGAAAAGACAGGGGTCTTCGGAATAATTGCATCTGAATATACACACCAGGTTCACCGTGATGTTATTGGTGATGACACTATACTTGTAGCTTTATTGAACCATGAAGAGTGCTTTGCTGTAGAAGGAGAGAGTGGTACTCCACTGTGTCTGGACATTGGAGACACGGATGTTTATCTAGTTGGTTCAATCACTGGACTTATATCACTAGATCAAAGGTACATTGTATGCGCTTATTTACCACGTGCTCTAAAAATGCTCGCAATAGAAAGAAACCGCCAATTACATCTAAGTCCACCGAAAGATATACATAGTCACGTAAATAGTGCCCGCGCAACAGTCAACCACGTAGGCAAATTAAGGTTTAGTATTGGTGGAAATGCACAATGTATAAGGCGCAGAAGGATACCAGAAACGATATTTTTTGGACTAGATATATTTTTCAAAAGTGCCGAACAAGTGTCGAAAACAGATTTTGATATAGATGAGCGATTATGTATACTAATGTGTTTGAACTTCGAGTTGGACAACCACTCAACTGTCACTACCATCAAGAAAAGTGAGCAAAGCTTTCGCAAAAAGGTTTTCACGAGAGACCCTATAGACGACAGTGCATTATTTGTATCGGACAGAGCCGAGCAGAGAAATCTGATTTATTTTTATCAAACAGTGCAATGTTTGTACGCCCAAGATCTCAAAAAGGCAAAGGTTTCACTCACAGAAGCTGTACGCTGCCTTGATACAGTCAGAGAATCTCAGCTGCGATTGGTATGTAAGTGTATTACATATACCACGTGGTATTATCTGAGCACAGATGAGAGTGAGAGTCTAGATGAGGTATTGTCTTCAGGGCTTGAGTTTTATAATTCCTACAAAGACAAACCGTACTTTCCAACTGAGTGTTTAGGATACCACTATTACGACTATTCTAGACGCTACGTGCGTTTGGGGAACCAGAAAGAAGCTATTGGAATGGCAGAAAAGGGGCACCAATATCTTACATATACTTTGGCGAAGGCTGACCAATCGAATATCGATTATGTTAATGATGCTCAAAATAGATATACATTTGGTGTCTGCCAGTTTGCTCAATCACTGTTATGGTGTGGAGAAAATTTTGAATTTGCTGAAACAAACATTCACGACGAAAATTTGACTAAAGCTAGAAGTGTTTTGAATCCTGTCTTTGCGAGTAAACAGGAAATTCCGAATGTACAAAAAGCGAATCTCCTTTTAGCTGAATGTGACCTTCTGTACAGAGAGTCTAATTTCCTGGATGCTTTGCAGAAGGCGAAATCGTGTTCCCAAGCTGTCAAAACAACACAATCTCGATGAAGAGCAGGGTATGGCCGGAAGTAGAATTGTGTTCTTAAAGAAACTACTGAAGAAAAGAAAACATTAAACTAGAAGAATATCGCAAATTTGCGAGATTTGTTTTTAATCGATATGGACAAATAAATAAACCTATCGCACTATAATAATGCACCCCAAGTCCTTTTAGAGTTTCTTTAGGCCTACAATAATTACAGGCCTAACTGTGTTTGCAATTATCTTCAATTTAAAGCAAAAACAAGCAAATGAATGAAGACATAGGAGCAGAAAGTGCCATACGAGTTCAAGTTGTATGAAGTGCACTGTCTGATTTAGAAGAATTTTTAAAACACTGTTTCATGCGGTATGTTTCGCGCCATTATAATGTCTTGTGGACCGGAAGTAAGACATGTATACATGTGGGTATCACTTACTGTATACGGGTGGATTAATTATGTTAGTAGTGTTGGTTGAAACATATTCATTTATGTCATGTCTTTGACAGTTCTATTCAGTTATATTTATAGCTTTTGATAATTGTATTCTACGTAACAAGATGTCCGAATATGAATCATTGTATTCGTTTTACATATAACATTAAATTGTGTCATGGAAATTACGTACTCTCATTTTGAGTATTCCATATTTTTGTTATGCATATTCCCTACTTTCAGTATGAAGATTCCATATATTCGTAATTAAATTTCCTTACAAATATCACTTATATTCGGAGTGAATATTTCCTACTTTCGTTATGAATATTCTCTACCTTCGCTATTAACATTTCCTATTTTTGTAATTAACATTGCCTATTTTTGTTATGAAAATTCAATACTTTCGTTATGAATATTCCATATTTTTGTCATCAAGATGACATACTTTTGTTATCGATATTTCGTACTTCCGTTATGAATTTTCCATATTTTCGCAATCAATATTACCTACTTTCGTTTTGAAAAATTTATACAGTCGCAATAATATATATTACCTACTTCCGTCATGAGTATTCCATAATTTTTTATGAAAAACTCCTCATTTTCCTGATGATAATTCGATGGATACGCTCGTGATGAATATTCCGTACTTTCACGATTTATATTATGGGTATTCTGTACTTTCATCATGAATATTCAAACACACACGTTATGATATTTATATCTATAAATGAATTGGCCGAAATAGTGTAAACTGTATAAACTAATGTACACTAAGTTTATCATTTTATAAACATTAAAGCGGCATAGTATTTTAAGTAATCAATGTATGCTAAATGGTTAAACTATTTAGTCAATGACTTTGTTGCTGACAGGAATATATTTTTCTTTCACTACGTTTGACTTAGATTGCAATAGATAAGATACTGAAATCCTGATATTATTCGAGGAGACAGTCAAATGTAACATTTTCGGACATGGACAAAGTTTTAAAAACGTTTTGATGTAACATATACTGTCATTCTTTGTTGGTGAAATTATCTTTAATTTGTCGGAAAAACTGGTAAGAAATTACCATATATCCGTCTTAGAATAAAATTAAAAATGACATGCCGCTTAAAAAGGATACTTATTAATTCTTAAATTGGCTAAACGATGCTTACACGTTTCGATTACCGGATGCCTAGGAAAACATCGTCAGGCAAGTTACCCCTCCGGTTACCGAAAAAGAAGCATTTATGGACCGTCGTGTTTTGTCCACGACATAGACGATTTTATGTTAATTGTTTCTCTTATATTTTTACCAATTAAAGTGAAGTAATCCGGTGAATTTTCTCTTCAAATGATGGCTAGTTATTTTAGAGATAAGTTCCTTCTTTAAAATTGCCCAACATAACACACAAGAGCATCGTTCCCTTACTCAAAATGGCGATGAAGTCAGGTAACTAGTTAGGTTGCCTGTTCCGAAATGGTGGACATTTGGACCAAATGCGTCATTATCAACATGTATTAACTTGGCATTCTCCTAACCGCATGAATCAGAAGGGAAGAAAAATGACTGTAGCCAAATGTTTCAGAAGGACAGACCTGTCGCGTTCGATTCGAACCAGGACTTCCCAGTTTGCAGTCCAGCGCTCTACCAACTGAGCTAACATGGCGGAACCATAGGACTATGATTCTTAGTGTACTGTACCATTTATACAAGGGCATGTCGGTTGATCTCTTGGCCTACAGTGCTGCCTCTCTGCATCAGGTCATGTGACTCTTATGTGACTAGTCGCCATTCGAAATTAAGGACGTAACTTTTTTCTAACTTTGTCTTTCAGACAAGATAAGTTGTCGAAAACAGTTATTGTTTTATATAAGGGTCATATCTTTGAAGTTTCTTGGTCGCAGATTTAAAAGGCAGCTGGTTATGGTTTCGATATGCCAGTCATTTATCACGATTTTATATGCTGGCTAGGTACGGCAGCAGCTTCGTCTGCTAAAGTTTGCAGCCGTTGCATGTCAGAGTAAAGCCTCTGATTCCAAATACACCATTCCTTTTTCCGTGTTAAAACAAACATTGTGTTAAATAGCCGAACATAATCACCACCTGCAAAATATTGTGGTATTATGACCTTTTCGTAGCAGAATCCATGAACATACCGAAACAACCCACTGAAGTCAGTCGTTTTGAGTTAACAATAAATCATAACACTTTATATAACGAAATCAATAAATGGCTTAATAGGGACAACTAACAATCAAATATACAACATTACTTTATGTCATTCTACAAGCATATAAACAATCAAAGGTCTCGATGAAAGGTACCAGTAAACGGGAGTTAAAACAATACACGCACATAAGTACAGCATACACTAAATAAAAGAAGTGCAAGAATAAAGGAATATACTTGAATTATTTACACAATTACAAATTAAGTATTTTACAATGTCATTAAAACCATGTATTTCAATCATTGTACAATAAAAGCTGTAACAGACAATACACACGACATGTACTTTGACATTAACATAGTTTGAATAACACCGCATGTTAAATAACATATTAAGGTACGAGCATGTACTAACAATGACATAGCCTGTTTATATTCAATATAAGGAAAGCAGAATATATGCCTAAAATTACGCCGTTTGTGGTTAATGAAATCTAACATTCACGTTGAACAGCCACGTTGGAATAAGCCCCCGGTAAGATTACTGAGAATTACAAATTGCAAGGTGCTACTAATCTCTCCTCATGATTTTGTCGTACATACCTCAAATGTTCCCTTTTAGTATTAGTTGTTTTTTTAGTATTTACAAGTTTAAGAATAATCGCTCACATCCCTCCACTTTTGCATTGATTCTCATTCAATTCTCGTTTCCCTCTTATGGACTTTTACGCCATTTCCCCATCGCCACTTTTTAGATCTACTTTGATGACACCCCTATTTCCATCATTTCCGGTTTTTCTCTACAGAAATACACATGTACCAACACCCGAATAATTATTCTATATTGTGGTGATTGATTGTCTGGTCGAGACGGCCCTAACCTGCATATATGACAAATCCATTTTTTCTCGTTTTAAATATGTATAACATAATTATGACAACATGTAAATTGAATTCACAACAGCTTAGTGAAATTATTCGTCAGATTGTTGCGTTTGTTTTCATAAAAATAATGTTCATTCGTGTGGTAAACATTTGCAACTCTATAAAAAACTTATTAGGAATAAGGAAAATATGGGAATAATTAATCGCTTTGATGGCGCTGTTTACTGTTTAATCTTTATTTCGTGAGTAGAGATCGTGATGCATTGCACTATGCATATGCGCGAACAAAAGATGATTGTCAGTCATTTATTCATGGAAAGGTATGTTTGTTCACCGGCTCTACACGAATATGTTTACAATGTCATATAACTGACGTAGGCTGGTACACTCCATAGTTGATAATTGTAAATACAAATGAGGTGATGAAAAACAGATTGTACAGCAGTTCAACGAGAGGATTGCTATTAGTCGAACCTTAAAAAACGTAGTAGATGTTTTTGACGTACAGCTGCCTTTTGTACAATCTAAATCTTCAAATTCACATATTCTTTCGTTGTTTCTGAAAAAAAATCACAACATTTATGAACTCTTCAAGTCTCTTAATTTTCGCTTATGAGATCAATGTCTACCTTTATCAGAATTTAAAGTCCGTTATTTATTATCAATTCATAGCAGTAATACAATCCAGCATGCATACCAATATAACATGCATACAAATCAAACATACATACCAATCCACCACGCATATCAATCCAGCACGCATACCAATCCAGCATACATACCAATCCAACATACATACCAATCCAGCACGCATACCAATCCAGCACGCATACCAATCCAGCATACATACCAATCCAGCACGCATACCAATCCAACATGCATACTAACCCAACACACATACCAATGCAGCATGCACCCAATCCAACATACATACCAATGCAACATACATACCAATCCAACATGCATACCAATCCACCATACATACCAATCCAACATACATACCAATGCAGCATACATACCAATACAGCACGCATAACAATCCAACATGCATACCAACCCAACACACATACCAATGCAGCATACATACCAATCAAGCACGCATACCAATCCAACATGCATACCAACCCAACACACATACCAATTCAGCACGCACCCAATCCAACATACATACCAACCCAACACACATACCAATGCAGCATGCATACCAATCCAACATACATACCAATCCAGCACGCATACCAATCCAGCACGCATACCAATCCAGCATACATACCAATCCAGCATACATACCAATCCAGCATGCATACCAATCCAACACACATACCAATCCAGCATGCATACCAATACAACATGCATACCAAGCCAGCACGCATACCAATCCAGCATGCATGCCAATCAAGCATGCATACCAATCCAACATGCATACCAATCCAACTTGCATACCAATCCAACATGCATACCAATCCAACACACATACAAATCCAATATACATAGTAATCCAACACACATACCAATCCAACATGCATATCAATCCAACACACATACCAATCCAACATGCATACCAATCCAACATGCATACAATCCAACACACATACCAATACAACATACATACCAATCCAACATGCATACCAATCCAACATGCATACCAATCCATCATGCTTACCAATCCAACATGCATACCAATCCAATATGCATACCAATCCAACATGTATACAAATCCAACACACATACCAATCCAGCATAATGTCAATCCAGCATGCATACAAATTTATACAGCAAATTCCCGAGGTTGTTTGATTGCTGCCCTTGTAAGTACAATAGATAACTATGTTGTTGTTTTACATGTATTAAAATCAAATGAAATTTACACTACCTTCATTGTTAAGGCTTTGATATTGTTTTTCTGCATCTGAAATATAGGTTTTACAATAATGTCCAAACAATTAATATTTTATTTGTGCGGAGACGAATAGAATGCGAAAAGGGTTGATACAGATAATAATTATATCAAACGTGTTTCAAACACTAAACACGTTTTCTTGTTTATCTTTTGTAACGTCGCTTCAGCGTACACTGTTTACATTATTGGTAGAATAACGCTTATCTTGTCGTAAATACTAATGAAAGTCACAGTAAGGTTACATTCTATAACTATGATTAACAAAATAGATAATAAATATGTATGTCTACTTTACCGTTTCCAACTGTTGACATTTCTAAATCTTCATAACGCGAAGCTGAAAACATATTAATTAAGTGTACGTCTTTTGCGAGTCATTTACCGTTAATGTAATTACAATTATAAATGCTTCGGATAATATATTTTAGTACGTTGAATAATACACTGCATGAATACGAATATCAAGTCCTAGTAGATGTACCATGTGTCAACCAATACTTCCAAACGACTGTAATTCAATATGCGTTAATTATTAATTGGTTAAATATTTGGACATTTGAAGTCAATTACCAGAAGTCGTTGCGGATGAGCCCCTGTAAACTGTTGCTGCAGTGCCAGTTTCTGAATTAGGTACTCTACATATTTCGTCGTAAGTAGAGTCTGGTTGTTGATTATGCAGGGCTTGATCGGTCTGATTTGTTTCTTCAGATTTGCTGAAATAGCTATAAGTTACAACACATACTTTAGTAGGCCCAAGATCTGCAGGCACAATACCAGTGACACGTCATTGGTTGGACCAGTCAATATAAAATTGCGTTTGCGGTTAAAAAGAACATGTAAATGCAATGCCAGTGTGTTTATTAAATAGTGTAATAGATATATGTCAATATCTCAACACAGACTACCCGGGCCATCATAAATTATAGTTTAGCGCGAGAGTAGTATGCTTTTCACGAATTATTTGTGGTGTAATACAGGAATTTGTTTTGGCAGAAAAGAAGGAAAAGCGTATCCCTCATTCGCAGCAAGGCAGAGAAAATATATCAAAAGTTCATATGAACATAAACAGTAATGCGAAAGATGATAGTGAAGACGATTTCGCTCATATTTTAGTGAGCCTAGCACAAACACTGCTGATGAGCCATGATAAAGTTTATTAAGATGCTGAAAATATTTTGCAAATGTTTTTTTTCAATATTGTTATGCATGTTTTGTTTGACTGTTCAAAATAAAACGAAAAAATGTCTGCTGATAACAAAACTCATCATAATCTTTATATGGAAATAAAATGTAACTGAACAATTAACATTAAAAATATTAAGAGTAAATTAAAAAGAAATATTTATTAGAAGTATAACCTGATTTGTTTCTGTGAATAAATAACATTATCTTAGGCTCGAACCGGTAACACAAGATTGCAGAGTGAATGTTTATATAATTGAGATACAAAGGAAAATCTAAATTACATAATTGTTTATGTTTCGGAAATTTTATACGAAGCAAGTGCTTATTGACAGAGACTATTAATGATCACCACTTTTTCTGTAAAACGGAATAGTCGACTAATTAGAATGTGTAAATATTATTGTGTCATCTGATTTAGCTGTCTTTATTCCTTATTTACAGGAAAAGTGATTCAGTGTTGTACACTAAATCAACTACTTACAGGCATTATACACTTGAGTTATATTTGATAATTTCTATGTTCATTTGTTTACCAAAACAAATATGAACAGTATACTGTATATATCTAAAAGATCAGTAAACGATATTGAACAAAAAGTGCCAAATCTAGTCCAGTTCTAAAACCCCTTTATTCCGTAAACCCCTTTTAACCGGACATTTTGTCCGGTCCCGAGCTCGTCCGTTTTAAAGGGGTTCCAGTGTATGCATTATCAAATCATAAACTAATAATGTATTCCTCTGTATTTGTCGAAAAAAGAAGTTTGTTTTATCATAAAATTGAAAATAAATTAGTTTTTTAACACGCGGGTCTTCTACAGGTTTTCTCAGTTATAACATATAGTAAGTAATAAGATAAAAACGAGATTGTTCTAATCGGTTATACATTGCAATGATTCTTATTTAGGATATTTAAGCCTATGTATGAACATTTACGGTTCAATTACGTCAGATATGTCTTCTAGTATTTTTGTGAATGCCCTATGAACACAAAATGTAACATACGTACGAGTTCACGTAAATAATTACCATTTGCGAAGAATCCAAACACATATACATACTCCGGCTATTAGTATGGCGCTGCCAACAAGTCCCCCAACAATTATTGGAGTATTGTTTATACTGGACGACAAAGATTTATCCTTAGCTGATCCAGCTGAAATGTCAACAAAACGTCTTTGCATGAGGAGTTACTTTTTTCAGAGAAAAACTTTTGAGAAAGCCATTATGGTAAGCCAATGCAGCCATTGTAGTAAACTTAGCTTTCTACATTTTGCAAATAATCTTGTTAAAGCAATGAAACATTTTTCAAAATGACTGATGCCACTGACCGTTCTGAGGTGTACTGCTATTCAGTTAACTTCATATTTTTGCATGATAACCTTTTGCCTTTTGGTAGTTTATATGTATTGTCTTGTCACCTTGTGATTTTGGTGCGATCGTACGCTATGTCTATTACATTTCTAGATTCACTTCCTCTTTAAACCAGTTAAGCCCCAATGGCATTTTTGCACCGGCCAGTTCCTAGGCGGATCTGCTATTTAGTTCAATCAATATCTATGCATGATAACCTTTTGCCTTTTAGTATTGTCTTGTCACCTTGTGGTTTTGGTATGATCATACGCTATGTCTATGACATTTCCAGCTCAACATCCTCGTTAAACCAGTGAAGCCCCTGTTGCATTTTCGCTCCAGGTAGTTCCTATGCGGTTCTCATTTCTTTGTGTTCCTTGTGTTCCTTGTGTTTTGTAGTTGTTTACATGTACAGTATGAGTATCATTCATGCCTCCTTGTGCTTTTAGGTGCTTGCGGATTGCACTTAATTATTCGTTTTTATTCATTGACATATCATTGGTTACATGTAATTACATTAGTTATCGAATACATTTTGTCCAAAGAAAGGAACATATTTCGGACTCTTGTTTACGATTCGTTGCTGAATATCTCGAACTGTATTAAAATAAATAAGTTGAAGCACATTAAATCATGTATCGTAAAACATTGAACAATATTTTATATACACATAATTAGATTATTTCACAACATATGACTTTTAGCATTTTTTTATTAACGAAACAGAGAGAATACGTAACTACGGGGAACGCCACATACACAAGACAATACCTCCCCACGCAGACCTCAGGAAAAACAACAATCCACAAAACATAACGCACCTAAGGAGGTCAAACGTTACACATATTAAGGAACAGAGGCACAAGGAACGGCCCAACAGACCATAAGGAATAATTAAGAGTATCAAAGTGGACAGTAAAAGGAGGGGAGGGGGGAATTAATGGATGGAAAAGCTCACAGGACAATTCAAGACAACTGGCCACAATAGGCCAAAATTGGGCAGGAAACACTCTGAACACTGTATAAAGTGACAGAATTGCATAGGGGAAAGGGAAACATAAAACATTCATCACACAAACAGAAACAACAATCATATAGCGAATTACAGCCTTGGAACTGTCAGTAAAAAATACTGGGGGTTTAAATCGATTTAACAGCTAGCTAACCTCACACCTTATCGCTATATGGTCATTGATTTCCAACATATATACATAAATTGACTAAGTAGGCAGTAACCAGTCATTAAAATAAACCAACCATCACGTACATTTCAACAGACATACAGTAACTAATCGAGCACGGAGGAACAAGCAGCCTTATACTGACCTTATTCCCCGTAACTAAAATAGTAACATCAGAATAGAAGTAATCTTAAAATGTCAAATTAAAGTGCAATTTAAAATAAAGTCAACTTGATAATGTGTTTACTAATAAAAATTCTTAGATATTATTGATAGGGAAAGGGAATTTATAACTAAAAGAAATATGTTTAATAAGAAAATAAAACACAAAAACACGACTGCACCCAACGAATATTAAGAAAAGATTACTTGGTATTGTCAAATGACGTCATAAAATGTAATTCGCATTGTAGATAGAAGTTTTCTTGGTATGGTGACGTCATACAATTTTAATGACGTAATAAAAGATATAGTATACGCTACGTAAGGAGACGTTATTTATACAAGACTGTGCCATATAAACTGATAATATACAAGAGAAAAACAATTAAGTAAGTGGTTACAGAGAACATCACAAAACAACAAGAAACAAGGACAACACTAACTTAAATTCAAAAAAATATGTATGTATAATACGACACAAAACATTCACAAATGGGCTGGTCGATAGTTTTAAGATACTGCATGGAACACTTCATGTTAATTCCAGAGCAAAAGTCAATGCCTACAAAGTCCCGAACATAATCCCCTAAGAAGAAATTAAAATCTGAAACATTAGCGACGCTATTATATCCCTGAAAAATATCTTTGCTTCGAGACAATTAGCGACGCTACTTTATCACTGAAAATATATTTGCTTCACGACACTTAGTCCTACATATTACTGTTATCTGCAATACCACATTAAGACAGTAAACAATAACAAAGTTGCAAAATGGACATTATAATGATCTGGTGTGAGTTGATGACATTAACTATGTACAGATATTCACATTACTTTCCGCGTAAATGCCTAGCTACACCTATTTGGGAACACGTTCAAGTATACATACAATGATTGATCAAATTTGATATAAAAAAGCTAATTTTCAAGCCAGAAGAATATAAGGAGTGTAATACAAATCAAGTTCATATATGGACCTAAAATGGAACAAGTATAACGATATATCGCTACTCACGTTTCGTTTTGGCATTAAGAGCAATGCTTGATGTTGAGTGTCCTAATTGGTTCCTGGCTGTAAGTGTAATTTCGTACACAACGTTACTCGCGAGTGAATTCAGTGTAGCATTCATGACTAATTCTCCTGAATGTAAAATTTTCATTGTAGTCCAAATATTATACAAATTTATTTTCCTATATTCCAGTATGAATGTTTGAGTTACACCCCCGCTAAATCCAGGTTTCCATGTCAAAGTTACGCTTGAATCTGTAGTAAGTTCTTCAATGTAACGAAAGTCGGTAGGAGCTTGGGGTTTACCTGGAATAATGAAGAGAGCAGCCTACTGTTATTGGTCAATCGTAACCTCGCGGTCGTATACATATTACATACCTGTTGATTTTGATATACATTGACAGTAATTCCTTAAATCACGGAGAGGTAGGCATAGTGGTCAAGGGATAGAGCATGTGACATTTGATCCGAAGGTCGTGGTTTCAACTTCGCAATCTATAAATACCGTGCGAGCACTAGCTATTGAATGCAGTCATCGACAGTTATTAATATTTATAATAATTTGTCTCATAATAGATGTAAATTAATGTATTAAATATCTACAACCGATGTTTTTTTAATTAACATCAATATCATGTATGAATAAACATCGTATGGCGCGACCGATGTAAATGAAAATATACGCTAGTCAATATGAAGTGGTATCAAGACCAAAATCACATACCAGGCACTCCGTGTAATAATCCATTGGGAACATTTGCTAAATGTGCAGGCAATATCATACAACGCAAGTATACCTGTGATAAATAAGGAGCAGGGAATGCGGTATTACAAATCAGAATTTCCCTAGGACAGATGACCAAAGTTACTTTGAATAACGATTGTAACTCGTGTTAAGATATAGTGACATGGATACAATCGTTATATGTTTGAGTAACGAGTTAACCTCTTACTTGCAAGAAGTATTTCTATGTAGGCAGTTGTACTTCCTTCCACACGATCGCCAAATTTGCGATACATGCTGTTCTTCGCCAGGCATAAATAGCGCCCTGTCTGTTGTCTTGTTACATTACGCAGTGATAGTTTAGAAGTAAAACTTAAAAAACTATCTATAGTTCGAGACCAGTGATAGCTGTATGGTTTTGGTTTGCTGTCTGCTTCACATATCATACTGACACTGTCTCCCTCAATGATATATGCAATTTTGTTGTGTTTCGATATTATTTCTCCGTCCATTAACGTCTCTATTCTAATAACCGAAGCTGACGGCGGGTCTGAAACATGAAGTTAAGTGGGGAAGTTGTCAGATGCTTTCAGAGGAATAGGCTAGAACTGGATGGTAGCCCAGGAGCACTGCTTAGGTAAACTTACCGCCGTATATAACTTTACTTTACTGTTGAGAAACAGAGTAAAGACCTAAACAGTAACAAACCAACTGGAACAAGTAAATCATGTAACAATAAGTGTTAATTACTCATTACCTTCCGTCATTACTTAACGTTTAAATATATCGGGGTAAAGACCATCTAAATAAATGTATCAGGAAATAAATGCAATATGAAAACGGTGATCAACATATTTGTTTGTTTGTATCAACTTAATTGTGTGTATGACAACAATTTCGAGGACTTTTGAATGAATGTGCTTGCTAACAACTTATTAAAAGGATCACTTGATAGGAAATACAACATACATTGTACGATGACGGTGATCATCGAGCTGGCTGATCCAGTGGATGTAATTCCAAACGTTTCATTCAATACATTTACGGCAGTACATGTCAGGTACGTATCTTGTTGTATCGATACCATGATAAGTTGATTAGAGACTGTTTCTGCAATATAATGTAAGTACATGAAATATATGATTATACAGATTATAGCATTGTCCTTAACATAAATGTAAAACCATGATCAATTAGTACGTTTCTGTCTCGCATTTCTGTCACTTTTTTACAGTGTTCAGAGTGTTTCCTGTCCTTTTTTGGCCTATTGCGGCCAGTTGTCTTGACTTGTCCTGTGATCTTTTCCATCCATTAATTCCCCCCTCCCCCTCACTTTACTGTCCACTTTGATTCTCCTAGTTATTCCTTATGGTCTGTCGGGCCATTCCTTGTGCCTCTGTTCCTTAATATGTGTACCGTTTGGCCTCCTTAAGTGCCTTATGTTTTGTGGATTGTTGTTTTTCCGCAGGTCTGCGTGGGGAGGTATTCTCGTGTGCATGTGGCGTTCCCTGAGGTTACTAGTACGTATTCTCTATGTTGTCTTGTGATGTTTTCATCCATTTAATCCCCTCAGTTTGTTCTCTTTAATTCTCCTTAGTTATCCCTTATGGTCGACCAGGCCATTCATTGAGCCCATGTCCCCTTATGTATTTTTTTACCCTTATGTCTACTCAAATGCTTAATGTTTCATTGACTGTTGTTTTCCCGGAGGTCTGTATGTAGAGACATTGTCTTATGTAAGTGGTTTTCCATGTAGCA
The DNA here is from genome assembly GCA_032209605.1 of Mactromeris polynyma. Classification (NCBI taxonomy): domain Eukaryota; kingdom Metazoa; phylum Mollusca; class Bivalvia; order Venerida; family Mactridae; genus Mactromeris; species Mactromeris polynyma. The sequence goes on from JASFXZ010000046.1 coordinate 1,202,116, forward strand.
ACTTATTCACTCTCCTTTACTTACAACCCACAAAGTTTATGATATATTATTGTTATTTCTTCATTTGGATAACATGGGTTTAAAAATCATACGCTATGTAAGGTAATAGAAACACGCGTTAATAAATAATTGTTTTGAATTTAGTACCATGAATGTGCTGGTGTCCGGTCCATTGATATGTCGAAGGTGGAAAACTTTCCGTTGCACAAGAAAGAGTAAAACTGTCATTACGTATAACGAAGAGTAAGTTCTCTGGCATATCGTATTGTTGGCTACTATTAATCTTGCTGTATTTAATTATCGGCTGTTTCGGTGGATCTAAAAAGAAGATGTGATACTTGTAGATATTTATCGCACCCATTCAAACTCTTTTGAATAGATTCCTAATGGTATGTCTTATTAAATGTAATTATTTTCTATTTATGTTTTTAATGTATGTTAAATTCCTCCTTCCCCATGTGCAATTCTTTCACTTGATGTAACATTCATGTTTTTCTCCCCCTTTCGGCCTAGTGTTGCTGACTTTCTTGGCTTGTTCCAGGATGCATTCCATCCATTTCCCCTTTGTTGTCATTAAGTCCCCATCGTTAGTATTTATGGTCGGCTAGGCTATTCCTTTCGCCCATGTTCCCATTTGTGTTGTTTTCGCGCGGGACTGTGTGGGGAGGGATTGTATCGTGTATGTGGCGTTCCCTGTGGCATCTTAATCTCTCTTTTACATGGAATAGGTTCACTATGTATGTACATTTGTATATGTTTACTATGTAATTGACTTTAAAGTAGTATTTTGATTAGAGTATACAGCGTTAATAATAAGCGATTGGGGAACTGTATAACATGCGTCCCTATAGAAGATGTATATTAGAGAACATCAATTAGTAGCAAGGCAAAATACACAATTATACATGTAGGACTAATTGTCAAAATGCGTTTTTATGAAATATGCGAAATATTCATAGTATCCATAAAAATGTAAAAATACCGGTGTAATTATGCAAAGTATAACTTCTGTCAGAAATGACGAAGAATGCGATCACGATATGCTGCATACACAGTACTAAACCATATATATGAAATTGTATAAATACAAGTTAGCACAGAAGAGACAAGACACTTACATAAACATAGGTGACCAAGATAGTACCGTCATTGAACGGTCAGTGGAAAAAACACCACCTAGTTTTAGGGTGCGCCTAACCTGACATACAATCATACAATCACCAAAATAACAAAACCAGTATAAGTATGAATATCCCACTAGACAACTCCCCATCATACGAGACGGTAAGCGCAGGATAGAGCATAGCAATATATGTCAATAGAATCGTGGTCCCAGTCCAATATGCATTAAATAACGTACCAGAAGCCAGAGCATCTGAATAGAAGTCATTAAGGGGGGCACGAAAAGATGGGTACAGTCTGTAATGTAGTATGTGACACTCCGTTTAAACGAGGATAGTTCACTATCAAACACGACGTTATCTCTTTCATGATAGAAGTACATGTAAATCTATAGTAATAAACAACAGGGCTCGATCAAGAATTGCTTTATTTGAAATTATCAAGGGTAAATGGTTATCAACACGGACAAAGAGACTATTGTTTATATTAGGCCACACCAAATAATTTACTGATTTTTTTAACAAATGAAGTGAGCGATATTTTTCGGCGCAGCCGTACTAACATTGCATTGCATATCAGTGTTGTGTGAACCAATCACATCTTACGTTGAACACTAAGCCAACTTCTCTTCAACCGAATAATATGGGTAACATTAGCGCGGATTGGTTAATCTCTTTCGACAAGGAGTACATTACAATCCCGAAATCCAATTCCCTGGCGTTGGAATTAAGAAGACTCTAGGTTTTATGTACCAGTCACGAATTGTTTTAATCAGATTTATTGAAATGAATGTGTGATATTTCACGACCGATACAATAAGTACTGATTAACTATATTGAAACAGACTATACTATCTATGACTTATCTCCTCTCTACGGAGTAACTTTCAGCAAAGTGTTTTGAAAGATACTCGTATATATAAAGTTGTAACATTGTAAATAATTCAGTCAATGCTTGTCTATACAGCCTTAAGGGTCGGTTGAAGATTATATCTTGATGTACAATTGCATTTGAATAATTTACACATGGTTTAGTTGTGGAGACATTTATTAATAACAATTGCAAACATTGCACAAAACATCTTCCCGCAAGTCGTCGTTTGCAGTTGTTTTGCGAGTTTTTGAAGACGCTTGATTATCAATCGATATCACACAAGGCTCACCTAAGTAAACCTTATACCGGTACGTTTTATTCCAGTTTCCGGGTCCGCGCAATAACATTTTTTTCTCTCATGGTTAATATCTTTGATGCGGTCGTTCCGACGAACGTCAAATTGAATTGGTGTGGCCTGAATTATATCCTCAAGATATTGTGTCTTGTCATTAGAACCATTGACTCCATCTCATATTAATACAAAAACAGATAGTTACGCATTTCACATGACAATACCCGTCAATTCAAAATTATACAAACACATATTCTAATTGAAAGGTTTCAAGTATCAAATCGAGTCAACACGATGAACTTGAAGATCATACATATCTTGGTGATGAACAAGTAAAAAACAATATTCCCTGAAGACAATGGTTAAGAAGAAGTATATCAAATTTGGTCGCTCTTTTTCGAATATTGACAAATACATGTACATTAGTATATTTAATTAACTATGACCTACGGAACTACTTACATAGAATATGAACATGGATAGATGTTGTATTTTCGCCCCGATATGTTTCTCCAGAAGAAAGTTGCATCGTGTTGTTTGCTTTGCAGTGATATCTTCCATCTTCATGGCGTGAAATATTAGAGATATACAGTTGACGTCCGGCTACATTGGCTCCAGCTGGTGTTATCCAGGAATAAACTGGTTCTGGAAAGCTGCTGGCTGTACATATTGCATCTAGAACATTTCCTGCAATAGCTCTCAAATCATGCATTACTTGGTTTGTGCCTTTCGTAATAATCGGAGTATCAGGGCCAACTAAAAGAACAATGGGTACGTGGAAATATATTCATTTGATTTATATCGGTACCTGCTTATTTGAAAAGTGTTAACACAGTGCGTGTAATATCGTTAATGATATTGCAATATTACATGGATTTAGATTGACACTATATTTTGGCATATAAAGTCAGTCCTTATTAAACTACAATGAATCAACAAATTAGTAGTTACACTTGATTCCTTGTATTCATACACTTTTCTATACATTTAATTGAACACAGTGTCCAACGAAAAGCTTTGCGGATGTGAATTATAACTACTGGTACAGTAACTACTGAAGTTAATATTTTAAACTTACAGTATACAATCACTGACGTATTAGTGGAATTGAGCCACGTTGTGCCGTTGTTATTTGCTGCACAGTGTATCTGAGATGAATTGTCAGCTCGTGTCAGATACATGCTGACAGTACTTCTTACAACTGTCAGATACTTGTCTGATGTCGTGTTGGAAGTTGATACATCCACATTGCTAAGCACGGTGTTGTTCTTGTACCAACGGATGGTTGCTAGTGGATACCCAGCCGATGTTACACAAACACATTTGGTTTGTGTATTCTCCTTAGTCATTGTATATTCTACTCGTTTTTCGAATCGTACATTTGTTATGGGGACTGTAATTTTAAAGCAAAACTATAAATGGTTGTGTAGCGATGTAACATAGAATCATGTTCGAGTATCATGTACTGATATGCCTATCAATTACAATTCAATGTTTAAAAAGTTGCAGTCATAATATGACATCATATTAATGATGCATAACTGCTTAATACAAATCTTTATGTATTTCAATAATAGTTCATTTAGAACACTATTTTGAAAACTGTTGTACGTTTACAGCTTATGTTGGTTGTATCATCGCACAACGGTTAGAACAAATACAATTACATCAGACTTACCATTAACACTTAAAGCAGAATTACTTTCATATAATTGCCCAAACATATTCCGTTGACATGTCCATACTTCTCCATGGCGATCACGAGACACGTTAATAATAGTTATCTGAACATCCTCATTGATACATCTTACAATGTATTCTTGTGTGTTTGTAAGTGGACCTGTAACTTTGCAGTTATCTTGTGGATGGAATACATAAGATATCTGGTCATTCCAGATAATATAATACACACCAGGCTCAGAGTTGGAAACGTTACAAGTTAGAGTGGCATTGTTTCCATCCAGAACTATCACATTGGCAGGATCAAAACGCAACATTGATGAATCGATGACTGCTGCATGAAAATAATTTACAAATTGTCATCATTATCTGATTTGTGACTTACTAATACACATATTACATAATATACCTTATATACACTTGTACATTCGCATATTTAATCTGGTCATCAATATTTCAGTAACATAATTACTTTATACCTATTCCATAGTAATATTAATATTCTTATGCGTTTATGGTTCTTCCTTAATTTCTTTTGAAATAGATCTACTCCGGATTGTCATTATTAATGGTTTTCCATCTAATTCTGCGATACGAACAACAAATGTACACTGCCTGTTAAATCTCGCTCGAAATGCAATTAAATCAGACCGATGTTACATCACATTTAATTTGTTTCGATAGTAACAACCTATCGTAGCTATTTCCAAATTAAATCTAATATAACTTATAGAACAACCAAATGGTCAGATTATATTGTACCTCAACTGAGAGTAATTAGTAGGTATATTTATAGTATACATTATATGACGGTCCGATGCAGGAATTATTCGTTCAACATAATATAAAGGTTTACCTTGGCATAAACATAACAGTGACATTGCCCAACTCACTTGGCTCAGCAGGATACTCTGCATGATCATGCCTATGGAAAAGAAACACCAGACAATGAGTTTTCATATTAAGCAGGACATGCAGGAATGTCTTGAAGTATGTTTAACAATACTTACTACGTAACAACAGTGAATATTAAATCGAGCAGGAAATGGCGCATGCCAAACCCTCATGAGAGAAAGGATGCATCAAAATACATGTATACATAAGTACAATTACAGTTGCAAGAAGGAGTACTTGTCAACTTAAACATGTATAATTCAATTTGAATTAAGTATTTTACTAATCTGAATACACGCTGCTGTGTCTCAGATCATCCGGTCTCTGTAGCTTTTCAAACATATCCTTGCTTTAAATGTATTGGATGTCGTGAATGTAAATAATGCACTGCACGTGGTATAGTCGAGTCAAAACATTTCGTACAATTTCACCTGTACGTGGACACCAGCTTACACTGAAAAGAAGACGCTCTAATAAGATTTTAAACCTGAAAGAATGAAAGCTTTATGGACTTTTAGTGTAATAACCGTTGACAGCGACAAAGATGTTTACTGAGCTTTAACATTATGAGCTCGTCTGTCACAATATGGTCGTTTAATCCTATGGTGAGTTAAAATACGAACGCGTAAACATACGTGTGTGACCCCGAAAGAAGAATACATACTATGCAAATAATGGTGAGCAATATCGATGTCAGGCAAGAATGTTTAAATATTTTATAATACTCAGAATAGGAAAGTGTCCGTGTACTATTAGCGTCTGCGTATGTTCCGTTCAGTCTATTTATAGTACTTAATGAGATAGATAATTCAGCACGTAAATGGAGTGCGACTATTTTTACCTTTATAATTTCGATGTAATACCTTGAGGAGTGCAACAATAATTAGAGGTTCTGCAAACACAGCTGTTACTTAAATGTTCATTCTTCCCTTTAGCTTCTATGTGCGCGTGATCTTATTCTACACAAACATTTCAATAAATGATCATTATGGGCCCTTTTGTCGTTATGTTATTGATAATGTTGAACAATCTCACTAAAGCAAGGATGAGAAAGATAGAAACAGCTAATAAAAGACAAGCGGAAACATATAACATTTTACACCACCAGCCCTTTGTGGATTTAAAATATAAATAATCTAACATTTCTGTCGTTTTGCCATTCCATAAATTAAATCTTTCATACATGTAACCGTACCAACAAGTATCAATTCAATTCAGTTTATTAGGCATAATCTCTCAAGATCGTTGCCCTCGAATGGGTTAAATCGTGGTAAATATGTGTTCAGTTTTAATCGCCGCATAGTAAACATAAATGGTGAAGTCGAGAAGGGCCGCAACAACTCCAAAAGTATCAGGAGATATGGAAATATTCGTACATGTAAGCATATACAGGAGCAAAAGGGACGCAAAACAAATATAAATGATGGGTAAAGATATGAGTACCGCCATGGAACGGTCAGAGGCAAAACGCCATTAGGGAGAAGGTTAACCTGGTTTAAGGGTGCATCAAAACTCACACTTATCCTTCCATCACCCAAAAAAATAACAAAATATCTGCTGAAAAACGCACCATCGTATGAGACACAGAACACACGAACACAAAATAATGAATAATAAATTCGAACTTATAAACTGATATAGTGGTGGATGACACAAATATTAGAAAACATGCCTTTACTGTGCTTCTGCTTATTTAATTCAGTGTAGATTTGCAGCAAATGAAACGAAATTCATTGAGTTAAATTCTTACCTGAAACTTTTGATGAATTACGTTTATCATTTAAACCAAACTTAGTGAAATATTAACGTCAAATATCACGCTTTTTCTTCGTGTAATGTTTATGACGTTTTAAACCTAAACAGCACGACTTATATTTTCCAATGCATTTTGTAAATTATTTTGTAAAGTATGGGAATGAACTATGATTGTGAAAGATTACTGTTACTGAAGATACAATGGTAAATAATATTAACTTCCTGATTATACAAAACGAAGTCGTATTCAATAAAATGTGAACAAAGGTGTAGTGACGGAAGAAACAATTGAGAATGAAGGTGAATAATACAATTTGAAGTTTAATCGACGTTCTGAGCTTTATAAATTTCTGAAAACACGATTAAAATGTACAATCTACCGTATTTTTGATAACAAAAGCGGAGTAAAACGTACTTAGCTAACAGTTGGTTTTATGCCTGTCCTACAATGTTTCATTAGGGGAGACAACTACAGTAGTGATCTTTGCTGCCAAGTTTGGTTATCTACACGTTGACGCACGCATATTTTCATAAACGAAGAAACTACAGTTAGATTACTATGCTTAAGAAATGGCTTGGCGATTTTAGTGAGTGAAGTGGATTAGCATGCTAATTAATTGCTAAACAATCTTCTATCGATCTATCGTCTATCCTCTCTAACCTGCATCATCCATGTACTGATATTGTGTGCAGGTGCGCGACTGTTCAGTGCGTGCTGACTTAAGGTTACACACATCATAAAGTGAAGATAAAGAATCATTGTTAAATTTTAAAAAGTATAAGACTCAGTTAAATTTAAATTTAGGACACTTGGTGATGAAAGGAAATTGACTTTAAGTGATAAACGAGGGCGACTAATGTTTAGCTCTTCTGAGCACGACGTGCTCAATGTGAGAATTTGGGATCGTCCTGCGTTCGTCGTCCGTCGTCGTCCGTCGTCGTCAACAATTTAGCTTGTTGACACTTTAGATTGAACATTTATACTTGATAGGCATGAGCCTTGTTCACTAACAGTTGTCTCAATGAAAATAGGACACGTTTGAAACTCAGGCCATCTGGGGTTAAATACTAGATCACTAGGTCCAATTATATAGTAGGGCCAAGATCTGATGGCACAATAATATTTGCTTATGCTAATTAGACAACGGTTTCACTCTGCATAAAAGGGGTGATCATTTAGAGTCTCAGTCGCTTGAATTCGTAACATGCACAATTATTCAAGTATGTACTTACGTGTGCCTCTGTAGCTCAATTAGTTGAGTAGTCAATTACTAATCTAGCAGTTAGTGGTTCGAGCCTCACATAAATGATTTGTTTGTTCACAGTGATAAAATATTTTATACTTTTAGAAAATATTTTTCTTACTTTATCCTTCTATGGGTAAATATAAAGTTATTGTTTTATTTTGATTCATACTCTGTTCTTTGTTATATGCCAAATATAATTGTGATAACAAGACATGGTCGTTAAATAATTCAACGCCGGTTTGCTGGATTTCCCGCGAGAATAAGGTACTTTAGGCAACTGATAACTTCCCGGAAATGAGTACAAGACATCACAGTTGAAGGTGTAGTATTCGTTACAACCATTGCAGAGAACAAATTCGATCAGCTACGGATGAGAGGGTGACACATTTCCCCTGCCTCGAATTGATTCAACCACACAGCAAACACATTTTGGATCCCGATGTATTATCACAAATGAGACACTATTACAAATAAGTACTACGGTGAATGTTATAATACATTATGGCGGTTAATCAATCTGGCCATTACAGGTCGCGTAAAAACGTCTCTTCACGGATGAAACAGTATAGAATGGTGACTTCCCTAGCATACGAAGCTTCGAGCTCAAACGGACTTTCTGCTCAAATTGGCAACATATTTGAATAGTAACACAAACGTCATAATGCAATTCATGATAAACCTTCATATGTTTTGTTTACTACTTCAAAGAAGAGTGAGACTGTACATGTATATACAAATAATCAGGCATAATGTGTTTTATAAATAAGTTATTATCCACAATTTTTTCCTTGAAAGAGTCTGTTCAAACCGAAAATAGAAATACCAGAAACAACAGTCTTACTCGTATTGTGCAATAATCAGTAACCGACTGACACGTTTTCAGTTCTCCGTCGTAATGTCCAACAATTCTTGAAAATTCAATTCCAACGAATTGTCTCGTTTACAAGCTAACCCTTGTCCAGAAGGAATAGCATACAAACCATGTCCCACTATCTGTTCTTTACGCATGAGTGAAGACTTTAAGTGGGTTAACAGTAAGTTGTGTTATTGGAGCCCGTAGCGGTGCTTTTAATTCAGCGATTGTAATCGCTCCCCCATCTAACATGTCATACGAAATTGTTAACATTTCCTGTTAGTTAAAATACCGTCTACACTACGTCCAGTTTTTTTCTGTCTGTCCTCTTAGATTCTCCTTGTTATTACTTATAGTCTGTCATGCCATTGCGCCTGAGGTCTGTGTGGGGAAGCACTGTATTATGTACGTGGCGTTCCCTGTAGCAACTTATTCATTCTTGTTTATTACCTCAGAAACAGGCTAATACACTCCCCAAGACAAATAGTTAAACCTTTGATCAGAACTAACAAGCTAAATATGAACACAACGTAAGTTCTGTAAATATTCATATGTATTTCGTGTTTTATTCTATAGACTGCCATTATTATACAACTTTGAACGGTTATCATAGTTCCAAGTATATTTGTTTATAATTCATTAAACTGAGCAAACGAACAAAAGGACCCGAAAAATGACGAGCTGGTAAGAAAGTCAGTTCCAGATAAGTTAGAGACTAGATGTACGTATTCAACATCGTTTGTAAATGTTCATTCGAATTGGTCCGATATTTACTAGTTTCTTGTAAATTAATAACTGTATTGATCTTGGTATACGTATCTGTATTCACGAAAATAACAAATACGTCCAAGGAAGAAACCTATTGTCCATCAAGTATTTAATTGACAGTACATAACATGTAAATCAATTAGTTTAAATATAGATATAAATCATTGGATTTCCAATAATTACATTAAATACACTAAATTATGTATAATTTGAATTCCTATGTGTCAAACGTATATAGTAAACAGAAAGCAAACAAGCTGTTGTGTTACTTAACGATACATATTGCGTAAGTGTCGCGTACATCTCCAGAATAATATCAGTGTAATTCATTCCAATGGCGACTTTTCATGTGGAACTATCATGAGATAGCAGACAGGTGCTTTATACTAACCGGATATTATTGAGTGGATTTTTTCAATATACCGCTTTCCTTGGACATCAGTTTATATTCTCGTGACGAGATAAAATGAAATGAGATACACATAACAATGTATTATAATTAGTTTGTTTGGTTTTATCATAAATGTATACCTAGTGAAAGTATGTAAGAGACAATATATAATAATATATAATGACGAACCTACGACGCGCAGTTTGAACGTGTACTTTAGAGGATGAAAGCAGCCGGAAGTACGGACTATCGGTAGGTCACGTGACACAGGCCTCAGACGGTAATATTCTGATTAAAAAACGGTGACAAAGTCGGGTATTGTGTACCACACTTCCGGCAGTTAACTGTATATGTAGGTCTATTCAACATCATGATTTGTATCGTAATTGTGGAAACAAAGTCTACGATCCTGATGGAAATGAAAGGTCCTGCAAACTGTACACTTGTTGCCTAACGATATTGTGTGGACTAGATATATTGTTCAAAAGTGCTGAACAAGTGTCGAACACAGATTTAGATGAGTGGTTTTGTATACTTATGTGTTTAAAATTCTAGTTGAACAACCACTCAACTGTCACTACCATCAAGAAAAGTCAGCAAAGCTTTCGCAAGAAGGTTTTCACGAGAGAGAGCCGAGCAGAGAACTCTGATTTATGTTTATTTAACAGTGCAGTGTTTGTACGCTCAAGATCTCAAAAATGCAAAGGTTGTACTCACAGAAGCTGTACGCTGCCTTGATACAGCCTCATGTGTCTCTTGTGTGACTAGTCGACATTTAAAATTAAAGACGTAACTTTGTTCTAACTTTGTCTTTTCAGACGAGATAAGTTATCGTTTTATATAAGGGTCATATCTTTGAAGTTTCTTGGTCATTGATTTAAAAGGCAGCTGGTTATGGTTTCGATAAGCCAGTCATTTATCACGATTTTACATGCTGGCTAGGTACGGCAACAACTTCGTCAGCTGAACATTGCAGCCGTTCCATGTCAGAGTAAAATAAAGTCATGTTTGTAGAACACGGAAAATCGGTCAATGGCGCTATCGGAAATCGAACTCGGGTCTACGGAGTACTGATCCGTTATGCTAACCACTACACCACAACGACCTGACGTCATTTTCCTGTAAATTTAACTTATTTAAAGTTGATTAAGGTAAACTACACGTTGGACGTAGTAAAGCCCCTGATTCCAAATACACCATTTCTTTTTACGCGTTAAAACAAACATTGTTTGAAATAGCCGAAAATTATCACCACATGCAAAGTATTGTTGTATTATGACCTTTTCCTAGCAGAGTCCATGAACATCCCAAACAAACCCTGAAGTCAGACGTTTTGAGTTAACAATAAATCAAAACACTTTATATAACGATATCAATAAATGTCCATATAGGGACAACTAAAACTCAAATATACAACATTACTTTATTCAGCGCCGGGCATGACATTCTACAAGCATAAAAACAATCAAAAGTCTCGATGAAAGGTACAAATAAACGGGAGTTAAAACAATACACGCACGTAAGTACAGCATGACATAAATAAAAGAAGTGCAAGAATAAAGGAATATACTTTAAATATTTACACAATTACAAATTAAGTATTTTACAATGTCATTTAAACCATGTATTTTAATCATTGTACAATAAAAGCTGTAATAGACAATACACACGACATGTACTTTGACATTGAACATAGTTTGAATAAGACCGCATGTTAAATAACATATTAAGGTACAAGCATGCACTAACAATGACATAGCCTGTTTATATTCAATATAAGGAAAGCAGAATATATGCCTAAAATTACGTATTTTGTGGTAAATTAAATCCAACATGCACGTTGAACAGCCACACTGGAATAAGCCCCCGGTAAGGTTACTGAGAATTACAGAGTGCAAGGTGCTACTAATCTCTCCTCATGATTTTCTCGTACATACCTGAAATGTTCTCTTTGTGTATAATTGTTTTTTTTTTAGTATTTACAATTTTAAGAAAAATCGCTCCCATTCCTCCACTTTTTCATTGATTCTCATCCAAGTCTCGTTTCCCTCTTATGGACTTTTACGTCATTTCCCCATCGCCACTTTTTAGATTTACTTTGATGAGACCCCTATTTGCTCATTTCCAGTTCTTTTCTACAGAAATACAAATGTACCAACACCCGAATAATTATTCTATATTTTGGTCATTGAATGTCTGGTCGAGACGGCTCTAACCTGCGTTTATGACACATACAATTTTTCTCGTTTTAAGAATGTATAACATACTTATGACAACATGTAAATTAAATTCACAACAGCTTAGTGAAATTATTCGTCAGATTGTTGCATTCGTTTCCTTAACAATAATGTTCATTCGTGTGAAAAACATTTGCAACTCTATAAAAACTTATTAGGAACAAGGAAAATGTAGGAATAATTAATCGTTTTGATAGCGCTGTTTACTGTTTAAACTTTATTTCGTGAGTAGAGATCGTGATGCATTGCACTATGCATATGCGCGAACAAAAGATGATTGTCACTCATTTATTCATGAAAAGGTATGTTTGTTCCCCGGCCCTACACGAATATGATTACAATGTCACATAACTGACGTAGGCTGGTACACTCCATAGTTGATAATTGTATATACAAATGAGGTGATTAAAACCAGTTTTGTACAATGAGATGATTGCTATTAGTCGAACCTTAAAAACGTAGTAGATGTTTTCGACGTACAGCTGCCTTTTGTACAATCTAAATCTTCAAATTCAAGTATTCTTTCGTTGTTTCTGAAAATAAATCACAACATTCATGAACTCTTCAAGCATCTTAACTTTCGCTTATGAGATCAATGTCTACCTTTATCAGAATTTAAAGTCCGTAATTTATTATTAATTCGTAACAGTAATACAATCCAGCATGCATATCTATTCAGCATGCATACCAATATAACATGCATACCAATCCAGTATGCATACCAATCCAACATGCATGCAATTCCGACATGCATACCAATCCAAGTAATGTTACATTCTATAACTATGATTAACAAAATAGATAATAAGTAGGTATGTCTACTTTACCGTTTCCTACTGTTGACATTTCTAAGTCTTCAAAACGCGAAGCTGAAAACATAATAATTGAGTGTACGTCTTTTTGCGAGTCATTTACCGTTAATATAATTACATTATTAAGGCGTCAGATAATATAGAACGTTGACTACTACACTACATGCATACGAATATAAAGTCATAGTATATGTACCATGCGTCAAACAATACTTCCAAACGATTGTAATTCACAATGCGTTAATTAGTAATTGGTTGAAAATTTAGACATTTGAAGTCAATTACCAGAAGTCGTTGCGGATGAGCCCCTGGAATCTGTAGCAGCATTGCCAGTTTCTGTATCAGGTACACTACATATTTCTTCGTAAGTAGAGTCTTGTGGTTGATTATGTACGACTTGATAGGTTTGATTTGTTTCTTCAGATGTGTTGAAATAGCTGTAAGTTACAACACATACTATAGTAAGCCCAATATATGCAGGCACATTACCATTGTCAACACGTCATTGGTCGGGTCAGTCAATATCAAATTGCATTTTCGGTTAAAAAGAACATATAAATGCACTGCCAGTGTGTTTATTAAATAGTGTAATAGATATATGTCAATATCATTTTTTGACTGTTCAAAATAAAACGAAAACATGTCTGCTGATAACAAAATAAAATAATCTTCATAATCTTTATATAAATATTAAATGTAACAGAATAATTAACATTTAAGAGTAAATGAAAAAAGAAATATTAACTAGAAGTATAACATGAGTTGTTTCTGTGAATAAATAACATCATCTGAGGCTCGAACCGGTAACCACCAGATCGAATGTTTACCTAATTTAGCTACAGAGGAAAATCTTAATTACATAATGGAATAATTGTTCCTATTTCGGAAGTTTTATACGAAGCAAGCGCTTAGTGACAGAAATTATTAATGATCAACACTTTTTCTGTAAAGCGAAACAGTCACCTAATTAAAATGTGTAACTATTATTGTGCCGTCTAATGTAAGCCTACATTAAAATTTGCTGTCTTTATACCTTATTTACAGGTAAAGAGATTCGGTGGTGGTGTAAATCAACTACCTACAGGAATTATACAATTTAGTTATATTATGCTTATTTTTATGTTCATTTATTTACCTAAACAAACATGAACAATACACTCTACATAGCTAAAAGTTCAGAAATGTCCCCGTTTGAAAAAAATCTTGACCAGTTCTAAAAGCCTTCAGTCCGGAAACCCTTTTAAACCGGCCAGTTTGCCCGGTCCCGAGCTCGTCCAGTTTAAAGGGGTTCCAGTGTATGCATTATCAAATCAAAAACTAATAATGTATTCCTCTGTATTTGTCGAAAAAAGAAGTTTGTTTTATCATAAAATTAGAATTAAATTATTGTTTTATTGAGCGGGTCTTCTACAGGTTTTCTCAGTTATAGCACATAGTAAGTACAAATGTAATAAGATAAAACGCGATTGTTCTAATCGGAATTACATTGCAATGATTCTTATTATGTATGAAGCCCATCAAAACGGTTCAATTGCGTCAGATATGTCTTTTAGTATTTTTGTGAATGCCCTATGAACACAAAATGAAAATACGTACGAGTTCATATAAATAATTACCATTTGCGAAGAATCCAAACACATATACATACTCCGGTTATTAGCATGGCGCTGCCAACAAATACCCCAACAATTATTGGAGTATTGTTAATACTGGACGGCAAAGATTGATCCTTAGCTGATTCAGCTGAAATGTCAACAAACACTTCTTTCAGAAAGAAACATTTGAGAAAGCCATTATTGATAAGCCGTTGCAACCATTGTAGTAAACTAAGCTTTCTACAATTTGCAAAGAATCTGTCTTGTAAAAGCAATGAAACAATTTTTTCAAACAGACTGTTGCCACTGACCGTTCTAATGTGTACTGCTTTTCAGTTCACTCGATATTTTTGCATGATAACCTTTTGCCTTTTGATAGTTTATATGTATTGTCTAGTCACCTTGTGATTTTGGTGCGATCGTACGCTATGTCTATGACATTTCCAGATTCACATCCTCTTTAAACCAGTTAAGCCCCAATGACATTATCGCACCGGTCAGTTCCTAGGCGGTTCTCCTTTCTTCATTTATGTTTATTGTGTGCCTTGTGTTTTTGTAGTTGTTTACATGTATGAATAGCATTCATGCCTCCTTGTGCTTTTAGGTGCCTGCGGATTGCACTTAATCATTCGTTTTTATTAGTTATCCGAATTAAGTTGGTCCAAAGAAAGGAACATTCTTCGGACTCTTGTTTACGATTCGTTGCTGACAAAATACAAGGAGTGTAATATCAAATCAAGTACATCTATGGACCTAAAATGGAACAAGTATAACGGTATATTGTAACTCACGTTTCGTGTTTGCATAAAGATCAATGCTTGATGTTGATTGTCCTAATTGGTTCCCGGCTGTAAGTGTAATTTTGTACACAACGTCACTCGTGAGTGAATTCAATGTAGCATTCATGACAGGTTCTCCTGAATGTAGTATTTTCATTGTAGTCCAAATATTATCCAAATTTATTATTCTATATTTCAGTATGAATGTCTGAGTAAGACCCCCACTAAATCCAGGTTTCCATGTCAAAGTTACGCTTGAATCTGTAGTAAGTTCTTCAATATAACGAAAGTCGGTAGGAGCTTGGGGTTTACCTGGAATAATGAAAAGAGCCTACATTTATTTGTCAATAGTAACCTCGCGGTCGTATACAAATTACATACCTCGATTTCGATATGCTCAAGTTACACTAACATTGACAGTCATTCCATAAATCATGGAGAGGGAGGCATAGTGGTTAAGGGATAGAGCACTTGACATTTGATCCGAAGGTCATAGTTTCAACTTCGCCATCTATGATTAACACACTAGCTAGTGAATGCAGTCAACGAGAATTATTAATATGTATTATAATTTGACTCATAATAGATACCTGTGATAAATATGGAGCAAGGAATGCGGTATTAAATTAGAATTTCCCTAGGACAGATGATCAAAGTTACTTTGAATAACGATTATAACTCGTGTTATGATATTGTGAAATGGATACACTCGTTATGTATGAGTAACGAGTTAACATCTTACTTGCAAGAAGTATTTCTACGTAAGCAGTTGTACTTCCTTCCGATCGATTTCCAAATGTGCGTTCAATTCTGTTCTTCGCCAGGCATAAATAGAGTCCTGTCTGTTGTCTTGTTATATTACGCAGTGATAGTTTAGAAGTCATACTATCTATAGGTCCAGACCAGCTATAGATGTATGGTTTTGGTTTGCTGTCTGCTTCACATATCATACAGACACTGTCTCCCTCAAAGACATATGCAGTGTTGTTGTGTGTCGATATTGTTTCTCCGTCCATTAACGTCTCTACTCTAATTACCGAAGCTGACGGCGGGTCTGAAACAAGGTTAGGTAAACTGACCGCCGTACATAACCGTAATAGTGTTGAAAAACAGAGTAAATACCTAAAAGGTAACTAACCAACTGGAACAAGTAAATCATGTACCAAAATCAATAAGTGTTAATTACTCATTGCCATACCTTATTGCAAAACGTTGAAATATATCGGGGTAAAGACCATCTAAATAAATGTATCAGGAAAAGAAATCAACATGAACATTCAGATCACAAGTTTATATGTTTGTATCGACTTTATGTTAAAAATCTCTTAATTGTGCGTTTAATTACAAGTTAGAAGGCTTTTGAATGACTGCGCATGTTAACGGCTCATTAAATTAGCATTTGATAGGCAATACATCATACATTGTACGATGATGGTGATCATCGAGCTGGCTGATCCATTGGATATAATTTCAAACGTTTCATTCATTGAATTTGTGGCAGTACATGTCAGGTACGTATCTTGTTGTATCGATACCATGATAAGTTCTTTAGTGGCTGTTCCTGCAATATAATGTAAGTACGTGAAATATATGTACAGATTATATCATTGTCCTTAACTTAAATGTACAATATACCATGATCACTTAATACATGTCGCATCTATAAGGATATTGTCACCATAATATATTTGACCCAATACGTCTTATTTGTTCTTTTCTCCCCACTCTCGGCCTATTGTTGCCACCTGACTTGTCTGGTGATTAATTGTAATTCTCCTAGTTTGTCCTCTTTAATGTTCCTTAGTTATCCCTTCTGGTCGACCAGACCATTTCTTGGCCCCTGTTCCCTTACGCATTTACCATTGTGGCTCCTCAAATGCTTAATGTTTTCCGGGAGGTATATGTGGAGAGTCATTGTCTTGTGCACGTATGTGGCGTTCCCTGTAGCATTTTATTCTCTTTCCTTTACGTACAACACACAAAGTTTATTCTAAATTTGTGTAATATTGTAATTTTCTATATTGTTGCTTCATCGGGACGGTTTAAAAAGCATACGGTATGTTTGGTTACAGAAACACTCGTTAATAAATCATTATTTCGATTTTAATACCATGAATGTTCTGGTGTCCAGTCCATTGATATGTCGAAGGCGGAAGACTTTCCGTGTTACAAGAAAGAGTAAAGCTGTCATTACGTTCAGCGAAGAGTAAGTTATCTGGCACATCGTATTGTTTGCTACTGTTCATCTTTCTGTATTTAATTATCGGCTTTTTCGGTGGATCTGAAAATAAGATGTGTTACCTGCAGATAGTATCGCACTTATTCATACTGTGTTGAACAGATTCCTAAAGTCGTATCTTAAATGGAATCGGTTAAGTATTTTAATAATTTACTTTAAAGTAGTTGTTTGATTTACGCATAAAGCATGAGTTATAAGCGATAGGGGAACCCTATAACATATTCTGCTACAGTATACTGCGTACTAGAGAACATAATTTAGAAGAGAAGGTAAAATATACAATTATGGATTTTTTTGTTAAATGCGTTTTAGTGACGAAATATTCATAGCGGGAACGCCACCATCATAAAGTATTAAACCCGTATTGTCGTCGAACAAGTAATGAGGGAAGCTTGATGGCCCACTGTAAAAGTATGAACCACCGAAAAAGTTGCACGGCGCAGAATGGTAGGACTAGAATCTCTTACGACACATCTGTTGATGTGTTTGATGAATAAAACTGGAACTACGTATGCCAAATTATCTTACAAAGTTGTTACACCCCTATCACCATAATACTCATGGCCGGATACACCCTGTCACAATTGTGCTGTTATATTGCAATGATACTTACTTACTGATGTTATGTATATTTCGATTATAGAAATTCGAAATGTTCCACGAAATATATCTTTTATGTAGCTCTGCTTAAGGAGCCTCTTATTTACAGAGCGAATGTGATAGTTAAAGTCATGCGCAGATATATCAGGTCTTGCCAAACGAACGAAATGTATACCCCGTAATATGTAGTATATGGCTATTGTTTGTTTTGTTTCGGTTTTGAGCCGTATTTCAACAGGATTGCAGTTATATATTCACTACTGCTCCTAGGTACCTACCAGTACAAGTTAACCTGCTTCTCAACTAGCAAATGAAAATTCGTCTGATAAATCACCGACTTCAGAAGTAGACACTAAGGTAGGCTTAAGATGCATTATCTTCAGTAAGAATGTCACGGAACAACATACCTCTCAACAGGGTTTCGAACCCACGACTTCTAGATCAGCAACCGGACAATACAATAAACTTCAAAATTGCATAAAAATATGATATAATTTAAAGGTGAGGGATTGACAAGTATCATTTCAAGTCAGCAGGACAAACATTTTGGTAATAATTCAGAAAGAAAAAATATTCCCTGAAGACATGGGTTTAGATAATATCGCATTTGGTCGCTCATATTCAAATACTGACATGGACATGTGTATATTTAATTTACTATGACACGTGGAGTTTATTTGAATTACTAACATAAAATATGGATATGAATAGACGTTGTATTTTCGCCCTGATATGTTTGACCAGAAGAAAGTTCCATAGTGTTGTGTGCCTTGCATGTATAACTTCCACCTTCATGTCGTGTAATATTAGACATAAACAGTCTACGTCCTACGATATTGGATACATTTGGTGTCATCCAGGAATAGATTGGTTCTGGAAAGCTGCTGGTTGTACATATTGCATCAAGTACATTTCCTTCCATAACCCTCAACTCTCCCTTTACTTGGTTGTTGCCTTTCGTAATAATCGGAATATCAGGTGCAACTATAAGAGACAAAACATGGATATTGGTAAGTTGTCCTTATTCTTTTGCAATATACCTGTTCATTTGAAGAACAATGTTTAAAAAGTACGTAGAATATCGGTAATGTTAGCAACATTACACGTTTGGCGAATAAAGTTAGTCCTATTTATACTCAAATTTAGCAACAGAAAGTTACGCTTAGTTTGTTTATATCACGTAAATCCATAGACAAGATTTAGACGCATGTTTTGAACTCATTTTCCGACTAAAGGTTTTGTGAATGTGAATTATAACTCATCCTACTGTAACTACTGAAGATAAAATTGCAAACTTACAATATACAATCACTGACTTGATACTGGAATTGAGCCACGTTGTGCCGTTGTTGTTTCCTGCACAGTGTATCTGAGATGAATTGTCAGCTCGTGTCAGATATATATTTAGAGTACTTCTTACAACTGTCAGATACGTGTTTGATGTCGTGCTGGAAGTTGATACATCTACATTGCTAAGCAAGGTGGTGTTCTTGTACCAACGTAGGGTCGCTAATGGATACCCGGCCGATGTTACACAGACAAACTTGGTTCGTGTGGTCTCCTTAGACAATGTGTATTCTACTCGTTTTTCGATTTGCACTTTTGTTATGGGGACTGTAATATTAAAGCAAAACTATTGAGTAGCGATGTAACATAAAAACATGTTCGAGTATCATGTACTGATGTGCCTATCAATTACACTACAATGTTAAAAACATTGCAGTCATAACATGAAATTTTATTAATTATACATAACTGCATAATGCTACTGTTTATGTGTGTCATTCATATTTCATTTATAACGCTATTCAGCAAATTGTACACAACTTATGTAATTATGTTGGCTGTATCCTCGCACAATGCTTTGAACAAATACACTTACATCAGACTTACCATTCACACTTAAATCAGAATTACTTTCATAAATATCCCCTAACACATTTCGTCGACATGCCCATACTTCTCCATGGCGATCACGAGACACATGTAGAATAGTTATCTGAACATCCTCATTGATACATCGGACATTGTATTCTTGCGTGTTTGTAAGTGGACCTGAAACTCTGCAGTTCTCTTGTGGATGGTATATATGAGATATCTGATTATTCCAGCTGATATAATACATGCCAGGCTCATATTTGGAAACGTTACATGTTAGAGTGACATTGTTTCCCTCCAAAACTATCACATGGGGAGGATCAAAACGCAGCATTGTTGAATCGGTGGTGTAAGCTGCATGAAAATAATGTACACATTGTCATCAGAATCTAGTGTGTTGCTAGAACATGAATTACCTAATATATCAACAATATTGAAAACAAAAAACTTATAATTACCGATCAAAAGGGGCAGATCCGTATACATGTTGTACATTCACATTTGTAGTATGGTATGCAATATTTCAGGAATATAATTATTATATATCTATTCCATTGTATTATTAAATTTCTTATGCGCTTATGGTTCTTCCTTATACAGTTTTGAGATAGATTTACTCAGGATTGTTATAATATTAAAGGGTTTTCCATCTAATTCTGCGATACGAACAACAAATGTTCACTGTCAAATCCCGCTCGAAATGCATTTAAAACAGACCGATGTAACATTACATTGAACTTGGATGAACTTATCATAGCCAAATATACTCTAATATAACTTATAGAACTACCAAATGGTCTGATTATATTGTAACTCAACTAAAAGTAATTAGTAAGTATTTTTATAGTATATATTATATGACGGTACGATGCAGGAAATATTCGTTCAAAATAATGAAAATATTTACCTTCGCATGAACGTAACAGTGGCATTGCCCAAAACACTTGGCTCAGCAGGATAAACTGCGTAATCATACCTAAGGGACAGAAACACCAGGCGATGAATAATCGTATTAAACAGGATCGTGCACGAATGTCTTGGAGTATGTTTTATTTACTTCGTAACAAAATGCCGCATGCAAAGTGCACTGTTACCACATGAGCGAAAGGATGCATTAAAATACATAAATGTACATGAGTACAATTAAAGTTGCAAATAAGACCCAAGTCACAAATATAAATGATAACTGAAAATAGGAGTACTTCACAACGTAAAACATTAGTATGTACATGTATAAATCAAAGTAAAGTAAGCTATATCTTCGAACACTTTTTACTAATTTTACTATTCTTGATAAACACTGCTGTGTCTCAGATCATCTGGTCTTTGTAGCCTTTTAGGCCAGTCAAAATAAAAAAATTGGGGAAAAAAAATGCACAGAAATAATTTTTGTGGATTTGTGTCATATAAGGCATCACATTAAATATATAGGACAATCACATGGTGCAAAACCTGATTTTTGGGGTAAAATGGTTGAAAATTTAAATAAGAATGGGAATTTCTGGAATTTGCCAATAACTATGTCAAATTGTGCAATAAAACTACCAGACTTACTGTATTTAATAGATATTGCATACAGTACAAAATAACTTAAGTATAGAAACATTGAACAGTGTTAAATGTCACTTTTGGGGTAAAATTTAAAAAAAATCACAAAAAATGAGCATTTCTGGGATTTGCCTATAACTATGTCAATTTTTCCAATAAAACTACCAGAATTACTTTATTGAATATATATTTTATTACAGTACATAATATATAAAGTATAGAAACATTGTACCGTGTAAAATGTGATTTTTGGGGTAAAACCTTTAAAAAAGTAACCAAAAACATGGGAATTTTTGGAATTTGCTAATAACTTTGTCACATTTTGCAATAAAACTACCAAAATTACAATATTTAATAGATATTGTATAACAGTACATAATACTTAAAGTATAGATACATTGTAACAAGTGAAATGTGATTTTTGGGGTAAAACCTTAAAAAAAATGACCAAAAACATGGGAAATTTATGGAATTTGCCAATAACCATGTCAAATTTTGCAATAAAACTACCAGAATTACTTGATGTGATAGATATTATATTACAGTTAAAAATACTAAAAGTATAGATACACTGTATCGCGTAAAATGTGATTTTTGGGGTAAAACTTAAAAAAAACTACCAGAAATACTGTATTTAATAGATATTATGATACAGTTCAAACTACCTAAAGTATAGAAACATTGTATCGTGTGAAATGTGATTTTTGGGACAAAACTTAAAAAAATAACAAAAAATGGGAATTTTTGGATTCTGTTAATATCCCGTTCATTTTAACTATGAAGTTTTCAGAATAGTTATTTTTAACTCATGTTATATTGCAAAATCCATACTTTAAATCATAGAAATAGTTTATAATGGGGAATGTAATATTTATTTGAAAAATATATCAAAAAAGAAATAACTAAAAGTTGCAATTTCTGTTATATTTTGCCTATTCCTGGATTAAAAAAACAAAACAATGAAAGTCACAGAAATGACATAAGCTACGTGTTATCTCTCAATATAACATATGATAACATTATGCTATCAAATCAAACAAGAAATGTGGTTTTGAGGTAAAAGTTCTGAAAACATAAACGAAAATGCTATTTTCCGGAAGCCATATGAATTTGATCACACAATTATATGATTATAATAGAAGCAATGTCGGTGTCTTATTGCAGCATAATATATGCACAATGTATTAGTCAAATGCCAAATCTGGGCTGATGGCAATCTCACAGCTGACTCCTTTGCATGTGAATCAGGCTGAACTACATTCAAATCCAACATTCTTGTAGCTACATGCTACTGTACGGAAGCCAGTTTGACAAGTGCACCGTACAACTATCATTATGTGAGCACAAGCTGGCGCTCTTCCAGTTGACACTGGATATAGTTTGTTACCTACTAGTTCCCAAACCCCATTCTAGCGGGTCCAAATCATCATGTCCTTTCCAGTCCTGCATTTTAGAGATACTCACAAACTATTGTACATAGATGCATCATACGTAGGTCGTAGTTTGTTTGGGGTCCACATAAATTGATGTTATTGCAACCTTTTCAACAAACGTAAAAAAGCATACGATGTTCAAACTTTGCCCCGACTCCCTTTCATATATGCAAACTAATGATTGTTCCCTGACCGTGTTCTGGCCTCCTTAGAAACTACTTCTGGACTCGGATGAAAGTTGTGTGAAAAATATTATATTCCATCATGCAATTCTTGGATGTGACACTATATCAAAATTGTATGGTTTGAACATTGTATGCTACATCTACGTGTGTTGAAAAGGTTGCCAAGACCTCAAATTATGTGGATTTATGTTACAAATATATATTACATCCCCATCATAATCTGTTTCTATAATTTATATTATTGATTTTGCAATATAACATTTGGTGAAAATTACTGTTTTGAAACTTTTACAGTGAAAATGAACAGGAAATTATCCGATTCCAAAATTTCCCATTTTTTTTTAGTTTTACCCCAAAAATCACATTTCACACGATACAATGTTTCTGTACTTAAGTATTTTGTACCGCAATATAATTTATATTAAATACAGTAATTCTGGTAGTTTTGTTGCAAAATTTGACATAGTAATAGACAAATTCCAAAAATTCCCATTTTTTATATTTTTTTAAAGTTTTACTCCAAAAATCACATTTCACACGGTACTATGTTTCTATACCCTAGGTATTTTGTACTGTAATATAATTTATATTAAATACAGTAATTTTGGTAGTATTATTGCACAAATTGACATAGTTTTGGGCAAATTCCAAAAAATCCCATTTTTATTTAAATTTTCAACCATTTTACCCCAAAAATAACATTTTGCACAGTGTGATAGTTTTATACTGATAGTATATTAAATGTGGTGCTTTATATGACACAAATCCATGAAAAGTTTGTCTGTGCATATTTTCCCTCCTATTTTTCCACTGGTCTAATATATGTTTGGCAAATTCCAGAAATTCTCACTTTCATTTATATTTTTACTATTTTACCCAAAAAATCACCTTTTTCACTGTATGATATTCTGAACCTGAGGTATGTTGTAGAGCAGTTTAATATCTATTAAATACAGTTATTGAGGTAAATTTATAGCTAAATTTCGTCGAGTTATTGACAAACTCCAGAAATTCCCACTATAATTTGTTGTTTTTTTCACCATTTTACCCCAAAAATCACTGTTCACAACATATGATGTGTCATTACTTAAGGTATGTTATGGTGCAACATAATGTCTATTAAAAACAGTTATTCTGGAATTTTTATAGCTAAATCTGATTTTGATGTAGTCAAATTCCAGAAATTCATACTTTTTTTACCTTTTAGTACATTTTACCCCAAAAAAAGCATTTTGCACCGTAGGATTTTCCTATACTTTTTTTTCCTTACACGGCAGATATTAAACAATACATTTATGCCAAAATCATTTCTGTGCATTTTTACCCTTTGTTTGCCTTTTTTTCAGTAGATTGACTGGACTATTTCAAAGATATCATTGCTCTTAACCTTAAGGGAAGTCGTGTGAATGTAAACAATGTAATGCACTGTACATGCGCAGTTTTGCTTCCGCACGTGGTATAGTCGCTGTTAAACATTTCGTGCAATTTAACCTATACGCGGACACCAGCTTACACTGAAAAGAAGACACTCTAATAAGAAATCGGCTTAAGAGAAGTGTTTTGACGATTCTATTTCAAGATTTTATACCTGAAAGATTCAAAGCTTTATGGAATTTTAGTTTAAATAGCCACGTATAATACCAATTAACGGCGATATTAATATTTGATGAATTTTAACATTAAGTGTTCGTCTGCTTGTCAGTTTAAATACGAACGAGTAAACATACGTGTGTGATGACGAAAGAAGAATAAATACTATGCAAATAATGGTTAGCAATATCGCAGTCAGGCAAGATTGTTTAAATATCTTATAATACTCAGAATAGGAAAGTGTCCGCGTACTGGTAGCATCTGCGTACTGTTGCGGTCTGCCTATTTATAGTACTTGCTGAGATACATAGCTCATCTTGTAAATGGAGTGCGAATGGTTTAACCTTTTATTATTTCGAAGTAATACCTTGATGGATAGAATGCAACAATAATTAGAGGTTCAGCAAACACAGCTGTTATTTAAACGTTAATTCTTCCGTTCAGCTTCTATGTGCGCGTGATCTAATTCAAGACAAACGTTACATTTTACACCACCAGCCCTGTGTTGATTTAAAATATTTATAATCACAAATATCAGTCGTTTTGCCAATTCCATAAACTAAATATTTCGTAACCTTACCAATATGTATCAATACAATTTAATTCAGTTTGATAGGCACACTCTCTAAAGATCATTTCCCTCGACTAGGAAGAAATTTCAAACAGAGAAGAACATGAAACATACGTGTACATGTATATACAATTATATAAGTTGCGGTAAATAGTGGTAAAGATGTGTCCAGTTTTAATCAACGCATGGTACAAATAAATGCAAGAAGAAGTCGAGCAGAAGATGGCACATACAAGGGCCAAAACAACTCCAAAAGCATCATGAGATATGGAAATATACATGTAAACAATAACAGGAGCAAACCGGACGCAAAACAAACAAAGATGATGGCTAAAAACATAAGCACCACCGTGGAACGGTCAGAGGCAAAACGCCATCATGGAGGAAGTTAACCTGGTTTAAGGGTTAATCAGACCTCGCACTTATTCTTCCATCACTCAAATAAATAATAATGTATCTGCTGAAAAACTCCCCGACACATGAGACTGCGAACACAGAATAATGAATGATAAATTCGAAATTATGAATTCATCAAGGGCAATCGATGACACAAATATTAGAATACATTATTAAATACATTTACTACGCATCTTTGAAATTAATTCAGGGTAGCTATGTAGCAATGAGATGTCATTCATAAATGTAAATTCTTACCTGAAACTGAATTAACTTTATCAGTTTAACCAAACTTTGTGAAATGAAAATATCATAAAGTATCACGCTCTTTCTTCATATAATTTTTATGACGTTTTCAACCTAAACACCTCGACTTATTCATTCCAATGCATGTATTTTGTAAATCATTTTGCGAAGTATTGGTATGAACTGAGATTGTGAAAGATTACTGTCACTAAACATACAATGGTAAATAGTATTAACTTCCTGATTATATATAACGAGTTTGTATTGAATATAATGTGTACAAAGGTGACTTGACGGCATGAGGGTATTTAATACACTTTGAACTGTAGTCGACGTTTAGTTTTGTTAAAACAGAGTTTGGAGCTTCATATATTTCTGAAAACATGATTGAAATATACAATATATCGTATTTGATAAAAAAATCACACAAATAATCAATGTTTGCACAGTTGGAATAGAAAGTTTATTTTATGTCTGCCTTAAAATGTTTCATAAGGGGAGACAACTACATTAGTCATCTTGCAGCCAAGGTTGATTATCTATGCATTGACATACCCATTTTTTCAAAAACGAAGAAATGACATCCGGATTACTATTATTAAATCTGGAATTGGAGATTTTAGTGAGTGAAGTGGATTGCAATGCTTATTATTCTCTCGATCGTCCGTCTATACTTTCTATCCTGCATCACCCATTTGCTGGTATTGTGTGCAGGTGCAGTGAGAGTTGACTGAAAGATACAAGTTTCATGAAAGCAAATGAGTGAAGATAAAGAACTTTTGGCATCGTTAAATGTTAAAAAGAAATACACTCAGTGAAAGATAACATTTAGGACACTTGGTGATCAAGGGAAATTGTTGGTATTTGTCTTATACATTTGTTATACAAGTATCTATGAATTAGCGTGGGATACTGAGCATATGGAGGCATGGGCACAGCAGATAGACTTTAAGCAATTTAAAAAAGAGACACAACCTTTATAATTGATCCGACTTGAAAACACAAACCTTATGTGGTCAGCATATCTGTTAACTGGAATATGAGTAGTTGCCCATTGCCCATCACGCCTCTGAATCACCTTGATCATTTGTACGTGTAGGGGCTCAATAATGTAGGTGTACATGTATTCCACTACTGGTCGAACATGAATGTTATATGCAGTATCAATGACACTTGGGTTCTTGGACCTTATATTACGTTTCATATAATTTATCTTATCCGTGGAAGAAATTGTGAAGCGGAACTTTAAAGACATCGGTCCATCTTAACTATATCGTAAATAACTGAATGTCCTGAAGAAACACACAATAATCTGTACAAGTTGATCACTAAATGTTTGAATACTATTTAGAAGTCGAGACAAATTTCATCAAGAAACTTAATGTTAAAAAAGAGCGCCATCTTTATATAGCCTGGTCAGTATCAAGCATCTTTACATTACAAGGTCAGTATAAAGCTGCTTGTTCATTCGTACAGGATTATACACATTGAGTGTGTTGTTATGTTCGTAATGGATAATGGTTTTTAATGATTAGTTTCTGCCTACTTTGTCAATTTAAGTGTATATGTTTAAATCGATTTAAACCCCCGGTACTTTTACTGACAGTTCGAAGGTTGTTATGCGGTGTGTGGTTATTATTTCTTTTTTTAATGTATGTTATATTTCCCTTTCACCTATGCAATTTCACTTTATATTGTGTTCATGTTATTTTCTGCCCAATTTCGGCCTGTTGTTGCCAGCTGCCTTGTCATGCGGTGTATTACATCATTTATCCCCAGCCTCCTGTTTGTCCACTTTGATTCTCCTAGTTATCCCTTATGGTCAGCCAGGCAAAACATTGCTCCCATGTTCCCTTACGTATGTACCATTGAGCCTCCTCAAATGCCATATCATTTATAGACTGTTGTTTTCCCGGAGGTCTGTGTGGAGAGGCATTGTCTTATGTATTTGGCGTTCCCTGTAGCAACTTATTCTCCTTCTCTTTCGTTTGAAACTCGGCGTGAAACTCAAAATCAATACCAGCAATTACGCAAATGTTTTGTGTTCATTATTCGATATCGTCTATCAATCAAACCGGTATTGAAATGTTAGGAAAGGACATTGTGATTGTTATCTTGTGTTAATAGTATCATCTTTGTTTAATAGCAAGTTGGATGGGCAAATTATAGCTCATCTTAGGCCTTGGATGTTGTATCTTCAGACACGATCTATGTCATAACAGCACATCATATCACGTCTTTTAAAACATTAGTATTTGAAATATCTATAAATGCGTCCCTTAGCTGAAGTCCCAAGTGTCAAAACCGAACAGTAACCATTTCTTATGTATTCTTCTCTGACGATAATGAATCAATATAATCAAACAATTTATAACCTAATAAAGGAGGCTTAGTGCAAAGGTAAGTTCCAAATCCGGAACAGTCACATACACTTTAAGAAGTTGTGTATATCTGGATATTGGTACATATATGAAATACGCAACGAATCGTTTTCACAAAAAAATAACCATTACATCACCAGTTGGAATAGGGGCATTTTACACTGATGCATCTATAACAGGTATGCCTATATAGTAATGTGGAAACAGTTTGTAATAAATATGTTTTCGAATAAGATTTACTTGTTTCAAAACTAAGACAAAGCCGCATCCTTCAATTGGAAACATTAAAGCATATCTACTAATGAAAACAAAATCACTTCCACATTGCAAATACAATATGTTTGAAGCAGAAAGTTTAGATAGACTTTTCTTAAAAAGTTAGACCAATCACTGAATATAATACACTTTTCATATTCAAATATTTTGTTTCACTCGCGGTTAACGCATTTCATAACATGTTATAGGTGGATAAAAGACCTTTATGCCTTATCAAATGGTAGTATGGCCAGATTGGTTTTGGAAATATATTCAATTTTTTTGTCTTTTATCGATAATTAAATAAATTTCTATAACTTACACTAATCATTCTCGGTGACTGCTCCTTTACCAACCCGTACTTGCGCCAAAGTCAGGGACAGAAAATTCGTGATCAAACCCCAGACAAAGCTCGGCTCGAACTCGCACTTTCTACCAGGAGTCAGACGTTTTACCCTTCGACCATAATCCCATCGACGTTTTGATTTTAACAATGATTACGAGATTTATGTTTTTATTACTGAAATGATAAATATTATAGTTAACTCTGCGAACTTCTAAACTCCAAAATAATCATACATTATTTTCTCTTATTCCAAGGTTTAAACACGCGACTGTGCAAAATATAAATGTGATACCAAGACGCGTATTTAAAATAACGATTAAAGTGGTATTCGCATGCTAAAGTTACAACCAAAATACTTCAACAGTTCCGTACATAATGCATTAAAATAGTAAATCGATGCAATAAACCACGAACATGTAATATTGTACATGGTCGTTGAATAACCCAACACCGGTTTGCTGGATTTCCCGCCAGAATAAGGTACTTTAGGCAACTGATAACCTCCCGGAAGTGAGTACAATACATCGCAGTTAGAGGTGTAGTATTCGTTTCAACCGTTGCAAAGAGCAAAGGCTGACAGCTTCGGACGAGAGGGTGACACATTTCCCATGCCTCGAACTGATTCAACCACAAAACAAACACATTGTGAACCCCGATGAATTGTCAAAAATGAGACGTTATTACAAATAAGGACTACGGTCAGTGTTATGATACGTTGGCGGTAAGCAATCTGGCCATTACGGGCCACGTAAAAAAGTCACTCCCCGGATAAAACAGTATAGAATTGTAACCACCATATCATACAAACGCACCAAACTCAAACGGACTATCGGCTTTAATCGGCTATCATATTTGAATAGCGACACAAACGTCATTTTGCAATTCATCATATGCCTTTATATCATTTGTTTTCTGCTTCAAGGAAGATTGAAACTGTACATGTATACACAAATAATCAGACATAATGTGGTTTATAAATAAGTTATCATACGTTTAGTATGATATCACACAATAACAAGTATTGTAAAAAGAGTTTGTTCAAACCGAAAGTAGAAATACCAGTCTTATCCGTATTGTGCAATAATCAGTAACCGACTGACACGCTGGTTTTCATAAAGTACTGCGTCGTTTTGGTAAAATTAGTTCCTACGATTTGTCATGTTTACAAGCTAGCCCTAGTCCAGAAGAAATAGCAGACACACCATTTCCCAATGTCTGTTCTTTACGTTTGAGTGAATACTTTCAGTGGGTTAAAAGTAAGAAGGATAAATGTGAAATATGACAGCCTTCAGTACTACACGTACATTATCTAGTACATCCAGATTTATTTTTGTTTACATAGTGTGTATAGTTATCAATAAGACAGTATAGGAAATATCGACACTATATAATTTATCAGCCCTCACGCGCCGTTTTTGTATTGGGACTTAAAAGTCATACACACACCCAGGACATTTATGTTTATCTGATTGGTTCAATTACTGGACTTATATCACTAGATCAAAGGTACATTGTATGCGCTTTTTTACCATATGCTCTTAAAATACTCGTAATAGAAAATAACCGCCAATTACATCTAAGTCCACCGAAAGATATACATAGTCACGTAAATAGTGCCCGCGCAACAGTCAGCCACGTAGTTAAATGAAGGTTTAGTATTGGTGGAAATGCACAATGTATAAGGCGCAGAAGGATACCAGAAACGATATTTTTTGGACTAGATATATTTTTCCAAAGTGCCGAACAAGTGTCGAAAACAGATTTTGATATAGATGAGCGGTTATGTATACTTATGTGTTTGAACTTCGAGTTGGACAACCACCCAACTGTCACTGCCATCAAGAAAAGTGAGCAAAGCTTTCGCAAGAAGGTTTTCACGAGAGACCCTATTGACGACAGTGCATTATTTGTATCGGACAGAGCCGAGCAGAGAACTCTGATTTATTTTTATCAATGCAATGTTTGTACGCCCAAGATCTCAAAAAGGCAAAGGTTTCACTCACAGAAGCTGTACGCTGCCTTGATACAGTCAGAGAATCTCAGCTGCGATTGGTATGTAAGTGTATTACATATACCACATGGTATTATCTGAGCACAGATGAGAGTGAGAGTCTAGTTAAGGTATTTTCTGCCGGGCTTGAGTTTTATAATTCCTACAAAGACAAACCGTACTTTCCAACTGAGTGTTTAGGATACCACTATTACGACTATTCTAGACACTACGTGATTTTGGGGAACCAGAAAGAAGCTATTCGAATGGCAGAAAAGGGGCACCAATACCTTACATATACTTTGGCGAAGGCTGACCAATCGAATATCGATTCTGTTAATGATGCTCATAATAGATATACATTTGGAGTCTGCCAGTTTGCTCAATCACTGTTATGGTGTGGAGAAAATTTTGAATTTGCTGAAACAAACATTCACGACGAAAATTTGACTAAAGCTAGAAGTGTTTTGAATCCAGTCTTTGCGAGGAAACAGGAAATTCCGAATGTAAAAAAAGCGAATATCCTTTTAGCTGAATGTGACCTTCTGTACAGAGAGTCTAATTTCCTGGATGCTTTGCAGAAGGCGAAATCGTGTTCCCAGTTGTCAAAGCAACACAATCAAGATGAAGAGAAGGGTATGGCCGGAAGTAGAATTGTGTTCTTAAAGAAACTGCTGAATAAATGAAAACCTTAAAATAGAAGAAGATCGCAAATTTGCAAAATTTGTTTTTGATTCGATATGGACAATGGACAAATATGGCCGGCATTTTACAGTTTCTTTAGGTCTACAATGATTTCAGGCCAAGTTTGTGTTTGCTATTACCTGCAATTTAAAGCAAAAATAAGCAAATGAATGAAGACGTAAAGCAGAAAGTGACATAGTTGAAGTTGTATGAAGTGCACTGTCTGATTCTGAAGAGTTTTGAAAACACTGTTACATGCGGTATGTTTCGCACCATTATAATGTCTTGTGGACCGGAAGTAAGACATGTATACATGTAAGTATCACTTAATGTATACGGGTGGATTAATTGTGTTAGTAGTGTTGGGAGAAACATATTCATTTATTTCATGCCTTTGACAGTTCTAATCAGTTATATTTATACTCGTTTTATTCGTTTTACATATAGTTGTACATTCACAGTCTCAGACAATCTCGAGGATACCGGTATTACTGAGTGATCTGTACATTCACAGTCTCAGACAATCTCGAGGATACCGGTATGACTGAGTGATCTGTACATTCACAGTCTCAGACAATCTCGAGGATACCGGTATGACTGAGTGATATGTACATTCACAGTATCGGACAATCTCGAGGATACCGGTATTACTGAGTGATCTGTACATTTACAGTCTCAGACAATCTCGATGATACCGGTATTACTGAGTGATCTGTACATTCACAGTCTCAGACAATCTCGAGGATACCGGTATGACTGAGTGATCTGTACATTCACAGTCTCAGACAATCTCGAGGATACCGGTATTACTGAGTGATCTGTACATTCACAGTCTCAGACAATCTCGAGGATACCGGTATTTCTGAGTGATCTGTACATTCACAGTCTCAGACAATCTCGAGGATACCGGTATTACTGAGTGATCTGTACATTCACAGTCTCAGACAATCTCGAGGATACCGGTATTACTGAGTGATCTATACATTCACAGTCTCAGACAATCTCGAGGATACCGGTATTACTGAGTGATCTGTACATTCACAGTATCGGACAATCTCGAGGATACCGGTATTACTGAGTGATCTGTACATTTACAGTCTCAGACAATCTCGAGGATACCGGTATTACTGAGTGATCTGTACATTCACAGTCTCAGACAATCTCGAGGATACCGGTATGACTGAGTGATCTGTACATTCACAGTCTCAGACAATCTCGAGGATACCGGTATGACTGAGTGATCTGTACATTCACAGTCTCAGACAATCTCGAGGATACCGGTATTACTGAGTGATCTGTACATTCACAGTCTCAGACAATCTCGAGGATACCGGTATGACTGAGTGATCTGTACATTCACAGTCTCAGACAATCTCGAGGATACCGGTATTACTGAGTGATCTATACATTCACAGTCTCAGAAAATCTCGAGGATACCGGTATTACTGAGTGATCTGTACATTCACAGTCTCTGACAATCTCGAGGATACCGGTATTACTGAGTGATCTGTACATTCACAGTCTCGGACAATCTCGAGAATACCGGTATTACTGAGTGATCTATACATTCACAGTCTCAGACAATCTCGAGGATACCGGTATGACTGAGTGATCTGTACATTCACAGTCTCTGACAATCTCGAGGATACCGGTATTACTGAGTGATCTGTACATTCACAGTCTCGGACAATCTCGAGAATACCGGTATTACTGAGTGATCTATACATTCACAGTCTCAGACAATCTCGAGGATACCGGTATTACTGAGTGATCTGTACATTCACAGTATCGGACAATCTCGAGGATACCGGTATTACTGAGTGATCTGTACATTCACAGTCTCAGACAATCTCGATGATACCGGTATGACTGAGTGATCTGTACATTCACAGTCTCTGACAATCTCGAGGATACCGGTATTACTGAGTGATCTGTACATTCACAGTCTCGGACAATCTCGAGAATACCGGTATTACTGAGTGATCTATACATTCACAGTCTCAGACAATCTCGAGGATACCGGTATGACTGAGTGATCTGTACAGTTACAGTCTCTGACAATCTCGAGGATACCGGTATTACTGAGTGATCTGTACATTCACAGTCTCGGACAATCTCGAGAATACCGGTATTACTGAGTGATCTATACATTCACAGTCTCAGACAATCTCGAGGATACCGGTATTACTGAGTGATCTGTACATTCACAGTATCGGACAATCTCGAGGATACCGGTATTACTGAGTGATCTGTACATTCACAGTCTCAGACAATCTCGATGATACCGGTATGACTGAGTGATCTGTACATTCACAGTCTCTGACAATCTCGAGGATACCGGTATTACTGAGTGATCTGTACATTCACAGTCTCGGACAATCTCGAGAATACCGGTATTACTGAGTGATCTGTACATTCACAGTCTCAGACAATCTCGAGGATACCGGTATGACTGAGTGATCTGTACATTCACAGTCTCTGACAATCTCGAGGATACCGGTATTACTGAGTGATCCTTCATTATGAAATCATGAGCATTGTTATCTGGAAACAACAGAAAATGAGCATCTTGACGTATTGTATTGTTAACAGAAAGGCGTCCAATCACGTCTGCCGTTTTAAAAATGCACGTTGTCTGTTTCATATATTTTCTTTTCCATAGTGCAGATTTAAATGTGGGTCATAGTCATAAATTGTGTCATGGAGATAACGTACTCTCATTTTGAGTATTCCTTATTTTTGTTACCTTTTTATGAAAATTCTATATATTAGTAATTAAATTTCCTTACAAAAATCCAATATGTTCGAAGTGAATATTTCCTACTTTCGTTATGAATATTCCCTACTTTCGCTATAAACAGTGCCTATTTTTGTTGTGAATATACAATATTTTCGTTATCAATATTTCCTACTTTCGTTATCGATATTACATACTTTCGTGATGAATTGTCCATATTTTCGTAATCAATATTACTTACTTTCGTTTTGAAATATAATACATTCGCAATATATATAACCAACTTCCTTCATGAATAGTCCATACTTTCTTTAAGAAAATCCTCACTTCTCTTATGAAAATTCCATGGATACGTTCATGATGAATATTCCGAACTTTCACCATTTATATTATGGGTATTCTGTACTTTTATCATGAATATTTAAATATACACTTTATGATATTTATGTGCATACATAAATTGGCCAAAACCTTGTAAACTTTATACACTAATGTACACTTAGTTTATCATTTTATAAACATTAAAGCGGCATAGTATTTTACGTAATCAAGGTATGTAAAAAGTTTAGTCAATGACATTGTTGCTAACGGGAATATATTTTACTTTTGCCACGTTTGACGTAGTTTGCAATAAATAAGAAACTGAAATATCAACATTTTTCGAGGAAACTGTTAAATGTAACATTTCCGACATGGAAAATGTGTTGAAAACATTTTGATGTAACATCTACTGTCATTCACTGTTGGTAAAATTCCTTTCAATTTATCTGAATTCCTCGTATGAAACTACCATATATCCATCGGAGAAGAAAATTGAAATTTAAACTATCCTAACACGTATCGATTACCGGATGCCGCAGTGTTTAGTCAACGACTTAGACGTTTTTGATGTTAAGTGTTTCCCTTATTTTTAACCAATAAAAGCGAGGTAATCCGGTCAATTTTCCATATAATCATGTCCAATTTTTGTTCTTTTTCAAAGTGAAGAAAAGTGAAGAAAAGTAAAACAAAGTGATTGACTCGTCTTCAATAAGTCGAAACATGTTAATTATTAATCACGTAGATAACATTTGTCAGATAAAGTTTATTGAAATGATAAAGAGCGATTTCGTCTTTCTAATTTGGCACGCAAGAGTTTACTCCAAATGATGATACTATAGTGTAAAGTAAGTGAAATTATACCTCATTTCATATGGCAGTTAGTTATATAAGTTATATAAGTTCCTTCTTTTAAATTGCCCGCCATAACACACAAGAGAATCGTCCCCTAACGCAAAATGGCTGTGAAGTCAGGTAAGAGTTAGGTTCCCTGTTTCAAATTTGTGGACATTTGGATACATGTTTTATTCTTCGACAATTGTTACAGTTATGGCGATCAGTTGACTTTCCCAGTTTCTTGAAATTCATTATCAACATGTATTAACTTGGCCTTCCCCTGACCGAATGAAACATAAGCGGAAGACAAATAACCGTAGCCAAAAGAAGGGCATGACCTGCCGCGTCGGAATCAAACGAGGACCCCCCGAATTACAGCCTAGCGCTTTTGAGCAATTGAGCTAACCTGACGGAACCACAGAACTATGACTCTTAGGTTACTATACCACTTATACAAGGGAATGTCAGATGGTCTCTAAGCCTACAGTGCTGACTTTCTGTATCAGGTCATGTGACTCTTGTGTGCCTAGTCGCCATTTGAAATTAAGGACGTAACTTTATTCTAACTCTTGTTGTTGTTTTATTTATAAGTGTCATATGTTTGAACTCTAATAGGTTATAGTACGTATTACCAATAATAACGCACTAGGTGTGGCAAGAGTTATATTCTCTCATTACATGTATAACTACAAGCTACATTAACGAGCATTTAGTGAATATTAGACCCGCCCTCCTGCATTGATATCGTTCTATTTACAGGATTTTTTTTGTAACTAAACAAGCAATGAACAATTCGTATTATTACACATGGTTTGAATGACGCTCTGAGACGGTACTCCTATTTTCCTCAGTATGTTTGGGTGTTGTCTGTAATCTGTAATTGTTAACTTGTGTAATTATATACAGTTGTATGTCTACTACGGCTTTTTGGGCGGCTGTGCTATTTGCTATGTTACCATTTTCTACCCTTTTATGCGTTACACAAATATGGTTAAATATAGCGGAGACTAATTACCAGCTGCTAAGTATTGTGGTATTATGAGGGGTGTACAGCAAGCTCCTCGACCGTTTCGTAGCAGAGTCCATGAACATCCTAAACAACCCCCTGAAATGAGTCACTTTGAGTTAACGATAAATCAAAACATTTCAATAACGAAATCAATTAATGTCTTAATAGGGACACTTAAATGCTAATCAAGTATACAGTATTACTTTATTCAGCGCCGGATATGACATTTTATAAGCATTAAACATTCAATATATAGTCTCTAGGAAAGATACAAGTAAACCTAAGATAAAACACTATAAGTACAGCATAAAAAATATATGAAGTGCAAGCATACAGGAATATGCTTCAAATATGTACACAATTACAAATGAAGTATTTTACAATGTCCTTAAAACAATGTATTACAATCACTGCACAATAAAAGCTGTAACAGAAAATATACACGAACTTGTATTTTGACATTTAAAATGGTTTGAATAAGACCACACGTTATGTAACTATTTAGGTGAACGCATGCACTGAAAGTGACAGAGCCTGTTTATATTCAATATTAGTGAAGCAGAATATATGCCTAAAAATACGTCTTTTAACTTCGAATTTCAAATATATTATTATTAAATAAGAAGGTCGAATGTTCGAATATTCGAATATTCGTTCGGAAGGTTGAACCGAATATTTGAATACCAATATTGCCATTTCGTTGACATCCATACATATAACTGACGTAGGCTGGTTAACTCCATAGTTGATACTTGTATAAACGAATGGGGTGGTAAAAACGTGATGATTGCTACTTATTGAACCTTCAAATCGTAGTAGATGTTTTTGTCGTACAATCTAAAGCTTCAAATTCACATACGCGTTCGTTGTTTCTGAAAATAAATCACAAATTTAATGAACTCCAACTTTCCATATGTTCGCTTAAAAGATCAATGTCTACTTTTTTTCAGAATTTAAAGACCGTAATTTAATATCAATCCTTAACAGAAATGCAATCCAGCATGCATACCAATTTCTACAGCAAATTCCGAGGTTGTTTGATTGCTGCCCTTGTAAGTACAATAGATACATATGTTGTTGTTTTACATGTATTAGAATCAAATTAAATTTACATTACCTTCATTGTTAAGGCTTTGATATTGTTTTTCTGCATCTGAAATATATGTTTTCCAAGAATAATCAAACAATGCATATTAATTTGTGAGGGGACGAATAAATCATAACAAAACGTGGATACAGCTATAGTTAGATCAAACGTGTTTCAAACACTTTATCGTTTGTAATGTCGCTTCAACGTACATTGATGTATTTTTGGTAGTATAATGCCTATCTTGTCGTAACAACTAATGAAAGTCACAGTTATGTTACATTCTATAACTATGATTATCAAATAGATAATAAGTAGGTTTTTCTACTTTACCGTTTCCTACAGTTGACATTTCTAAATCTTCATAACACGAAGCTGAAAACAATAATAATCGAGTGTACGTCTTTTTTCGAGTCATTTACCGTTAATGCAATCAAAATTAGAACGGCATCGGATGGTATGTATTAGTAAGTTGAATACTTCACTTTACGAATACGAATCTAAAGTCCTCGTACATGTAAAAATGTTCCAACAATACTTTCAAACGATTGTAAATCAATATGTGTTAATTAGTAATTAAGTAAAGATATGGACATTTGAAGTCAATTACCAGAATTCGTAGCGAATGAGTCCCTGGCTTCTGTTGCTGCAGTGCGAGTTTCTGTATTAGGTTCTCCACATATTTCGTCGTAAGTAGAGTCTGGTGGTTGATTATGTGCAGATTGATCGGACTGGTTTGTTTTTTCAAATTTGCTGGAATTACTATAATTTAAAACATATACAAGCACTTTCTGTATTTATGTATAGAGAATGGGTGATGGTGTAATTCAGCTACTTACAGGGATTACACAATTGAATTGGTAATTTAAGTATTTATGTGAATGCCCTATGAACACAAAATGTAAAATACATACGATTTCATATAAATAATTACCATTTGTGAAGAATCCAAACACATACACATACTCCAGCTATTAGAATGGCACTGCCAACAAGTCCGCCAACAATTATTGGAGTAATGTTTGTACCGGGCGACGAAGATTTAACATTAGCTGATCCAGCTGAAATGTCAATGAAACATTATTGTATGTGGAAAATGTTTTCAGAAAGAAACATCAAGAAAGCCGTTGTGGTAAGCCAATGAAACCATTGTAGTAAACTTACGCAAAATTACATTTTCTTTCTACATTTTGCAAAGTGTATTGTATAAATAATATTTTTCAAAATGATAATTGCCACTAACAGTTCCGATTCGGTACTCTTATTCAGTTCACTCAACGATTATGCAGATGCATGATAACCTTTTGCCTTCTTATAGTTTACATGTATTTTCTTGTCACCTTGTGGGTTTGGTGTGATCGTTCGATATGTTTCTTCGTTAAAACTAGTTATAAAGCCCCAGTAACAATTTTCGCTCATGACACTTCAAAGGCGGTTCTCCTTTGTTCATTTATGTTTTATTGTGTTTACTGTGTTAATTGTTTACTTGTTTGAGATTGTTCATGTCTCTTTGTGCTGTTGAGGTGCCTGTACATTGCACTTTATCATTCGTCTTTATTCAGTTATATATCAATGGTAATTTACACAAGTTATCAAATTCATCGGTTACCGTTCAAATCTGACTCCTAATTCGGACACTTGTTTACGGTTCGTTGCAAAACATCTCGAACAGTAAATTGTTCCTAATATATACATGTAGTTAAATCATTTCAATTTGTTTTTCTTTCACATAAAGTTATAAGAAGAAATTAAAATCTGAAACAATATCGACGCCAAATATCCACTGAAATGATGTTTGCTTCAAAACCATAAGTCATCAACTGGTTAAGTTTAAATTCAATACCACAGTAAGACAATAAAACAATCATAACCTTGTAAATTGAACATTTGAATGGCGTGGTGTGATTTGAAACCATAAGCGAGGTACAAACATGTACATTACTTTTCGCGTAAATACCTCGCATCCCTTATTTGGGAACGTATCAATGTATACATACAATGCTGAATTATATTTGGTATGAAAATACTCAATTAGATATAGATAAGCTACAATATCAAAGCCCCTATAGACATCGAATGGAACTACAATAACGATATTTCGTTACTCACGTTTCGTTTTTGCATTTAGAGCAATGCTTGATGTTGAATGTCCTAATTGGTTCCTGGCTGTAAGTGTAATTTCGTACACAACATTACTCGCGAGTGAATTCAATGTCGCATTCATGACAAGTTCTCCAGAATGTAGTATTTTCATTGTAGTCCAAATATCATCCAAGTTTATTTTCCTATATTCCATTATAAATGTTTGAGCAACACCCCCGCTAAATCCAGGTTTCCATGTCAAAGTTACACTTGAATCTGTAGTAAGTTCTTCAATGTAACGAAAGTCGGTAGGAGCTTGGGGTATACCTAGAATAACGAAAAGAGCAGCCTACATTTATTGGTCGACTGTAACCACGCGGTCGTATACATATTACATGCCTCGATTTCGATATGCACAAGTTATACTAACATTGACAGTCATTCCTTAAATCATGGAGCTGGAGGCATAGTGGTCAAGAGATAGAGCACGTGACATTTGATCCGAAGGTCGTGGTTTCAACTATGCAATCTATGAATAACGTGCGAGTACTAGCTATTGAATGCAGTCATCGGGAATTATTAATATATATAATAATATGACTCATAATAGATGTAAAATAAATAATTAGATATCATGCCTTCAACAAAAATGGATATCTGACGGAATATATTAACCCATGAAATTTGATGCAAATCTTAATCTATAACCAATGTTTTTAATTAACATCAATACCAAGTATGAATAAACATCGTATGGCGCGACCGATATAAACGAAAATATATGCGAGTCAATATGAAACGGGACCAAGACCAAAATCACATACCAGTCACTTCGTGTAATAATCCATTAGGAACATTTGATAAATGTGCAGGCAATATCATACAAAGCAACGAAAGTATACCTATGATAAATGAAAGTAAACTGGGGAGCATGGAATGCGGTATTCACAAATCAGAATTTCCCTAGTACAGATGATCAAAGTGACGTTGAATAACGATTATAACTCGTGCTATGATATTGTGGGATGGATACAGTCGTTTTGTACGAGTAACGTGTTATCATCTTACTTGCAAGAAGTATTTCTATGTAAACAGTTGTTCTTCCTTCCATACGATCGCCAAAAGTGGGATCTATATTGTTCTTGGCCAAACATACATAGTGTCCTGTCAGTTGTCTTGTTACATTACGCAATGATAGTTTATAAGTAAAACTAATACTATCTATAGGTCCAGACCAGTGATAGCTGTATGGTTTTGGTTTGCTGTCTGCTTCACATATCATACTGACACTGTCTCCCTCAATGATATATGCAGTGTTGTTGTGTTTCGATATTGTTTCTCCGTCTATTAACTTCTCTATTCTAATAACCGAAGCTGACGGCGGGTCTGAAACAAGAAATTATGTAGGGAAGTTGCCAGATGCTTTCAGATGAATAGGCTAGAACTAGTTGGTAGTTCAGGAGCACTGGTTATGTAAACTGACCGCCGTATATAACCTTAATATTGTTGACAAAAAGAGTAAAGACCTAAACAGTAACAAACCAACTGGAACAAGTAAGTCATGTACCAATAGCAATAAGTGTTAATTACTCATTACCATCCTTTATTGCTAAATGTTGAAAAATATCGGGGTAAAGACCATCTTAATAAATGTATCAGGAAATAATTCAATATCAAAACGGAGCACTGGTTAGGTTAACTGACCTCACAATATGACCTTAATACTGTTGAGAAACAGAGTAAAGACCTAAAAAGTAACAGACCAACAGGTAAAATATGTAACAATGGCTATACGTGCTAATTATGCATTACCATCCGTTATTGCAAAACGTTTAAATATATCAGGGTAAAGAACATTTAAATAAAAGGAAATATGAAAACGGTGATCACAAGATTGGTTGTTTGTATCGACTTTATGTTTAACATCTCTTAATTGTGCGTATTATTATAATTTAGAATGACTGTGCTTGCTAACAACTTATTAAAATGATCACTTGATAGGAAATGCATCCTACATTGTACGATGATGGTGATCATCGAGCTGGCTGATCCAGTGGATGTATTTCCAAACGTTTCATTCATTATATTTGTGGCAGTACATGTCAGGTAAGTATCTTGTTGTATTGATACCATGAACAGTTTATTAGAGGCTGTTCCTGCAATATAATGTTAATACGTGAAATATAGGTACATATTATATCATTGTCCTTAACTTAAATGTATACCATACCATGCTCACTTAATTTGTGTCTGTCTCGCAATAGGAGATTGTCAGCATAATTCGGGAAATATATTTGACCCGATAATACTTATTTGTTCTTTTCTCCCCACTTTCGACCTATAGTTGCCAAATATCTTGACCTGACTTGTCTTTTGATGTATTCCATCCATTAAATCCCCATGTTTGTCCTCTTTAATTATCCATAGTTATCCCTTAAGGACGGCCAGGCCATTCATTGGCCCCTGTTCCCTTACGCATTTACCCTTGTGCCTCCTCAAATGCCTAAGATTTTATGGACTGTTGTTTTCCGGAGGTCTGTGTAGAGACAGTGCTTTATGTATGTAACAACTTTATCGGGATAACAATCTTTAAAAAACATATGCTATGTTAGGTAATAGCAGCACGCTTTAATAAATATTTGTTTCGATTTTTAGTACCATGAGTGTTCTGGTGTCCATTGAATTGATATGTCGAAGGTGGAACACTTTCTGTGGTACAATAAAGAGTGAAGCTGTCATTACGTACGGCGAAGAGTAAGTTCTCTGGAATATCGTATTGTTTGCTACTGTTCGTCTTGCTGTATTTAATTATCGGCTGTTTCGGTGGATCTGAAAATAATATGTGTTACCTGTAGATAGTATCTCACATATTCATACTGTGTTGAACAGATTCATCAAGGCGTGTCTTTCACGAAATCGGTTCAGTATTTATATAATTGACTTTAAAGTAGTTGCCCCATTTACGCGTAAAGCTATGTTATAAGCGATAGGGGTACTCTATAACATATTCTC
Organism: Mactromeris polynyma; assembly: GCA_032209605.1. Lineage (NCBI taxonomy): Eukaryota > Metazoa > Mollusca > Bivalvia > Venerida > Mactridae > Mactromeris > Mactromeris polynyma. The sequence continues at coordinate 1,244,838 of JASFXZ010000046.1, forward strand.
CTACAGTATATTGCGTACTTGAGAACATGATTTAGAAGAGACGGCAAAATACACAATCATGGAATTTATTGTCAAAATGCGTTTAATGACGAAATATTCATATAGGGAACGCAAACAAGCAATGTGGGATGCTTTATGGCCCATTGTAAAAGGGTGGACCATCGACAATGTTGCGCGATGCAGAATGGTAGGACTAGAACCTCTTTTCACAAACCTGTTCATTTGTTTGATGAATACAACTGGAAATACGTATGTCACAGAATCTTACAAAGTTGTTACACCCTATCACCGTAGTACTCATAGCGTGATAGTTCAGAGGTAGACACTGAGGTAGGCTTTATTCCTTCTCTTCACATGCATTATATTTAGTATGAATGGCACATACCCAACAAAGAGGTTTCGAACCCACGATTTCTAGATCAGCAAACAGACAATACAAGACACTTCAAAAGTGTATAAAAATATAATATAATTTAAAGGTGATGTCTTCACAGGTATCATATCAAGTCAACAGGATAAAACTTGAAGAACATATGTATACATATCGATAATGAGCCAGACAGAAGGAAATATTCCCTGAAGACACGGGTTTAGAAATATATTGCAGTTGGTCGTTCATATTCAAATATTGACAAGGTCATTTGTACATTTAATTTACTATGACATTTGGAGCTGATTGGAATTACTTACATAAAATATTGATATGAATAGACGTTGTATTTTCGCCCTGATATGTTTGTCCAGAAGAAAGTTCCATAGTGTTGTGTGCCTTGCATGTATAACTTCCACCTTCAAGTCGTGTAATATTAGACATAAACAGTCTACGTCCTACGATATTGGATACATTTGGTGTTATCCAGGAATAGATTGGTTCTGGAAAGCTGCTGGTTGTACATATTGCATCAAGTACATTTCCTTCCATAACCCTCAACTCTCCCTTTACTTGGTTGGTGCCTTTCGTAATAATCGGAATATCAGGTGGAACTATAAAAGACAAACATGGACATTGGTAAGTTGTCCTTATTCTTTTGAGATATATATGTTCATTTAAAAATGGTTTGCAAAGTGTGTAGAGTATCGTTAACGTTAGGATTTCGATAGACACTTTGTTTCGCGAATACAGTTTGACTCATTTAAGTTAAAATGAAGTATCGGCAACAGAAAGTTTATTTTGAATCCTCGTCCACCCTTGTAACAATTTCATAGACTTTTGTTTTTGAACACAGTATCGTACTATACGTTTTCGGGATATTAATAATTGCTCATGCTATTTTAACTATTGAAGTAAGTTGTTCAAACGTACTGTATACCATCACTGACTTCATAGTAGAATGGAGCCACGATGTGCCGTTGTTATTTGCTGCACAGTGTATCTGAGATGAATTGTCAGCTCGTGTCAAATACATACTGATAGTATTTTTTACAACTGTCAGATACTTGTGTGATATCGTGTTGGAAGTTGATACATCTACATTGCTAAGCACGGTGTTGTTCTTGTACCAACGTATGGTCGCTTTTGGATACCCGGCCGATGTTACACAGACAAAGCTGGTTAGTGTGTTCTCCGTAGTTATTCTATAGTCTGTTGCATTTTCGAATCGCACATTGGTTATGGGGACTATAATATTAAAGCAAAACTATACATGTTTGTGTAGCAATGTTACACTGTATCATGTCCTAGTGTGCTTATAAATGACAATACAATGTTGAAAACATTGCATCCATAGCATGATATCATAGCAATGATACATAACTGCATTTACAACTATTTTTGTATTTCAATCATAGTTCATTTATAACTCTATATAGGCAGCTAAAGTACTATTACAGCAGCTGCTTATGCAATTGTGTTGGCTGTATCCTCACTCATTGGTTTGAACAAATACTATTCCATCATACTTACCATTTACTGTGACAGTAGAACTACTTTCATATGTATTCCAAAACATAGTCCGTTGACATGTCCATACTTCTCCGTGACGATCACGAGACACTTGTAGAATAGTTATCTGAACATCCTCATTGATACATCTTACATTGTATTCTTGTGAGTTTGTAAGTGGACCTGAAACTCTGCAGTTATCTTGTGGATGGTATACATTAGATGTCTGGTCATTCCAAAAGATATGATACACGCCAGACTCAGAGTAGGAAATGTTACAAGTTAAAGTGGCATTGTTTCCCTCCAGAACTATCACATTGGGAGGATCAAAACGCAACATTGCTGAATCGGTGATGGTATCTGCATGAAAATAATGTGCACATTGTCATCAATATCTGATTTGTTGCTAGAAAACGATTTACCTAATATATCTACAATATTGAAAAATACCGATGCAGACGTAAAATTACCGAACAAAAGAGGCAGATCCGCATGCATGCTGTACATGCATATTTTTTAAATGGTATGCTCTATTTCAGAAATATAATAATTTTATACTTATTCCATTGTAGTATTAAATTTCTTATGCGCGTTTGGTTCTTCCTTATACAGATTGCAAAAGATTTACTCCGGGTTGTCATAATATTTTAGGGTTTTCCATCTAAATTTGCGATAAGAACAACCAATGTACAACAGATCACATTACATTAAAATTCGCTGGTAACAGCTATCTTCCAGAAATAATCTAATACAAATTATAACTTATAGAAATACTAAACGGTCAGATTATATTGAACCTCAATTACGTGCAATTAGTAAGAATATTTTAGAATATTCCTGATGCAGCAATTGTTCGTTAAAATAATACAAGTATTTACCTTTGCATAAACATAACAGTGTCATTGACCAAATCACTTGGCTGAGCAGGATAAACTGCGCAATCATGCCTAAGGGAAAGAAACACCAGACAATGTTAAACAATATTTACTTCATAACAAAATGTCGCATGCAAAGTGCACTGTCACCACATGAGAAAAAGAATGCATCAAAATACATATATACGTGTACACTTACAGTTGAAAATAAAACCCGATACACAAATATAAAAGATGACTGAAAATAGGAGTACTTGACAACGTTAACATGAAATCAAATTAAAGTAAGCTATAGTAAACTTCATATAAACGTTATAGAGAATTGTATGCGGACGCGTGTTACTAATTTAACTATTCTGAATAAACGCTGCTGTGTCTCAGGTCATCTAGTCTTTGTACCTAGTAATTTAAAGGAAGTCGTGAATGGAAATATTGCACTACACATGCGCAGTTTTGCTTCCGCACGTGGTATAATCGCAGCTAAAAAATCGTACAAGTTAGCCTATACGCGGACACCAGCTTACACTGAAAAGAAGACACTCTTATAAGAAATCGGCCTCAGAGACGTCCTTTGACGATTTTATTTTAGGATTTAAATTTGAAGGATTGAATTTTAGTTTAAATAGCCACGGGTAATACCCGATGACAGCGATAACAATGTTTGCTGACCTTTAACATAATGAGTTCGACTGCTTGTCGGTTAAAATACGAACGAGTTAACAAACGCGTGTGATCCCGAAAGAAGAATAAATACTATGCAAATAATTGTGAGCAATATCGATGTCAGGCAAGAATGTTTAAAAAGTTTACAATACTCAGAATAGGAAAGTGTCCGCTTACTAGTTGCGTCTGCTTACTATTCCGTTCTGTCTATTTATAGTAATTATTGAGATAGAAAGCTCAGCTCGTAAATGGAGTGCGAATATTTTTACCTTTTATTATTTCGAAGGATAGAGGTCAACAATAGTCCTACAAACATAGCTGTTTATAATTCCAAATTCAGCAAATCCTTGCATTCTGATTGGTTAATCGGAGGCGTTAACACATGTATGAATGTTCAAATTTCATTGACGGAAATACTTTCGACCTTACTCTAAGGTAAACAATATGAACAAGTTTGGTACACTATTTTCTCAAGCAACACCTATATTGTGTGTTTATTTGCAATTCGCCACATATTTTGAAACAAGTTTAGATCGAGGTAATATTAGTTACATCGTTCTTTATGGAAAAAAAACTCACATGGCAGACGATGCAATCAAGAGCAGTCCAGAATTTTAGAATATTCCATTTCATTCCCCCTTGTTGATTCAGAATCAATCCGTTAAACAACGAAGATATTGCTAGCAGCAGCACGTGAAATTTGTTGTTGGCAGGCTTTATATTGCACGACAACAAGCAAACATTACGTGATTTAGCTAGCATTTAATCTAATCTTAGTCATCTGATTTCGCGACCATTTCTTTCGGTTTCACAAAACGTACTATTAACAGCATATAGTATTTTCTTAAAAGCACGTATTCCATGTTTATACGAAATCCGGTATGGTTACCAGTTTATCTATCCTAGTTTCTGCTTGATAGCTCCCTTCATCAACGTTTTAACCTGAGAATTTCATCCGATGCGCTCATCCGACATGTTTATCTAGCATTACTTGCCTACTGTTTACGCATAATAAATGATTGGCGTGGAACAATAACTCTTACGCAGAATTGTCATAACATTTTAAGTAAATTTCAAATATGGCTCCTGATATGGTCTTAAAATTAGTTGTTTTGGCTGTTCAACTCGGTTCTGTTTTTTGTGTATCAACCTAGATACTTTACATTTTAAGAAATGTCTTAAAAATGGCGAAATATTTCTGAAAAGCGGCGAATGTATGCTGAAAATGGTATGCACTTATTCCTGTTCACGTTTATATCAAATAAAGCTAATTTGATTTCACAACATTTACTTTAGAAATAATTTGATACGAAAAAAAAACGTAAATTTGAATATATTTATTGGGGTGGTGATTCGTCCCAATGCATCTTCGTACCTCGAATAAAGGAACTTATGTAATATATTAGTTTGGTGAATATTGCTTGATAGTTGGTTGGCTGTTTGTCAGTGTAGCGTGTGTCACTTTTTCCCGAATAAAAACGTTATCACTAAGCACCTTGGTGAAAATTTATGTTCTTTGGTTTGTGCTGTCATAACTTCTGTATTTATATTTTTGTTCTTGACACTAATGATTCCTGCTTATTTGCAGATATTATGTTAATCACTGCTTGCCTGATACATCTAAGTATGAATTTGGTCAGCTGACGATAGTCCATCAGCTCAGTGTTGTTCCGAAAAAAAGGTGAGTTCAAATTGAAGGTTTTAATAAAATATGATTTACATATAAAATGTATGATATTGGTTTTCATATCAATTTGAAAGAATTGTTAGTTACTAAGACATAATTAAGAAAGTAGTAGAACTATGTTGTTGAAATTTACAGTGAACATGAGATTTTGTCGACTTGATTATTTTTCTTAAAGGGGAAGTGATTTCTTTATTTATGTTATACAAAAACAACCATACATTTGACTTACTTTGTATAAAAAACGTTCTAGCTATTGTGGCATTTGTTATATTTATTAGCATTGCATTAGTGGAAACTTGATATAGTTTTCTTGTTTTTGGGTTTCATTTTAAATACATAGAATACAATATAATAATATGTATATATGTTGACACTGACAGTACATGCTTATTTGCAGATGTGATGTAACTACCTGCTTGCCTGAAAATGTACATTCAAACTCATATTAATATATCAATGGATAATTTGTTAACATAATATACAATATTGAAAAAAGCAGTTTTTTAAGTTCTTCCAAACTAAATCATATTGTCAGTAAGATATAATATTCAATTAACATGTTAGACTTTTATCAGCAAAAAGTTCACATTGCATTTGAAGTTAAACAACACTCAAACGTCAGTAGAACATTTCATCACTCAAATATTTGACATGTAAACACTACATTATAATTTGAAAAATTCTCATTTTATGGATTTTCATTTCCTACAGGATAGTAAAGATTAGCAGTCAATGCACCTCAGGCAGCTGGAAATGATGATCTTCCCTGTAAAGTGGCGACACTGAACAAAACTCGTGAACATTTTGTACCGAATTGATCGGTTCATATATTCATATCCAAATTATCTTAAAGTGTTCCGGACAACGTAATTAACTCAACAGCAAAAAATACATAATGTTGTAACAATGTGTTTTATGTCTTTCTCTCTCTAAGGGAGATTCATTGTTTTGAGCACTGCTGTTGGATTTACAACCTCTTCGGTAAGTGACTTCGTTTCCAGAAAAACGCAACATGTGATGTCACTATTTGCAAGCAGGACACAATATACTCCATATGGTCACTACGTTTTTATATTGCCACATGGTGCAAATATTGCTTACTGTCAGTACATGTTGACGTCAAATGTGATGTTTTCTGAAAATGACGTCTCTTAAAGTAGAGGTTGGAAATCGTACAGCGGCGCTCTTTTTGTCTTTGGTGTCTGTCCGTCCTTCTGTCCGCCTGTTTATTTTCAACTTGTCTGCGCTTAATCTCCAATACCGCTGTTTGGACTTCAACCAAACTTCACAGGATTGATAAGCAAACTTACAATTACTAAATAAAAATACTTATACTCATTGTCAAATATACTTTATACTTAATATGAATTTACCAATACAACAAAAACGCAGTGTATTTCCCGATAACATTCACGTTTCATCAACTATCATTTCTCATGTCCAGTCGCCAGTATATTCGTTTAAGTAACTGCGAAACATTATTCAAAAGTTAAAAAAATATATAAGATGTATGTGTATTCAACTATACATCGTTATACTTCTTAGTGGATTGACAAAAACAGTCTAACAACATGTAGTACATAAATATAAATCTACTAAACTGCAATATAAGACCCACCGATTAAATGCTTAAATAACAGTGCAGTATAACCAACCGCAACAATAACAGCAATGACACAGTCAACATTAAACAAAATTATGTTACTGCTGTTAATAAATTTGTTCCCAGAAGATTCTAATTCACAGTAATAGCTCCCCAACAATTCTCTTATTAATACATGTATTATTTCCAAAATGTTAACCTACACAATTGCATGTGATGCATTAAGACAAACATACACCTGAAATAGTAATGATGATCAGAAAAAAATGAAATAGCAAACATTGTTTGAAAAAATCAAAGTGCTGGAAGATTCATTGCTTATGCATTTTATTAATATTCATTGCTATATTCACGCTTTTTCTTTTAAAGCTTATTCTACATACACGTAATTATTTTCTCTACATGTAATATCGTCATCTGATGTGGTTTGTCCTTTGAACAACTTATTCGTTGACATTCAACACACTCTGATGAACAATCCAACCCATGCTTCCTGCAAGTACAACGCTTGGTGTCACACTTAGCTTTACAGTTACATCTGATTCGATAAACGCAATCAATACATGCAGGTCACACATGGGTCTTGATTGGCGACAGCATATTTTCATCCTCGGTCCAAAACCATGGATTCATACCATAAGTATCTCTTACCAATGTTGCGCTTGAAGATTAACACAATTGTGGTTGTCATGACTTTGGTTACGCTCCCATACATGTATGCAGCGCTATCATTACAGGACCGCTTATTTATTGCTTTATGACCTAGCATATTTTGGTATATGACCTTTTAACATGTCTGATTTAGCCAATGAGATATCGCACTATATAGTATCACTGCTTTGTTGTTCTAATTTTCTTTGGTCGGTAAGGCACGTGACTTCTGAGTTTATAATACACTAGAACTTCGAAACTTCGAATAGTTTTGGCTCGAACACAGTAGATACCTCAAACAGGTTCTTGCGTTCCCTAGCTACCATTTCATTCATTCCCCCCCCCCCCATAAATAGGTCGAACAATATAGTACATATCAACTTTGATTGATCAGTTGATATTCTTTTGTCTGTTGACAAGTGAGATTAGTAACATATTTTGTTTGCACATCGTGCAAATTACTTGACTGTTGTACTATGCACATCGTACTAAGTACTGGACTGTTGAACTACATTCTAAATATAATATATTTATGTACGTATTTGACACACAATGGTTAAGTAGGTCATTCAATAATTAATGAAAATAGAAGGGACTTTTTAAACAATAGGGAAAACTTCATTGATAACTCCGATGTCATGACTGGTACGTATCCGACCGGAAATTTATTTGATTTGAATCATTAATTGATGTATACATGTTCTTATTGTATGTCTTCCATGGACGACAAACTTGTTATTACTGTTTTTCTAAAAATAGTACATTGTCGTTGCAATATCGTGATGTAAATAAGAATAAACGAATTATTTAATTAAATTTGTTAATGATTTCTTTTCATTTCTTTTTTATTTCTAATATCAGAATAAAAGGACATTTAAGCAAGAAATGATATTCAGTTTCTATTACATTTTTTCATAATTTACAAAACCTTTTATCTTGTTCAGTATTTAAGTATCTGCCACATTCAATTTCAAGTCTTTGTAATGTACACCGAAAACTTGCAGGAGCATTTCTATATTTACGAATATTTACGCAGTGCAATAATTCTCATGACAATCAATTGATTTAAAGTGTGAGTAAAAATAAGTTCTGGCGAATCTACAATGGAAGAGTGCCATTCTTGACAATACTGAGCGATTGGTTTAAAATAGCAATAAAATGCTTTCATTCAATACAACGTACTTGATTCAACCAAACATATCCAAATCCATAGCTAAACAAGATTTTTCTTTTACAAACGTCACCCAATTCCTAAGACCATGCTGGTCTGTCATCATAAGCATATTATAAAAGAGAGATATAAGCCTTTTTAATATACCCATCTTCACGCATTTTCAAAATTCTAATCCAATATTAAATAACGCGCTTAACGGTTTCAATAAACAGAGGGTAACGATCCTATTAACTAAAACAGCTATATTTGTAGTTTTTTTGTGGTAAGCTCATATAACGTTTACAAGCATGTAAATGAACTTGCTCTACAATACTCAGACGCTCTATACCCCAACTCTCGGAACCAAACAATAACACTCGAGCTACCTTGGTGTCATATATTGTAAAGAAAGACGATTTAGACAATGGACCATAATCATATAGTTTTGATAGAATAGACATCAAAATTCTTTTCGGTTTGTTATCCTGTTCTCCTGCCATTTATGGCAATGACAACATACTAGTTAAGGTAGCATCAACGTAAGTAAAGTTATTTACAACATATTGAACCATGTTAATACATGTACCATTTTTCAGGTCCTGATAATGATCCACCCTTTTTAAAACCATGATTTTGTTTAATGTTCACTGAGTGCTTATATTCGTCACAAAAGTCACTTAGTACATCATCCAGAAGACTTTTAAGACCTACTAGCATGGCAAGGTCGTCCGCGAAGAATAAAGAGTTTATATCCATTGTATCCGGGAATAGTTGGATTCCATTATCATTCGGTAACTGTACATACGTCATAAGGTCATTTATGAATAAAATAAAGAGTATGGGAGAAGCCTAGTCCAGCCACGGACGTTACGTCTCTATACTGTCGCTGTACAACGTCCTGCTAAACCATTCACAAAAGTAAATAGAAGCTGGACACCGCCGGTCTTTCCACTACATTTACTCTTATTTTCGTGAACTGATATATGCTTTGCATGCAATAAAAACTGAACGACATAAAATTGTAGCTTTTCGTTGATTTATTTGTCTTTTCGACACAATATTTTCATGGATACGACTTGTTTTGTAAAAAAATAGTGAATCAATCACCTGTTAAATAAGAAGATGGGAGAGTTGCTATGGAGGCGGTGCGCATATAGTTATTACCCTACCAAGATCATTGTCGATATTGCTATTATTTGCTCCTTCTTTAGCCAATACTGAAAGTGATAAATATCACGAAATCGATCAAAAGTTGTTTCAACGTTAAAATCCATCTTGTATTGCTACTTTGACGGGCGAAATTGGCGAGAGCGCGAATGTCAACATACAGTTTGTCAGGTGAATAGTTTACTTGCGCACCGTGGGCGGAGTTACGTTTGATTGACAGATATTTTAGCGACAATGTTTGCAGTCATAAACATTTGACCCCTGTCTTCTTGTCGAAGTGATTGTGAGGCACTCAGATGCGCTAGAAATTCGATTTGTGTGTGCTTCTACTCGTGAAAGATTGCTACAGTTTTTCCGCACCCTCAAAAGTATGTTCGGTCGATAATAAAGACGCCATAATAGTGCCGTTAAAATCATGCGGCATAATCCCAGGTTTTTACTATAGGCTTGTGCGTGGCTCTGTTACGAATGACGCGTGTAAAAGTCGGAGTACAGAGACACGTATGCGGGTCTAGGGAGAAGCCGTGCTTAATACACCTGTACCTGCGACAGTCAATTTTACATACACATGTTTAGCACAATAGATTACTCGAACTTATTGCTAAATTGCACGGCAGTTCGAGGTTTCGAAGTTCTACTGTAAACAGGTATTGTTTTCCGTTTTAGAAATTATTAAATATGTATACAATATCATGGTCAAGCGTATCGAGGGAGTATTTGATGATCTTGGTAATCTGTTTGATTTCACATCGAGAAAACCTTCAGAAGGTAGTGATGCGTTCCAGAATCGAGAATAATGTAGTTATATGCATTAAATATATTATGTTGATTGAATGCTAATTTACGGGATGACGTATATAAAAGACACAGGTTCCGCAGCACCGACATCTGTCTGAATGGCTTTAAACTGCTGCGTATTTATAGGCATAGGAAATAATTTGGCATATATGGCCCTTAATGTGCACTTCAGTACAAGTGCATGCGTGCATGCATTCTTTGCTTCGGTTACTTGTTCCATTTCTTTAAAAACTTGTATTTTTTTTCAAGAATTTCTCCAACATACCCTACCATAATGGTACACATGTTGGGCCATATCTAAACCAATCATAGACCAGCTATTAAAAATACGACAGTAAACATCTGGAAATAACGATTATGTGATTGTTTAACGAGAAGTGAGCTTTCACTGCCAAAGTACATAATACAAATGTACTAAGACAATGTAAGTTCAATGACAGAAAAAATCAAACATAAGTGACTAACATAACGATGTCATGTCAAATTATGGATATGGCCAGATGTTTGCTGTCGTATTTTTGCAAGCTGGTATATGATTGGCTATGTACACATACCACGTCGCCTGTCTAAAATAGAAATATCAAGAGTTATAAAGCAATGGGTAATTATGAAGTTTTCAAGGTAAGTGCCCAATGGTAAAGGAGAGTATGTAATCCATTATACTAACGTGTCATTACTTCTTCACCAGGTTTAACTTTATATTGTTGTGCTACACACGCAGTAAAGAATACACACTTGCTACTTGTTATTTATGAACTTTTATTAGGCAAAACCTTTACCAGAATTATGTTGTGTCACATCCAGTAAATGAATGAATGAATGAAAGAATGGTAGGATACAACACAATTTAGCTCCAAGTTTAGTTTGAGTACAAGTGATTTTATAAGCCCTTTTCCGCTTAATATTTACCGTATTTGTACCATATACAAATTGCATATTGTGACTGGTAATGTCATACAAGTAGCATAATACAATTATTGATGATTGTATCACGACGTGAAGTACAATCAAATGCAGTTACAGATATAAAGGTCAACATTATCGACTTTACCAGCACTATGACAAACATTACAGCCACTTTCATCGCAGTACTTGCTTAACATTTTGATGAAATATTGCTAGTTACCTCTGTTAGTGATGAGCTATTCCTTTTGGATTTGTATGGTTTAGATTTGATAAATATAACACTTGGATATGTAGTTTCTTAAGTTCTTCTTTGATGAATGACATCTTTCATAGAATGGCAGTGGGAATAATCATTCAACATAACAATAATGTTAAGATCAGCATAATGAACTTGATTTGTTCCATTTCGCAGGAAAAAAACATTAATATTTTATAGCATGCTACGATATTTGTACATTTTGAGTGTTAACAAAATAATGATTACCAATAAATAATATAATGGTTGAGATAAACATACATCGAACAAATGAATATTTCGCTATTCTTCCATCTTGGGCAAAATTTTGGCACCGTAGGAAAATAATTTTACAAGAAATATTTCAAGGTCACACAATTAATGTTCATCCGATTCGTTAAAATAGCAAAGATTCTCGATTGATATATGTATCGAATTTACGCTTTGGTAAGACAACGTGTTCTTTTTATTAATAATCATAACATTTCAAACGAACTATAAGGCAAGAAGAAATCATTAAAAATGACTTAAATATGGCATGATAGCAATCTAATCTGCAAAGGAATACCTTTCACATATATTTTATGTACTTTTGAGTTAATATATTATTAAAATTCTAATACTCACCTTATTGCCAGCAGTATTTATAGTGATTTTATATATTGTTTACATGCTTGTGCTGACGAATTCATCTTGATCAATTGGCGCTTGCGTTTAATATTTATAACATGGTGTACAATATGCGCCATTCCTTCAAAGGTGTTTTAACATTTTAATTTTCATTTTTTCTTCACTTTCTGCATCAAAGAAATTGTAAGACTTTTGAATATGTTGTTTATACAGTATTATTCTAACATATATACTTGAAAACATTTCTGTTGCAATCATTTGAGGGTAAAAATTAGATTGACTTGACTATAAATGATCACTGTGGGCCCTTGTGTCGTTACGTTATTGATAATGTAGATGAATCTCGCTGAAGCAAGGATGAAAAAGATGAAAACAGCTTTTAAAATACAAGCGGAAACATTTGTCGCTTTGCCATTTCATATATTAAATTTTTAATTACATTACCAATAAGTATGAATACAAATTTAATTCAGACTGAAAGGCACTCTCTAAAGATCATTTCCATCGACTGGGTGGACATGTCAAACGGAGAAGGACATGTAAGGTATATACAATTATATAACTTGTAAAAATGGTAACTGTTGAATATTAATCGCCGTATGGTAAACATAAATTGTGAAGTCGAGCAGAAGAAGCCACACACAAGGGCCACAACAAACGCATCAGGAGAAATGGAAATGTACATATATAAACAAAAACAGGAGCACAAGGGACGCAAAACAAACAAAGATGATAGCTAAAGATATAAGCACCACCATGAAATTGTCAGAGGCAAAACGCCATTTGGGAGGAGATTAACCTGGTGTAGGGGTGAATCAGATCTCACACTTATTCTTCCATCACTCAAATAAATAAGAATCTGCTGAAAAACTCCCCATCCCGTGACACTGCGAACACAGAAATAATGATTAATACATTCGAAATTATAAACTGATCTAGCGCGTTCGATGACACAAATAGTAGAATATGTTATTGAAAAAAGTACTATGCATCTTTGAAATTAATTCAGTGTAGATACGTAGCAAAAGAGATGCAATGCATCAAGTTAAATTCTTACCTGAAAAATTTGATGAATTAACTTTATCAGTTCAACCAAACTTTGTGAAATAAAAACATCACAAAGTATCACGCTTCTTCTTCGTGTAACTTTTTATGACCTTTTCAACCTAAACACCACGACTTATTTATTCCATTGCATGTATTTTGTAATTTTTTTTGCAAAGTATGGGAATGAACTAAGATTGTGAAAGATTACTGTCACTGAACATACAATGGTAAATAATTTTAACTTTCTGATTAAATAAAACGAAGTCGATTTGAATACAATGTGTACAATGGTGATGTGGCGGAAGTCTACATTGGGAATGAAGGAAAATAATACACTTTGAAGTTTATTCGTCGTTTAGTTTTGTTTTGAGCTTGATATATTTCTGAAAACATGTTTGAATATATCGTATTTGACTAAAAAAGTCACGCACAGAGTCAATGATTGCACAGTCGGAATAAAACGTACTTAGCCAAAGTAGATTTTATGTCTGCCACACAATGTTTCATAAGGGGAGACAACTAAATTAGTCATCTTTGCAGCCAAGGTTGATTATCTATTCATTGACTATCTGCAATTGGAGATTTTAGTGAGTGAAGTGGATTGCCATGCTTATTATTCTATCGATCGCCCGTCTATACTATCTATCCTGCATCACCCATTTGCTGGTATTATGTGCAGGTGCAGTGTCAGTTGGCTGAACGATTCAAGTAACATGAAAGCAAATGAGTGAAGATAAAGAATTGTTAACAGTGTTGATTGTTAAAAAGTAATAGACTCAGTGAAAGATAAAATTTAGGACACTTGGTGATTTAGGGAAATTGACTTTGGTTTAAGGATGGCAGCAGCACAATACTGGTAGGCCGTTCGATCCACTGTACAATTATCAAATTAAGTTGTTCAGTATTAAGTATTTGGTGGTATTTGATTTATATATTGGTTAAGCGAGTACTTTGACACAGCCTTTATTAGATATCCGACCTTCATGAGAACACCGACCTTATGTGGACAGCATATCCGTAAACTGGAATATGAGGAGCAGTTGCCCATTGTCCACCACGTCTCTGAATCACCTTGCTTATTTTACGTGTAGGGGCTCCGTACCCGGAAGGTGTACATGTATTCCAATATTGGTCGAACATGAATTTTATATGCTGTATCAATGACACTTGGGTTCTTGGACATTATATTACTTTTCATATGACTGATCTACTCGTTGGAAGAAATTGTGAAGCAGAACTTTAAATGCATCGATCTGTCTTTACTCTTTCGTAAATAACTAAATGTCCTGAAAACAATTACAATTATATGTACAAGTTTACTACTTATTCCCTCTCTTCTATTACTAAAATGTTTGAATATTATTTAAAAGTCGAGACAAATTTCATCAAGGACCTTGATGTTGGACTTGAGCGCCATCTTTACATAGCCTGGTCAGTAAAAGGCATATTTACATTACATGGTCAGTATAAGGCTGCTTGTTCCTTTGTGCTGGATTATACACAGTGTGTCCGATGTTATGTACGTAAAGGTTAATTGCTTTTAATGATTAGTTACAGCCTTCTTAGTCAATCTATGTGTATATGTTTAAATCGATATAAACCCTTAGTATTTTTACTGACAGTTTCAAAGCTGTAATTCGCTGTATGATTATTATTTCTTGATTAAATGTATGCTTTATCATCTGTGCAATTTCACTGTATATAGTGTTCATGTTATTTACTGTCAGCCGCCTTGGCTTGTCCTGTGGTGTATAACATTCATTAACCCCCCCCACCCCCCGGTTTGTCTTCTTTGATTATCTTAGTTATCCCTTACGGTCGACCAGGCAATATCTTGCTACCATGTGCCTTTAAGTATGTACCCTTGAGCCTCCTCAAATGCCGTATGGTTTTTAGAATGTTGTTTTCCCGGAAGTCTGTATGAAGAGGCATTGTCTTATGTATTTGTTGTTCCCTGTAGCAACTTATTCTCTTTCTTTTAATAAATTTTGAAACATCACTACCTCATTATTCGATATTGTTATCAATCAGACCGGTAATGAAATGTTAGGTAATGTCATTTTGATTGTTCTCTTGTGTTAAAAGTGTCATATATAATCAAACGATCACATACACTTTAAGAAGATGTGTAGATCTGGATATTGGTACATATATGAAAAACGAAACGAATCGTTTTCACAAAAATAACCATTATATCACCAGTTTGAATAGAGGCATTTTACACTGATGCATTTATAACATGTATGCCTATATAGTAATGTGCAAAATGTTTTGTACATAAATATGTTTTCAAACAAGAGTGTAGTTGTTCCAAATCTTAGACAAAGTCGCATCATTCAAGTGAAAACATTAATTCATATCTACTAATGAAAACAAAATCACTTTTAAACATTTCAGATCAAAAGTTAGACCAATCACTAAATATATTACACTTTTTATATTCAAACATTATATTACACGAACGGTTAACGCATTTAATAGCATGTCATAGGCGAATAAAATACCTTATCAAATGGCTTTGTGGTCAGAGTGGTTTTGAAAATAATTTCAATATATTTGTCTTTGATCGATTATGAAATAATCTAACGTATATACCCCTTTAACCTGATCAAGTGCCTTATGTTTTTATGGATTGTTGTTTTCCCGGAGGTCAGTGTGGGGAGGCACTGTCTTGTGTATGTGTCGTTCCCTGTAGCAACCTATTCCTTCTTGTTTGTTACCAAGGAAACACTCCTGAGACAAGTAGTTAAACTTTTGATAAGACCTAACTTGTTGATTTTGACTTACAATTACAAAATGCTTAAAAATGACAAACATCAAGACATAAACAAACAAACAGTCATGATCTCTATTTCTGTTATATATATCTATATATATATATATTTATCACAGTGCGTAAACTAACGAACTACATCATGTACATGTAGCTAAATAGTTTCCTTCCTCGAAGTTTTATACCACAAATATCAAAGCAGAAGTATAAATAGTATATACAAGTTATGTACAAGACACCAATAGCTAGATATGTTTTTAATTCCAAATATGTCTGGCTTCCTGTCTGCCTTTAAAATTCTGACATAACAGGCACAATATAAGCACAACGTAAGTACTGTAAATGTACTGATATGTATTTCGTATTATATTTTATAGACTGCCATTATTATACAACTTTGAACAGTAAACATAGTTCCAAGTATATTTGTTTAAAATTAAGTAAGAAAGTCAGTTCCAGCTAAGTTTGAGACAACATGTACGTATTCCTCATCATGATTAAATGTTTGTAAATTTTCATTCGGATTGGTCCGATTTATACTAGTTCTTGGAATTATGATAAAGGTACCCGTATCTGTATTCACGAAAAACTACAAAGTACGTCCAATTATTTTAAATATACTTAGTAGATATAAATCATTGGATATCCATTAATTACATTAAATACCCTCAGTTATTTATAATTTGAATTGGTATATGTCGAACGTATACATATCCAGAAAGGAAACAAGCTGTTGTTTTACTAATTGATACATATCACGTAACTCTCTCTGAAATGAAACTAGTTTCAGGATGTTCAAGTGTTGTGTGTATTTCCAGAATAATATCAGTGTATTTCATTCCAATGGAGACTTTTCATGTGCAACAATCATGAGATATCAGACAGGTGCTTTATATTAACCGGAAATTATTGAGTGGATTTGTTCAATATACCGCTTTCCTTGGACATCGGTTTATATTCTCGTGACGAGATAAAACGGAATGAGATACACATAACAACGTATTATATTAAGTTTGTCTAAATTTTATCATAATTTCGTACCTAGTGAAAGAATGTCAGAAACAATATATACTGTCAAATTGTGGTTACTGATGTCGAACCAACGACGCGCAGTTTTAACGTACACTTTAGAGGATGAAAGCAACCGGAAGTACGGACTAACGGCAGGCCTCAGACGGTAATAGTCTGTTAAAGAAAGGTGCCAAAGTCGGGTATTGTGAACCGGCATTTAACTGTAGTTGTAGGTCTATTCAACATTTGTCATGATGTTTATCGTTATTGTGAAAACAAAGTCTACGTTCCTGTTGGAAATGAAAGGTCCTGCAAACTGTACACTGGTTGCCTGACAGATAATGTTTCCTTATTACCATCAAATGGCATAATCGTGTGATTGAAAAATATTTAGAACAGTCAGAAATGGTATTATATATCTCTACAACCTTCAATTAATACAAAATACACTCGCACATCACTGATTTTGATATCGAGTTACTAATGCAAATTCTTTCATTAAAACGATTTGCTTTATTTCGGTGACAATAGGATCATTGTAGGGTTGGGTGCATCCATAACAAGGCTTAAACCACCGGAGGTATTTTGCCATAAACCGGTTCATTGCGGTATTGCTGTCTATCTATTCCCATTATTTATCATTATGTCGGCAAATAGCCAAACATGGCTAATATTATATATCAATGTAAGTATCCGACCAGAAATTACAACTTGACTATTTTGATTTATATACTTAACACCATTAAAAACGCAACTGTTTAAATTTGACTTCATTTATTACAATGTGTTGAAAGCTACTAACTGTTACCAATGTTTACAAAATTGTTCTTAAGTATAGAAATATGGACCAATAATTCATATTTAATGATTGAATAAGTTAATGAAATGATGTTAGAGTATTAATACGGAATTATTTCTTCATAATATCATTTTTGGAAACAGGCAATGTTCGGTTGCGTTTTAATGGCTTTAAGTATATTTGTGTCTTTTGTCATTTTACCATTGATAATGTTTTATATATGTATGTTTTTAAGTTAATGTATCCATGTGTTTCTTACTGATGACTGTGCGCATGGTATGTGTCATATTCACTTATTGTATTGATTTATTTCTACAAATTGATACATTCAAAGTGTTAACTATTGTAATTAAAGTGTCTAACAAATCTTCAAACTCAAATGTGCAGATGAATAAAATATACATATCAAATGTACACTTGCTTTTTGTTTGTAACACAGTACCTTCTGTGCATTATCTCCAAACTATGCTTAACACGCAGTGTGAAGATCAGGTATGATGATATCCACTCTCCATGCTAAAATATCAGCTTTATATGTAAATCCAATAGTTCATGTAACCTGGCACAGTATTCATTAATATAGGACATCGGCTTCAGTTATTCCAATAGTGAAAATGCAGAGCTATGAGGGTCGCATTTACTAGACCTTCCAAAGATAGAATGAGCTAGCAACACGATGACACGATTGATGATGGAAATTGCGCCAGAAAACGTAAATGTTTTCATATTGATTTAAACCAATGAACATTTTATGCAAAGAGGTCTCACATAATCATATCCGAATTATACTTAAGAATTTATAACCTGAATAGAAATGTTCGTTATTTTACAATGTTTAAGTTGAACGATTCTTTATTTACTATTTGTATTGTGATTTCAAAACAATTTGCCAAGTTTAACAACTGTATTTTAACTTTATCAATCAATATCAGACAAGGAAATATTTAAATGAGTTCACAATAACAAAATACTACATAAGCAGAACATAGACGGTTACTGAACCGTTATTTTCTTCCTGTCTGTAAGTTACTTCACAATTCCATACTTTAGACAACTTGATGTGCGCAATAACCTTCGTGCTTTTGGATGTATGACCATATTTTGGTAAGTGACAGTTTCATAGAATAACTGATGTTATTTTAATGCTGATACTAAAATACAATTACTAACTATCCTCCAGTTTGGAATTAAAAGGTCTTCGACACTATAATAAAAAAACATTTTACTTTTCTTTACTTTTACTTGACCTTTACTTGGCAGTTATATTATATACATGTATCTTTTTTTATATTTCTTTATTCATTTAAGTTTATACAGTGCACATACAATAATGTTGAAAATTACATATTAATACACAATAATTAAAGTAGTGCAACATTGATATTAATGACATTAAATAATTGATTACAATAGTACCCGTATGTGTAATGTTCTAAACTTAAATGTTTTTTTTGTATATGATTATTAAAAAAAGAAGTTAAAGGTGAAAAGAAAGAAAAAAAAATTCTGAGTCTTTGTGAGCTAGAATATGAAAATATAAAACCTAAAGCAATCATATGTTATCATGATATTTTCTGTGTCTTGCTTATGCATGTATTACAGTATCCGGTTACGTATAAATTATTTCCATTTTGTTTCAGATACTTCTAGTTTGTCTTTTTGAGTTGCTATCATTCTTTCAATGCAAATACGTCGAGATATGTAAGGTTTAAAGATTTCAATTTCTGGCACTTTTTTGTTATAGTTGCAGTAGCTGATGAAATATTTTGCTAGTATTAGAAGAAAATTTATTATATTTCTTTTTTTGTTGTCATTGTTGTTTCCTAAACCTAGTGATTTAATGAAGAGCAAAGGATACATTTTAATTGTTAATTATCTCACGCTGTATCTATGTAATTGCAGAGAAAATAAAATTCAGAAAAGCCAAATTATCGGCTTTTATCAATATCTTAATGTTGCACAACTTAAAGTGACAATGCTGGTTTAAATTTGACCCGAAATTGATTGTATTTTTCTATTTAAAATGCTTAAAGCAGAATGTTTATACTCTTTACGTTTCGTTTTGGGCATTATTCATGTTCGTACGAATAAACGCGTCATTTATTAAATAGATAGTGTTTCCTTTTAGTTTTCCAAAAACTAGATAGCATACACAGTGTATGATTGATCATTGAATAAGATTGTATTGTTATATGAAAGGTATAAAACTACTGGAACGTTTTCCACAAAACCTTCAAACTACCGAAGTTGGTTAGTTACACGATGTAGTATTATTCACGATTCACATTAATACATCAAAGCTAATTATATCTTTGGATAGAAATGTCGCATACATGATTCGTTCTGTTGAAGCAAAGTATAGGCTTTGGTAAAACATAACGTCTCATGGTTACTGTATACGTTGATTTATCGAAACGCCGCCAAATATAATCGTCGCTAAAAATAAGCATCGCCATTATAAGTGATGACATTAAGGGAGACCACTCTGTGATCAGGTAAGGGCTAAAATGTTATCTGCTATAGAACCTTAAGAGACCTTTAGAACATACACGTATAGGCTATACAAAATATTGAGTATACAAGATACAATAAAACCTCGATAATAAGACCACCACTGTGCCCTTAAAAACTGGGCTTAATGTCAAAGTGAGGTTTTACTGTAAATGTGTTAATTTCTTCCAGATGGGTCACTTGCATAGATAGCCGAATAACTGACTTTCAGTAAGGGATAGTACATACACTATAGCGTATCATCTGAATATTATACTTGTTTGTACTTACTTTGATCCACAAGAACACTTGTTTAAGTAATTACGCAATGTGCGACGGGAAAAATATTGTTGGTGCTTTAATAATCTATTATGTATAGCGTCTACATGTGTATATATTAGGGATGTCAACCAATATTCGAATATTCGTTCATTACTTCGAATATTCGAATCCTGTTTCAATATTTGAATAATCGGAAAAATATACTTAATAAAAACTTGATGAAAAAACTGTCGTTTGTTTGTTGATTTATTTGCCGATCCCGATTTGTGTAAGAGAGTAATAAAAGTTGTTGTTGTTGTTGAAATAAACGCGCTTGTAAAAGGGTCATTGTGTATATTGGGGGTGCTAATATAATTGTATATCGTTGGGGTGATGACGGTTTGTCTCTTTCCATAATCCGTTAATTACTGACCGTTTGTAACCATTTGATAGTCCATAGCGTCAAATATAAGAAAATAGGTGCCTAATCGTCGGTAATTTTGTTGTTGACGAAAGGTGTAAAAAGTAGGCAGTTAAAACCACCGACAGGGACTTGACTTAATGACTCGCTTTTTAATTAAGGAAGATCAAAGCTGGGATTGAGAAAAGAAACATGCCGAAAAAATGGGGTGATGGGAAAAAATATACATGCTCACCTTTATGCCGCTTTTCTGTTGAAATATATTAATACTTTTATCAGCACACGGCCAGAAAGACTGGGGCAAACGAAGTTTCTTGTGTTCTGTAAAGACTTGTCAACCAGTGTGTGTGGTTTTGTTTGAACAATTTGTAACACATGTTGAAAGGTAACCTTGTATGCATAAACATTGCAGATCAATACATCAATTTTTCACAATATCGGGTGTGCTTGCATCATGAGGCATCATTTAATCGTCTCATCTCTATAATAGATACAAAGTCATCTAGTGACCTAGTACAGGTTGATAAAATATCCGCTTAGAAAAATATTTTCCAAGTTTATACGAAATTCGATATGGTTGTCAGTTTATGAACTCCTGTTTCCATTCGATAACTCCATGCATCGCGGTTTAATTGTGAGAATTGCACCCCATGCGTTCTCAGCACACATGTTTACTTCTAGCGCGGCCTTAATTGAACTCTAACTTCAATCGCAACATCTCGGCAATTTCCGTACAGTTCGGAAATCAGATTATAACCGATGTGAACCGATTGTTCTACCTCATTCCCAACAATACGGAATCACGTACATGGTTTATAATTCCGCGACGGGTGAATTGTTTTTAAACCATACAATAGAGATATACAATAACTGCAG
This sequence comes from Mactromeris polynyma, assembly GCA_032209605.1. Taxonomy (NCBI): domain Eukaryota; kingdom Metazoa; phylum Mollusca; class Bivalvia; order Venerida; family Mactridae; genus Mactromeris; species Mactromeris polynyma. The sequence goes on from JASFXZ010000046.1 coordinate 1,266,766, forward strand.
CTAGTATTTAACGATTTGCTACAGTATTCAGTGTGCAGTAAAATAATGGTCAGAATCTGAGCGCGTCCAGGTACAAGGTATTTCCTTCGTTGTCTATAAATAGCGAATTCGTAACTTCGCGAGCGGGCAAATTTTATGCTGGAGTCAAACATGGAACCAACGACAATGAGAAATGTATCCGAATGGAGGACTTGTTTCCGATAAAAAATAGTCCTCATTCAATTCATCGATTTCTCTTTTTACGTACACAAAAGCTACTCTTACCAAAGAAATTGTAACCACAAACACTTAAACAATAATTCAACAATAATTCTTAAACCAGATGTTTCACTTTAAAATAAAATTCTGACGATGGATTCGGAAACGAAGATCTATTTTACCTTCAAAAGAATTTGCAAATTTATCATAGACGAAGGAAAGTAGTACGGCGGTTAGTGATGTTACGATCAATTCGACATGTTGATTGGTCGAATTGGTCGTATGCAAACCATGCGCAGTGATACATAAAGTGGTATCAAATGTGTCCAGTCTAAAAACACGAATACTACATTTCTGCACATTAAAAATATTGATATAATCGCGCCGACCACACCATTGTATGTCAACATGTATTTAGACAACTCCCTACTCGTTAAAATGATTACAGTTCGTTTAAGATAAGATAACAACAGCATCCAGTAATCGTGAATGGATGCAAATATTGTTAGTTCATTTTAAAGTGAATCTGTCTTGATCTTGAATTTTGTAAGGAATTTAATTGTGGTAAGTTTATTTTTTTATTTTACCCATGAGGATAAAATGCAACGGCAGAAATATTATATATGTACCACGAATGTGTTTCATGACAAAGTATCTATGGCAGCATTTTACATGCACTTATATTAATCCACTGTGACGTATGTGAATTAAAGAATCTGATAAATGATAAACATCTCACTCACACGAGTCGATTAAGTGGCTGGTTCGCTAGATATTAAATCGATTTAACACTCCAGTAGTTTTTACTGACACTTCCAGGGCTGTAAATTACTGACTGTTTTTAATGCATTTTAATATTCTAGAAGAATGTTAAATCCCCTTTCCCCATGTGCAGTTAATTATTTCACTTGATTTAGTGCCCATGTTATCCCCCCCCCCTTTCGGCATATTAATGGTAGCTCAGTGATGTATTCCATCCATGAAATCCCCCCTGTTTGTCCTCCTTAATTCTCCTCAGTTGTCCTTTGCGGTCGGCCAGGCCATTCCTCCCCCAATGTTTCATTGCGTATTTACCCTTGCACCACCGCAATGCCTGCATGATGTTTTGTGAACTGTTGTTTTCTCGGAGGTCTATGTGGTGAGGCATTGAGATTCCTGTAGCAACGTATTCTCTCCGTTATAGCAGTGTTATTAATTATTTTCAGTAGATAGATATATTCGATACATACCGAAGAATCTTCATCATCAGATAAGCCGATAGTCATCGATGCTAGTGTCGCACATCAGCGGACATAGTGGTCGGAAACACTCGGAAACACTCGGAAGCGTCCGTGATTTACCGATTTATGATATGATTTCATGATCATTATCGTTCGCGACTTAATTAGCCACCCGCTGTGTATAGCCAGCATAATGAAACTGCCCCTGGCAGTACTAATTTATCAGAATGTTTTATACATTCATGATACTTATTGTAGCCTCTTTCGTAAAAATGTATTATTTATGAACATAACATAAAGTTTATTATCGACTTGAGCGATTACAGCTCATCATCGTTAGCAAATATGCACACAAATACATCATCGTGTAATGTGAAAAATAAATACATATATTAAGGAATAATATAAATAGCATTGTAATATTTGTTCTTAAATTACCTATTTCTTACATAAAGATCGTATAAACAGATAATAACAAAACAAAAGAAATGGGAATAAACTAAATTAATTCTAACGTTAAGTTTGATATTTCTCTGGTTAAGTGCGTGTTGAGTGAATAAGGCCAAGTTATATAAAGTTTTTTTCTCATTTGATTGAAGTAATTCTAAAAAAATCAATATAGAAGGTCTTTTGTAATAATAAGTCTTAATATATTTCCTACGTAAAAGTTCGAAACAATGACATATGCACGTGAAGAGAAATTCATCTAAATCATTTAAATTATAACTTTAACAATACCTTTCATTACGTTGGATTTCATTTCTTTATTTCTTTATGCATTATAAAGTTTTGCCTTGTACTTAGTTTCGGCTAGGTAGACTGTATAATGGTAGCTACTAAGCTTTCTAGTATCGAAAACATACATTTGTCTCTTTTCAACAGAAATTATAATGACACTTATTTGTCTGTTACAATTAAAAACATGATCTTGCATTTTTGATGATGGTGTGCTATTATTTATACCACGGACATATAAACCATGCGCCCGTTTTATCAATATTCGTACGAACGAGCGTTCGCAAGATACGAAATGTTCTTAAGAATTGTCTTACGAAAATACTTACGACCGTTTTATCAACGCGGTCGTTAGTATGACAGTAATCTTACGAATAAGAATGTTCGTGCGCACAGTAAATCAGTACACGCTCTTCTCGGGGAGGTCAACAGAGACGTATCTCGCGGGTGTCAGGACACTACGGACCACGGGCATAACGGACCGGACACTTAGGTCATTATTTAGGGACATAACGGGCCAAGCATTTTTAAAAAAAGACCTTCAATAATGATTACCTTTAACGAAAGCAGAAACTGATTGTTACATAATCATTATTCGTGATTGTATGGTAAATTCGAGGTTAGATCGATACATATATTAGAATATCAACCAACATTTAACACAGCATGATTTTGCATGGCGCACTGGAAAACTTACTTGTGTAAAATGAGCCCAAAATTAAGAATTGAAGACGTTTTAGCCATTGTAGCAACAGCACTGAATAAGCCCATTCAAATATGTTTGCGTTAAGATGAGCCAGATACATTTTTAACAAAGTGTATATATTTGCATATCACGCCCACAACTATGTTGGTCTCTTACTTTAAAACGTATAAATTTTAGGAAAAAAATGAATTTTCAAGATTGCATTATTTATAAAAAGTGATTTTTCCTTATGACTCATCAAAGTCGAAAGAAAGAATGAATACAGGCATTATATTTTTTCAATATATCTGTGGGTCGGATTGTGTTGCGTTTATGCAAACAAACTCTAGCCAACTTATTCAAAATACTGAAAAGAATCCCATGTCAATTTTAGTTTGAATAGAAATTCTCTACAAGACAGATTATATGAATTCTAAGCTTATAAAATGTAAAACTTCAATTATATCCACAAGTAGATTGAAACATTTGCATTGAAATAAAATTGATTTATATATTGACAACAAACGGATTGTGTTGCGACCCCTCCCCAACTCTCGCAATGTGCTCTACCGTTTCGTCAAATTCTACTACACAGCTTAACAACTAGTATATTGAGCGGTATTCTAGCTCAGACGAATAAACACTTGTTTAAATAATTTATTATTTTCTTGAGTTTGAACTAGAAGATGTAATTTATTGAGGAATTAATACTTTATTTGCAGTCAAATGTCATTGAGGATGTCATTTAGCTGGTGATGTTAATGATGCAGACTATTGTTAAAGAAAGTGTGAAGTGCTGCTTAAAGTCACAACCACTGTAATTGTAATGCTTTATAGGAGTTCATAATAGAAATAGTAACGATCAAACAAACCATTAAATGGCCAAATTATAATAACTTACCTGTCTTAATGTATATTCATCCAGTTCATGTCTTAACAGTTTAAAGTTAGGCTTAACGGTAATCAAATAACAATATTCAATTTAAAAGGTTGTATAACATAGTTGATTCTGTACTTTAAATGTAAACCACACATTTTAATTCCATGTACAATGCCACATACACACTTCTTATTCCATCTACAACTTACTTTTTGGTTGTCAGTAGTTTTACTTTGTGACTGATTATATAACTTTGATTGACTACTGTATCAGCTAGTATGTATGGAATCATCTTATACTTAGAAGATAACAATAAATACTTATTAATATTTTTTTTAAAACTTACGAATTCGTAGCGACTGCATGCGTACGAACATTTTGATAAAAGCTCTTGAGATCGTAATTTTCGTGCGTAAGAACGTTTTGATAAAACGGGCCCCATATGTCTATATTCGGGTATTTCTTTAATATATTTGCGAATAAACATTCTGGACGCATTAATTTTCAAATATTACCAGAGATATAAATGATAAGTTATATCATTTTTTTTGCATACTAATAGGTCATATATTGAAGAGAATAGGTATCAAATGTATATTATTCATGTAATGATCTATCTTGCAGAAAACGATATAAGACTTAAAAAATTTCAAACTTTGTAGATTCTACTTTGAAATTTATTTGTCTAAATGATTGTAACATCTGTATTTTACAATAAGAAACAATATCATGTAAAAATATATTGTAATCAAATTATACTGTTTTAAATTTCACACTTTTACAGAATAAAAAGTCAATCTATATTGTCACCCTATAATGAACCACACCAGTATTTCATTTCAAGACTATTCTATAAAAAGTCACATTTCCCCCAAATTCTTCCCTATAAAGCGCATGTTTATTAACAGCTTGCATAATCGCTGCTGGACCCCTACTGTGACCGTCCAGACATCAAGTGCAATAAAACTTTGGTCACAATCGGTCATACTCGGATGGTCTTCCGAACGAGGTAAAAAACATATTGTATAATTTTAAAGCGTAAAAAATACCATTTTCCTTTTCAAATATTTTCACAACATAATACCGACTGACAGAGAGATAATCATGGTTTATGAGACCATTTGCATTTTGTTAATACCATTAACCGTTTTTAAATGACATTAAGTTAATTTCAGAGTAAATTTGTTTCGCCTATATATTCTATATAGCATTGGTTACTGTTTTAAAGTTAAAGAAAGATCATTTTACTTTTATTTTAAATAAAAGATGAAATATTTGAATGAATGGGGAATATTGAAACATTACAAAACCGTTTGCATTTATTTGATATCTTTAACGGATAAAAAGTTATACTAATTTGAAGCTAAAATCCTTCATAGTTCTATATAGGAATTTTTGCGCAGTATCGATTATCGGATAATGAGAATTCTACCACATGGATATATTTATTTCAACATAAAATGTACAATTTACATGGCAATATGAAATTAAGACATATATTAGTAACAACAATATGTATGAATCAATAATGCCATATCAATCAACATTATATGTTAAGGATAACACAAAAAAGAGAATAGGTGAAAACTCTTATTTTCATTGTGGTCCTTAAGTTATAGTATTGTGTGACATAGGAAGAATTTTAAGCTATAAGTAAAGTTATCACAGTCAGTTAGTCAAAGCAAGACATTGTGTTACAAGTTTATAAACAAATAGATAAAACAATGAAACAATGAAACAATGAAACAATAAGTTACTCTAACGGGAATAATGGATGAAAAAGCTAAACAAATAAAATTAAACGATGTAGTAGGTTCGACGTTCGAATTACTGCGCATCATAAGTTCTGCCCATATTTTATAAATTTAAAATATATATACATGTAGGATATAAATGAATATATATTTGATATTTCGATTCTAACCCATCCTCGGTACCCAGGCTAACATAACATACATTATGATATGAATAGCCTGGGTACCGAGTATGATTCTAACCATGCATTTACAGTCGGATCTCGTTTTCTCGACAAAATTCAATCCCAATACTTGGTATCATCCAAAACAATTATCAGGTCCCGATATATCTTCTTAGGCAAGAAACCATGCTCTTACGAAATAAAATTTCACTTCACGCGGAGCGCCCAATGTCAAATATTGTTTCGGCGTAGCGGTATAATATCGTTTTAATCTACATTTTAGATAAATCGAATGCTATATGTGACGTCGTCAGCAGAAATCAGTCCTGTTGAGCTGGCGTTCAACGCGAGAAAACGCGCAAAATTTAACGCGATGTCGTGTCCCGGCCAAATTGCAGCAATTAGTTCAACTATTTAATCAGTTAAAGAAAACGGAGTGCATGTCAATAAGCAATTTTTTGCAATAAAACATTCACATTACATCCCCATTTGTATGTGCGTTTATGTAAACTTTTAGTAGCGCTATACCCGAGTATTACTCTCTAAACTAGGTTGTTCCCCTTTGGAAAACGATGTTGATGTAAAGCTATTAATTAGCAATCGGGATAATGTGTGTTGGGTATGATTATCTGCTCACATCTGACTAGAGTTAACAAAGGTAAGCTGTATGTTATTGTTGTAATTTTAACAAGCGTTGTTTAAATATGCAACAAATATATTCACTTTTTACAAAGTCTTTCTTGAACTTAACGGAGGAAGAAATTAACGTATTAAGTATTTGATATAAGCTTTCAGTAATTTATTTTTAAACATTTCGTTAAAAACTTTTCCCGTAGCGTACCCCTCTGGTAAAATCAGAGTTTTGAAATAGGGTGATTTTTTGTAACGAGCGTTTCTACTTATCTTAATATTATTGCTCAGATTTTCGTTTTATAGCAACTTGTGCGTCTTTTGGCTACAAACAACTATACAGTAGACATTGCTCGAGCGACCACCTGTAATAAGCGACTTATTTATTAAACGACCTCTGAAATTGCCGCCCGAGCGTTTTTACTATATAAATAGTATCTATTAAACGACTTTTCTATAACGCGATCAGCGACCGCATTACACCAGTCCCGACAGGTAAAAAAGATCGTTAAATAATCCATTAAACGACCGCATGCGCTTAATACCATTGTGCATTTCACACCTTATTCATAACTGCATTCGCGCATTGTCCTTTAAACAATTGAAGAAACAATTAGGCGTGATACATGCGACCAGGTAATTACTCGGCGACACAGTTATAAAACGTCATGTAAAAATCGTTGCATATTTGTGTCCGTTTGAGCGCGAGTCTCAAATGGAAATGGATTACACAGCATAACGATCATAATTTCTACAAGAACCAAGTTCATGTAACGTCGTTGCTAAGCGACTTACGTTGCTTGATGTCACCGAGTTTTTACATTACGATGTCCCGAGAAGAAATATGTGAGATGTTATATGTGTGCCGACTCGCACGCTTTTATCTTAACTTGAAAGATCATCGTGCCGACAAACTTCTTTATACTCACTGAGAGAACGAAAATGTCAGACAAAAACACATCGCATAATTTAACTCTGGGTTCAAATGTGTAAACACTCACTTTGTTTAGTATGTAAAATCTAGTAAACATTAGGATATAATAATTAGAGGTTAGCATACGGGGCTGGTGTGCCTTACGGCGATAATGGCATACTAGATGAGATAAAGCAGCCATTGTAGCAACAGCTGAATGAGCCCATTCAAATATGTTTGCGTTAAGATGAGCCGGATACATTTTTAACACAGTGTGTATGTTTACATACCACGCCCACAAATATGTTGGTCTCTTAATGTATAACATATAAATTTGAAAAAAAAGGAATTTTCAAGATTGCATTATTTATAAACAGTGATTTCCTTATGACTCATCAAAGTCGAGAGAAAGAATGCATACAGGCATTATATTCTGTTGCGTTTATGCAAACATATTCTAGCCAACTTATTCAAAATACTGAAAAGAATCCCTCGTCTGTTTTAGTTTGAATGGAAATGCTTTATACGACAGATACTATGAATTCAAAACTTATAACATGTAAAACTGCAATTATATTTACAAGTAGATTGAAACGTTTGCATTGAATTGTTTTTATTTAATTTGTAATATAAATCGATTTGAGTTAACCATATTTCACTTTATAAGTTAAATCATGATTCATATTTTGACAACAAATGGTTAAAATGAACTAAATAGAACATTATTCTATATTTAAAATGAAATTTTCATGTTGTGATATAAAACTGTAAGATTATTGAATATATGGAAAAAAATCACATTTTTTAAATCAGAAAGAAGCCTTTTCCAGACCGCTGTTATTTTCCCAATGCCTTCATTATAATTATTACCACGATATTTTGAAGTTTTAATAATACTAACCGATATTTAGACATGCATTTTTCTTCTTCATCAAAAACAGTTCAAGTTTTCATTGTGCCATTCTAAAAAGAATCTCTACCAACTTACACTTTAAAGTTTAATTCTTGTCATCTATTGAAAAAACTTTAAAGCGGCAAGGCATATTCATGTAAAAAAAACTAGGCAAACTAACTTCTCAGAGAAAGACGAACAACTTCGGTGAACAACATCTTTAATGTACTGGGACAACGTATCAGAACACTGAACAGTATTCAATAAGATATGTCGGCAGATATGCCTGCCTTATATTTCTTAAAACATCATGGGTGATAAGGTTTGCTATTGCAGGTCTGATGACTAATTATATAAGATGCGAATGTTTAACCAACAGGGGCTGGTCATAAGTGGTTCGAACTGAAATATGAAAGTTCTGTAGTGGTGTGGCGCTTGATGATGTGCTCGAAGCCACGCCCCCTCTACACCAGCAGGGCGCTCTACGAACTGTACTAACCAGTTTGCTGTATCACCCCACACCGCTGCTCTCCTCCCACTTACGTCACTATACTGCTGCTACCTTCATATAAATGCAGATGAATGTGCATACAGTGTGGGGCTCGACCCCTCCCCAACTTACTACACAGCTTAACAACTACTATATTGAGTGGTATTCTAACTCAGAAGAATAAAAACTTGCTTAAATAATTTATTTATTTCTTGAGTTTGAACTAGAAGATTTAATTTATTGAGGATTTAATACTTTATTTTGCAGTCAAATGTCATTGAGGATGTCATTCAGCTGGTGATGTTAATGATGCAGACTATTGTTAAAGAAAATGTGAAGTGCTGCTTAAAGTCACAACCACAGTAATTATAATGATTTATAAGAATTCATAAAACAAATAGTAACAATCAAACAAACCATTAAATTGTCTAATGATAATAACGTACTGTCTTAATATATATTCATCCAGTTCATGTCTTAACAGTTTAAAATTAGGCTTAACAGTAATCAAAAATCAATATTCTATTTAAAAGGTTGTATGACATATAATAGTTAATTCTGTACTTTAAATGTAAACCATACATTTTAAATCCATGTACAATGCCACATACACACGTCTTATTCCATCTTCAAATTACTTTTTGGATGTCAGTAGTTTTACTTTGTGACTGATTATATATCTTTGATTGACTACCGTATCAGCTAGTATGTATGGAATCATCTTATACTTAGAAGATAACAATAAGTACTTATTATTTTTTTTTTTCAGAAATGCCAGACAATTTCATGTGATATGAAGTAGATAAATTGATAAAAAAGTTCATAACTGTTGTTGATTAATGTGAAATATTAATATCATTTTTGTTACGAACGTTACGAATGCCTATAGCCATTCGTAGCATTTTCGTTAAAACTTACGAATTCGTAGCGACTGCATGCGTACGAAAATTTTGATAAAACGCTCTTGAGATCGTAAGAACGTCGTAAGAAAATCTTACACAAATTTCGTGCGTAAGAACGTTGATAAAACGGGCCCATTGTATGTATTTTGTCTGTTTGTATCACGTGAAATATATATGTTTTATTATTGTATTTATTACGATGTGCACTACATAATTATGTCTCAATATATATTTTTATGTTTAATACATGAGCCGATTATGTTAACGAAGTAAATCATGAATAAACACGTTAATTGATAAGAATCTATAGGGGCATTGATTCCAATACATATCGGGCCCGTTTTATCAATATTCGTACGAACGAGCGTTCGTAAGATACGAAATGTTCGTAAGAATTGTCTTACGAAAATACTTACGACCGTTTTATCAACGCGGTCGTAAGTATGACAGTGATCTTACGAATAAGAATGTTCGTGCGCACAGTAAATCAGTACAAGCTCTTTACGGGGAGGTCAAAAGAAACGTATCTCGCGGGTGTCAGGACACTACGGACCAGGGGCATAACGGACCAGACACTTCGGACCATATTAAGGGACATAACGGGCCAAGCATTTTTTTTAAAAAGAGACCTTCAATATGAGCTTTGCATGGCGCACTGGAAAATTTCCTTGTATAAAAGGAGCCCAAAATTATGAATTAAAGACATTTTAGGCATTGTAGCAACAGCACTGAATGAGCCCATTCAAATATGTTTGCGTTAAGATGAGCCAGAAACATTTTTAACACAGCGTATATGTTTGCATATCACGCGCACAAATATGTTGGTCTCTTAATTTATAACTTATAAATTTGAAAGATTGCATTATTTATAAAAACGTGATTTCCTTGTGACTCATCAAAGTCTAAAGAAAGAATGCATACAGGCATTATATTGTGTTGCGTTTATGCAAACATAATCTAGCCAACTTATTCAAAATATTGAAAAGAATACCTTGTCAGTTTTAGTTTGAAAGGAAATTCTTTATACGACAGATAATATGAATTCAAAGCTTTTAACATGCAAACATGCAATTGGATCCACAAGTAGATTGAAACGATTGCAATAAAATAAAATTGATTTAATTTGTAATATAAGTCGACTTGAGTTAACCATATCTCATTTTATAAGTGAAATCATGATTTATATATTGACAACAAATGGTTAAAATGAACTAAATAGAACATTCTTCTATATTTAAAATGAAATTTTCATGTTGTGACATAAAACTGTACTTTTTTGAATATATGGAAAAATATTCACATTTTTTAAATCAGAAAGAAGTTCTGTTCTTCAACTTTTTTGAAGTTTTAATAATACTAACCGATATTTAGACATGCACATTTTTCTTCATCAAAAACATTTCACGTTTTCATTGTGCCATTTTTTAAAAAAAATCTCTACCACCTTACACTTAAAAGTTTAATTCTTGTCATTTATTAAAAACAAACTTTAAAAGCGGCAAGGCATATTCATGTAAAAAAATAGGCAAACTAATTCTCAGAGAAAGACGAAAAAACCCTCTACATCGTCAGGGCGCTCTACCAACTGTACCCCTCCCCAACTCTCGCAATGTGCTCTACCGTTTCGTCAAATTCTACTACACAGCTTAACAACTAGTATATTGAGCGGTATTCTAGCTCAGACGAATAAACACTTGTTTAAATAATTTATTATTTTCTTGAGTTTGAACTAGAAGATGTAATTTATTGAGGAATTAATACTTTATTTGCAGTCAAATGTCATTGAGGATGTCATTTAGCTGGTGATGTTAATGATGCAGACTATTGTTAAAGAAAGTGTGAAGTGCTGCTTAAAGTCACAACCACTGTAATTGTAATGCTTTATAGGAGTTCATAATAGAAATAGTAACGATCAAACAAACCATTAAATGGCCAAATTATAATAACTTACCTGTCTTAATGTATATTCATCCAGTTCATGTCTTAACAGTTTAAAGTTAGGCTTAACGGTAATCAAATAACAATATTCAATTTAAAAGGTTGTATAACATAGTTGATTCTGTACTTTAAATGTAAACCACACATTTTAATTCCATGTACAATGCCACATACACACTTCTTATTCCATCTACAACTTACTTTTTGGTTGTCAGTAGTTTTACTTTGTGACTGATTATATAACTTTGATTGACTACTGTATCAGCTAGTATGTATGGAATCATCTTATACTTAGAAGATAACAATAAATACTTATTAATATTTTTTTTAAAACTTACGAATTCGTAGCGACTGCATGCGTACGAACATTTTGATAAAAGCTCTTGAGATCGTAATTTTCGTGCGTAAGAACGTTTTGATAAAACGGGCCCCATATGTCTATATTCGGGTATTTCTTTAATATATTTGCGAATAAACATTCTGGACGCATTAATTTTCAAATATTACCAGAGATATAAATGATAAGTTATATCATTTTTTTTGCATACTAATAGGTCATATATTGAAGAGAATAGGTATCAAATGTATATTATTCATGTAATGATCTATCTTGCAGAAAACGATATAAGACTTAAAAAATTTCAAACTTTGTAGATTCTACTTTGAAATTTATTTGTCTAAATGATTGTAACATCTGTATTTTACAATAAGAAACAATATCATGTAAAAATATATTGTAATCAAATTATACTGTTTTAAATTTCACACTTTTACAGAATAAAAAGTCAATCTATATTGTCACCCTATAATGAACCACACCAGTATTTCATTTCAAGACTATTCTATAAAAAGTCACATTTCCCCCAAATTCTTCCCTATAAAGCGCATGTTTATTAACAGCTAGCATAATCGCTGCTGGACCCCTACTGTGACCGTCCAGACATCAAGTGCAATAAAACTTTGGTCACAATCGGTCATACTCGGATGGTCTTCCGAACGAGGTAAAAAACATATTGTATAATTTTAAAGCGTAAAAAATACCATTTTCCTTTTCAAATATTTTCACAACATAATACCGACTGACAGAGAGATAATCATGGTTTATGAGACCATTTGCATTTTGTTAATACCATTAACCGTTTTTAAATGACATTAAGTTAATTTCAGAGTAAATTTGTTTCGCCTATATATTCTATATAGCATTGGTTACTGTTTTAAAGTTAAAGAAAGATCATTTTACTTTTATTTTAAATAAAAGATGAAATATTTGAATGAATGGGGAATATTGAAACATTACAAAACCGTTTGCATTTATTTGATATCTTTAACGGATAAAAAGTTATACTAATTTGAAGCTAAAATCCTTCATAGTTCTATATAGGAATTTTTGCGCAGTATCGATTATCGGATAATGAGAATTCTACCACATGGATATATTTATTTCAACATAAAATGTACAATTTACATGGCAATATGAAATTAAGACATATATTAGTAACAACAATATGTATGAATCAATAATGCCATATCAATCAACATTATATGTTAAGGATAACACAAAAAAGAGAATAGGTGAAAACTCTTATTTTCATTGTGGTCCTTAAGTTATAGTATTGTGTGACATAGGAAGAATTTTAAGCTATAAGTAAAGTTATCACAGTCAGTTAGTCAAAGCAAGACATTGTGTTACAAGTTTATAAACAAATAGATAAAACAATGAAACAATGAAACAATGAAACAATAAGTTACTCTAACGGGAATAATGGATGAAAAAGCTAAACAAATAAAATTAAACGATGTAGTAGGTTCGACGTTCGAATTACTGCGCATCATAAGTTCTGCCCATATTTTATAAATTTAAAATATATATACATGTAGGATATAAATGAATATATATTTGATATTTCGATTCTAACCCATCCTCGGTACCCAGGCTAACATAACATACATTATGATATGAATAGCCTGGGTACCGAGTATGATTCTAACCATGCATTTACAGTCGGATCTCGTTTTCTCGACAAAATTCAATCCCAATACTTGGTATCATCCAAAACAATTATCAGGTCCCGATATATCTTCTTAGGCAAGAAACCATGCTCTTACGAAATAAAATTTCACTTCACGCGGAGCGCCCAATGTCAAATATTGTTTCGGCGTAGCGGTATAATATCGTTTTAATCTACATTTTAGATAAATCGAATGCTATATGTGACGTCGTCAGCAGAAATCAGTCCTGTTGAGCTGGCGTTCAACGCGAGAAAACGCGCAAAATTTAACGCGATGTCGTGTCCCGGCCAAATTGCAGCAATTAGTTCAACTATTTAATCAGTTAAAGAAAACGGAGTGCATGTCAATAAGCAATTTTTTGCAATAAAACATTCACATTACATCCCCATTTGTATGTGCGTTTATGTAAACTTTTAGTAGCGCTATACCCGAGTATTACTCTCTAAACTAGGTTGTTCCCCTTTGGAAAACGATGTTGATGTAAAGCTATTAATTAGCAATCGGGATAATGTGTGTTGGGTATGATTATCTGCTCACATCTGACTAGAGTTAACAAAGGTAAGCTGTATGTTATTGTTGTAATTTTAACAAGCGTTGTTTAAATATGCAACAAATATATTCACTTTTTACAAAGTCTTTCTTGAACTTAACGGAGGAAGAAATTAACGTATTAAGTATTTGATATAAGCTTTCAGTAATTTATTTTTAAACATTTCGTTAAAAACTTTTCCCGTAGCGTACCCCTCTGGTAAAATCAGAGTTTTGAAATAGGGTGATTTTTTGTAACGAGCGTTTCTACTTATCTTAATATTATTGCTCAGATTTTCGTTTTATAGCAACTTGTGCGTCTTTTGGCTACAAACAACTATACAGTAGACATTGCTCGAGCGACCACCTGTAATAAGCGACTTATTTATTAAACGACCTCTGAAATTGCCGCCCGAGCGTTTTTACTATATAAATAGTATCTATTAAACGACTTTTCTATAACGCGATCAGCGACCGCATTACACCAGTCCCGACAGGTAAAAAAGATCGTTAAATAATCCATTAAACGACCGCATGCGCTTAATACCATTGTGCATTTCACACCTTATTCATAACTGCATTCGCGCATTGTCCTTTAAACAATTGAAGAAACAATTAGGCGTGATACATGCGACCAGGTAATTACTCGGCGACACAGTTATAAAACGTCATGTAAAAATCGTTGCATATTTGTGTCCGTTTGAGCGCGAGTCTCAAATGGAAATGGATTACACAGCATAACGATCATAATTTCTACAAGAACCAAGTTCATGTAACGTCGTTGCTAAGCGACTTACGTTGCTTGATGTCACCGAGTTTTTACATTACGATGTCCCGAGAAGAAATATGTGAGATGTTATATGTGTGCCGACTCGCACGCTTTTATCTTAACTTGAAAGATCATCGTGCCGACAAACTTCTTTATACTCACTGAGAGAACGAAAATGTCAGACAAAAACACATCGCATAATTTAACTCTGGGTTCAAATGTGTAAACACTCACTTTGTTTAGTATGTAAAATCTAGTAAACATTAGGATATAATAATTAGAGGTTAGCATACGGGGCTGGTGTGCCTTACGGCGATAATGGCATACTAGATGAGATAAAGCAGCCATTGTAGCAACAGCTGAATGAGCCCATTCAAATATGTTTGCGTTAAGATGAGCCGGATACATTTTTAACACAGTGTGTATGTTTACATACCACGCCCACAAATATGTTGGTCTCTTAATGTATAACATATAAATTTGAAAAAAAAAGGAATTTTCAAGATTGCATTATTTATAAACAGTGATTTCCTTATGACTCATCAAAGTCGAGAGAAAGAATGCATACAGGCATTATATTCTGTTGCGTTTATGCAAACATATTCTAGCCAACTTATTCAAAATACTGAAAAGAATCCCTCGTCTGTTTTAGTTTGAATGGAAATGCTTTATACGACAGATACTATGAATTCAAAACTTATAACATGTAAAACTGCAATTATATTTACAAGTAGATTGAAACGTTTGCATTGAATTGTTTTTATTTAATTTGTAATATAAATCGATTTGAGTTAACCATATTTCACTTTATAAGTTAAATCATGATTCATATTTTGACAACAAATGGTTAAAATGAACTAAATAGAACATTATTCTATATTTAAAATGAAATTTTCATGTTGTGATATAAAACTGTAAGATTATTGAATATATGGAAAAAAATCACATTTTTTAAATCAGAAAGAAGCCTTTTCCAGACCGCTGTTATTTTCCCAATGCCTTCATTATAATTATTACCACGATATTTTGAAGTTTTAATAATACTAACCGATATTTAGACATGCATTTTTCTTCTTCATCAAAAACAGTTCAAGTTTTCATTGTGCCATTCTAAAAAGAATCTCTACCAACTTACACTTTAAAGTTTAATTCTTTTCATCTATTGAAAAAACTTTAAAGCGGCAAGGCATATTCATGTAAAAAAAACTAGGCAAACTAACTTCTCAGAGAAAGACGAACAACTTCGGTGAACAACATCTTTAATGTACTGGGACAACGTATCAGAACACTGAACAGTATTCAATAAGATATGTCGGCAGATATGCCTGCCTTATATTTCTTAAAACATCATGGGTGATAAGGTTTGCTATTGCAGGTCTGATGACTAATTATATAAGATGCGAATGTTTAACCAACAGGGGCTGGTCATAAGTGGTTCGAATTGAAATATGAAAGTTCTGTAGTGGTGTGGCGCTTGATGATGTGCTCGAAGCCACGCCCCCTCTACACCAGCAGGGCGCTCTACGAACTGTACTAACCAGTTTGCTGTATCACCCCACACCGCTGCTCTCCTCCCACTTACGTCACTATACTGCTGCTACCTTCATATAAATGCAGATGAATGTGCATACAGTGTGGGGCTCGACCCCTCCCCAACTTACTACACAGCTTAACAACTACTATATTGAGTGGTATTCTAACTCAGAAGAATAAAAACTTGCTTAAATAATTTATTTATTTCTTGAGTTTGAACTAGAAGATTTAATTTATTGAGGATTTAATACTTTATTTTGCAGTCAAATGTCATTGAGGATGTCATTCAGCTGGTGATGTTAATGATGCAGACTATTGTTAAAGAAAATGTGAAGTGCTGCTTAAAGTCACAACCACAGTAATTATAATGATTTATAAGAATTCATAAAACAAATAGTAACAATCAAACAAACCATTAAATTGTCTAATGATAATAACGTACTGTCTTAATATATATTCATCCAGTTCATGTCTTAACAGTTTAAAATTAGGCTTAACAGTAATCAAAAATCAATATTCTATTTAAAAGGTTGTATGACATATAATAGTTAATTCTGTACTTTAAATGTAAACCATACATTTTAAATCCATGTACAATGCCACATACACACGTCTTATTCCATCTTCAAATTACTTTTTGGATGTCAGTAGTTTTACTTTGTGACTGATTATATATCTTTGATTGACTACCGTATCAGCTAGTATGTATGGAATCATCTTATACTTAGAAGATAACAATAAATACTTATTATTTTTTTTTTTCAGAAATGCCAGACAATTTCATGTGATATGAAGTAGATAAATTGATAAAAAAGTTCATAACTGTTGTTGATTAATGTGAAATATTAATATCATTTTTGTTACGAACGTTACGAATGCCTATAGCCATTCGTAGCATTTTCGTTAAAACTTACGAATTCGTAGCGACTGCATGCGTACGAAAATTTTGATAAAACGCTCTTGAGATCGTAAGAACGTCGTAAGAAAATCTTACACAAATTTCGTGCGTAAGAACGTTGATAAAACGGGCCCATTGTATGTATTTTGTCTGTTTGTATCACGTGAAATATATATGTTTTATTATTGTATTTATTACGATGTGCACTACATAATTATGTCTCAATATATATTTTTATGTTTAATACATGAGCCGATTATGTTAACGAAGTAAATCATGAATAAACACGTTAATTGATAAGAATCTATAGGGGCATTGATTCCAATACATATCGGGCCCGTTTTATCAATATTCGTACGAACGAGCGTTCGTAAGATACGAAATGTTCGTAAGAATTGTCTTACGAAAATACTTACGACCGTTTTATCAACGCGGTCGTAAGTATGACAGTGATCTTACGAATAAGAATGTTCGTGCGCACAGTAAATCAGTACAAGCTCTTTACGGGGAGGTCAAAAGAAACGTATCTCGCGGGTGTCAGGACACTACGGACCAGGGGCATAACGGACCAGACACTTCGGACCATATTAAGGGACATAACGGGCCAAGCATTTTTTTTAAAAAGAGACCTTCAATATGAGTTTTGCATGGCGCACTGGAAAATTTCCTTGTATAAAAGGAGCCCAAAATTATGAATTAAAGACATTTTAGGCATTGTAGCAACAGCACTGAATGAGCCCATTCAAATATGTTTGCGTTAAGATGAGCCAGAAACATTTTTAACACAGCGTATATGTTTGCATATCACGCGCACAAATATGTTGGTCTCTTAATTTATAACTTATAAATTTGAAAGATTGCATTATTTATAAAAACGTGATTTCCTTGTGACTCATCAAAGTCTAAAGAAAGAATGCATACAGGCATTATATTGTGTTGCGTTTATGCAAACATAATCTAGCCAACTTATTCAAAATATTGAAAAGAATACCTTGTCAGTTTTAGTTTGAAAGGAAATTCTTTATACGACAGATAATATGAATTCAAAGCTTTTAACATGCAAACATGCAATTGGATCCACAAGTAGATTGAAACGATTGCAATAAAATAAAATTGATTTAATTTGTAATATAAGTCGACTTGAGTTAACCATATCTCATTTTATAAGTGAAATCATGATTTATATATTGACAACAAATGGTTAAAATGAACTAAATAGAACATTCTTCTATATTTAAAATGAAATTTTCATGTTGTGACATAAAACTGTACTTTTTTGAATATATGGAAAAATATTCACATTTTTTAAATCAGAAAGAAGTTCTGTTCTTCAACTTTTTTGAAGTTTTAATAATACTAACCGATATTTAGACATGCACATTTTTCTTCATCAAAAACATTTCACGTTTTCATTGTGCCATTTTTTAAAAAAAATCTCTACCACCTTACACTTAAAAGTTTAATTCTTGTCATTTATTAAAAACAAACTTTAAAAGCGGCAAGGCATATTCATGTAAAAAAATAGGCAAACTAATTCTCAGAGAAAGACGAAAAAACCCTCTACATCGTCAGGGCGCTCTACCAACTGTACCCCTCCCCAACTCTCGCAATGTGCTCTACCGTTTCGTCAAATTCTACTACACAGCTTAACAACTAGTATATTGAGCGGTATTCTAGCTCAGACGAATAAACACTTGTTTAAATAATTTATTATTTTCTTGAGTTTGAACTAGAAGATGTAATTTATTGAGGAATTAATACTTTATTTGCAGTCAAATGTCATTGAGGATGTCATTTAGCTGGTGATGTTAATGATGCAGACTATTGTTAAAGAAAGTGTGAAGTGCTGCTTAAAGTCACAACCACTGTAATTGTAATGCTTTATAGGAGTTCATAATAGAAATAGTAACGATCAAACAAACCATTAAATGGCCAAATTATAATAACTTACCTGTCTTAATGTATATTCATCCAGTTCATGTCTTAACAGTTTAAAGTTAGGCTTAACGGTAATCAAATAACAATATTCAATTTAAAAGGTTGTATAACATAGTTGATTCTGTACTTTAAATGTAAACCACACATTTTAATTCCATGTACAATGCCACATACACACTTCTTATTCCATCTACAACTTACTTTTTGGTTGTCAGTAGTTTTACTTTGTGACTGATTATATAACTTTGATTGACTACTGTATCAGCTAGTATGTATGGAATCATCTTATACTTAGAAGATAACAATAAATACTTATTAATATTTTTTTTAAAACTTACGAATTCGTAGCGACTGCATGCGTACGAACATTTTGATAAAAGCTCTTGAGATCGTAATTTTCGTGCGTAAGAACGTTTTGATAAAACGGGCCCCATATGTCTATATTCGGGTATTTCTTTAATATATTTGCGAATAAACATTCTGGACGCATTAATTTTCAAATATTACCAGAGATATAAATGATAAGTTATATCATTTTTTTTGCATACTAATAGGTCATATATTGAAGAGAATAGGTATCAAATGTATATTATTCATGTAATGATCTATCTTGCAGAAAACGATATAAGACTTAAAAAATTTCAAACTTTGTAGATTCTACTTTGAAATTTATTTGTCTAAATGATTGTAACATCTGTATTTTACAATAAGAAACAATATCATGTAAAAATATATTGTAATCAAATTATACTGTTTTAAATTTCACACTTTTACAGAATAAAAAGTCAATCTATATTGTCACCCTATAATGAACCACACCAGTATTTCATTTCAAGACTATTCTATAAAAAGTCACATTTCCCCCAAATTCTTCCCTATAAAGCGCATGTTTATTAACAGCTTGCATAATCGCTGCTGGACCCCTACTGTGACCGTCCAGACATCAAGTGCAATAAAACTTTGGTCACAATCGGTCATACTCGGATGGTCTTCCGAACGAGGTAAAAAACATATTGTATAATTTTAAAGCGTAAAAAATACCATTTTCCTTTTCAAATATTTTCACAACATAATACCGACTGACAGAGAGATAATCATGGTTTATGAGACCATTTGCATTTTGTTAATACCATTAACCGTTTTTAAATGACATTAAGTTAATTTCAGAGTAAATTTGTTTCGCCTATATATTCTATATAGCATTGGTTACTGTTTTAAAGTTAAAGAAAGATCATTTTACTTTTATTTTAAATAAAAGATGAAATATTTGAATGAATGGGGAATATTGAAACATTACAAAACCGTTTGCATTTATTTGATATCTTTAACGGATAAAAAGTTATACTAATTTGAAGCTAAAATCCTTCATAGTTCTATATAGGAATTTTTGCGCAGTATCGATTATCGGATAATGAGAATTCTACCACATGGATATATTTATTTCAACATAAAATGTACAATTTACATGGCAATATGAAATTAAGACATATATTAGTAACAACAATATGTATGAATCAATAATGCCATATCAATCAACATTATATGTTAAGGATAACACAAAAAAGAGAATAGGTGAAAACTCTTATTTTCATTGTGGTCCTTAAGTTATAGTATTGTGTGACATAGGAAGAATTTTAAGCTATAAGTAAAGTTATCACAGTCAGTTAGTCAAAGCAAGACATTGTGTTACAAGTTTATAAACAAATAGATAAAACAATGAAACAATGAAACAATGAAACAATAAGTTACTCTAACGGGAATAATGGATGAAAAAGCTAAACAAATAAAATTAAACGATGTAGTAGGTTCGACGTTCGAATTACTGCGCATCATAAGTTCTGCCCATATTTTATAAATTTAAAATATATATACATGTAGGATATAAATGAATATATATTTGATATTTCGATTCTAACCCATCCTCGGTACCCAGGCTAACATAACATACATTATGATATGAATAGCCTGGGTACCGAGTATGATTCTAACCATGCATTTACAGTCGGATCTCGTTTTCTCGACAAAATTCAATCCCAATACTTGGTATCATCCAAAACAATTATCAGGTCCCGATATATCTTCTTAGGCAAGAAACCATGCTCTTACGAAATAAAATTTCACTTCACGCGGAGCGCCCAATGTCAAATATTGTTTCGGCGTAGCGGTATAATATCGTTTTAATCTACATTTTAGATAAATCGAATGCTATATGTGACGTCGTCAGCAGAAATCAGTCCTGTTGAGCTGGCGTTCAACGCGAGAAAACGCGCAAAATTTAACGCGATGTCGTGTCCCGGCCAAATTGCAGCAATTAGTTCAACTATTTAATCAGTTAAAGAAAACGGAGTGCATGTCAATAAGCAATTTTTTGCAATAAAACATTCACATTACA